>JAQQAF010000001.1:13210974-15610974 GCA_029747655.1 Ensete ventricosum
CATTACCTTGTGGTTTTCTTGGGTGAATGCCGAGGAGCCGGGATTATCCCGACTCGGGACTTGTTCATGGCGTGTTTTCGCCTATGCAAGAGTCGGGGCAGTTATTATCTTACCGCCCGAGTTGGTTTTAGGGTCAGCGAGGCACCTTCCAGTAACAAAGGTTGGAAGTCCCGCTATCTTTACGTTAGTGGTGTGGGTTGGGGATTCGGGCTCAGTTGGTCGGCTCACCCGATCGGCAACGCCCCCCCCTTATATGTCCGAGGAGGAGACCGTCCTGGTCGGTCGACTGAAGGGGATTCTTTCCTCTTCTCATGCGATCAAGGAGATGACCGAGCTTTGGCTCGCTGAGGCGGGTTTGAGTTCGGCCTCTAGGGGTACTAGCATTTCGCTTTGCTCTAGTTTTATTAATTTCTTACTGACCTGTAAGTCGGGATGCAGACCGGATGGATCTCGGGGAGCTTCGCGGGATGCCGAGAGTGACTGGCGGAAAGGCTCCTCCGAGCCGCTCCACCGCCCAAGAGGTCGGCGTGTCTCCCGCGAGGGAGGCTCCGAGGGCTTCGTCGAAAAGGACGGCTCCCCCCCCCCCCCCGACTGAACAGGCAGAAGTTGCGGGGAAGCAACAGAAGAAGACGAAAGTGCTGACGAGAAAACACAAGTCCCATGTCGGCGAGGGGGGGGTCTCGCTCCCGCTCTATGGGTAAGGAGCCTGCCGCATCGCCAGAGAGGCCGGAGGCACCTGCTGAGTCCGAGGAGGGGGCCGCTTCACCGGTCCACAAGCACTCGAGGTCCATGAAGGACCTTTTCAAAACAAAGGTTCACAAGGGCGACCAGGGCTATTATGCCCTGCTAATGTCTGACCTGGGGCATCAAGACCCCGAGAAGGAGCTAAAGGCTCGGTGGGCGGGGCTGAAAAATTCGACGAAAGTGTGGAACAACTCGTCGGCAGCCGAGGAGTATGGAAGGGGGCTTCTCCATCCCCAACTGGTGCGGGAGCTGTACACACTCCCCTCTGAGGTTCTGATGGCCCGAGCCACCAAAGAGATGGTCCTGGTAAGCCTCCCGACTTGTGCCTTAGTAATGTAAGTTTTTCTCCTTTGCTACATTCTAAAGGTTATCCTTTCGTGCAGGGCCAACACTTCCAAATGGCGCTGGTTGACCGAGTTCATGATGCGGGTCGGCTGATCACCTTCATGGACCATCGGGTCAGGCAGCTGCAAGAGGAGCTCGACGCCCTGAAGTCTAGGGGAGGACCCGAGGCGGTTGCCGTGGCCGAGGAACGTGCATCCAGGCTGAGGGAGGAGCTCGAAAAAATAAAGGGTGAAAGGGCCGAGGAGCTCCTCAAATGCGAAGCCTCGGAGAAAGAGCTGCAGGCAATACGGGGCCATCTGGGCGACGCCCAGCAGCTGCTGAAGGAGGCCCGAGCCAGGGCTCGGAGGATGGATGACGAGCTGCTGCAGGCCGTGAAGGACCTGGAGCATGCCCGAGCCGAACTGCCGGGGCAGGCGGTCGCCCAGTACAAGGGGTCCCTCGGCTTCAAAGAGGGTCTGAAGCGGATGGGTCGGGTCACTTATGAATACGGGTATCGGGTGGCGCTGGCTCGCTTTCGCGCCCGATACCCTAATGCCGACATTGAAGAAGATCTATTTACCATCTACCCCGAGGACGACTCAGTGCCGATGGAGCGACAACAAGATTTTGACGACTCGGTGCCTCCCGAGCCCTGATTTTGTTCTCCACTTTTTTTTTTTTTTTTAAGCTTGTAACTCGGGTCGGGTAGCCCTCATCTTTGCTCCCGACCTATTTTGTACTTGATCCAAATCAATACAAGTCAAGCTATTTTGCTGATATCGTTGCGTTTCAACTCGGTACAAGTTGCAATACAAGCCAAGTCATTTTGCTGACATTGTCATGCGTAAAATTTTCGTAAGTTTGTGATGTGCCAGGTTTTTGGCAGCACCCATCCTTCCATCGTTGCCAGCGTATAAGTCATGTCTCGGATAACATCGATAACTCGATAGGGACCCTCCCAATTCGGGGCCAGCTTACCGCGGGACCGGGTCGGGTCGCTGACCTCGGTCTTTCGGAGCACCAAGTCGCCCATCTTGACGTGTCGGGGGCGTACTCGTCGGTTGTAGATTCTTGCGACAGCTCTTCTGTAGGCCAATGCTCGGAGATGGGCATCGGCACGCTTCTCCTCCAATAGGTCGAGGCTCCTACGGAGCTGTTGGTCGGACTCCTCCTGATGTTGGGTTTAGACTCGGAGGGTCGGGAAAACCACCTCGGGAGGTAGCACGGCTTCAGTCCCGAATGCCAGGCTGTACGAGGACTCCCCCGTCGGGGTTTTAGGAGTCATTCTCAATGCCCATAGAACACTCGGGAGCTCCTCTACCCAAGAAGTCGTAGCGTTGGAGACCCTTTTCTTCAACCCTTCAAGAATGGCTCAGTTTGTTACCTCGGCTAGCCCGTTGGCATGGGGATGGGCAACCGAGCTGAACCTCAGCTGGATGCGATAGCTTTGGCAAAATGTTTTGAACTTCGCATTATTGAACTACGTGTCGTTGTCTGTGATGATGGCCCTAGGGAGGCCGAACCTGGTTATGATGTTCTTCCATACGAACCCTTCAACTTGTCTCTCGGTGATGGAGGCCAATGGCTCGGCTTCGAGCCATTTGGTGAAATAGTCGACTCCGACTATCAGAAACCTTCTCTGTCCCGAGGCTGGGGGAAAGGGGCCGAGGAGGTCCATTCCCCATTGGGCGAAGGGCCAGGCGCAGTTGGCAGTCGTGAGTGGTACCATCAATTTATGTTGGAATCGGGCGTGCTTCTGGCATGGCTCACAGTTTCGAACATAAGCTTGGGCATCATTTCGTAGTGTGGGCCAGTAGTAACCTTGCCTGAGGACCATGTGTGCCAAGGTGCGAGCGCCGACATGGTCTCCACATATCCCCTCGTGGATCTCAGCTAAGGTGGTTTGCGCCTCGGTCGGGTTCAGACAGCGAAATAGGGGTCGGCTGAAGCCTCACCGGTAGAGGCAGCCATCAACGATGCAGTACCATGATTCCATCCTTCTGATTCTTCGGGCAGCCGCTTTGTCCTCGGGGAGGACTCCTGCTTGTTTGAAGCGGAGGATCTCGTCGGTCCAACCTCCGTCTTCCTGATCAACAGTCATCATAGTCGGACCGATGGAGGGCCCGATGGTCCTCACCATTGCTCTGATCGGTGTGTCGGTCACGCTGGAGGAAGCTAACCTGGCCAAGGCGTCTGCTTGCGCGTTCTCGCTGCGAGGTACCTTGATGATGGTACACCTTTGAAACTGAGCTGTCATCAGTCATGCCTCGGTCAGGTATTTGATCATTGCTGCTTCCCGGGTCTCGAACGTGACGTTAACTTGGCCAGTGACGAGTTGGGAGTCGGTGAATATCTCGATGTCTTCTGATCCCAGCTCGGCCGCGATCTTAAGACCGAACAAGAGCGCTTCGTATTCGGCTTTATTGTTTGTAGCTTTGAATCCTAATCGCAGGGCATGTTCGCAGATGTGGCCGGAGGGGTCCTTGAGCACCAAGCCGACTCCTCCTCTTTCCGAGTTGGCGGAGCCGTCGATATGTAGAGTCCATCGAGGGTTCGGGTTCTCCAGGACTTCTGGAGGTGCGAGCTCCGAGAGGAAGTCCGCGAGCACTTGGCCTTTGATCGTCTTTCTTGGCTCGTATTCGATATCGAATTCCCCTAACTCTACCGACCACTTGAGCATCCGACCTGCAACATCAAATTTAGAAAGGATCTGGCGCAAGGGTTGGTCGGTTATTACTTTGATGGGATGTGTTTGGAAATACAGCCTCAGTTTTCTTGAAGCCAGGATCAGCGCCAAAGCTATCCTTTCTATGGGGGCATAGCGGAGCTCAGGCCCCGCCAGAACATGGCTAATCGAGTGTTACCAGGATCGAGCTAACCGCCAGGTCGGTCGCAGCGAGGTATAAGCCGAGGGGCTCCCCATCCTTCACCGAGGCTAGTTGCGGTAGGTTCTCGATGTGACTCTTGAGTTGGCGGAATGCTTCCTCGCATTCGGGGGTCCATTTGAAGTCTTTTGCCGACTTCAGTGCGCGAAAAAAGGTAGAACTCTTGTCTCCCGCTTGGGAAATGAAGCGGCTTAGGGCTGCTAACCTTCCCGTAAGTCGTTGGACCTCTTTTATAGTCCTGGGGGGCTGCATCTCCTGTATTGCTTTTATCTTATCGGGATTGGCGTCGATTCCCCGTTGATGTACTATAAAGCCGAGGAACTTCCCGGATGTGATGCCGAAAGTACATTTCACCGGGTTTAGACGCATCTTGTATTTCCTCGGCGTGCGACATGTCTCCTCCAGGTCGGAGAGGTGGGTCTCGGCATGCCGGCTTTTGACTATCATATCGTCTACATAAATCTCCATGTTTCTTCCGACCTGGTCCTTGAACATACGATTCACGAGCCACTGGTAAGTCGCGCCGTCATTTTTCAATCCGAATGGCATCACCTTGTAGAAATATGTTCCGTTATGAGTGATAAAGGCCGTGTTTCTTTTGTCTCTCGGGGCCATTTGGATTTGGTTGTACCCTGAGAAGGCATCCATGAAGGAAAGCAGCTGATGCCCCGACGTGGCATCCACAAGTTGGTCGATGCGGGGAAGTGGGTAGCAGTCCTTCGGGCAAGCCCGATTGAGGTCAGTATAATCAACGCACATTCGCCAATTTCCATTTGCTTTTTTGACAAGTACAACATTAGACAACTATGTCGGGTATTTCACTTCTTCGATAAGCTGTGCATCCAATAGGCGAGTGACCTCATCTTCTATAGCCTTCTGTCGGTCCGGAGTGAATTTGTGCGGACGCTGCTTCACAGGTCGGGCGTCGGGGGAGATGTTTAAGTAATGTTGTGCGATCTCTGGGTCGACAGGGATCGTGACAGGGATCGTGACAGGGATCGTGATTATTCCCATGGGAGAGATGGAATCCTCAGTGAACCCTGTCAAGGTAGATGTTAGGGGGGTGAGGTCTAGGTCGGTCAATCACAGCCGTTGAAAGGCATCAAAATACAGGATGTCAGTCGAACTCCCCGTGTCAATCATGACCCTCTTAACGTAGGCGTTGGCCATGCTGATTGAGATTACTAGCGCGCGTCATCGTGAGATGAGTGCTCCTCGTCTTCCGACCTGAATGTGACGTCGAGGTCTTCACGATGTAGCTGCCTCTTTCCGGCCTCGGATTGTGCGTATGCTTTTCGCGCCGAGGAGCTGTTGTCGCCTGATGCTGGACCGCCAAAGATGACGTCGATCTATTTTTCGACCGGGCCCTGCGGTCGGGGAGACAGGTCTCGGGAGGGCCGATCGTCTGGGAGAGGGGGTTGTTCGCGGACATATCGCCGCAGGTGCCCGCGCCAGATAAGGTCTTTAATTTGGTACTGAAGGTCACGACATTCCTCGGTGTCGTGACCATATTCTCGGTGGAAGCGGTAGTACCTCCTCTTGTCGCGCCGCTCGGGATGCGACTTCATCGAGCTTGGTGCCTTCAAGAGCCCCTTTTCTCGTATTTGGAAGAAGATCTCCGTTCGAGTTGAGTTGAGGGGGATCGGGGGAGGTATGGCTGGCAGCAAGCCCGACCTGTCCTCTCTTCTCTTTGGAGGTGGGGCCAGATGCCCACGAGACTGTTCCCCCCGGGAGCGTTTCGTCTCGTCCCGCTTGTCAGCTATCAGCGTCTCGGCCGCCACATATTGGTGCGCCCGTTGCAACATCTCGGGCAGAGTTGTTGGTGGTCGCTCGATCAGCGACCAAAAGAACCTTGATGGCTTCAGCCCCGTCAAGAATGCTTGGATGGCCAGGGACGGATGGAGATCGAGGATGCCCTGGACTTGTGATGTGAATCTTCCTACGAACTGAGAGAGGGGCTCATCGCTCCCTTGGGCCATTCCGAGGAGTGAGGCTGTGGTAGGCCTCGTGCGTGCACTTGTCAAAAAGTTCAACTCGAACTCTCTTGCCAACACATCAAATGATGGTATGGACGCGGGTTTGAGACGAGCATACCAGGTTCTGCCCGATCCCCTAAGGGTGGTCAGGAAGGCTCGACACATCAGCGCCTCCGAAGTGTCGTAAAGGGCCATTTGGGAGCGGAATGTGGCGACATGTTCCATCGGGTCGCCGCTGCCATCGTAGGGCTCGAGGGCTGGGAGCCTGAAGGTGGCCGGGAGGGGCTTGGACTGTATCTCGGGGGTGAACGGGGAGCCCCCTTTAGAGCTTTCCCCAGTCTCTTCTTTCGATCTGAGGACTTCCTTCTGGACTTCGTCAAGTCGCTCATGGACTCGGCGAACTTGCTCCCTCAAGGAGTCGGTGGAGTCGGTCGATAAGGTGTCGCGATCAAGTTCAGTCGGTGCTAGATTGTAAGAGCGACTTTGGGATCGGGTTGGCGTCGGGATCGGCGAAGCTAGGAGGACCTCGGCGACCCGAGGTGGTGGCGCCTCAACGTCGGGCGGGATTCCCCGGTTTGGGGCTGTCGGTGACTTCGTTTGCGGGGGTGCCGCCGGGGGGGGGCTGGTTGGTGAGCCATTGAATGCACAAGTTGGGGTAGGTATGAGATTATGGTCTGCACCATCCCCGCTAGTGCTTGGACCTGGCTGGTGAGGCCGAGGAAAGCCTTTGCCGTGACCATGAGTGGCGCGGGGTTTGATGCGGGTGAGGGGAACCCCGGGTCGGTCATCATCCTCCAAAAACTGTTGGGGGTTGGCATGGCAGCCGCGACCTCCTCCGCCGATCGAGGGTGGTCAGGTTCCGTCTGGCGCTCCGTACCCGAATCCGTGAATGGGCGTTCTGGCGACATCGGCCCTCCTTCTAGCGCCAAAATATTAGTGGAGAATCTGGTGCTTGCCTAGTAGATGCGTTTGGCCTCCGAGTCTGCTGAGCAAGCACTCGCTGGTTCAGGCCCGTGTGCGCTAGCTTGCCCGTGGTCTCCTCGGTACGAAGTGGGAGCCCGCCCGGATGTGTAGTGATTCAGAGCTCGGCTTGGGAGGTCGGCTGTTGGAGTGGTGGAGTCCGGGTAAAGAGGGAGTACTCCAATTCGGGTCGACCGCCGACTCCTGCAAGAAGGTCGGGTCGACCGCCGACTCCTGCAAGAAGGTCGGGTCGGGTAGACCTCGACGTGACCCCTCCGAAGATCAAGTTAGTTAGTGGGTACTGTAGATCATTCGTACCTGATGACCTTACCGCATTTATGGCTTACCATGCCGCCATACCCTCCACCATGCTTACCATGTTGTCGTACCCTCCACCATGCTTGTCGTCCTTGCAATGAGGCGTGCGTTTGCAGGTGGGGGGGTGCCGACCTTACCTATGTCAGGTCGACTGTACGACCACTGGCGCCCCCCGTATATCCGGCCGGTTACCTGTGTCGGGTCGGCCACGTCGACGAGCCAGCTGTCCGAGAGTGTGATGACTTGATAGCCAGGTCGACATTTGTCAGGTAGTGTATTATGTCAAGTTCATATACCAGGACGAGTTGAGGGTTCGAAACCTTGTGTTTTACTATTGATGAGGGCAGCTTCAGTATCAACTTTACTTATTTTTATGTCTGGAGTAATTTTAAAAATTAATTTAAGATCCTATATTACTCTTAATCCATATATGTTAACATGCTATTTAAAATAGTGCGACTATTCTAGTTCTCTTTTAATCTCTATCTCATATATGAATAATTTTTAATATATCTTCATATTGATGAGCGATTCAATCGTCCTCTTTTATTCGTAAAGACATGTATAATTTAGATTTTTTTTTTTCATCAAGCTATAGCGAATATTTAACTTCTCTCAATCCTTCCGACTCACTCTTTTTAATCTATAAACCTTGGTCATGATATCATATTGAGGTCGAGTTAAAGTGATCAAGACTTTTTTATTCATATGATCTGACACCAATTTTAACTTAAATGTGTTAAATTATGAACCAATCCAATATATATCATCTAACTCATTCACTAATAAGATGCTGAATCCCTGATAGAATGAATACTGGCTATGTAGGACGGGAATTTAAATTAATTAATTCACTTCTCGATGTTGAGTAAAATTTGATGGTCTCAAACCACCAAAAGGAATTATAAAATCATGCCTATCTTCTTTTTTGTCTCCTTTTGTCATTATATTTCATGTAGCAGACAACTTGTTCTTGATAGCGGGGTTATTGTTCTTGTTCATAATATGTATAACACACGTTACTAAACTCGATCATAATTAAGTTCAAATTTGAAATCGAATGGGTCAAGAATCAAAATCGAAGTTCGATTTTAGTTTAGTTCCAAACCCAATTGGAACTTAATTCTGATGATTCAATTATTGTCTGATTTTAAATTGATTAAAATAAATAAATACCTCTACAGCTCCTGATGAAACTATCCCTTCCATTAATTTAATAAATAATAATTAGAGAAGTATTTTAAAAAATTAAAGATAAGAAATTAAAATTAATGATCTCAAAGAGATTCTAAAACAAGAAATGTCAAGAATTGTTTTGGAACTAAGATCAAGAAGAAAGAATAGAGGAATATTTAAGGATGATAATTAAAAATTATATATTTATATATATCTGAATAGAATTTTATATATGTTTCTTTAATCTAGCATATATATATAAATATAATTTTAAAATTTTATCCTAATATTCAAATATATTTAATATTAGAAGATGGATATTATATAGTTTTAATATTTTAAATTTAGTAACCAATAACTACGACGATATTTGGATATCTTTTATACTACCTGCGGGAAGAAAAGTTCGTACGAGATTGTTTAATATGTGCGGACGTTGGTTTAAACCCGTATGTTGTCGTGCTCTTCGGACGAGGAGCGAGCCATCGATCTATCTGTTAATGTTGACTTACGATCCTCGAGCGATGGATCGAGATAACGCTTATTCCCGAGACCTAGGTCTGAACTAAATCGATTGTGTCTACTCAATTTTCACCGAGAATGATATAAAAATTCATGTTTCACGGATCAAAATATATCCAATTAAGTAACTAACCTAACACTTTTGGATGGGTTATGGAATTTGTGGCACGTTGAAATTTGTTTTGCAACATCACACTACTATTTCTTATGGACACACGTCGTGGTTTCATGTCAACCCCCGCCCGCGTGAATAAATTGGTTGACCAAAGTCAATTTAATTGTCTAATTTATTACCTGATATATTAATTGGACGTGGACGCTGCTGCTGAAGACCTCTGTGCTCAATTGAGGAGTTTGTTTAACACCACACGCGCCACATCCTATTCTTTTATATATATATATATATATATATATATATATATTATATTCAAGGAAAGATAATTACACGGTAAATAAGTATGTATGCAATGCATCACGTCTCTCGATTGTACATTTCTACGTCAAAAATATGTGCGTCTCTCTGCACATCAAACCATCTATCCCTCGACCCAGGAAAAAGATGATGGATTTGCTGTGTTCCTCGGATTGGTAGTGTCCACAAAACTTTTTAGCTGCCGAGGTTGGAGGAGTCGTAGAACTTGGCCCTCCTGCTGATCTCCTTCTCCAGCTCCTCCAAGCCGCCCACTTCCTCCAGTTCCTGCGATCACAGAGGCACGGACACATTAGATGGTTCTGGGGATCGGCGGCGTCATCGTTCTCTTCCACTGTTTTGTCTTGTGCTGCGAGGTCTGCATCCAACGAGTGGAGCCATGGCCTCACCTTGGGTCCCAAGAACAGCCCATACGGCACCCCGTCGAACTTGTCCATGTGGTGGATCTGCCAGCAGCCACACAAAAGATGTGAACGAGATTAGACGATCCCGCGGTTGGTGTCGTCGTCGTCGTCGTCGATGTGCGACGTGAACCGAAACGGACGGCAGTACCTGGTGGGCGGCGGCCACCCGGCGGAAGTAAGGGACGTTGGCGATGGGGCCCACGGGGAACCTGCGGTGGACCAGCCCGTCGTGGACGAACATGTAGGCCATCCCGAACAGCGTGATCCCGAGGCCCTGCAGGTTTTGGCCGCGGGGAGCTCTGTGTCAGCCGGAGATGGTGAAGGAAATAGGAGGAAACGAGACGGGGAGAACCCGGGACGGGAGGGGAGGGAAGAGAGAATTACGGCGCCGAAGCAGAGGCCGGGGAGGAGGCCGCGGTTGAGGAAGCCGTAGGCCATGAGGGAGATGGCGGGGACGGCGTTTATGATGGCGAAGACGTCGTTGAGCTCGAAGGGGCCGTCGCGCGGCCGGTGGTGAGACTCGTGCATGTTCCACAACGATGCGTGCCACAGCGCCCGGTGCGCCCACCTCGCCCAGAACTCCATCCCCACCTAAACCCACCCACAACAAAATCCAATCTTGGCCTTCAAGACGCGATCGGATGGAAGCGACAAGAGAGAAGAAATAGGAGAGAAAGGAGGGCTTACCGCCGCGCCGACAGAGAGGGCGAACGTCCCGAACATCTCCGTCAGCGGAACCTCTCCTCCCTGCCGCGCAGATTAGTTCCTCTGTTACTAGTCGTAAAGCAAAAAAAAAAAAAGGAAATCTTTCCCTAAATCAAGTCGAATAAAGAACGCGCGCGACGTGAGGCAGAGCGGCCGACCTCCATTTGCCAGGAGAAACGGTAATAGACAGCGGCGACGGCCATGGAGGTGATGCCGAGGCTGGAAAACACCGCGGCGATCAGATACGCCCGTCGCTCCGACTGCTTCCTCGCGGTCCTCTCCGCCGTGTGCCGCTCCGACGAGGCCCGCAGCGCGTCTGATCTCTCCGTCTCCTCGCCTTGGGGATCAACTTCCGTCGACGTATACCGGCTATTCTTCTCCGCGTCCTTGCCCACCTCCTTCAGCACGAAGCAGACCGCGGTGGCTCGCCGCCGCCACGGCCGAAGCGCGGAAGCCCTGCCGGGGGAAGACCGGAAGAGGAGCAAGCAGTCGCCGGCCGCTTTTGGAGGAAGGGACGGCTCCCCGGGGAAGCAGCACGAGATTAGGGTGGTAGCAGCAGCGGAGATCCCGGCCGCCATGGGCTATGGTTTGGCCTCCCTAGCACAGAGGTCGGTCGTTTGGCGTTGGCACTTGCCTAGCGAGTGCTGGTAAAATAAAATCACCCGACGGGAAAGAAGAAACGAGAGAGAGGCGTCGGTCGGTCGATTCAACGAGTGGCCGTGGGAACGAGAGAGAGTGTGTGTGGTGGGAAGGACGGAGACGCAGCCGCTGCGCCCATCGAGCTATTTAGATTACAGTAGTGTGCTTTGATATTATCGGCGATGTCACTTCCACACGACTCTTACAATTACTGCCACTCGTCTGAACTCTCGTGGAATTTAAAAAAAAAAAAAAAAATCAAATCAATTGGACTAATTTTTTTTAAAAAAAAATAGTCCAATTGAGTTACTATATTAAGTCCTTAATCAGTTCACATCGATTAATCGAACCGCCCAAAAACTCAACTTCACAAATCTTATCGTGTTAACTCAATTAAACCAAGATTCTAGTTTGATTAAATTGAATTAAATTATTTTTATTTGAAATGTATTTTTAAATTATTTAACATTATAAATCAATTAATTAAATCAGATTAATAGATTTTGAATCAATTCAATTAGATAAATCCGAATTGATTTAATTGAATCGAAATAAAATAAAATAATTCTACGTAAAAGAGTTATCGACGTAGATACAAAAGGATCATCCGACAACTACATCAGCCTATTATTATTATTATTATTATTATTATTATTTTCATTCGTAATGATTATAATTGAAATTTTAAAATTATATTTTAACTAAATAGTTTCAAGTGCTATTCTATTAACTATCTCAAGCACTTCATTTCATCGGTTGTCTTGTTTCTGACAGAGTCAAACCAGTACTGTATTCATGGCTGCATTAACTCGCCAATGTTCTGTGGCTGTAAAATAGTTTGACAGTTTACCATACGGGTTAAATCGAACGGCATCCAACCGTGGTTGATACCTCAGTTTGGTTAAATGGTTGAAGTGTGGCATTGGTTATTATTGGGTTTGGAGAACACGGCAAAAGGAGAGTTGGGAGGAAGAAGATGATATGGAGACAGACTGAGGAGGTGGATTGATGCCGCATGATCGCTTGCAGTATTTATGATAGATATGATGTATGTAGTGCATTTGTTCAGATATATACTACTTTGAGGTATTAGTTTTAACTCTTTCATCAACTCTCATGGTATTGCTCTACATGTAATTAGCATTCATGCCCAACTCTTCTAGTGTTGGAGAAAGAAACTTGGTAGATACTAAGGTTTGAGGAGATACAAGGGACGAGGAAAATTAAATCTCAAGCCCGGATGAAAAAAAAAATGATGAATTGTATTAGGTTTAGATCTTAGATCTTATAAACATAGTTCTTAACTAATTTTAGTATTTTTAATGATGATAAAAGATATATTTAGTCGATCCCAAATAGTTAGGACTTCTGATTTCATAGTTGTTGTTGTTGTTGTAGTAGTAGTACTTGAAGGGTTACATAATAGTACTTAATCTATTTATAGACCTAAACCACTAAGTCATAACCCTAATAAAATAAGGACTCATATTTCAACTCAAACTTTGAAACAAATTTAAATTACAATCTCTAACATACTCCCTTAATATATATTTTTTTTTCTTGAAACTTGAAGTAATCTTCTTATTGATGTCTCAGGAGGAAGTGGTATCTTACATGAATATACTTGTTTTTGGTATATGTGATTAGATTTTTGGATATTTCAAATATGAAGAATTATCATAAAAAATTTTGGTAGATACATCTTGATTGAATCTCAATCCTTTCATTATGTTTATGAACCAAATAACTCAGAATGCATATAGTAAGTACTACTATCTTAATGTGTATTTTTCTTTTGTAGTTGACATTGTCACAACTACAAGCATAACTATTTCAATTGGAGGACTAACCGGATTCCTTTTATCCATCTTGAACTTGTCAAGAATCTCTATAGTGCATCTTATTTTAGAAATAAAAATTCTAATATCATATTGCTAAACTTCAATTCCAAGATAATATTTCATCAAACCCAAGTCAGTCATATCAAATTCTTTCTTCATAAAACATAAAAGCTCATGAATCATGTCAGCATCATTATTAGTGTTGATAGCATCATCTATATATAAGCAAACAATTAATATTCTCCCTGTCTTTCCATATTTTGTAAATAAAGTATGTCCATAGAGGTTTTTTTTTTTTTTTTGAATCCATATGTCTGAAAATATATGTATCAGTATGACTATTCCATATAATTTTTTTGATCTATATATCTTATTTTTAAATTATTTAATCATAAATCTGTAAAGTTTATCAACAGAAACTTCTTCTTTTTGTAACTCACCATGCGAAACGTTCATTTAATATCTAATCGATAAATTGATTAATTATTTTGAGTTGCAACAGAAAATACTAACCTTAGTGCTTCTTATTAAATGACTAGTGCAAACAACTCATTTAACTAGTTTGGCTTTGTACTTTTTAATAGCATCATCTTGTCTTAATTTTAAATAGTTGATCCACTCTACATTAATAACCTTATGTTCTAGGGGTGTTATTGGATTTTGTATTATGGACGATAAGTCAGCATGGCACGGTTCAGCTCGTTTATATGGAATCGATTCAGTGGGATTCACAGGCTTGGGAAAGCTAGCTCAGTGAGGTAGCTAGCTCTGTGATGTTGTGGCTCCTCGGGTCTAGGAGTCGATTGGGTCACTTTCGTGAGGCGTATGAAACCTGCAAAAGACTTATGTCGAGGGTGTGTGCTCGACTAGGCCCTTTCGATGGCTATGTTAGCGTTTGGAGATGAGAGAACTCTGATTGGGACTCTGAAGGTCCCGAGCGATTTTTTGGAAGAAAAGGTCAAGAGGTCTCGGGAAAAAGATCCCCCCATTATGCTACAATGAGGGTACTTATACTTGTCCAGTAGAGGGGGGTCGTACTATAGTATTTAATGAGTGCGACGCCTTCGGTCACGACCCTACGCCGAGCGATGCTTTCGACCTAACCGTAGGTACGACCCTGTGTCTGTCGGTGCTTCTGTCGATTTCCAAAGCCTCGATCGACGACCGTGAGTACGATGCCCAAAGTGATCGAAACGGTCCTCGATCTAGTGTGTCTAGGTTGTTGGGATGTCGAGGTAGATGCCTACATAGTCCTCGGGTTGACGTGTTGGTGCTGATTGATTAGGGCGACATGGATGCAAATGTGATCCTTAGCCCGATGAGGTCCAGTGGAGTCAACGGGATCAATATTTTCTTTTCAGTAGAGTCTATCTCCTTATGCATCACTTTTCATAATGTGATGCCATCTCGAAGAAGATGATTGGATTACCATACGTAAATAGTAACTTCTTATTTAGCATTTATAAAATAATGAAGTTAAGTAATACAATTTTTTATCCATCCTGATTAATACAATTAGAAGTCGTATGAGCTGATATAGATAGCGGTGTTGAAGACTTTTACTTATGGTCCTAAAAAAATGTTGTATTATATCTTTTCGCGATGACACCTATTGCCATGGTTCTTGACTGTAGACATAGATCTTAGCTTTCAGTAAGAGCATGACTTTAACTTGGCATGGTGCTGCCGAACATGACCAAGCAATCAACTTAGAGGATTAAATGATGCATATGAAGTTTAGTTCACGTTGTGACGTTTATTTTACCATCATCTATAAGTAGTTTTTTTTTTTTTTTTACTAAAACCTCTCATCATACTTCAATACTAAATCAGCTCTTATGCTAATTATTTTGAAATAAGTTAATAATTCTATTAATCTTTAGTATCTATCTAAAGATGAATTCTTACAAGTAAATCCCTCATCTCCCATACTAATTGCGTCTATAAGTGGAGTTTATATTAACCCAATATATTGATGGTATCATTCATCCTTTTAAGTTCAAAATTATTTAAAAAAAAAAAAAAGATTTGACTAGGATACGTAACGAGAGTAGACACACACCGGTTAAAGGGGATGTTAAACAATAATATCTCCTATATGGAAATATACCACGAAAAGGTGTATAAAAATCAGAGGATCCATCGAACGGGGAATTCATGAGAGATGTACGTGAACTCATCATCAAGAGGTATATCTTGATATATATAATTAATTAGAAAGGGAATCATCGTATCGAGAGAGGTGAGGAAAAAATTATATCGAGTGAGGGCCTCGTTTTGTCTCCATCATCAAAGTTTCATCCTCTCTTTTTCCTCCTTTTTCAGCTCCTTCAAGAAATGAATGTGAGGTTTAGATTCGGATTGTTGGATTCTCGATTTCCTTTACTGATTAAATGATGATTCTTGTAGCTATTTTTTTTTTTTAGGGAATCTGCCACCCCCTTTTCTCTTGTTGCTACGTTGTGTTTTTTTTTTTTTTTTCTCTCTTCTCTGAGTTCCACCGGATCTCGTAACTCACTGAAAGATAAATAAATCTCTACTTAGCTTTATCTCTCGATCAACGTGACGTCTTTGTTACTCTCAAACTTGAGCTCGAGCCCATATGCTGACGATTTGCGCATCTCTGAACACTAATATGTACTCGAAAGTTGTCGTCTTGCTTCTTATGATGTGTGCTCAACTTGCAGAAGACAGTGTTCAAATTGGACCTGCACGATGACAAGGCCAAAGGAAAGGCCATGAAGTATGTGTGTGGCTTTGAAGGTATTCCATTCATCCTCCTTCCTTTTCCTTTTCTTCCTTTTACTGCATGATGACTGGGTTCTTTCCCGGTGCATTGCGTGGCCCAGAGATCGATTTCATTGGGATGGACATGAAAGAGAAAAAGATGACGGTGATCGGATTCGTCAACCCTCTCAAGGTTTTGATCAAACTCAGAAAATTCTGGCCCACTGATATAGTTTCCATGGGGCCGGTGAAGGCGGAGGAGGCCAAGAAGGAAGAGACGAAGGAGCCTCGACAACCAACGAGAGCAGCGTTTGTCAACCCGTACGCAGCCTCCAATCCTCACACGATCCCAGATTATTATCTGGAGAGGATAGAAGAGAATCCAAACCCTTGTGCCATCATGTAATCATCATTAGATAGCAACAAGAGAACACTCCATGGCAATTTATGTCCTGAATCCTTGACATGAAGTCAGTATAGGGTTGAGAAGAGTGACAGCGAGTGAAACAAAGAATGCAAATGCTTGCAAGTTTCATCATGAGAAGTGCGTCGGCAGTCGAAAGATATCCTGCAATATCTCCAACTTGAGCATTTACAAAGGACTGTCTGTACTCTCTACTAATAAAACCTAAAGTTCTTCACATCAGAATCTAAAAAATCATGAGTCTACTTACCCTACGACGATGCTTCCTTTATGTGCGGTTCCCAAGAAACTTCGTTTAATTCATAAGATGAACCAAACTTCCGCTCCATGTTTACTAAGAAAATGGCCATTCTCGAGCAAGTTGGCCCTATTGGCCTCTTCAATACTGCTCCACAGACCGTCGCCCATAAATTTGCCATCACTGATTCCCTTTGTGATCGCATGGTCAACCACGTAGCAGTACAAATCCGAACTGCAGCTATAGTCTGGAAGACGACATGCGAGGATTATAATAGCAGCTGTGTGACAGGTTTTTGAAAGGAGTGCGGTCGACTTGTTAGACTTCGGTGTTGAGGAAAAGTCTTCCCACGGGTCCCCCCACCGGGCCGAAGCTCTCCTCTTCCTTTCCCAGGTAACAACTTGGAAGAATGATTGCTGCAGCAGTCCGGGGGTCGATGCTTCTGGTGTAGCCATCTTCTGACCTCGTTGCATTTAGGAGGAAGAAGGTCAAGATGCACGTTGTTTCTGCCCTATTTGCTAAGCTCATTTGATCTCTCTCTCTCTCTCCTTTCGTCTTTGTTGTTGCGATCGATCATTTCAGCCGAGGCTAGTGAGACTTCCTGTCATTGCTTTCCCATGGCAGATGAACCTGCCAAAGGTGGGCCTATCAAATCAATCGGTCACTAAATAAAGGCACTACTGAAACGAGCTTTTCTTTTTGTAACCTTCCAGTCTCCGGTTTTACGTCTTTGATATAATAATTAATATATTTTAATCTAGCATCGGAATCACCTAATATATTAAAATTTTAATTAGATTTTAACTAAAATTATAACTGATAAAAAAAAATTATATTTTAAAAATCTGGGAAGATAATTTTGATGCGTGATATAATATTTTCATAGACCTTTTTACTACGTGATGACAAAGACATACCATCGATTATAATTGTAGGAATTAGGTAAGATCACTTTATGATCATTAAATTTTTTGGCGTTACAGTTTAATCTTACACGAATACGAAAGAAACGACATATTAGCAACGATCTCTTGGTGAAATAAACCAAACAAAATTAATTGTAGAGATTGAATGGGTAATCCGATCCGCATAGTTTTGTATGCTTTGACATTACACCAACGAGAAGGAGAGGAAACGGAAGCATGCATGCGAGGACGGAGAAGCTTTGTGCACTCTTGATCATCTCTCTGGGTCCAGGTCTGGCGGTGGCGCCGTCTGGGGCACGGCAGGCGCAGTCCAGAGCAGCTCGAGGCACGTGCAGACGCCGGAGGCGAAGATGGAGATCCAGGCGAAGACGGGCGTGCCGAGCAGGACCAGGCCGACGGGTACCATCCACAGCTGCTCGTTGGACTGGTGGAAGGAGAGAGCCCACCATGCCAACAGCCCGCCGCCGCAGACGCCGACGAGCAGAAGGCAGCAGTTGGCGGCCAGAGCCACTCGGAACCTGGCGGCCACTCCGCTCGAGCGGGTGTCGCTGCGCTGGAGGGCTTTCGCCTCCTGCACCGGCTGGTTTGCCGTCACCGCTTTGGTTTGACTCGGGGGGGTGGACGCCATGGGACCGAACAGATCACGCCTGGAGACTTGTGCGGTTGGCGGGGCGGGGAAGGGAGGGGGGGCGGCGGATCGGAGGGATGGAGGGTGGAGAGGCAAAGGCAAGCGACGCTGCCAACTATGGTATTTGGGGGAGTAATCAACACGATGGTGTTCGCGTGGGAATACTATATGGATGTCTATATCTTGATTTGCTGATGTCGCTGCTATGAACCACCACCTCTTCATCCTTTGTGTTGTTGCGGATTCCAAGCTGACCTACCAAGTGTTGAGCAACCAACTTGGAATGAGACCAATCGAAGCTGACCAATTTCTATACACTCTCCTATATTGGCTTACACCCTTCCTCTTTTCACGTCAAACTTATTAATAACAATATTATTTATTATTATTTTACCATCTATCCAATTTTAGATTCCAATGGCCAAATGTTTGGTTCGAACACTTCAGAGGCTCCTTTTTACCCAACCCAATGAAAGCCAACCTCATCGATGACAAACAAGAACCGATCGCATAAAGACGAGTTCCAAAAGCAACACTTGAGCAGTCGCAGGTAGGCTCTCAAATCCCTCATCTACTTCCTGCATGATTAGTGACTCAAGACGTGATCATTGTCCCAACCATGCTTGTTAACTTGGCTTATCTTGTTCCCAAGCCCAAGGCCCTACCTACCTGCAATAGCCACCTTCATACTATGTGATCGATATCATATATCCGACATCACATTCCCAATCCTCATAGTTATCACACGTTTTACGATTTTAATACAAACATACAAATCCCACGAAAATAATTTTATATTCAATAGTAACGATCATAAAGCTCAATTGTTAAGGCGACACCCTCATGTGTGTGTTTTTATGCATTTACTATATATTTATTATCTAAGCCAATATTCTAATCAATTGGTTCTCAGTCAGCATTCCAATCTAATAATTAGATTTTGATTTTACTATAATTTTATTTTATTTGTTCGTTAAGGAGTCTAGAACTTGTTAATTTGACTGTAAATAATAGAATCGTATTAGAAAGTTACATTGTAATCTATATATTTTTAAAAATAAAATATTTAATTATCTTTTTTTTCTCACATTATCGAATCTTCTGATAAATAGAAATGAAACATAATAATCAATACGTGCAGAAATAATTTGGCCAAATAGTAATTCGTGGCAATGAAGCCGTTGTTGTCAGAATCCGGAGGTCTTTGCTGATAGAAAAAGGAACACTCACAATTAATGACATGTTCCGACGCCTGAAGAAGCCATTGTCAGCTTCTTCATTCAAAACCTATCTCTATCTCTCATACATAACCCACTCTCAGTGAGTGACCCATATCACCACCACTCGCATTAAATGCGACAGACATTCCATCATATTTTTTTGTTTTTTGTTTTCTTGGATCCATCGATTCATTCTGTGGTACAAAGCACCAAGTGATCAAATCCTATCCTATCCAATCAATCAAAAGAAATCAAACAACGTTGCACGATCTACTAATACCTCTGTTGGATGAAATCCCACATGTTGATCGGTTACTTCTGATGCTGATGGACCAATGATTTCCTGTGTTCGCTAAACGTAACATAAAGCATGAAAAAACTCGGCCCATTCCCGAGTAAAAACCCTCTGAGTCACTAGCAAAATTTACCTGAGAGAATGCCTCTGTGTGTGTGTGTGTGTGTGTGTGGAGACATGACCACCGAGGGATCACATGCCGTGTTGGATGGAGGAGAGGAGCTTGCTGTACTTGCACTGTGACAAAGAAAATGCCTTGATTTAAATCAAAATTATGTTTGGTCTTTTTTTCCTTTGCATTTGACTTTATCATAAGCATATCTTCTCAATAACATTCCGCATATGCGCTGTGATTTCCTGTTAGCGACCGATAAGATGCTCTTCCTATTTCATATCGTTGCAATTTTGTTCGTTTCTGTCACATGGGGTGTGTGTTCAATGGCGTCAGGTGCTTTAGCACGGCAGCGCAGTACTCTGCTCCCTGCGTCGTCTACTGCATTGTAGTTGTAACCCAATTCCTTCCTTCATATCTTCTGCTGTCACTCATTTGCTGTTTCAATCGCCATTTTATTATCTCTTTGATGCGGGACGGGCGACTCCCTCTGGTGAATGCTATGGGTCTATCGTTGCAATTAAATCTGAGTTGACGTGACTTGGGATCGTCACAGTTATTTTCCTCAGGTGATGCGATCGATTTCGCTGCTGCTGTTGGGTCATGTCACTGCGACCGTGTTCTGATATATTATTTATTATATGAATGTGATGCGATGCACTAAGGTATCTTTTAAGAGTTGACGGCCGATTAGAACCCTCCTACTATCTATCCACGTTTCTGAATCTAATTTTAAATGGATGATTAAGATTAACCAGACAAGTAGAGATGAAAGATAGAGCAAACGGTCGGTCAACTGCGTCACATTTTGTTGCCCGAGCCATTAGTGCCCCCACCAAATTCCCTGACCATTATTTATTCTCGATGGTCCAACCAGGCCCTGCTTTGGTGTCCGGGAAACCGAATCCCAAACGCGGCAGCCATAATTTAACGGGGAAGGCAACACAAGAAGGGAGAGAAAGCGTTTTACTTGCTTTTCATCCGTTTCCCGATGAAAGTGAAACGAAACAGACAAACCTCAATCGTCGGATCGGAGGAGGGGCCACCAAGCACGAAGCATCGGGCCGTCCAAGTGGAATCCAACGATGCCAAACGGGTCCGGTCATCTTTGGCAGAGGAGACGTCAGTACTTACTGACGCCTTCCCCCACTTCTCGAGGTTTAAGAGCGACACTAGACGACAACGGCCCAAAGATTCCCATTACCTCCCCCTTCCCAACGGCTACGTCGTCGACGTCGGTGGTTCTATCTTTCTCTCTCATTCTTTGGCGGGAGTTAACCGCGACGACGAAGTCGATGTCACCCACCGGCGCGAAGCCAAACCGGAGATGAGCAGTAACAAACGAATGAGGAACAGTTTGAATTTAGAAAAATGAAAACGGGAAAAAAAATTGATACGTGCAATGAAATACGCGCGAAGAAAATAACAAAAAAGGAATTTAGAAAAAAAAAAAAAGGAAAAAGGAAATCAGGCGGGCGAGGGCTGGGAGGTGGGATCGGCGGAGGAAGGGAGGTCGGGCCCGACGCGGCAGCCCTCGAGCATGAAGACGATGTCGGCCATGGACGGGCGGTCGAGGGGGTCGGGTGCGGTGCACAGAAGACCTACCTTCACCCCCAGCAGGAACTCCTCCCACTCCGACGACTCCGGGTCCAGCTCCAGGAGGCCCGGCTCCAGCAGCTCCGCGACCTGCCCTCGCTGCAGCTGCCGCTTCACCCACTTCACGATGTCCTCGTCCTCCCCCGCGAATGTCCCCGGCCGCCGCCCCGTCAGCAGCTCCAGTAGCACGATCCCGAAGCTGTACACGTCGCCCTCCCGCGTCGCCTGGCCAGCCGCTGCCGCGTCCGGCGCCACGTACCCTAGCGACCCCACGGCTGGAGCCGCCGCCGACGTTGACGCTGCCGCAGCGGCCGCCGCTGCTCCCGCCGTCACCACGATTGGCTCCAGTCCGAAGTCCGAGAGGTGGGGCTCGAAGTCCGCGTCGAAGAGGACGTTCTGCGGCTTGACGTCCCCGTGAACGACGCCGGAACCGTGGAGGAACGCCAGGCCCCGGGCTACGCCGAGGGCGACGAGGTGCCGCATGGGCCAGTTGAGGACGTGGCCGTCCTGTTGAGACGCCTCCTGGAGGAGGGTGGCAAGATTGCCGTTCGGCATGTAGTCGTAGACCAGCAGTCGAACATCTGGCGGGGGACCGGCGTAGTAGCCACGGAGAACCGTAAGGTTCCGGTGCTTCACCTTCCCCAGCGACTCCGCCTCCTTGCGGAACGCTCCCTCCTCGATCACGATGGCCCCGTCCGCGGACGTTGACGGCAGGCGGAGGATGGACAGCACGGTGCCATCGGTATAGCACGCCTTGAATACCAGCCCGTGGCGGCCGCGGCTGAGCACGTTCGCCTCGTCGAACTGCCGTGTCGCCTCCACCGTCTCGGCGTAGGTGATTCTATTGTTGAACATCACCAGCTTCGGACCGCCGTTGTTGTCTCCGCTCCCCCCGCTCGATCCGCTGGCTCTTCCGGAGCTCCGTTTCTTCACGCCGGCTCGGCTCTCCAGGAACCGCCTGCGCCAGCGCAACAGGCTGAAAGCAAAGCAGCAACAAAAGAGAACCAGAATGCAGGCCGCGGCCACCGCGAGGCTGATCACCAGTATGATATAACTCTTCTTACGCCTCCGGCACTCTGTCTGCAACGGCTGGCCGCAGAGGTCCGGGTTCCCAGCAAATGCCGACGGATCACCGAAGCGGGAGCTCAGCACGCCTGGAATCTCTCCTCTCAGGCTATTATCCGACACATTGAGGTACACCAATCCGGAGATACGGGCGAGCGCCGAGGGAACGGATCCGGAGAGGTCATTGTCGGAGAGGTTTAGCGCCTGGAGCTTGGAAAGATTGGAGAGCGAATCTGGAATATCGCCGGACAGATGGTTGCCGTCCAACTTGAGCGTCACCAAAGAGGTGCAATTGGAGATATCCGGCGGGATATTGCCAGAGAGATTGTTCTGGCCGAAGTCGAGCTCCACGAGAGCAGAAAGCCGGGCGAGGTCCTCCGGAATGGGTCCGGACAAGTGGTTGTAGCGGAGCTGGAGAACGGTGAAGTTGGAGCAGTTGGCCAAGTCCGCCGGGATTTCGCCGGTGATGTTATTGTAGGATAACGAGAGAACTGTGAGGTACTGGAGGTAGCCGTAGGTCGCTGGGATTGGGCCGGAGAAGGAGTTGGCGGAGAGGTTGAGGACATGCAAACTCCATAGGCTGCTGAAACCCTCAGGAACCTGGCCGGAGAATGCGTTGTCCGCAAGAGAGATCACCTGAAGGCTAGGCAACCCGAACAGCTCCGCAGGGAGGTCGCCCGAAAGGTTCCTCTGGCCGCTGAGGTCCAGTGTCTTCAGATTCAGCAACCTGCCGATCCCCGCCGGAATGACGCCGGTGAGGCTATTCTTGCTCAGGTTTAGCATCTGTAGCCCAGCGAGGTCTCCGATGGTGGAAGGAATCTCACCGGAGATATCATTGCCGGCGAGGTCCAACGTTGTGAGGTTGCTTAACTTCATCAGCTCGTCCGGGATGGCGCCGGAAATTTTGTTCCCGTAGAGCGAAATTGTTTGCAGCTCGGACAAGTTGCCAAGATTCGCCGGAATAACACCGGAGAAAAGGTTGCCGCTGAGATAGAGATCTCTCAGCAGGCTGAGGCTCCCAAGAGCGGCTGGTATCCGACCGTAGAATTGATTCTCCTCGAGATCAAGAACCTGGAGGGAGCTGCACCGACCTATCTCCCCCGGGACCGGCCCGGCCATGGAGTTCCGTCCAAGGCGAAGCTCTTGAAGGGATGCGAGACGATCGATCTCGGGCGGCAGTGAGCCGCTGATGGTATTCCCAGAGAGGTCCAAGACGGTGAGCCCCGTGGCATTGGTGAACCATGCCGGAAAATCGCCAGTGAGGCGGTTCTCCTTGAGGTCCAGGACCTGGAGAGCGGTGGAGGCGTGCGGGCCCTGTGGTGGCAAAGCCAGCCCGGCGAACTCGTTGTACCCGAGTTGGACGATGCGGAGGGCGGAGCTCCCGGCGGCTGAGGTGTTGTAGAAAATAGATGCGGGGACGTCGCCAGAAAGACGGTTGCGCGCGAGGGCGAGCACCTGGAGCTTGGGCATCTCGGCGATGGCAGCCGGGACGATCCCTCGGAGGCTGTTTCCCTGGAGGCTAAGGTGGACGAGGGATGTGCAGTTGGCGAGGATGGCGGGGAGGGTGCCCTCGAGAAGGTTGCCGTCGAGCCAGAGAAAGGCGAGTGCAGGAAGGCGGCCGAGATCCCCTGGGATGGTACCACGGAGTCGGTTGTAGGAGAGGTCGAGAAGCTGGAGACGGGGGGCGACGACGGAGAGATTGGTGGGGACGGGGCCGGAGAAGGCGTTGGAGGAGAGGTCGAGGTAAAGGATGTCTGGGGGGAGGGCGGCGGGAACGGGGCCGGTGAGGAGGTTGCTGGCCAGGCTGAGGACCTGGAGAGCAGATAGGTTGGCGAGGAGAGCGGGCGGGAGGGGACCGGAGAGGGCATTAGACTGGAGGAAGAGGGAGCGAAGACAGCCGAGGGTGGCGAGGGCCCGGGGAAGTGGGCCCGAGAGGAGGTTGGAGCGGAGGCTGAGCCGCTCCAGGAGGCGGAGGTCGGAAATGCGGGCGGAGATGGGACCTGCGAGGCGGAGGCGGGGGAGGCGGAGCTCGACAACGCGGGGGGCGTCGGTTGCGCAGGTGACGCCACGCCAGTCACAGGGGGCAGAGGGGGAGGCGGGGTCCCACCCGGAGAGGGCGCCGAGGGGATCCCGAAGAGCGAGGCGGAAGGCTGTGAGGGCGTCGATCTCCGTCTGTGTCTCCAAGGTGCGGTTCACGTGGGTCCGCGGCCGGGTGGCAGCGGAGACGAGTAGGGCAGCCAACAAGAACAGCAGCAGGGAGAGGGAGAAGGCGGAGGAAGACGGCATTGCGGAACAACAGCCTACGTAGAGAGACTTCTCTCGATTGCAGAGTTAATTGGAGGTCGAGATGGGGAAGTCGAGTGGCCAACAAGTACGTTACAGGAACATTATAGGTAGTGACGAGTGCGGTAAGTGGTGGTGGGAGCTCCGCTTTGTTCGGCTGCTGGTGTTGCTGGGTTGGCAGAGAGAGGATGTGGAGGACGAGGCTTCAGTAAGAGAAGAAGGAAGGGAGAGAGAGAGAGGAGGGGAGGTTTTCTGTTTTCGGAGGTCTTTCCCTCCCTCTCTATCTCCTTCAATGCCTTGGAACAAACGAAGCAAATAAGTTAGAGAAGTTTAATTAGGCCAAAGGATGGTGAAATTATCCGTTAGGGACCACCATTAGCGTCTGTGACTGCAAACATTGGCCACTAGAGTTGGAAGCAAGCCTGAAGCGGAAGTAGGACCGGCACATGTTGAAAGCAGGAGGAGCATCGTCGTTTCCTCACAGGTTACATAACTCTTTTTTTTTTTTTTCTGCATCATTCCTTTTTCTCTTGACACTTGGAATACAGCGAGCGAATCTATAATCTCCAACGCAGCTGCTCATCGTATATCGAAGAAGGATCTATTAACGATGCAGACCGTGGTCAACCGAACAACACCATATTATTATTACCACCGCTACATCACAAAGGTCATGAAAAGAAACGTGGGGAGGAAAGCAAATCTGGTCAGTGGTGACCTTTTGGCGATAGGATAAAAAGAGAGTGGCACTCGCCGCGCACTGGTCCGTCACATGGGACTCGGTTCACCTGGCCTAATTAATGATGCAGAGAACCGGGCGGACCATGTGTCTTTGCTCAGTTCTAATGATTGCTGGGAGCTGCTGCACGTACACGCAAACACGAGACGCGCACGTGACATCGCCGGTGGCGCTGTCGCGCGCGCACATGTGCTCTCTTAGCTTTGTGAAAATTGCTGGAATGCCCTTTTTCTGTGAGATCACAAATTGCACTCCTCCTTTTGAGGACGACGCAAACTGCGCTGATGGTGATCACTGCAAGATGTATATGATTCGAGACTTCCGCTCGGATGAGCATTCATAGTCGTCAGGGCACGTCCAATCCCCTAATGAGGCATAACAATCTCGGACAATTAGATTGTGCAAGTACCGTTTTATAGTCTATCATAATGATAACAAGTAAAAAATAAAATTTATATTCTGTAATTTGGTATAAGATATGGAAGATGGGCGAGGATATGCGGGGCTTTGGTGGAAGCTATATAATACATATTATGCAGTTCCAAGAAGAAACCATAAACATACCTAAGTGCGGCCACGTGATCTAATGAGGAATAATATTAGAGAATTCAAAGGAAAGAGGTGTTCCAATGCAACGAAGAACACAACGCCCGTCATCGGATTTTAATTTAACGTTTGATCGTTTTATTATCGACCCACAGCAGCCTTCCCTTATGCCATCATAAGCTTCCACTTGCCCCCATTCGAATGCCGCCTTTCCTCCATCTTTTTTGCAGTAGAAATGTGTCAATCATCGTCCCAATGGTGGAGATCTTTTCGACAGTACAAAATAGATCGTAAAGCCCAATAGTGATAAAATCGATGTGGCCAATTAGGTCCAAATAAACAAAACACATAATTACTCTGAGCATTTAATCACGACTCCAAGTGCAACACTATAAAAGGACTCATCAAGTATATTATCTGTGATCTAAACTCTTGATTATGGAAAATATCATTAACGTCTATGTCCGAGACATCAGTCATGTTGTGCGACTTTATGTCATGCCTAAGACGTCAACGCGACTCAATCCGATTTGAGTGTGCAAGGTTGTCCGTGTGATCTCTCGGGGGAAAGAGTTCGGTGTCAAATCAGGTCGGGGCGCTATACGCTAAACCAACCTGAGGTAGAGTTGGAAGTAAGATCTTGAGCGGTTTGGACATGGTTTGTTATCGTTATGTGCATTCTAGAGCGGTTGCATACAATATATGACGTCTTATAAGATCTTGAGCGGTGTGGACATGGTATGCTGTCACGTATGAGTCCGAGATATCATATTATCGTATGTGCATCATGCAAGTTCTGAAGCTCAAGGTCAACGTTGATGTGATTGCTGACTATCGCCACGAGGGTAATGCTAGAATATGCCATATCAACTTGAATTTAATGTATATTAAAAATATGTTTTAAAATGATGATAAAAGTATTAAGAAAATAGTACTAATGATAACCTAAATCTAATATCTAATATATGTGGATTAATTTATATAAAATGCATCCACAATGATATTTCATATTAACAATGATTTATTTTATTATGCCAAATGGAAATTATGAGTTCCGAATTCTATAGGAGCCGGTTACGTTCCACGCGCATGGCCGCCACATCGAAGTATGAACCATCCGATTGGGGGTGTTAACGGTCATCGAAGGGGTCTTTTTGCAGTGGTGGTGGTGGAGAGCGGATCTCCTGTCCATTTTGAGATAGGAAACTGAATTATCCACCGACCAGTAGATGCCACACCGCGTCGCGTGTGGGTAATGCATAATCCCTGTCTGGCCCCCGACATGGCCACCGCCGGTAGTTGTGGGTCCGACGTGGAGGACCAGTGCACAATGGGGTGGAGCTATGAGATCCGACCGCGTGTTTTTATTACTGGTAGGTAACCAAACCGGGCGAGTGATTACACCCAAGAATTGGCCCCGTTTTTCTACTTCCATAGCCCTCTTCTTCCGTCACAATATAAAACCCCCGTCTCTCTCGCGAAGTTTGTAGAGATTGGTGGCGGCGGAGAATGGCGATGATGGTTGCGGCGGCACGGCGGCTGGCGGGCCGATCTGGCGCGGCGCCGGCGTTGTCGAGCGTGGTGCTCCGCTCGGCGACACTGCAGACCATGGCGGGCGCGTTCAGGGAGGAGCGGGACACCTTCGGTCCGATAATGGTCCCCGCCGACAGGTCGGTGCCTCCGGCTGCTTCTGTTCTACTGGATCATTGTTGTCGCTGGTGGATTAGTTAATCGACGTTCCGGTGGTGGATTTTATTGAGTCTTTGTGGCACAAATGTTCGATCCTTTTTAGGTTGTGGGGTGCGCAGACGCAGAGATCGCTGCAGAATTTTGATATAGGCGGTGAGCGTGAGCAGATGCCGGAGCCGATCATTAGGGCGTTCGGTGTTCTCAAGAAGTGTGCTGCCAAGGTCTCTTGATTTTTTTTTATTATGTTCTGTGCAACAATTTTTATTCTGTTTACTATTAGTTACGATCTTTTTGTGAAAGGTTTACTGTTCAACCTTGTTGAAATCGATCCATCTGGAAATGTCAGTTAAAATCGTTGTGTTGCTTGTAAAGGTGGTAAATATGGACTGCTTTACAGAAAGGTGATATACATGTGACTTGGTATATGTCTTGTGTGATTGAATCTGTGTTGTTGGTGATGTCGTTTATTTGCAAATGTGGATGAAATTGATACCTATTGCTTAGAATATATGTGAATTCAGGGAACCTATGAAAATAAAAATAACGTTTGATTTTAAATGTGGAACTTGGTCTAGGGCTCCCATTCCCATGACTTTAACTTTTGATTAGCAATCACATGGCATGCCATAGGTAAAGGATCCCCATTCCCGAATTGGACATGACAGAGAAAAGTCTATAGAGTGTTAAATGTATGTAACTTTTCAGCAGGGTTTGTGATTTCGTACTTGTCCACCTGTGAACTGGTACATGGACCACCTGCTACTTGGCGATCCGCTCGATATAGCTTCGTATCGGACGATATAGCGTTGTTTCAGATGGTAACGATCGAAATTTCGACCATTACTGCTCGAAAATGGTCGGTAACGATCGATTTTGATCGTGATCGCCTGCTACTTGGTCGTATCAGCTTGGCTGCGGCGAGAGAAGAATAAGACAATAAGCGTCGAGGAGAAGGAAGAAGAAAGAGAAGGCGTTCGAAGAAGAGGGAGAATTGGGAGAACCTCGACGCGTCCCGATCTTGCACCGCCCTCCCTCGACGATCTCGATCCAAGAGGTAATGACGAGGTGGTGGCTAGAGTAGTGGAAGAGGCGGTCTCCTTTATCGCCTCATACTGCGATTCTGTGACTTCTTCGCCGAAGGCTGGAGACATCTGTGACCTTCGACGTCTTCGCCGAATGCCACAGATGAAGAGATGAAGGAGACCGTGTTCTTCTCCTCGTCTAAGGCGACGGGGAGAGGAGGAAGCGACGACATCGAGGCGGCGTAATATATATATATACTGCTCGATATGCTCGTACTGTACCATACCGAGCAAAGCTTGATACGGTACTGTACGAAATTTCAATCCTTGCTTTTCGGTTCCTTCCCCAATATGTTTTTGCTTCATATACACACTGTATACATCATTTTTGTCATTTTAAAATGATTTCCTGGATTTTAATCTGGTCCTTGTATAACTCCCATTTAAATCTTATCCATTGTGATGTTCTCTGACACTAAATGATATGCCAAAGAAAGCATGAGTGGTCCCTTAAAGTAGGTTAGTGAGTGCACTTTTTTTTTTTGGCAAGTGATATGTTGATCATAAAATTTGACTTTTGATTATTCCTTTACTTTTGGCAGTTTCCAACTTTATCATGATTATTTCAGGAACATGTCTTACAATTCTTAATGTATTTGTACTATACAACAACCATATCTTCATTTGTTCCATTTAGTTTGTCCATTCTAATTTTCACACTATCTTCTTATATGCTTAAACATTATAAATAATTTAAGCTAGTTGGTTTAGCTTATACGTGGGGATAAATTGCCTTGTAGGATTGGGAAGTGGAGGGTTGAGATTTTTGTGTGATCAACATACACCGCTCCAAGGGGAAAAAGTTCTAAAATAGTTGTAAAACTAGTCACTCTTTATGAATCTAATTGATGGATATCAACAACATGTAAAAATAACACAGACAAAATGGGATTGATGAGTCGGATATGGGGGGTTTCCTATAAAATTAGAATGATATATATTTTTTCATATGAAGATGTAGGATAAAACAATATATATTCGGAAAAGACCTATAAACATCACGGTCAAACAAAATGTGCCAATTAAGATTAATGATGGGAGGAAAGGAAAAGGAATATCTAAGAAAATTTTACTAGAGAAAATACAAAAGAGATGTAATATTCTTGGCTTAGCTAACGGATACCATATATAGAGCTCAACGGAGAGAAAATATATATGTAGCCTTAGGTAGGTAGGACATTACAGCTAGTTGTTGTAAATACTTTGTATAAGATACACTTTCCCCTAAGTTACTCATTTTTTTTGCTTTAGTTTCAGTTTTGGCTAAAGTTTGTTAGTAAGATGAATAAAAAACTACCTAATTATCTTATCCATAGTAAGTAATATCGCTATTATTGTTTGCTGACTTTCTTTACCTTGTGCCTTTTAATACATGCCCATTTATATTTTTATTCTTATTATGGGTCTCAGATATACCTCATTTATGTTGGTGATTTAGGTACGATATTATATATACTCTAAGGCACAAACACCTTTTCGGAAGTCCAGTATCTTATTGTTTTTTGTGTTTTTATTAGCATGTTCTATGAAGCGAATAATTCTCTATTTTAATCTCAAAGTTCCTGAACGATGGTCAGTATTAGGTTGTCCCTTCTTTCACCATATTGTAACTCCTTAACTGTCACCAGAATTTTCTTTCTTTCCATTTTAATATTGTTTGTTCATATTTAGGCTGAGTTTCATAGATTAATTTTGACCTTTTGGCTTCTTGATATACACCATGTGTAGGTAAACATGGAGTATGGTCTTGATCCAACTGTTGGGAACGCAATAATGCAGGCTGCCCAAGAAGTTGCTGAGGGGAAATTGAATGATCATTTCCCACTTGTCATTTGGCAAACTGGCAGCGGGACTCAGAGCAACATGAATGCCAATGAGGTCAGTAGAGGGAGTCCGGCAAATATTATTTGATTTAAGCAAATTAATTCCTTCTCCTTGTAAAGCATCTAATATATTTTAAATATTCATTTTATTAAGCTTGTTACGAATATAGGGTATGATTACTTTCATAACATAAATTTTCATCACTATTTTCCGCTATATTTCCCCATGAAAAAGTACACATGCTTATTCAATTTGGTATGCTGGCTATACTCGTTGTCATATTATTTTTAGTTTGAAGTAATGGTTGTGATAGTGGTGATGAAAATGCCTAGTCGTGCTGATGCAGCCGATGACGTTAGTGGTAGTGGTTGCCATTTGATGTTGCTTATAGGAATGTGGTTATTCTGGCTTGTGGTGAAGGCATGGTGGTTTGGGAAGTAGTGTATGTAATAAGATGGTGGTGGTACACGGCAACAATGACAAAGTTGGTACAATGTGGTAGTGGCGGCAACAGTGATGAAGGTAATGTTGACAATGGCACTAAGCATGACAACAATATTCATTAGGTACTAGAGAAGCATTGGATAATTTAGAGAACTACTTCATAAAGGAAAAGTGGTGGTGAAAATGGTAATGGTGGCAATTGTGCAGTTATTCGAAACTTATAGAAAATGGAAAGACTGAATTTCTTAGAAAAGAAAAGTCTTAAAAAAGTTTGTATTTCCAACTTGTAACACATTATGTAGTTTCTTGTTTTTTTGGAATTTTAGAGCGAGCACATCATTCTCCCTATATGCTTTTAGAAGAACACACCAATTCCCTTGAATGAAAGAAATTTAGTATCCTGATCAATGCATCAGTGACCTTAGGATCTTTATATACTCCTCTACATGAACATGCACTCTTTTAATGATTGTCATATAATTGTATATTTAACGTATTATTTTTCTCAAAGTGGCATTTTGTATTGTGTTAATCCTCAGGTTATTGCAAATAGAGCAGCTGAAATTCTTGGGCATAAACGAGGTGAAAAGTTTGTACATCCAAATGATCATGTCAATAGGTCTCAATCTTCAAATGATACATTTCCAACTGTAAGAATCATTTTTTCTATACTGAATTTTGCTATAGTGAGTTTTAAGTATTGTCATTTGCTTAGGCTTAATGTCTCACCTGGTCATTGTTCCCAAAGATCTAGGAAGACACAATTTTTTATTTGTAAATAATAGACATGAATTTCTACAATACTATTTATTCTCAAGGACATTTACAGTCCTGTTTTGAGAGATTGTCTTGACTGATCTTTTAACAAAAGCTTTGTCATTATCAGGTTATGCACATAGCTGCAGCTGTGGAAATTAATTCCAGATTTATACCAACCTTGAAACAGCTGCACAGTTCACTTCATACCAAGGTCAAGATCATTTTTAGTTATCAATGAATTGCAAGTTTTCACTTCTCTTCATGTAGCTCAGTTTTATCGTTATTCTCAGTCATTTGAGATGACATATGACTTTTCTGCGAGTGCTTTTGTTTACCTACCATGTTTTGCCTAAATGACAAGGTATGGGATCTCAGTTTTGACTGAAATATTTTGGTAGTTTTGGATATCATTCGATAATTTGGAGTAAAAATTCAAAATGATAAATATAAAGAAAAGGTGAGGAAGTGCATAATTCTCTAAAAGTCCAAAGTTCTCCAGCAAGTGGTTCTATACCTTAAAAATATCAACATTTTGTTGTCTTTTTATCTGTGGACCTATCACGGTCTTGATTTTCCTTACTTGCACATAATTACTAGGCTATGAATTGAATGCTTTTTATCTGGTTAAGGCACTTATGGTGGTTGTTTTTTTCTCCAGAGATACATTTTGGCCTTTTAATATCTTATGTGAAAATTTGAACTTCAATTTGTTTGCTTCTCCATTGCTGTCATTTCCAGTCTGTTGAATTCAAAGATATTGTCAAGATTGGCCGAACACATACTCAAGATGCCACTCCTCTAACTCTTGGCCAGGAGTTCAGTGGTTATACTACACAGGTATATCTTATTTTTGTTAGGTTCTATTATTTCACCTTTTGTGTTAAATAAGCTGCATGATATGTCAGCTTTTGATTTTTAAAATGATTCTGTAGGTAAAATATGGTATTGAGAGAATAATTGGGACTCTGCCTCGCATGTATCAGGTAGCCTCTGTAGTTGTATATTTGCTGTATTTTTTGCTTTGAATGTGTTTCTTGACATTAATCTTGACTCGAGCAGCTTGCCCAAGGTGGTACTGCTGTAGGCACCGGGTTGAACACCAAAAAAGGGTATGCTTTGTTCCATAGACATCCATGTTTATCGTATATGTTTCCTTGTCAGTGTGTTAAGTATTCTCAATTTTATGCGGTCGTCATATGCAGTCTTATTGAAATTGTGTAGATTTTTCTTACGAGTAAAAAAAAATAAAAATTAATGATATATTACAAGTTCAAATGTCTGAGACACGAGGAATCCAATTTTTGGTACTGGACTTGTCCAAATCCATGGTTGGACCAGCATGAGTCCAGTTTTTACCAGCATTACCAACACATCTAAATGTTATGATACCAATGTGCTGGGGAGAGAAGGGGGAGGAACCTGTAAGAGGAGGATGAAGAAGAAGGAAGAGAAGTACCGGAAAAGAGGTGGGAGGATGAGCGAGAGGGGAAGATGGTGGTTGGGCCACACCACTCGAGTGATGACTGGATGAAGAGGGCTTGTGAATTTTGGTCCCTTAAGAATGAGGGCTTTTAAACTAAAAGATCCCCTTTACTTGAAGCCAGACCCGACTGCCTCATTTAGGGCAGTCCATAAACCAGGTCATGCCTGGACCAGCCTAGGCAACACTTAGTTCCTTGCTCAGAGATGTACCTTTTCTTCATTTAGGGTGTTTTTGTCAAACAGTTCCATTGAGTTGAGAGCTATCCATCTCTTCTAGATTTTTCCTTTTTCTCTTTGGTTTTAGTTTTAGTACCATTAATGTACTTACTGGGGATTTCAACTTATAGCAATTACCTTGAACTTTGTTTTTGCTGCACCATTCTCCTGCATATTATATTTGACCTTGCTTTTTCTCGCATATTATTCAGATTTGATGTGAAAATTGCATCAACAGTAGCTGAGGAAACCAGTCTACCATTTGTCACTGCAGAGAACAAGTTTGAAGCATTGGTCAGTTGTCATACCAAACAGTTTCTTCTCATTTCTTTTTTTTATTTGAGTTAACTTATTGATATGTTTTTTGCTTGCCAAAATGTTTGCTTTGACAGAATATTTAGTACTGAACTATGAAGCAATAACACTTTCCAATGCTTGCATTATACGCATTGTGTCCATGTCGAACAGTGACACTCATCAAATACTTTTTCAAAATTTGTTGGATGCTTAAAACATATTAAAAATCTTGTGCCTTCTATATGCTTCTTTTGTTATTGTGTTGTAAATGTAGGACATTTACATTATCTATTAAGGCTTCAAGATGTGTCATAAATGATGTTTTTTGTGTTTGAATTATTCTTTTGGATTCTGACAGCTCATACAGATGGTTGTTAGGCTTCTTATAAATTTCATATATGCGGATCATTGATTAACTAAATTGTCTAAAGTGACGGGGTTAGATTTATAATACTTCTATATTATTTTCTACAATTTAAAGTAGTCATTTGCTTATTTGTGGGGCAAACATCCCAGAGCTTGATCAGTGGTGATATGGTATCCAAAGCTGTGAAACACACAAACTGGGAATATCACAAATATTTTTTACAGATGCTATGATGCCTTGTTGGGAAACCTCAGCGGGTGCATCATATGCATAGCGGAAATCAAAATAAAAATCGGTTTCCCACGCAGATCAAATCATTGTGCAAAAGATTAGGATCGCGATAAAAATGCAAAAATCGATAAAACCGTGATGTGTGAGAGATTAATTTTACCTAGGGAGATCGTATATCCCTGTATTTCCAGATCCGAATAGAGAGGATAAAGGAGGTCAAGCGTCTTCCTCTCTAGCGGTATCCACACGATGGATCTCTGCAGCAAAACTCATCCAATCTAATCTCGCAATTCTTGCTCAGAGGGAGGGAGGAGAATAGGAGGTGGTGGCTAAAGTTACAACCTATCAACTATGAGTCTCCCCTCCTATTTATAGAGAGCCACAAAAAAAAACCCTACGGATCCTTCCTTAGTGAGTATTGGATCTCTATCCAATTACCCACTAACATTGCATTATTGGATTTCTATCCAATAATCTCCTTAGGCTTCTAATTGGGCCTTAATCAAGGAGCCCATCAGCATAGGGTCTCATCTAATGAGAATAGGGGCTAATTGGATCTTCATCCAATCCTCTATTTGTTGAAGCATCCACCATATGTGTGTGACCCTCTAGGCCTGATACCGAGCTGGCCGTGAGTCACTTCCTTCAGAACTCCTTCTGATATAGTGAATTATTATCCCTATAATAATTCACTCGACTCATTGACTATGGACGTACTTAGCTACTACCCCATAGTTCCCAAACGGTACAGGGGGATCGAATCCATCGGACCCGTCTGTCCATAGTTACCGTGTATCTATAATCTCTCATCCAACTAATATCCCAGAGACCGTATATTGGACATGGTACTGTCAGGTCACATACGAAATCCGTCATAGTCTCGCTCTAATCGAATTCTCCCGGAGAACTCTTTCTCTCTCAATCCGAATGACCCTGGCCAGGGATTTGTTTGAGCAAGAACATATGAAATATTTCTCTCGTGATACTGAGAGTGGATGATCCTCTATTGACACTCAATTGCCTTCGTAAAATTGGCTATCAATCTCGATAACCAGCTATACCAGATCTGAAACTTTCCAAACCTGTAAGTCTGGCGTCAAAGAAAAGAGTACACATACAAGACATCCTTGGTATCTCAAGTCTAAGGACCAAATATACAACTGGGACTATGAAATCGCTGTCTGACATTAGGTATCATTAACCATACAACATTCCATAAGCGGATCAATCAGTGAACTCATTCTTCAATGAGCACCTGTACTATATCCTTAGTGTCTCCACACAAGTGGCTATGAGACTAGTCGTCTCCCTCATATGGACGGGTATATAGTACACCAGTCTGTCCAGTTATCTCGATGTCCCTCTCGAGTAACCTATGACCGGGATTATTTAGGATCTGTGTTTAAAGGTGAATCGATCTCATTATCGTGATCTCATCACGATCCGATTCCCATTGCACAGAACCGAGGACATCACAGTATATATGCTACAGAAAATATAATGTGAGAATATGTCAATATTAATCATAAACAAAAAGATTACGCAGCGTGTCACACGTGCCATCACTCACGTGATTGGTTTGCAGGGCACCTGTAACTAGCATGCCTCATGTTCATAAATGGTCCAGTAGGCAGCCCTCAGCTGGGCAAGGAGGGCTTTACTAGTATATTCTGTCCAGCAATAACATGGGTGAGGCTGGCCTTGGATTCCAATGCTTGCATCTTTTTTCTTTTAGATCAATAGTCTAAGTTAAGCCAATATTTTAGCTGGTACAATGATTACTGATTGATTAAGATTGATTCCCACTCATCCCAAAGATCTCTATTGCTTTAAATCCTAACCATCCATGATCTATTTAAGGACAACTGGACCTATTCTAACCCTATATCATCTACTAGATTGCACGTCATGTTTTTTCTTTTTTGTTTTAGGGAAGTGTACCCTTGGACTATCCTTTAAAGGTAGTTTCCTCCTGCACAGAGCCAATTTTTTCTGATTTTTTTGTTGATTTGTATATAATAATTTGAGTTTCAGTTTGTGTACTGTTTCAAAGTTCAGCTTAATTTAATGCATTCTTAATCTGATTTATTGAATAGTAAGTGAGCATATCTCCGTTATTGCTTGTTATATTTTCTTACAAAGGTGCTGTTACTGGTACCTAGATTTTGATCACCAGACCTCCATTAGTTGCTTCTTTTGCAAGCAGGCTGCACATGATGCTTTTGTTGAGACGAGTGGTGCCTTAAATACAATTTCTGCTTCTCTTATGAAGATAGCAAATGACATACGACTTCTCGGAAGGTATCTGTATTAGGTAGCTTTTCTTTTGTTATTTTTTGCAAAAACATACATGTATATACCATGTGATTCACGTTATGAATTCACAACTTTCTCTTACATTTTTCAGTGGTCCACGTTGCGGACTTGGCGAGCTTATCCTACCTGAAAATGAGCCAGGCAGCAGTATAATGCCTGTATATATATTTTTATCTTGATTTATACTAGTTGTCTAGTAGAAGTTGGCATGGCTGCTGAAGCGAATTGCATATGGCATCTTTTTCTTCTGCCAATACTGTCTAAACTTGTTTGAAACCCTTATATTTTGTTGCAGGGAAAGGTCAATCCTACTCAGTGTGAGGCTCTTACGATGGTTTGTGCTCAGGTAAATTATCTTTACTTTACTTTTTTGTTAAGAAATTCATACTTGCATCTACTGGTTCAAGTAAACTCTTTTATGCATATATAGTATGTGAGTGTTCTGAGCAACTTATGATCTATATGTTTTCTAGTTTGCACTGGATTAAATGGTTCCTCAAGAAAGCTGCAGTAGGATTGTTGTTCAAATATTTCTTGCTTGGAATTCATTCATCTTTCAACATGATTGTTTTAGCTCTTTGAAATATAACTTGTTCCCAGATGAGATGACACAGGAAGTACTAAGTTAACTAAGATGGTTATATAGTACTGCAGGATTCATTATAAATTATTTCTTAAGCTCCATTAACTCATATACTCATGGGCATGATATAGCTTAAGTAATATATTTGTTGCAAAGAACCTTCATGATGTTCTTGTTCTATGGTTCCTATTTCTTATTGATTAATTTTTTTCTGTATGAGCAGAGAAATCCTGACCATTTTTCCACTTTCCACTTTCTGTTGTATTTGGAAAAACAAATTGAAAACTATAATAATATGTACCTGAGTAAGTCATCTATGTTATGACCTAGGTTGTAATTAGCATGCGAGCCATAAAGGTACTTCATGGCAGGCCGATAGTGGGTGCTGAGCCGAAAGCTGAAAAAGAAGCCCATTTATCTCTTGAGAATAAATCCAAGCATCAAACTTTCACATAGAGTTCATGTAGGTTTTATGTAAAGTTCCTCATGATACAACATATTGAAGTGTCAATATATATTATAAAGGTACGAAAACAAAAGATGTGTTATGATCATCTTGATCCACTTTGTTATCTTCAAAAAGTGATACACAATACCTGTGCCTATTTATGGTATGGATAGAAAGCTGAGACAGTTTAGAAGAAATGGATTTGGAGGTACAATACAGGTCATGCATGATTGTACCCTTTTTAATACAGTACACTGAATTATTTTAAAGCTTTATTTGGACAAGCTGAACAAGAGTTGTTGTTTTGCTGGATGCTCATGTTGGCCAGTTAGTGGCATGACAGACACTAACATGCTGAACTGAGGAAAATAAAGAAAAGATATGATAATTGACTGGGTCCGTTGGTAGAAGAAGAGGTAAAAATTTTATTACTCTATCATCAACGGCTGACCTAAGATATATGGTAGGCTACCTGAGGAGGATGATGACAGATCACTGATGCTCAATAATCACAAAGAGAATGCAGGAGGCTGCTAGTGGATTATGTTGGCAGATCACTAGAGCATCATAAAATTGTTTGCTTCTGATTTTATGTATGCAATAGATCAGCTAGGTTGGTTCATAAGTCTGTTTTGACTCCATTACTGTAGATTAGTACACAAACAATAAGAATCACAACGAAACATCATATTCATGTTCAAGGAAATTGGTAATTTTGCTCTCTGACCCATACTTAGCTAGGGTTCATATGGGGCAGATTGTGTTGGTATGCTTGAAAAAGGAATCATTGGATTTGACCTGACACTTTGAATTGGTATTACAGAAATCAGAAGGAACACATAGAAGAATCATATTAATCAAGTTTATTTTAACTGTAAACCATGAAAACAAGCATATGCAAATACTTCTGTTTGCTGTTGAGGTCTTCTGTTACTCAGCTGTCTGTGTTCTAAGATGGTTGAATAGGTATTTGGCCTTGATTACACATCTTGGTGATGAAACAATTCTTTTGTTGTATTTTCTTTCTCCAGGTGATGGGCAATCATGTTGCAATAACTGTTGGTGGATCAAACGGTCATTTTGAGCTCAATGTTTACAAGCCACTGATTGCTAGTGGTCTTCTTCGAGTATGATTAGTTTCATTTTATCATTATGATATTTTATTCTGGATTTATTTGTTTTATGATTAGATGAAAAGATATTTTGTCTTGTTTTGAGTTGGTTAGTATTAGGCTGTTAGCTATCCAAAAGATAGGAGAAAAATGACAATATAATTTATAACTCCGTTGGTTTTTAAATAGCAAATGAAACACTAAATGATCTGTGATTGTTTTAGTCTCTTAGATTACTTGGAGATGCATCTGCATCCTTTGAAAAGAATTGTGTGAGAGGAATTAAAGCAAACCACCAAAGAATTTCAAAATTGTTGCATGAGGTACATTTTCAAACTGAACTGTTACATAATGCATTTTCATTTGATGCTGTTCGCAAAATGACAAGTTTTAACTTATCTTTTGTGGATTTGCAGTCCCTGATGCTGGTCACATCTTTGAACCCTGTAAGTCTATAACTTAGCTTTCTTTGCATTCTTGATAGATGACTTTTATGTTCCAGTAAAAGCTACAGACTTCTAATCATCATTTTTTCTGGAAATTAGAAAATTGGTTATGACAAGGCTGCAGCTGTTGCTAAGAAAGCTCACAAAGAAGGGACAACATTGAAGGTAATGATCTTAAGACCTTTGCATGCTTGGTATATACCGTGCTTTGTTCATTTGAGAGGAAGCATAGGCAAGTTATATGATCAATTACTAAATTGTGTAGCTTTGTCTACTCAAAGTGTTAAGTGTGTTTTTAGGTTGACGGACAGGGCTAAACATTTTTTCAATTTTAGTTATACTGCTTTAGGCATATCATCAAGTCTCCTCTGTGAGACTTTCAGAACACATTTTTTTCTCACTTCAGTCTTATATAGTCATTTTTAGATAATTTTATTTAATTTGATAATGGTCATTACTATTGGAGATAATCTTGTAATTTTACCAACCTTAGTTTCCATCTTGTATTGTTTTTTTTTAAAGAGAGATAATATGTTTCCGAAAGAGTATTTCTAATTAGTATTCTAACGCATATGGTTTATGCTATCTATCAGGTTTAATAACATGTTAAAATCTAATCTTTCCTTTTCTTTTTTGCAGGAAGCTGCATTGAACCTTAATGTGCTCACTGCTGAAGAATTTGATGAGCTTGTCGTACCAGAGAAAATGCTTGGACCCTCTGATTAACAACATATTTCATCTTCCTTCTACTATGCTCATGAACATTCACTGAAGCAACATTTTGGCACTTTGTGGCCCTTGTTCTAGATGGCAGCAAGAAGTGCAAATGATAAATAAACAGAAATTTTTTTATTCTTGATTTCCTCTAGGAATGCAGTTGTTCCACTTGAGAAATAATTCTTTATGTTGGTCGTGCCAACATCACGAACTCATTTGATGCTGTAAGGCTGATTGCTTTTCTAATTATAAAACATTTTTGTGATCCGTAAAATGTGTTATTCCTTCCTCTATTTCCTGAATCAATAAACATAACAAGTTTTTTTATACTGATGATCTACGTGCTGATACAGAGATTTTTTTTACCATTAATATTCTCATGCTAGTTGGAAGAATTGCATCTTAACATTTTTTTACAATACGTGTAGGATGCCACATTTCATCTGATATTATCAGAGTCTGAAGGATTTCTGCAAAATCTACTTCTCAAAACCTAATTAGAAATTTAGTCATAGGTGGTACATTGTGAAACCTTTTTTTTTTTTTTTTTCATTCCTCCTAAGTTTTTTTATTGACAATTTTGAACTCGGGAGATTCGTGATAATTATGTTCAATGGAAAAATCATGTCATGAATGGTTATGACGGTTTAAGGTTTACTACAAGGAATACTTATAATAGGTTCTTACTTGTAAAATATTAAGGGTGATGTTAATTTTTACTCTTAATGAAGGAATTAATATGTGATAGAGAATACTAATCATCATTCAATACCGTCAAAGTGGAGTCATTGTCACGTCACCTTCGTCTGTTCTTTTGGGCAAAAGTTTCAAGAATATTTTATTAAATATTTTTCTCACGAAATATTTCATGAAATATTATATCTCATACGATTATATATAAAAATATATACTTAACACAATGAACATGAGACTTACCATTTTTACCCTTCTTTATGTATTCGAAGATTGAGAGTTTACTAACTTTAGCATTGGAGGGACGAAATCTCTCCCGACCTCGATCTTAGTACAGGTGATATCTCAGAAGCTTGGTGTTTTCACCTCGGACAACCCTGCGCATATAGGTCGGGATCATGTCGGGCTGACATAGATGTCAACAATATTTTTCCTCATCATTTGGCACTAGAAGGAGAGCCTTATGCATATATTCATTCACCTACCAACCCTCTCAATGAACATTCAAGCGAGAAGGCTATGCCCCAAGCTCACAATACTTTCACTCAAGAGAGGCAACAACCATCATTTTTGCATGTGGATGCATCCACCTAGGCCCATAAGATACTGGCATTTGTTCAACAACTTAGCCTCTCGAACCTAGGGGCGACCCCGAGCCACTTGTCTCTGCCAAGGGATTCTTGAACCTCATCTTGCAAGTGCAAATGCTAACGAGCATGATACGAGTTGTCGATTCGTTTTTGCCCCAATTAGCCAAACAGGCAATGCCACCATCTTAGATGGTCAATAGCTCAACCACTATTGGCATCAACGCTCATCAGAGTCCCCCCATTTGATGCAATGCCAACATTTCAAGAGTGCTCGAGACCTATCGAACTGTTGATTTGTTACGAACGATCATTGCTCAACAACATCTTTGCTCAACAAACCGTTCGTCGCTTTTGTTTGCTTGTGCAGATGTTTGGCAACCTATTTTACGTTGATTTTATGTGATTTTGCCTACAGAACGATCGCTAACTGCACGGAGCCAAAACTGCCCATATAACTCCATTTTTTGGGCGTTTTCATGTGCTGCGGCGAACGCTCTGAGTGGCGCAAAATGTTAACCATCTCAGCACCCTGGAATCTCGAGTGGCATAGGGCTGGATAGGGCTTCTGTCACGAATTTCTCTCCTTTCTCTGTTGTACTCGAGATGTTCGACAAATTGCTTATAAAGCTTCCCTCTTTGCAAGAGGTCAAGATTTGTTTGTCGCTCACATTCAAGCTGATCAACTTCTCTTTTGTAGGTCCTTCGGGACCGACACGAGGTTGCAAGTGGGCTGACCCTTTGCGGACGAATAACGCTTTGGCATTTAATGACTTAGGCAATCCCAGCTAAATTCGTGACAGATCGAGGGAGCACTCTACTCCCCAACTGTAGAGTTCAACGAACCACCACATTACCACTCAGATCCACTTGAATCTCATATCTAGTCAGCAGATTCAACGAATAATTTCTTAAGGATCCAACTATGGCAAATGACCCAACGTTTGAAGGAGATGAGATGAGAATTCCAACAATCTAGAGGGGAAGTGACGACCGACCCCACCTCAGGTCAATCATCATTCACGCATGACATCCAAGAGGAGTTGATCCCAACCAACTTTCACCTCCTATCATTAGAGACCTTTGACATTAGCATCAACCTACCGGACCACATTGTTGCCTTTTGTACCTAAATATCATTGTATGACACTTAAGATACCCTAATATATCATGTCTTCCCGATCAGATTATGATGTTGGATGTGAGAATGGTATGCACGTTTGAAGCTACTTTCAATCAGTTCTTTTGCTCAACTCACAAGGGAGTTTGAGATTCGCTTCCTCGAAAATTTGCACTCGTGGCCATCAGGTGCAATACTTTCAAAAATAAGTAAAGGAAGAAATACTCTCAGACTTCACGTTCAGTTCACTATTGAAATTCGAGACGTGGAAGATACTCATCTATCGCTTATCATATATACTTTCATGATGGGACCCAAGTCCTCTTGCCTTTTCTAATTATTAGTGGGTAGGTCATCGATGATGCTACTTGAGATGCTCTAGAGGGCAAGCGTGAGGAGACACGCAAAAGGCTGAAACAAGAGAAACTACAATCCACCTCAACCCCGAGGTCACCACGACGAAGAAGAAATAATGACCTAAGTTTCCTTGCCTGAAGTCCAAGTTGACCCCCCTGAATATGACTACAACTGAAGTTCCTTTATAGATAAAAGAGAAGAGGCTCTTAAAAAACCCTTAACCGATGAAGACTCCATTGGCAAAGACAGATAGATCAAAGTATTCTCGCTTCCACAAGATTACAACCGCGACATAGAAGATTGTTATGACTTGAAAGAACATATTGAAGAACTTATTTATCAGGTACACCTCAGACGATTAATCTAGAGGCACTGTAAACCTACATCTCAATCTAAAGAACTAATAGAGAGACAAATTACCATTATCATTAGTGGACCCACCTCGAGAGGAGACAAACTCCTCATGTCATAAAGTTTACTCTTGAGATGCCATTGAAAAGCGCATGCTAATAGAGAATAACCTAAAAATAACTTTTAAAGAGGAAGAGACAAAATATCTCGATTCAAATGACGATGATGCGTTGGTAGTGTCCGTGAGGATTATCAATGCTCATGTGAACAGAGTCATGATTGATACAAGTAATTCTACTAATATCCTATATTTTGACGCTTCCTATAAACTTGAACTCTTGACTAACGAACTCACCCCTATAACTTTTCCGCTGACAAGGTTCACTGGCAACTCGATCTCCTCTCTCAGGACTGTGAACCTATACGTCATGTTTGGCGATGAGCCATTTTCTAAAACAATGATGACCATATTCATGGTGGTCAATATCCCCTCTATATATATTACAACCATATGCTGACTCACGATGATGTCAACCTACTATATGATGAAGTTTTTGATGAGGACTAGCATTGGAATGCTGAAGAGAAACCCAAGGGAGTCGCTCCAATGCTACCTTACGATGGTCTCCCTACTAAAGAAGGCTCGATCCGAGGTGCCGCGTATGGATGCGTAATTTTGCCAAGTCCCTCCTGCATTTAGAGTCGATGGAATCAATGATTGAAGCACCCATGGACAAAGCTCGTTCTGATCAAGTTGTCAAGGTCGGGATGATACTTCCCGAGGAGAAACGAGTGTAAGTCATTAATTTTCTTAGGGAGAACGTCGTAATGTTCGTATGGTCGCCAAGAGATATGTTGAGAATCGACCTAGGCATAGCCAAATATTACCTAAACATTTCTCTCAAGACACAACCAATGAAACAAAAGCAGTACAAATTTGCTCCTGATTGCCAATGGACAATTAGCAATGAGGTAGACAAGCTACTAAGAGTAGGATTTTTTATCAAGTTACAGTACCCCTAGTGTTTCGCTAATGTTGTATTTGTTAAAGAGTCTAATTAAAACTGGAGAATATGTGTTGATTATACCGATCTCAATAAGGTATATCTAAAAGATAGCTATCATCTTCCCCATATTGATTAGTTGGTTAATATTACCTCAGGTAATGAGCTCTTCACCTTTATGGATACATTCTCATGTTCTAACCAAATAAGGATGACACCAAAGAATCGAGAACACACTTCCTTTATCATCGACTAAGGCACATATTGCTATTGAGTCATGTCATTCGGGTTAAAAAATACATAGGCAATGTTCCAAAGGATGATGAACAAGATGTTCAAGCACCATATTGGGAGGAACATCGAAGTATATGTAGATGTCACGATAGTCAAAAGCAAAATTGTTGACTCGCATTTCGAAGACTTAGTCGAGACATTTCAAGTGCAAAAGAAGTTCAATATGCGTCTCAATATGATCAAGTGCATTTTAAAAGTTAGCACGAGAATTCCTCAGATTCATCATGCACCGAAGGGGAATAGACGCAAACCCCAAAAAGATGTGAGCCATCATACTAAAGATGCATCAAACCTCTCTCGGTAAGGAAAGTCCAATAGCTAACATGATGAATGGTAGTGCTCAATTGATTCTTATCCAAATTCGATGATAAGTGTATGCCCTTCTTTCGGGCAATAAAGAACCCAATTACGATAACTCTACTCTACCTCATGTGAAACTTTAGATCTCTATCTCGCTACCATCGACTTAGTTATCAACTAGGTGCTGGTTTGGAACAACTCAACAGTTCAAAAGCCTATTTACTATGTTAGTCATGTTTTAAGCGAGCCCAAGGAATGATACTCCCATATTGAGAGGCTTGTATTGGCTAGGCATCAAGGTGAGGCGACTAGTCGAGGCTATCATCAAAGGGCACCTCAATCGCCATTGAGACATTTTAACCCTCGGGATAACTAGTGAACAAATTCTCCTCATGCTCCAACTTGGAGTATCTCACCTTAAAATGAACTAAGGTGATTTGGTACCTAAACTAGAAGAAGACAACCCTCAACCTCTCTATACCCCTCCTAAACCCAACAGATGACTTGTAATCGACGATTGTCTCCTACCGATACTTTGGTATCATGTGTCGCTCGACCTCTAGTGCTTCTCTCAAATTTCAAGCTTGCTCATGGCCATCATAACCTACTCGATGAGCTTCGAGTAGTGTATCCTCATCGATTCTAACTCTTAAGTGAGCTACAATAATTCATTCTCCACTTGTCAATTATTGCTCGGACCTCATTCAATTGCTTGGCAAAATCGACCAAGTGTTGTTTGTCTTACTCTAGCTGTCACATTAGCTCGAACCTCCAAGCCTCCTCCTTGAAAACAACATAAGGGGCTCGTCCCTCCTTCAGCCTCTCGATCTCTTCTTGAAGATCAACAATTATGAGGGACTACCGATGAATGATAAAACCAACAACCCATACACAATCGATAAAGGCCATTATATAGTGGTGATGCTGCAAATCATACACAAACAATGAGCAATGCAAAACTAAATAGGCTCACCACGACATAACTTACCAACACTTCATTGCGATAGTAGGTCTGGATCAAAACCTCCAAAGGGGAATGGTAGATTTGCTTTGCCACCCCTGAACACAAGAACCCACAATAATATTGCTCCGCAACAATGCCATCGCCCCACACCTTTTGCACATATTGCAAAACCTCTAATCTCAACTATAACAATAATCCCAGGGTTAGGTATAGCAGGTCAACTATTTGTATAACCATGAAGAGTAAAGGCCTGCCCTTAAATAAAAAGAACTCAATGTATGTAAAATAATTTATCACGATACAGATACAAGACAAAATGTACTTAAGACGAGAGTAAAAAGAACTCAATCTACTTGACAAAAAAAATCCATCACGATACAATAACAAAGCAAAATGTGCTCAAGAGCGTTAACTCGATTCACATAAAATAATTCATCATGACAAAAATAAAAAATAAAATATACCTAAAGTGTGTGAATCTAAAAACCCCGATCGATGCGAGAAAAATTTACTATAACAAAGCACAAAACAAAATATGACTAAGACATATAAGTTGAGAAAATCTGACACACATAAAATCCATCACAACGAATGCATAAAATACAATGAATCAAATGCACACAAGTCAAAAAAAATCCAACCAACAAAAAAATCCATCAAGGTTTAAGCACAAAACAAAATATTTTTGAAACACGTGAGTGAAAAAAAATCAACACAAAGCAAAATATTTGAGACAATGAGTCACAAAAATTAAACACCCGTAAGAAAATCCACCACAACGGCAATACAAGGGCAAAATATTTTTAAAACATGTAAATAAAAAATAAATGCATATAAAATTCGACATGACGAAAGTATAAGATAAAAATGCTCGAGTCATATGAATAAAAAAATCGTAACCTATGAGAGGATATCATAAATGCTTTAATATCATACTTCTTTTGGAGTAGAGACAAACGATAAAAAAATAAACTATCAATTAATCATCATCCGACACACATGACCATCACATAAAATCAGGTTACCTTCCATTCACCTAATTGCAAAACAAAAATCCAAAAATTATTCCACTAAATATTCCATCTCATGCGACCAAATATAAAAACACATCATTATTAACACAACAAATGAGAGACTTTTTTTAACCATTCGAGTTCACTGGAAGATAGAACTTGAGCATACAAAGGATCGATGCTAGATATTTTCTCAGATCAACCCTATGCATATGAGTAAGAACTACGTCAAACTAATATAAACGTCACTGGTATTTTTCTTCGTCAGCAAGAAATGACAATGACTTTTCTAAAATTATATGCAGGTACGATGCAAACGAATAACCAGTAAGTGTCAGAAATGTCGAGATCTACATTATCTAAACTGCTAAACTATGAAAAATACAAAACAAAATGAATCAAAATTATGTTTAAATATAAGATAAACTAAAAAAGAACAGAACATATTTATCCTTGTTTAAATTAGAAAATCCTCCTTAAGAAGGGGGGGGGGGGGGGGGGGGGGGGGGGGGGGGGAGAGAGAGAGAGAGAGAGAGAGAGAGAGAGAGAGATGGGATAAAACAGTTCTCCCAGTTAATCTCCATCTCTCTCAACAAATCAATCTCACATCCAAAAGATAAATAAACAAATTATTCCGAAAGCCTATGCCTCAGACCGTCCTAGTTCGTAATATTTTCCACACAGAGCAAGTGTAAGAACTTGGTTTCAGCCATAAAAAAAATATGCATCATTGGCAACAAATACCACATGTATCACCATGATAACAGTAATCAAACACTCCCATGAAACGAAAGATGAACAAAAAGAAGACTTCGAACATTAAACAAACAAAAGTAAAATTCAACAGCAAGGATGTGTCAGAATGAATACTGTCAGCAGCCATATATATCAGACAGGGATAACTGTATTGCACTCATATTCTCATCATCCACAACATTGCTGCCATCATCAACAAAAAAAAATAGGGAAGAAATTCCAAGATATATGCAATTTCAACTAAACTGTGTTCGCCATGAAAGAAGAGGAAAAGAAAGCCAACTGGGGATCTATCAGATCTTCCTATTCAATAGATAGCAGGTATCATCAGCACCCAATCTAGCGAATTGGACGCTTCCCGACCAAGAAGTACTCATCATTTAGATCCCCGGCAACTCTTTCAACTAAGAAATCAACCTGCCATGGAGAAAGACGAGAGTCTGGAAGCGATTCATCCAAAGAAGCAGAGACAAGTGAAGAGGCCGGCGGTGGGGAAGGTTATATAAAAGGAGGTCGATGGGACGCTTTGACGAACTAGGGTTTTGATGTATCACACGATCGAAGCCGTTGGATGGCATCCAAGGGTCGTTACTCGTCGATGGATCGGATCTGATTTGATCTGGCGGGTCGGATCTGCTACGACGATCCGAACAACGAACAAAATAATAACAAATATTATTGCCGATTCAAACCAAACAGAAACCCTAACGCGTCGCCGGCCTTCTACTCAGCCCCTTCTCTTCATCCTTCGAGCAGACACCAGCGGCGCCGTCGCCTCCCGGTAAGGTTCTTCTTCTTCTTACTATCTCTCTCTCTCTGTGGATCTCCATCCATCTATCTTTTCTTTAGCTGGATTGAGTCGCTTGGAGGCTGCTGCATGGCTTGCTCCTTCTCTCCCAGCAGTTTGGTAACCAAAATTTGCGTCTTTTTGGTTGCAGCTGACGATGATGAAGATTAAAACCCCCAAGACGCAACGGGCTAAACGGGAGGTCGAGAAGCGCGCCCCTAAACTTGTAAGCAAGTTATTTAGACGTGACTGTGCTTTTAGGTGCTAAATGCGATGAACGTGATTTTTAAAGGATCAAGTTGTATGTTTCTGTAGGTCGAGAATGGCAAGAAAACACTCATACTTCATGGCACAAAGACAAGCGATGTGTTGAACTCGGTGCTGACTCAAATTTATCATTTGAAGAGAGACAATGCCGTGAAGTACACCAAGAAGAACGAAAACATAAGGCCTTTCGAAAGTGGTGGGGAGACATCTCTAGAATTTTTCTCTCTTAAGACTGACTGCAGTCTGTTTGTGGTGAGAAAGAACTTATCCATTGTTTTTTTCGTTTGGTTCATATATTTTGTGTATTCGGGTTGTAAGTGATTGCTAGAAGCAGTTTGATGGTTGTTATAATCTTCCATGCTAAATTTGTCCTGGCATTACTATGTCCATTCCTCATCAAATAGAGTGACGTGATGATAGTGTTTATCACTGAACTATCACGATTCTTGCTTATTGGCTTGTGGTATTGCTGGATATATTATTCGAAAACTGTTTGGTCACACCTTTTATATTGAGAATTCAGTCTAGCACTTATGACATAATCTGTTATACTTTTTATTTCAAACTTATCGTCTATTTCATACCATTTGCCTCACAACTTGAATTTAGCCCAAGCAGTAAAGGACCTCATAATTTTTTTATTCTGAAAGTTAGGGTGCAAATTTATGCTTGACTGCTCGATTATATCTATTTCATCTGTGTATCCTCATATAGGTAAATGCGAATTTAAAGGATTTGACAGGGGATTAATTTGTTGCCCTGATACTTGCATATGTTGTTTTATGTATGTTTCTTTGTAACTTTGAGCAGGTAAATTTTTTACAGAAAAACTTCGCTTATCTTACGTTTGAACTGTGATTTAGAATTAAGGAATGGGGAGTAACAGATCCATATGGATCATCTTAGTTAATTCTATTACTGCCACCATTATAATTCCTTGTTTTATTTGGTTCTGCAGTTCGGTTCTCATTCTAAGAAAAGACCAAACAATTTGGTTTTTGGGCGGATGTTTGATCATCATATTTATGATCTTGTTGAAGTGGGAGTTGATAATTTCAGACCGATCGAATCTTTTGAGTATGACAAGAAACTAACTCCACGGATCGGGTCAAAGCCATTCTTTGCTTTTGTTGGAGATGGATTTGAGAGTGTTGAAGAGCTGAAACATTTGAAGGAAGTATTGCTTGACCTTTTTAGAGGAGAGGTTGGTTTTCCTAAAATGTTGTTTAAATACATGTGCCTGAATTTTTAATGTGTAACACGTGTTTATCATTCTGACTAGTGCAGGTTGTGGAAAACTTAAATCTTGCCGGCATAGACCATGTGTTTGTATGCACAGCCCTCTCTTCAAGTACAGTGTTTTTCACTCACTGTGCTCTGCGGCTGAAAAGATCAGGTACTGCAATTCCTAGGATGGAACTGGTTGAAGTTGGACCGTCCATGGACTTGGTGGTTCGACGGCACCGACTTCCTAACGACAGCTTAAAGAAAGAGGCAATGAAGACCACTTCTGGGCAGCCTAAAAAGAAGGTTTGTGCTAGTCATCTTAGTCCAAAGTTGTTATGTAGTCAAGTATTTTGTGAATATCATATCGCAGTTTCATACAATGTATAGTTTTTCATCTCTTGGGATGGCATCAAATGGTTGTCCATAAGAATTTAAGACGAGCATCACCATCTTCGCATGCACTTGCGCTCCTAATCATTTCTGCTTGGTTCGCTTTTTCATGCTTAACTTTGCTAGTTGCAACTGTTTTCTCTAGACTGATTGTTTACTTCTTCTTGCAGATAAAAAATGTGAGCAGTGATGTACTGCAGGGTAAGATAGGGAAGATCTACATTCCAGATCAAAAGGTTGGTTTTTCCCTTTAGTTTTGGTGGGTGTTCAGGAAGTGATCATCATCAATAATGGCTCTTTTGTTCTCTTGTTTAAGGTTGGTGGTATTGCACTATCAAATGATGTCAAAGGATTGAAGAGGGAACGTCGTGAGGCAAGGAAAACGAAGGTCGTTGGAGAGAATGAGGCCAAGAAAAGAAAGAAAGCATCTGAATAGTCTCCCAGTTTTCCTCTGCTCTATTGTTAGTCAGAGAGCACACGCAGATCACATCCAAGACCTCAACCTAACAAGTTTCTGTGGTGCAAGACTTTCCCATTGAGGTATGAGATGTGACTTTCGAGTGTAAGTCAAAGCTGGTATATCTTGGATAGGTTATGAAACAGCATTATCTACTCAGTTTGGTTGACAAGTCTCTCTCAGCGGTGTTGTTTTTGCTGGATACATTGCAACTATGTTGATATGCTTATCCTCATTCCTTCATGGTTGTACCCTAACTGACAGGTTATCAAATTTTGAGGAGTTCAGACTGACTAATGAAGCTTGATTTGCTTAATGCAACTGGTAAAATATAACAAACAAGAGCAACATTATTACTATTGTTTCACTATTATTTTGCTTCAGATTCTTAACCAGTGTTGTACTAGAGTTCGTCTTTGTGAGATATGTGATGCTTATGTGATGATTGGAAGTATAATGCCAATCATTTCTTTGTTTAATCATATTATGAAAGAGATCGAGTGTTACTTTAGATGTTTTAACATCATATTGTATGATGCTTTCATTATACTCGTGTGAAGATGTTCTCATCATACTCTGTCGGGAACGTTGCTGTTGGACGGGTCTACAAAGCCCACTTCGTGAGGGCGGCGAAGTCGGTCGCGTGTGATTTGTTTCACTCTACGCGCTTCCTCGATCACATCCACAGCAAATTGCTGGGTTCAGCAGGCCCCACATTAAGAGACAGCTGTTGTAGATGGCGTACTCCGCGGGTATTCCACTGCTTGTACGTTTAAATTTTATTCTCAATCATGTTACTTGACACGTCGGAGTTTCTTGATTTGGATAACATAAACATATTATTCTTCAATGATGGAAACTAATAAGAAGAAAAGCCCTCCATAGGTTTCCAAGAGTCAACACGTGTTCGTTGAAACGGCTGCGTCAGTTCCAAAAATAGGTGCGCGGCGGTGGGTGGTGGACTATTTTGTCCTCGCCTGCGCTGGCCATCTCTGTGAGCCACGACGCACCGTCGTTCCACGACAATGGCAATTCCGTAAGTTCGCAAAATTTTAATGATGAGAAATGTAAACCTACCCCACTCGTCGATACCCGCGTATGTAACCCAAAGGGCCGTAGTGGATCCCGCTTGCGGGTCCATGCTGCTTCTCCAACAGTTGCGGGAGGGCCGAACGTCGGTAGACGTCCCTCTGCTTTTTGCGACTTCGATGGAATCCCCAATTGTGGTCCCCACCTACGAGTCCGCGGGGCCCTCTAACCTTCCCCCAACCTACGTGAACTCGAAGGTTCGCCAAGAAATCCTACCAAAGCCGATTGGAGACGGCTACCGACTACGTCACAAGCGTGGGCTCCAGTGGCCATCGAAGGTGTTGTCGGGGGTTAATCGTTTCGTCCAAGAAATGCCTACAAAAGAATTATTTAGTTTTCGATATTATAGTATTATTTTCTTTGCCTCTCTCTCTCTCTCTCTCTCTCTCTCTCTATATGCCGCCTTCTTCATATTCTTTTCCGCATTGGTATTATGAGCAACGGCTCAGCCTTTAGGTTTGTTGCGGAAACGAAGAAGAAAACGAGTCATACCTCCTTCTCGCCCAAATTTTTAGGGTTATCAATCCAAACTTGAAGCTTTTACGCTTACGCGAGTGGGAATCCAGGGGCGTGTCCGATTTCTCCTCCCCTTCAAGCTTCTCCACCCCCAACCTCCGGTTTCTTTCGGGGCATCATCCGCCTAGATCGGTTTCCCCCTCTTTCTTTTGGGGCAATTCTGGTCCCACGCGAGGTTCCTTGCGGGATTCGGATGATCGGTTGATCTAATTCGGCGGCGCGATGACCTACCGGGCTCAGGATGTTGAGAACATCGTTGTTCTGGATACGAAGTTGGGGGCGGGGGATGTGAATGGGGATTACGTGAAGTTGGGGGATGGCGAGTCTCGGAGGGTTGCCGGGGTGCTGCCCCAATGCCCCTACACGAGGTGCAATTCGGTTTGGTGGTGGATCAGAGTGGTCCTCTTGTGCGTTTGCTTGTGCGCCGCAGCGGTGCCCCTCATCATCTTTGCCGGCCCTTTGATCATCAAAAAGGTCATCTTTTATTCCTTTCTTACTCATTGAATGATTACGCATATCGTTTACTGCTTTGTGTTGATCTCTGCGCTAATTAATTAGCGGAAGAAACGATAGGTTGATTTTAGTGAAAAAAATTATTCCCGGGGTCCTGAAATTTCTACCAAATTTAGCTAAGAGGATTTGTTTGTTGTGATGCACATGGTACAGGTTGAGATAATTATTGGTGATAGAAGTAAATTATGATGATCATATTGTATCATTGAATTTAATATATTGTTCAATTTTCTAAGTGTTTTATTTGATTTTTTTCCATGTTATTTGATTGTTATAAATGCTTTACGCATCAAATAAGAACAAAAAATTAGCCAAGTACCAAATTGCAGTAAGAGATCTGGGTTGTAATTCTGAATCTTCCATATTTTGCAACTTTGTTTTTTAATCTTTCAAGTAATTAAAAGCAAGGGCAAGACACAAGGCTACCGACAGATACCATCTTGCTTTTGTTTAAGACCTTAAGCTCAAAAGAACCGAGTACAGGCCACAATGCTTTGAAAATCCTAAAGATTTTGTTTTATGGTGTGGAAGTTGATGCATCTATAAGATGCTCATTATGAAACATATAGCAAACTCCTAGGTAGCATTGCTTTCTCAAGTTAAAATTGAAGATGGATTCCATCAGCATGTATCATAGAAGTGTATGCTTCCAGCTTAAGCCTTCTTTTCTATATTTTTCTGGCTTATGTTGATAGATTTTATTCTTCTGACAGGTGGTTGTACCATTCTTGAATTGGGAGATGGCAACATTCAGCAGACCAGTTCTTGGCTTATTACTTTTTGCTTGTATTGCATTGTTTCCGACTATGATTTTACCTTCATCACCTTGTATGTGGATAGCTGGGATGACTTTTGGCTATGGCTATGGCTTTCTGCTAATTATGGCAGGGAGCAGTATTGGCATGTCACTGCCTTTTTTTGTTGGATCATTTTTTCGTCACAATATACATGTTAGTCTCTACTTTTTTTCCTAATTTCTGTTTAAAAGCTTAAAATAATTTTTGGTAACTCTGATTCTCATTTTGTAGAGATGGTTGGAGAAATGGCCGAAGAAAGCAGCTATTGTTAAATTAGCTGGTGAAGGAGATTGGTTTCATCAATTTCGAGCTGTTGTTTTGCTCAGGATTTCACCATTTCCATATATTATTTTTAATTATGCAGCTGTTGCAACCAACGTTGAATATGGTCCGTATATATCAGGTTCACTCGTAGGAACCATCCATGAGACCTTCATTACAATTTACAGGTTAGTTGGTACTAATGCTTTGAATTTTCCTCTGACAAAACTGCTCTAATCTACATCTACACAAGATATGAGTTCCTTTTTGTTGCTGCAGTATCTTACTGGTCTTGCTTGACCTTTGTTGTCTTGGATTGATTTCTTTCTAATGATATTCCTTCTGGTTACATATATACTGGATACATATACTTCAGAATAGTTGTATGATAGCACTGGCCTGGTGGTTTTGATTTGAGTTGTACTTATGTATTTATCATAATTTATCACCAATCTATTTAGATTTGTTTGTTCAAGATATAGTATGACTTGACCCATGCCGTTATCATGATATCACTTTAGTTTATTTCAAGAGCTAAATGAATCCTAGTGCTAGCATCTTAAAGCAGCAATTTGGTCCTCCTTGTACTTATACAACTAATTCATCTGGTTGAGAATTTTACCTTTGTAATGTAGAATAAGAAATAACTAACAATAGTGTGTTGAACACAACTATGTATCAAAGCCGATGTGAAACAACAGATAATTCATTGATAAATGGTGTTTACAAGGAAAAAATGTTACCAGACTCTTTTTCTTTTTATACTTTGTCCATCGATTTTGCAGACGATTGACAACCGAGGTTTTCAGAAGATTGAAAATATAACTGAAAATGTTTTACTGTCTTCCTTTTGACCTTTTGGTTTATGTTGTAGATATCATTTCCCTTGTAAGTTAGTCCATATGTTGTCCCCATATCTTTCATTTTTGTCGTTGGCGCTTAATCTGTTGAAATTTTAATTTTCTTATGACAATTTGTTGTCATCTTTAGTTAGGTATTAGCAAATGCTGTTTATTTTACATAATATTAATTGTTTATTTATGTTTATTCCTGGGTTGGTAATTCTGATGTATTATGGACTCCATATGTTCTATATATTAATTTGCATGTTTTGCTTGGTTTAATCATGAATAGTATGAACTGAATCATTACAGCCGCCACTATATATAATCCTTAGTGATCATTGTTGTAGTTTATATTTCTGTTGAGCCATGTGATTCTTTGCTTCCATACTGTTCTTTCTGGCTTCTGAAGCAAATCAGAACATTCTCTTACTTTTTGCTTTCTTTGCTGTTCAGTTCTGCTAGATATATGAGTTTTTTCTTATACCTCACATTTATTTTGTGCTCATTTTTATATTCATGGGGTACTTGAAGTTGAAGTTTGTAAATCTTGATCTTCAGAGTTAATTTTTGTTAAGTTCAGTTGGTCAAACAAGTATTTGTTCATGAGACATAATAATATCATTACACTGTCCTACTTTTTAAGTGACCCATCCCATGTTTTGCTGTTCTAATTTGGTTAATCTGTGAGATTAATCGAGAGCAGAAGGTCTTTTCTTATGTTATATTTTCTCTTTGCATCTCTTTCTTCTCCTCTTCTTTTGGTATGGATGCCAAAGATCAAACCTTCTCACTGCCATTATGTTTGCAGGGGTGGTCCATGGAAGCAAATTTGCCTGTCTCCCGTAGAGGAGGCTCTCCAATTGTGTTTTTCTCTATTTTTTTTCTTAAAATTCATATTCTCAGGTGTTATCATTTTGTAATGCTATTATTTATTACCGTTGCAGTTGTTTTTTTTTCCACTTGGTGGCTTTTTCTAGTGACTGTTGGCTTTTAGCATGTCCTTTGACGCCTATATTAATTTCTCCTCGAGTTAGATTACAGACTTGGGTACTTGTACCTATTTCACATATATTTTTTTCATGACATTGTAGTATAATTTTATACTTTGTACCTGTTTCATGCTGATTAGCTTGTGTTTGAAGGCTTACTTGTTGGAGATGTCTAATTTACTCTGTTTTTATTTTTGATGATAAAAAATACATATTTAACTTTGAAAATGAAACAAACCATCAGTGCAGGATCAAGTTCATTATGAATTAAGTCAAATTTGCCAATCAAACATAGTAGGTTGGGCATACTCAAATTCCTAGGTGTTGAATCCAATTTTATTGCACAACTCTATCTTGAATTTGTTTTACCTTCGGGAGCCTTGCCCATCTAGGTCAATCTTTGTGTCAGATTGAGATGCTCATTCCAGAATGAGATATCAACATCAACCAGATCCAAGGCCCATTTATGCAGAAGCAACCCAGTCGGCACAGTTTTAAGGATTATAATTAATCCTATCTTAGTGTGATTAGGATCATTTGTGTTACCTGGATCCTATATGTTGATCACACATTGATGACCCGGACTGACCTTTGGTGGTTTTTGCTTCAGCAGAGTGTGAATGTATAAATCTATTACCAGTTGAATGCCTGCAAGTTTCCTTGACTAAGAATGTTGTTAACTTGGAGAATTTCTAACAACCTAAGGGCATGTTTGCCACTAACATTCTTCTTTCTTCATATGCAAAGATAAAAAATTTCAGAAACTTGAAAGTGATGTAGAAATCATGTGTTTTTTTTGGTGCATTTTTTATTTTCTTGGATGCTAGGCTGCCTTGTTACCTCAGATTTCTGAAGTTTTTACACACAAAAAACTTTTATCTCCAATGCAAGAACTAACTTCATTTCATTGTTGTGTGACTTGCAAGAGCAGCGGAAGACTACTTCAAAGCTTAGCAGATGCAACCAACACTGGGGGTTTCCTTTCACTGGAACAGATTATCTACGACGTAATTGGCTTTTGCATTGCAGCAGCTGCTACTGCAGCTATTACTATCTATGCCAAGAGAACTCTTCAAACCCTTCAAGTCGAGGATGAGCTTAGTTAGCCCGAACAGATTCAAACCCATTACTTGGAGCATGTAAAGTTTACTTTTACATCGGTGGAGCTTCCTTGCTGATTTTCCACTCCTTTTCGCCCTTGTTGAATTGCACTTTTTTTTTCGCTTGCTGATTTACTACAGGAAATGAGCTCATTGTACGATCTGTATGATCTTCGTGAGACTACTACTCAGCAAATACTGTAAAAGGTAACAAATAGGAGATGATTGTTACATGTATGAACATCATTGATGCAGGATTTGTGAAATTACAAGATTTCAAACTTTGTATTATCTTTCATGTAACTTGTTTCAAATTCATTGTTGATAGATAAGATTGCAATATTCTTGGGGCAATTTATGCCTTTTAGTGCTCTTATTGTTTCTGCAGCCACAAGTTGGACGTTTCATTGGTCGTACTGTTGACATGTAAAGCTCATGAAGGTTTAGCATAATAAATTTTAGCTTACAGGCGATGAATCTTGAAGGTTTAGGATCAGCCCCTTTTGTTTTATGACCAAAGGTGCAAATGTTGGACCAAAATGGCAATTGCCTTCCTGACTTGTATGCTTCTTAAACTCGACTGTGAATTAGGTGCAATGTTACATGTTCGTTGTCTCTGGTTTGCTTCCAGGCTATATTCATCGTCATTATATCATCATTAAGGTACAAGATCTGATACATGGCTTAGTGTCATGTCTTGTTCTAATTCAATAGGTCTTTTTCTTGATCACAATTATGTGCTTCTGTTCCCTCACCCCCAGAAAAGAAAAAAAAAACATAATAGTATAAACATTCAGAAACGTGACCTCAACATCAATCTCTTCCCCATCATGCATGGTACTATTTATTACTACTACTAGTTTCACTTCCCTTCTGAATCCTTATCTCCGGAGTTTCCCTTTCTGATGGAGGCGACGAGGGAGAGCGGGGACTGCTTCGCCCAGCGTTTGATGTCGTAGCCTTTCCTGTCGGCATTCTTCTCCTTGCCGTGCGCCTTCGCTCCACCGTTCCTGCTCTTGGTGATGGCAATGGCGAGGTCGTTGGGGAACAAGGAGCGCCAGACGAATGCGTGGAGGAGCGTCGACACGAACAGCACAGACACCATGGTGGAGGACATGAGTGAGAGGCTCAGCGCTAGGCCCTTGCTGACGAAACAGGGAGCCGCTTCCGCGTACTTGATGGTGGCGAGCGAAGCCGTCGTCATCGGAAACGTGTACGACCACCATGCCACCGAGAACCTTGAGAACAGACACCACGGAATCATGGCTTAGAGTCGGTCAATTTGAGCAAGATGTGAGCTTTCGAGTGAAGGTCTCGAGATGTTTCCTTACTTGAATCCTCTGAAGAAATTGATGCGGACGACGAGAGAGCAATACAGGAAGAGGGCGATGAAGTAGAATGTCGTCGACACCGCATCGAACTCCCCGTAGATGGCAGTCCACGCGATGCTCGCAGCCGACGGCGTCGCGATGAACATGGAGTACACGGGGTGCAGCTCCTTGGGCAGAGCCTCGTTGGTGGGCAGCCTCTGGTACAGGGTCACGAACACACAGACGTAGTGCCCCAGGCCGACTGCCCACAGGAACTTACCGGCCTCCCCCCACCCCACCTTGGCAGCTAGAATGGCCCCGACGAAGTTTCCGACCACGGAGAGGTGGGACGACGGGTTGGCCACCTTGCACAGCCGGCGCTTCCCCCCGGACAGCCACTGCCCGTAGATCTTGAGCTCCAGGACGAAGACGGGCGCGATGAAGGCGCACCAGATGGCAGGGTGGAGATGCTTCGGCGCCCACCTCGCCGGGGTCCCGATGGCCAGGAACATGCAGGCGATCCAGGGCGCGAAGAAGAAGTTCACCCGTACCGGGTGGAAGTACTCGCGGCGGATGGCCTCGAAGTAGAAGATGCACTTGAGGGTGTAAGTGACGGAGACGGAGACGAGGATGGCGAGCGCGAGGAGCCACAAGGCGATGTTGATGACGGGAGAAACGTGGAGGAACGCCATGGCCGGGTTCGACGCCAGGGCTCCCCACAGGATGGCCTGGCTCCCGAGGCCGAGGCAGATACCGAAGCACCCTATCGGGAATCGGAGGAGGAACGGCCACACTTCGTCCTTGGGCAGGAGGATGTCCTCGGAATCCTGCACCACATGGCATCATCGCTCTATGATACCTTTGCACCAGTAACTACAGAGACACGATGATCGATGGCATTTAGGGGTGGATGTTGCTTACCCTGACTTGGTCCAGCTCTGGCCCTCGAAGAGCCGCGAAGTATCTCCCTGCCGGGACGCTCTTGTTGACTCTGTCGTCTGCTCCGGTTGATCCGGCAACTCCCTCGCCGTGGTTCGGATCGGGCTCGTTCTCCTTTCTCAATGGCATCAAGGAATTCTGCCTCGCCCCGAGCGTCGACTTCGTCCGGAATATGCTGAAATCTCCTTTCCTATGGCCGGCGTCCCCGCCGGCAACACTAAGACCGCCTAAGCTCTTCCCGTTCCGCAGCAAAACCCGTTGCTCCTCTTTGGTGTTGCCGCTGCTTCCACCCTTGGCGTTCTTCTTCTCCATGTCCAACACCGCCATGCCGCTCTCCAGGGAAATCTGCCGGCTAAACGTCGGCATCTGAGGTTGTGTCCTCACGACGTCCCCTCCCCCGCCGCCACTTCCTCTTCGAAACTTGACGGCCGTATTGGAAGACTGGCGATCTCTGAGCCTGTTAACGTTATCGTTGCCGTCACTCAGCACCGGATGGATGTCGACGAAGTGGTGCTCGGTGGAAGAAGAAGAAGGGCCAGAGGTCATTCTTGTTGGAAGGGGTGAGGAAGCTGGGGAAGGTCCATCAGAGTCTGGTGCAAGTATATATAGACATTTTAGGTATGTATGCGAACATGGGACCCCTTTTACGTGTGCATGCATTTAGAGCCACGAAGTGAAGTAACGTGATGATGTTATGGGGTTGGGGGGTGGTTGGCTGATCAGAAGAGTTGATGGATGGTGGCCATAGCTTTTCAGGAAGAAAGGAAAGGGGAAGGGAGCTGCAGCAGAACAACATGTCACGGGTTGCTTCGGCGGTGGGGGGTAGAGGAGGTGAGCGATCTCGGTGTGGCAAAGCACACGGGAAGACTGAGAAAAAGAAAGATCCAAATTGGAGGAGACGAGGTGAGGACACAATGGCGAGCCTTCACGAGCTCGCTTGACTTGCGCGCACTCGATTTCTCAGTCACGCGTGCTTCCGCAACTAAGATGTTAACTCATTGATTAATCTCTTGCACATGCATAATATTGGATTGTGATAGGGAAAATAATGTTGCAGGCTCTACATTACTTACTCACCCAATCCTGTGTTGGCTTTTCATAAAAACTTTCAAAACTTCAGGAAGAAGATAACGAGAATAGCTAATCTTAGTGATTGTTTTTTGTTTTTCTATATCCATAACGAGAATAGCATAACTTCTAACTTGAAATTTTTTATCTTTTTTTTTTAGATCTATAACTTGATAGTTTTCTCTTTGATGATCATCTTTAATGATCTGATGGAGATTCTGTACTTGTAGGATCGAATCATTTTGAATACAGAAGCTTTATTTTTATTTTCTTTCTCTTAGCTTTTTTTACATCATCAGAAACTTATATCTCTCTGTGTATACTTTCATTGTTGTCTTTAGAGTTTAAGATCTCATCCTTTTCTTGTGAATGTGTTTTATCAAATGTAGTTTCTAAATTATTATAATATGCACGATCTGTATAGATCTACATAAATTTAGATGATCATAATTTTTATAACATAATGTTGATTCATCAGCATAAGTAGCAAAATCCAAAAATAACAAGTGAAACACTTTATTTTTTATCATCCTTGTAGTTGGTATCAATTTTTTAATTTTATTATCATAAATCAAGTATTTTTTATTATAAAAAATAACATAATATTCTTTCTCATTAGTTGTCCTATACTAACGAGATTTTATTTTAAATCAGAAATAAATAATACATCATCAATAACGTTTTTTACTAGATTTAGTATTCACAACAATCATTCTTTTTTCTCTTCACCTGAATTTTGTTGTTATTTTCCATTTGTACAATAGATCTGACTGAATCATCATGCATCTGAAATAAACTTTTATCCTCTGTCATATGATTATTGTATCCACTATCCAAAAACCAAATAGTTCTAGAATATTTTTCATCAAATGTTATAAAGAAAATATTTTTTTATCTCTTTTATCATCATTATTTTCCTCATGATAGTTTAATTTTTGTTCCAATAATCTTTTTCAAGATGACCCTATTTTTTACGATAAGAACATAGATGAACATTTGGATTTTTATTTTTATACCAGTAATTTTTTTAATATGCCCTATGTGCAACAAAAATATTATCGAGTTTCTTTGTTAACTTCATTTAATCGGCCTCGTGCCATTTTGATTTCTCCCTTGAGAACTGGTTTCTAAAAAAAAATTTATTCTTTTTTCTAATATATTTTTATTTGAAGAGCATGTTCCGAAACCTCATCTGAAGATATATTCACTTTTTGTTAATGAACTAAAAGAGATCTCATTAATTCAACAATAGATAATATATTTGTATCCTTAGCTTTTTCTATAGTATTAGAGATCATATCAAATTTTGGAGCTGAACTTTTTAAAACTTTTTCTACTAAAGTTTGATCTTTTAGATTTTCTCCATAAGATCTCATTTGATTCATAATAAATAATTTTTTTGAGAAGAAATCAACGATAGATTCAGAATCTTTCATCATAAGAGTTTTGAATCCATGTCGACGAATTTGAAGCTTTGAAATTTTTACCTTTTCTGTACCTCAAAACATACTTTTTAATATCTTCCAAGCTTATGTCGATGTTGATGCCATCATTATTCTGAAAAATAGAGAATCGTCTATTGTTTGTTGTAGCATGTAAAGAGTTCTTACATCTTTCTGTATATTTTTTTATTTAATTTTTTTGATCTTTTGTAATATTAGGATCCTGCAGATCACATACTAAACAAAATTATCTTCTACCAAATAGAGTTTCCATCTTAACAACCCAAAATTGATAATTATCACATTTGAAGATAGAAAGAAGCTGATTAGGAACATTCAATCCAAGGCTTGCCATTTTTTTTCTTTTTTCTAGATCTACTAGTATTTCCATCTTTTTGATTGATGTACTCTTATACCATTGTTGACTTTTATGTAAAACTTCAGGAAGAAAGGGAAGAGAATAGTAGAAGACACCATGAGTACTTTCAATCTGTAATCTACAAGTGCCTTGGAATGATCCAAGAGCACCTATTTATATTGATTAAAAGATAAAATATACTTTTTTAAATATTAAAAATCTATCACATCTTAATAAATCTCACCCTTATCTAAACTAATATCATCCTCATCTAAACTAGATTTAGATTTAAATCTTTATATAATCTTAACTATTTAAATTAATCTTAACTACTTTAATTATTTCCAACAGTGATCACCGGTAGGAGCATGATCCTCTGACCCCTATTTGCCTCGATCATTAGGAAGGTCGCATGAGTCAGTCACTGGTAAAATTAATACCCGACAACGAGACTCATTCTCCTTATTTTTCCTCTCGTTTAGTCACCGGTCGCCAGCGACCCATCATTCTCGTCATCCTTATTTCGGGAGGGCTCACATGCCTGGTCGCATGGAGTATTAATTCCAAGTGACATAGTTTCGTTCTCCTCTTCAAACGCCTAACATCAAGGATCACTCCCTACTTATGCCAAACAGGTTCCAACGTTGACAAATAATACTCTCATAGTCGCCATCCCCTAATGAAACTCTCAAATAGATGTATTCACTGGTCATCGACATAAATGAGCCCCGGATGACGTGAGAGGCTCCTTAGTTGCTAAACTTGTATGCAAAAATGATACCACTTTTATCTATTTATTTATCTAAGATAGACTGACGCGACATATCAAGAAGTCCCCTCAACTTTCTTTTCCCTCGATCAAATCCGTGGAAAAACTCATACTTCTTCTCGATGGTATCTTGACCACTTGCTACTATCATGCCTTCCGTATAATTAATTGTTGTACATTTTTCTATGAAACATTTCTCGCGGATTTAACACATCTTTTGACATCACAGACCTCTTTCCGGATGGTTAAAACAATATTACGGAATAGCTAAGTCTCCTTTTAATCTGTGCACATTAGTTTAAGACCGTACTCATATATTGGAGCATCAAAAGGTGGGCTTCCATTTTGCTACGGTTTCCCAGAAGGCATCTTCCATTTCAAACGGTGAAGCGTGCAGCGTTAACGACAACAGTGCTCGTGTACATATTGCAACCCCACATGAGGTCGTCGTATACCGAAGCTGTCAGTACAGAACAATTACAATATACAAAATAAGGCTGCAGCACCGCCCTGACATGTCAGAGCTGGGAAGAATTGATTCACCATGGCAGGCCATTCCACTGAGCTGTCTCTCACTGCCTTCGACCACGAGAACGGTGACGAAGCTACCACCCACCCACTTACCTAGAGAGACGAGAAAGAATGACATGGTGGTGGGTTCTAATGAGCTATGGTCCATGGGACCCTGGGTTTCTATATCTGCTGTCGCTGCGCACCAGCGTGTCCGCCTGCGGCGGCTTCTCCGACAGCCAAATCTAACCGAGAGATCAGACAAGAAGCCACAGATTGCAGAAATTAAAGAGAGCAGAAGGTCTTGCAGAAAAGCCTCAAGAGGTCGCGGTTTTACAAGCAGTGCCATTGTGGAGAATGCCGAGCTCCGGCTGAGACACAGGGCCGCCGCCGCCGGCCGTGGTGGGCAGCAGCTGGCGTCCGTTAGCTGGGATCGAAATGGATAGTTGGGTGCTGCTGCCGTTACTGTCGTGCTGTGGCGTGGGAGCGACGGTGGAGGTCATGTCTTCGCCACCGGCAGCTCCTGCTTCCACGGGCTTTCTTGAACGGTTGCGGCCGCGGTGCATGTGGCGCTCGCAGTATTTCTGGTCGGGGACGACGTCTCTGGAGCACCGCCACTTCTTGCCGTCGGTCCTCCGGCACCGCCCCGGCTCCGGCTCCATGCTGTTGCGGTAGTCCAAGCACAAGCTACCGTAGCCCATCACTGCCTCGAGCCATCATAACAACTTGGTTACGCACATCCATATCCCAAAGGGAAGACAACATAAGCAAATAAATGGACGCAAGCAAGGTTGAAGAGCATAGATCATGATGGGGGGGGGGGGGGGGGGGGGGGGGGGGGGGGGCGGGGCGGTGTACTACAGGAAGGATAGACGTAGGCGCCGAAGGAAGAGGCGGCGACGCTCTTCCAGATGGGGAGGACGAGGTGGACGGGGACGGGTAGGCCGGCAGCCATGTATTTGTAGATAAGGGCCTGATGCTCCAGCTCTTGCAGCTGCATGAAGGTGAAGACCGGTTTGGCAGCTCCTGACCCTCTCCCCAGCCCAAGTCCCAAACCTAGCATCAGTGACGACGACGGCGCCGCCATAGTCACTAAAGCAATCACCACCACCACCATCTCAGAGCTAAATCGTACAGAAAGAAAGGGAGAAGAAGAACAAGACTAAAGCGGTAACCTTCATCTGATGAGACGCGGGCAACCTTGTGAGGCGGTAACAATAAGCCCTCTTGTCGTAGCGGCTGTGTCTGCTGTGACTCTTCCTCTTCCTCGTGTTCCGGCGGCGGCGAGTTGTGTTCATGCGGCATTCCGGACTCAGCAACGGAAGCAGAGCAGCAGTGTGGACATGGAAGAGGGAAGCGACGCGAGGCCAAAGAACACGAAGCGAGCACGCACCACACGATCCGAAGAAGATGAGCGGGTTAGTGTCTCTGACCCAACAAGCTTCGCTTGCTTCTCCTCGCCCACATCAACAATCATAAGATTGGTCGGTTCGCCATCTTGCAATTTCGCGAGGAATAAAAAGAACGGCGGGAACGGCGGGTTAGCCCTGCGACGCAAGAAGTCAAAAGTACCCCTCCCTCGTACAAGGAAGCCAAAGCCACCGCCAAAACGGATGAAACTAACGGCGGAACGTTAGTTACGACGGCTGGGACCACCGTCATTGGCCGACGGAATTAACGTTAGACGTCCTACGGTCGTTACGTCGGCGACGGGACAGAGGAGTCGTCTGACATGTGTCAGTCTTCCGCAGAAAGAGACATGACACTGTCGCCGGTCTGCCTTACAACGCGTTCGCTCTACAAAACCACGCGTCGGTAACCGGTATGACGGGCTGGGTCCTGAAGAACCCGAATCCGATAATGGAGGTGACGCTTTTCCCGTAAAATATGAGTTCTTTACAAAAAACATATTTTAGTTCAGAAAACATTTTATCAAACATGATATTAACTTAGCTTTTAGATAGTAGCAGAGCAGTGCATTGCAGTATGCTACCACTGTGTTCCCCTTCTCACCCGACGGTCCAAGGTTCTATTGTCAGGTCTATCATGGCCAGCAACCATATACGCGCCATGCCATTCACCACATAGCCTTCTCCCTTGCCATCCTCTTATCAATTGAGCTAATGTTGATTTTGTGTCATAGGCGGGAGTCGGCATAGTTATACCCACGTGCGCAGGATTATCCGAGTTAGACTTAGAGACTTGGGGTAGCTCGATCGAGATTTCGGGCTTCGCTTGACTGCAGCTCCTTGGGGGTGGAAGCCCACGGGTCCCGTTCCGATCTCCGATCGGGTCTTACAAGAAGGCCCTCATCGAGGTGGTGTGTGCCCAACGTGGCCCCTCTAATGACTAAGTTAGTTCTCTGGGTGTGAAAATTGGAAGTCGAGGTGCTGAGAAGGTCGCAAGAGTTCCGAAGAGAAGTTCTCGGTAAAAGAAGTGTACCCTCGGGCTACAGTGAGAATATTTATACCTATGGTGCCGAGGGAGGTCGTACCGAGGTATTTAATGGACGCGGTGCCTTCGGCTGACCTGTAGGTACGACTCTGTGTAGGCCGTTGCCTTTGTCGGTTCCCGATGCCTCGTTCAGCAAGACCGTTGGCTGTTAGTACAACCCACTGAGCATGAGATGTTGCGTGAGGGGTCGTCTATGCTTCTTAAGGTGATTGTCGACGTGGCCCGAGAGCCCTGAAGTGCCGACGTGATTGTCAGGTTGACATAGCCAGGTTGACAGGTCGAGCCGACGTGATCCTCGGACTAACGTAGTCGGGTGGGGCCAATGGGTCCAATATTTATCCTATTAATTACTATATCCTTAATAAATATAATATTATCATGTAAATAGGCTAAATTGATTGGTTAGATGTAATTTGTTTTGGGGAAGTATAATTAGGTTATATCATGTAGTCTGTACTAGTTAGTAAACCGTAACAGCCGTTATACATGAGTAACGAGACGGTCGTTATTGATTATAACGACCATTATCGAATAAGGAGACGTGATGGCGGCTGCTCAACGTGGCGAAAGAAATCAGTCTCACACTGTCGACAGCTGTACACGTGGGCGCCATGTTGGACAGAGATGATGGAACTTTTCTAATAAGTCAACGGTTAGGCTGCCGTTTGACCGTTCGTTTTGCAACGCTCGGAACGGGTTCAGTCCACTTCTTAATTGCTTGCAGACTTCTTCCGAGACTGAGACACTTCAGAAACCTCTCTACATTTGTCTTTAGTCAACAGTGGCTCCCTACAAATGCAAGCACTGTTACAGGACCTTGAATACCAGAGCTCAAACCCCTTCTTCCCCTGTTGCTTTCGAGTGCCTTGTTTTCCTCAATGGAGAATCTTAGCACAGGGGTTCTCTGTTTCCTTGCTCTCCTCCTTTTGTCCGGTCTTTCTCCAGCGATGCCTGCTTCCCCTGATGCTTCTCCAATTGACCGGGAAATCAAAGATGCCGATGATTCAAAGCTGCGGACATACATAATTCGAATGCGGCTTCCCGAGAACGCTTCCTTCGCCAGCACCAAAGCCTTGGAGAATTGGTACCGGTCGCTGCTGCCGCCGATCGCTGCGAACTCCAGTGTGGCGCGCTTTGTCTACGCATACAGCGACGCCATCACTGGGTTTGCCGCGAGGCTAACAGAAGAGGAACTCGGGTACATAGAGCAAAGGGAAGGGTTCCTGGCGTCGTATCAGGACGTCAAGTTGCCTCTCCTGACGACCCACACCCCTGAGCTGCTCGGCCTGCAACCCGGCCAAGGCCTCTGGAGCAACTCCAACATGGGCAAGGGTGTTATCATCGGGGTGTTGGATACCGGGTTAGCGATCGGGCATCCATCATTCGGCGATGATGGAATGGAACCGCCACCATCGAGATGGAAGGGGAATTGTCGCCACAATGGGATCGGATGCAACAACAAGGTGATTGGAGTAAGAAGATTTACAAGCAGCGTCGGTGGCTCGTCACCTGAAGGCGCTGCAGATGACGAAGTAGGGCACGGAACCCACACTTCGAGCACAGCGGTGGGGAACTTCGTGAAAAACGCCAACGTGCTCGGAAGTGGCAACGGCACCGCCGCTGGCGTGGCGCCGCGTGCTCACTTATCCATCTACAAGGTCTGCAGCTCCGACGGCTGCATGGCGTCCGATGTCCTCGCCGGGATGGATGCAGCGATCAAGGATGGGGTGGACGTGCTGTCTTTGTCGCTCGGAGGAGGGCCTCGTGCTCTGTACGGTGACGTGATCGCGATTGGGGCATTTAGTGCGATCGAGAAAGGGATCTTCGTCAGCTGTGCTGGGGGGAACTCCGGCCCGTCACCTTCAACGCTCTCCAATGAGGCTCCTTGGATCCTAACGGTTGGCGCCGCCACCATTGATCGGAACATAAGGGCGACCGTCAAGCTCGGGAACGGTCTCGAGTTCGACGGTGAAACAGCCTTTCAACCGGCCAACTTCTCGTCCACCATGCTGCCTCTGGTGATGCCAAGTAGTTTACAAGAATATCGCAATTGCTTGGTTGGGGTGGTCATGCCGGAGGTGAAGGGGAAGATGGTGGTGTGTCGGCGTGCGCCGGGTTCTCGGATCCAACTTGGTGAGACAGTGAAGACCAATGGCGGCGCGGCCATGTTGATCATCAACGGAGAACTTGATGGTTACACCACATTGGCCGAAGCCCATCTCCTCCCGGCATCGCATCTTAATTACGTCAACGGGTCGAGCATCGAGAAGTACGTAAACGCCTCCAACCAGCCGGTGGCCTCCATCACTTTCAAGGGCACAGTACTGGGGGTTTCTCCATCTCCTACAATAAGTTTCTTCTCATCTCGAGGGCCTAACTCTATAAGCCCCGGCATTCTGAAGCCCGACGTGGTCGGACCAGGCGTCAACATTCTCGCGGCATGGCCCTTCGAGGTAGGCCCTTCCCCGAATGACTCGGGCACCGTGTTCTTCAACATGATTTCCGGGACTTCCATGTCGACACCTCATCTTAGCGGGGCTGCGGCTCTTATAAAGTCCGTACATCCAGACTGGTCGCCGGCGGCGATCAAATCGGCAATCATGACGACTTCGGATATCGTGGCCAACGACGGGAAGCCGATAACCGATGAGCTGCACCAACCTGCGACATTCTTCGCGACGGGAACCGGACATGTCAACCCAACAAAAGCGGCTGACCCCGGCCTTATTTATGACCTCGACGTCGACGATTACATCGACTACCTCTGTGGGTTGGGGTACTCGGATGCGCAAGTGGAGATCGTCACGCACCGCAGAGTCACCTGCGACACGGTCAAGAAGATCAAGGACGTGGAGCTGAACTACCCGGCGATAGTGATAACAGCAGCTGCGAGCTTCGACAACATAACAGTGAATCGGACGGTGACATATTTTTACTCGGGGAAGACCGTATTCAAGCTCAAGGTGGATAAGCTCAGTGGAGTATCAGCGAAGGTCTCACCAGAGACGCTGGAGTTCTCACATGAGAATGAGAAGAAAACCTACAGTGTGAGCTTGAGTTGGCAAAGCAGCACAGTGAATGATGCAGAAGGAAACTTGTGGTGGGTTTCCGACATGCATTCTGTGAGGATTCCGATCGTCATAAGAGCATGACTGTAACTCCGCCAAGGATCCTAATAAACATAATCTAGTAAGTATGGGACTCGAATTCGACCATCCAATCTTGGACTCAAATTGGCGAGTCAAAAGCCAAAATTCAATCTGGGTTCGTTTACCGAACTTTGAAACTCGATTCACCGGCCATATATTTCGTCCTTTGATCATTCTACCATCATCGGACACAAGAAACGGAAACAGATTACAGAACGAAAAAGAAACCATTCCATCTTCAATCTATATATTCATTTCTACTGAATTGACGGTATGATGTGCAAAATCCTATAGTCGTGTGAAAGAGAAGAGCAGAGCAGAGCAGCGTTCTCTATGTACCCATCTATCTGGGCTTGGAGGGGAGGAGCTTGATGACGAGGCCGGGGAAGACGTCGTCGGGGTCTTGGATGTGCGGGTTGCGCTCGACGATGAAGGGATCTCCGCACTTGTCGCTGATGGTGTGGAGCGTCTCCCCCTCCCCCACCACGTAAATCTCGTCGCACGGCCGCTCCACCAGCCTCCCGCCACGCACCGGCGCCCCCCCGACCGGCTCGCCCGACGCCGGTCCCTCCCGCGGCGAGCAGAGCAACAGGAGCGCCACGACGGCAAGCGCCAGCAACCACGCGGCGGCGTCGGCGATCCAGACGGCGGTGGCAAGGGACCTCCTGGCGAGCGCGGCCATTTGAGGCAGCAGATAGGGCGAGCAGGAAGGGGTGCTGCGGATGAGGAAGGCGGTGGGGTCTTACTGAGGCAGTTTCGTGGGCGGTGGGCGGGTAGTTTTGGAGGCTACGGTTATCTAGTCCACGTACGGGGTGGTGGGAGGTTACGCTCACGGTTGTGGACCTGATGATATGTGGGCCAATATCTCCTTCGAAATCTAATATTCTTTTATTTTTTTTAACTTAAAAATCTAAAAAGGAACTCATGTAATCAATACATTAATAATAATAATAATAATATAAATATAAATACGTGCAGCGTATGAACGCTTGACAATTTATTATACGTGTCGTATAATAAAATATATCCATTCTACCCCTCACCTTCATCCTGAGCGCTTGCTTGGTTTGATCAACGCGGTTCACTGATATCAAAGCAGAGGGAGTTTGGCGAGAGACCTCGACATCCATCCATTTCCATCTCCAGCGAGCTGCATGTTTTGATCATATTATATAGCACACCAGAATGTACACTACATAAAAATGTGGGTAACAGTAGAATCATACGCAACATGTTCTTCGACAGTGTGGTGCTGCTATCTATCATCACATCTGGCAGTTGGCACATCGTAATCTCAGTTGATGCGCTGATGCATCATTGATCGTTAGGCATATGTTTTGAGTCATTGAGTTTGTCACACTGATGAAGCCCTAACTAAACCTTGTCAGGCCATCTTGACGTGCGAGCCGCCGAGGGTTGAACTCCGTGGCAACGACAAGCCACCGCACCCCTCCGTCGTTTCCCATTCATTTAGCACGCATTTTAACGCGTTTTGATGTCGTCGACGGCTCTTGATTCAAATCTTTAAAGCTCTTAAACAAAAAAGATAGATAGTAGCATATATGAAGGATTGTATTTGACATAAAGTTTAATCCGAGGGATTTAACTTAGATAACTCGAGACAAAAATACCTCATCTAATCATCGCTTTTTTCATTTAGTTTTAGATAATTCTGTATTTAGAAACCAAAGATAGAAGAATTAGATAAAGATTTACTTGTTTAGAATAATATGATTTGATTGTTTTTTGAGATATAACAATTAGAGGAGAAGGCCAAAACTTTACATGAAATCAGTAACGACCTCATCCAAAAAAAAAAAAAAATGCTTGTCTCTATTCAACACATGGCATCTTAAAAAGAGACAAAAGGCATCAATTATTATCATCCAATCACGTCAAGATCTATAAAATGGATCCTTCTTCGATCATCATCAATCAATATCAGGATCAATCGAACAAAAAATATTTTAAAAAAATTATTCCAAAAATTCTCCTCTTGATTGCTTGTGGCTAAGGGAGAACCAACTGCAAAAACATGTCAGAACATAGTTATAAAAACATGATCCTTTTTACCTCCACCTATACTTCGTCCATTTCCAGAATCTAATTTAACCATCTAGAAGATGGATTATGTTGGTCAGGAGTGTAAGTAAAAGTTTTATATGAATGTATCGTCGTATTATTAAGTATTTTATTTTAAGTTTTTTTTTCTTTTCTATAAGAGGTGGAATAGAAAAACCCAATTGAAATATAATGATCCAAAACATCAAAAAAATATAATGGATAAAACTTAAGACTCCTAATACAAGTCGAGCTAGTTAAGCATTTCACTTCATCAGTCTACCTCTTTTCTTATCAAGTCTAACATAAAAAAAATAAATCTATAGGATTATTTCATTAAAATTATTGAGCTCATCGTTATCGTATTGAATATAGCACGATAAATTGACACAAATAAATGAATTATTTAGAAACGAAAACTAATGGTATCTTAAACTTATAGAAGATCATCGTTAGGATCATCATGGTATCTTTCATTTGAGCCTATCTAGTTTTAGAATCATCAAGTTGTAAGATTATGTGATCCTTTATTAATTAAATAATATATATTATAAATTATTTGGATTCTGATAAAATATATTAGTCAATATTAAATAAAATCTATATTATATTTGAATATTTTAGGGGATGTCCTTGATGGAAGGAACTCTCATAATAACTTACCCTAGACTCTCTGCTCTCGTCTATAAATAGACAGAACTTACTATAAACCCAATGCACGGAAATGCACGGTATAACACAGAACGACAAAAGGGTGAATATAGCAAGAGATTACGGTTATTCTCTTGATCTCCCAAAACCATCAATTAAGGTGATCCTGTGAAAGGATAGGAAAGAGGAAAATGGGTTTAGATCTATTCTAGTTCCTCTTGTAAATTAATATTTCTGCGTTATTTAGATCCGACAGGCAATGCTCTTGAAGATCTAGTTGGATCCCAATCGAATGACATCTAAAAATATTATTTGATTTAAATCCTGATATGATAATTTTTTCACATAATAATTTACATGAATATAATTTTTATACCAACATAAGTCACTTTAACGTTATTTATTGCCCCACCATATTATAACTCGTAGGCATGTGGCATGTCATGTCACTAAGTAGGTTTAATGGTGGAAACTACATGAAAGCTAAAGGAAGAAGAAATCATCCACATGATAGAGTCATACGACCTGCAAACTTGTTACCATTCATCCAAAGCCGGCTATAGGTGGAGTACGACACATGAACTACTACCACCGCCACCTCATCCACACCTTGACACGTATGGAATGACAAGAGGGCAAGCAACCTAATGCTGAGAAGTCAATATTGAGACGCATGCGCTCATGATCATCTAAATGTGTTCATTCATTACAAGACTTAGTCATCTCGTTACTATTTGGGATGATGCATGGATTTCTCTAAATTATTTAGATTAGATTCGGATGTTGACTTGGATAGACAAATAGATATATTGATCGGATTTGAATTTATTTGCTAGTTCAAAGTGAACACTTAGCATCTGGTAGAGAATAGTTTTGTGAAGGATGAGTGTTAGTTCTTCCTAGCATTTGCTAGAGAATCGTTTTGTGGAGGATGAGTGTTAGTTCTTCTTTTGGTTACTTGACACATGAAAAGTTTAAAATAAATTACAGTCTTTTTATCACAAATTTTAGTATTGGGAGATGAGGGATTTGATATAAAAAATTATATCCTGAATATATATGATAAAGAATCTATTTGATGCTTAAATTGATGGAATAAAATAATTTAAGAAAGAAAAATATAGATCACACGAGATACTTTTTTTTTAGTCGTATTGCATGACAATCAAAACAAGATTGAGAATTCATTTATGACACACTTATGTAAAATTATCTATCATTATTCGATCATAGATGCTTATGTATTGATACGATGATTTATGTTATTGTCAAGAGCTTTCAATTGACGGGAGCATTAAGATGAGTGAGTGGACATCTTCTATGTTAGTGTTGAGTCAACGTTATTGTGGGATTGGTATTGCAACTGACATGATGGATCTCTCAATGAGACATGATGTTTTATCATGTTGTCTATAGGTTAATCTTCTACCCAATGAGTGTCGTAGTTGCCAACTTAAAAGATTAGGGATGGTCTACTTGACTAAGGTTGAGTTAGCAAGGATAGCTTCGACCAAAGCTTGCAATATCCAAGGGAATAATTGATTACCAAAGTTGTGTCAGTGTAAGAATACTAAACTTCATGATATATTTCTGCATTTATTATTGATAAATAAAATATTCTCAATTAATCATAATTCGACATTAGTTATACATTTGATTAATAGGATAGAGACAAGGAGTCACTTCGGGACTAGAGTTGAAAAGATTGAGGTGGAAAACCCTTCTATCCTCAACATTCATATAAATCATTCACAAAACATATGATCAAAACTAGCTTAACCCTCGGAAGAATCCTAGAGACACATTGATGGTTATTTTATTATTTATATAAATACAAATTCGAGTTATGTCACATTAATCTAAATATGATCGATTTTTTCCTAACAATTATTATAATAATTTCACATGCAAACCACATGCTCACCTATGGTTGAATACTAATTGCACAACATAATAGGTAGTACTTCCATTTATAAGAATCTTATCGAATAAATATGTAATCCCCTCTTGTTTTTACTCTAAAAACAAAAAATAAATATTTTTGTAGTTTGGCTTAATAAATTTGTGGCCGAATGCAGTAATATGCAAGTAATAATGCAATAATATTCTAACATTAGTAAAAAAAAATTAAATTATTATTAATCCAATCCTAACATTAGTAAAATAATTATTAAATTATTATTCTAATAAAATTAAATTATTATTAAAGCAAAGAAGCAAGAAATATCGTATGACATAAATTTTAGAGAAAAAAAAAATGCAATTCTCCACCTTTTTAGTTTGTGTTTGAGATCGATAGCGATGATAAATTGCATATGTAATCGATCCCAAATAATTAGAATTCTATTATAACCCAATAAAAGAAAAGAGTTTGAGTTTTATTTTTATTGCTAGACCAACTTAAGTAGCATTTGAATAAGGCCCACAATAATAGCTTCTTGCTGGACCTTGAAACAACTATTAGACCTTATTTTAAACTAAATTTTCGAGGAATTGGAGTGGTGAAGGCTCTAAAGCATTTGATCTCTCAACCTTTTCTAGCTCTGTTTCGTTACTCCTTTTTCTTCTTATTCCTAAAGCATTCCATTCACCTTCTCTTTTGATTTAACTATCAAAACAACTCCTATTTCGATTAAGATTCTTTAAGTCAAAATTATATTTAATTATTGTTGGTGAACCTTTTGTCGTGGTCGAGATGTCAGCACAGCTCAGTTCAATCCGAGTGCGTAAGGAAGTCTACGCGGGTCGTCGAGTAGTGGCACCTTGTTTTTCATGGGTCCGTCGCCTAAACTTTTTCTAATTTCTCATACTTGTACCTACACAAAGGCCTAAGTCTGGGGGAGTGTGCACGACATGACCCCTCCGATGATTAATTTAGTATATGGAGTAGTTGAGGGGGTATTGAGTGCTTGAAGTTAGACTCGTGGCCCCGACTTAAAAGGTTAGCTTTTATACCTTTTACATAAGGTCATTTGTATGTAGCATCTTTGATGGTCGTCACTTCCTCGGTTGGCTCGATCATACGCTCCGTGAGAGGTGGGGCATCCTGCTTGATGTTGTACCATGTGGAACCGTTAGTGCAGCGTCATCTCCTACGATCTTGAGTGACTTGTACATTTTAGGAAGTCGACGTTGTCTCGCGTGATCTTGGACGACCTGTATGGCTTGGGAGCCGACATGATTTCACCGGGGCAAATTCATAAACTACCCTATCAATTATAAAATTTAAATAATTTTCTTACTGGAAAGTCTCTCGCAGTGTCGCGATATATCCATTCTCGTGGGTTTATTTTGGGGTCAAGTTTTCGATCGACTCGTATATGACATGGCTTCAAATGATATCTACCATCATAGCGGATCCAGTGCTCCACCAGTGAAGGCCCTCCACCTCAGCTTGTTTCTTCCAACAAGATCCAAGCGTGGTCGATCACGATGTTAAATTTGCCGCCGGGTAATCCCTCAAATCCCTAAATCCACAGAAAAATCTAACGAGTTCGGCTATATCTACCAACAGCTAACCCCATTTAGGACACAATAGTTTGGGACGCGGAGATACTGAGAAGAGCACATCCGGTCCGCTGCACATTAGCATTAGCTTCTCCCCCAAATTAGATGACAAAACACGAATTATACTGTTCTAAAAGCGTAGATTGTTTTGAACTCTTCCCAACTGTTTCCCTCCTCCATTTCAAAGCTTTACTACCCGAATTCTGCTTCTCATATTTATATATAGAGAGAGAGAGAGAGATTTCGGGTGGTCTTTTTTATAGTGCACTCCATTTCCCAGCAAACTGATACTGGAGGAGCAGAGGCACTGAATTGGCCATCGCTTCCGGCCAATGAGCACTCTTAGCCTACATTGTACAGGTGGTGATTACGGCATCTTCAGACGGAATGGCTCCACAGTCTCACATCCCCATCCATCTCGTCCTCCTCATTCATCGCTGGAGGCGGCGGCGGATCGATCAACAACCCTTGTGCCATGTCCAGGTATCCCTGCATTCCGAAGTTGAGCCCGTCCTCCATGAAGAACGGATCGTCGGCTGCCTCCATTGTCATCACGTTGTCCTCCATTTGCTCGGGGACGTTGTCGGATTCCGGCTGGGGCTGGAATGCCTCGGCCACGCGTGCGGCCGCCTTGCGGATGTCGGCGGGGCTGGAGGACTCAGGGCCGGGGAGGAGCCACGCGGAGTCGGCGAAGTTGAGGCAGGCGGAGCGGCCGCGGAGGGCCATGGCGGCCACGTCGTGGGCGCGGGCGGCCATCTCGGCCGTGGGGAAGGTGCCCAACCAGATCCTCGACTTCTTGTTGGGCTCCCGCACCTCGCACACCCACTTGTCCCCGTTGCGGCGCCGCACGCCCTTGTACACCGGGTGCCGCGTCTCCCGGAACTTGGTGCGCCCCGCCCGCCGCTTTGGTGGCGCCGACAAGACCGTCGTGTAGGAGATCTCCTCGTCCGACCCTGACCGTCGCGCCACCGGCGAATCCAACGAGTCGCTGCTAAAGCTGTCCATTCCCCGTTTCTCCTCCTCCTCCTCCTCCTCCTCTTCCTCTTCCTCTTCCTCTTCCTCTGCTACTGCTACTGCTGCTGCTGCTGCTGCAGTGGAGTTTGTGGCGGGCTCGGGGAGCAGGGCAGTGAGTTCGAGTTGAGTTGGGAAAAGAGCGGAGGGTGGTATAAATCGGGGGAGGCAGGTCGCTGTTTACGCGGCACACGGAATGCCAGGTTGGGCGAAGGAGTGAAGTGGATGGGCTGAAGAGGAGGAGCCAGCTGGGTCGGGGTCGCGTCAGTGGAGTGGGTCATCGCTCACCCAGCCGTGAAGCACAGGCTCGGGGGAGCCACCTCCTCGGCCCTTTGGGTTGATGTGATCCCGCAGCACTGTTCCCACTCGGACTCAGTACTTTATGCTTCCGTGGGGTGGTTTGGAGCTTGGATTTGCTCCCGTGGACTCCGTCTCGGTTCGTTGTCGCCAACGGACAATGATGGATTGGCTTGGCTGCGTCCGGATGTGAAGGACCGCTTGGAGTGGAACGTACACCAACTTGATGCGACGACTGGACTTGCACAGCACCCCTACTTCTAGAACCAAGAAGCTTCTTAAGTTGCTGCGAAACAACAGGGCAAGGTAGGCTAGTTTCTGTTATATTCAATTACAAAAACAAATTCTTTTATCACCATTAATTATGACTGAATATTATAAACTGCCCCCTGTTCTAATGGAATTTGAGTGATGATATAATTATTATATTCTATTCGATCTAGATTCAATACATAGAATTTTATAAATAATTATGTTGCTACACTGAGATCGTTGATCGACGAATTGGCTTGACTTGGTTCAACGTCGAAAGTATAGATCCTTCCTAGAGAGCTGATATGGAGAGTTGGCCTGTGGGGAGCTGATGTGAGGCGTTGATGTAGAGGGCTGTTGTGGAGAGTTTGCATAAGGCGTCGACATAGAGAGTAGTTGTGGAGAGCTGGCCTGTGGGGAGCTGACAAAAAGAGCTAGTGTAATGTGTCGACATAGAGAGTTGTTGTGGGAGGACAGACTGCCTTGCCCGTAGGAGAGTCATCAAGCAAGTGCCTCCTCAGCCGTGTCGGGGATCCTGCATGACAAGTTAGTGTTGAGGGATTATAGATACACTATAACTGAGGACAGACAAGTCTGATGGATTCGATCCTCCTGTACCGTCTGGGGATTATGACGTAGTGGTCTAGTACGTCTATAGTCGATGAGTCGAGTGAATTATTTTGAGGATAATAATTCACTATATCAGAAGGAGTTTTGATAGGAGTGACTCACGACCAGTTTGGTATCGAGCCTAGAGGGTCATACACATATGGTGGATGCTTCAACGAATAGAGGATTGGATGGAGATCCAATTAGCCCCTATTCTCATTAGATAAGACCCTAAGTTGATGGGCTCCTTGATTAAGGTTCAATTAGAGGCCTAAGGAGATTATTGGATAGAGATCCAATAATGCAAGGTTAGTGGGTTATTATTGGATGAAGATACAATACCCACTAAGGCAAGAGCCCTAGAGTTTTGGTGGCTCTCTATAAATAGGAGGGGAGACTCATGGTTGATGGGCTATAACTTTAGCCACCACCTTCTATTCTCCTCCCTTCCTCTACGCAAGAGTTGCGAGATCAGATTGGAGGAGTTTCGCTGCAGAGATTCATCGTGTGGATACCACTAGAGAGGAGGACGTTTGACCTCCTTCATCTTCTCCATCCGGATCTGGAATACAGGGATATACGATCTCCCTAGGTAAAATCAATCTCTCACACATCGTGATTTTATCGGTTTTACATTTTTTCTCGCGACCCAAATCTTTTGCACAATGATTTAATCTGTGTGGGAAACCAGTTTTTTTATTTTGATTTCCGCTACGCATGTGATGCACCCGCTGAGGTTTCCCAACAGTGACCCCCCACGATTGTACCATAAATGTTGCAGATGGCCAACTAGTACATCGCCGCCGAGACTCTGGTGGTGGAGAAACGTGAAGATCAGAAGCGCCTCCGGGCTGGGCCCTCTCGGGGCCCACCCCCTGGGCTCCCAAGGAGGAGGATGGAGAGAGGCGAACAAACCGCTCCTTGACCGCCCAATATCCCGCTCAACTCCACTAGGACAGAGATTTTTCTCTAGATCTGAGAGAAGGGACTCATAAAAACTCCCAACCCGATGAGGTCTCGAGTTACGGACCGGGACCGCAAACGTTACTGTCACTTCCATCGTGACTACGGGCATGATACCGAGGAGTGCTATGATTTAAAGAAGCAGATCGAGGATCTCATACATCATGGCCACCTCGACCGATACATAATGAAGCCGCGAGAGCCGTTGCTTCGTCCAAAAGGTCCTACGGAGAGACAAATAGACATCATAGTGGGCGGCCCGACCGCGTGTGGCGTTAGCTCCTCAGTAAGGAAAGCCTATGCCCACGCGAAAGTTCAGAAGAGGCCCCGACCCTGGAGCGATCCTGGGTTTACCTTCGAATTCGAGAGTGAATACCCAAATCACGACGATGTCTGATGGCCACGACCCATATTGGAAACGCTTGCGTCAGGTGCATCATGATAGATATAGGGAGCTCCGTCGATATATTATACCTTGATGCTTTTCACAAGCTCGAAATGACTAACCAGGACCTCATCCCCATGACTTCAACTTTGATAGGGTTTACCAGTGATGCAATAACTCTAATATGCATTGCAACTCTCCCTGTAACTTTAAGTGACGAACCAAGAACCAAGACCCTCATGGTTACTTTCATGGTGGTAGACCTCCCCTCAGCTTACAACATGATCATCGGGCGACCAACCCTCAATAAACTAAGGGCGGTCATCTCCACATACCATCGCAGCATGAAGTTCCCGACCAGTGCAGGGCCGGGAGAGGTCAAGAGAGACCCACGAGAGTCAAGGCGATGCTACCTAGCGGCAACGACCATCCCTAAGAAAGGCAAGAAAGCTTCGGTTCCCGACCCTCGAGAACCTCATAGACCCGACACTCGACCCGAGCCCTTTGAACCAATACTGGAAGTGCCGCTGGAAAAGGATCACCCGGAGAGGACTATGCGGGTCGGGTTAGCTCTACCCGAAGATCAATGCGTCCAACTCATTGACTTCCTTGGACGCCATTCTGACGTCTTCGCCTGGTTAACGAGCGACATGTCGGGCATACATTCACAGATTGTACAACACCAATTGAACACCGCCCCTGGGGCTCGCCCAGTGCAGCAAAAGCTAAGAAAGTTTGCCCTTGACCGACAAAAGGTCATTCAAGAAGAAATAGAACGACTGCTGGAGGCCGGATTCATAATAGAGATTAGGTACCAAACTTGGTTATCTAATATAGTTCTCATGAAAAAGGCTAATGGAAAGTGGCGCATGTGTGTTGATTACACCGACCTTAATCGGGCTTACCCGAAGGACTTTTATCCACTACCAAGGATTGATCAACTGATAGACTCCACCTCCGGGTATGAACTCCTCTCTTTCATAGATGCGTTCTTAGGATACAACCAAATCCGAATGGCCCCTCAGGATCAAGAGAAGACGACCTTTATCACACATCAAGGAACCTACTGTTATAAAGTAATGTCATTCGGACTAAAGAACGTGGGAGCTACTTACCAAAAAATGGTCAACCAACTATTCAAAGATCAGTTGGGCAGAAATATGGAAGCCTATGTCGACGACATGATCGTCAAAAGTAAGCGAACACAGACACACTGCAAGGACCTCACTAAGACATTCTGAACCCTTAGAAAGTTCGTAATGAAGCTCAACCCCACCAAATGTGTCTTTGGCGTGGCATCAAGAAAATTCATCGGCTTCATCATTCACCAACGAGGGATGGACATGAACCCGAAGAAGATCAGGGCCATCATTGACATGAAACCACCACAAACTGTCAAGGAAATTCAGCACCTCGTCGGGAGGTTGGCAGTAATAGGGTGATTCATATCTCAGGCTGGCGACCGAAGTTACCCCATTCTACGGGCATTAAAACAGAATAAAGACTTTAGTTGGGGCCCCAAGTGCGAACAAGCATTCCAAGAGCTCAAGACCCACCTCCCGACCTTACCTCAGATGTCCTCGGTCAACCCAGGTGACCAGCTCGAGCTATACCTCTCCGCCTCAGAGCGAGCCGTCAGCTCGGTCATGATAAAGCTCAATGGGAACAGCCAACGACATGTCTACTACTCCAGCCATATTTTGCAAGGCGTGGAAGAGCGATACCCTCCGATAGAGAAACTCGCTTTCGCCCTAGTCCTCGCAGCCAGGAAGCTAAGGCTATACTTCTAGACCCATACCATCAAGGTAGTCACTAATCAACCGCTACGTCAAATATTTTCTAAATTCGACATTGCTGGACAGATGCTCAAGTAGTCAATAGAGCTTAGTTTATTCAACTTGGAGTACGCCCCGAGGAGGGCAATCAAAGCCCAAGCTATTGTCAATTTCTCCTTGGAGCTGACTGCCCTAGAGCCCCCTCAGAGGAAGCCTGCATGGACCCTCCACGTCGACGGGTCGACGAATTCCTCTAGGGGAGGAGCCGAGATAGTCCTGAGAGACCCCGACGGGCAAATTTGGGAACATTTTGTGCGCTTTGAATTTTCAACTACCAACAATGAAGTAGAATACGAGACGTTGCTGCTCGAACTATGATTGGCCACCGAGCTACAAATTGAACACCTAGAGGTGTTCACTAACTCCCAATTGGTCACCGGACAAATCGACGAGAGCTTTGAGGCTCGAGAACCAAACATGACCCGCTATCTCGTTGAGGCCCGTCGGTTGATAGGTATGACCAAGTATTTCAAAATTTTCCAAATCCCGCGCCTCTAGAATGCCCGGGCCAACGCCCTGGCCCGGTCGACCTTTGCTGATGTAGCATGCAAGTTGATGACCATTCTCAGCCTCAACCAACTGACGGTCACCACTGTTGAAATGACAACCACGGTCACTCATCCCAGCGAGTGAGTTGTTCTGTTAGCGAGGCATCCTATAAGAAAGATGCGACTCTCCCGGCGGACGAAGCCGACACCCGTTGAATCAAAAGAACTGAAGCATGGTTTGACACCGTCAATGGGCGCCTTTATAGAAGAGCTTTCAGCCAACTCCTATTCCGGTGCTTATCGAAATCTGAGGCTGATGTTGTGTTTGCCGAGGTCTACGAGGGGATATGTGGTGAACATATTGGAGGGCGTACCTTGGCTTTCAAAATCCTCCACCTCGGGTGTTACTAACCGACCATGCAAGGAGACGCAAAATCCTACGTTCAGAAGTGTGTAGAGTGCCAGAAACATACTCGCATTCCTCGCCAACCAGCCTTGCCACTCTCCTCGACTCACTACGCTTGGCCTTTTACACAATGGGGAATGGACCTCCTCGGCTCGTTCCAATAAGCTGCGGGGCAGTGCAAGTTCTTAATTGTTGGGGTGGACTATTTCACCAAGTGGGTTGAGGCTGAGCCCTTGGCCTCAATCACCGAGTAGCAGATGTAGAATTTCGTCTGGAGAAACATCATAACGAGGTTCGACATCCCGAAGATCATAATCACAAACAATGAGACGCAATTCAACAACCCAAAATTCAAGGCTTTCTGTCAAAATTATCGGATCCAACTGAAGTTCAATTTGGTGGCTCACCCCCCAGGCCAACGGATTGGCAAAGGTAACCAACAACCCCCAGTGTCTTATGGGCTCTGCTGATGACGCTGAAAACCCCTACGGGGGAGTCCCCCTATAGTTTGACCTTTAGCACCAAGGTCGTCCTCCCTCCCGAGGTGATCTTTTCGATGCTAAGGATCAAGAACTTCACCACCGAAGCATCGGAAGTAGGCCTCAGGGAAAATCTCGACATGCCCAAGGAACTCAGGGCCAAAGCACACCTGAAGAACCTACATTACCAGAGGACGGTCGCCTGACTCTACAACTAGAGGATCTGACCCCGACCCATCGGTACGGAAGGCCTAGCCCTCAGGAGGGCCGAGATCAACGACCCTAGATTCACCCGAGGAAAACTTACCCCGAGATGGGAGGGATGGTATCGTGTCACTCGAGTTATCCGAGATGAGACTTATATTATGTTGATGATGGAAAGGAGGGCACTCCCTCGGACTTGGCATGTGTCGAACTTAAAAAAGTTCTATGTCTAAACGACAGACTGAAGATGACATCTTAACATAATCCAGATAACAGAGTTTGAAAACCAGTTTTATTGATGGGTGAGAAAACAAAATGCGATCGACCGACCGATACAAAGGGGACTTTAACGCCCGACATACAAGATATTACAGGGTCGATTACTTCTCTAAGGGAGAGCTATCATCGAAGGGCTAGCTGAGATCCATCATGACGTTGGCATCCTCGGGGCACTCAGCGAATGGGTCTTGCTCAACCTCTACTTTCGGATGTTTGCCCCACAGCCGCTCGAGCGCCACCCGGTACCCGAACTCATAGTTGACCCGTCCCGTCCCATCTTTTCAAGGCCCGACTCAAATCCCCGGGAGGTATTGTAGGCGACCACCGCCTTTGCCCCCTCGTCCTTCAGCTCGGCCTCAAGAAGCGTCACTGCCTCGATCAGCGACAGCATGTCTCCTTCTAGACGAGCTCGATCATTCCGAGGGCCATCCAAACTGGACCGTAGATCTCCAACTTCTTCCTCGAGCCTCTTTTGCCGGGTCTTGAGGGACTCCAACTCCCCTCGCAACTTATTGACATCCCCTCCAGTTATTTACACGGGCCTTGGCGATCGTGACTAAATCCTGGTCGACCCGACCCTTGAGTTCCTTATTGGCTGCCCGAAGCGCCAGAATTCTTTCGTGTTGGCTCCGGACCAGCCGACCAGCATCATGCACCCGATTGATGCGAGCAGTAATAAAATGAAACCCCTGCAAAGAGAAGTAAAAGACAAAGCTCAGACTAAAGGGAGGAAAGAAGACGAAGGGAATGGAAGAAAGGGCACTTACCCAGACGACCGACTTGTTGGCCCTGTTCATAAGCTCCTCAGAGGAGCATTCGTACGCCTGCTTCACCAGGGTTGGATGCAAAGCCCCGCGCAGGTATTCCCCGGACAGCGGACCTTCAGTCCAAAACTGGCTGGACCCAACGAACCTTCAGTCGCATCATGACAGTGGCAAAGTACCTCTCCGCCCCCACGTGGTCCTCCACCTCACACAGTTGTCGGAGGGTATAACCTCGTTCTGGAGCCTCCTCCATCGGTACCAGCTCTTTCCCCTTTCCTGAGGGGACCACAGTGGTGCTCCTCGAGGCATCCGCCTAATGCTCAAGAGTCTCTCTCCGATTGTGCTTCCTCAGACTCAGCCCCTTATCAATGCTGGGGCGCTTCTCGGCTGAGGACTCGACAGCCATCGCAAAAGCGGACACACCAATTATCGGGGAGGCCGCCGATCTACTGCCCGCCCCGCCACTAGACTTCATCTTTCTGAGATTAAACATTTCTACACATTAAGGTACAACCAGTAAAACACTTAACACAATGAACAGATAGGAGAAACATACCCCGGGGGGCCGGAGTAAGGCCTACCTCGGCCAGCTAGGCCTCATTCATGTCCTTCACCCCCTGGAAGAAGAAATGATCCCCCGGAGGATCTCGATCAGTTTGGTCTCATCAGCCGAAAGCGTCGGGATCGAGTTATTCACCATCCAAGAAGTCCACTCGGTCGGGAAACTCCAACCCCGATGACAAAAGATAAAGAAAAAACGTGACTTCCAAACTTTGTTGCTGAAAGGCGCACCTCCCGCTCTGAATCCAGCACGAGCAGTGAGGTATACCCGGCCTGTCCTCGACTTAGGCAAAAACAGGCTATGAACAAATCTCGGGTCATTGTTATGCCCGACCCAAAGCATTCCCATAGGAAAGCTACCAGATAGCGTCATGAGTTGGGCACCATTTGGGAAGGCGAAATCCGCCACCCTTTGAGGCACGCCTCTTTCACAGGGTGCAGCGGGAACCTCAGACCTGCCTCGAGAGCATCAGTCGATAGACTGAAGCCATTCAGAAATGCATCATAAGGATGTTCCCCAGGCAGGGGCGCATGGAGCTCATACTCCGGAGGAATGAAATAGTTCTTCCTTCGACCAACCGACAAGTCTTCATGGTCGAGTCTACATCAAAATTAGAACGCATCGCCACTAGGGCGTCTACGGTCCCAGGGTCGGCCAGAGTGACACTCTCAAACACAGAAATAAGGGCGGACGACCTGGAATCCCCTGAGGGATGACTCAAAACCCTAGACCTACGGGTCGACATTTCAACTAAGTAAGACTCAGAATGAGAGGAGACGGAAGACATCTGACCTGCTCGAGAAACTATCGGGGGAAGAGAAAAGGGAGGAAGGCCAAGAACGCCGGTGAAATCGGCACCAGAGACGACGGGGAGTGGCAGCAACAGCAGGGAAGCAAACGGTAGTGACGGCGGGGAAGCAGTCAGCAAGCAGAATAAATGGAGACTACCAAAGAACCGGAGAGGATTAATACCTCACTCCCCCATCGGTTGACGCTCTATATCCCCTAAAAGTGGGACAGTTCATCGTGATACTTCATGCCCCGCCCCCAATGACTTACTGCAGGGGACACGCATCACCTCATAAAGTATCTCGGTCGACGAATGGATTGTTGTTAATCCTGAAGAAAATCTCCCCGCTGAAAGATCGCCTAAGGGCTTTCAATCCCGATCATCAATAAGCGAGCTCTCAGCCTCGCCCAAGGGCTTTCAGTCCTGACCATCGACAAGCAAGCTCTCAGCCTCGCCCAAGGGTTTTCAGTCCTGACCATCAACAAGCGAGCTCTCGACCTCGCCCAAGAGCTTTCAGTCCCGACCATCCACAAGCGAGCTCTCACAATGTTGCAGTCTTCATGAGGAACTATTTTCTTGGACATGATAAGACAATTACTTCTTTCGTGAGGGCTCTAAAGGTAGATAGTAATACTTCATAAATCTATTTTGTAAATATGAGCCATGATATACACCTTATAGGCTTCATGCACACATGATATATATCTTCTTCCTACAACTTGCTTGTGTGAAACATTTCTCTATGGAGCCTTTGAGTTTTTTGGGCATTGACATACGTGATGAAAATAAGGTGATCTCAGCCTCGCCCAAGGGCTTTCAGTCCCGACCATCGACAAGCGAGCTCTTAGCCTCGCCCAAGGGCTTTCAGTCTCGACCATCAACAAGCGAGCTCTCAGCCTCGCCTCAGGGCTTTCAGTCCCAACCATTGACAAGCAAGCTCTCAACCTCGCCAAAGGGCTCTCAGTCCCGACCATCGACAAGCAAGCTCTTAGCCTCGCCCAAGGGCTCTCAGTCCTAACCATCAACAAGCGAGCTCCCAGCCTCGCCCAAGGGCTTTCAGTCTCAATCATCAACAAACGAGCTCTCAGCCTCACCTGAGGGCTCTCAGTCCCAACTACTTATAATGAAGCTCTCAGCCTTGCCTAAGGGATCAACGGGCCAGCCGAGGCAGCACAACCTCAAACACACATATAAATCCCTCTGTCATTCCAATCCCGTGCCTGAAGGACCCTTCCCCTCGTGTTCATAGAAGCCTTAGAGAAGTCTCCTTCTCGGGGGGAGGGAGAGAATGATAGAGATAATAGTGGTCCCCTTCCCAAACTGGACGACATGGCCCAAGACAAATCGACATGGAAGGATGTCACAAACGAGCAACATCGGACGACGGGGCTGGCTGACTAATCTCCCTGATCCGCCCTCTGACACACACGAGCAACACATCACAAACGAGCGGATAAACCCAAGATTTAGTAGCATCGGACGTCGTGCAGTAGCTATCAAATCTCATAAGAACCTGAGGGAACCATACGACAGCAGAGCAGAAGCAACATAGAATCGGTAGCATGAACAGCCGCCGACAGTGCCTACAACATTAAACAGACTGACAGAGAACGCCAGAAGTATGATGAGGTCAAGACATGACCAGTCGACGACGTACAAGCATAAAAGGGCCACCCTAGGGGCAGCTCATGGGGCTCACTCTTTCTCCACTTCAATCAAAAGAGAAGAAGATCCAACGTCTGAGAGGAGATGTCGAACTTCACCCTTCGAAACAACGCTAACTTAATCATCGGATGGACCTCCCCAGGGACCCACCACCCGGGCGAAGGTCTTGTCTTGCAGGAACAGCTCCACAAGATCCGAAGGAAAACCCGCACTGAAGTGACAACCCGAGCCGAGCATCCACACGCATAATCCTCGAACTACACTGCGTTGGACTTCCCCTTGTACTTGTGGCCAAAACCTTATTGTGCTGACTCCCCGGACGCAACGAAGCACCCACAACATACTAGATAAAGCATCCTTCTCAGATATATAATGATAGGAAATAAATTTATGAGTCTTATATACACAGATATATATTAACTTAATTATGGGCAAAACTTTATGGGTCAAACTCTCGTCCTAATATTTTATAGGAAGCGAGATAGGAAATACGAACATCTCTAGTTTTTGAACTGAGGTGAGATAAAGAACACGAGTTATGAGTGTTTCTCATTTTTTTATAAAAAAATTCCTTACCCAAATCCTTAATACTGAATGATATTTTAATATAATAACATAAAAAAAAGAGTGAAATAGAATCAATTTCATAAAGTCCCATTGATGACCAAAATATTAGTGTGAAAAATCAGATGGTGTGGTGCAACACCATTCATGTAATAACAATATGGTCTTGTTGTGGTTCCTTATGTCATGATCGATGTGTCAACATAGTTGTCAACACTATTTTTGAGTTGGAACGAGCTAGTGAGAGATTTGGTTGGGAGGTCGCTTGATCAACTTCGTGGGATGTGACTGGGGGTCGTTCCTTCCTCCTAGACATTGGATTCCTGCACTTAAGCTAGAGTCGAGAGGAGGGTCTTATGACTCGACTCATTCGATTCTTAAGTAAGTAAAAGTTGAGGTGGAGAGAACTGGTGTGTGAGTGTAGAAGGACCAACCCCCAGTACTATTCTTGGGGGTAGCCGTTATACATGTTACCGTGTGTCAACATACGTAGTTGTTTAATGATCGTCGACGTCAGCGTACACAGGTATCTAATGCTCACAGGCGGCTCAAGCGATCGGCCCGTACATTGGGCATAGACACTATTTGGATTGTTTGACGCTGCTCCTCACTTCTCGAGTAACCAGGTACGAGGTTACGTCGTCTCATACATCCTCGAGTAAAGTTGGTGCAGAGGGTTATCAGCATGGGTGACAAGCAGATCTCTGGTCCCAAATTTTTTATGCTGATTGGGTTCGATATGCCCGGTTGGTTTTGTCATGACAATCGATGGGTCTCGTGGAATAGAAATCGAAATATGTTATATCAAGCCTATATATTATTTGAATAAATTTTATTAGTTAAAAATACTTTAAAAACGTTATAACTTGTTGTATGACAACATTGTTGAGATTAATTCAATTAGTTATGATGGAGTAGTTATAACAAAATAACTGATAAGATCTAAATTAGTTAGATGAGGTTGAGTATGTTGAGATACGATAGATTTTTCTAGTATTTTAAATATTTGTATTTCATCCTTTAATCAATATAAATAGGTACTCTTGGTTCATTCCAAGATACTGCAGATTGAAAGTACTCCTAATTCTCTCTACTAGTTTTTCTACTCTTCTCTGAAGTTCTGCAGAAAAGCCAACAGTGGTATCAGAGCCAGGTTCAAAGAAGATCATCAGGAGTACGTCAGTAAAAGGAAGGGAAAGCTAGTAGATCCAGAAAAAGACAAACAAGAAGATGACAAGTATTGGAGTAAGTGTTTCTAATCAAATTCTTCCTATTCTAAAAGGTGACAATTATCAGTTTTGGGCTATTAAGATGAAAACTCTTCTTATTTCACAAGGATTGTGGAATTTGGTAGAGAATGGTTTTATTGAATATGATCTACAAGATCCTAAAATTACTAAGGATCAAAAAGATCATATGAATGAGAATAGGCAGAAAGATGCAAAAGCTCTCTATATGCTACAACAAGCATTAGACGATTCTCTATTTCCTCGAATCATGATGGCATCAACATCAACAGAAGCCTGGAATATATTAAAATGTGTGTTTGGAGGCACAGAGAAGGTAAAAGTTTCAAAGCTTCAAATTCTTCGTCGTGAGTTTGAAACCCTTATAATGAAAGATTCAGAATCGATCACTGATTTTTTTTCAAAAGTTTCTTTTATTGTGAACCAAATGAGATCGTATGGTGAAAACCTAAAAGATCAAATTGTAGTAGAAAAAGTTTTACGAAGTTTGTCTCCGAAATTTGATATGGTTTCTACTGCGATAGAAGAAGCTAAAGATACAAGCATATTATCTATTGATGAATTAATGGGTTCTCTTTTAGTTTATGAACAAAAAGTGAACAGATCTTCAGATGAGATTTCAGAACATGTTCTCCAAATGAAGATAGATCAAGAAAAGGAACAGAAGAAAATTTCAGAAACCAGATCTCAAGGGAGATATCAAAATGGCAGAGGAAGAGGTCGATCAAATGAAGGTAATAAAGAAACCCGACAATGCTTTTGTTGCAAAAAAATAGGACATATTGAAAGAGATTGCTGGTATAAAAATAAAAATCAAAATGTTCCTCTTTGCTCTTACTGTAAAAAATATGGACATCTTGAAAAAGATTGCTGGAACAAAAATCAGACAAATTATCATGAGGAAAATAATAGTGAAGAAATGAATGAAGAAAATATTCTCTTTATAGCATCTAATGAAGAATATTCTAGTTCTGTATGGTTTTTGGACAGTGGATGTAGTAATCATATGACAGGGGATAGAAGCCTATTTCAGAGACTCGATGACTCAGTCAGATCTACAGTGCTGATGGGGAATGGCAACAAAATTCAAGTGGAAGGAAAAGGAACAATTGTTGTGAACACCAAATCTGGTAAAAAAATTATTAATGATGTGATGTTTATTCCTGGTTTAAAACAGAATCTCATTAGTGTAGGACAACTGATGAGAAAAGGATATTATATTATTTTTGATGATGAAAAATGTTTGATTCATGAAAAAAAAATTGGTAAATTAGTAGCAACAGTAAGGATGACAAAAAATAAAATGTTTCCCTTGGCACTTTCAGATTTCTCCTTATATGCTTTCGTTGCTACTACTACTGATGAATCAACACTGTGGCATAAAAGATATGGTCATCTGAATTATGATGGACTAGAACTATTAAATCAAAAAAATATGGTAGTTGGATTGCCTGAAATTAAAAATAAAGATACAGTTTGTGAATCCTGTATTTATGGAAAACAACATAGAAATACATTTCAAACAGGTCATTCTTGGAGAGCAAAAAATCGATTGGAACTTGTGCATGCAGATATTTGTGGGCCTATGAAAACTATCTCAGAAGGTGGAAGTAGATATTTTGTGCTATTTACAGATGATTGTACAAGAATGATGTGGGTATATTTTCTCAAAGAAAAGGCTGAGGTTTTTCAAGTTTTTAAAAATTTCAAAGTATTTGTTGAAAAACAAAGTGGTTGTTTTATTAAGACTCTACGTACTGATAGAGGGGGTGAATTCACTTCCAAAGATTTTTTTAATTTTTGTAAGAATACAGGCATTCACAGGGAACTCACTACAAGCTATACCCCCGAACAAAATGGAGTGGCAGAGCGGAAAAATAGAGTGGTGGTTGAAACTGCTAGGTGTATGCTTAAAGAAAAAAAGCTACCAAAGGAGTTTTGGGCAGAAGCTGTGAATACATCGGTGTATTTACTAAATCGTTTTCCTACCAAGGCAGTACAAGGAAAAACACCTTATGAAGCATGGTTAAACAGAAAGCCAGAAGTAAGTCATTTAAAAGTATTTGGTTGTGTTGCTTACTTTCATATTCCTGTTGAAAAAAGAAGTAAACTTGATGAGAAAAGTATTAAATGCATATTTGTTGGGTATAGTAATGAGACAAAAGGTTTTAGACTTTTTGATCCTACAACAAAAAAAATAATTATAAGTCGTGATGTTATTTTTAATGAAGAAGAAGCTTGGAACTCTGAAGCAGTTGAAACAACAAAATCTGTAGAAGAAGAAGTAGACAAAACAGGTGATTCACTGCATATTAATACCTCATCTGACTCAAATGAATCCAATGATGCTGAATCACCTCCACGAAAATTTCGTAGTATTTCAGAAATATATCAATCTGGTGATTTTGCATGTCTTTCATTCGAACCTTCTTGTTTTGAAGTTGCAGCTCAGAAAGAAGAATGGGTACAAGCAATGAATGATGAGTTACAAGCTATAGAAAAAAATAAGACTTGGGAATTGGTAGACTTGCCTCCAGGAAAAAAAGCAATTGGACTTAAATGGGTGTACAAGTCAAAATTTAATGCAGATGGCTCGTTGCAAAAACATAAAGCCCGCTTGGTTGCCAAAGGATATACTCAAGTTTCAGGTATTGATTTCTCAGAAACTTTTTCTCCAGTTGCTAGAATTGAGACAATTAGAATTATATTAGCATTGGCGGCCCAAAAAAAATGGCAGGTTTATCAATTTGATGTTAAATCAGCATTCCTGAATGGAAAATTGCAAGAGGAAGTTTATGTTAAGCAGCCCGAAGGATTTGAAATTAAAGGATCAGAAGATAAAGTATACAAATTAGACAAAGCATTATATGGCTTAAAACAAGCACCAAGAGCATGGTATAGTCGGATTGACAACTATTTTCTTCAGCATAACTTTCAGAAAAGTTTAAGTGAGCCAACTTTATACATAAGAATTCAAGGTATGAAGATTCTTATGGTTTGTCTATATGTGGATGATATGATTTATACTGGAAACTCATCAGATATGCTTATTGAATTTAAGAAAAATATGACATTAGAATTTGAAATGACCGACTTGGGGCTTATACATTATTTCTTGGGAATGGAAATTATTCAAGATGCAGATGGAATTTTCTTATGCCAAGAAAAATATGCTAAAGATTTGTTAAAAAGATTTCATATGTCAACTTGCAAGCCAGTGAGCACTCCAATGAATACAGATGATAAATTTATTTCAGATGATGGAGTGGAAAAAACAAATGAGCAACAATATAGAAGTTTAATTGGAGGGTTGATGTATCTCACACACTCAAGGCCAGATATTATGTTCACAGTTAACTTGTTATCCAGATTCATGCAGAGTCCTAGCAAGCATCACCTTGGAGCAGCTAAAAGAGTTCTTAGATATATCAGAGGGACTCTCAATTATGGCATTCGTTATGAACAGCCTTGGCTCAGGTGTAATTTCATGGACAACAAAAAAACAAGAGTGTGTTGCTCTCTCAAGCACTGAGGCAGAGTATGTTGCGGCCACAAGTGCAGCATGTCAAACAGTTTGGCTTCGAAGAATTCTAGCAGATCTTCAAGAAAATCAAGATGGACCAACTAAAATCTATTGCGATAACAAGTCTGCTATTGCAATGACAAAGAATCCTGTCTTCCATGGGCGTACCAAACATATTGAAGTCCGACATCATTTTATTCGTGAATTGGTTGATAAAGAAGAGATTCAAATGGACTACTGCAACACCGAGGAACAACTTGCTGATATCTTCACAAAAGCTTTGGCAAAAGAAAAATTTTATTTTTTCCGAAAACAACTTAAAGTTATAACTAATTGAATTAAGGGGGTGTGTTGAGATTAATTCAATTAGTTATGATGGAGTAGTTATAACAAAATAACTGATAAGATCTAAATTAGTTAGATGAGGTTGAGTATGTTGAGATACGATAGATTTTTCTAGTATTTTAAATATTTGTATTTCATCCTTTAATCAATATAAATAGGTACTCTTGGTTCATTCCAAGATACTGCAGATTGAAAGTACTCCTAATTCTCTCTACTAGTTTTTCTACTCTTCTCTGAAGTTCTGCAGAAAAGCCAACAAACATCGGTCCGACAATCTCAGTTATTAAATATTTTACAGATTTGCTCACTGCTATAATTCAAGTAACCTCACACTACTCACGCACTTTTCCTAACACTCACGAAAGCACCCTGACTTGATCACATAAGCCATTGTTTGTTTTAGCACCCCTAAACTCACCAATTGGATTTCAAGCAAAACAAATACAAAAAAAAAAAAATGTAAAATTTGCTATCGGTTAAAGATTGTATATTTTGATGGAAGATTTTAAAGATATATCTTTGTAAATTTGGAAGTCTATCAATCAATAATATCATCAATAATTTTTTTTAATTAAATTTAAAAGATTATCTTCTTCAAAGAAAAATATATTTATAAGAGACGAATTAATGAATCATATTCTTTTATTCATCTTGCGTGTGACTGATGTGAGGTTACAATTATATTATTTTTTTTTGATGAAATTTGCTCCTTAAACCATAGCGAGCTAATTAGTTATCTTATTATATTTTCATCATCTTTTGATTATTGTCTTTTAATTTATTTCTTTCTTAATTATTTATTATAAAAAATCAATTTTCACTTTTGCAAGCATCATAGAAATTAGTGCCAATGTTACGTTGGTATCCCAAAAAGAAGCTGTCACGTGCCAGTATCCTCTGGCTCGAATGTTCCTCGTGCTTGGGGGCGGGGATGTAACCCGAAATATACACACGCTGAAGTGACACGTCGTACTTGGGAGACATAAGAAAAGGTCAAGGATGGCCCACACAAAACTTAGATTCTCTGTCTTTAGACAAAAGATACGCGAAATTGAGTCGAACCATTTTTTATATGTGACTACTTTGTATATTTAACAGATTTATATATGCATAGGGCATGTGAGGCCAATAATTAGGGGGAAGATCGATAACATTGCACCTAATATAGTATTTATATACTGAACTCATTTATTTGTTCAAAACATCAGTCTATGAATTTTTGAAGATTAAAATATAGATTCGATGTTGATACACCTAACTTATAATTAGTGATTTTTTTCAAGGAGGAACGGACAGAGTGGCTAAGACTGAGCAGGGGCCAACAAGTTAGTTGATGAGGAATTGGTTCTATATCTAATTGAGTTTTGTTTTTGGGACTGATCCCCTCTTTATGTGTCAGGGATTAACTTTTATATCTTCGGAGCCAACGGGAGGAAATTACGACTACAAGGGTTGCATGTACCTCCTACGACACATTCATGCGGGCAACCGACCAGTATAGACCCTTGCGGCATAGGTCGACCTCTCCGGGCTCCTGTGATTGTGACGTCAATCCGTATCACCCCATGTTGCACAAGACTGACAGGAGATGCTTGAGGAAGTGTCGATCACCAGCCCAACCCTCTCTCATGTTAGATAGATGTCATGCATTCATGAGGGAGTGTCGATGCTGGAAAACCCCCTATCACTTACTCATAAAAAAAAGTTGATAATTGGAATCTTGATTTTATAAAATTTGGAATATTCTAGGATGCTTAATCGGAAAAGACTATCAGTTCTTGGATCAAATCCACTTCCAACACTTATTGTGTGCACAATATATATAGTATTTGATTATTGCAGTAGGTCTGGCACTTGCATAAAAGCCCTTTTACAAGCAAAACGAGCAATCTATTAGCCAAGATGCCAAATGACTAGCCATACCATACAAGTTTACATGCCAAATGGTGGTGTTCTTGTCTCAAGAAAAATTCTCTGGTCAGTGGCCGACGTACAAAAGATTTAATTAAGCCTTCCCAGTGAGCGATTCAATCGATGGACATAATCTGGTGGAAGTTATGGGGGAGGTGGAAAGGACATGGAAAGCGGAGGCATAGGCCTTCCAGCCACCTGCGGAGGTGGTGGGGGGGGGGGGGGGAGCTGAGCGGTTTGGCAGTGGCGGAGGTGGAAAGGACATCGAAAGCGGAGAGGTGGTGGGGATGACCTCCATAGCACAGGCGGCAGAACAACCATCCAAGAAGGTGGGCTGAACTGTTGGAGTGGTGGTGGAGGCATGGCAGGCTGTGACTGGGCAGGCGACTGCATGGGAGGAAATTGCCCGACTGGTGGTGGTTGTGGGGGGGGGGCATATCGCCGCTGGCAGTAGAACTGGTGGGATCAGACCATTGGCAAATGGCCTGGGGAGGGATTGCTGCAGGAACTGATCCGTTTGCCCGAGGGCCATTCGGAAGGGTTGGTAGTCCACTTGCAAACATCGTAAGTGGTCTGATCCTTTCCTGGGTTGCTACCTGCTAGAACTCTGCTCAGCAAATCTTTTAGAACAGACATTAACTGCAAACAAAGTCAGAGTCAGGATTGTCACTACTAAGTTTCACTAAAATAGAACATGTTTTATACCATCAGATATATGAAAAGCTGCAAGTCTTACTAAGAAGTTGCATAAACAACTGAGACACTTTCCAGTGTAGAGTATCTATCATACAGATACAATAGTCTTAGAGGAGCACTAGAAAAAAGAATGGTACACACATTTACAATGGCTAAAGAACAAAAAGTTGAGAAAGAAAAAGGAAAGATATGTCGGTGAGGCATTTTATTTATAATAACTCCTAGGGGAACACTAAATGGTTATTGTATCTTGTCTAGTTGAAGGAAAAGGATGTAATAATGTTCGACTTGCAACTAACAAGTACATGACATAGTAAGATCAACTAACAAGCTCAATGAGGATATCTTTATTAACAGAAACTTTCTTGCTAAAAGATCTAGAAAAGATTCATTTTTTCTTACTCTCAAGCTTGTTATATTGTATATTGTCAATCTCTTCAATTAATTCTTCCTGGAAAGAAAGGTACCTACCACCTTTCTTTGGAAGAATGTGTTAACTTCAGCAGAGATGTGAGAGAGAGAATTCTATTTTCACTAAATTAATAGATTACCAGTCTATTAATGATGTCTCCACTGACATTTCAGAATTAACAAACATTTCCATGATGCTTCTCCAACAAACAAATTCATCAAGTAGATTTGCATGAAGGGATCACTATTACAGCCAATGATGCCTATCTAAGATCTGAATTTGCAGAATAATATTTAATATAATTTAAACTGTTAAACCCCAGTACAGATCAAAAACCAAACTCAAATGCTCTTACCGAATTACAAAAACTAGAGACTTTTTGGGACTACCTCACAAACTGCAATAGGAGACAGAAAGATACGGTTTGATAGGGAAACCAATCGCCATCTGTCAACTGGTGGGCATCTATCAGACGTAGAAGATCACCGGGCTGGCAGGCGGCACCCCCTCAGCCATCCTCTGCTAGCGTTGCTTCGCACCACAACAGACCATACGAGCCGACCCATGCCGCGGGGGGGGCGTATTTGGGCGGCCGTCCACATGAATCTGCCACCAAAGGACGTACGGGTAGTCCCTATTGGCCGCAGTTCCATCCGATCGGCTTCGTAGGTATAAAAATCGATCCTCGATGCTTGAACAGATATAGGATTCTAAACCCCAAAAAAGCTATAGTCCCCACTAAGAACTAATCCCAACGTCGAAAAGGTCGAGTCGGGAACCCCCACCCGGCATTGACCCGGTCTATCAAAAAATTGATCTAACCACAACCCCTAGTCTTCGCACACATTACGGGCACTTTGTTCTTCCACTAAAGTGCCAAAGATAATTAACTCTTCCAAACATTCACCTGAAGATACTTCTCCGAAGTGCCAAAGATATTATTGCTCTTCCAAAACATGAAGCCAATATGATAAAGTCAGCTAAAGTAGAGGCATTCTTCGGATTAAGTTCCTTAGGATACGAGCATCAATAATTTATGTATCAAGTAGTACTACTATACATACATATAGCCACCCAGAAAGGTGAAGCAACCAACATGGATGACAGATATCAGTTCATTGTGCACAAGTGTATATGTTACGACTCCAAAGCAGAACACGTCCTGCAGCTCCACAGACCCAAAGACAGAAGGGGAGGCTCTCTGTCACTTAATTATGCTATGATGTAAAGGGGGGAGTGGGGTAAGCTGCTGCTTACTACACAGAAGTCTCCTCTTCCAAGTTGTCGTCGTAGTCGTCATCGTCGCCATCATCATCAGAAAACTGTATGGGTCCGAGGAGCGTGCTTAGCATCGCTTGGTTCCATCTCCTGACAGCCCTTAAATGTCTGAGCCTCAAAGCAAAAGAACGCCATGAAGATGGCTTTCCAGCTTCGTCTGCTGAGGTACCCTCGGATGTCTTGCAGCTGCTTGCATGTGGGAAGTACTTCAAGACCAAACTACCAGTGCCCTCATGAATGTCGAGATCTAATGCAGGAGATAGCGGACGACCAATGACTTGAACATAGCACACACTTCAACATGCAAGAAAAATAAATCAAACATTAGTTCAGCAACATGACTCCAAACACATCCTAAAGTCAATTTGATCATGTACTAGATGAAAGCGTTCTTCGAGGCATCATATTCCGCATCTTCTTGCATATCTACCAAGGACAATTCTACATGTCCAGTATTTAAATGTGCATATGCTACAGATGCATGAACTAGTGAAACTGCTAGTGCAGCAAATCCAGAAATCATTGACAACAAAATCTAATGCCTGGTAATATAGCCAGAAAAAGAAACATCCAGACTCACCATATGTAATATAAGTCATCCATTGCTTGTTTCTGGACCCTACCCAGCAACTCAATCCGCAATATTCCACCAATGCAGATAACTGGGTTAGGAAACTTAAAAGATTGCAAAACATTTTCCTGCTTAACAATAGTTTCAAATCATGTAAGAAATAGATGGTAAAATCTTATTACATAAGCAGTAAAGAATTATCCGATTTGAAGCCTCAGCATGACATAATTGTAACTTTAACACAGAAGGCATCTATATCTTCTCTTTCACATTTCACACATCTTGATACTCATCCACTACTAAGGTCATGTTGGTCGAGAAGGTAATAATTTACCCATATTAGGTAGGTATCAACATCATATAAAATAACATAGTCTCAACTTACATTATCCAATCGTACTCAAGAAGTTTCATAAAACAAATGTTACTTCTTTAAATATACTTTTCAATAAAGAATTCCAGGTGACACAAAGAAGCCAATCAGTTTCGCCAGTTATTGCAGAGTATACACTGGGCCAGTACAAACATTGTGAAACAACATTGTCTCCAACTGAATCTCTTGTGAAAAAAGATCAGCAAATCTAATTCAACTATCACACTGGTGGGCTTTCCTTCTGATGAAACATCAGAACGTCATACTTGTTCTTCCATTTTAATGTCCTAATATCATAACTTCATAAAATATGAAGGCCAAAAACAATTAACCACCCTAAGGTGGTCTCTGTTTTATGATAAGCCATCTCAAATACATCTGCAAATATTAAAACTTTTTCCGGCGGCACGGCCAGAGGAGCATTTTTTTTGGAATAAAAAAAATCATAAATAACAATGTCAAACAAGTTCTTGCAGCGACTCAATGATATACAAGAATAATCATGGGCTAGCATATGTCGTGGGTAAAAAAGAGGAATTTACCAAAGTTCCAGTACAACAACCAAGAACAAGTATGACAAGAAAAATGTGATCTCAAGATGTTAAAATTTAAAGATACACACCTACATGTGAAGCAACTCTATATAAACACAACGCCCTGGCCATTATTATGTTTCTCGATGAGTATCATAGGACATCCACATATGTCTGATATAGTAGAAAGCTATGATTTCATGACTATTCATAATTCTAAACCTAGAGGAGTGATAAAACCTTAGGGCTTTATCTAAGAAAACACATAGGGATTTGATCGCTTCAAGTGGTCAATCGCTTTGAGGGGATCAACCTCCAAATTGACCTAAGGCTTTTAGTTGTATTTGATTACTTGAGAAAAATAGCCAAAGAAATTACATACATATAGAGTTATTTAATCCTTAATCAACTAGGACTAGGATTTCTAATAAAGAAAATAAATAAAAATAGCAATCCCTAAAATTACATCAAAGGACTCCTACCATAATTACAAAAACTCAAAACTAAATAGGAATAGAAAAATAAAGACTAATATAAAATCCCTAAAATTAAGAAATCCTAATATTAATATTGAATCCCTAAAATTAAGAGATCCTAACATTTCTCGCCTCTCCAAAACAGCCTTGTCCTCAAGGTTGAGCAGCAACAAATTATGAAAACTTCTCCTCCAATGCTTAGTAAGACTCCCAAGTGGCATCTTCAATTGGTAATTTAGCACGTTGAACAAGCACCTTAGTGTCAGGATATCTATGGCACATCACAACACGTCGATCAATTAAGTAAGACCTCCACCTAGTGACTTCATGAACAATGGCTAACATCTCCTTATCATAAATAGATAAACTTAGATGAGATGGGGAAAGTGCCTTAGTAGTATAAGCGATTGGATGACCTTCTTGCATTAGTATAGCTCCAATACCAGCTCCAGAAGCATTAGATTCAATCACGAATAACTTGTTAAAATCTAGTAAAGTGAGAACTGGTATAGTCGTCAGTGCATACTTAAGAGAAATAAAAACTTGAATAGCTTTTTCAGTCCACTTAAATGCATCTTTCTTCAATAGTGATGTCAAAGGAGCACTGATTTTGTTATATTTCTTCAATGATAGTAAGAAAAAATCCATTACCAACTCTTAGCCTTGCATAACAAGCTTCACTTTGGAACACTTACTATCACAAGTGAAAATTAGCCCACCAGCAACCTTCACCTTGAACTTATTGCAACGTCCAATGCAATAGGCCAATCGGGCGGCGACCTTGCTATCCATAAAATTGTTAGTGTTACCAATATCAATCAAAATAGTGATAGACTTATGTTTCGAAAGCCCTTCAACTTTCATAGCTTGAGGATTTGAATAGCCAACTAATGCATTACAAGCATGTGTGATAGGTTCAAAGAATAAAAAATCTCATCATTATCAACACCTTCATGATCAGAGTCTATTGTATCAATCTCTAGTTCCTTCTCAATCAGTTCAATTATCAAAAGTATTGCTTGTAATAATGCTCCTTATTCCACTTTTCATCACAATGCCAGCACAAACCCTTTGTTGATCATTCTTTGAGTTCCTCTTGGGTTAGTATTCTAGTATTTTGATTCTAATTAAGAATGGCTGAAGTAGTTGACTTGCTAGTCACTTGTTTATTAACACTCCTGGTTCGACAGTTTTCCATATTAATTTTTCTTCATACAATCATGCAAAAGAAATTGCAGCTATCATAGTGCGAGGTTGGCGAGCCTTAACTTCACAACGAATGTCTGAATTAAGAGTTCAATAAATGTTCTCGCCAAGTGCCTTTTAGACCAAACTTTAGCTCGATTTGACAGTTGTTCAAATCGACTTTGATACTATAACACAGTAGAAGTTTGACGAATCTTGGCAAGATATTAACATTCTCATATTCGAATGGTCCAAAACGAACGAGAAACCCTTTCTTAAATTGCTCCCATAAAGGAGCTCCATGACAGGTTTCATACCAATCATACCATTGAATATCATCCCCATCTAGTTGGATTGAAGCTATTTTCACTTCAGAATCTTCTGGAGTTTTATGAAAGCGAAAAAAATTTCTCTGCTTTAGAAAACCAACCGATCATATCTCCATCTTCCCATCTAGGAAATTCTACTTTCATGCGAGGGTACCCATTATCATGCTCTTTGTAACCTCTTCCTGTGACTTCAGATCAATCTAATTATTTATTGGCAGAAGTCAAACTTCTATCTTGTTGATTTTTGCTACAACTCTCAAGCAAACTCTTTTTGAAATCATTGAGAGTTTCTTGTAGCATGTTCTCAATTTTTGCTTCCAAGGCTTCAAATTGATATTTCATAGAATTATCAATAGTCATATGATTGTAGATCTGCAATTTCAAAGTTTTGTTTTTGATTCGGGCCAAGGGCATGAGCACTGCTTACTTGGCATTGAAGGTGAAGTGGTCATTGGAGGCGTGGGCATCGGGGCCTATGACGACATTGAAGAGGAGATTGAGGGAACACCGAGAAAACGTTGCAATAACTTTGGGATCCCGTTGGTAGCACAGTCGTTAGGGCCTGTGGCGACATCAAGAGGAGATTAAGGGAATGCCGAGGAATTGCCGCAATAACTTTGGGAACACCGAGGAAACACTGTAAGAACTTTAGGAAAGTCGCTTTGATAACAGATGATAAAACCCTAGGGCTTTATCTAAGAAAATAGATAAGGATTTAATCGCTTGGAGGGGATCAACCTTCAAATTAACCAAAGGCTTTAAGTTGTATTTGATTGCTTGAGAAAAATAGCCAAAGGCATTACATATATATAGTTATTTAATCTTAAATCAACTAGGACTAGGATTTCTAACAAAGAAAATAAATAAAAATAGCAATCCCCAATTAGATACATCAAAGGACTCCTATCATAATTAGGAAAACACAAAATTAAATAGGAATAGAAAAATAAAGACTAATATCAAATTCCTAAAATTAAGGAATCCTAACATTAATATCAAATCCCTAAAATTAAGGAATCCTAACAAGGAGGTGGACTAGGCACTGGGCTAAATAGGTAAATTGCATGATCATAATCCAACAGGGACAACTTAAATGCAAATCCACATAGTAATGCCACTTACAATTTTGTAGTTTCCTAATTACATAAATCTAGTGCATATAGCTCCAACCAATATGAGGTCTAGGTGGGCCAATATGCATGACCTTATCCTTAAAAGAAAAGAGGTTGTCTCCCTGATGCTGGGAGATCAGGTTGCAAAGGAGCAATTTCACCATGGCATCAAGGTTTTCCACTGGTTTTGTGTTTACTAATTTCTCCAAATTTGTCACAAGGACTGACATAAATAAACATACGAGATATAAGTTTCTAGCCTGCTACACAATTTAATAAAGACCAGATCTTTTCAGAACTATATCGATGGTAGGTAATTAAAGATTGGCATTCTCAAATCACCTGCACCATTGGAAATTCTGGTGAAGTATACGTCCAGCAATATTTGTCATCAAGAGATGATTGATGACCTGCACACCCATTTGTGATAGAAGTACTTTTTCCATGTGCTGATCTGGAATAGCCCATCCGAAAACGTACAGATTTGGCAGAGTAGATGGGATGACCATACTGAAAAAATGCTGAATAAAAAGGCCAATGAAACATAATTGCTGAGAAAAAAATATTGACAATATGAAATGCCACAAAGACAAACCTCTGAATGGCTGTATCTTTATCTCCTCGACGATACAGATATTTGCAACCAGCCTGTAAGTCAGACTCTCCGGTACTCCAGGATTTCTCTGTCCCCCACTCGACCAATAAGAAGGCCTACCGTCTACTAATTCACTGGGTTCTAAAGTATTCTCAATGCTCTCATCTGGAAAATTATCGGTACTGGAAGCACAGATCGCCTGATTAATGCAGTCTCTTTTACCTTTAGGTGAACCAAGACAATGACCTAAGTACAGATACACTCGGTGTTCTCTCCCCAAGTTTTCCAACTCAGCAACAGCACTAGATCCTACTTCTGTGGTCTTGGAACTGCTTCTTACTTCAGCAACGCGAGCAAAATTTGACACCTCAGGAAAAATCCTTAAGCATAAACTTTTCCCAAAACTATTTGCAATAACTGCAAATATATGTTGAACTGTTGCTTCAGAATTAAATATGATTATGAAATTCTATCACAGAACACCATGATTTTCAGTACTAAATGTGCAGTGTTGCAAATAAATAGTTACGGAAAACAATGATTAACTGTGCATTACAAATTAAGGTAATTACAGAAAACAATATCAACTTTATTGAGTGAAAAAATAACGTAGAACATGTTAGCTTAAGGTCCTAGTCAAGTCTTTTAAATCTAGATCCATGTCAAAAGGGGTTTCAAGTCAATTTGGATTGTATTTTTCATACTATCAATTGGAATAAAGGAAAATTTTCAGACCTGACAGAGAAATTTGGCTAGGAGACTTTAGTCCTACAGAAACATAAAATAATATGTTACTGGTCTGAACTTTCACAAAAATAATTAAATTCAACCATTTAGCAAAATTGCTATTATCCCATTTTGACAAAATAAAAATTTTAGTGTATTAGGGCAAGTCCAACTTAAGTTGCCATGTGTTGGCCACACATTAGCAAAAAGTTGAATGCTTGATGCTTTATTGAATGGGTTAGTATAGGCCACCAAGATATTGTTACCTAACTTCTATCTCTATCCTTCTACCCTCTCTCTTATCCTGCAGACATAAACCACAATTCCTGATTTTCCTTGTAACTCTGCAGCTAGCATACAGTTGTTATTGTTTCAACTACACAAAGTTTGTAGTAGAAGACCCACTCTTGCTAGTACTAGCTCCTTATTTAGGGTGCACTAATCTGTCCACAAGTGGGCCATCTGCAAGCCTTTTTTTAGGGGACTTGTGATTTATAAATGCCACATATTGCATTGACAAATTAGGTTGCAAGCCAAAATTAAATTTCGATACCCCTTCCCCCTTATCTTGCCTCCTTACTTGTCGTCTCCATCTTATCCTCTTAACTTAATCTGCACAGTCACCTGGTGCTTCCTTCCTTTCAAGCACTGATCTGCATCTTCTCCGTCTTAGTTGAAACTTCAAAACAATTATATACCATGAAGATCCAAATGGCTGTGTCTGCAGCCATCACTAATTTACATAATTACACTTTGAAAAGTGATTACAATGAAATATTTTCTTCCTAAGCTACCAGGACATATCGATCATATATCAAAAGTCATCTTTGAGAAACTTCTCGAACTTGAGGTGCTCCTCGAGCACCCTGAGGTAATAATATCCGGCCATTCTTTTACCTGTAAATTTTGAACTGCTTCTAAGGCAGAGAAAACCTCAATTGAGCAAAATGATCAAAATTAACGAACCGAATAACATCACTACGTCTTTCCCATCCATCACCTACCAACAAACAACAATCATGATCAATTGTATTGGCGGCACAGAAAACGGCGACTCACCAAACTGGCGCCAGGATTGGGACACGGCGCTGACCCGCACGAGATCAGCCGGATCGTCCAGGAGCATGAGAACCGCCGTGGAGGCGTCCGGTCCCAGCCATTCCAAGAAATCCCAGCGACCCTCCATCGCGAACGACCAGCTCCCCGCGACTCAACCCAATCGTACCCAAAAAGACGAATTGGAGAGAAGGGCGAGGAATTTTACCGGGAGATGGCGTTGGAGCAGATCCAGAGAGAGGGACGAGCGGCGAGGGAGGAGAAGCCCTATGCCGGAGCGAGAAATCATGAATCATTCCAGAGATCGCGAGAGAGGAGACGGGAGAAGAGACAAATGAGGGTTTACAGCTTGCCTTTTATCGTCACGAAAACTTTCGCGTAAATTAGGCGTCAATAACGGAAATATCAAATATGCTTTCTCTTATATGGAAACCGTATTCTTATGTTTGATCACGTAATTCCATCTGATAAAGATCATAAAATATACGGTCGGGATTTGGCTAAGCACATTTGGAAAGTAGAGTTGCAAGATTTTTCTTAGCACCTAAATTACGTATGAGCATATCCTCATAAATTAATATTTTATTGTGTTCCTATGAATTTGCATACTTATTTTTATTAAACTAATGAGGATTGGTTTTAAATGGTATGTTAATTTCACCAGAAGAATCAACACCTTAAAATTTATAATTAGTTTAAGTGGAAAACGAGACATCGATTTAGCTGCCCGCTATGATTACTTCAGAATTTTGGGTAAAGACAGATAATGAATACAAAAACAAAGTTCGCTCTTAAAAAAAATTATTTTGTGTTCAACGATCCCTAAATATTTGGATCACCTTATCCACTATCCTATATGAATGGATAAGGACGAACATAAATGTATGTATTAAGAAAAGAATTATTTAAGATAGACAGTGTTCATTGCTTTTTTTCTTTCAGATTACAACTTTGAAACTAAGCCCTCGCTAAATAAATCTATTGCAACAGTACTTGGCTAATTGCTGCCACCAAACATACCAGTAGATGCAAAAAAAGAAGAACAAGAATATAATAATCTGCATGTTTTACATTTCTGATAGTAAGAAAAACATGAATGATTCTGACTGAACAAACACTGAGCTCACGGATTTACAAGTTATGTTCAGTTCCTATTTCAAATCCAAAGAGTATACCATCATCTCAAATCATGTATGCAATCTTTCCAATCAAATGCTCCAGTTTCTGAACTTGCAGTTGATGTCTTAAGGACATCAAAGCATTGAGACAAGTGTATACATTGCTTGCACTCCACAAGGATCCTGCAAGAGAGCATCATATCACTAACGTATGGTGGTATGGTCACCAACATCTTCTTATAGTTCCTGATGTCAAAAAAAAATGATAGCTCAATGGACCATCTACTGAACCTTTGAAATCGGAAAAGAAGAAATAAGAATACATTTCATGTTTTTTTGTTACTGAAAGCACCAACAAAATAAGAGAGGCCGAAGGTGTTTCCGATTTCATCCACGGTTGTGCAGATAGCATCCGACACTAGTTCCATTTCCAGCTTGAAGGTGTTTCTGATTGCCAAAATCATACCATAATTCCAAATCACACATTCAAATATTTCCAACAAACAAAAACTTCATTTTGATGCTTCTGGCAGTCCATAAAGCACCATGATGTTCGTCATGTTCGCTCAATCTGAGATACGTATATCCATTGCTTGCTGACTACATATCCTCCTATTTTGACAGCTACTGCTTATTCTCTCTCTATGTTATCCTGTCAGTGGTAAAGACCTTCCCCTGTCTAAATCCCTTAGGATATATCAAGACAGAATCAACACAAAGGCCGCCTTTGGTGTGCGTACAGTCGACTTTTGTCTCATGGAGAACTTAAGGTTGGTCGACTCATCAGAATTCTCTGCAACAAAATCACCTGCATGGTAAAGGAACCAGATCCCAGGCTTCCCTAGATAGCATTTAGATCGAACATGCTGACCATCGGATGTTGATAGTTGAACCGCACTGGCTTTCTGTCCCACCCATGTACATGTTTGGAGATACAGATCCTACGGCCAAGTCGCTTGGCGGCACACCCTAAATGCAGTCGGAAGAATAAGCTGTAGGCACCAGCCGGGAAGCAGAAATTGATTTCCCCATCTACCTCAGACCACCAAGTTTGCTGGAGGTATGCAACCGAGTGGTATCTGCAAAGCAAAATGTCATTTAGTATTCATTTCTCCAATACATGCATATATTTTTAGCTCACTGTGTTCCTAACTACATCATACTTTCAACTGAAAATGTTCTCAATTTGACAGATATTCAACGGATCACATCCCCTGACAATGGAGAATACATTAATTGCACAAAACACAGATGGATAAGAATTTTTTTTTCTAATCAAATATAGGAAAGCATACAGGAACACTTCAAACAGGCTATCATTCTTTTCTTTCACTTCGTTGCAGTTGACATAAACAAGGAACAGCATGGATCGTGAAACCGAAAAAAAGATTAGTAAGGAAATTAGATGTAAACAGAGAAAAAAGAATGCACACAGGTACTTAGATGCGGCCCTCAGAAAACACCAATAACTATTGTCAAAAAGAGGTCTTAAGTAGTTAAAATCCAGGCTATTATTACCCATTTTCTCCTGCCCTAGAAAGTGCTTCATGTTCAGCAGCCTAAAAGATGCTAAATCTAAAGTTGGGAGTTTTTAGGATTAGAATACACCCCTGACAAAAGATCCATATTTAAACATCAAGCAGAGGGGATTTAAGGATCAGAATACCAAATTTACATGGCACTGAGCGGTCTCTCAGTCCGATTTATGTCCACTATTTCAACTCAACAAATAACTAAATCTAAGAGCAATCGATGAAGTTATTGGTCTCATTTCAAAGAAAAGGAAAGGCAAAAGTCATTAATATTTAAGATCAGATGGTATGTATGATACCGAGACTCCTCAGTAGGAATGTAATTCCAGTATCTATGGTCATCAATCCCCGTAATCAGCAAGGCCCTCGAGGGAATGGACATACAAAGCCCACCACAGCTCTTCTCCAGCCAAAATTCCTGTAATCCAGAAAAGAAGAAACTTTTAGGTGAAATCTGATACCATAAATCGAAAAGTGTTGTTCCGTACGCATCTCTACAATCCAATAACATGAAGCAAATTAGCATACACCGCATCAAATCCAGAATAGGATAACCAAAATCACTTGTTCCGATGTCCACCCTAAAGTTCATAGACTCATTCTTCGAAATCATCATTCAGATAGAATTAACTCGATGGCGTTAAAATCTTGGATGTTATCAGTACAATCCAACCAAAGGACAAAAACCTTGGTACCACCATCGAAGGGATTCGGCCGGCACAACCGCGCGTAGATCTCCTTCTTGCAAAGACGGCTCCTTTGTTCGACGGCCTTCTCGTCCGAAACCAACGCTAACAGATAGCGGTAATTCCTCGGAAGCTTCGTCTCCCACACCAAGTCCGCGGAGGCCGCCCCCCGGAACGTCCGGCAAAGCCGAGCCGCCCGGCAGATTTCCAGAGGGTTGAGGTGGACGAGCACGGCGGCGACGCAGTTCTCCGGGAGGTCGCCGAGCCCCGTCTCGCGGCCCATGAGGCTCGACACCCTGGCGCCCATCGGCGCGGAGATCCACAAACCCCAGCTGGGACTTAAATCCGACCGATTCCAAGCTCGCGAGACCGACCAGTACGAACCGGACGTAAACGGCCGGGACGGCGAAACACGCGGAAAAATCACGGCTTTGGATGGAAGGGGCGAGGAGGGCGACCGATCGCGGTTTCTTGGATCGATGCGATGGTTTCGGCCCGACCGGGAAGTGACAGGACAGACGCGGGAATGGGTCCTTCGGTGGAGACGAGCGACGGGGGAGAGTGCCTATAAAAAGGCGGCGCCGTTTGCCATCGATTGCATTGACTAAATTGCCCCTCAGCTGTCGGCTTACAATTGAAGCTCGCGGCTTTGGATAATTTTTTTTTATCTCGTTTTATTTTTATAATACCAAAATAATTTTTGGAATATTGATTCATAATTACGAATATTTTTTATTCATCCGCGATACTGTCTTTTCGATCTCGTGGATAGACAATACGCATTAGAAATAGGATTAATTATAATTTTTTATAATTAATTATTCTTAATATTTTAATTTTATATTTTTAAAAAAAAATAATATTGAGATCTATATATTTACGAAAGTAATCATTGAACATATTTTATTTAGATAATTTTAAAAATATAGAATCTTAATATATTTTAAAAAATATAAAAAAACTTAATATTAAAGATAATTAATTATAAGAATAATTTATAATTAATCTTTAGAAATGATATCAAAAATAATAAAGAGCCTTCATAATATCACAATCATAAAGGTGTGTGATTAGCAAAAAATAATAATAATTGTTGAATCAATCTTAATTCAGGAGATATTGACGTTACAAGTTGGTGTTAATATGATAAATATTATTAGTACATTAAAATGAGATTTGACCTACAAACCCTTTGATTGAGAGAAAATATTTGTCAAGCTCATCTTTGCTGACGAAGAAGCTGTCTTGGGAGGAATGGATGTATCAATAAGTACTTTTGTTGGGATGTGAGCACAAGATTGCAACATTGCTGATATTTTTGGCCAATTAATATTGCTAGTTTCATGTTTCCTCGTATCAGAAGGGCTCATTACAATAATGAAGAAAACGAAAGATGAGACGGCTGATGTTTGAAGTCTTTCAACGATGCCTTTAAACATCGGATGGACCTTTTGATATTGCCATTAAAGTATTCAAAATTATATCTTAACAACTTGATTTAGGCAACTAAAAGACAAAGTTATATATAATATGTCATTTCATTAATAATAGAAGACAAAGCGAGTGTAAATGACGGAAGGACTCGATGCATAATTTAACAAGTTTGATTGGATCGTGAAAATAATAATGCAAGGGTAATTATTGCACTTATTTAATCGATGATGCCATGATCAAATCGATCACAATGCTTCGTATTGACGTCTTATCCACCCCTCTCATTCAAAATGAATTCATATATCCTTTAATCAAAATTTTATGTTTGGATATATAGATGATAGCATGTCACCATTGTTTTTGGATGTCACATCTTCTCACTTATCTATTGTTACAAAATAATAATAATATAACACATTTCAATTGAGATATATATAATCAAATAATATAGAAATAAATGGATCAAAGGGGAGCCATAGCAATATTTAGTCCAAAATTTGTGTTAAGATATAATTGGTTATGAAGCTTTCTGTGAGCACGATCGTATGGAATCCTCGAAGATGCTTTGGTACTAAAAAGTAAAAAAAATAAAAATAAAACTTAAAAACTTGAGGAAGAAAGTTCTAAAAAAAATATAATTTTAAAGTAATAAATATATAAAAAAAATACCCATAATAACAACGATAAAAACGTGTCAAGGTGATTAATTTTGAGTAAGTCCATAAATATATCGAATCCATTTGAGTGTTAATATCTAATTCAAATTTAGCGAATCAGATAGATACGGGCGGTGTTGAGTTCCCCTACGATCCCTAGGTGGCACCATCATTGACCATCTCATCCTTGTCCATAAATAAGATGCTCTCTCAACTTGCTAAAAGAATATTTAGAAGAGCTGCGGCCATGGAAAGGAGGAGTATAATATGGCTCGTTAAGCTCACCCCCTCAGTCGCAGCAGCTGTAGTAGCAGTAGTAATGGTAGTAGGGTTGAACAAGGGTGAGGTTTTATCTAAAGAGACGAACAAGGTTGACACCCTTATCTGGTCGAGGGATGATCCGGGCCAGGTTGACAGTCATCTTCCATGAGCTAAGAAGAATACCTAATCAATCATATAAAAAACCAGTTATCTCACATCATTGGTTTGAGAAGGCCGAGCTGAAGCTGCCAACCCTGAGACTTACCAACCATGCATGCATATGTGCACGCAGAAAAGCTGCACAAACCAACCTTAGAGCAGCAAGGACAGGAACTCCACTGACCAAGTCCACTCCCACCTCCCCTCCGCTTGTCCCCACAGACTGCATCATAATGCCATGCAGCTCAGCCGCCCTCTCTCTCTCTCTCTCTCGCTCGCTCTCTGCCACTACCAATTCCTTCTGCTCACAGGTGATGTCCAGAGTCCATCGGCAGCGGCGTCTCCGTGCCCAGGTATCACCTGAGCTGATAAGCTAATTAATAATTCCAGATGGTCTCACCCACATAAGCATTCCCCCATGCCCCACCTAAATCTTTAAGCCCAGAATTCTACCGGAGAAGGCATCACTGCCTTATTGTAATGCTACTTGTTCTTGGGTAGTCGCCCTTTCTCCCACATGCACTCAAGCCACCCTACCATATCATATTTCTTCTGTCACTATACTCTTCGTCTTCTGTGATAGTTCAGAGGGTGACGCCTTTTTGGTGGTTTATGAGAATGGGCGGCGGGGCAAAACCCTACTCCGGCGGGTGGAAGCTGTGCGAGCAATGTTGGAAGCGGATAAACTTCGTTCCCCTATTCGTCGTCGCCATGCTCTGCTCCGCCTCGTACTTGCTCGGCATCTGGCAGCACATCGGTGGCGCCACCGTACTGACCGCTATCTCCTGCGACGGGAAGGCCACCGACGCCTCGTTGGTCGTACGCGGCGCGCCGACGCTGGACTTCGCTGCACACCACGCGGCCAACGAGTCCGACGCGGCGATACCGGCGGCGCGGGAGTTCACCGCTTGCGACGCAAAGTACTCCGAGTACACGCCCTGCGAGGACCGGGACCGGTCGCTGCGGTTCGACCGCGATCGGCTCATCTACCGGGAGCGGCACTGCCCGGAGAAGGGGGAGCTCCTCAAGTGCCTGGTCCCGGCGCCGGCGGGGTACAGGAACCCATTCCCGTGGCCGGCAAGCAGGGACGCCGCGTGGTTCGCGAACGTCCCGCACAAGGAACTCACGGTCGAGAAGGCAGTCCAGAACTGGATCCGGGTCGACGGGGACAAGTTCCTGTTCCCCGGTGGAGGAACCATGTTCCCGGACGGCGCCGACGCGTACATCGACGACATCGACCGGCTCATTCCGCTGCGTGATGGGTCCATCCGGACGGCCATAGACACCGGCTGTGGGGTCAGTGTTCCCAACTGCTCTCCTTCTTCCCATGTTCTCATCGTCTCTTCTTGCTTCAGTGACCAACGTGGCAGTGGGATCGGGGCAGTCAACCCGATTCCCCGCTAAAGCTTGGATTTTGGGCATAAAGAAGACTAAAAGATCTCGTTTTGTGAGCGTGGAGTGGTATTTCTGTCATCAATCAACCAGTAATTTGATTGATAATTTCATCCAATTTGTTCAATAAAAAAAATATAACACCAAAAATTATCTCTTTTTATTTACTTGAAAATTGGCGGGATTTCTCCTTCGTTTCCGCTAGTGTTCTTCATCAGATTCACTTGAGTCGAAGTCAACTCTCGTGGTTGATGTGCTGGTTCGCCGAGTCAACTCGGTGACTCGTACGTGCCGTACCAACTCACCAACCTTCTTCTCGGTAGCATTGGAGAGTCTCTCGAGGCTCTGTCTCCTGACTTCGTTTATTCGGCCATGGCGAGTGCAGGTGGCGAGCTGGGGAGCTTACCTTCTCTCACGCAACATTCTAACGTTGTCCTTTGCGCCGAGGGACTCCCACGAGGCCCAAGTCCAGTTCGCGCTGGAGCGCGGCGTCCCAGCCATGATCGGTGTGCTCGCCTCCAACCGCCTCCCCTACCCCTCCAGGGCGTTCGACATGGCCCATTGCTCTCGGTGCCTCATACCGTGGCATCTCTACGGTAACCAGATCCACTCCTCTCACCTCTGAATCCTCCTCCTTTGCCATCTCGCTCTTAGAAATTTGGCTAATGTATGCAAACAGAGGGGCAGTACTTGATCGAAGTCGACCGCGTCTTGCGACCTGGTGGCTACTGGATCCTGTCGGGGCCGCCGATCAACTGGAAGCGGCAGTGGAAGGGGTGGAAGAGAACCGAGGCGGACTTGAGCTCCGAGCAATCTGCCATCGAAGCCGTCGCCAGGAGCCTCTGCTGGAAGAAGCTGAAGGAGAAGGGCGACATTGCAGTTTGGCAGAAACCAACCAATCACATCCACTGCAAAGCCAGTAGGAAGGTCATCAAGTCACTGCAGTTCTGCCAAGCTAAGAATCCTGACGCCGCTTGGTATACCAAGATCGAAACTTGCATCACACCTCTGCCCGAGGTGGCCGACATCAGAGAGATCGCCGGTGGGGGACTGAAGAAGTGGCCCGAGAGACTGACGGCGGTGCCGCCAAGGATTGCTAGTGGAAGCCCGGATGGAGTTACACCAGAAGCGTTTAGGCAAGACACCGAGCTATGGAAGAAGAGACTCGGGTACTACAGGACAGCGATCAACCAGCTGGGGCAGAAGGGTAGATATCGGAATCTGCTCGACATGAACGCTAAGTTTGGTGGGTTTGCTGCCGCCCTAGTCGATGACCCAGTTTGGGTCATGAACGTCGTCCCGACCGCGGCCAACACCAACACACTTGGAGTCATCTACGAGCGCGGGCTGATCGGAACCTATCAGGACTGGTGAGTTCCAATCAAACCGAGTTGTCTACCGCCGGTCTCATCGTTTCTGCTGCTACATTGACCTTCATTGCAGGTGCGAGGCAATGTCTACGTACCCGAGGACGTATGATCTCCTTCATGCAGATCGGGTGTTCACTCTCTACAAGGGAAGGTACAGAGGATAATAATTCTGCTCTTCTCAGTTCTACCTCTGCCTTGGTTCAAGTTACAGTGCTGGTTTCTGCTGCACAGGTGTGAAATGGAAGACATACTGTTGGAGATGGATCGAATCCTTAGGCCCGAGGGGACGGTGATCGTTAGGGACGACGTCGATGTCTTAATTAAGATCAAGAGCGTCACGGACGGAATGAGATGGGATAGCCAAATCGCCGATCATGAAGACGGCCCGCATCAGAGGGAGAAGCTTCTTTTGGTGGTGAAGACGTATTGGACAGCACCAGACCAAAGCCAAGAACAGCCTAATGGATCTGCCTAGCAGTGGATTGCCCAGTTTGTCTGCAAGCACTGCATTCATTTTCTATATTTCTTTCAACCTATAATTTTGTGGAGCTGACATTAGCAGCAGAAATGAATCTCTAGCTTGCATATTCCAGTTGATGAGGATTTGCCGTTTCTTATCATCATGCTTTTCAATATTTCAGCAGCAATAGTAGCAGAATTGTGGGTCTACCAACTCTTCTGATCTCTCATCGCCTTACATCTCTGTGTTGAAAGAAGGAAGAGTGGTTGAGAGTATTTGCCTTCCTTGCTTGTATGTGTGCTTGTTGGTGCAGCGTGGTCCTCGTCCACGGCACAGAAGAAAGTGACGACGATTTTGAAACCAGAATTTGAAATCGGTCTGATTCCGGTTCCATTTTCCATAGAACAAGAATCCCATTTAGATCTACCACCAAACCAACCTAAGAAAAAGGAAAAGGAAGGCTTTTGAACAGGGACTTGCTCGCTGCATTCAAAGAAGCCTCTTCTCCTTGTCGGGTTGTGTTGTTGGACGACATCGCAACAAGTCAAACTGCAGCATGTTGGGTGACCATCAACGTCTAAAATCTCCGCATAGATTTGGTGGTTGTAAATTTAAATGCACCAAAGGCTGGTTATAGATTTTGCCGGATATCATAATCACAGTGACTTGGATCTTACACTCATACACGACAATAAAAATGTGGGGAATGCGTTGGAAGAATCGTAGACCATGAAAATTGCATCAAATTCCAAGTGATGGTAGAAACTTGTAGTCAATCACTCCAATATCCGGTAGTCAATCTCCATCTGCTCGTAGCCATGAACAAATAACTGGAACATAACATAACACTCAAGTATACATGTCTGATGAATTTTACAGAAGAAACAAAAAAAATATAGGCATTCCTCCCATCGCCAAGTTCTTCATTCTTCAGTTTCTGCAGTTCCATCGAGACGTCGGCACGCAACTCAGGTAGTGACACCAGTGACAATGATCATTCCCATTCACTCCTCGGAATAGCATTACCAAGCCAACAATAAATCTGATGAAAAAAGCATGAGCATAGATTCAGATGTGAGCATCAATCTACTTCCTCAGCAACAACTTTGCATTTGTTTTCAAAATAATCTTAATCATAAACAAAGTATTCAAGAAAGAATCTCTTCAGTAAAAATCATTCTGCAGATGAGTTTCAACAACTGAAAGTTCTTTATTCTATGCGCCAAAGATGAAGTTGCAAAAATTTTGACCTCGATTTCATGGATCAAATGGACAGTGAGTTGTAATCTAGATTTGCACATGCATTAACATGGGTAACTCATGGATCCCACCGTTTAATTTCAATACTATTTTTATCATGTAACAGAATAAATTTAGAGTATGAGTGTTATATAAAATTCAAATGAACAGAAAAAATCTAGAGAACTAAAAAGAGTTATTGCATCCATAATAACTTGCGAAAAATTCAATAACTATAAAGTCAATTTAAAACTCCTGCAGAGTTCTCAGTTCATTAAAATGCCATTTCTAAACTCATACATGATTTCTTGAAAGATCTCTATTGTTACAATGCTAACTATAGCTCAAGGTTTGGACACAGCTATCCATTTCTCTCTATCTGTCTCCTACTTTTCAAGTTTATTTGTCCTCCACTTTTGATGTGAGCAGTCATCATGTCAATTTGCTTCTTGTAATTACAGGATAAGACAAGCAAATCAACTAACAGCAGAAGTTTGCCAGTCAAGTACATCAACCACACTAGCATCAAAGTCATCTGAGCTTCCCATTGCGTCTTTATTATCCATCTTTTCAAGGTCCAAAGCAATGAGGTATATACTTGCAGGTATTCCAATCAACCTAATTTTTCGTGACTGTCTAACATTTTGCTAGAGTTAATGAGTTTGTGGATTGCCGAATTAATTTTCATGGCATTATAGAGTGAATGTCAAATATTTTCTGAAAGCTGACTACCAACATGTAAACAACTATGCTTGACTGTCCTATGGTAATCCCCTGGTATTTCTAATTCTACCTGGTAGTGGTTACATGGATATAACCGACTTGGTTTTTGCTATTGTTAAATCACTTGGTAAAATATCCAAATCAATAATAAGTTAATCATGATCTTCAATGTTCCCAGTTCACTCTAGGTGATAACCTAAATCACTAGAATTTGGGTGTGTTTGTGTTCCAAGTAAACCACAATGAAATGTGTGGATCATCAACTCGAATAGCCAGTGGTGAGTCATGGTTTTGCCCCAGAAACATCAAATTCATCCATTACAAGGAGTACAATAAAATAACCAAACTGCTGATTTTAATATCTCTAACATGCATGGGAAATTGAAATTAGGAAAGCTCTAGTGAGAAAATGCTTACCCAGCAACTAGCAAAACCAGTGCGATCACCCCTACTATGTACTGGTATGCCATATATTTCGATTTAACCCGATCTGCAGGAGGCAGATTGCGGCGTTCCGACCAGCCCAACCGAGGCTGGAGCAACAACACAAAGCCAAGGAGAAAACCTGCCAAAAATCCTCCAATGTGTGCATAATTATCAACATGTGGTAATATTCCAACAGCCAAGTTGATCACAATGATGACCAATAGGGTTAACATAGCAGCAGCCTACAAAAGAAAATGACGAGAAAAAACCCATGTATCAGATAATTTACAAAGAAAGAATACGCCACAGACGATGTGAGCTAAATAAATTGACCTGTACCTTGTTTGTATAAATGGTCCAGTTTGTGATTAGTTCTGACAGCATTGCTCCAAGAAGTCCGAACAAAGCGCCAGAAGCACCAACAGAAATACTATTCCTGATGAAAAGAGATGACAGAATGCTACCACCTAATCCAGAAAGTAGGTATATTATGCCAATCCGGACTGCAAAAGACGGTCATAGAATCTTTAGCCCAGGAAAGATATCACAATATGAACTAAAAATATGAAACGAAAAAAGATCTCACAGTGAATAAAAGAAATCTAACATAGTGCTTACCAAATCCAAATTGCTGTTCAAGGCGAATCCCAATAAAAACCAAGCTTAGCATGTTTGCTAGAAGGTGTATAAGACCAGCATGCAACCACATGCAAGTCACAAGCCTCCATCCTTGATGCTGGTGTACCACCTTGTCCCATTCTAGAGCACCCAACTTCTGCAATCTGGCAAGTCAAACGAGAAGCAGATCCATTTGTGAGTGAACATTTTACTATATGTTTGTATGCCTAATTACACTAAAGATACTTAAGACATGCTCTTCATAAAAAAAAAAAATCAGCACCACTTGGAATACAAACATCCATGAAGAGCAAGCATTGATGATTACATTATTTGGTTAACACTGATATCAACGAGAAAGAGAGATGCGGTTAGAAGGATGTAACGAACAGATTCATCAATAAATATGGAAGATCAGGAGGCTATCCAGTGGATGTCATGACCATCACTTGTCAAGTATATCAATTTCAGCAGCCTGATTCTAGCCACAGCTAAATTGTTAGTCCTACGCAAATATGACCTGATAAAATGTTCACATGAATCACTTGAAGCCTCTTTTTAGCTGTTGGCCATGCATTCTAGACCAGAATTAGCAGCAGAAGAATGCGGCCATTGACATAAGCAAGCAGTAGAGAGAATTTGATCTCGTGCTACCACCCATTAAACACGCAGATATTGAAAGCGAATTTGGTGGGAATTAAACAGAAAATGGGCGAATATTTATTTTCAACATGTGGCCCATCCAAAAAGAGGGCATAATGAACACCAAAAAGCAGCCAATTTTCTACAGAAAAGAGAACACATGAGAAGGAATAAGTCAGCTTGACTTCAAATTTCTGTCTTTTCCTAGAAATTTTGAAAAAATTGGGTGCATTTATCTTGTTAAATTACCCTCTTCCTTCCAGATCTACGACGTATGTGCAGTCAGAGCCAAAAAAAAATCGCAATGTAATCATCGATTGAACAAGAAAAGAGTGAGACGGGTACGGAAACAGGGACGTACGTCGAGGACGAGGGCCCGAAGAGGGGGTTCTCGCGGAGGGGCTGGAAGGAGAACCGGTGGAGGAATCCGGCGACACAGGAGCCGTAGATGTTCCGGTGACCAGGGCAGTTGTTGATGTACATGGTGACCACAAACATGGCGACGTTCGCCATCACGACCAGGGGCACGATCCACGACGTCCACTCCCGCTCCGCCGACGCCCCGGGATCGTAGTAGAACTGCGACTGGTAGTTCCCCGGGAAGCGGTAGCCATTGGCCACGGCTCCCCTGGTCTTCCCACTTGCTGCGGCGGCGCCCCTCTCGACGTCTGCGGTGGACATGGCCGGTGCCGCTCTAAGCCCTATCGATCCCACGGATTGGCTACGAGCAGTGACGGGAGAAAAGGGGCAAAGGGTTATAACGAGAGAACAAACCAGAAAAACTACAGCTTTGCTCGAAAGAGATTTGGCTCGGTTGAGGACAATGATGAGGGGAGAAGAATGGTAGAACAGAAAAGAGACGGTGGTATGCTCTTAGTTGTCTCTACGGCCTCACTAAGACTAAGACTTGGAATTGGGTTTGTGTCTTAAAGAGGCTTTATAGGTGAAGTTAATGTAGCATGTTCTGTTTCCTTGTTCACAGTGTAAAGCAAAACCAGCATTTTTGATCTGCTTTTACAGTAAGCTTTCTTTACAGGCGATACTACTTCTTTTCAGAGGAATGACACTTTTTCGGTAAAAAAAAAAAAAACTGATAAATCAAAAGAAGATAAATAAAGAAGTAAAGAACAAATTTCTTTTAACATCTATCTGGTCACTAATAAATAACAAAAATGAGCAAATGAAAAATTGCGGACAAAAATGGTGTCGAACATAAGTCCATATCAATCGTAGGAAAGAAGGAAGAAGAAGATGCCTGCAAACCGCGTACTGTTCGCTGTAACTCGTGACGTCGAAGCTGCGTGATTTGACACACTGTCATCTCTTCCTTCCTCGAAAGAAAAGCCACACCACTTGTACTCGATTCGTGTTGCCGGCGACGCCTTGCAACTTGTAGCATCTAGTTTTGGGAGTCAATGAGATCAATGGGTTTGTAGTGCTCGTCGGTCAACACACTCGGCGGATAAAAAGAATGGTTGGAACAGTGGCCAACCACCATATCATCTCAACCATCGGTCGATTTCTGCGCGTCGAAGGAAGGAGTTGGTTGGTGGTGTGGAGGGACGCGATGGGTAACGAGTCGCTGAGACCGTCTTCTTCGTAAGGAAGCTAAAGGCTGGCCGGCGGAAGACGGTCACATTGCTTTGGGTTTGGCCGGCCGTTTGCGTGGCCGACATGTTTTGATCGACTCGATTACAATGTGAGATGGAGGAGAGTTGCAATCCTACAGTTCAGCAGTCTGAGCCCTATACATGAATGGGATTAATGACTCGAGGAAAAATAACTGCATCGTGAGAGCTGGCAAAAGGAAGAGGTACAGCAGTACAGCTCAATAATATCGACAAGAAAAGAAAGGGAAGAATCCTAAGCCCACACACGCTGCCTAACTGCAACCTGACGCGGTTTTGGTGGGTCAGCTGAGGGAGGGAGAAGGTGAGAGGGGGGCCATTGCTTCACGACTACTACTGCTACTGGCGTTGGTCAACGCGGTTTCCACGGGAAGGAACAGTAGTTGTCCGGGTGGGAGGAAATGGCACTCGTACGACCCGTCCGTACATTTGTGCACTTATTTCTTTCCTTATGTTTCACAACAGACGATTCCATTCCAAATCATGTCCGATTGATGTGTAATCCGATGCAATTGTAATGGTAATGGCATTCACGATCGGCCTCTGGTTATTATATATGGCTCAATTTCATGTTCACTTATTTGCTTTTTGTCTACATTTTAACGATTGTTCAAACTTATTGGAACTTGATAAGGTAGATAATGGGTCATTCTAATCCATGAGGATCTACGTCAATTTTGTAATCATGTCACCATCCGAGGTGGAGCTGATCGGACGAACAAACGACACGTTAGCCCCGCAGCCATATCAACATCCGAGGTCGATGCTCAAAGCCCAAACCCTAGCTAACTTATATCGGAATCGACGGGCCCAAAGCACCTGCGACAAAGCCTGAGATGGACGTTGTATGTGGACGGGTCGGCTACCGTGGAACACGGGGGAGCCGAGCTCATCCTCATGGGTCCTACCGACCAAGTTTATGAGAACGCACTTCGGCTTAAGTTCAAGGCCACTAACAATGAAGCTAAGTATGAGACGTTGTTGGTTAGCCTGAAGCTTGCCAACGAGTTACATGCGGAAGGCATTGAAGTGTTCACTGACTCTTAGCTCGTAGCTAGCCAAGTCAACTGAGAGTTCAAGGCTCGGGAGGAGTCAATGGCCAAGTACCTTGTCGAGGTATGACGACGCATCAGTTTGTTTAGTCGCTTTATCATCACGAAGATACTTCGGTCAAAATCCGACTTAGATGGCTAAAATCCTTTGTAGATTTAATCGAGGTAGCGGTGATCGAAGTGAAGCACGATTGGGTCGAAGAGATGCTCAAATTCAATGACAACGGCCAGCTCCCTGAAGCCGAAGCGCAGCCCAATAGGTGAGGAGAACGGGCTAGTGGTACTGCATGCTCAAATGGTCGACTGTATCGATAAGAGTTTAGTCAGTCATTACTTCGTATCTCGACCAGTCTATCAGTCTTTTGCCCGAGTTGTGTATCTTGGCCAGTCCATCAATCATTTGCTCGAGTTGTGTATCTCGATCAGTCCTTTGCCCGAGTTACGTTTTTCGATCAATCCATCAGTCATTTGCCCGAGTCGTATATCTCGGTCAGTCCATCAGTCCTTTGCTCGAGTTATGTATCTCGACCATTCCAACAGTCTTTGTGCAGATCACTCTCGATAGACACCGACTCGAGCGGAGCCCGAAGGATCCAACCCGAGGTGCAGACTCCCGAGACGTTGGATCGTCCCGAACCGAACGTCCCCGCCCCCGATTGACACGGATGGCTTGCACACTCGATTGGGACTAGACCGTGTTGACTCCTCGGGTACGATACCAAATTCCCACAACAGAACCGAACCATAAAAGAGAGTCGGGAAGACAGTCTCGTGCAATCCCTGATTTCATGAATGATTCGGTCTGACACTTAATTGTATGTTAATTTTCTGTGTTCGCCTGTAAATTTCGGGATGCAATGCAGAAATGAGTCTCTCACAAGCCCAGGTTTTTTGGGTCTGGCCCGAGCCTTATTACGTGACCCCGGTCCAGAGTTAGCCCGCGGCGGCAGCGGGTGGTTCTGAAGCAACAACAAAATTGCACGAAATCCTGCCGTTCATATCCCACGATGACAATCTTAAAGGCATGGATCATGTCTTCGCACACGCCTCAATGCATGACCATGAACACTACACGTACGCGCCCGGAATCATGAAGCATGGACACGATTACTCCTCCCCACTGTTTGAAGGTCCTGCAAAAAGGACGAGCGTCGGCCGCCTTAGCCGCCCATCCACTGTTCTCGTCCTCCCCTCCCCCCCCCCACGAAGTCCGAGAGTCGAGATTTCCAGGTCCAATTTTGCTCCTCTACGTTTCGATGTTGATTGCAAATAGTTTTGCAGATGGAGAGACTCGAAGCACACTGTGGTGTCTTTGAATGAGGAACGCAGAGAGGTCAAATCCAAATCTTCCACGAGAGAATGATCTCTAATGTCTTTTAAGTCGATCTCACTGCGGGACGGGTGCATCCCTTGGAGCAGAGATTGATTGCACCAGCCTGGGCTGAGAGTACTGAAGTGGTATTCGCTGTCAACTCGCAAGTGTGAACCGGCGATAAGCTGGCGGTGGAGGTCCCAATCCATATGCATTATAACCTTGTCTTCTTCTCCTTGACGCAGACTCCTTGCCCATGTACACTACAGACGCCATTGTCTTCTTCTCTCATTGGGTGCAGTTCCAGTCTTATCCACCGCCATCGTCCCCCTTGCGGGCAACACTTGCCAACCCATGATGGGGCCAACTGTGCATGGCAATCCTTCTTATCTCACACAGAAGTTGGCCCACGTCTGCAGGAAGGTTTCAGTGACAGCATGCCTTGGAGAAGAGATGAGATGAGGCACAGTGAGATGGTTGGAGCTTTGCGTGGAACTTAAATGGCTTCTTGTCCTTCTTGTGCCACGTTATGGCATGCACTTTTGTATGCCATGGATCGAAGCGTAGAGACACATCAAATCACATACGATGGATCACAGATTAGTGAAGATTATATGGATTGACAACGATCAAAGTGAAATATCTTATTGTCATCACCCACAAATAAATATTTTTCGACTTACGTTAGTATACATGTTAAGCTTAAGGACAAAGTTTGCAGGTTTTATGTTGGTGGCAACACGCAAGGAATCATCATATAAACATACACGGAATTGAATCTGCATTCTCAAAGCATGGAATTGATGTGGATAGACTTCTATTTTTCTTGATCTACTCAAATGGTGTGGACATCAGACGAAAAAAATCCTATGTGCATCACAATCATTGACTGTCGTTATATATTGATTAGTCGGCCTGTCTCTTTTTGCATGTTCTTCGAAATCGTCTCAATTTTCTATTTTGTTGTATGAATATAAACATCTTGGGAACTTTTATATTTCTCGAGGGGCATGTCGTATAAGTCCACCATCTATCTTGAATATTAGATATGAGTCGTATTCCAATTTAAGCTGCACATACTAATCCATACTTGTCAATAGGAACTGATAGCCGACAAGGCCACCACTCGTTCTAAGGTGACGGTGACCACAAATTGTCAAGGTACAATAATTCTTTGCTAATGGCACTATACATATAATTTAATGAAATCGTGAGAGAAATAAACAACTTGGTGTGCATGCTTCCAACGAGGAGGAATGTTTATCGAATCACAAAAAGAACCCAAAGAAAATGAAATAAACAACTTGGTTTGCATTTTACTTCTTATAATTTAACTATGAATCATTTATTTTTTTTATGATTTTATTTATATTTAAAATAATTATTATATTTTAAAAAATATAACATATAAGTTTTTTTTTCATCAAGTCTAAGTTAACATACGTTAGAGACTGCTTAAGTGGTATATTGATTCATAATAAATTATTAATATGATGATATTAAAGTCTATTTTAACCTATATGATTTTGGCTTTGAAGTACTTAAACCCTAATAGTTTACTCAATATCTAAAATAACTTATTCATTTCAAAAAACGTATCATATAAGTATTATAATTTACCTACTTTGTATACCGACTCATAATAAATTATTATAATAATATCATATGTAATTTTAGTTAAAAAAAAGTTAACGTTCATCTTGTTTAAAAAGATCAAAATGGTGAAGGCCGTAGTGACGGACAAAAACAGAGAGACAGAAGATGGGGATGAGGAGAGTTGGATCATCACATTATAGGCGCGATGAGTGGGGAGACAAAAGAGGATGTAGTGAAAGTTGATGGGGATGAAGATACCTAGGAGAATGAAGAGGGATCAGAAGACTACTACGTGCCTAAATTCAAATTGGTCGATGTACATCCACTCGACGTGGGACAGGCTACGTGTGTATAATAATACCCTACTAGATAGTAGTGACTCAGTGTTACCACTGGTGGTCACTTCCACGACGACACATCCTCATGCTGAAAACTCAAATAAGTTTTAAGAAATAAATATTAACCATTTTTTAAATTTAAGTGTCAAGTAATTAAGTTATAATGTTTATGAACTTAGACGTGATTGAAGGAGTTTATATGCTTTATTTTTTAAAATATAAGAATTATTTTATATATGAATAAATTATAAGGGGACCAAAATCATATGATTAAAATAAATTATTTTTTAATTTAATATATATTATTATATTAATAATTTATTATGAATCAATATGTAATATAAATTTCAACATCTGTTAACTTAAATTTTAAGAATGAGATTTTTTACCTGTTACATTCTTGAAAATATAAAAAATATTTTAGATATAATTAAATAATAAAGATTTAAATGATTTATGATTAAAATTATATAAGTTCAAATGAATCATAACTCTTTTCTATATTTTTATTCATAAAAAAAAATTTACTTTCTGGATGGGCGATAAACATTGATGGAGGCGACTGCTAATGACACGCTGGTACACGGAAGGCACACATTAGACGACGATCCTACACCCTTGATTCGGAAACCAACCGTAGAGATCGGCCCCCCGCATCCCGGTCCACTCATTAATTACCTGAAAGCCTCTTCGCCACCGAACCTTGACCCGGCCATCAAGTGATTCCCCGATCCCCCATCGCCACGCCGCGCGCTCGTCCGATTAAGATCGTACGGTTGACAAGCCTGGAAACTAGAGAAATTTTTTATTTTTTTTTGGTTTTTCGTCTGCTAGTTCTCTGAGAAAACTTATGCTTTCTTATATGCACGCATTGACTTGTGGTGTGAAAGGAACGAGCGCAGGAGTCGTGAGGTGGTGTGAAAGGAGCGAGCGCAGGAGTCATCCGTTGAAGCGAGGTCAGACGTCACGACATGTCTCTTTGGCTTTGGCTTTCTCCTCTCGTTTTCTTGCTTCGCTTGTCGTCGATTTGCGTGAGTTGAGGACGCCTGAGGGGAAACGGAAGGGGGAAGAAGCAGCCGAGAAATGCGTCGGAGCCACTGTCGGCCTGACATTTCTATCGACTCTGCGGGCTTTTGGACTTTTTTTCCAGTGACGCTGCAGTCGAGGAGAAGCGAGGGAGAGTGAGGCCATGGCGTGGAAAAGGGCCGCTATTTGTTTGTTGCAGGGGAATATTTCATGCATATTTCCCTTAAAATGTCAACAAATGTAATGTTTTATTCCCATAATTGCTTTGATGTTTTGTATAAATCTATAAGATCTCGTTTATTTGCATCATTACTTCCAAGGCGAAGCTTTTGATTCGGTGTGGACTTTTCATCCGCCGTTTACGAGGAGGACAGAGGGAACAGTCAACGGACCCCTTTCTTGCTTTGTTTCTACTGAGCTCAGCCCTTCCCCTATCTCCCTAAGAAGATTACCTTTTTGTTTGATTTCTGAGGCATCGGAGTCCCCACATATAAAGATGGCCTTCCCCTCTGTCTTGGGCTCACCCACTGTACGCCTCACACCATTTCTGAGCTTGTAAAGCTCGGGTACTGGGGAAAAGGCACCCAGTAGTGGAGGGAAGAGGGAAAGCTTGGGGTTCTGTGGCTTCTTTTTTCTGTCTCTGGCCGGGGTGGGTTGGGGTCACGGTTTAGCGAGGGTGAGGGAGAGAGAACGAGGCGCTAGTGTTTATGCTTGGCTTCCTTCTCTTTCTTTCTACCCCATAAATCTTAGGACACGGAGAGGGAGTTCGGAGGCATTTGCTCGTGTCAAAGCTGATGTTTTTGCCTTCTCTCGCCTATCCTTTAGATCTCTTCTGCACTTTGCTTTCTTAGTGTTTTCTTCCCATTTTTTTTAGATTTCGGTTGTGTCCTGTTTAGTTGTTGCTGCACATCCCAGATGGATTGTTTGGAAGACGAGTGCTCTCGTTAGATCTAGCACAGCCACGGTGATCCTTGGAGGGAGACAAGGTGCCTTCGAAGGAGAAGGAAGCCACTTCAAGAGGAGCGACAAGGACAGCTTTGATGAGTTTCGGGGGTTTGTTCGACATGCCGTATGGCAGCTCCGCCGCTTTGCCCGCCGGCGCCATCTCCCACCCGCCCCTCCTCTCGCCGTCACTCCACAAGTCCATATTCAGCTCCCCAGGCCTCTCCCTTGCCCTGGTAACCCACCGTTTCTTCTCTCCTTCTTTATCCCGTATTCTTCGCTTTCTTGGAGCGGTTTTGGTGCCTTTCCGCAGCAAACGAACTTGGACGGGCACAGGGATCGGAACTTGGTCCCTGCCGCCGGAGGAGACGGAGAAGAACTGGATTCGGCTCGTCGGAGAAAGCAAGATGAGAACGACAGCAGATCAGGTAGCGATAATCTGGAAGGCGGATCTGAAGACGATTTGGAGCAAGAGAATCCCCGGAAGAAGAAGAGGTACCACCGCCACACCCCTCAGCAGATCCAGGAGCTGGAAGCGTAAGAGATCCATTTGCACCGACCTCGTATCGTTTGATTCTGCCCTCGTTTCCCAAAGGAAAACAACTCGTTGTGATCTTCTATTTCTAGTCTTTTCAAGGAATGCCCCCACCCCGACGAGAAGCAACGGATGGAGCTCAGCAAGAGGCTCTGTTTGGAGCCTCGCCAGGTCAAGTTCTGGTTCCAGAACCGGCGAACACAGATGAAGGCATTTGCTCTTGCCTCTGAGTTCATCTCTGTTGTAAACAATCTCATTTTTTTTGGGTCGTTTCTTCTCTTTCCTGACGTGCTTGCGAATCATGGAAACCAGACCCAGATGGAGCGGTACGAGAATAGCATCCTCAAGCAAGAGAACGACAAGCTTCGAGCGGAGAACCTGTCCATCAGAGACGCCATGAGGAACCCCATGTGCTGCAACTGCGGTGGCCCCGTGGTGCTCGGCGAGATCTCTCTCGAGGAGCAGCACCTGAGAATCGAGAATGCTCGCCTGAAGGATGAGCTCGACCGTGTCTGCGTCCTTGCCGGGAAGTTCCTCGGCAAGTCCGTGTCTGCCTTGGCCGGTCCACTCGCTCTTCCGACCCCGAACTCTTCGTTGGAGCTCGCAGTCGGAACGAATGGCTTTGCTGGCCTTGGTTCGGTGTCCGCCGCTACTTTGCCTCCGCTGGCTGATTTCACCTCTGGGTCCTCAAGCCCTCTAGGCACCGTCATAACCCCCGCGCGGGCTGTCGGCGCTGGAGCCATCGGTGGGGTGGACACGTCTCAGGAGAAGTTCGTGTTCTTGGAGCTTGCACTCGCTGCCATGGATGAACTGGTGAAGATGGCCGAGATGGAAGAGCCCCTGTGGATCCGGAGCCTGGACGCGGGGAGGGAAACACTGAACTACGTCGAGTACGATCGGTGCTTCCCTCGGTGCGTCGGGGCCAAGCCCACTGGGTTCGCGTCGGAGGCCACCAGGGAGACCGGCTTCGTCATCATCAACAGCTCAGCCCTCGTCGAGACTCTCATGGACGCTGTAAGCTAGCTTTAATCCTATGCATCCTTTTACCAGTGCATATACACGTGAATCCAAGTTCTTATACGATCCATGGGCAGGCTCGATGGGCAGATATGTTCCCGTCTGTGATCGCAAAAGCGACCGCTGCAGACGTGATCTCCGGCGGCATGGCCGCGACTAGAAACGGTGCACTCCAGCTTGTGAGTTCATATGTCCTGCAGCTGCTTAAACAATCTTGCACCAACTACTCGTTCGTTCATGGGTATCGAGTCTGATGCCGACTTCTTTTGGTGTGTCACCAGATGCATGCGGAGCTCCAAGTTCTATCTCCCTTGGTTCCCGTTCGGGATGTCAGTTTCCTTAGGTTCTGCAAGCAGTTGTCCGAGGGGGCTTGGGCCATAGTCGACGTCTCCATCGACGGAATAAGAGGCAACCCAACTGCTCCACCGGCTAAAATGGCATGCCGCAGGCTTCCTTCTGGGTGCGTAGTGCAAGATATGCCTAATGGGTATTCCAAGGTAATCAAATCCCTCTACTTCCCCACTCCCCCCCCCCCCTCTTTCTTCCATCTGTGTTGTTCACTCACGTTTCAGTAGCATCTTGCAGTGATCATAGCAGTTTTATATGTGTTGGGCGTGATGTTTTAATAGAGATTTAGAAGTCAAACCTAAGCTCGTGCTCCCAAATCTATTTGGGTCGCGCGTCCACGCTATACCATCAATATAATTCGGTCATCTCTTCTTCACCCTTGTTTCTGGTGCTTCTTTCTTTATATGTTTAGATGCTTCTTCTACCATCTTGAGAGCCTCACCCGTGGATTGCTCTCTGTCTGCATTCAATTCGTAGGTGTCTCGTTCGTGCTACCTATCTCATTATTTTCCGGGAAGTCTCGTTTCTGGCTCCTCCCGACTCCCGCAAATTGGTATTAAAAATGGCTACTCCCTCGCGAACCCCGACTCCTTTCCTTCGGACATGGGTTTCTTCTATTCCCGGTCTTGACTTCCTCCCCTAAAGATTCATTAATACGTGCTCTTTGAATAGGGTCTAATGGTAGCAAATTCCCTCCATCTGTTGGGGATGTCGATGCATTGGTTCTGGTGGTCAAAGCTTTTGGCGTTTTTTTTCTTTTTTATCAAGTCTCAAGTTTCCATGGAGGAAGACAGATTCAGCTGTCTCTTTGTGATAACGTGCACTGGCGACTATGAGACCTGGTGATCTCCAGGTCCGGCAGGTGCACTGTAGCGTCAACCTAGCAGACTGAGGAATTAATGAGCTAACGACGAGGGTGGTGCGCAGGTCACATGGGTGGAGCACGCCGAGTACGACGAAGCTACAGTTCACCCTCTGTACCGCCCGCTGCTGCGCTCCGGTTTGGCCCTCGGCGCCCGCCGCTGGGTCGCCACGCTCCAGCGCCAGTGCCAGTCCCTCGCCATCCTCATGTCCTCCTCCCTCTCCCACGACGACAACACCGGTGAGTCTCATGCGAATAATGAATGTGTTGACTTAGCGGTAGTTCGTAGTATTCAGTATTTGACTTGCCCCACGGGATTGCCGCCACAGCGGTGACGCCGAGCGGGCGGAGGAGCATGCTGAAGCTGGCGCAGCGGATGACCGACAACTTCTGCGCGGGGGTCTGCGCGTCGTCGGCTCGCGAGTGGAACAAGCTGGGTGGAGGGGTCAACATCGGGGAGGACGTGCGGGTGATGACGAGGCAGAGCGTGGCCGACCCAGGGGAGCCGCCGGGAGTGGTTCTCAGCGCCGCTACCTCGGTGTGGCTCCTGGTCTCGCCACAGCGCCTGTTCGACTTCCTCCGCAACGAGCAACTCAGGAGCCAGTGGGACATCCTCTCCAACGGCGGTCCCATGCAGGAGATGGCTCACATCGCCAAGGGCCAGAACACCGGCAACGCCGTTTCCCTTCTCCGTGCCAGCGTCAGTATTTTCCCACTTCGATACGCACTGCAGTCGCCTGTTCCTTTTCTTCTCCGAAAAGATGCAGTGCTACCATTAGACTTGTCATATGTAGGACAGACACATTGCTGTTGTTTCTTCTACAGTTCTGACATGATGCTTAGCTTTCTTAGCTTCAAGAGCCTTCTCTCACACTCGATTCATCTTAAACATTTATAATTGGCTGCGTTCACTACTGATCCAGGTTATATGACTGCCATAACATGGGTTCCATGCAGGCCGTGAGTGCAAGCCAGAGCAGCATGCTGATACTGCAGGAGACGTGCACGGACGCGTCGGGATCATTGGTAGTGTACGCGCCGGTGGACACCCCGGCCATGCACCTCGTCATGAGCGGCGGCGACTCTGCCTACGTCGCCCTCCTCCCCTCCGGCTTCGCCATCCTCTCGGACGGCGGTGGCGGTGGCGGCGGCGGGGCGCGCAATGCCGGGGGATCGCTGCTGACGGTGGCGTTCCAGATCCTGGTGAACAGCCAGCCAACGGCGAAGCTGACGGTGGAGTCGGTGGAGACCGTCAACAACCTTATCTCGTGCACCGTCCAAAAGATCAAGGCGGCGCTCAACTGCGAGCCTTAACAGAGACGGGATCCAGCGGTAGTGGGGAGAGTGCCGTGCCCATGGGTTGAGTCAAGAACGAACCGCGCGAGCGAAGAACCTTTGCTATGTGGTAAGGAAGAATGGCCATCTTCAAGCCCTGCGCGCAGTCCATAATCCTTAACACCGAGCAATGGTGGTGGTTCGGGCATTGACTCTCTCTCTCTCTCTCTCTCTCTCTCTCTCTCTCTAAAGGCTGTTGTTACTCGATCCCCAGCGGCGTCCCGTTGGTGTTGTAGTGTTCCCTTCTCTCAGCGAGTTTGGATTTCCTTGTGGAAGACGATGATGTAATCTTTGCTATTTCATTGTTTGTGAACGTATTCAGACATTGATCTTTTTGCTTGCTTGTTTGCAGTAATATATGAGAATGTATTAACCTATCATATTTATCATACATCGAAGATGGATTATACTTGCTAAAAGTCAAATTAGATCGTAGGATTGGTCACTATGATTTAACCATGTACACTTCTCACGGAAACCCAACTCATGAAGGGGGGGGGGGGGGGGGGGGTAATAAATGGCACAAAAAGGAGGTCGATGCAAGTGATGTATTGATGAGGAGGGACAAAAGGTGGTTGAAGCCATCGCCTCAATGAAGAGGAAGGATAAATAGTGGCGTTAAGTAGTGCATCTACCCGCCATGAATGAGCTCCATTAAGAGGGCACGATATTTGATGGATGATGGTGGATTGCTGGCATTGATTCAGACGAAACTTATCATTACTACTTAGAGAAGTGGAGGAAGGACAACATCGATATCTTTTGTTTACCGAGGGAATCTTTCGTGCATGGACATGCATGCACGTGTTTGATGGCAGAGGACGTAGCGGGACATATCTCTACTTGTTTCGGCTAATGCAGTCTCCATGTAGCTACCAAATGTTCCTCTCTTTCCCTAACCAACATAATGCATATTTTACATCAATGACAATGAAACAATAATTCTATTCTAGCAATATATTATTTATGTTGGAGAGAGAGAGAGAGAGAGAGAAACTATATAAATAAAAAATCATAATAAGTAATAACCAAAAGTATATCAAAAAAATACACAAATTAATAAATCCCTATATATATCCATATACAATCAATTTTTTTATACTATCAAATTAATTATAAAATCTTAAATTATTCATACTAAGTATAAATTTGTTACACATATTTTCACATAAATCTTCATAAAATTTATATATTTTCTCTCACATTCTCTAATAACCATAGAGAGCTCTAAGCTAGAGAGAAACCAAAAAGTACCAAAAGTATTTCTCGCATCATATTTTTCTTTCCTCAATCAAAATGAAAAAATATATAAAATATTTTATAAAAAATTAATTATTAGATTTTTTTGTTTCATGAGAACTCTTTTGATAGGATTCTTTATCCTACCAAAATTATGATTACAAAAATCTTAATATACCTATCAATCTCAATAATTTAGAGAACAAATCATAAAAATAGATTTCATCTCTAATACTATAATACCTTCATAAAATACTTATATTTCAACGTTCAGTTGACTTTAGCATAAGCATTATAGGAACCTCCTAAAGTACACCTTTAAAACCCTCATCATTATATGATATCGAAATTACCAAGTCAAATCAAACATAGTAATTTGGATCAATTTGGTATCATTGTAACAAATGGAGGCACCTCGTATCCTTTTCATGGCATTATAAGAAACTGATCCATCATATTGTGCTCGTCTCCGAAGCATAATCCATCCGATGTTGCACCCGAATGTGACGTCATGTGATACATCCATCACCTCCACACTTGTCGACGACATGCCTACATCTTATTCTAATTAACCCAATTTTTTTTCTTTCTAATTAGGTCGAAGAACTGTTTCAAATTGTTCATTTATTCTGGTTAGCCTTAATTAGGAATCTTGTTGTTTGTTCATTTTCTTTTAGTGCTCGATTGATATCTTATGATGTCGCAATACATTCTATAGAAAGAGGAAATTTGATTGTTTCAAGATATGATGTTTCATATTTTCCATCAACACTATATTTCTTTAATTAGAAAGCAGAAATTGCTGATAAATTTTTCCACGGCACATATGATGGATGTCTCATAGAAAACTTTGGCCCATCAATTTGGATAAGAGACATCGTGATTTGGGGGCCCTTCTCAAGTGAAATCCAAACACCACAGCACAATCCAATAGTCAAATATGTCCACCACATTAGCTGCGGATTCAAATGCTTAAACTATGCCCCGAAGCATGTGAGCTCACAGCTCAAGCTCTTGTCGCCATCTTCCAAACTAGTCGCGTCCATGTGCATCGTGGATCGTTGTCAACGAGGAGGACCAAAGTGGTCAACCCAACCCACGATTTATATCGACCACCCTTCCATTTCCACGCTGTGGACGATCCTAAAGTTTTTGAGATTGATTCAACTTTAATATCAATTCGAATCAAAAGAAAGAAAAAATTAATCTTGATATTTTTTAAAAGAGGCTTCTTAAACATGTATACGGAAAATACAAGACTCTGATACAAATCCCTTGTAATATCCTCACATATAAATATAAAACTATAAAATAATAAAATTTTAATTTTTATGATATAACTTTTTCACATATAAATCTAATTTTATCCTTACTGATAGGGTTGATGATAGGTCGGCTCAGTCACCTCTTATGCGACGGAGACAAAGACGACCTGACACACAAAATTCGACATGGCACATCAAAATCCGACCTGGACAAAGACGACTATAGAGTGCTGGAGCACGACATCATATAATGTAGACTTGACATTTCATACAAGACCGTACACCAACTCAACAAAGGACATCAACGATATTAAAGGTTGAGGTACGATCGACCCACGGTCGTCGGCAGGTATAAAAACCACCAATGAGTAGAAAAAGTCATACTCTCTACATACAGTATTCGTACAAACTCCTTGGTTGAAGTATTGACTTAGACGTTGAAGGTATCACATCGGGCACCCCACCCTGAAGAGGCCTTTGTGTAGAAATCTTTGATCGACTTGATACGAGCTCTCGAGCGGACATCATTGCCCGAGATAAACTTTGAAGTCTACCCCGATGACTCCTCATAAGCTCCTCACCTCTTCCCAACCATAAGGGCGAGTTTACGCATACGGGGAGAACCAGACCTTGCTGTCTCATGTGTCACGACATAAAGTTCCATGATACTTACCAACTCTAGAGATAAATATGTATATTAAAATTACATCGTGGATGACGATAGGTTTATTACAGAGGACATGTCTATGTTGTCGTCCCCATCTTAGCTTGGATTTTAAGTTGCTAGCTTTTGCTTCCCTCACGGAAGAAGTGGCACAAATCAATTGGCCTCCACATCTTCCTACAAAATCTAATCAATAATTCATTATTGGTCCCTTCGATCTATTCAATAATTCATCAGATATTATTAAAGGAACTTAACATGAGACATATCGATTGTGCAATAGCATCACTCTCAAATCTCATGCCGACATGTTCTTAAGAAGATAAAATGAGAAGATCCTATGACCTTAAAACTTTGTTGGTAACATCAAAGGAGGGTCGAAGGTCTCTCTGCCCTACCGTGACATTTCACCCTCATCTTATTAAGACTATGCACACCTACATCTCACCTCTTTACAAGACTTCCAAGTCTTCCTGCCTCTCCATATCTATTATTATTATTACCTCTGCATCCACTCCACATGAGTCTGCAACACAATCATATCAGGTTGGCCATCAAAGTTCCAACTCTTGCTCATTGATCATATACATATATTGGACAAAATAAGAGTATGGAGAATGCTTTACTCCTTAGCAAGGAAAAAGGTGCCTTTAGCTACCTGCCTGCCTTACCATTTGCCATTTGTCATCTCCATTTGAAATCGAAATGGGTCTGTCATCCATCCATCCATCTTTCTCATTCATCCTTTTTCTAATTCTGGTGACATGTGATCTATCATCTACAAAAGTGTGTGTCTCTGTTTCACACACTAGATTGACTGCCATCCTTCCCCTCCTACTGAGCAGCCTCTCTCTCTCAGTCCCATGTAACTCACGAGTTCTTGTCCCGACCTTGAAAAGAAGATGAGTAACGTAAGCATCTCAGTAGACCACATTTGCCACAGGATTTGTTTGTCCTAAATCTCACGCACTCTCTGTCTCTCGTAATCTCTTCTGCCACTGGTTATTTTCTTTACCTTCCGATCCCCAAGTGTTTCCCGAGACAAGTATAAGCCAATACAAAAGGACTCCCTTTTCGATATAGTTGTTGGGGGAGGGAGGGAGGGAGTGGTTGAGCGAACCCAAAGGGAGTGGAAGAGGATGGGGAACTCGCTGGGGTGCTCGGCCTCCGGGGAGAGGCTGGTGTCGGCGGCGAGGGACGGTGACCTGGTGGAGGCGCGGATGCTGCTGGAGTTCAACCCCGGCCTCGCCAAGTACTCCACCTTCCGCGGCCTCAACTCCCCGCTCCATTTCGCCGCCGCCAAGGGCCACAACGAGGTCAGTCGGCGTCCACCCCCTCTCTTCTCGTCCTCTTGGATTAAAAGTCCGGAAATTTCGACGCTTTGCCTCATCTGTTGATCTTGTTCGTGTTGGGGGCGTCTGATTAGATCGTCACGCTGCTGCTGGAGAACGGCGCCGACGTGAATCTGAGAAACTATTGTGGCCAAGTACGCGATCCGCTTCTTGTCTTCTGATTTGATCTCTGTTTTGGTTTCCTCGCTTCTGTAAATAGATCTTGGAAAGTTTCCACATTTACGCTTCTACTGAACGGAACTGGATTTGAAGACAGCGTTGATGCAAGCGTGCCGGCACGCGCACTGGGAGGTGGTGCAGAGTCTGCTCATCTTCAGAAGCATTGTATGTGTGGATGCGTGCGCGCAGATGCCAGAATCCTTTCTTGTTCGGGAACAAAAATTTGAGAAGGTTGGTTCCAAATTTTGTAGGTTACACGAGCGGACTACTTGAGCGGCCGCACGGCACTGCACTTCGCGGCGTTCGGCGGGCATGTCCGGTGCATTAGGCTGTTGGTTGCAGATTTCATTCCAAGTGCTCCCTATGAACTGATTGCTTCTGTCAAGGATGGTGAGGGCAGAGGGAACAGCAAAGGAAGCAGCCCGGATTCTTCCCTTGACAGTAAACATGATCGGCTGTATGTTGTCTGAATCGAATGTTTGTGTTACAAATCTGCAATTGGAACATACCCTATGACTTGAACTAAATGTTGCAGTGCTCTGCTAAAGTTCGTCGACAAGCCTGCTGATGGAGGTGTCACGGCTCTGCATATGGCAGCCCTCAGTGGTTACTTCGATTGCGTACAGCTCTTACTGGATTTAGGTGCCAATGTCTCAGCAGTTACATTTCATTATGGCGCGTCTGATAATTCGATAGGTAAGTTATATCTTACAAGCGATAGCCAACCACCCGCTAAAACTATATGTTATCGCGGTTTCTCTAACTTTCATGAATGTAGGAGCTGGAAGCACTCCTTTGCATTTTGCTGCTTGTGGTGGGAATCTCAAATGTTGCGAGGTACTTACACCACCCTGTTATGATTATATAGTCATTGGATGTTTGCCTATCTTTCTCGTCTCGGTTCCATGGTTATTTATCAAGGTAGAAATCATTCCATTGATAGATGCTTCTTGCGAGAGGTGCTAGCAGGTTGACATTGAACTGCAATGGGTAACTCTTCCTTTCTTTTCCTTCTAAATTTAGAATGTCTTTAATTTTGTTCAGTGACACAATATGTTTGGCTCACATTTCTTCTTCAGGTGGCTTCCTCTTGATGTTGCAAAGATATGGGGACGTCGTTGCTTGGAGCCATTACTGAACCCCAATTCTGAATTGACTGTACCCATATTTCCACTATCAAATTATCTTTCGTTACCACTTATGAGCCTACTTAACATAGCAAGGTACAGTGAGGCGATCTGCTTATCTTTTCTTGCTTGTATGTTCTTATAGAAGGTAGCAAGTATTGTGATCCTGTGTTGCAAATGATGAGTTCCTCGTTACACTGTTCGGGTGATTATTACCTCAGGTCTGGTGCCTGTTCTTCACCAAGTTGATAATAGAACTACCTGAAACCTAAAAGTATAGTTTGGTCAAGGAAATTTTAGATCTTCAATATTAATCATTAGAATATGGTTTTTAACTTTAAAAAAATTAAATGCTGCAATGTGACAATAAAAAACATAAGAAAATATTTATCATAACCATTATGCTTATTATTTGGCTATAATTATCTAACTCGTTTGATGAAATAGATGTATAAAAATTCACATTTCAATTCCTTGCAGAGAGTCTGGGTTGCATTCCTCGCTTGACTCTGATGACAATGATCTTTGTGCTGTTTGCCTTGAAAGAGCCTGCAGTGTAGCTGCAGAAGGTGAGTTGGAGCCCCATTCTTTTACCATTCGTATAGCTAAGTGCGCAAACTTTGGCAATATGGTAACCTTTGTAATTTAGGTGGTTATGGCTCAAGTTACTATTTACATGGTAATTTATGCATATTGACCCTCTTATACTCATATCGGCAAGGCCTCATGTGTTAGATAACCCACTTTTGTAACTAGAGTAGATCAAACAGAAACAGTTAGTTGATCACCAAATCATGGGAAAAAAAGAGCTGAAGTTTCGTTATAGGCAAGAAAAATGTTGGCCTGCTATGTATGTAAACTTGCATTTCTTGAAATTGAACCTTCATTTTTTCTTCATTCTGTTTGGCATGTGACAGTTGATAGCCTATTAATCTGGAATTCATTTAGATAACTTTTATTTCTCTGTTCCTTGTATTCTTTTGGTGCATGGTCTTTTGATGTTTCCACTACTATTATAAAGTGATCAAATGGTCTTATACTGAACAACATAATTTACAGGAAAATGTCCTCCACATCCTTATAAGTGATATGATCAGGTGGTAAGGGCATTATAAGCATACCAGCTAAATTTATGTTCTCGATTGAGAACGATAACATAATAGTCTCACGCCAGAATATCGGGGAAAGTAGAATTATATATGCAGACTTGTTAAGCGACACAAAAATAATTTTTATGGGTTCCTTCATGAGGGTTAACGTGTTGCGAGCTGGGTAAATTTTCAAAATTTGATCACAGTCAGGTCCCACAACCATCTAGGATTTACACCTTATGATAGTGATTTAACCCCTGTTTTATTATTCCATTTAAAGTCTGTTTACTAGTTAACAAGTTAGGTTTCCTCAGTAGCACATAAAAGAAGCCCTTTATGTCTGATGTTGGCAGCCTGAACTTTGTTGTATGCTATCTAATGTTATTGCTTTCCTGTATCTTTGTCTTCAGGCTGTGGGCATGAACTCTGCTTAAAGTGCGCTCTCTATCTTTGTTCGGCCAGCAACACTCCATCTCAAATTGCCAGCCCACCAGGATCAATTGCATGCCCTCTCTGTCGAAATGGCATAGTCTCTTTCGTCAGATTACCTGGAACACCTGTGAAGGAGCTCAAACCAAACCTAGCACTCAGCCTCTGCAACCCCTGCATTCTACATCCCCGTGCTGTCGATATTCCTGCCACAAGTTGTCAAACAGAGGTTCGAAGGAATCGGGTAGCTGCAGTGTCTTCAGAGCTTATCTGCCCGCTTGCTTGCACCCCCTTCCCCTCTGCCATCCCTTCCTGCGCCACTTGCGACGACGACCCATTCCCATCAAATGAATCCCAGGGAGAAGTTCAATCACAAAGGCCTCCTCAATCTTCGCATGTTACACCGGACGAGCTGGAGAAGATGGAAGAGCCAAGGGTCGACGCAAGTTGCTCAGGTATGTTCTGGAGCCGAAGAAGTTGCCACAGGGAGCATCAATGCAACTCGGAGATAGATGCTTAGCTTCTCACACGGTTTATACGACGGCACCGAGGTTCCTGTAGTCGTGTGTGTGTGTGTGTGTTGTATCCATTGCGTGGTTGCATGAGTTCATGACCTACCGGGATCTAAACAATCTTTCAGTCATACATTTTTGGGTGTAATACGTGACAGACATTTCTAATAACAAGTATCCGTTTGGATTCCAAGGTTTTCTCTCACCTCTTTGACTCTCAGGACAGAATCTAAATGTGGATATCGTCAAATTTTGTGGAAGGTCAAGTCAAGCATTGCTCAAGCACTAGATTTGCAATGCGCAACCCGTCATTCCGAACTGCTGTTGCTCGAAGTCAATTAGTTCACCTTTTTCTTACTTCCGAGGAACGACAGTGACGAGCTCCAAAGAGCAGAGAAGCCGTAGAAGTAAAGTACATTAGGAACATATAAATAGTGTGACGACGACAGAAAACAAACGGCAGCTAAGTATATCTTCGTCGTGTCATCCCATACTTGCCCTAATTCTGCCACGACAACGCGGAAGAGCCTTTTGCAATGAAACAGTCGTTTACAGGCTAAAAATGAGACGCAGGCCAAACTACGGCAAAGCTTCAATACGACGACGTACGTCGATTCATCTTCTTCTTGCGGCTGTTTCTCTTTGGGCATTGAAGTAGACAGCGGCTACCGGCAGGCCGAGGCCGTTCTCCTCGGAGAAGCCTCGCGTGCTGAAGTGGTCTCTGGAAGCCGGTGCGTACACGGTCTGCCTTCCTTTCTGCTTGAAGAGGACAAACACGTACCTGTGGATGCCGATGAAAGGCTTCGGAGCCTCATAGCTGACTATTTCTCTACCTGCAGCACCAACAACACTACGTTGCTTCATTAACGACATTATATATCCCTGAATTAAAGGGGGAATGTTCTTTTAAAGTAGGATCTACTTTTGCTATAAGATAATCGTGACAGATTCTTGGATTATGATCTGTTCTCTTACTGTAACAAAACACTATTCTATCGATAAAATGATTTATCGTGATGTAGATAGCTCAAAGTGTTAACTCACCAAAAGACACATTGGTTGTGCCGGGAATGTCGGTAACAATCCTGAAAAGAACTCCACATTAGGCAGCTAAAAAATGAACCTAAAAAGCTTTAAACAACACCACGTCTTGTGCCGCTAACCAGTGAAGACGTTCTCGCAAGTGCGGATCACTCGGACTCGGAGCATCTGGGTCTGTCAATATCTACAAATGCTCACAACGTCAACCGTAGAGTTAACTATTTCATTAGATCAAAGCTGGTAGATTGATGCAGGTGGAACATACAAGCGTGTAGAAGCTCCTCATATCGTCGCCACCAATCTCCACCCGGGGTTTTGCACATACAGCAGAAGGCATGAACTCATGGCCATTGTAGACGCGCTTGTTGGGACCGTAAACGACCTCCAGCTTCACGCTAGGGTTGAAAGAATCCAACACATCTCCTATCACTCTCCCCACCGTGAGCGGATCCAACATTCGAGTCATGGAATCAGTGGGAAGGAACTTGAGAGAGCTCCAAGGCCTGCTAACTTCTTCTAGGTCTAGTAGCTGGTGGAGATGGATCACCAAAGAGAGGTTTGTAGTTGCTGCTACGAAGCAGGTAGGGTTTATAAAGCGGAGAAGAGGTGCAAGCTGGACACGGAAGTGAAAGGAGACTCTTAGATTCGGAACAAGTCGTCTCTTCCGTTTAAGGCAAAAATTCTTTTCCATGAGGCAAAAGGTGTCAGAAGGATCGAAGCCATCGGAAATTGGAGCCAATATGTTTGCGAATCTGAAACCTTTTGAAAATGATTTCACAAGGAATATAAACCTTTCACATTTGTTAATAATATCTTCTGCTAAATGGATGCTCATCTTACAAGGTGCTTGTTTCCACACACAAAGATTTCATCTTTCTGAGGGAAGGAATCGACATTAGCTGAACATCCTCGAGCGCACATCTGGATGCCTCTGAGAGGTGAACCCCAGAAAAGGTTCTTTGTCGGCATAGGAAAAGCGGCAAGGAATATTTTCCTGAATCAAGTACAAAATGTCATTTGTGGTTCGTGAAGGATATCTTTCTTTACTCACTCGGATTAGGTTCTGATGGAAACGGCAGATAGAGAGTAGTACCATTTAGACGTGTATCCTCGTTCTTATCAGCTCTGTGGATCCTACCTGGAGCCTCTGTGTTGTGCTGCATCTCTCAGCCTCTCGAATAATATAATACCTCGAAGAAGGTTTGAATGAACTTGTACTTTCTAAATATACTGGTAGAAGAATGAATTTGTTCTTGGGTCATCTGCATTGACCCAAGCCTGCAAATATACTGGTAGAAGAATGAACTTGTACTTCGTAGATATACTCTGAACAAGGTTCGAATGAAACCTTCAAGCCTGAAAAAGTCAACTGCATGCACTTTGTGTTGGATTCGGAGCGTTCACCAACAGGGATCTTGAATGAAAGCTGTGGTCAACATTCTTATTCCTCCACTCTCTCCCCAGCATCGATGCCTTAATTGGGACGTGCTACCCACCGGGTGTCCTTGCGCTTTGTCTTAATTGCCACGTGAACGGCGCGTGCAAGGCCACGTGACACATCGCGGATGCCCGGTGCGAATGCGGGCGGGCTGTTCCCGTGCTTTGCGATCCTCAAGGCTGATATGTTACCGCGTCTACGTGTCAATAAACTATTCGCCAGGGGATCATGCGATGGACGCTTTCTCGCTGCTCTCTTCTGGCATTTTCCGGCGATCAATCAAGAAACCAAGAACATTTACTCCGGCTTCCTTCTGCCCAAAATGCAGCGCGCTCGTCGCTTTCTGTCGCCTGGGGTTTCTTCGTCGAGGGTGGTTTGGATGCGGGGGATCCCGATGACCGTAAGCGATCGCGTCGATCAGGGTTAGCGCAAGGTCGAGGGGGGTTTCCTCCGTCTTCGTGTCTTCGATCTCGGGGATGTCGACGACAACGAGGCCTCCGAGCCCGGGCCGCTGCGCCAGCATCGACTGGACTTCTCTCCCTTGGCGTGGCTCACCGGTCCGAGCGGAGTGCCAGCCTCCGTGGCGCCGCCCGGTTCCTGCGCTGGACGGGAGACCGGCGGATGATAAGGGCGCCATCGGTTATGGTGCCGGAGATGGCAGCGGAGCATCTGAAGCAGCGCCAGAGCGACTGGGCGTAATCCAAGCCCGTGATGTTTGTCGGCATCCTGTGGAAACTGATCTTGATAGGCGTTGTTATTGGGGTGCTGATCTTGAGCCGGCATGAGACACCGTCGATGCCTCTTCGACTGTGGATCTTTGGGTACGTGCTCCAGTGCGTGCTGCATATGGTATGTGTTTGTGTGGACATACCGGCGAAGGTAGCCTCCCGAGGGTGCTGTGTGGACGTCGAAGTGGGAGGAGCTTGGGCTCAAATTCACCGAGGGAGGTGGAAGAATCTGATGATGATGAGCAGAACCAAGACGCTGATAGGACTAGGTAACAGATCTAAATGCGGCGTTTCACTGACATTCTTTTACAACTCTTACAGAATATCAAAAAATGTTTGGTCCCCTTTTTGTTATGCACATGCTTGTAGATTTACTATTTATCATGGCAGATTTCTCTTGATTTCTGAATGAATGATGTCCCTCTTTTATGTTGGTAATTCTGGCAATGTGACATTTGTTCTTGATTTAACAAGGATAAATATCTGGTACCTGGCATGAACTTTTATTATCAAGGATCTTTTTATATCAACTATGGTATCCTTATGTTAGGATTTTTTTCTATTAGCATCACACTTGGTCATGAATTTATACCAGTGAATTCAAAGCTTCTCAGAAAGAGCTAGACCACATGCAAGGTAAAGAAAGGTTTTTATTTTCAATAACAATTGAGGCAAGCCATCTGTTGAAGGAAAAAAAAAGCGAATCTCAAATATCATTCTTTTATCTGGAATTTTCTATAATGAAATCAAAATTCTAAGTTGTTAAGGGTTTTTATATAATTACCATAACCAGACTCATACCACTCATAATGGGTTAAGTTTCTGTCCCTTTTCTCTGTTGAACATATATTTTTCACTTGGTTCATACCTTATATAGGTATGAACAGTATTTCAAATCTTGATGTCGATCACAAAGGAAGTTCTATTGGAAGTCATTTTAGACAAAGTCAAAAGGAAGCCTTGACTTCTTCCTTCAATAAAGATTTTTAATTCCAAGCCCTTTTAAAAAATGTTACAAATACACAATTTTATAAAGTTGCTTTAAATTGTAGAAAATTCTCTTTTAAAGATGAGCCTAATTGAACCATATTACCATTACTCAACCAAAATGTTCCCTGATATAACTTTTGTCACTGCCTGGCTTTATGCGTATGTGGCTTTCTTGTGTCACCAAAGTGGTTTGAGTTTCTTGTATTGGCTTCTCTTCTCTTGTGTTTTTCGTTTTCTCTTTTGTTATTGCATCCTATAACATATGTTATAGAGGATGGAATATCTTATGTTTGCTTGCCTGTAGCCATAGTATGCTTTGCATGCAACTTCTACATATGGACCATTTAGTTTTGGAAAGGTCTTTGATTACATTACCCACCAATTATAAATATGTTGATCTTTTCATTTATGAAGTCACTTTTATACTTGTGCCCACTTCCAGTTTGCTGAAATGGCTTGTCTGGAAAATGCAATTTTTTAGTGTGTTAAAATTAACTTTTAGTACTTGTATGCATAGGGCAAGTTTTCTTCTGGTTTCAGATACTACAAGCCTACAAAGGACAATAATAATGTTTATGAATAATGAATATATTGATTCCCTGCAGGTTTATTACAACTCTCTCTCTCTCTCTCTCTCTCTCTCTCTCTCTCTCTCTCTCTCTCTCTCTCTCTCGATAATTACCTTCATATGCTTATAGCGATACAAGATGATTTTAAGTTTGTATGTGTTTATCATAGATACCATGCTTTCTTCTTGCTTCTATCATCTGTTACACTTTTTGGTAGTGCCACAAAGCTTTTGAAGCAATTCATTAGATTGAGATTCTACAATCTTGCCAGAATGAATTTATCCTTGGCCACGACAAGCATTGAAAAGTAATCATTCAATGCCAAAACTTGCTTCTAACCTTTTATCTGCTGTTTTGATCTTCTTGAAGTTGATGCAAGGATCACTAGTGGAAGCCAATCTAAGAGGGGTGTTTATTGAAGATGTATATTCTCTAGCTAAAATGTGGTTGCACTTAATGATTCTTTCACACTTTAAGGAGGATACAGGACTTGAAATGAGTTTAGGAAATTGTCCTTATTGAGCTGATCTTATATAATAACAACCCCATTTATTACTTCCTTTTATGGTACTATCATTTGTTTTCTGGCACTTTCAATAATGATAGCTGAAGTGATCTTTATATTTTCATTGAGGGAAACCTCATCTTATATTAATCTGCTTTGCTATGGGATGAGTGTCCTCAGTTGAAACTGTCATTCAATATATATTTTTTTATGGGTGACGGCTGAGCTACCTTTACATGGGTTAATCCTAGATGTTGCTCTGCATCGGATAACATTTTGCTTTATGGTGACCTTTTCATAAAAAGCTCAGTGCTTTTATTTATACATTTTGGTTAACTGGTGCTATTGCTGACACTTGACATCCATGTGCTTGAAAATTAGTTGGTTAACGTATGAACACATTTGTGATTTAAGTGGAATTTTCAATTATATGTTAATATCTGGATTCTGGAGATTTTTTTTCCTTTACCGCTCAAGACAAGGTAATGGCCATGGATTCGTGTGCTGCATGATGTGTCTATTTTGGCTGGCAACTTATGCAATTTGTTCTATGGTACTTATTGCATGCTGTTGCTTTGTGTCAACATAGTTCTTCAATATCATAAGTGCTGGCATGGAAATTATATGCAATGTGCCATGTGGTCTTGGCATGATTATGCTTTATATTGGGCTTGCATTGCACCTCAAAACATGATTTCTGCAATGTCAAGTATGATGCACTCATTTCACTTCTTAAACAGGAAGGTGCATCTGAACAAGATATACAGCAACTTCTGAAATACAAATTTCATAAGCTTGGAGATTCTGAAAAACTCGAGATGTCAGGACCTTATGGTGGCAGTGATCCACTAGTGCAGCATGTTCTTTCAGCAGAGGATACTGTAAGTTCTATAGTTTCCTGTTAAGTTTTACATTTTGTTTACTTCCTTTTTCCTTTGTGGTTCATTACATGTCGTTATGCTAAATTATGATCTTTAAATTTAGTCTTGATCAATATCTGCTTTCCTGTCCTCTTGTCTGTTTAATGCACTTGTATATCCCGACTGTCTTGGTCTTGAAGAAAATCAATTCATTAGATTTTTATATGAACTAGTCCAGTTACATATTGTATTGATTGTTTCATGTAATTGAATTTCCATTCCTTTAAATTTAGCCTCTTTGATCATAAATTTAATTGTTCTTAAATAAATATTTTTGCCTACCATTTCCTCTATGGTAGAATAACTGTTCCTATGCAACAGTTGTGCCTTTCAACAGTTGACCAAAGCATTATTGCTTCTTTTCTTTCTAATCCAATGTGGGGCTCCAAGACGAGGGTTTATTGTCAGGGATGCTTGGCACCTAAAGAATTACGAATTATGTGCTTAATACTTCAAACTTCCACATGAATTTTCCATGGTTAAGATAGTATTCCGAGTCATGCAAATTACAGAAAAACAATCAACATAAGATCTTCCGTTGTAATGATAAATGATTTCACACAGGTCCAGTCTAGCTTGAGCTATCTAATTTTACAATCAGTAATTTTTGAACTTCTTAACATGACTTGCAGGTTGAAAAACTTGTTAAAAAAGTTGGAAGGCAATAAGAAGCTTGATATGTTTTAAGAAGTTAAGAATTATTCTTGGAAGAAATCTAGCTTTCTGTGTTGACCAATGTTTCCTGTAGTTCTACACAGCAGATATGCTCTAATTCAATGAAAGTTCAAATATGCTATCATTGTTCCATGTAGATGCTTATTATTAAGTTCAAATATGGTATCCTTGTTCCAGGTAGATGCTTATTATTGTCACTGAAAATTGCTAAGAGTAGATGCTTTAACCAAGCTAGGTATGTCTCATATTCACTCTGCAATTTCAGATCTTTCAACTTCTGCCTACCATCACAAATTTAATTTGCTGCCACTCCAGGTGGATTGATTTTGAGTAGCATCTATTGGAAATGTTTGAAGGATTCGTTCTTGTTGGTTCATGTGCCTACATGCTTTCTGACCTTTAGAATCACACTGTGTTGCCATCTTAAAACATATTGTATCCTTTTTTCTTAAGAAAGTTATTATTAATTTTGTGGATTGAAGGAGTACTTTTGTTAACCATGATTCACATCATTCCAACCTTCATGCACCTTTAAATGTCAGAGTGTATCATTAGTCTCAATTTTTTGGGTGTTTTTATCGTTTTCAAATTTCTTGAAGGCCTTAGGTTAATTTACCTTTTGGTACTTTTCATGTTACTTGTTTTTTGCTTAACTAAATATAAATACTTCTATTATCCTGGTTAATAAAATTATGCTGAATTTTAGAGTTCTTTTTATTCAAACATCTAATAAATGAACATACACAAGGGAAGTATGATACTTCCGTTGCCTACGAACCCAACCACAATATGATGTGTTGTCTGGCTAATGCAAAGTATTATTAACTGGGAGCTTTGAGCTTTTTTCCTTCATTTTTCCACCACCCTAATTCTAGTTTAGTTGTCCTGCGTCTTCTTACCTGCAGGAGTGCGTGCATTTGCTTGTCTGTCTCCCAATGACGACGGTGTGGAGCTGCGCTAACTGCCTTGTGGTCACGATTTCCATCGTACCAACATAGATAAGTGGCTGCTGCGTATAAATGCTACTTGCCCGCTCTGTAAGTTTAATATTGGTAGAAGCAACAACCACGGAATGGAGGAGGAGGTGTAGGCAGCGGCTGTTTATATCGGCTGTGTGTCGAAGGTCAAGTGGGTAAAACGGCTGATGAAGGATCTCTTTATTTTGGGGCCTCCCTATCAGTCACAGGTAATCTTTCTTTATTAATATACGCCCGCCCGTATAAAAACGCATTTGTGATGGGCGACAGGTGGTTTTATGGCTTTATATTATGAAGTTTGTTGCAGAATATGTGGTGGCATGTTCCCCCATGTTCGTTCCCCCAAACCCCAAGTCTGTCACGCCACATGATGCTTCGATGTTCGTGCCCGGTCTTGATTCCTGCATTTAAAATGATGTGTGGACCTCGTGGCCCCTCTGCATCTGCATCTGCTGTTAAGTATGAACGAACAGGCAACTTTCGAGATGGATCTCGATGCCCCCTTTTGGTGTGGCCTCAGATGGAGATTTGGATCCTTCGGAAGTACCTTCCAAAGGGGATGTCATGTGAGGTGGAGATGTCGATCCTTCAGATGCTACTTGGAAGGGTTGGGTTACCATGGTTCTAATCTTTGAAGACCCTAAATCATCAGATCATAAGTAGGTCGGCTCTTTTCTTTCTTTTTAGACGTTTCTTGGTGTTTAGATCCCTATTCATGAATTCACATAATTTCTTGCAACTATTTGACAGTGCGATTAAATCAAATTTAACATATATCACCCGATTGATTTTTGACCACTACTTTTGTCTTGCAACTAAGAATACACGGTATTAGGCACAATCTGAGTTTGATCTTCTTCTCTGTGTAAACATAAAAATCTTAATATGTTAGTTACTATTATGTAAAAAATTCTAATATCAGAAATTAAAATCAAACAATAATAGGTTAATTATACAATGTGTATCTTTTAATTGTATTTGGAAATTCTGTAGGTATAACTTCATTGAATTTGAAAGCTATCACGATGTAGATATGCATTCAAAGTTAGACTTTTATTATCTCTTTTTATCATTAGTAGAATCTATATAATTTACTCTCGTTTTATAGACAGCAAATGGTCTAACATAAATAATTAAGAAATTTTTTTCTATCAAGATCATCTATTAATGAATCTTATTATAATTATTTTTTTTTCTTCTATTGATCGTAATCAAAATCAAATTATATCTATAATATATTTTTATTTAATTAGATAAGGTTATATAATCTAATATTTTCTCACTTATCCATTAATTGAGAATATATAAAATAAATTTAAGATTAAAATAAATAAAAATAAAATGTTATTTAAAAAATTACTTAATTGGATTTTAAAACTTAAAAAATATATTTTAAGTATACACATGAATTTTATAAAATAGGTTAATAAGTCTAATGAATTTAATACAACATTAAGTCTGACTATTAATACGAGTGATACTGATTGAATATCATCAATATAATACTTAACTTTATGTATACTGATTGATGACTATTATAATTTATCTTGTCAAGATAATTCTATTATCATATTTAATCATAATATTTACATAAATAAAAATGAACATGATAAAAAAATAAATAACTTTAATTATGTAAATAAAAATATTAGTTATATATAATATTAACTCAAACATACATAATTATTGCTCTTATGGGTTGCTCATAAATCTAATAATAAAAATTTGTTCTTTTAAATATTTTAGGATATAAGACCTAGGTGAATGGATCAGTAAATATAGTAAAACTTAAGTTCTTAATAAACAGTAATTCTTTTAGACTTTTTTTTTTTACTATCAAGTACTTTATATGATACTTCATATAAAGACTAGTCTTTGCTCTAAAAAAAAAAAAAAAAAGTTACTATGATATATTACAAGTATCTTGAATGACTTGATAATTGAATCATAAGACGATCATAAATCTTAGTTAGTAACCTCAAAACATTTCATAAAATTAACTTTAATAGTTGATAAGACAATAATACATTATTTAATATATTTTTTATAAATTACTCCTTTAATTAATGAATATAAAATATAAATAAAGTGAACTTCTTGTTATCAAGATAGTTTACAGAATCAACATATATGAAAATATTATTATTTCAAGATGATTTATTTATATATATATGTGAGCATATAGTCTTTCATCTCTTTTAAATATTTTATTATTTTTTTTATAGCCATTTAGTATTGCATTCAAAGTAAATCTAACATATATCTAATATTTTAACTACAAAATTGATCATACACTTGAGCATATAATAGACTTTCAACTGCATATTATAATAAATATATTTGATCTATTTTTAAGATAATTTTAAAATACCTATTTTGATTAAAATTTTCTTACTCTTATCATTTGCTAAATAAAATTATATACTAAATTTTTTGAAAACTCAATCAATATATCCTTCTAAGACAATCATAATAATTCTTTAAATCTATCCCTAAATATCTTAATACTAGTAACATAGAATAGAATGTTTCATTCATATCAATCATATAAAATTAATTATTAAGAATATTTTTATTTAATATAATAAACTAATATTATTATTGAAAAGTAAAATATTATTACATCTAGACTATTATATTTTTATTTAATATAATAGACTTTAGATAGGATCTTGCCGATCAAGAACCCTAATCTCGTGCCATGCCGTGCCGTGCCGTGCCGACCTCTTCAAGAATGATCTTGCCGATCAAGAACCCTAATCTCGGGTTTCCCCCGGAAGATGTAAGTGAAGCCTTGCGACCGTGCTCTTCGATGGATCCATTGCGGTCCATCGAAAGGAGGATCATCGTCACGGCTCAGGTTGTTGGGAACCAGAGAAACCCCAAAGAAGGGAAGACGAAGGGGGTATGAGAATCTTGGAGGGATCTGTAACAAAAACCCAAAGGGAGAAGGTGGATGCAGAAGAAGGAAACATTCGAAAACACAAACGACAGAGAGACCTTTGTGAACTGCAGACCGCCGACTGAGAGTGGAGGGAGACCTTTAAAATGGGCTGTGGACCGACCGACTCTGGGTTCACGTGCCTGACAACGCAGGTTGTTGAACTGAATGTATTGGATCCACGTACACAGTAACAGCGAACTCTGGCTTGGCACATTGCTTGTACTTGCACTGGATCCACATCCGGGCAAAATCTGCACAATCACGTTGCGACAGGAAAAAAAACTTTAGGATGATCAATAATTCTACTATTTATTATTCCCTAATCAATACCTCACGAGAGTTCCACCCAAATGCACTACGATCTCTATCTATTACGCACGGAAAAAAAACTTTCCTGCTACCATGTCATCTCTCGGACCTTTTTTGTTTCGAGCAGACCAAAACAAACGATATTAACAGAAACAATGTCAAATTCTACGAGCTGTTTCTACATTTTTCAACTTGTCAATGACGAGCATTTTTTCTTTCTGCTAAATTCATTGGCTTACAGAATACGTTAGTATGCATCTATCATATATACTAAAACAACAAATCAATTCACAGAACTACTTTATTCCAAATAATTAAAGAAAAAAAAAATGCAGAGCACAAGAATCTTGTCGTTTACCAAATAATATTCATGTTTTGAGGCCTTTTTTTTTCTTTTTTTTTTGTTCTTTGGATGCAACGATGGTATGAATAGTTGTTATTTATTTAGATTAGATGAATAGCAACAGAACTGCATTATAAACTTCCCTAGCATCAACAACAATGAAAGTAGATCCATTTCCGACAATTACTGCAAGACATTAGTATGTCTTGGAACAACTTCAGTCTGATATTAAGCTAAAACTTTACCCTGCAAAGTAGGAAAATAACGCATGAAATTTCATAAGAAGTCGTCAGTACATCCTATACCGTTAGCGCTAGCAGATAAAAATTTGCACCTAAAGACAATAATCTACTTGATGACTTCCACTTTTTTTTGCCAGAAAACAAAACAAGGATAATCTTGCTTCATCTGAAATTTCCTCAAAAAATAAAAATTTTGCTTCATAAGCACATGAAAGAAAGAATAATATATATATATATATATATATAAAGAACATGAAAGAGAAAACAGGAGATAATCTCAAATTTTTGGTAACCCAGATTGAGGAGCATTGCTTCTTTCATGTTCTTTATATATATATATATATATAAAGAACATGTCTACTGTGCTAACCCAGATTTTTGGTAAACTGGCACAAAAAAAAATTCAAATCAAGGTGGTACAAATTCCAGTCTCTCTAGAACCTGACATATATATGGACATGTTGCTGTGTGTATCAAGAGCCTAATATATAAGTTTTAGTACCAAAAAGACCATGGTTTTGGATCTCTAAAACTAGTCCTGATTGGTCTGCTAATCTCAGATGCATTATCAATGTTCATTACATAGAGAACAAAATTTGTTATGTGAGAGTTCCATTTCTATAGTGTTAATCATGACAGCTCTTCCAATCCAATAGCATTTTGCTATTTAATCAATCTTATGTTCATTATTTCTCATTGTGATCAAATAACAAAACAAGAATATCATACCTGGAAGTGGTAGCAAATATCAGCATTGACCATTCATAAATTACAATGATTATTCATGCTAACTGCCACCTACCTAAACCTTTAAATCTTCATTTACCCTTTAATATAAGTAAATCAAAATAGTAACTCAATTTTGAGAAATTATATATTCAAAATAACTGTGAGCAATAGTTAGAATGCTTTTGAAGGAACACTAAGAAGCAATGCTCCTCAATATTACATACAATCTCATCTTGGGGGGAAATATGAATTATTTATACAACTCGTACCTGCAGTTTTCTTTCATAGAATAAGGGGTGTTTGCTTCCAGATATCCAAAATTCCCAAATAACATAAATCATCCAATTTGGAAGCACCTATAGAATACACATTATTCATGAATTTGCCTGGTTGTCTTTCTCAAATAACACGCTGCAGAAATATTTCTACAATAAACAAATAAAATTAACCAATATCTAGATTGATAACCTAGCAAGATTACCAACATATTACAATATATCTAACTTATAAACAAGACTGGACGGAGTGACACCTCTGTAATTATTTTCTCAAGGTTTTGTTCTATTGAAAGCAATTTTCTTTACCAATGTCTTGACTCTATTCTTCGGTTTACCATTATTTTAACATATTCGCAAACCCCTAACAAGAAAGTCACCCCACAAAACAACAAAAAATGCTCTCCGTTCGATGACGATGTGTTCGTCATTGCAAAAGACTAGAAATCTACGGCGGGGACAAGAACAAAGGAAGACTGTTCTTTCTAAAGAAAACAGAAGGATCTCATTTGTTTTTTTGCAGTTCATCCGTTCCTGCGTCTTCTTGGCCGAATCAGTCACAGTCAATATGTAATCTGTACGATCAACAAGAAAGAAGCCCTAAAGTGTTGAATCAACGAACAAGGAAAAGACTCCAAGAAGCAGAATCTCCAGATCCAACCACTCCCCTCCCCCTTGCTGAATGAGGCTACCATAATCAAGACGATAACAGTACAGAAAAAAATGAATCAACGAACAAGGAAATTAATACAAGAAACGGACTCCCCGAGAACAAACAGAGAAATGAAGGGGGCAGAAACAATTTGCGAGATATCATACATCACCTTGATATCGCGATCAAGAGTGTCGTTGATGTCGTGGGTCAAAGATCTGACCTCCTGTTCCTCCAAGGATGTGGCCGTGCTCTCTGATGGATCCAGTACGGAAAGAGCGCCATTGCTGCTTCGGTGGTTACGGGAGAGAGTGAAAGGTCTGTTTTGACGGTACATTGGATTTCATTGGGCCCCACGGAACCTGATGTGATGGGCTGCACTGTGCATGACAAGGCGATAAAGCTTTATCTAAGAATAATTATACTTTGCATTGGATCCCCATCCAGGGAACAATGAGGTCATAAATATGCCAAAGAAATGTCCAACAAAAATTATTGAAGGATGATAAAAAAAAAATTTCTGATATTATCTATCATCTCTTATTTGATGCCTCAATCCATCCAAATACGAACAACTGCGAACACAAATTTTTTTTTTTTTCTACTCGAATCTATCGCCCTCCGGTCTCCCTTCTCTGCATGTACAATCAACCTATCCTTGCTTTTCACTTCCTTTGCACGGCTACGATGGCTGAACTCCATATGAGAAAGTAACCTAATCACCCAGAGCTTCACATACAGAATCCCATCAACAAGTGATAGGAAGAGAAGAGAAGAGAGTAGGAAGGGATTGGGCAAAATGTTGCACCAGTGGGCCAAAGGTTCCGGCATAATAATAAGATCGTCCATTCTTGCATACTGTATCAGATCTGTTCATTCTTAATGATCCCGAGATTTAAAAGGATGAATTTTCCACCCATAGGATGAAAGATAATGAGGAAGCTATGATGTCCTATAGTGATTGCTCGTTAAAATGATTTGGTGGAATCTAAAGATGTGGGTTAACAATGCAACCCAACCAAGACGCTGGAGAAGAACTGGGGTGAGGCCTTCATTGCTGCGTCCCACTTACAGTACGATTAATAGGCTCTCAGGCTCACCTCGATCTCCACGAGATGAGCCAGACGTGGAGACTGTGTGTGTTCTCCGGGTAGAGCATGGTCTCCTCCATTGCACCTTGGGCTGTGCGCTCCACCGAGCAATGAACTCGTACCGTCGTGTGGTCAAAGAACAACAGGCAATCGTTTACCTTTGCCACTGGGGATGTGTGCCTGTCGGTAGCCGAGAGAGAGAGGGCACGAGGAAAGCCTGTGTGTACTGTGAGCGAATGGACTACTGTATGACTCTCACCCATCTCGTGTTCCTCTTCTTTCGACTGGTACCCCCACCCCTGCAACCTTATCAGAGTCTCTCTCCCTGTGATCTGCACCTCGACCTTCGTTCCCTGTATTACTGCCGTTCCTGTCACGTCGGCAGAGAGGGCTCGCTTAAATCATCGACTGTGAAGCTGGGAGAACCGGTACCCTTAGTTCTGAGAGCTTGTGCTTCGAGGTGATGTATTCCCGCTGGTGCCCCCGACTTGCTCGATGTAATATTGCAAGCTGAGTGCTGAATTGAATGAAGTCCATAATTTAACCTCATTACATCGATACAGATTGACAAAGCGTTATAGATATTTACTCTCGGTACGAAAAAGGCTTAGAATTCGAGTTCAACTAGGGAGGTTTAGCCCCAGCTTCATTGTGCTACATTAAAGAATGCAACTAATATCTTCGGCGGACTTAAAAATCTCCCTAGTTTCAATGTGGCAGGCATGTTAGAATTCTACGGGTTTGTCTTCATTGTTTTTCTTGTATTCACAAGGGCTAGTGTTTTACAATAAAACATATCAAATATTGAGTTTTGTAATCTTATTTTTAAATTTAAATATTCATTTTGTAATTTATATTGAAAAATCTTCTAATTCTTCTTTTCCTCTTTCACACCACTAAGACTGATTAACTATCATCGTTTAACGATAAAATCCATATTAATAGATTTTAGATTATTTTTCTTCATTTGGGTTATTATTATCTTTAGTTATCGATAAAAGACAAGGTCATTGTCAGTATAAATTTTTTTCTCGTCAACATGTGCACCTGTCTTACGGAGCAAGAACCTTAATGGATAAGATCATTATTGTCATAAATTATTTGTCACCAACATGTGTGATTGTCAACATGGTAAAAATTGTTAACTCCATATTATATTATAATCTAGAATCGTGTCACTTATAAGGTTTGTTTACTATTTTTAATTTCCTGTGTAGTATTTTTTTTATCCATATTGTTTAATATTTTTTTTTTGTATGTAAATATCACAAAGATCAACCTAAATTCTCGTGTCGACTCTTAATCTTTTTCTCTTTCGACTACGGTTACACTGTTTCTTCCAAAATCTTAAGTATAAATTAAGTATCATAAGAGTTCCTTATGAAATTACCATAATACATTATTAGTTTTATAAAAAGAATCTTGCTTAACCATCTTTTTTCAATTAATCTTCCAGCCACTTAAGATATCTATCACTCACTATCTCATTGTAGCTTCACCACCCCCACCTCATCTCTCTAATATTATCAAAGATAACAGTGATTTTCTAAATAATTCTAGATCATATTTTATAAATGTTTGGGGCTTGATCAATTATTCATCATTTAAATAGTTTAAATATATTAATAAAGAACACAAAATTAAAGATTGTCCACAAAGAAGCTGCATCATCTTGCGATGGATTGAGTGCTACCAACAACGGCTTCTACAAACAAATGATTTATCCCACTCATTCTAACATATAAATTTTTTTATTCGTTGATGATATACTCCATATTCCATCATGGTTTATATCCTCTCTCTCTCTCTCTCTCTCTCTAATGCCTCAGTCAGTGATTAATGAGGCTGAAATATGACAATGAAAGATATGATGAACTAAAATATAAAAAGAAAAACCGGTACGTCCTCACCATATTGTCATACTGCAGCTTAACCTATCGACTCTAAGCTTCGGATCAGATTAAAAGCCCCCAACTTACTTACCCCATTCCTCATTCCTCACTCCCATCATAGGTTGGGTTGACACATCTGAAGAAGAAGAAGATGAAGAAAAGCTCCACGGATAGCATGCTTCGGTCTGACACCGTAATCATACAACGATGTCACCGGAAAACGACACGAGGGACGATTTCATACCCTCAGAGGCAATATAAGAAATAAAGAAAGAAAGAAAGAAGAATACACGGTGATGCGAGGCTTCATTCAATGGACACCCATTGGGTTGGATGTTTCCTCCGAACGAGGCCAGAGAGAGAGAGAGAGCAGTGAGATAGGAAGGAGGCAGAGAGAGGTGCATTGTCAGAGGGGCGATGGCGACGTTAGGACCAATTGTTATCCTGCTGCCGTGCTCAGAGTGCAGCATGACACGACTCGTGCGGGGCCGACCAGTGCGACCATCCGTCAATTATGTTGCTTCCCATGGCGGACATCGGTCAGGCCCTTTCTGCGGTGGTGCGTGTAGCCCGACCCCTGCTTTGCTGCCCGCCATATCCTCTCCGTCGATGGGACGATATCCTCTCCGTCGATGGGACGATCAGGAGATCCATGGTGTCATGGATCACCGATGGTTGGCTCTAAGTCAACTAACGGATATGACTATCCGAATCTTATTCCTGTGTGATGCATGCTAAATACAAAGCATGCAGTGTTTCGATAACAGTTCTCTCTTTAATTTGTCGACGCTTGACCTCACCGTCACGTGACGGGGGATCGAGCAATGCTCTGACCACGTACTCTCCCAGAATTAGTAGGGTGACCCTTACCGCCCTCAACCAGTCATTGCCACCTCCTATCCCAATTCTTCGTCAGCCGCAACGGTTTCCAGCTCTCTTGCCAGATTTAATGTCGCTCAATATCGATCACATTAAACGACCGTCCTACCGATTCGTGCCACAGTGCCAAGTTTCGGATAATTTCCGAATCCTTATCGCCACCTTTGTTGCCATTCCACGATGTATTGAATTATTCTGTCCGCCCGTTATTAATCAACTATATCTCCCCCGTTATATAAAATTATAATGCTTATTACCGTTCATCTCTCCTTTCTATATCTCATATATTAGTCATCTAAAATGCCTCTCCTCTATCGCTTCCCTTTCTCCGTTCCTCACCATAAATGCGGGGCGGCGTATCTGTGGCTCCTTCCAATAAAACATAATATTCTACTCTTTCTATCTTCCTCTTCCCTCCCCTCCATTAGACTTCTCTTCAACGGTTTGACTTTTCGTAAAGCTAGTCCCAAGTGGAACGAAGAACAGTAGTGATTCAAGAAAAGGAAGGATTAAATCGAAACGGAAATGCTCGAGACGGTGAGGTACCTGATCGGTTCCGTCGGGGGCAGCGGTTTCGGCTCCAAATCGACCGGCGAGGAGGTCACCGCTGCGGCCCCTGACCTGCGCTGCATCACCGCCATCATCACCGGTAAGTAATCCATCCGACAGAAGCAGCAAAACGAAGAGCGTTATTGGCTTTAGCTTTTCTTACCGTAAGCAGGAGCGACATCCGGGATCGGGACGGAGACGGCGCGGGTGCTGGCGATGCGGGGTGCGAGGCTGGTGCTGCCGACCCGGAGCCTGAAGACGGCGGACGAAGTGAAGGCCCGGATCGTGGCGGAGATCCCCGATGCCGAGGTCATCTTGCTCCCCCTCGACCTCAGTTCCCTCTCCTCCGTCCGATGCTTCGTCTCTCGCTTCCTCGCCCTCCATCTCCCCCTCAACCTACTCATGTACGCCTCCCCTTTCCTGTCTATCAATATATATCTGAGGTCTCAGATGAAAGCTAAGCGTTAGAAACGAGAAGAGAAGAGAGAATCGTTACCGAAACTAACGGCAAATTTGACAGCAACAACGCCGGCAGGATGGTCTACGAGCATGCCGTCTCCGAGGACGGCGTCGAGATGACCTTCGCTACCAACTTCTTAGGTGTTCGTCTAACAAACCCTCCTCCACCCACAACTAATCATCTTCTAATGGGTCGTCACTATTCTTATTTCCTATTTCTGGAACATTCTATTCTTTTAGGTCACTTCTTGCTTACCAAGCTACTCTTGAATAAGATGGCGGAAACGGCGAGGGAGATGGGCATCCAGGGCCGCATCGTCAACGTCTCCTCCCACGTCCACAGTTGGTTCTCCGGCGACTGCCTCTCTTATCTCGACCGGATAACCCGCAAGCAGATGTAAGCTTAGCTTAGCCCTCATCTCCTCCATCGCTATCCGGAGAAATCATGGAGTTTGTTGTCCTCTTTTCGCTTCTGTTTCTTATCTCTGCAGACCGTACGATGCGACGCGAGCCTACGCACTGTCGAAGCTGGCAAACATCCTCCACACAAAAGAGTTGGCTGAGAGACTCAAGGTGTGCGTCGCCATGACCCATAAACCTCTCTCTATCACATCCGTCCTCCTGTTCTGGCGCTTATCACAAAAACCTCTTTTTTATTCTCAGCAAATGGGCGCTAATGTGACGGCTAACTGCGTCCACCCGGGCGTGGTCCGCACCCGACTCAACCGCGACCGCGAAGGCTTCGTCACAGGTCCTCCCCCATCCCCCATCCCCCATCCCACGTCCTTGTCGTTGTTTTCTCCCTTTGATCTGAACTTGACGTAGAACCTTGGCCATCAAACGCCAGATCTGGCTTTCTTCCTGGTCACCAAACTGGTGAAAACCATGCCCCAGGTAATAGCCCAAATGCTTAAGCAGAGAGGAAAGAGTACCGAGACTAAGTAGCCGTCTGATGCATCGCAGGCGGCCGCGACGACGTGCTACGTGGCGACACACCCGCGGCTGGTCGGGGTCTCAGGGAGGTACTTCGCCGACTGCAACGAGGCCTCGCCGTCTCCGTTGGCTTCCAGGCCGCACGAGGCGGCGCAGCTGTGGCGCGCCTCCCAGTCTATGACGGCCACCGATCTAGACCGGACCCCGTCGGGGCTCGAACCGCAGCTCGCATCGGACCGGCCGGACGAGGAGAAGTGACCACGGGAAATTTGTTTACGTATGTGACCTAACGTAGTCCACAAGGCATAGATGGGGGAGGACAGACAAAGGAATAGGATACAGAAGGTGGTACGCGGAGCAGCAGCAACAGTTTAAGGAGGTTTAGAGCGACCAAAGGACGAGCAGGCGGCCGTACGTGCGGCGCCGTTTTTATAGGACACTCATCTCAGTGCTAATATCGTATGCATATATATATATATATATATATATATATATATATATATATATATATAACCGAAGGATAAGTATAAACTATATAACATAACTCAGTTGATCTCTATGATGTATGCTGTATTGGATAGAGATGCATGTTCCTTATAGGATTAGCTGTTTGTTTTGTGCAGGATGGTCACTACGATCTTTTTCTGTACTTGACCATTTCTCGCTTTGATCATTTCTCTTTCTGTTCTATTGTTTTGAAATTTAATATAGAGTTAATATAGAGGAGTCATGCGTTGTACATAGCAGAAAACAATATGTTATGCAGATGAGAAGAAAGTAATTTAAGTGCTGGTGTAATATGTGAGTGAATTTGTTTATCAAAATTTAATAATTTGTTAAAAAAATACCTAAAGAGCTCATGTTGATGTTTGGTATTAAAATTATTTAATTATCATAAAAAGATTAATTTTATTATAGAAAAATTTGAGAAAATATATATGAAATGATAAGTGACAATTGATACTTGAAAGCGTTTTTAAAAGAAAAAGATTTATTCTTAATATATTAATATAATATATCTTTGGGAATTATATAAATCTCATGTGTTAGGTCATAAAAAATATAGAGTTGTGAAATTATAAAAAAATATTGAGAGAAATATATATGTAGTCTTCTTCTTTTCTTCCTTATTGTGATAACTCTATCCCTTTTTCCTATCGATTTCAACTTCATCCGTAAGCACCTTTCAACTCCAGGTCTCTAGATTAACAAAAGAAAATTATGACATATGACGCATCCAAATGAAGTTTCTTCTAGGCTCCCAAGATATATGGGAGTTTGTAGAAGATGAATTTGCTAAACCAAGTCCAGTAGAAGGAGCAATGAATGCAAAAGTAAGAAAATAACTCAAAGATAGAAGGAAGAAGAACAAAAAGGCTTTGTTCACGATCTACCAAGAGCTTGATGATACAATATTCGAGATCATCATTCCATCAAATACTTCAAAAGAGGCTTGAGAAATGCTTCAAAAAGTATTTGGTGGTGTTGATAAGGTCAAAAAAACTCCGCCTATAAGTTTTACGAGCTGACTTTGAAAAATTACAGTAAAGTACTTCTAAAACTATTTCTGATTATTTTACAAAAGTTATTTCAAAAAAGAAGAGAAGAACGAAAATTAAGTTTTGTTAATAACTTGTGATAATTTGAAAGAAGATAAATCTATGACATGGTATCTAGATACAGGAGCTTCAAATCACATATGTGGCATCAAAGAATTATTTTCAAAAATAGATACAAGTTATTCTAGAAATATTACATTTGGTGATTTGTCTCAAAGACCGGTAAGAGGCAAAGGTAAAATTGTTCTTAGACTCAATAATAATAAAAAATTATACATTTCATATTTTTATTATGTGTCTAATATGAAAAATAATATTCTTAGCTTGGGACAATTACTTGAAAAAGATTATAATATTGAGATGAATGATCTGACTCTTTAAATTTATGATAAGAATAAGACATTAATGTCACATATGAAAATGATGAAGAATAGAATGTTTCTTTTATATTTATACATTTTTGATTGGTCAAATTATCTTAAGATTGATATTGAGGATATTTTTAAATTATGACATCTTAGATATGCTCACTTAAATTTTGAGACTTTAAAACTTTTAGAGAAGTTTAATATGGTGACTGAAATGTCAAGAATTGATCGCCTATCAAAATTATGTGAAGTATGTGTTGTGGGTAAGCAAGAACTAAAGCTTTTCAAAATCAATAGAACAAAAAGAGCATGACATCGACTTGATCTAGTACAGTCAGATGTTTGTGGCCCTATCAGCCCAGTATCACTTGGAGGAAGTAGATATTTTCTTACCTTCACCGATGATTTACTTGGGTCTATATTTTAAAGGAAAAGAAAGAAGTGTTAAACAAATTCAAAGAATTTAAAGACTTGTTTGAAAGACAAAGTAGCTGGAAGATTAAATATTTACGAACAGATAGAGATGGTAAATATATATCAAATGAATTTCGATGTTTTTATAAAACTAATAAAATTTTACATCAATTTATAATGCTTCAGAAAAGAAAAATATATATAGAGATGGTAAATATATATCAAATGATGTTTCAGAAAAAGAAAAATAGGACTATACTTAATATGGTCTGATGCATGTTAAAAGAAAGAAAAATCTTAAAGAATTTTGGAGAAATATTGTTGCTTTTTCAGTTTATTTGCTTAACAGGTTTCCAACAAGGCAAATTGATAATTCTACACTAGAATAAGTATGGATTGTACATAAACCAAGTTGATCATTTAAGAATTTTTTAAAGTGTTGCATTTGCCAAGATATAAGAAGAAAAGAGAACAAAACTTGAAGATAAAAGTCAGAAATGTATTATATTAAGTTATGTTGAGAATTTCAATGGTTACAAAATCTACAATCCTATCACAAATAAAGTTGTGATGTCAAGAGATGTTAAGTTTGATAAAGAATAGATTTGGGACTAGAAAAATAATGAACAACATAATAAAGCTATATCATCAGAAAAGGATGATATAATACAAGCAAGCACAGAAGAAACTTTATCAGAATCATCACCGAGATCAACTAGGTCATATGATTTAAGAAGTCCAATTATAAAAAGGATAAGACCGACTCAGGAGCAATATGATGTGGCTCGAAAAATTGATACTAACAATGATGAACTTTCTTTGTTTTATCTTTTTGTAGGATATGATCAATTATCTTTCGAAAAAGCTTGTAAATAAGAAAAATGAAAACAAGCTATAAAAGAGGAGATTTATGCAATCAACAAAAATAATACATGAGAGCTTACTACACTTCCAGAAGACCATGAAGCGATCGATGTTAAATGAATCTTCAAAAAAAAAAAAAAAAAGGCATAAGGAGAGGTGGAGAAATATAAAGCATGATTGGTTGCAAAGGGATATAAACAATAATATGAGATCGACTATGAAGAAGTATTTGCACTAGTTGCTCAATTGGAGATAGTAAGATTACTCTCACTGACAGCTCAAATGAAATAAATTTTTTTACAAATGGATGTTAAATAAGCATTTCTTAATAGAGTTCTTAAAGAAGAGGTATATGTTCAACAACCCCTTGGTTTTATTATTCATGAATAAGAAGACAAAGTATATAAGTTAAAGAGAGGTCATTATGAGCTTAAACAAGCCCCACGAGCATGAAATTCTTGGATAGATGATTATTTTATTCAAAATAGTTTTTCTAAATATCCACATGAATATGCTCTCTATACGAATTCTAACTCTGATGGAGATATCATGTTTGTATGTCTGTATGTAGATGATTTAATATTTATACGCATAGTAGCTGCATGATTAAAGATTTTAAATACTCTATGAAGAAGGAGTTTGAGATGATCGACTTAGGTCACATGACTTATTGCATTGGTATTTAAGTTATACAAGACAATAAAAGAATTTTTATCTCATAAGAAAAATTATGCTAAAAAGGTTCTAAAGAAGTTCTCTATGGAAGATACATTAATCCAACTTATTACAAAAGTCTAGTTGGATATATAAGGTATTTGACATGCACTCGACTTGATATGTTATTTGGAGTTGGTTTAATAAGTAGATACATGGAAGCTCCTAAGACATCTCATTTAAATATTGCTAAAAAAAATTATAATATATTAAAGAAACAATTTAGTATGGAATATTTTATTCATCATCAAAAAGACTATATCTAATTGGATATAGTGACAGTGATTGGGCCGAAAGTTATGACGATCGAAAGAGTCCAATTGGTTTTGTATTTTATTTTAGTGGAGCTACATTTACTTGGTCTTAAAAAAATAATATCATTGCACTATCAAGTTGTGAAGCAGAATATAGAGTAGTATCTTCTTGTGTTTGTCGTGCAATATGGCCAAGAAGATTACTCCAGGAACTTCATATGTCATAGGATAAGTCAACCAAGATTTATGTTGATAATAAATCAACTATTATCTTAGTCAAGAATCCAGTCTACCATAAAAGATCAAAGTATATCGACACAAGATTTTATTTTATAATGAATCATGTCAAAAATAAAGAAGTGAAACTACATCATGTCAAGATAAGTAAACAAGTGACCAATATACTTACAAAGCCTCTCAAACTTCAAACATTTCAACAATTTTGAAAAAAAACTTGACATGTTTGACGAAACAAGTTTAAGGGGGGAGAATGTTGAAATTAAACTTGTTGAAGTATCATAAAGAGATTAATTTCATCACAGGAAATGTTCATTTCATCAAGAGGAAATATTTATGGAAGGACAAGTCAAATTAGCTATTAATTCTTGAAAATATTTCTTAAAAGAGATAGATTCATTGTTAGTACATCAATATAATTAATATATCTTTGAAGACTATATAAACCTCGTATGTTAGGTCATGGAAAAATAGAGTTTGTAAAATTATAAAAAAATATAGATTATTTGGCTTTCTCCTTCCCTTCTTCCTATGTATTTTAACACTTCAAATCAAATTTTATATGAAGTATAAGTAATGAGAATAATGAGACTTTTGGATTCATGGGAAATGTCCAAAGAAGATTGTTGCGAGCATTCCTGGAGAAGAAACGCTCTGTAGAGCATACGAAGGACTGACACGGCTGGACATGACAATGAGATATAAGCGGATAGAAAAAACACTAATGCCGATTACGAAGGACTGATAGCTTGCCTGAAAACCAGTAGTCTTCTTGCATGCAGACTTGAGCTTCTATTTGCATATGATCCTCTCTCCATATAAAATGGGAGCAACAAGAAGCTTCAGAGATAAATTTTGTGTTCCTGAATTGGTGAAGAATTCTGTGAGGATGGTAGTCATTTTAGAGTCTTAATAAAGATGGATATTAATCTCTCATAGGTTTTAGCAACGCCGAGGAAATCGAACACTAGGCTCAATTCTTTCTGTGCATGGGCTTTCCCAGGTAAATGAACTATTTAACAGGCACGAAGTAATCCCTAGTCATTTTCTGCAGATACAGATGATATTTGATTGGATCAGTGGAAGAAACACCAACTTTAGCTTCCATATGCTGGTTGTTTAGTGGAGAGTTTTGGGTCGACTGCCGCTGTGACACATATGCATCCTCTTTTCTATATGGAAACACCATATCTGTTTGCTTTATGAGAATACTTCTTCCTTGGGAGATTCCATCTCAAATCCACAAAGGTGAAAAGGTAAGTAGTGTCAACACCTGTTAGCATTTTCTATATGGATTAGTTCTTCAAAGCTATGTTGAAGTGTTCATCCTACAATAGTAGGGTCATCTTTCTTCCTCTTGTGAACCCAAAAAAATATTATCATATGTGTTGTAGCTGAGAAATCTTGACTATTATCATATATTTATATGGCAAAGAATGAATTCCTCCACTCATCATTTCGGCCGGTGGAATAGGGTTGGTATTCAGTCTTTTAATATGGGACAACAAGGAATGTAAGACTCGGAGAACATAAGAAACATATGTCTTTGTCAATACTCTATTCATATCATATCTTGTGGAAGAATCGAATATGACTTGATAGATCTTGTGCGTAAGCCTCAAGTCAAAAGTCTGGTGCCCGTTGACTGCTGAAGAATACGACGACATGCATGAATCCACCGGTTTCGTATCTGTGCATCAGAACAAAAGAGAAGATGAAGCTAGGATGAGAATACAAAGATAAAGTTATTATCAAAATATTAAAAAAAAATTAATTTATGAACAAATAAATTTGCGAAGATTATTGAATACGAATTAGCTGATGAGATCATTTCGGTCTCATTCCTAATTGTGGTGGATTGTTCATTCTGATGCTGCACTAACTTCATAGATACTTAAGATGTATCAATTTAATATCCAGTGAAAAAAGGTTTTTTGGCGAAGCATCAATCTTTGTCATTCATGATGATTACGTTGGAAACAAGAAAAACTCCATCATCGATGTCGATCCAACCCGAATCAACTCATCTCGGTCTTTACGTTTCCTTGGTCGCGGATCCAAAAGTTACAGAAATGCGCCACTTGGCAGCTCGTGGAGGGCCCGCCGCACAACGCGTGCTTATTGTGCCTTCCGCCGCCTTCCCCACCACGCTCTCTGGGTTGGACGCACGTGCCCGCTTCGGCGTTCACACGTGCGTCCGGACCGCCTTCCTTCCTCGCTCTCACACCGCCCGACACAGTCTGGTCGAATCGCACACGGCAAGCACGCAGCGACGACCGGCGGCGCCCACCTAATGGCAAAGTTATCAGAATTAAATTATCATCGGGAGAATGATATAACCTCCATCCTCCCACGACAACCATCTCATCTTCTCTCTCTCTCTCTCTCTCTCTCTCTCTGCCTCTCAAAGCTACCGCTGCCGTAGCGGGACACTAGCCGGCCGCTGCCTCTTCCGCTCCTTTCAGCTTCGTCTGGATCGCAGGGAAACCCTCCCGAGGCTCGGCCTTGCTGCGACCTGCATGGATGCTGCTCGGTGGCACCAGGTAAATCTAACTTAAGATTCGGCCTTTCGGTTCCTCAAATCTCGCGTGGGGTGCTTTGTCTGGGTTCGCGGTTGAACGAAATTGACGTGGATTTGGGAACTCTTTCAGAGATCTCCTCTGTTACGTCGTGTTCCTTTGTCCCTAAGCTTTCGATCCTGTCATGCCTCCTCCTCTAATCCTTGAAAAGAAGCATATCACTTTCTTTCTCAACCTTTTCCTCCTCCCTTTCTCTCTCTTTCTTTTTGGTTGTGCAGCAAAAAGCCAAGGCATGAACTGCGTCGCTTTGCTTTGTTCTTGTGGGTCTATCAAGTGCGGTGTGTCTAATTTACTCTGCTGTTTTCCATCTCCTTGTGTTTCTTGTCCCTTTAGTCATGTTCTTCCTCGTAAGCTTCTCTATATATCTGCGGTTCAACATGTACAAGTTGTTCGCTAATTTGTTCCGCATCTAATCTTTCGTCCCTATGGCGTTCCGGTGGTGTTGGTCTTCAGGAGATAGGGCTGGCGGAGCCCATGGAACTGGTGCCCTCCGCCGCCTTTACCACCACCGCTAATAGTACTTGCACCACAGCCAGGCCACAGGTGCCGGAGAGAAGGGCCAGGCCGCAGAAGGAGCAGGCCCTCAGCTGCCCCAGGTGCAACTCCACCAACACCAAGTTCTGCTACTACAACAACTACAGCCGCACTCAGCCCAGGTACCTGTGCAAGTCCTGCAGGAGGTATTGGACCGAGGGCGGGTCCCTCAGAAATGTCCCCGTCGGTGGTGGCTCGAGAAAGAACAAGAGATCCAACACTGCGGCACCGGCAATGGCGTCACATTCTGAGAAGCTACCTACTGACCTTATCCCCCCTCCCATCTCCCTCGCCACCACTCAGAGGTTCCACGAGGGACAATACCTCAACCTGGCCTTCCCCGCCCCTGAACCCATCGACTTCTCCATCCCAAGCGATGCTGTTGGTTCTCTCTCTGCGATGGAGTTGCTGAGAACTGGGATGACTGCCATAGGTATCAAGCCGTTCCTGCCATTAATGCAACTCCCGGATTACTCGACTGCATTTGAATTGCAACAACTCGGGCCTCCTGCTCCCAACTTCCCGATGATGGGTTTCCCTTTTGAGGACGTGAAACCAGGAGTTGTCCATACTACAGCCACAGCTGATGAGTTCGAGAAGAGTAGGGAACAAGGTGGGGATCCTCCTGGTTTTTGGAACAGTATGATAGGCGGGGAAGGCTCATCATGGTAGAACACACACAGAGAGAGAGAGAGAGAGAGGAAGCAGCGTTCCAAGATCAAGAGTAGCAAAAGAAAGCATTTGTGTTAACAGTTAGGAATCAAGAGTAACAAAAGAAAGCGTTCCAATATCCTTTTGGTTCGGGGCAGAAGGGATCTTCCGTTTTCTTGAAGCTGACGCCAACGCAATGCGGAAACATTTCATATCGTGTGCCTTCCTGTTGTTCATATGCCGTCGGAAAAGCTTATCTGTACTTGTCCGGAGTAATTAATCCACACACGACGCTTGGTTGGCGGGGGAGGCCTGTTTGGGTCCGTAATGGAAGGGGCATTGTTGAGCTGCAGCATTGAATGCTTTGCCGACGGTCAGACGCTTCACTGCTCTTTAAGCCGATCGGTGTACGACGGCGACGATCGCAACACGTGAACTTGTTGGCCTCGTATTTACACCTCCACTTTTCTTGGGTTTTTGTTTCTTCTTCCCTCTGCTCTGTGTAAAAATTCGTGACATGAACACGAATCTCAAAGATCCGATCACGTGGCAGCCGGATGACTCTTACCCGTTCGGAAACAATGCAATTCCCATTTATTACATCATATATATATATATATATATATATATATGTTATGTATTGATGGATACCCAAATCAGAGATCATCCGAAAGCCACTTATAGGTATCCCAATTTGGATTAATATGTGTCAGATACAAAAACTCGATCAACTGTTATCCCCATCTCATATTAATAATGACAACGATGGGATACCCAAATATTCAAGTATTTGTTTTCCTACTTTGAATGCATCTCAAATCCAAGAAAGGTGGATCTTAACCCGGTTTAAGTGGGACAAATAAACCCAAGCAAGCAAGGAAATCTAACTCGTCGTTGCCTATTGATTTAATAGGCATCATATAATAGGAATAACAGACTGTTCTAATTTGTGAGAAAAAAACACAAGGATCCAAAAGAAGTACACGTTATGAAGTATGCAAACATGCCAATGATGACTAATTTTATTATCGATGAGTATAAAGAGTATCCAAGTCTCTCAATGAGTTTTTACATAGCAGTAATTGAATCTGGAGTAACGCAGGCGAATTGCTAGCACTGGTGGAGCAGCATATATCGAGTTTTTACATAGCAGTAATTGAATCTGGAGTAACGCAAGCGAATTGCTGGCACTGGTGGAGCAGCATGTATCGACCGTTGCCGTCGGCAGCATCCGCATCTGTCTTTTCGAGGGCATTCCGATTTGCCCGGTTGGTCGGGGGAAAAGCTTCACCTCCTAACTGCTCCTAGCATGGAAAAGCTTGCTGATTCCTCAAAAGCATGTTCTTGATCTCTTTCAACATGATGCAGAAGAATACAATGGGACTGTCCGAGGAAATGATTCATCGATTAGGAAGCTGCAGAACTACAAGTGTGACATCAGCTCTCAAGCAGCTAAAGATTCTTACATGCAAGCTTGTCAAGATGAAACCATGCATGACTACAAGATGAAACCGTGCAGGGCTGCTTCGGCTTGACACACCCCTGTTTTCGATACCTCGAGGTCGGAGATGAAACGAGGAGCAGTGCCTACTGCACAGAATCCAAGTATGATTCAGGTGGCATATCTTTCCCAACTTAAGAAGTAGCTAGAGATCATCTATACATAAAAGATTGAAATATATAGTAAATATGATTATATATTCAAAACTAATTCGTCATAGGCACCTGGTTATGTGAAGAATCATCTTGACAGTGCTCGCAGAAGACCATGCTCTTGCCAATATCCTTCAAGTCGATGAAAGAGTCGCAGAGTGTTTGCTTTAGGAGAGATGACCGACACTTTACTGAAGATCCAAAATGCATTAAAGTCAGCTGCTGGTTAATTAACACCAAGCAATAAGTCTCACAGCAATAAAAGCAACTGAAGAGAAACAGCAGCATGACTTGCCAAGTGTCTGTCAAATTACTAATGGAAATCATGATCATCATTACTGTAGTATCATTCTTAATAGAGGTATCAGTAAGGATTGATGGAATTGTCCATGCCTCCAACACATTAGCAGACATTAAGTGCTTTGATTCCATTGATGTTGAACGAAATCCCTATTCACCCACACCTCAACCCCTGAAAGATTCCATGCAAGCGCTTCAAGAGATATAAGAAATAAACATATGGGTGTATGCTTGCCTGATAAAAAATAAAGAAACAAATAGATGTGACCTTTGTTAATTCCCTTGATTTCTGTTTGGTTCCCATAAAATGAAAGAAACAAACTATATGAGAAGAAACTTCCATCCTGATAACAACAAAGAGTACAGAAATAATTAACATTGTAAACCAAGACAATAACAGCAAACATCATAAGTTTGGAAAATAATCCAGTCCATACAACCATAAACCACTACGCATGAATCCATAACTTATCAGATTCCTAATTCATTTTTCAACACCCATAAACTGGTTCCCCTTTCTCATTTACAGGTTCTGAAATTCTTCGTTACATACATTGTGTGAATAACAAATTACATTCACATTAATGTATGGATATAGGTTCTGAACTTATCCTGGGTGCCGGTTACAACTACTGCTTGGTTAGTGGTTGAGTTGCAATCTTCATATCCAACACCTTTTCCTACCTTCATCCTCGCCTGAGACACCTAGAAAGGTTCACTAATTTAATATACAAGTCACTTCATTCTTTTCTATTACTTGAAACCTAGTGGAACTTCATGCTTTTGTACAGGTGTATGCTTTGTAAAATGCTGGAACTTGGTCATGCTAACCTGAATGCAACACAAGCACAACCAGATTTTGCATAGACTTGGGCACAGGATATTTGTAAGATCTGGAAACTCAAATTCACTCAAGAAGTCAAGATCAGACTTGGGAAGTCTTCGACAATCCACTAAAATGTCTGTATTAGAATTAACCCAAATATTCATAATCCCTCCTCAAGTATCTTATCTACCACTCCATGAATTCCCTTCTCCATCTCACTAATAGAAGCCAGAAGTCCTTCCTCTTCTATGGTGGTGACAATTTCATCCATCATCAGCTGTAGCATGTGTTCTTAAGAACCACCATTGTAGTTTAGGTAGTGACGATTGTCTTCTTCATTCATACGAGTCAGACTGCACTCTCAACCATGCTGCCCTTCTCTCTACCCTCACATCGTCCCTCCCAAAATGGTTTATAGAATTGACTAACCTTGAATATCAAACTCAATTTGTAGGGTAATGTCAACAATCTAAGTCGACTTTTGGAAAGCCCAGAGTTTCATTAATTTCAAAACTCAAATTTGTAACTAACAATTCCAGTCAAATATGATTATTTCAAAAAAAACCCAATTCCACAACAGAATCCAGCAGATCTCGTTCAATCATGCAGCTGATCCCAAACTTTACTTCAACCACCCATATCATCCTTCCCCTTTTTTTCCCTCTCCCTCTTTTCCTCTTTTTTTCTTTTAACTACATTATTGTGTTCTACTTTTTCTAGTTCCTCAAATCATTGTACAAATTTGTTAAAAAAACCAAACAATTAGAAACTTGGAGCACCTCAGACTGCCCTCTCTTACACCACCAAACTACCTTAAAACAGTGTATCCTAATTCTAAAAGTATTCCTAAGTAATCTATTATGACACTAGGACTCAATCGAGGTACTAGTTGAGTAAAACCTAAAACTATCATGAAGAAGCTAAACTGAACCCAGATTCCTGATTTATTTCATCCATCTTCTAATTCAAAATGACAATCTGTCTGGAACTTATTAAGGATACATTTCACCCAAGCAGATAGTACAGTCATAGAATTCCAAACCTTTCTTTCTTTTATCCAACAAAATAAGGACCCAACTCTCGGTCTCCCCACCTTACAAATGCGAAGTCCAAAGATAAAGATGGTACTTTAATCGATAACAGTCACATTATAACACAAGATGCATTTTACCAATGAAAAACTTTAAAAGAAACCCCATAAGCAATCCGCTTGGCATGGGCTATCTAACACAATCTAGACCTGGAAATATAAGCTCGAAAGACGGTACTTACCACAAATTCGTCATATAGAAAGAACTCGCTACTTCATACAAGAATAATAAAGCATGAAATATGTAACATACAACAACAAAGTAGATCCATGCACATGCCTTACATGTAAGGGCAGTTGACAAGGAAAGCTGTAGCTTATGCCATATATTGTCAAGATAAATGTCATTTATTGATCAAGAGAGTAGTAGTTACTCGTCAGCCCATAGAATGTAATGGATTGTAGAAGGTCTCTCACATTAAAAGAGAAAAATAAGCCATAGCAAATGGAAACTCCAACAACAGGGTCTGTCAGGACTCTGATAAAGAAGAGATAATTGATCATTTTTCAGTTGCAGGAGAAAACCAGGAAAAAGTAAATAATATAACAAGGTAAGGGGAGTTATTTTTGACCTAAAGCATACAGATTTCGGAGTAAGTACCACATCAGAGGTTAAATGGCATCTGAGTCTTCACAAGATGGACCAATTTCTTCATCTACATAAGAAGCTTCGTGATGCTTATCACTATTAGTTGGTGCCTGAGTAGTAAATCACATCACAAAATCCATAAGAAAAAAGTGGAATTAAAAAATTTCCTCAAACCAAATTACAAAATAAAAGTCAACCACAGACAAAATTCTTTAAAATTAATGCTTATATTAAAAAAAAACTACCAGAAATCTTCTTTCAGTGCGATGCATTTTGCTTTCCAACTCTTTGGCAGCTTCGTACATGCCTATAGCATTGTATGCGTGAATCATTGTTGCAAATGTGATGGTATCAGGTGTACAGTTCTTTTCCTTCATAAGCGTGAACATTTCTTCCATTATTTTCACCTCTCGAGCCTGTCCATATGCACTGATAACACAGTTGAAAAAAGGTGTGTCCAAAACAACATCAGTGTTCTCTGTTTGCCTGATAATTGTTGGAACCTTCTCCAGGAGATTAGCTTTACTGTATCCGCTAACTAGTGAGCAATAAGTGACAGAATTAGGCTTGACCCCTTGAATTTTCATCAAACGGAAAAAGTTTTCCATCTTTTCAATGTTGCCTGCTCTCCCAAAGCATTCTATTATTATGTTGAAAGTGACTGTATCAGGAGAAAAGAAACGTTTTTTCATATAATTCATAACCAACACCATTTTCCCATACATGCCTGCTTTACCATATGACTTGATCAGAATATTAAATGTCTGCAAATCAGGGTCGACACCCATGTGCTGAAACTCATCATACCATCTTTCCATTTCTTCTACTCTACCAACACTACCATAAGCCCAAATAAAAGAATTCATTGTAAATATGTCAGGCAAGCATTTTCCACTCTCAAGCATACTTGACAAATGATCCTCCATTTCTTCAAGCATTCCAGCTTTCCCATATCCATCTATAATTGTGTTATGAGTAACAGTGTTGGACTCAATCCCCAAATAAGACATTTCAGCAAGCAGTGAAGGGACCAAATCAAAGCACCGAAGTTTGCAGCAACAGTTGATAAGAATTGTATAAGTATACGCATCTGGTCTGCAATCGGAAATGGTTTTCATCTCATCAATCGTATGAATTGCCTCATCTAGGAGACCACTGTGGCCATATGCACCTACCAGTGAAGTGTAAACATCTAAAGTTGGTTTGAGCCCTTCAGAGAGCATAACTCTGAAAAGTGAAGTCGCATGATCTGGCTGTCTACACTTTCCCAGCATAGTCAATAGCCTCGCATAGGTTTGAGGTTTCGGCTGATACCAGTGTTGTCTACGAAGCAATCCAAAGATCTATAGTCCATAGAAAACCAACAGTTTCATGTATCAGATATACTGAAAATGCTATTCCCATACAACAAATCTAACTCGAAAGAAAATACGGAGGAGCAGAAAGTTCGCTCAAATCGAACCCCCATTATGAACTAAAACCAAGATTCTGAGTAAACGATGATGTAAACAATCGATCTTAAGAAGCCAAAGGGGAAAAAGAAAGCATTTTCATTGAAGAGAAGAGGGAAAAGAACAGAACTAAGGACCTTAAGAGCCGACTCCCACCGGTTGTCGGATATGGAGTCATCGAGCGCCTCAAGAACGGCTCTAGGCCACAAGCGGGTGTACTTGGCGGACCCGGCCTTGCGCTCGACGCCGAGAACGGCGGCCTCCGTCCTGAGGATCCGAGACAGATTCCGCTTCGCGTCCTTCTGGAGACCCTTAGAGGCGGCGCTCCTCCTCGCTGCCCTAACGGAGAAGGGCGGCCTGCAGTTCCTTCTCCATCTCTTCGCGGGCGGGATAACAGGAGACAGGTAAAGGTCGAGGCGCCACGACGAGGAGAGGGAAGCCGAGGATAGTGGCCGGAGGGCAGCGGAATCGGGCAAACGGAAGTCCATGGTGAGCGGATAAGACGCGTTCGCAACCGCACACGACAGAAAACAGAGACTGAAGTATTACTAATCATGTGTTTCGGGCAATTTGCCGCTCCCAATAATACGATGAAAAATAATTATGTAATAATGTTTTTATCCTTAAAAAAAGTGTGTAAAATAATATTAATGTGAATAAGAATTTTAATTATCAGAGTAATCGGACGGCCACCGTGCGATGATCGACGACTGTGATACGCAGATTGCGGTCAGGCTAAACCATGCGGCTGAGAGAGCCACGTCGGATCGGAGCCGAAGCCTTCCTTCTCAAGTGACATGGATTACACTGCTGGATAACTCGATCATCATTACATTCAGATATACTTGCACTCCTTCCGTCTCACAGAAGAGAGGAACCGAGAAGCAGAGCGGCGGCGGCGGCGACGAGGATGGATCCCATGGCCGCGGGGGCCCTGACGACCGCTGCTGGCGCCGTGCTGGGCCCCTGAGCCGACGCGGGGCCGAATACGATCGGGTAGGACTGCGAACCCGTCGGCGCGGTGGCGAAGTCTGCGGCGGGTGGGAAGAAGGTGCCGTTGGCAGAGGGGATGGCGATGGCCAGCTTCTGGTTCTTCTCGCAGTGGCCAGCGACGCCGCTGGTGAAGTAGTAGTAGCCGGGGGCGGATAGGTTGAAGAGGGAGTTGCCGTCGCGCAGCGTCATTATGGGATCCTCCAGGCCGCAGCTGTTGAACGCCCGCTCCGTCACCTGGATCACCGAGTCCTGGCTCGGCGGGTACAGGAACACTGGACCCAGCACACCACACCACCGTGCTGCAGCAGATTAAGAAGGAATGCTGGAATATATAACAGCAACAATAATGCTTACGGAGTGAGTCACCGAGGCTAAAGTGGTGGTTCTGAGACCATGAGGAGTAGAGTAGGGGGTCGGAGGGAGGGGGCAGACCCCAACAGTCGAGGTCTCCAACTTTGTACTGGTAGCACCGGCAGCCATTTTGCTGTAGCAGCGACAGCAGCAGCACCATTGCCACTACCTGGAACAATGTCCGAAGGCTATCGGGAATTAAGATGGGAGGACGATGCATTCTAACCCCCTCTTTTGGGTTTCGCTGCAGAAGGTTAAACCAAAGCTTGGGGATGAAAGAAGAAGAGGAAAGATGCAGCAGCGAGAGGGGAGGGGGAATTCGACCCTTTGCTGCTGCTGGATGGGGAAGAAGAAAGAAAGAGACGAGATAGCACGGTGAGGGGGGTTGGTGGACGTACAGGAAGCAGGGGGTTTGGATTACTTTTTGCGGCACGGCACGTGGGACAATTGGGACGAACAGAGCACGTTGTCGCCCAGCAGTGTCGGCAGAGCTGGGTTTCCCACCACCGCACCACAGTTCACGGAGGGCCGTCGATGTCTGCATTGGGCATCTTTAAGATGGGCGCATCAATATGATAGGCGGTCCATATTGACTTCAATTTTGCCCCCACCGTCTCCCAATGCAGATGGGTAGAAGTATGGGAGAGGGATTTAACGTTGGTTGGATGCCAATCCTGACATAGGGTAGGAAATTAGATTCCATTTCACATAAGAGTAAATTAAAGGAATATGTCGAATTCCGAGAAAAAAAAATTATCCAGAGGTGTCTTCTTGTTTATATTTATGTCTTTTTTCATACTCTTTCAAATACGATAATCACGTCGTCTTATCTTATGACTAATTTCCTTGACAAGACATCATATTAACTCTTAGTTTTTTTTTTTTTTGGGGATCGATTGGGTCCATCCATCGGTTTTGATGATAGAGTTAAACAAGTGAATTCCTTAATTATAGCATTTTTAAATATATTTAAAATTTATTCAAAGAAACATAAAAAGTCTCCCAATTTAATTTAATTGTTCTGATTCTTAAACCAATAAGGATATATCCTAATTTTGTATATAAATTAATATTTATTAAATTTTGAGCCAATATGTCTCACTTATAATATTTTTGAATATGGTTATAGGGACATGCCAAAAATATTATAAGTCATTTTTATTAAAGTATATTTTGATTGTCTGATTCATGGAGAGGTTCAAAATCAATATTAGTTCGATAAAGTTTGTTATACACTTATTATCAACAGATGATATCAGGTGTCCTTTTATAAGTTAGTTCGAGGTTAATTATATTTAAGGTTGTGGTTAAATACATAAAATATTTACACATTTTTTTCAGCCATAGATGTGATCATGTAGAACCCAGAAATCGTGGGATAATGACTTGTTGAGTCATCTCTTAAGAACTTAACTCTTTAGAGCTAAATTGGTTGCCATGTCATCTAAAAGGTGATGAGGTGTTGACCAAATGACATTGACATGCGGTGATATGTTAGACGTATGGTGGTAAGTTATTGTTAACATCCAAATGTCATTATTCTCATATCATGTCTTGATGCATGAAGCAAAGTCGGGATATGATTTAACTTATGTAAAGTTGTTGATTTAATAACTGAATTGTTAGAATAATGCTTTGAGCCTATTCAGTCACGTTATCATCAGAGTAGTGCTTTGGGCCAATTCGATCATGCTGTCATCAAAATAATATTTGGGTTGACTAAGTTACATTGCACTCGGAATAGCACCTTGAATTGTTTTGACCCTATTGTTGTTAAGACATGCTTATATACCAATTTGGTATGTGTTACCGTTGGATACAATTCTGAACCAATCATCTTATGTTGTTGTCAAGAGACACTTCTCGGTTGATTCAACTTGCATTGCTATTGGGAGATGATTTCTAGATTATTTTATTCGTATAATTTCTAGATTGATTTAGTTGTGTCATCATTAAGGGATGTTTTCTACTCAAATTCAGATTGATCATTATGAAAAGATACTTCTTAGTCAGTTTAGTTGAATCATTATATAGGGACATTCTTGGTCAATTCAGTTTTATCATTACATAGGGATGTTTCATGATCGAGTTTGATTATGTTATCATTGAGGGATGTTTTACAACTAGGTTGGTTACATCATAAGAGAAGGATGCTTCATGGCTAGATTTGGTTGTGTTGTTAGTGGGGAACACTTTATGATCAAGTTCGATCACATCATTTAAGAAGGATGCGTGTTGATCGATTTAACCACATCATTATAGAAGGACACCTTAGGATCGAGTCTGGCTATGTCATCATCGATTGATACTTTATGATCGATTTTGGCTACATCATTTTTTTATTATAGAATGGTGCTTCTAAGTTGATTCAATCACATTGTTGTAGATAGATGCTTCATTACTAGGTTTAGTCACGTTGTCATGAAAGTAAACTTTATGACCAAGTTAGAGTATGACATTATAGAAGGATGCTTATTAGTTGATTTAGTTGTGCCATTGTAAAGGTGCACTTTATGGTTGGGTTTCACACCGATGTAAAGTGGCGCTTCATGATCAGGTTTTGCCATATCATTATTGAGGGTTACCATATAGTCAAGTTCCATCACTTCACTATAGAAGGATGCTTCTTAAATGATTCGACCATAATGTTATAGACGAACACTTCTTGGTCAGGTTTGATCACATCATCGTCAAAGGATGCTTTATGATTTGGTTTGTCTGTGTCATTTTAGAATATCATTTTTAGTCGATTTAACTATATTATTGTAGAGGGATGCTTCATGATCAGTGTTAGTTGACAATATCGTAATTAAGGGACATTTTGTGACCTTATTCGGTCGCATCATTATAAAGAGATACCACATATATGACTTTGGTGGTACCATCGTTGAAGGATGCTTTATAACTGAGTTCAACCATGTCATTGACGAAGGATGTTTTTTTGTTGATTTGGCCATATTATTTTAGAGGAATGTTTTATGATCGAATTTGGTCACATCATATAGAGGGATACTTTTATGGTTATGTTCGATTATATCATTATACAAGAATACTTCATGGCTGGGTTTGATTGCATTGGTCGTTAAAGGATGCTTTATGATTGTATTCCATTATATCACTATAGAAGGATATTTCTTGGTTGATTTGATTGTGTCATTATCGAGAGATACAAGTTTGACTACATCATCATTAAGGGACATTTTTTGACTAAGTTTGGCTATGTTGTTGAAGAAATATGATTCTTGGCTGATTCAATTACATTGTTGTAAAGGGATGCTTGATGGTCAAGTTTGACCGCATCGTCATTAAGCGACGCTTTATGGCCTAGTTCGGCCATAATGCTTCAAGGCCTAGTTCGATCATGTTATTATAGAATGATGGTTTATAGTCAAGTTTGATGGCATCGTTTTAGAGGGATGCTTTATACCTGAGTTTGATTACGTCAACATCAAAAGATGTGTTATGACTGGGTTTGATCATGTTATCGTATATGTGGCTTCTTGGCCAATTTAGTCATATCATATCAGAGGGACACTTCGTGGTCGGGTTTGGTCACTTTATTGTTAAGTGATGCTTTATGATTGAATTTAAGCTGCATCATTATAGAAGAATATTTTATTATTGGATTTGACTACGTAATTGCATAGGGATGCTTAATGACCAGGTTCCATCACATTATTATAAAGGAATATTTCATGACTAGGTTTAGTCATGTTATTATCGAGAGTTACCTCTTTAAGTGATTCAACCGTGTTAGTGTTAGGAGTCGACCTCTTCGAGCGATTCAATCGTGTTAGTGTTGGGAGCCATCTCTTTAGGTGGTTCGACTATGATGGAGTCAAAAATTACCTCTTTAGGCGTTTCAACCGTGTTTGTATCACGGGACACTCTTTGGGCGGCTCGATTGTGTTGATGTTGATGTTGAGTGTTTTGAGGTAGCTCTTAAATCAATTCCACCATGTTAGTGTCAGGAGCCACCTTTCCAAATGGTTCAACTATGTTAGGCAATTTAGTTTGAAATCATCTCCTTAAGCAGTTTGATCATGTTGGAGTGGAAAGTCAATTCTTTGGGTGATTTAGGTCATGTCCATGTTAGTGTCAGGATCCACCTATTTAGGCAATTCCACCATGTTGGTGTTAGAAATTGCTGCTTCGAGCAGTTTGGTTATATTGGTGTTGAAAGCCACCTTTCCAACAGTTTAGCTATATTGATATTGGAATTAGTCTCTTCAAGCTATTCAACTATATTAGTTTTGAGAGCTACCTCTTCGGATGGTTCAACCATGTTGTCATTGTTCAATTATATTGAATTACCATTTTATTCTACCAAAGGATGGTATGATACAACTGTAACCCTCCATATTGTTGCTCAACCCCAATAATAATAGCTCTTATGTTCAAGTAGTTTGTAATATTTGTTAGTTGGATCCTCCTTGCACTATTCGATTAGAGCAAAATTAATTGTCTTGACATGTGGAGGGGGTTTAGAGCCAACCTTGGTTTGAGTCCAAGTTGGTCACAAACTTGTTGCTATGAGATGAACAAGTTAAATAACTGATCATATAAAAAAATTATATTGGGGGCATAAACCGATGTTTAAATAAGTATATAGTTAGACAGATTTAGTCAAGTCTCGAGTTTGAAGAATCGAAAAAAGAAAAATCCTATAAAAAATCTATATTAGAGGCATATTTGATAAGTCCCCACCAATATTTAAAGTTTGAAGGATTTGGACAAGTGTAGAGTTGAAGTGTTGGAAAAAATTCAAGCAACTTATTTATAATGGGATCTACCGTTGTATTCAAAATTATGATTAAATGCATGGAATGGTTATATACTTCTTTCTTTCGATCATAGTTGTGATTACGTAACGTCAAACCCAAAAAACATAAAGCATCGACTTACCACATTAGCTTCGTCTATAATTGACTTTACAAAGTTGAATCGATTGTCATGTTATCCAAATGACAATGAGATCATATGATAATGAAGTATTGATCATGTCACATTAAGGTATGTACCTACACAACATGAGGTAAGGCAATAATAATAATCCACGTGTCATCATCCTAGATCACAATTCAAAAGTATCATAAGCTAGGGATATTTTATAAGTTATGATAAATAGGGTTGGACTTTGATAAATATAGAAAAAAGAAGGGGACACATCTTGCGAAACCCAAAACAGTCAATACACGTAGCAAAAAAGATACTGCTGCTTTGATCTGATCTGCCTAATCTTACTCAATATGGACAAATAAAATTGCATTCTCCTTGTAATTTTTACCTGATTTAGGTGGATCTGATACGAACAACAAACAACGGATTGAATCAATGAGGATGTGACGGAAGAGACCACAATACATTGCATCCAGATACAGTCTTCTCAGCCTTCTTCTTCTACAGAAGTGAAAAGAAAGAAGGAAGAGAAAAAGACTGAGAAGGAAGATATGCACATTAATACAGCATATCTCGGAATCCGTGTGTGTCACGACAGCTTCCTACTCGCTGGAATTCGTGTGTGTCCAAGTTTCTCTGTGATTATTATCTTCTTCCTCGTTTGCGACTTACAGGTACCTAATGGAGATCCTCGGCCTCTTGACACCCGCGCTGGCCTCCATCTCCATCTCCATCTCCACCTCCTCAACCCCAGTCCCCTCGCCACCTGCGACCCAACAGGGAGCGTCGTAGCCATTCAACACACTGTTGCTGGTATCCATTACGTTGAATGGCTTCACCTCCTCCTCCTTCGCCTCCGTCTGTCATCACACGCCACCGCCATCTTTAGCGATGGAACATCATAGCATAGAGGGAACGCGCAAGCAAGCAAACTGGGATTTAACCTTACAGAAGGCTTGTGCGGTGACGTCGTCCATTAGGAAGTCATCGACGTGCCACCCGGGCAGCATGTTCATCAGGTACTCCGAGATGCTGCTGCTGTTAGTCGTTGCCACCATGCTGCCGCCTTCCCCGCTGTCGTTGCTGTCGGTTTTGATGTTGCATTGGCCATGCATACTGGTCACGGCCTCGACTTCCAGTTTCGGAGCGGCGGAGAGGCGGACACCGGTGAGGAGGAACCTGCTGTGCTTCATGGTGAGTGCTGAGGTGCTGTGGATCGGAAGGTCGCAGTCCCTGCACAAGATGGCGCGGTCCTCTTGGCAGAAGAGGAAGCCCGTCTTCTCCTGCAGGGTTCCATCACCGACAGGCGGTTTAGCATCGATTCCCATCGCCAGATGGAGATGCGAGGCAACGACAAACCTTGCAAACATCACAGAGTGGCGGGGTCTGGGCAGAAGAAGAGGGATAGAGGAGGGAGAAGCGACGGTGCTTGCCGGCAAGCCTGTTGGCGCCGTGGACGCGGCGGTCGCAGCTGTCGCATAGCGCAGCTTCGTCCGCGCAGCAGAACACCGACGCGGCCTCTGCAGTGCAGACCTCGCACTGCACCTTCATATCTTCTTCTGCTGCTGCTCCTGCGGAGGAGGAAGAGGTGGGTCCACGGAGTCGATTCCGAAGGGAGGCGACCGTGTTGCTTGCGATGTTGAGGGGAAGGAAGGAAGGGTAATATATTGAGCCCACTGCGGCTGTAATCATCTCGTGAAAGCGAAGTGAGAAGGGAAAGATTCTGAGGCGAAGTAAACAAGTTGATCTCATACGTCCATATGAGTCGCACATTAAACGACACAGCAGAGTTAATGCGAGACAGATTCCGATCAAGTTTGAGATGGATTTGAACACGTCACACACAAATAGGCATGGGCATGGAACCCAGTGGAAACCACATTGAGCTGCAACCTCTTTGAGGTAGGCTTCGAAGATTGGCAGTCATGCATCTGCTGCACCTCCATGAGCATAATAAATGAGAGATCAAGCTTTGGAAGAAGCCATAGCAATGGTCCTTTACCTCGCTTCCCTCCCAACCTGTGCCGCTTGCAGTTTGAGGAATGGTGGGATGCAAAACCAATCTGCAGATTAAGTTGCTTGTGCTTCATTGCAACTCTTTTCCCCTCTCATTATTGGTTGGAAGAGCAGACGATGAACTGGGAATGGGATCATGTATCAGACAGGAGAACGTGGGGATATGACAGTAACATAAAGAGTGCAGCAACTTGATCATGTCTGTGGAATCTTTGCTACCACCCTGCTCTTCTCCTTCTAACAGCAAATGGATAAGGATCATCCAATTCAAAGCAGTTCAGATTCTGACTTCAGCTCTCAGACTGTATCAAATTATTTTTGTGGCAGACAAGTAGACAGTGGCAGAGCAACTTGATGAAGTATGAAATTCAACTTTTCTATAGAGTTCTGATATGATTCTAGTGGTCCATATCTGCAATCTGTAACGATAGGCAGTCAACCTCTCGTATCAGCTTGTAACATATCATCTTATGATCTCTATTTCCTCATACAATGCTTTCTTGAAAGCCTTGGCAGCAGAACTGTACGCGTAATTGCGTTGGAAGTCCTCCGGTGAAGGAGCACGGAAATGGTGGGGTGATTCCATGGAAATCCCCAACAATCTCATCATGCGATGACTTAAAGATGGAGGAAAGCAACCTCGACCTCACATTGATTCTTCGTCCTCCGTGCTTTAAAATGCCTTTGTTCTTTGGCGTAAGACTCCGGATAACAAGTCAGAGACGTACTCATTCAACTACAAAAGTGCAAAAGGTGAGACTTGGCGTATTCGCCTTCACATGTGATACTTAAGAGCACATGGTTTTCGGCAATCTTAGAAGTCGTAGCTCGTCATAATACACAAAAAAGAAGAAGCAATAGTAAGTCTCAAGCAGTCGTCAATATTAGATGAAACTGTATTCTTTGAAGTCAAAGCAATAGACGATCTGTATTCTCTTGTGGAATAGAAAGGATAGAAGACGGTCAACATCTACCATATCTTCACAAGAGATTGACAGATTTATTTTCTTCGGAATTGGTACTAAGAAAAAGACGTGCTCTATTTCCTATTGGTCAATTGTTTCTTCCTGCCTTCTTGCATTACTTAATTCAACGCCAAAAAGTTCATATCACGCCATCTTCCAGATGTGGAAGCAAAGCACCCACCAAGCTGCAATTTTTTGGGTACAACAAGATTAAATTATAAAAAGATTAATTAATTATACTTTTTTTCGCCTATTTGATCAAGTTAATTTTCATCCCTGGACACATGGTTCCACTTCTTTATATTGATAGCATTTGAAAACATGTGTGGTGAGTCCTCCATTATCAATGAACGGGGGAAAAGAGGAAGCTTGTCGTTTTCCTCCAAAGTCAATTATTTCATGTTGAATTAAGATATCAACATGTAGGGTTGCCATGTCCACAAATTTGATGCCTGCTCATTATATATACATACATTTGGGGTTATTGTTGGGGAAAGGAGAAGATAGAAACCTCATCTGAGATTGCATGAACCCAAAGAAAGGGTTCGACATCTGGGACTAGCATAGTAAGGTCGAGGTTACATATGTTCTGCCCTACAAAAAGGTTTGAGCTTAAGTAAGCATCAGCTATCAACGATCATTTAATTCAGGCAACTAGACGACACCTACAAGTGCTACTCAAAACCTGTCACTCCAACATAAACAAAGCAGGATTTGATAACATGGAAGACTAGACAAGATGGTACATAGATTGGCTTCATGCTGCTTCAAACCATTGGCTAAACTTAGTACAGCTCCATAGACCAAACTGTAACCCTGTGCGGGAATGCGCTTGAGAAGAACCAAAGCAACAGTGGAACAGCTACACAAATAAGTAGGTTCGTTGGATGCTCATGGACTAAACTGTAACTCCAAGTAATGCAGCGATATATTTGTGGGAATAATAGATGTCTCCAGGCAAAAAGATAAAAGATGCAAAGAATATAAACTCCACAAACCATATTCAGTACTAGTAGCAGATATACTGGCATTTGATGTATAAATATCTTGGCTCAAGAACACAGCACTATAACAGCTCGCAAAGGAAGAGTGTTCCCAGTTCTGCAACAGGAAATTTAATAATTTGTATGGCTGAGAATGCAAAAAAACTACCAAGCTCTTCATTACCAAAGACCACAATAAACCACATCATAAAAGTAATTAATTATATGAGTTTCAAAGTGGTGCACAAAAGGCTTCATAAACTCATTCACCCAAACTTGTCGAAATACAGCATATATAAAGCACACATAACCAATAGAATCAGTAAGCTGTCATGGTCATTGTAGCACACAAAAGGATCAACTAAACAAGCTTTCATAAACTGTCTGCGACACTCAAGATCAACTTACACAATTATAACGGTCAGAGAAGAAGTCGAAGCAGATGACGCAGCAACAAAAGAACAAGCTTAGGACTGAATGGGCTTGATCTTGAAGTGCAGAGAAATTAGAGAAAAAACGAAGCACTTGAGATCCTGCAAGAAACAGAAAAGACGAGTGAGCATGTTAGAGTGATTCTTGAATAGACTGTGCTCCACGTACAATTAAGTGCTAATTGATATCTATGTGGTAATCAGTCAAAACTCAAAAAGGATGATCAACACTCACTTGCTAGAGACAAAACTAGTTTACCAAGCACACCAAGTCACATGGTGGAAAATAACGAAACATGAACAAAAACAACCAGGAAACTATAAAGAAATTAAGTTACTCCAAATATATTGCAGAATGCACAACTTTATTTAAACAAAGAGGTTATCCTTTTCTGAAAGAAATAAATTGAACCCATCATTGTGGCAGGTCTATTAAGCGCCGCAAGATTAAATAATTCTATCGGTAAAAAGAAACCCTAGAGGCAACTGTAACAGCAAATTTCACAAATAATGCAGAATAAGCATGCAAAACCATCCTACTAAAAACATATACCCACTCAAAAGAGATGGCAGAAGAATTTTTCACTTTTAATGATTATCAAAATGCCTAGACTTTCTGCTTGGGCAGTTGGGCAATAAACAAGCTTCAGGGTTCCTAAGACTATACTAGCATAAACTCATTTTCTTTGAAAAGACATATTGTTTGAAACAAAACACCAAATTTTTTTAGTTCTCAACATAACATAAACTAATGTTATTTTTTCTAATTATGTAACAAAATTTTCACTAAATAGATAGATAAACTGCACATATCAAGGTACAATCCAAAGGGCCTAGTGTATCTCTCTTGCGGCAATTACTCATAGAAAGAACCACAGTACAAGACCACTCAACTATCCATGATTCATCAACTTCAGTTTCTCAAAAGTTAAGGAATTTCAAATGAAATTTTAAATATCAAAACCTTCCAGTACATACATGGGAAGAAATTAAACAAGGGCAACACACGAAAATGTTTGTATGAACTTTGTGATGACTAGTGAGGACAAATTACACAGAAAAGGAAAATGTATGAGAACTATGCAATATTTTCCACAACTAAGTCCAGAATGTATCAAATTGCAGTCTGTTAACTTTGAGCTTCTTGGATGTCTTACTAAACCAAAACTAGATGTAACACCTTCTTGGCCTATTTGTTCATAACTATTCAACCTACATGTGTACGTGCAAGTGGAGATGCAGACATATACAGGTTACATAAATAATTTTAGGTATACATGCAACAAATGGAACATCTGCCTCAATTGAAGATCACACATATGAGCATGGGTTAAATTTTCTAAAAGGGTTAATTGTCTAAATCAAAACAGAATGACTTTGCGGCAGAACTAGGAAGAATAAGTGACATCACTGAGCTATTGATTAATTAAATCAAATTAACATGAAAAAAGTACACAGAAAGGTAATATGATAATATTTAGTTAATAACTCCCTAAAATACAATGGCTGTACAGCTGAAGATCCAAACGATGGAGTTCATCTTCTTGCTACTAAAATTAATGGAAAGACTTTGAGAAGTAAAGAATCTGGAGCTAAATCAGCTTGATGCAAAATGTGCATTTGAACAGCATGTGACCAAGTGTAGCTAATAATACATTTTCAGGGATCCAGAATGATATGGCATGTAATGGCTGACATAAATAACAAGCATGATAGACAGATCATTGGTCAATTCTGGACTACCACCACTCTATCATCACCAAACACCTAAATGCCTATCTCTCTTTTGATTAGACCCGAAATTAAGAAAAACGCATAATGACTATCATGCAATAATCTGGTGGAGAATATGACCGGTGATGGGAGAAAAAGACAGCTACGTGAACATTCATCAACAAACAGCTTCCTTTCTATTCTACTATGAGCAATTTCATTCAACTAGACAACTCCTACCCCTCGCGTTCTCATCCTAGTGCAACCTGTTCTATTACTGTTACACAACCTGGTCTTGATTGAGCAAGAAACAGGACCAAGCAAAAGCAACAAAATTCGAAGAGCACTTCCGAGAGTTGCCGATCTCAAAACAGCACGAACCTGAACGAGGTAATAGAAGACTCGAAGCCCTTCAGGATCCTGACTGCCCTGGACGTCGACGAGGGACCCGATTTTGGAGGTGGTGAAGGAGATGTGTTCGTTGTTCATAACGATCTCCAGCTCCTGTCTGCCGACCCGGTCCGGCGGTGGCCAATTGTTGTCGTCCTCCTTCATGATCTGCAATTTAACGAGCGAAACCAATCCAAGAAAGAATCACCATTAACATCAACGTCGCCAAAACCCTAGAATCGATGAATCCCAGGAGGGAGGGATTGGAATAGTGAAGGACGAAGGGGAGGGGGACCTCGCTGTCGGCGATGATGCGGCGGCACTCGCGGAGGACGGCGGGGCAGACAAAGACCTCCTTGCGGATCATGGTGTCGTTTTTGTAGTTGGAGTTATTGGCGTAGCGGAGCTTGCCGTCGGGGCGGAACTCGAATTCCAGGAACTCGTGCCCGAACTTGCCCTTGTGGCCTACGTAGTACCGCAGGTAGAACTCATCCTGATCGCTGCCGGAACCCCCCGACGCCGCCATCGCTATCCCTACCGCCGCTCCTCCTCTTCCTCTATTGGGGCCGAACGGGGCAATGCCGCAAAAGGAATCAGAGAGGCAAGGATATTGTTGTCCTGAAAATTTATCGTGTAATTACTAATCACCCATTAAATTTAAGTTAAACTTTTTTATCCTTATAAAAATTTAAAAATTATGGATATATTATCTTTTTATAATTCTAACATTATTTCAAATTAAAATTATTTTCCGTATGCTTTAGTGTCCAGTGCAATAGAAAGAAAAATAAAATAGAAATAAAATAGAATATTTTATTGCTCTTCGATAGTAGGGCTTTTCGCTGGCTTAACATGAACAGGGACGAGTAGGTCGATTTATATTTAATTATATGTATGATTTATAAGGACAAATAATCGAAAGAAGTTTTTCCCGGAAAGCAATCTTGGTTTTAGAACTTCCTAACCGTATCTTTTTATTTTTATTCAATATCAAGAATATCCCTTTTTTTTTCTTTTCATATGGACGGTGATATAACAAATGTTGACCTGGTCGCCAAGTCATCACACCCTCGGACAGCTGGCTCGCCGACGTGGTCGACCCGACGCAGGTAACCGGCCGGATATACGGGGGGCGCCAGTGCTCGTACAGCCGACCTGACACAGGTAAGGTCGGCACTCCCCAACTGCAAACGCACGCCTCATTGCAAGGACAGCAAGCATGGTGGGAGGGTACGACGGTATGGTAAGCCATAAAGACAGTAAGGTTATCAGGTACGAATGATCTACAGCACCCACTATAAAAGCTCATGCACCTCTACGGGGCAGGGGGATCGCAAAAAAGGAACAAACCCACCAACTAACTTGACCTTCGGAGGGGTCACGTCGGGAACCTACCCGACCCGACCCTCTTGCATGGGCCAGCGCCCGACCTGAATTGGAGTACTCCCTCTTCACCCGGACTCCACCACTCCAGCAGCCGACCTCCCAAGTCAAGCTCTGAATCACCACTCATCCGGATAAGCTCCCACTCTGTACCGAGAAGATCGCGGGTAAGCTAGCGCACACGGGCCTGAACCAGCAAGTGATTGCTCAGCGAACTCGGAGGCAGAACGCATCTACTAGGCAAGCACCAAAAACATCCCTATCATTTTTGGCGCTAGAAGGAGGGCCCATGTCGCCAGAACGCCCACTCACGGATTCGGGCACAGAGCGCCAGACGGAACCTGACCACCCTCGACTGGCGGAGGAAGTCGCGGCTGCCATGCCAACCCCCAACCGTTTTTGGAGGATGATGACCGACCCGGGGTTCCCCTCACCCGCATCAAACCCCGCGCCATTCATGGTCACAGCAGAGGCTTTCCTCGGCCTCACCAGCCAGGTCCAAGCACTAGCGGGGATGGTGCAGACCATAATCCCATACCTACCCCAACTGGTGCATTCAGCGGCTCATCAACCAGCACCCCCGCAAACGGAGTCACCGACGGCCCCAAGCCGGGGAATCCCGCCAGTCGCCGAGGCGCCACTGCCTCGGGTGGCCGAGGCGCCATCACCTCGGGTCGCCGAGGTGCCACCACCTCGGGTCGCCGAGAAGCCACCACCTCGGGTCCCAGTTTCGCCGGCCCCGACGCCAACCCGATCCCAAAGTCGCTCTTATAATCCAGCACCGACTGAACTTGATCTCGACACTTTATCGACCGACTCCACCGACTCCTTGAGGGAGCAAGTCCGCCGAGTCCATCAGCGACTTGACGAGGTCCAGAAGGAAGTCCTCAGATCAAAAGATGAGACTGGGGAAAGCTCTAAAGGAGGCTCCCCGTTCACCCCCGAGATATAGTCCAAGCCCCTACCGGCCACCTTCAGGCTCCCAGCCCTCGAGCCCTATGATGGCAGTGGTGACCCGATGGAACATGTCGCCACATTCCGCTCCCAAATGGCCCTTTACGACACTTCGGAGGCACTGATGTGTCGAGCCTTCCCGACCACCCTTAGGGGATCGGCCAGAACCTGGTATGCTCGTCTCAAACCCGCGTCCGTACCATCATTTGACGCGTTAGCAAGAGAGTTCGAGTTGAACTTTTTGGCAAGTGCACGCCCGAGGCCTACCATAGCCTCACTCATCGGGATGGCCCAAGGGAGCGACGAGCCCCTCTCCCAGTTCGTAGGAAGATTCACATCATAAGTACAGGGCATTCCCGACCTCCATCCGTCCCTGGCCATCCAAGCATTTATGACGGGGCTGAAGCCGTCAAGGTTCTTTTGGTCGCTGATCGAGCGACCACCAACAACTCTGCCCGAGATGTTGCAACGGGCGCACCAATATGTGGCGGCCGAGACCCTGATAGCTGGCAAGCGGGACGAGACGAAACGCTCTCGGGGGGAACAGTCTCGTGGGCATCTAGCCCCACCTCCGAAGAAAAGAGAGGACAGGTCGGGTTTGTTGCCAGCCAGACCTCCCCCGATTCCCCTCAACTCAACCCAAATGGAGATCTTTTTCCAAATACGGGAGAAGGGGCTCTTGAAGACACCAAGCCCGATGAAGTCGCATCCCGAGCGGCGCGACAAGAGGAGGTACTGTCGCTTCCATCGAGAATATGGTCACGACACCGAGGAATGTCGTGACCTTCAGTACCAGATTGAAGACCTTATCCGGCGCGAGCACCTGCGGTGATACGTCCGCGAACAACCCCCTCTCTCGGACGGTCGGCCATCCCGAGATCTGTCTCCCCGACCGCAGGGTCCGGTCGAAAAATAGATCGACGTCATCTTCGGCGGTCCAGCATCAGGCGGCAACATCTCATTAGCGCGAAAAGCATACGCGTGATCCGAGGCCGGAAAGAGGCCGCTACATCATGAAGACCTTGACGTCACGTTCAGGTCGGAAGACGAGGAACACTCATCTCACGACGACGCGCTAGTAATCTCAACCCGCATGGCCAATGCCTACGTCAAGAGGGTCATGATCGACACGGGACGTTCGGCTGACATCCTGTATTTCAATGCCTTTCAATGATTGGGATTGGACCTAGACCTCACCCCCCTAACATCTACCTTGACAGGGTTCACTGGGGATTCCATCTCTACCATGGGAACAACCACGATCCCCGTCACGTTCGGGGGGGAGCCGAGATCAAAGACTCTGCTGGTGTCATTCATGGTGGTCAAGCTCCCATCTGCGTACAACGCCATCATCGGGCGCCCGACCCTCAATCGGCTCAGGGCGGTCGTGTCAACGTACCACCGGGTCTTGAAGTTCCCGACTCGAGCCAGGGTCGGCGAGGTCAGAAGTGACCCAAGGGAATCCAGGCAATGCTACTTAACGGCGACAACGTTGTGCAAGAGGCCGAGAACCGAACCATTCGGCGCCACGCCCCCAGATCCAGAGGAAAACACCCGAGACACCCACTCCGTGGAAAGAGTCCTCGAACTAGCACTAGACCAGAACCGCATGGATAAGCTGGTGAAGGTCGGGTCGGAGCTTGCGGAGAATCAACGAGTTCAACTGATAGATTTCCTGCGGAAGAACGACGATGTCTTCACGTGGACCCCAAACGACATGCCGGGGGTCGACCCAGAGATCGCCCAACATTACTTAAACATCTCCCCCGACGCCCGACCTGTGAAGCAGCGTCCGTGAAAATTCGCTCCGGACTGACAGAAGGCTATAGAGGACGAGGTCACTCGCCTATTGGGTGCACAACTTATCGAAGAAGTGAAATACCCGACCTGGTTGTCCAATGTTGTACTTGTCAAAAAAGCGAATGGAAATTGACGGATGTGCGTTGATTATACTGACCTCAATCGGGCTTGCCCGAAGGACTGCTACCCACTTCCTCACATCGACCAACTTGTGGATGCCACGTCGGGGCATCAGCTGCTTTCCTTCATTGATGCCTTCTCAGGATACAACCAAATCCAAATGGCCCCGAGAGACAAAAGAAACACGGCCTTTATCACACATAATGGAACATATTGCTACAAGGTGATGCCGTTCGGATTGAAGAATGTCGGCGCGACCTACCAGCGCCTCGTGAATCGTATGTTCAAGGACCAGGTCGGAAGGAATATGGAGATTTATGTAGACGATATGATAGTCAAAAGCCGGCATGCCGAGACCCACCTCTCCGACCTGGAGGAGACATTTCACGCTGAGGAAATACAAGAAGCGTCTCAACCCGGCGAAATGTACTTTCGGCATCACATCCGGAAAGTTCCTCGGCTTTATAGTACATCAACGGGGAATCGACGCCAATCCCGACAAGATAAAAGCTATACAGGAGATGCAGCCCCCCAGGACTATAAAAGAGGTCCAACGACTTACGGGAAGGTTAGCAGCCCTAAGCCGCTTCATTTCCCGAGCCGGAGACAAGAGTTCAACCTTTTGTCACGCATTGAAGTCGGCAAAAGACTTCAAATGGACCCCCGAATGCGAGGAAGCATTCCGCCAACTCAAGAGTCACATCGAGAACCTGCCGCAACTAGCCTCGGTGAAGGATGGCGAGCCCCTCGGCTTATACCTCGCTGCGACCGACCTGACGGTTAGCTCGATCCTGGTAACACTCGATAAAGCCGGGGAAAGGCCGATCTACTACACTAGCCATGTTCTGGCGGGGCCTAAGCTCCGCTATACCCCATAGAAAGGATAGCTTTGGCGCTGATCCTAGCCTCTAGAAAACTGAGGCCGTATTTTCAGACACATCCCATCAAAGTAATAACCGACCAACCCTTACGCCAGATCCTTTCCAAATTTGATGTTGCAGGTCGGATGCTTAAGTGGTCGGTAGAGTTAGGGGAATTCGATATCGAATACGAGCCGAGAAAGGCGATCAAAGGCCAAGTGCTCGCGGATTTCCTCTCGGAGCTCACACCTCCACAGGCCCCGGAAAACCCGATCCCTAGATGAACTCTACATATCGACGGCTCCGCCAACTCGAAAAGAGGAGGGGTCGGTTTGGTGCTCAAGGACCCCTCCGGCCACACCTACGAGCATGCCCTGTGATTAGGATTCAAAGCTATAAACAATGAAGCCGAATATGAAGCGCTTTTGTTCGGTCTTAAGGTCGCAGCCGAGTTGGGAGCAGAAGACATAGAGATATTCACCGACTCCCAACTCGTCGCTGGCCAAGTTAACGGCACATTTGAGACCCGGGAAGCAGCAATGGTCAAATACCTCACCGAGGTGTGGCTTATGATAGTTCGGTTTCGAAGGTGTACCATCACCAAGGTACCTCGCAGCGAGAACGCGCAAGCAGATGTCTTGGCCAGGTTAGCTTCCTCCCACGCGACCGACCCACCAACCGGAGCAATGGTGAGGACCATCGGGCCCTCCATCGGTCCGACCATGATGACTGTTGATCAGGAAGACGGAGGCTGGACCGACGAGATCCTCCGCTTCAAACAAGCAGGAGTCCTCCCCGAGGATAAGGCGGCTGCCCGAAGAATCAGAAGGACGGAATCATGGTACTACATCGTTGATGGCCGCCTCTACCGGCGAGCCTTCAGCCGACCCCTACTCCGCTGTCTGAACCCGACCGAGGCGCAAACTACCTTAGCTGAGATCCACGAGGGAATATGTGGAGACCATGTCGGGGCTCGCACCTTGGCACATATGGTCCTCAGGCAAGGTTACTACTGGCCCACGCTACGAAAGGATGCCCAAGCTTATGTTCGGAATTATGAGCCATGCCAGAAGCACGCCCGACTCCAACATAGACCGATGGTATCACTCACGACTGCCGACTGCGCCTGGCCCTTCGCCCAATGGGGAATGGACCTCCTCGGCCCCTTCCCCCCAGCCTCGGGACAGAGAAAGTTTCTGATAGTCGGAATCGACTATTTCACCAAATGGCTCGAAGCCGAGCCGTTGGCCTTCATCACCGAGAGACAAGTTGAAGGGTTCGTATGGAAGAACATCATAACCAGGTTCGGCCTCTCTAGGGCGATCATCACAGACAACGGCACACAGTTCAACAATGCGAAGTTCAAAACATTTTGCCAGAGCTATCGCATCCAGCTGAAGTTCAGCTCGGTTGCTCACCCCCAAGCCAACGGGCTAGCCGAGGTAACAAACCAAGCCATTCTTGAAGGGTTGAAGAAAAGGGTCTCCAACGCTACGACTTCTTGGGTGGAGGAGCTCCCGAGTGTCCTATGGGCTTTGAGAACGACTCCAAAAACCCCGACGGGGGAATCACCATACAGCCTGGCATTCGGGACTGAAGCCGTACTACCTCCCGAGGTGGTTTTCCCGACCCTTCGAGTCCAAACCCAATATCAGGAGGAGTCCGACCAGCAGCTCCGTAGGAGCCTCGACCTATTGGAGGAAAAGTGTGTCGATGCTCATCTCCGAGCATTGGCCTACAGAAGAGCAGTCGCAAGAATTTACAACCAACGAGTACGCCCCCAACGCGTCAGGACGGGCGACTTGGTGTTACGGAAGACCGAGGTCAGCGACCCGACCCGGTCTCGCGGCAAGCTGGCCCCGAACTGGGAGGGTCCCTACCGAGTTATCGACGTTATCCGAGACGAGACTTATACGCTGGCAACAATGGAAGGATGGATGCTGCCAAGAACCTGGCACATCACAAACTTGCGAAACTTTTACGCATGACAATGTCAGCAAAATGACCTGGCTTGTATTACCACTTGTACCGAGTTGAAATGCAACTGTATCAGCAAAACAACTTGACTTGTATTGATTTGGAACAAGTACAAAATAGGTCGGGAGCAAAGATGAGGGCTACCCGACCCGAGTTACAAGCTTCAAAAAAAAAAAAAACAAGTGAAGAACAAAATCAGGGCTCGGGAGGCGCCGAGTCATCAAAATCCTATTGCCGCTCCATCGGCACTGAGTCATCCTCGGGGTAGATAGTGAACGGATCTTCTTCAATGTCGGCATCAGGGTATCGGGCGCGAAAGCGAGCCAGCGCCACCCGACACCCATATTCGTAAGTGACCGACCCATCCGTTTCAGACCCTCTTTGAAGCCGAGGGACCCCTTGTACTCGGCGACCGCCTTCCCCGGTAGCTCGGCTCGGGCATGCTCCAGGTCTTTCACGGCCTGCAGCAGCTCGTCATCCATCCTCCGAGCCCTGGCTCGGGCCTCCTTCAGCAGATGCTGGGCATTGCCCAGATGGCCCCATAGCTCCCTCTCTGAGGCTTCGCGTCTGAGGAGCTCCTCGGCCCTTTCACCCTTTAGTTTTTCGAGCTCCTCCCTCGGCCTGGACGCGCGTTCCTCGGCCTCGGCAACCGCCTCAGGTCCTCTCTTGGACTTCAGGACGTCGAGCTCCTCTTGCAGTTGCTTCACCCGATGGTCCATGAAGGTGATCAGTCGACCCGCGTTATGAACCCGGTCGACCAATGTCATTTGGAAGTGTTGACCCTGCACGAAAGGATAACCTTTAGAATGTAACAAAGGAGAAAAACTTACATTACGAAGGCACAAGTCAGGGAGGCTTACCAGGACCATATCCTTGGTAGCTCGGGCCATCAGAACCTCCGAGGGGAGCGTGTACAGCTTCCGCGCCAGTTGGGGATGGAGAATCCCCCTTTCGTACTCCTCGGCTGCTGACGAGTTGTTCCACACCTTCGTCGAGTTTTTCAGCCCTGCCCACCGAGCCTTTAGCTCCTTCTCGGGGTCTTGATGCCCCAGATCAGACATCAGCAGGGCATAATAGCCCTGGTCGTCCTTGTAAACCTTTGTCTTGAAAATGTCCTTCATGGACCTCGGGCGCTCGTGGACCGGTGAAGCGGCCCCCTCCTCGGACTCAGCAGATGCCTTCGGCCTCTCTGGCGATGCGGTAGGTTCCTTACCCTTGGAGCGGGAGCGGGACCCCCCCTCGCCGACCCAGGACTTGTATTTTCTCGTTAGCACCTTCGTCTTCTTTTGTTGCTTCCCCGTAACTTCTGCCTGCTCAGTCGGGGGGGAGCCGGTCTTTTCAACGGAGCCCTCGGAGCCTCCCTCGAAGGAGACGCACCGACCTCACGGGCAGTGGGGCGGCTCGGAGGGGCCTTTCCGCCAGTCACCTTCGGCATCCCGCGAAGCTCCTCAAGGTCCATCCGGTCTGCATCACGACCTACAGGTCAGTAAAAAATTAATGAAGCTAGAGCAAAGCAAAATGCTAGTACCCCTGGAGGCCGGACTCAAACCCGCCTCAGCGAGCCAAAGCTCGGTCATCTCCTTGATCGCACGAGAAGAGGAAAGAATCCCCTTCAGTCGGCCGACCAGGACGGTCTCCTCCTCGGACAGATAAGGGGGGGCGTTGTCGATCGGATGAGCCGACCAGCTGAGCCCGAATCCCCAACCCAGACCACTAACGTAAAGATAGCGGGACTTCCAACCTTTGTTACTGGAAGGTGCCCCGCTGACCCTAAAACCAACTCGGGCGATAAGATAGTAGCCGTCCCGACTCTTGCATAGGCGAAAACACGCCATAAACAAGTCCCGAGTCGGGATAATCCCAGCTCCTCGGCATTCACCCAAGAAAACCACAAGGTAACGCCACGAGTTGGGCGCTACCTGGCTAGGAGAAATTCTCCACCATTTCAGGCACTCCTCAATCAGAGGGTGCAACAGAAACCGAAGACCGGCCTCCAAGGCATCTACTGAGATACACATGCCGGGGACGTCCAAGCTATAAGGACGCTCCCCCGGCTCTGGAACATGCAACCTGTACTCAGTCGGGATGCTGTACCGTGCCCTAATCGCGGCAAGTGACCCCTTAGTCACCGTCGAGTCGAGGTCATGAAATGACATCATGACCTCCAAGTCCCTCTGAACCCTCGCGTCGACAGGCGACGGGGGCTCGGAAGACGCTCCCGAGGAACCAACCTCGGGATCACCCTGACTCGACTCCCCCGACCCCGAGGGAGAAATGACCCTGACACTAGTCGAGGAGTCCGACGAGGTCATCGCGACCTGTTCAAAAGGGGCTGCCGAGCTGAAAGGGCGAAGGGTGGCTATGGTGGTCCGAGACGGAGGCAGGAAGAATGCAAAATGAGCAAGTGAGGTCTCTGCCCAACCCCGCAGCTAACTTATAGCACCCAAGGGAGTCGTTTCAGCTTCTCGAGGTAAGAGCAAGCGCCGCCACCCCAAAAAGCACTCAGCGCATTAAATGCGCCATAACTATGATCGAAACCCTAGGCAGAGGACGAAAAATACATATATATATATATATACATATATAATATTGAGTTTCGTGCCCGAATTCACCCTCTTGGCCGAATCTCCGGATTCGTGCCTGAGTTCACTCTCTCGGCCAAATCTTTGAGTTTGCGCCCGAGTTCACCCTCTCGGCTGAAATCTCCAAGTTTGCGCCCGAGGTCACCCTCTCGGCCGAATCTCTGGATTTGTGCCCGAGTTCACTCTCTCGGCCAAATCTCCGGATTTGAGCCCGAGTTCGCCCTCTCGGCCGAAATCTCCATGTTTGCGCCCGAGGTCACCCTCTCGACCGAATCTCCGGATTCGTGCCCGAGTTCACTCTCTCGGCCAAATCTCCGGGTTTGAGCCCGAGTTCGCCCTCTCGGCCAAATCTTTGAATTTGCGCCCGAGTTCACCCTCTCGGCCGAAATCTCCAAGTTTGCGCCCGAGGTCACCCTCTCGACCAAAATCTCCGGATTCGCGCCCGAGCTCACCCTCTCGGCCAAATCTCCGGATTTGAGCCCGAGTTCGCCCTCTCGGCCAAATCTTTGGGTTTGCGCCCGAGTTCACCCTCTCGACCGAAATCTCCAAGTTTGCGCCCGAGGTCACCCTCTCGGCCAAAATCTCCGGATTCGCGCCCGAGCTCACCCTCTCGGCCAAATCTCCGAATTTGAGCCCGAGTTCGCCCTCTCGGCCAAATCTTTGGGTTTGCGCCCGAGTTCACCCTCTCGATCGAAATCTCCAAGTTTGCGCCCGAGGTCACCCTCTCAGCCAAAATCGCCGGATTCGCGCCCGAGCTCATCCTCTCGGCCAAATCTCCGGATTTGAGCCCGAGTTCGCCCTCTCGGCCAAATCTTTGGGTTTGCGCCCGAGTTCACCCTCTCGGCCAAAATCTCCGGATTTGTGCCCGACTCCATCCTTGGCAGGAGCGATACGCCGTAATTCCCGAGCTCATGCTCGATCGGATCTACTCTTGCTGCATTACAATTCCCGAGCTCATGCTCGGTCGGATCGACTCTCGATACACCGTAATTCCCGAGCTCATGCTCGGTCGGATCTACTCTCGCTGCATTACAATTCCCGAGCTCAAGCTCGGTCGGATCGACTCTCCATACACCGTAATTCCCGAGCTCATGCTCGGTCGGATCTACTCTCGCTGCATTACAATTCCCGAGCTCAAGCTCGGTCGGATCGACTCTCCATACACCGTAATTCCCGGGCTCATGCTCGGTCGGATCTACTCTTACTGCATTACAATTCCCAAGCCCAAGCTCGGTCGGATCGACTCTCAATACACCGTAATTCCCGAGCTCATGCTCGGTCGGATCTACTCTTGCTGCATTACAATTCCCGAGCTCATGCCCGGTCGGATCAATTCCCGAGCTCATGCTCGGTCGGACCGACTCTTGATACATCATAATTCCTGAGCTCCTGCTCAGCCTGATCAATCGCCGCACTCAGAACTAGTTCAGGGCGATCTCGATACAGCGGTTAAATGCAAGACCTCATCTTCGACACCCTCATCAGGCGCCTCGAGAAGGTCTTCCCGGGAGGGGAAGAATGATATAACAAATGCTGACCTGGCCACCAAGTCATCACACCCTCGGACAGCTGGCCCGCCGACGTGGCCGACCCGACGAAGGTAACCGGCCGGATATACGGGGGGCGCCAGTGCTCGTACAGCCAACCTAACACAGGTAAGGTCGGCACCCCCCAACTGCAAACGCACGCCTCATTGCAAGGACAGCAAGCATGGTGGGAGGGTACGATGGTATGGTAAGCCATAAAGGCAGTAAGGTTATCAGGTACGAATGATCTACAACATCCACTATAAAAGCTCCTGTACCTCTACGGGGCATGGGGATCGCAAAAAAGGAACAAACCCACCAACTAACTTGACCTTCGGAGGGGTCACGTCGGGAACCTACCCGACCCGACCCTCTTGCATGGGCCAGTGGCCGACCTGAATTGGAGTACTCCCTCTTCACCCGGACTCCACCACTCCAGCAGCCGACCTCCCAAGTCGAGCTCTGAATCACCACTCATCCGGATAAGCTCCCACTCTGTACCGAGAAGACCGCGGGCGAGCTAGCGCACACGGGCCTGAACCAGCAAGTGCTTGCTCAGCGAACTCGGAGGCGGAACGCATCTACTAGGCAAGCACCAAAAACATCCCTATCAGACGGATACATGAATCTGTCCAATTATTGTATTTTTAAACTATATTATAATATTTCTGATACGATCTAAAATAATATAAAATAACGAGCAAGTTTCCTATAAATAATTCCCTTTTCAATTTTTTTTTTCAAAATGCATCCTCTTTTTATTTTTCCAAATAATACCCATATTTAAAAAAAAAACCCAAATATATCTCACTAACTCGTTCATAATATTTTTTTACTAGTTTTCAGTATTTATAATTTTTATTCAAATTTATAAGAATGAATATTTGAAAGAAGTTTTTCACTAAAAGTGCTTTCAATTTTAGAACTTCTTAATTGTATCTTTTTTATTTTATATAATATCAAGATTATCCTTTTTTTTCTTTTCATATGGATCGATACGTGAATCGATCCAATTACTATATATATATATAATTAATTTATAATATTTTCTTAATATGACTAAAAAAATTATATTATTTAATTCCAAAATTATTATATATATATATATATATACCTATTTAAATTTAATATAATATATCAAATAGTTTGTAGTATATTTTGATTTTATTTGACTTATTTATATGTTTATATGATCAAAACATTATAATAAATTATAACAGATAAAGATACAATCAACTTTTTAAGAAATAGTTTTGATTTTTTTGAATTAAAGACATTATTTAGTGAAAATCAAAAGAAGGTATATTTTAATAAAAACTATAAAAAAAGGAGATCTTTAAAAAAAACCGCCTTGCACAAATGAATCGGTCCATAGGAAAAGTGAAAGGGAGAAAAAGAAATGATTGACTGTCAAATTAAAGTATTTGAAGTACTAAATAAAAAAAATACTATTAGAGAATTATGCGAAAAAGGAAGTTTATGTCTAAAATTCGCTCCACCTTGCCGTCGTATAATAATTACTAAAAATTCTAATAGCAACCGTTCACGTCAATAATACACCGACTCAAATCAGACGCAGCTACAGCAAAAGGAGAACATATCAGATCTCACCTCTTTCTCCTCCTCCTCCGCCTCCTCCTACTCCGCCGCCTCCCTGAAGATATCGACAAATCGCTGATCGAATTCCGGGTTTCTCGGGCGTTCGCCTCCCTGGTGGTGGATGGAAGCTATCAGGAAGCAGGCCTCCAAGTTCAGGGAGCAGGTCGCCAGGCAGCAACAGGTAGTCCGCTCTCCCTGGATCTTTCTCCATCTTCCCTCCCGTTACTGTCGTCGGGCTGTTCTTGCTTCGATTCGTGCCGATTGCTTTCTATTCGGGGCGGATTCACTGCATCTAGGGTAATGATTGACTTACCGAAGGTCAAAAAGTTTCTTCTTTCTTTTTCTCGGGTTGATCTGTTCTTCACCAAGTTGTTGAGATTGTATGGTTAAAGATGATGTCTTCGTTCAGCTCTTTGTGAAGAAGTCTTCGTTATTTCTTTGTGAATGCCGATAGAATCGTAGTCGTGAGCGAGCGACGTTTGGGTCGATTGTTTCTTTCTTATTTTCCTTTTATCTTGTACCCGAAATTGATTGTGATTTGCTTTCCAAATTACAAGAAAATGGGAGATCGCAAACTATTAGGATGATGACTTGAAAGGTGAATCCCAGTGACCACAGCGGATGATTCCAGAAGTCCCACCTGACCATAGAATCCTGATTGCAGCTGCAAAATTCATCTTTGTTTCAAGGGTATAAATTGAATCATTTTCGTGCCCTGTGGAAATCATTAGACAACCGAAGAATGAGACATGTATTTTTACATCTTATAATACAATTGAGATTGTAAATGATAATGGCAACAAAAAATGTTTTTTTTTCGCACAAGAGACCCATATCCTACTGTGTTTCATAGTCTATTTTCCGTCCAAGAAAACAAAATTCACTTTTAGGAAATATATTATATGCCGACTCATATAATATATTTTTCTGAACCTTGATTTGTTCTTGCTCGATGCCATATTTGCAAATATCTATATTTGCTTCATATTTCCCAACAACTTCATTTACAGTCAATTAGCAGGCTTTTATTTTGCATTTGCTGCTCAAAGTTTCAGTGTCTTTTGTGTTGCTTAAAAGCCCTTGTAAACATAAGCAATTTCCTTCTCTGTTAATGTAGTCAAGTTCATAACAGAAAAGAAACAGAATTCACCTTCACAAGTTATGGCATATGCCATTTCCTGGTTTCCATATCTTTTGTTAGACTTTGCCAAGGACTAGTTCATGAGATAAACATATGCATTACCTTCTTCTATGTCAGTGCAATAAACCATTTATCTGCTTGTGGAAATTAGGGAGACTTGCTGAAAGTATCATATCACTGTCATGGACATGAGTAACATATAGATTCCTGTTGTTACTTCTACAGGCTGTTTTTAAGCAATTTGGAGGTAGTGTATATGGAAGTTCTGATAATGTAATTACAGATTCACCAGAATATCAGCAGCATCAAAAACTAGAAAAGCTTTACATATCAACCCGAGCTGCCAAGGTTAAAAGCTCTCAACTTCCTGTCTTCTTATCCATTTTCTTCTCGGTCCTTCTCATTCGCAGTCTTTAAATCATCATCTTGCAGCATTTTCAAAGGGATATAGTCCGTGGAGTTGAAGGCTATATTGTTACAGGATCCAAACAAATTGAAATAGGTACCTTTTCCAATTCATGTGTTTTTCCCATCTGTTCATTTTTATCCATTGCTATTTTCTGTAGAGCCAAACTTCAATTTTTTGCTCAAGTCATACTACTTTTTCCAGTATAGACAAATATATTTTGTTTCTAATTTGAGTCCATATTGCTTAGGCAATAAATTATCTGAAGATAGTAGGAAATATGGCGGTGAGAACACCTGCACCAGCGGAAATACACTATCAAAAGCTGCTTTATCTTATGCAAGAGCTCGTGCTCAAATGGAGAATGAACGTGGCAATCTTCTAAAGGCTCTCGGTACCCAGGTTCTGGCACTTGTTTCCCAAGCTAATTTTTTATGCTGCTCTTCTAACGATGCAGCCCAGACTCTTGGTTCATAGAACTTAGAGAGTTTTTTGTAAGAGATACTTGTGTATTCATATTTATAGTTCAAAAGTTACATGCCTTTTACCTTTGTTCTCTTTCATTTAGTGGATAAAGATTACAGTGGATTTGCACACTGTATTCTATCTGTTGTCCAGTGATTACTTCCTTTGCTGTAAACCAGACTCTCTTGGCAAAACTTATCCACGTTTACATAGGTCAGTTTTATCGAGTACATTTGACTCATTGCTAATTCTGGATACTACGTTAAGGTAATGTTCTTTGGACATTTGCCTTTGTTGTTTTTTTACTAAAAAGTTCTTAATGTACTTATGCATGTTAATTCGATATTTTTAATTAATCCATACCTACGACTATTACATTTGCAGCTGATTCTATTTATTGTCTATTTTGCCTTGCAGTATGAGCAAGACCCTGGTTTTAATTTGTTTCACTTACATCTAAATTTTATGTGAAAGTATTAAAGCATCAAATGGATTGTGTTTCATTAAATGCTGTAATTGTCTCAAGTTCTCTCTTATTTTTTTATCACACACTTCTTTTTTCTGAGTATGTTTCTTATAGATGGCAGATTGCCAGAGAAGATGCTTAAGTTGCTTTTTTTATATTGATGTTCCTGAGTTAGGGATCCTTATATAAACTGGTTTGCTAGATGCTTTCAGTGTCCACCAATCATATGCTATCTGTGCATTGTTAAATGCTTTCAGTGTCCACTTATCATATAATGTTGAATTATCTGTTTTTGCCAGGTTGCAGAGCCATTAAGAGCCATGGTAATGGGTGCTCCGTTGGAGGATGCTCGGCACCTTGCCCAGAGATATGATAGGATGCGCCAAGATACTGAAGCTCAGGTAATCTTATTAGAAACTGATAAGATTATGTTTCTATTGGATACTCTCCATAGACATTCCTCGCATTTATCACTAATGATCAGCCTTATTTGTTCAAGTTGCTAATGGAATGTTATATTTAACTTGTATTGTTTAATTTTCATTTATATCTGTGATTCAATTTTGAACTACCTGAAAGTTAGTGTATCATACATAACTTCTTAAAAATTTCTAGCATGTAGTATTTTGTACCTCTTAAAAAGGGAGCCACTATATGATTGAACTATTTTCCTATCTTTTAATAATTAAATATGTAATTATCAAGATTTATAGGGGGTGTTTTTGCATCGTTTGTCTCAAATCTCAAATACTGTAGCATAACTTAAAGTGATGCAATGATAAGCAATAATATACTTATGCATATGCATGTTCACTTTGCAACTGGGTTTGGAAGTATTCAAAGTCACAATGGTAGAGACATCCACTTTAAGGTGCTTTTGACAATTTTAAGAGCATGAGTTCAGTGCATGAGGCTTCCAACAGCTCTAGGTCTGAGGAGAGTTAGACGAATGCAGTCTTACAGTTGAATATGGCTGTCTCCATGCATCAAGCCCCTGAAAGCCAGAACGCTATGTGTAGGATGGAAACTAGTAATCTGGTAATTTTACTTGTATGAATAGATATTGAAAAGATACACTTAACAATTTGTGAAATTCCCATCCAGCTGCATTAGATTGTTTCTTGATACAAGTAACTTCAATCAGCTAATAAGAATTTGTGAAGCTGCAACTTGTAACCAAGATGCTTGGCTACCAACTTGATATCTGGGATTATAGTTATGCATTTTCTGCTTGCAATTTATTGACCACTGTGCCTGGGAGCTAAGCAACTACCTAGGGAAGTCGTTTCGTTGTTGAAATTCTTGTAGCACATGCCCTTGCTGTTTCATAACTTCTTCACCAATTTTTGTGCAATTATCTATACTAATGGAAAATCTTCAAGCTATAATTATTTTTTAATCTGAAAGCTATATCTGTAAGGAAGTTCCTTTGAAGATAGGTCTGATAATATGACAGGCTATTGAAGTTTCAAAGCGTCAAATAAAAGTAAGAGAAACTGTTGGTGGTGGTGACTACATTTCGAAGTTAGAAGCTGCTGAAGCCAAGTTGCACGAATTAAAATCTAATATGGCAGTGTTGGGTAAGGAAGCCGTTGCAGCAATGACTGCCGTGGAGGCCCAACAACAAAGGTTAACCTTACAGCGGCTTATTGCTATGGTATAGACTTCGGTTTATGCTTCCAAGTAGCTGGATTTTCACATATTGCTATCTTTTGCTTAATGTCTAACTTGCAATTTTTTCTGCAAGGTTGAATCAGAGCGCACTTACCATCAGAAGGTCCTACAAATTCTCGAACAACTTGAATCAGAGGTGCCTGAGAAATTGATTATTGTTACATTTACATATGCATCATGTGTATGTTGAAAAAGTCTTTGACATGGATAAAGAAACTGACCTTGTCCGACCGTGCTGATGGATTTGATTAATAGATGCTGTCAGAGCGTCAAAGAATTGAAGCATCCCCAAATCCAGCAACAGAAAACTTTGTGCCACCTCCCCCATCATATGAAGAAGCCAATGGCATTTTTGCTAACTCAACTGTCGATGCATCAACTGAAACCATGGAATACTTTTTAGCTGAGGTAATTAAAATGACCTGTATGTCCACCTCATTAAGCTGGGTTATACTAGCCAGTTGAGTTGTTTAACTGTCTTTGCTATGCTGACTTAAATGCATTATATGTTTGGTACTGCAAGGTTATTCAATCGTATCAAGCTGAGACAGATGATGAGCTTAACTTGTCAGTTGGTGACTATGTTGTTGTACGTAAGGTGTGTGCATTCTTCCATGAATTGCTTCATTCATGTTCTGTCTCAAGTTTATTGGAACTAAATATTTCCACGATGAACAGTAACACCTGGTTTCAAATGTTATGACATGGTTTAATTTCAATTGAGAATCTTTTATTTGTCAGATTAGATTACTTGTCAGATTTTTGAATGGCCCATTGGCTTTTCTCTTCAAGACGAACCATTTTCCTTTGAAGTTTGACCATAGCTTGTCAGTTTTTGGCTTCCTTACAAACTCATCCCAAGAACAGGGATTTTTAAGGGTTGTTTTTTTACTACAGTAACTTAGGAAAATCTCTTAAGAGTTTTTATTCTAACAAAATCTCAACAAAAAGCATAGAACTTTCAGCCAACTAGACTGTTAGGTTTTAAGAAACTCATGCCAACAATTGGCACATTGTCATCGGCCTTGGTTTTTGTTCCTCAAAGTTTGGAGTGAAAAGCTGTTACATGTAAAAAAACGTAAAAGCACTCAACTTGTTCTTAACAAAACAAATTTGGGAATTTTGTTATCATACAAGTTTATTATCATTATTTTTTTTTTCTTTTTACAAACAAAAGATAGGTAAGTGGTTGTTCAATAGGAAAGTGCAACATGCATCTGCCTTTGTTTTCATATTCTTGAAGTTTGAATTTAGTTGCATTCTGGTGATGTCATACCATTTATGACCATCAAATTAATCTGCTTGTCCACTTACAGGTATCAAGTAATGGTTGGGCTGAAGGTGAATGCAAAGGAAAGGCAGGTTGGTTCCCTTACACATACATCCAGAGGCGGGACCGTGTGCTTGCAAGTAAAATTGTTCAAATTTTGTAGAAATATGTCTCTGGGAGATGTCTATCTGCTTGTTGTAATGTCTGGGTTTCCATAGCCTCGAAACAAATCATGTTTGTCTCTTCAGTTTATTATTTTGTTCTTGCGTTCTTGGTTCCCTATGTTTATTTAGATGGCCAATTTTGTCGACTGAATTCATGATGCTGTCTTGTATCATTGTCCAAGGTTAAGTGGATCATGCAGGGATGAAAGTTATTTCTTGCTCTACCCACTTTAAGGCACAATTTGAGTTGCTTTGCTTGATAAGTATACAGAAAATGCCACCTGCAGCAGCTGCATAAAACGTGCCTGATTGTGATCAATTGTATTATGTTGGTTGGATCAAGCTGCAGCTGGCAATAATTTTTAGCACTTTCCAATAACAATATGAACATTCAGCTTTTAGTTCTGGTTATTATTATTTTTTTATGTCTGTAGTTGCATGGTGAGAATTGTTTACCTACGAAAGGTGGGTTCTCCTATATTAGGGAATAATATCTCCATGTTGATGTAATGCATCAAATTGAAGGTGGCCTTGGTACAACAGTAAGATTGTCATTTGTTCTTTAAAGATCTGACTGAGCATTCTTGAGCCGAGTGATGACTAGGTATTTGGGTGTCGTGAGCTTCAAAAGAAGGTTGTATTTTTATAACATATGTACTAATTTAAATCAATATTAGGGATATATTTCACCTAATGACTGCAGTGGATGACTATGAAATAATGCATGCATTTTGAGAAGAAAATTGCATTATTAATTGGTTGCTAGGTTTGTAATTTTTTTGATCTTTGAAGGAATTCATTTCTTTTAAACTTGGATCTTTTTGGTTTGTCAGTGTTATTAATTTCCTTTTTATCTTTGGGGGGATTTATTTTCTTTAGACTTTGATATTTTAGTTAGCATTGACGTGAACTGGATTATATCTTTTTGTCAATAATTTTTTTTAGATTCGTTAGCTTTATAAAAGAAAATCTATACTATACCCCACGTTAGACTAAGCATAATATCCCTACTGATAGGAGTAATAAGAAATAAACCATAGAATAAATACCTTATTGCTTAATCATGCAAGCGTGAGTAAACTTTCTGATCTTTGGAGAAATTTTTTTATTTATTTAAACTTAGTTCTTTTTGTTTACCACTATTGCGAATGGGGTTACATCTTTTTGTCAATAAAATATTCTATTTTTTCTTTTATAAAAAGAATCTATACTATACCCGATGTGAGTCCAAGCTTAATATCCATAAGGATATGAGTAATGAGAAATAAACCACAGAATACCAGACATCATTACCAAAAATAATGTTGTTGTCTTTCCGAGGTGTGGCTGCAGATATAGAGTTGCAGAAGGCTTAAATCTGCAGACTTCTTCTGATGGTCCACAAAATGTTTCAACGACAACAAGAATCCAAATAGTGACTCCGTTTCGAGTATAAATGGAATGTGATACCCTTTTCTTAACATCCAAATTAATGCAGTTGCAACATTTTGTTCTTTTGCCTGCAAGTAGTATTATTACGTGTATGACATTGTGAGTTGGTTCGACATGCCGCCAGATTGGTCCAATGTCAACAGGCAGCAACGTCAATTGATCCTTCCACCGAAGTATTCGGCAGTTCATATGCTCAGATTGCATCGCATTCATGTCGAAAATAAATCAAGCAAGTTTAGTATTTCTGGATTTGAAGTGTGATTGGGAAATAATGATGTGGCCGACACCCTCGATTCCATGTTGATATCGCCGGTCTTGTGTGGATGACGCCACGATATTAAGTGGTTGATACCCAATCTCATATGATCGACGCCTTAACATTACGTCCTTGATATTTCATCACGTGTAGCTGATATGATATCGTTCCTCGAACATTACTGATAATATCATGCCTATTTCATGTCTTTTGGAGTTGTCGTAGCATGACTCCTTAAAGGTTGGGTGATGCGTAAAACCATTTTCGATACCTTTAATATAAGTATCACAGGAGTTTTAGCGGATACACATCTAATGTAATTTTATAAGATTCGACAACCTTGATTCCATGTCGATATCGTTTGTCTTGTGTGGATGATGTCACAACGTTAAATGGTTGACTCGCATGATCGACACTTTAGCTTCACATGGGAGACAATCTAATGTCACGTCCTCGATATTCTACCATGTGTAGTTGATATGACATCGTTCCTCAAACATTAATGATAAATCATGTCTATTTCATATCCTTTTGAGTTGTCATAGCATGACTCCTTCAAGATTGGGAGATGCACGAAACTATTTTCGAAAAACTTTAATTTAAGTATCAGAGGAGTTTTAGCGGATACACATCTAATGTAATTTTATAAGATTCAACACCCTCGATTCCATGCTGATATCGTCGGCCTTGTGTGGATGATGCTACAACGGTAAGTCGTTGATACCCAGTCTCGCATGATCGACACCTTAGCATCACATAGGCGACATCTTAATGTCACGCCCTCGATATTCTACCATGTGTAACTGATATGATATCGTTTCTCGAACATTACTTATAGTATCATGTCTATTTCATATCATTTGGAGTTGTCGTAGCATGACTCCTTCAAGATTGGGAGATGCGCAAAACCATTTTCGATACCTTTAATTTAAGTATCAGAGGAGTTTTAGCGGATACACATCTAATATAATTTTATAAGATTCAACACCCCCGATTCCATATCGATATCGTCGGTCTTGTGTGGATGACACCACAAAGTTAAGTCGTTGATATTCGGTCTCGCATGATCGACACCTTAATGTCATTTGGAGTTGTCGTAACATGACACCTTCGAGGTTGTGTGGATTAAACCACAGCGTTAAGTGGTTGAGTCTCGCATGATCGACACCTTAGTATCATGTCTATTTCATGTCATTTGGAGTTATTGTAGCATGACTCCTTCGAGATTGGGAAATGTATGAAATTATTTTTAATACCTTTAATTTAAGTATCGAAGGAGTTTTAGCATATAATGTAAATTTATAAGATTAGACACCTTTGAAATTTAACTGTTCCTAATATCGATAAGAGACAGATATAAAATAAAATTTTGATTGATTCCGAATTGATATCCAACTAGAATAATTGACTATGCAGTGCAATGTTAGGCTGTAGTGGTCAAACCTTGCAGCTGATTGAGATTGTGGTGTGTAAGAGCACGCTTTGTCACTCCTCTTTATTCGCCATTTACAGTTTTCAAAGAGATTAAAGAGGCTCTGAAACCTGTTGTTGTTGCATCCATCAGAAATGGTGGTGGTTGAGAGAACTTTTAGGAGCTGTCGTCCGTCCGCGGTGAGGGGTCGGATTCGTGGTAGGTGGTGCGACGAAGGCAAAGGTTAGAGGTTAGGCTTTTACTTCACCAAGGACAAAGCAGACAAGATTTGGTTACCTACTATTAACTATAACTTTTATACACAATTCTACCATCTTATTAATTAAATTAATTATAAATTATCTTACGTAATTAGTTATAGATATTTATATTCTCAAAAGTTATATTGAGATCTTTATATTTATCATTGAGCATGATGTGTTGACTTAACCACATGATGCATGCATTATTTTCACTAACATAATTTATAGTGTGAAAGAGAAATAAAATTAAATATTTTAATTTCGTAAATATAAGGATTCTGATATATTTTTTGAAAAATATAAAGATCGAAATATTAAATATAACAAATTATAAAGAATAATATACACTTAACACTTATTAATTATATAACAGCCCTGCCTGTGATCTAATTATGTGAGAAGATGCCTACCAGAATTGATTGATTGAAACATTGTTTCCAGTGTTGGTGGGAGCTGTGAGCACATCATTCCTTCTATCCCTTTGTTCTAATTCCCTTCAGCTGAAGTATCAGATTTCACATTGTGTTTGCTCACTGGCAAATAGAAGTACTATACGAAGATAGGTTAAGGTTATGTAAGACAATGACCTCTCTCTCTCTTTCTCTCTCATCACCTATTTCTAAAAGTTGAATCACCCATTTCTAAGTAAGTGAGCATAAATCCCACTAACTTAAATGACAAGCTTCCTTCCTTCATTACGATTATGCTGATGTTTGGAAAAAGAAAAGCTGTCATGGCATTTAGATCCGTGAACATTACACAAGAATTAACGATATAAATATAAAATTTTAACATCTAAAAACATTGATATGATTGCTAGTGTATTATTATATACTCACTTATTAGAGGATTAAAAGTTTTATCTAGCATATTTTATACCTAAAAATTGATTTGAGAGAACTATTGAAACGAGTGACATGTGAATAAAATTCAAGTATACGATACAAAGTCAATGAGAAATTGGATATCGTATGTATACTTTTAATTAAACACCGGGAAAGAAACATATAAAAGATTCGAACTTATTATAAATTCCGATATAATATAAAAGATTCAATTGGGTTGCTCTAATCCTTAAAACCTAAGTTAATAAAAAAAAGGACACAATTATTTCTTTTAGACAGGACATCATACAAACTAAAAAGATAGTAGTTTAAATAAATAACAATAAACTTCTCTCAATCATTCACTTAACGCATTGACGACATCATTTAATATCCGAAATCTGAGTTCTATCTCGTCCTCGTAAGACGTCATCACAATCGCAGAATAGATGGCGTAGTTCCTTACAAACATTCACTGAAATCGAGTTCCTTCAAATGCAAACACAAAACCACAACTCTCGTATTCTCACGTATTATTTAAGTATAACTTATGTTTGCCCAGCATAGAAATAATTATTTAAAAGATTTCTTTACACAATTAGATAATCTACAAATTATATGATATCATGTAATTAATGCGAATCTGCCTTCGACAAGGAAGGCAGCAGCTGAGTTTGGTGGGAGAAAATTGCTGGGTGCCTAAAATTGTGTTGGCTGAGTGAGACCCTTCTCTTCACACAACACACTGTTTTCTGCCTTCCTTACGTGTGGTGTCGTCACAGTCTCGTCAGACTAACCTCACCTACTTCTCTCCACCCCACTGCACCATTGAGTATGGTGTCCAATCATGCATCATCATCATCATTTAGGTTTTCCATTACACTCGTCTTCCCAAGCGCCATAATTAACTGAGTAAAACATGGAAAGGACGCCTGCAGGATTGCAAATAGAAATCTAAGGATGCCGAGTCCGGACATCTGTAGAGATCAAAGATGCAAAATAAATACGTGACGGGGATGGCTACTATGGAATGAGATATGCCTGTGGATTGTGGCCTCTTGTTAGTTGCTATATATATGTGGCCTTCTCCTCTCTTCTTCTCTCAGGAGAAGATATCTCAGAGAGAGAGAGAGAGAGAGAGAGAGAGAGAGAGGGAGGGAGGGGTATAGCATATAGCGGTAGCAGCTATGGGATGGTCTGAAGAGGTCACGTCCCTGCACTTCATGGTATGCTTCGCTATACCTTTGGTGCTCCTGTTTGTTGTCGCTACGAGAAGGCGAGGGAAGCTGCCCTTTCCGCCGGGGCCACCGCAGCTGCCCGTCATCGGCAACATGCTGATGATGGACCAGCTTACGCACCGCGGCCTGGCGAAGCTCGCGGAGCACTACGGCGGCCTCTGCCATCTCCGCCTTGGCTTCCTCCACGCCTTCGCGGTGTCCACGCCGGAGATCGCTCGACAAGTGCTTCAGGTGCAAGACAACGTCTTCTCCAATCGCCCGGCCACCATCGCCATCGCTTACCTCACCTACAACCGCGCCGACATGGCCTTCGCCCACTACGGGCCCTTCTGGCGCCAGATGCGCAAGCTCTGCGTGATGAAGCTTTTCAGCAAGAAGCGCGCCGAGTCGTGGGCCTCCGTCCGTGAGGAGGTCGATAAGGCTGTCCGCTCCCTCTCCGACCGCGCTGGCTCTGCTGTCAACGTCGGCGAGCTCTTGTTCAACCTCACCAAGAACATCATCTTCCGGGCGGCGTTCGGGACGCAGAGCCACGAGAACCAGGACGAGTTCATCTCCATACTTCAGGAGTTCTCCAAGCTATTCGGCTCGTTCAACATAGGGGACTTCATCCCATGGCTCAGCTGGATGGACCCGCAGGGCCTCAACAAGCGGCTCAAGGTGGCACGAGCGTCGCTCGACAGATTCATCGACAAGATCATCGACGAGCACATGGCGAACCGGAAGGAGGCTGATGCAGCCGATGCTGACATGGTGGACGACATGCTCGCCTTCCATGACGAGTCCGGCTACCGCTGCCAAGCAGGGGAGAGAGATGATCTCCAGGGAACCCTCAAGTTGACCAGGAACAATATTAAGGCCATTATCATGGTGCGTTCCAATATCCTAACAATGTTTCGCTGCTTGGTTCACTTTCTTTGCTCCCTCTTCACGCAATACAATTAGATAATCTCACATCAGAATTAGCTCTCTCTCTCTCTCTCTCTCTCTCTCTCTCTCTCTCTCTCTCTCTCTCTCTCTCTCTCTCTTCACGCAATACAACTTTAGCCATTAGTAAGCTAAAGTTCATATTCCTTTAAAGCTATGGAGCAGCTGCAGTCCAGAAGCATGATGATGATGCACGACATCATCAGAAGATAGCAAGTTTTTCCTGCCTAACCACACTTTTGGAATTATTAAAAGCATGATATTTTAATTCAAAGCAGTAATTATTATTTGTTATTGTTCTTCTGTCTTCGCATATCCTGAATTCTTATATGATGGTTGCTTGAATTTGCCTCAATGAATTCAATTGCTTGACGACGCAGGATGTGATGTTCGGCGGCACAGAGACGGTGGCCTCCGCCATCGAATGGGCCATGGCCGAGTTGCTGAAGAGCCCTGAGGACATGAAGAGGGTGCAACAAGAGCTGGCCCACGTGGTCGGACTCGACCGGAAGGTGCACGAGAGCGACCTCGACAAGCTCTCCTTCCTCAAGTGCGTCACCAAGGAAACGCTCCGCCTCCACCCCCCCATCCCTCTCCTCCTCCACGAGACTGCCGAGGACTGCGAAGTCGCCGGCTACACCGTCCCCGCTCGCTCCCGCGTCATGATCAACGTGTGGGCCATAGGCCGGGACAAGTCTGCATGGAAGGACGCCGACGCGTTCCAGCCGTCGAGGTTCACCCCCGGCGGCTGCGCCGCCTCTCTCGACTTCAAGGGCAACTACTTCGAGTTCCTACCCTTCGGGTCGGGCCGGCGCTCGTGCCCGGGCATGCAGCTGGGCCTGCACGCACTGGAGCTCGCGGTGGCGCAGCTGATGCACTGCTTCACCTGGACGCTGCCAGACGGCATGAAGCCCAGCGAGCTCGACATGGGGGACGTGTTCGGGCTGACGGCGCCGAGGGCGGTGCGGCTCGCTGCCGTCCCTGCACCACGTCTCAGCCGTCCACTATACTGAACACTCTTCCACAAAGGATCAAATGAGAGCGACGAGTTGGTGGGTGTGTTTATCTTCTGTTGTTCAAACAATAATAATGCTTTATTCTACATGAAACCATACATATATATATATATATATAACATATATATATATATATATATATATATATATATATATATATATATATATATATATATATATATATATATATATGCATGAAATATTTTGTATCGAACATTGCTTCGATGTCAATCTCAGAATAAGATCATTGATTGGTGATTGCAGCTCAATGTGGTACATCAATTGTCTCATGATGGAGTAATACATCACAAGTATAAGAAATCGGCCACATTGGTCGGAGGTCAAATCGCACACGCAGTGCGTCCTTTAAAATCTTTGGTTTCGCGTCAACTCCACTAGCATATGTAATAGTTATATATACTTTCAAAATCAATGATTATTTATTTGCATAAATACATCCCTTCAAGACCTAAAACTTAATTCTATATCACTATAATTGATATGTATCCGCTGCTCTTAAATAAATTTATAATTTATATTGATATATTTTAAATACTTATTATGATATTACAAAATATTAAAAGTATTTTAAATCATATATTTATTTACATTTAATCGAAAATTAATATGAAGCATAATTTTTAGCAAGAAAACCTTTCATTTAGGTAAAGAAATTTACATATAACATTAGGTTGGCATAACACCTATAATTAGTTGATTGATAGAAAGTACATGTAATATGGAGGCCACCCTCTTCCTATTTGTCCACATAGGTAAGAGTCCAAGGCAAACGATTATGTGTTATCCTTTCATTATTGCCCGCATGGATAAGAGACCTGTTGAAAATCTTGAGAGCATCACATATGCAACGAAAAAAATAAACAAAAAGGGTTTATCACGTTTATTATATCATCGTGCGATGATTGATGTGCGAAAATTTATAAAATCAAAAACTACTAATTATGTGAGATATGTTACTTAGGGAGATCGTATATCCCTGAAACATTCAGATCCAGTAGAAAATGATGAAGGCGGTTAGATATCCTCTTCTCTAGCGGTATCCACACGATGGATCGATGCAATTATACTCCTCAAATTGCAGCCAAAGCTTATAACTTTTGTGTATCTTCTTCGCAGCTTTTACACACCACCTTGTAGCGAACGTGGAAGATGCTTTCTTCTTCGCTATCCTTTTGTAGTAAGGAAAGGGATGGTCAACTGAGAAGATATGAGAGGGAGGAGAATAGGAAGGGGCGGTTAAAGATGCATCCTATTTATAGAGAGCCACCTAAACCCTAATGGATCCTGCCTCAGTGGGTATTAGATCTCTATCCAATTATCCACACCTCTTGGATTATTATATCTCTATCCAATAATCTTAATTTACCTCCAATTGGGCTTTATGCAAGGAGTCCATTAATGTTCGGTCTTATCTAATAATAACATGGGCTTATTATATAACTCATATTTAATCCTCTATTATTTGTCCACTATATGTGTATGACCTTTCAGACCCAATACTAAGCTGGCCGTGAGTTTCACCCGTTAGAACTCCTTCTGACTTAGTGAATTGTTATCACATAACAATTTACTCAACTCATTGACTATAAACATACTAGGGGTACAAGGGATCTACTCTAGTAGACTTGTCTGTTCTCAGTTACCGTGTATCTATAGTCCCTCATCCGTATAATATCCTAGAGACCGTATATTAGATATGGTACTATCAGACCATATACAGAATCCATCTAAGTCTCGCTCTAATCGGAGTCTCTCGGAGAACTTTTCTCTCAATCCGAACAACCATGACTAGGGATTTGGCTGCGCAATGACACACAGGATATTCTTCTCATGATGCCAAGAGTGGATGATCCTCTATTAACACTCAATTGCCTTCGTAAGGTTGGCTACCAATCTCGATAACCGATTGTACCAGATCTAAAACTTTTCAGACCTGTAAGTCTGACGTCAAAGAAAGGATTACTCAAACAAGGTATTCTTGGTGTCTCAAGTCTAAAGACCAGATATACAACTGAGACTACAAATCCATTGTCTAACATTAGGTATCGTTAACCATCTAACTTTCCGTAAGCGAATCAATTAATGAATTTATTTTTCAATAAGCACTTATAATGTACCTTTAGTGTCCCTGCACGAGCGATTATAAGACTAGCTATCTCCATCATATAGATAGGTATACAATATATTAGTCTATCTGGTTATTTCAATATCCGTCTCGAGTAACCTATGACCGAGATTATTTAGGGTCCGTGTTTAAAGATGAATCAATCTCATTATCATAATCTCATCACGATTCAATTCTAATTGCATAGATCCAAGGACATCACAGTATATGCAATATGCATATAAAGTAAGAATATATTAATAATAATAATAATAAAAAAGAACGCGCAGTATGTCATACGTGCCATCACTCACGTGATTGGTTTACAGGGCACTTGTAACCAGCAAAACCAAGGGGAGGTTGTTAGAGATGATTTAAGGTTGTTTCCCTATAGAATATTATATCTCTTTATTATCAAATATAAAATCTCATCTTCAACACAATGAGAAGAGGGGAAGTATCACATTTTTTACTACACAAGTCCACACTTATATATCTCATATTACTAACTTAGGTGCCGAAAGGATTGGGTCGTGAAACCTCTCTCGATCTTGATCTTCATGCAAGTGACACCTCGGGAGCTCGACCTTTCCACCTTGGAAGTACTTTATACAACCATGTGCATATGGATCTAGACCATGTCCAATTGACTAACACATCAACGAATTCTTCCCATAACATTTTGGCACAAAAAAGAAGGCCCAATATTGTAGGAACATATGTCTACCAACCCTCTCATTGAACAATCAAGCGAGAAATCTTTGCCCTTGGCCTATAGTACTTTTACCCAATAGGGGCAACAACCACCCTTTTTGCACATATGCATTCACTTCAGTGCAAATGTTGATACGATACTAGCATCTATTTAATGATTAGGGCCTCTCACCCCTGAGGAGACCCCGAGCCACCTAATTATCCCTGTTGAGGTGTCTTTGAATCTCATTCAATAAGTGTAGAGTTAACGGACATGAAGCTAGTTATCTCTTCGCTTTTGCCCCAATTAGCCCAACAGGTGATGCCACCAGCTTAGTCGCGATCATTGACTTAACCACCATCGACATTGGCACTTGTTAAGGTTCCCTCACCTAACATGATGTCTACATCCCAAGAGCGCTGGAGACTTGTCAAATCGTTAGCCGAGGGGGCACTTTGGTCTCTAATTGTGGAATTCAGTGGATATAGCACCACCACTATACCCTGCTTGAATTTGAGACCCGATCAATGGATTTGATGGAGGATTCCCTGTGGATCCAACTACAATAGATGGTTTGGCATTTGGAAGAGATGTGAGGATAATTTCAACAATCAAAATATGAAGCACTCGTTGACCCCACTTAGGGTCGAACGCCATTTCCTCATAAAATCTATAAAGAATCAATCCCAATGAACTTCCACTTCCTGGCATTAGAGATATTCGATGACAGTGCTGAATCAATGGAACACATTACAACTTTTTGCACTTAAATATCGTTATATGACAATTAAGATGCTTTGATGTGTCGCATCTTTCAGATTATGTTAAGAGGCTCAACATAAGAATGATACACCCTCCCGAAGCTATTTTTCATCGGTTCTTTTGTCTAGCTCGTAAGGGAGTTTGAGTTTCACTTTTTTGGGAACATGCACCCGAGGCCATTAGCAACAATGCTTCTCAGACTCAAGCTAGGGGAGGAGGAAATGCTTATAGACTTCATCGCTTAGTTTACAAATGAAATTCAAGAGATGGTAGATGCCCATCCATCATTCATAATATAAATCTTTATGATGGGGCTCAAGCCCTCTCTTCTTCTAGTCATTGATAGAGAGATCATAAATGATTATACCAGAGACACTTCAAAGGGCCAATTAACATATTGTCGCTGAGGTAATGATCTCATATAAGTATGAAGAGTCATGTAAAAGGCCGAAGCAAGAGCAGCCACATTCCACATTGACCCAAAGGTCACCATGACGAAGGAGAAACGAACAACCTAAGTCACCTTGCCAAGGTACATGCTAAATCCCACGAATATAATTAGAACTAAAATTTCTCTATAGATAATAGAGAAGGAGCTCTTAAGAGACCCTTACCCGATAAAGACTTTGTTGACGAAAAAGAGACAATTCTAAATATTACCATTTTCATATTATAGCCATAACACGAAAGATTGTCATGACTTAAACGAACAGATTGAAGAACTCATATGTCAAGGACATATTGGGCAGTTCATCTAAAAGCACCGAGAACCCTCCTCCCGATCTCAAGGGCTGATAGAAAAATAAATTGATATTATCATTAGTGGACCCATCTCAAGGGAAGACAGCTCCTAGGGTCGTAAAGCTTATGTCTAAGATACCATTGAAAAAGCACCCTTAGAAATAACTTACCAAAAAAAAAAAAGACGACTTAGAAATAACTTTTAAGGAGAAAGAAACGAATTACCTTGACTCAAACCATGATTATGCCTTAGTAATTTATGTAAAGATTATAAACTTTTGGGTGAAGACGGTTATAATTAACACAAGTAGTTCTATTAATATCTTCTACTATAATGATTTTTATAAAATCGAGCTCTCAACTAACGATCTTACCCTTATAACTTTTTCATTGACAAGATTCACTAGCGACTTTATCTCACCTCTCAGGACCATGAACCTACATATCACATTTAGGGATGTGTCTTGCTCCAAAATGATAGGTAAATTCATGGAACTGGATATCTCCTCGGCGTATAATGCAATTATAGGCCAACCAGTACTGAACAAACTAAGGGCAGTGGTGTCGACTTACCACATGATAATAAAGTTTCTGATGAGAATATGCATTGGAGAGCTAAGAAATAACATACGATAGTCACGCCAATGCTACCTAACAGTGATCTGCTTATCAAAGAAGACCTGATTGAGTTATCAAGATCGAGGCAATACTTCTCGAAGAGAGAGATGCAACTCATCAACTTTCTTCATGAAAACATCGAGGTATTTGCATGGTCACCGAGAGACATGTCAAGAATCGATTCACGTAAGAAGAAACCCGCCATGGTGGGAAGTATAAGATAAAATGTGTCTGAGGTGCACGAGTTAGAAAAAACTGACCCGTGTTAGAAGAAACCCGCAATGACAAGAGATACAAGACAAAATATGCTTAAGACATATGAGTCAAAAAAATCCAACCCATATTAAAAGAAATCCACCATGATGGAAGGCACAACTAAAATATACCCGAGGCACGTGAGTTAGAAAAACCTGACACACATTAGAAGAAACCCATCACGATGGCAAACACAAGACAAAATACACCTAAAGTATGTGAGTCAGGAAAACTCCACCCTTATTAGAAGAAACCCATCATGGTGGGAGACATAAGATAAAATATGCCCAAGGCACGTGAATCAAGAAAACCTGACCCATGTTAGAAAAAATCCATCACAATGACAAAATATGCTCAATGTGTATAAGTAAAAAAAACTCAACTTATGTTAAAAGAGATATGCTATGGTTGGAGGCATAAGATAAAATATGCTTAAGACACCTGAGTCGAGAAAACTCGACCCACATTAAAAGAAACATACTATAACAGGAGGCACAAGATAAAATATGTCTGCGGTGCATGAGTCGAAAAAACCTAATTCGTATTTAGAAGAAACCCACCATAGTAGCAGGCACAAGACAAAACTTGTACATGATATGTGAGTTGAGACAACCCGACCCGTACTAGAAGAAACTTACCACGGTGGGAGGCACAAGACAAAATGTGTTCGAGGCACGTGAGTTAAAAACCTGACCCTCGTCAAAAGAAACCTGTCATAATGGAAGGCATAAAACAAAACATGCCCGTGATACATGAGTCAAGAAAACTCGATTCATATTAGAAGAAACTCATCATAATGGGAGACACAAGACAAATTATACATAAGTCAAGAAAACCCAACAAAAAGCACAAGGGAAAGAATGTCCAAAGTAAGGAGGTTGAGCATCGACCCCTCCTCTTACTTAAGGTGGGTAGACCACTGCTCAACGTAGTCTATTGACTTAGGAAGAAAAATACGAAAACCTGACCCCCTCCTCTGCTCGAGGCACAGTGGTTAGGAAAACCAACCATCTTCTTGCATACGATCATCGTCGAGCCATGGAGGTAGGAAAACTTAACCCCCCTCCTTCGCCCGAGGTGGGGATATTAGAAAACTGCCACCCCTCCTCTACCCAAGGCACGGTGATCAAGAAATTGACCCTCTCCTTGCCTATGATCATTGTCGAGGCGTGGTGGTCGAGAAACTTGACCCCTTCTTTTGCCTGAGGTGGGGACATAGAGAAACCTGACCCTCTCCTTACTTGCAATCATCGTTGAGGTGTGGAGGTTAATAAATCCAATCCCCTCCTTCGCCCAAGGCATGGAGGTTGGAAAACTCGATCCACCCCTCCACCTGATATGTAGTGGTCAAGAAAGTCGTGGAGGTTTGGAAACCCAACTCCCTCCTTCGTCCTAAAAGTGGAGGTCAAGAAACCTGATCCCCTCCTCCACCCAAGCCATCGCCGATGGTCAGGAAACCTGACCCCACCTTTGCCCAAGTCACGATGGTCAAAGAAATCTATCCTCTCCTCGTCTACGGTCAGTGTTGAGGCCTGGAGGTTGAAAAACCCAACTCCCTCCTTCGCTTGAGCCATGACAATCGACAAACTTGACCAAGTTAGAAAGAGATATGGAGGATGAAAAACCCAACCCCATCCAACCAGGGTGTATCCCTCGATGATACGAGGAGTAGGTCGATGATGGATGTTCAATAGCAACGCTTGCATCGCTCACCCACGATCCTCCACACTCAAAGGAGGCTCAGGTTTACATTGGCATGGATCGATCCACACCAAGGAGGGTTTGTCAGCAAGGAGTGATCCTTTGCCAATGGACGGGGGTCATCAATTCAGGAGACAGACATCCCCCGACCTTGTTGGAATCCTCCTAATTCGTGAAATTGGAGAACCAATCAAAGACGCATAAGCTTGACGTGTCAAATAAACTAGATGTTGCATTTTGGATCTCTCTCGTGAGAGCCATGAAGTACACTTTAGGGGGATAGACAAATGACAGGGAGTACATCGTCAGTCAAACATCATCTGGCACATGACCACCATGTAGTATATAGGGTAGAAGGAGAAGACAAAAGTCATCCTCCATCCATCTGTCTATTTGGATAAGAGTTCAAGGTAGACAATTATGAGTTGTCTTCCGTCGCCTGCATGAATAAGAATCAATGATAGACTACTAGAAGCGATTAGAGGCTGATTTCTTGTATAATATTTCATGAATTATTATGATTAAATATAAAAACTCATTGCACGATGAAAAGAAGGAAAGGATTATTAATAATATAACAAAATCTATCCCAAAAGCATAAAAGAAAAACATATACGACATGCGGAGAGCTACAATAGAATTAGAGGACTCGGTCGCCCATCTTCGATGAGAGTGGAGTGCATATTGAAGTGAGCTTCACGAAATTGTCTCACAAAAGACCATTTCGAGTGCCACTCGAGCAATAATTTGACTGTGACTACTATTATTGCCGATAAATCAGAGCGAACAACACTGTATGTGTGTGTGTTAATGTTAGGTATCCTCTTTATCTTCTCTACAAGGTTCAACATGTTCTGGTGGCCTGAAGCCTCTATCTCTATTGCCATCAATCATAGTTTCAGTGCTCGGGGATATTACATAGCGCTGGGATTATTCTTGCGACACAAGAAAAGGTAAAAAAAGTTAGAAGTTAAGCATTGATGAAAAGTTGGCGAAAGAGAAGGGAGAGTGCACAATGACTTAATAGTATAGCGAAGAATATTGGGGTGTCTCGATGTGATAAAGATACGATCAAGCAGAGTGAATGGAGATAGAGATAGGTTGATTGAGATTTGTCAATTTGGCCACCACTCCACTTGGAAGGGTTCATGCGTGATGGTGGAAAGTACCAAACTTAATTGTTGTGGTTGGATCAATAAAGTTGAGACGGGTTGATTGGAGAGTAGTGATCGTGTGATGCTTCTAACATGACTAATATGGATCGTTCAAGCAGTGCGTTGCTTTCATATTTATCCCTCTAAGTTCGAGTTTAATGTATTTACCGTTTAAGAGTCTAAAAATAAGCATATATTATTGTGATTAATCTCTGTTAGTCAACTACTATTTGACAAATAACCGAAACCCTAAATGATATTAATATCCTTGAAGAAAAAAAAAGACACTAAAATTTTTATACAGATCGAAATGATTTTTGTGAAGCTTTTTTTTAGAAGAAAAGAAAAGAAAAATGCATGATTGATGGCGACGGCATTTGGAGTTTTCTCTAGGAACATAAATAGCAAATTAAAGCTTAAAACATTTATCTGTGAGATCACTAACGGACAAAGGACTCGATCGGATGATTAGGAAATGAGAGAGGAGGCTTAATAGAAGCAGAAATAAAACCCCGCTATGGCCTCGAGATTGAAGTTAGCTAATTCTTGAATTCTTGCAGGTTAGACTCCTGTGCAGAAAAAGACATGCTATGAGAACGGATTGATTAGGTGGAAGATTCATCGAGTTCCTGGAAGGAAGCAGATGCCATTGAAATCTATGGAACAGCAACAGGAAAACGACGAGGCGGAGAAAGTTGATGGATCAACCAAACCAAAGAGAGGTTGAAACCGAATCAGGCCGACACCAAATGTGACGCCAAGCCTACTGTTCATGGGCTTGTGGTTGCGACCTTTGGGGGAAGTTGGTGTTGCTACTTTATGGGAAGAGGCTATCCGCCACCCACCCCCACTCCACCTAAAAAAGATCAATGCGACGAAAGCAAAGAGTAAAGTGCGTGTTTTCTGACCTGGAAAGACACATTGCAGTTGGTGTTGTATGATATGATTTCAGCAGGTAACCAAACAGCTTGTTTCTACCTTGGCTTGGTTGAAGTAGCTGCAACTGAGTTGGTCTCTTCCAGCGACATTTGAACTGTGTAAGAATGGCATGCGAATTCAGCGACTTCAGTTGAAACAAAGTCTTCTATGGATGCAGACGACAAACAGAACAGTAACTGTCCCAACTACTTGGCGTCGGCAACCCTCCTTCCGGTAGCATTCATAACAATCTCTAAAGCAAAGAAAATGAATGCTAGGCACACTATGCATCTGGTGATGTACATCAGGAACACTACAAACACGAACAGGATGTGGCATACATCTTTAGCAGGAGGAGGAGAAAGGTTTCAACAACGTTCTTGTGAGACCAAGATGCGAAAGAGTCGATCACACGTTACTTGAGTTCCTGCATCCTCCCTTTTGCAGCGTGCAGTAACAAATTTTTTACCTCGCAGAAATGGATCACAGATAAAGCAGGGTCCTTCCCTTCTGTAAATGGCCAAACTTGAAAAGTTGAGCCTTCTGACGTTCTGCATCTGAAGTTCCACAGGCTTCTTTTTGGTTCTTGCCATTTTCAGGTTCTGTTAACTGGGACGGACCAATCTCACCTCTCTCTCTCTCTCTCTCTCTCTCTCTCTCTCTCTCTCTCTCAATACTTTTTCATATAGGAGACTAAAAGCAGTTGCACCACGATCGAAATGTTCCATTTTTTTCTGCTGGTCCATAAAAGTCACACAAATCATCGACCTGGTTAGCACCTGCAGCTGCTATTCCAGCAGCAAGCCTTGAGCCCAGACCTCCAATGCTGTGTGTACTGGTTAAGCACTAAAGAAGATGATTACCAACCTCCAGTCGACGTCATCACTAAAGCACTTCCCTTGGCTACCATATTTACACGGTTGCTAACTGATGTAACCCACTGAACTAGGCACTTTGAGTGGTCTCCCAGCAATAGCTCTAAAATGTAATGGCAGAAGCACCAACATGACCAAAGCTGACTTGTCCAGCTCATGTTTCTTGACTGCAGGAAGGCATATGTAAATTGTATGAATCATTCGCTCATTTGACTTCCAAGATTACCTGCAGGTAGGATTTTCTAGTATTGTGCAAAATTTTGATTAGACTGTTGGCTAGAAAAGCTCCGAGTAGAATGTCGCTCTTCATAACTTTGACCACTTGGTCCGACAGGCCTGGATCTGATTGAGCTCCATGAACTTCCGTGGTCCTGGTTCCTGTTCCATCTCTCAGCATTTCCTGCCTGATTTGGTACAACCTGGTGGTCTGGTAAATTGTATGGATTTCCAGAAAATGAAGAAATGGGGCTTGGGCTGTTATAACTTGTGGGTTGACCATACCAAGAATTCATATCCTTTGATGTATTCCAGACTCTTGGATGCGACCCAATTCTTCCTTCATGGTGAGTCATCAGCTCCCTGTTTGGTCCACTGTAGTTTGCTGCCTGAGGGGCATATCTGACAGCATCAGACACACTGCAACCACCAGCAGATATAATAACATCACTCTGGTTTCCAATATAGTGGCTATCATTTTGCTTCAATTCTACCAATCCTGGATTTTTGTTCCCTCTCCAACCTACATTCCGCTCTTGTCTTGTATGAGCTGTGGCACCGGCAAGATTTGCATGCTGGCTATAGCAAGTAAGTTGAGGTTCTTGTTGTGAATCCTTCAGGATCTTTGGCAGTACATCGGTCAATAACACAGAATCTTCTTGCTTTTGGGATGTTAACCATATCCTAAGACATTGTGGAAAGTACCCAGTGGAGCTCCACTTGTGCAACTGCATCATTGAAAAAGGCCCTTGGATTCTCCCAGATGGATCTTGGTAGTGCCACACCTTCTCACCCCCGCTGATGTTTGATGCAAGTGGAACTTCATTAGAGAGTGCCTTACTGTTCCAAACATTGGCCTCCAGTTTTGTTAAATGTGCGTGTTCTTTTGGAGTTCCCAAGCTGTTCCAGCCAACATTACCATCACTCCATGGAGCTTCATTTTTTCGATCACCCGGGGAAACTACAGCTTCTATCTTGTCTTCTGTATCTACTACTTGTGTATTTCTATTAGACAACCAACTGGCACTTGAATCTTTTGCTGCATGGTAATTTGAAATTGACCCTCCTTTGTGGGGAGATAGTAACTCCTTTCCCTTGATCTTCCTTGACCTGATAAAATAATCTGCATCTGCAAGAGCAATTAATGACAACAAGATAAGGCACCAGTGTTAAATCAGAAGCAGAATAGCTGCAAGAGATATGCATCAGTAATCATAGAGACAAAATACCTTCTCGATCAATATCAGCTTCTTCCTCAAGGGACTCATAATTTGGATCCATATTTGGATCAACATGTATTTCTGGAACTTCATTAACTCTACGCTGGTGTTCCTCGGGTGTGCTCAGAACCTGCAACTTTTCTATGCACTTTCTAAGCGTGGAGAATAGTTAAGGATGATATAGCAATGCATTTTATATGTTTTCAAAGACCATTCTTGTTAAGAAAAGGTAGTCAAGATACTTCCAGAGAGGTAAAACATGGGAGCAACCACTTTGGAGTTTGGACATCATGCAACACATCATAGAAGACGAGGAAGGAAAAAAGAAATAACTACCAGTTTCACTTGCTCGGTCATGCAACACATCATGAGTAAAAAATAACTGATCTAAAAGGATATTCCTTTCTACGACCAGTTTCGCTTGCACGATCACGAAGATGACCAAGTCGTGACTTTTCGCTTTCTAACCACTGAAAATAAGCATAGGATTTGTAAAGAAATCGGAAATGTGCATCTTGCTACATGGAAATATTAAAAATAGTAAATTGCAAGAATATCGAAAAGAAGTATATAGTATAATTGGTAATGTACTCACATCCTTGACTCTTACTTCTTGAAGAACCTTGGCTTTCTGTAGAACATCCCCCTAAGTCATTAAAAATGAAAAAAATTCAGAAATAAGGAAAATAAAGTAATGGCGAATTCTTTATCTTGAATGCTACATATCTTACCACGGTCAACCGACTGATCAACCCACATTTTATGCTCTGTCGCAAGCGTTTGCATTCCTCCTGAAAACATAAGAATAATCATCAGGACAAAAAAAATAAAGAGAAACAAAAATTTATTTACTGAAAATGCCAGTGGCTTAAACATACTAACATATTCTAGTCGCCTCTTTTTTCAGAGAGAAAGACATATTTGGCTATGTAATATAGACGAAAGAAGGCATTCCCAACCTTTTCATAATAAAATCACAGAAAGCTTCAAGTACTCTATAGCCTAGCACAAACTTGTGTGCTAATTGTTGCTTGAAAGTGATTGAAACTTGTGGTAGGTTAATTGTTGATCGACTGATTTGTCATTATTAATTGTCGATTAATTGACTTATGCTAATTCCTTACTTTAAAGATGACTATTAAGTATACCGATTATGAGATAAGGGAAATCTTTGTCAGACGACGCTTTCTTACTTTTACTTCTACCTCGTCATCAAGTGCCAGACACTTCTGCTTTATTTTTATTTCTCATATATGCCATACTGGAAATTGATATAACAATCAAGGAATGATGTTTCACCCGGACTGGTACAAAATGGGTGGTATGTACCAATCCGAGCATCAACTGATATGCAGACTATTGGACTGCCCCCGATCCGTCCTATCACGGACTTAGCTGAAAGTTGCCTAAGCCGTGCGGCACCCTAGCGGCAAACTAGAAGACTTAGCTGGAATTACCTAAGTCGTGAAGCAACCTTGCCCAATGTTCCAAACTTAGCTGGGATTGCCTAAGTCATGAAACGCCGAAGCATTATTTGCCCGCAAAGAGTCAGCCCACTTGCAACCTCGTGCGGGTCCTGAAGGACCTGCAAAAGAGAAGTTGATTAGCTTGGAAACGAGCGACCGACAAGTACCGACGTCTCACAAAGAGAGAAGCTTTACAAGCAATTCGTCGAACACCTTGAGTGCAACAGAGAAAAAAGAGAAAGAGAGCGAAACAGGACTTTAGAGGGCTGTATGAACGGTCGCAAGTCCACAAACGACAGTTCCCAAGGTATCGAACGCAAGACAAGTTCAACTATTGATGAATGCTCATGCCCGACATATACCCGAAGCCCCATCCAGCCCGGTGCCACCCGGGGGGTTCCAGGGTGCTGAGATGGCTAACATTTTGTGCCGCTCAGAGTGGTCGTCGTAGCATGCGAAAACGACCCAAAAACGGAGCTCTTTTGGGCTCTTTTGGCTCCACACAGCGAGCGATCATTCTACAACATTCCAGACTGTTTTCGCTCGCATTTCTTAGACAAAAACACATAAAATCAAGGCAAAACAAGCTGCCAAACATCTGTACAAACAAGAAAAAGCGACGAACGGTTTGCTAAGCGAAGATGTTGCGGTTGAGCGATGATCGTTCGTGACATTCTCCCCCACTTAAACTGTCGATGCCCTCGTCGACGCTTGTTGGTAAGCTTTGACGATGGCTTCCTCGTGTTGTAGGGCGCCTTCAGGCTCCCAACTGGCTTCTGTACGGGGAAGCTTTCGCCACTTCACCAAGTACTCGATTTGCTCCGCTCCATCAGATAGCTTTGTCTTGTGATCCACCATAATGGTTTCAACTTGCTTCTCGTAGGAGGCTCTGGTGGGGGCTAGTCGAGTTAAAACATTTTGAGAATCGTCTTGCGGATCTGAGTGGTAGGCTTTCAAGTTGCTCGCATGGAAGACGTTCTGAATTATGAGCCATGCCGACAGTTGCAACTTGTAGGAAACATTCCCTACCCTGTTAATGATTGGGAAGGGCCTTCCATACTTGTGTATCAATCCTTTGTGCACTTTGTGCCGAAAGAACTGGAGGTATGCTGGTTGGAGCTTCACCAACACCAAGTCACCAACTTTGAACTCCTGTGGTCGCCTTCCCAAGTCGACCCACTTGTTCATCTTTTTAGCCGCCTTCTCCAAGTAAGTCTGCGCAATATCTGCATTCTAATGCTATTCCTTTGCGAAGTGATATGCTGACGGGCTACTCCCTGTATAACTAATAGCCATGGTGTGAGGAGTCGACGACTGTTGCCCCGTAATAATCTCAAAGGGGCTCTTGTTGGATGCAGAGCTCCGCCGCAAGTTGTAGGAGAATTGGGCTATGTCCAACAGTTTCACCCAATCTCGTTGGTTGGCACTCACGTAATGTCGAAGATATTGCTCCAAGAGTGAGTTAATTCTTTCAGTTTGGCCGTTCGTCTAAGGGTGGAGGCTTGTGGAGAAGTATAACTTGGACCCCAACAGTTTGAATAGCTTAGTCCAAAATTGTCCCAAGAATCGTGCATCGCAATCACTAATGATATTATGTGGGACACCTCAATACTTCACCACATTCTTCATCATCAACTTGGCCGCCTCCTTTGCTGAACAGTGTAGGGGTGCAACAACGAATGTTGCATACTTCGAAAACCGATCGACTGCCATGAGTATAGATCCTAGTCCCCCTACTGTCGACAAGCTTGATATGAAGTCCAAGGAGATGCTCTCCCATGGCCTTTCTGGTATGGGCAACGACTCCAAAAGTCCCACCGATTTCCACTGCTCTACCTTATCTTGTTGGCAAGTAAAGCATGTTCGAACATAATCCTCCACATCAGTCCGCATCTTCGGCCAATAGAAGACCCTCTCCACGAGAGTCATTGTTCGGTGAATACCCGGATGTCCAGCCCAAAGGGAATCGTGACACTCTTTCACGAGTTCACGCCTCAAATTGTCCGCTCGCGAAACATAAACTCTATTCCCTTTGGTATATATGAGTTCCTCCTAGACCCAAATCGTCGTGCTTTGCCCTCTTTGATGAGTTGCATCAGGGTTACTGCCCGAGGATCACTGCACAGTCCATCCTTGATCCTGGAAAGGAAATTGGAGTGTAAGTGACTTGCTTGGCCTCCGCCCTCCAACTGTATAGCATTCACTAGTTCCAATTTCCAACTCAATGCATCAGCCACGATATTTGCCTTTTCGGGCTTGTACTCCATTACCATGTCGAACTTGGCTAAGAAGCCGTACCATCGTGCTTGTTTTGGAGAGAGTTTCTTTTGAGTTTGGAAGTAACTTAATGCGACATTGTCTGTCCTTAGCACGAATGGTGCTCCCATAAGGTAGTATTGCCACACTCGTAGACAGTGTACCACCGTTGTCATCTCCTTCTCATGCATTGGATATCGCCGCTCGGTCTCGTTTAGCTTGCGATTCTCGTAGGCCACTGGTGACCCTCCTGTATGAGTACTCCCCCAATAGCAAAGTCAGAATCATCTGCATGGACTTCAAAAGGCTTCCCGTAGTCAGGTAATTTAAGTAACGATTCCTTCAACACAGCAATCTTTAGGTCTTAGAATGTCGCTACACATTTGTCTGACCATCTCCAAGACTGCTCCTTCTTTAGCAACTTCGTCAATGGAGCTGCGCGCTTCGAATATCCAGCTATGAAGCGCCGATAATAGTTGACGAATCCAAGGAAGGATCTAAACTCTGGCACCTTATTTGGTATTCGTTATTCCGTCACAGCTTGCACCTTAGACTTATCCATTCAGATGGAACCGTCGCCGATTCAATGCCGCAAGAATAGAATTTTCGTTTGAGCAAAGTAGCACTTCTCCATCTTCACAAACAAGGTGTTCTCCCTGAGAACATTGAAAATTGTTTGAAGGCGCTCGACATGCTCCTCAAGTGTTTGGCTATAGACGACGATATCGTCTAAGTAGACAACCACAAACTTATTCAAATACTCCTTGAACAATTGGTTCATTAGAGTGCAGAATGTGACTGGAGCGTTGGTTAAGCCGAAAGGCATCACCAGGAACTCAAACGCTCTATACATGGCCACACAAGTAGTCTTCGCTTCATCACCTTCTGTAATGCGCACCTGCTAATACCCCAACTGAAGGTCGAGTTTGGAGAAGTACTTGGCCTTGCCTAGTTAATCAAACAAATCCGCGATGAGCGGGATGAGATATTTGTTCATCACTGTCACTTTGTTTAAGGCTCAATAATCAACACATAATCAGAGGCTCCCATCTTGTTTCTTCTGGAAGAGGACTGTAGCTCCGAATGGTGCTTTCAAACTGCGGATGAGACCACTGCTTAGTAGTTCGTCCAACTGCTTCCTGAGTTTTGTTAACTCTGGAGGGCCATGCGGTATTGTGGTCTCGCTAGAGGCTTAACTCCCGGCTCCAACTCAATATGATGATCCGAATGGTGCTTTCAAACTGTGGATGATCCACGCCTTTGCATGGCAATAGAGTTTTCGGCAACTCAGTCGGCATCGCATCTGAGAACTCCTTCAGAATGTTCGCCACCACGACAGGTTCTTGAATGGCCTCCCCGTCAAGTGTCTCTAGCTACATAGCAGCTACAAAGGTTGATTCACCTTTTCGCACCCCTTTCTTCAATTGTAATGCCGATATTTGTTGTAGGTCCTTGATTCCTCCTCGAGAAACTGGAACCACGCAAGGATTGTCGCCTCCCATTAGGCATAGGGAGTTCAGGAACGACATTGGCACCAACTTCGCTGTGTACATGAACTCCATTCTGAGGATCACTTGGAAGTCACCAATGGCATCGCCATCAAGTTTGTGCTCCCGCTCCATATTCCGACCTTGATGGGGACCCCCTTTGCTCCTCCGAAGATTCGCTTGGCCTCCAAGTTCATAGCCTTTATAAGACTTGGGCTCTTCTCCAAGATTAGTCCAAGTCGCTTAGCTTCTCGATCGGCAATAAAATTGTGGGTAGCGTCTGTGTCCACCATTGCATGGTTGTTCGGCCATTTAGTTTGATGTCCACATACATCAACTCGTTGCTCCATGCCTTCAGTGGCTTTATCTTCGTGTTCTCCCCTACTTGACCCTCAACGCATTCAACGAACACATTGCTCCCATTCGGGGTCCTTGCGACTCCTCATTGTCGTTGCTGGATCCAGAACTGCTCGAACTAAGGGCAATGACTTTGCCCTTGTCCAACTTATGGGGATGTATTAATGCAGTTAAAGCATGAGTGCCTGCTTTTGCGGGCACTCCCTCACCATGTGCGGTCCTCCGCACAAGAAGCATCCACCATGCTTCAGGGCTTTGCCTTTTGAGCTTGGTCCCTTGTGGAAGTTCTTCCTTTGTTCGCCCCCAGACTCATTCGCTCAAACGATTTCCTAAGGATTGTTTCTTCTTTCCCAAGTCCTTCGAAGAAATAAAGTCGATTAGCCTTTCTGCGGCTGGAATTGCCCCGACCACGTCTGTGACATTCCTCCAATACAATTCTTGTTATGCCCATGGGTTCAGGCCATCAAGGAAGCTGAATAGCTTATCCTTCTCGAACATGTCCTGTATATCCAGCATCAATGCCGAAAATTGTTTCACATAGTCTCAAATTGATGTACTTTGGCGGAGTTGTCTCAATTTACTTCTTGCGATAAACTCTATGTTCTCGGGCAAGAACTGAGTTCTCAACTCTCGTTTCAAGTCTTCCCATGTATCCACTCGACATCGGCCTTGCTGGATATCTTCCCAACAGGTTTGCCACCAAAGTTTTGCATCTCCATTCAGATACATTGTTGCTATAGCAACTTTTGTTTCTTCAGAATCGGGCCTCGTAGCACGAAAATACTGTTCCATGTTGAACAGAAAATTTTCAAGTTCTTTGGCATCCCTGGCACCCCCGTAGCAATGCGGCTCGGGTTCCCTGAAGCTAGGTGGCAATGCAGCGTGGGTATTGTTCTCTCCGGCATTAAGAGTCCTTGTGAGCAACATCACCTTGACCGTGAGTTCCGCTACAACTTCGTGTAGATGTTGTACGAAGTCTCTCGTGTCCTCCGTCAGTCGATCGACTAGAGACTCAACCTTGTTGATCTGAGATTCAGCTTCTTCTTGCGAGCTCTCTACCCCATGAAGCCTTCGTTGGCCTTAGTAAAGTTCCTCCAAGCTCGCTTCAAGAACATCAAGGCGGGTTTCCGTCATTGTAAGTCTCTCCTTGTGGCTCATTTTCCTAGTTAGCGCTCCAGATAGCACCTCTTCCGCTCACAGAGAATATCCAACTTCACGCTCGTCTTGTTCACTGTCGCGCTCCTCATGAGCGGCTCCAACAGCTTGCGAGCAAGTTTGCACTTGCAGCCCACCTACAGATGCTTAGAGCAAGGGTCCGACTTGCCCCATCGTGCTCGATTCACTATGGTGTTTCACCATGGCGAGATTGCGAATCTTCTTCGTTGTTCGTTTAAATTGCTTGTTTGTTCTAATACCACATTGTTACGGACTTAGCTGAAATTTGCCTAAAGTCGTGCGGCACCCTAGCGACAAACTAGAATACTTAGCTGGAATTGCCTAAGTTGTGAAGCAACCTTGCCCAATGTTCCGGACTTAGTTGGGATTGCCTAAGTCATAAAACATTGAAGCGTTATTTGCCCGCAAAGGGTCAACCCACTTGTAACCTCGTGCGGGTCCCGAAGGACCTGCAAAAGAGAAGTTGATTAGCTTGAAAACGAGCGACGGACAAGTTCCGACGTCTTGCAAAGAGGGAAGCTTTACAAGCAATTCGTCGAACACCTTGAGTGCAACAGAGAAAAGAGAGAAAAAAAGCGAAACAGGACTTTAGAGGGCCGTATGAACGGTCGCAAGTCCACAAACGATAGTTCCCAAGGTATCGAACGCAAGACAAATTCAATTGTTGATGAAAGCTCACGCCCAACATATACCCGAAGCCCTATCCAGCCCGATGCCACCTGGGGGGTTCTGGGGTGCTGAGATGGCTGACATTTTTGGCCGCTCAGTGTAGTCGCCACAGCACGTAAAAACGACCCGAAAACGGAGCTATTTTGGCTCCACGCAGCGAGCGCTCGTTCTGCAACATTCCAAAATGTTTTCGCTCACATTTCTTAGACAAAAACACATAAAATCAAGGCAAAACAAGTTGTCAAACATCTGTACAAACAAGAAAAAAGCGACGTCGCTAAGCGAAGATGTTGCGGTTGAGCGACGACCATTCGTGACAGTCTGCACATAAAAGTGAAACCCTAATCAATTCCGCTTCTCATGCAGCCGCAACCGACGCCTCCTCTTCTCACTGCGACCGATGTCTCTACTTCTCATCGTGATCGACCTCCGCTTCTCACACAAGCAGCTACTGGCGACCTCCACCTATCACGACCTCACTGCGCACTGTTGCCACACATGATCTTTGCCCTAATCACTTCTCAGGTATGCCTCTTTTCCTCTTATTCTTCCCCCCTCCTCTATCTCCTTTTCTTTCTTCCTTCCTCTTATGTTCCTCCACTGCCCCTTTCTCTTCTCCTTTTCCTTCTTCTCTGAAACATTGGTACTGACCAATATGTACCGGTACAACACCTCAACAAAACGGATCTGATACCAGAAATGATGATCCTTAATAACCCAAAATCTGGACTTAGCAAGTGGAACAATGAGTCAAATTTATGCTTTATTAACAGTCCAACCAAGGACCAGCATTGGCCACATCTCAGTACTGGTCAACATTTACTATTTTATTATTTTCAGTAACATAGGATGGTACATTTAAGCATACAGCATGATAACTTATACCGTATCAGTTTGACAATGTGCCAAACTAGTATGGATCAAGATTTTAAATATTTGCCTTTAAACATGACTATTTATGCTCGCCAAGCATCTAATCAATATGGACTGATATTTCAAGGTAATCTCAGTTCCTTGTTAAGAAGGTGTCAATGATTAAAACTGGTGCCAACAATAAATCACAAAAAAAAAAAGCATAACACTATCTTTTTTAAAAAAGGTATAAAACACTACTATAAGAATTCCTCAAAATTCATATCTAGCATAAATAGAGAAGCAAGACAACTTTTCATTGCTTAAAAATCAACACCAAGGCCACATTGCATCCAGTAAATGAATAAAACCGTGACAAATGTTGTGTAGGCCTTATTGCTAACAAATTCAAAGAGTAGAAACTCCCACCTCCGTAAACTCCTGGTTTGAAAGAGCATTGATAGATAAGATCTCTATCTTGTCTAAATTCAATATCTCCACTGCAATATCTAATTTCTTCTTCCCCACTTTGTATTTTTCTGCAACCACATGTGTGCCTGTACAGAGAAAAAAATTGATTCTAAACATAAATATTTCTGAGATGTATAGTAGCTAAAATGATAGGTAAAACCTACCCATAACTGGAACAAGTCGATACATATCTTGCTTTTGACCTGCTGCACCTGAAATCCTTATTCGAACAAAAGAGCCAACAACTTTCTTGCTAAAAGTATCATCATTAATTAAATCCTCCATTAAACTGCGACGCAGGTAAATCAAATTGATGTTGTGTACATCTATTGCTGCATAATCCTCAAGATTGAACTGTGGTTCTGTCTCAACTCTTTTACGGGTTTTTTGTCGCTTCTCAGAAACAATGCCTGTTACGTTATTGTATTCTTCAGCATCAGTCTGACCAGATTGAGAATCTATGGTTCCCCCTTGGTTATCATGTGTGCTTGCCTGTGAAGCTTCTTTGATCAAAAAGTGGGACTCTAGAAGCTTTAACATTTCAAAATGTCCCACCCGTGCTTTACCAAACAAGTTATATAGTCGTGCATCACAAACAATTTGACTTTTTCTATGAGGATCACGAAGTTTATTTTGCTTTATGTACTCCAGTAGAAGAGCCTGAACATCAAACTGAGACATAACAGATTTATCACCATTTTTCATGTGTGCCACAAGAACTAAAAGCTCAGGCGTAGCCCATTCACTGTCTTCAGACAAAGATTTCTTCTCATTATCAGCAAGACCTTCAACATCGGTGGGTTTTCTAGAATGTCCTCCAAATTTATTCCTTGACGAATTGCTGCCGTCATCACATCCTAGAGAGTTGTCAGAGCTAGCTTCTTCATCATCATTAGCATCAATTAACTCGTCAGAAGTCTCCTCATTATACACAGAAGTACCAGATCCTTTCCATGTATCTTTAGCATTACCTAACTCTTCTAATGTTAACGATAGTTTGCCTTTAAGTGTCAACCAATACACATTGAACAAATATTCCAAGTTACTTCTATTATCGAAGTCTAACCGACCCTGCAAAAGAAAGCTATAAGGGAAGTACTTGACATGGCATCCTGGTATCTAACTTGTAGTACAACTAACATTTTTAACTTCAAAGCTAGATGTGATGAAGAAATAACAAATTCAGGGAATTATCAGCATGGTTAACAAAGAACACACTACATAGGCTGCAAATTATCAATGATCACATGTTGACTACACAATCCACAAATTTTAACAGACACCAAAGACTAAATAAGTATTTAACACTACTACCTAGAAGTATTCAAGACATACCTGCATTTAAATGTATGCTCAACAGGTTTACAAGAAGTAAAAGCATAAAGATGAATCATGAAAATACATCAAAATTCTTGAGTAGAGATATTTCCAAGTGCATCACCCTGGAACTGGAGAAATATGTAAAAATGTAATCCACTTGATTTTAAATGGCATGTAATGCAAGACCAAACGTCCAGACAACAAAATGAATGGCATAAAGTTCAAACAATTTACAACAGGGTTCATGTCCCATTGTCAATCATTGTCATAAACCAAGAGTTGGCCACCGACGGAGAATCAAATCCTAATGTAAACAGGCCGATAAGAACTGAACAAAACCTGTAAGCAAAAGTTCCAAGTGTTCAGATCAAAAAATACTTTTTTATAACCATTTCATAGAGAACAGTCTCCCTGATAAACGAAAATGTGCTTCCTAAGATCATTCCACCAGTCTGATAAGGAAATTTTACTTTCCCAGAATTTCATCATTTTGTCTCACAAAATGAAAGACATTATTGCCTTATATATTGTGAAGTTCATGGGTGTGTGGAAGCACTTTTCTTTAGATTACTGAAAGGCACCTCAGCACCTTGATAAATTGAAAATTGACTATTTTGAGTAATGTTGACTACTTTTAACCATTATTTAGCACAATAGCAGAAAAGTTTGATTATATGGCAGTTATGGCTTACAATGTCATTCTCTTCAAAATTGTTGTTGGCCTGGATTGCACAACAGCACAAAAGTTCAATAACATTCTTCCAGATTCACCAAAACACTTCTGAAACTTGCACCAGGCACCTCACAGTCTTTCACCATCTCAATCCAGCAGGCTTTCACCATCTCATAATGTAAAAATTTAACTCAAATCGTCACTCTACAGCCTCTAACAATCCACAAAGAAAACTCATGAAAACTCGTATGAATGCAGATCAACATATTGCAACGTAATTAAGCCAACAAGAAACAATTATATAATAATAATTTAGCTCATAATTTTTAACCCACAAGTTACTCTGACACTAACTTTATGAATCACATCAGAACCTTGATAATAAACCAAAAACTCCAAGATGAAAGAATAAGTGAGCATTTAATAAAAACAAACCTTTTCCTCATTAGATTCCCCATTTGATTCTATCATTATTGTAGTCCTATAGCAAGTCTCACAGAATCCCTTGCTGCCTCTTACACCAAAATATCTGGCTTCTCTAATGCAACCTTTGCACAGGGAGTATGTACAGGTATAACACTTGTAAGTGGCAGCCTTTTTACAAATGCTGCAACTATGCCAACCTACAATGCTCAAATGGGCAACCAATTGTCAGGAAATATCAACCTGTGGATGTTAACTACAAAAGGAGATTTTATAAATTAAAAAAAGGAGCAAGAAACATAACAGCAAAGCAAAATACTACTTCATCAAGTCTCAACATGTAACAACTAAAAAGAAAGAATCAAGATTCTTTAGTGCACCCCCAGTCTGAAGGTGTTGCTATCAAGCAGAAGAGCCAAGTTTGTCGTAAACACCTGAGGATGTACCAATAATCCTAGCTCACAGTCAAAAGTTTATATTCAATCACTCTCCAAACATCCTTGTTTTATAGGAAGTGAAGGCCCAAAAAATGGAGTAGGAACTGACTGGTCAAATGGAAATTGTTCAAGAAAAGCCTTCAGTTTCCAGAACTATAGTTTCTGTGGAGGTGTTGACAATCAAATCCTCGGTGTTCAAGCAAAGCATTACGGAAGCATTACAACATCTATTGTCGTTACTTGTTAGTCTAATCCAAAACTTATTTTTGGTTGGTTTAACACAATGTAAGAAAATTGAATCTTAACTCTCAATAAACCAATAGTTGTGGACAAGCCAAACCCGACAAAATCAAACTTGACTCGGAGCAACTCTATATTCTACAAGGCATTGTGACAAACCTCCTTTTTCTGTGTTATTTGCATTGTGACAAACAATCAAACCAATTGTTAAGAAAACTGATGCTATAAATGTAACACCCCGATTAGTCCCGCATCGAAAGTAGACAAGACTAAGATTGACTTCCAAGAGTTTAATGAGTATATTACTGCCAACCTCAGCTTAAGTATTTTGGTCAGTAGTTTGGGTTTAAAAAAATTTATGGGTCATTTAGCCCATCAAGCCTGAGTCGTGATATTTGACATCAAAGTCGACATAATATCTAGGCAAGAGAGTTCGGGGAGGATAGGGCAACTCATGGATGGAGTCAGAGGACTCGAATTCATTACTACGTGGAGCTACCACTGGGTTACGCCAAAAGTTTAGATTCAACAAAGTTAACAAGCCTGTTAGCCCATCGGGTCTGGGTCACGGCAATAAAAAAAATCTACAGCTAATAAAGTTTCGAATCTCGTTCAATGAAGTTAACAGAGCAGTTAGGCCAACAGGCTAGGGTCGTGACAACAAAAAAAATCTACAGCTAAGAAAGTTTAAAATCTCGCACTAGCTGAAATAATTTAGGATGGCAACAGCCAAAGCAGCAAACAAATGCCATTACCAATTGAACAAGCTGAAAACTCCATTGAACGTAACTGATAGTAGCAGAAACTCGGGAAACTTACCACATTCCCAACGACTCTGTGAATGAAAGAAGGCCTGATCCCGGTTGACGCAAGTTGGGTGATATACCTTTAGACAACCCCTAGAACAACGAGCAAAATTGTAATAACAACAGAAACCTAAAAGCCCTAGCTAAAACACCATGAACGACGATAACCAAGGAAACCCACCTACGATCGCACACCTGGAGATCACCACCACCGTAGCATACAAAACACACTTCCTCCACCCCCTTGGATGTCGGCTTTCTCCCTCCGGCAACGTGAGCCTTCCGCGGACGACCGCGCTTCCGCTTTGGCAGGGTCTCTTCCGCCGCGGCGGCTTCATAGGCAAAAGGAGAGCGGAGGAGGTGGGGCTCGTCTATGACGCAGGCTCCAACCGCCGTCGCGTCTCCCCCGTCGTCATCTTGCGACGGCGGAGGCAGCGAGCTACAGTCGGTGGGACAAGGGAAGTTAACGACGCGGTTATCCCTATCCTCGGGCTCCATGGACGGAGACCTAGGGTTTTGGAACAGCTTGGGTTTCTCTTCCTCGATAAGTGTTGGAAGACCGAGGGGAAGCGGAAAAGAGCGACCGAGGATTCTTGGATTCACGGGCTCGGCTCTCAGTCGGTGATGCGCACGTGACCAGAGCGTGCAAACTGCGAAGCTGATGCATCGTCCATTTCTACCTTGATGTCATCCCGATCGTCCACCTGATCCGTACAAAAAAAATAGATGATCGGACCCGTTCATACGGACGGTTAGGATGACATGAGCGAAAAAGATGGACGGTTGTGGAGGCAGGATGCACAGAACTCGCTTTCGTCACCTGCCTATTGGGTAGGTGAGCCGGAGTCGGTCTTGTAGTCGCCGCTCATTAACGAAAGGAGTCTGGACCCCGACGTTGATGTGGACCCCGTGTTCACGTACGTGTTTGTGGAGAAAGTTGTGGGTCGACGTTTGTTTAGGACGTGTGATACGTATACATCCTTCTTGCCTTACAAAACATCTATCTGTTTGTGGTTTGATTTAGATTTCAGAAAATGACGATAACATAGAGAGAAATCTCTTAACTTGTATTTATTCTAAGGAACAAAAATATAGATGCTATATTTAGGCATATAATAACGATCAAAGATAATATAAATATTTAATATTTAATCAATAATTTGTTTTAATCAACAAGAAGCCAATGGATTATTCATCCCAATTGGACAGACTGAGATACAAAATTTTGTGGCACACATTAAGAACATAATAATCTCTGTTTTGGATTGATGACAATTCTCTAATACACATTCGAATGTCTCATGTAAAAAAGATTAGAGAGATACAGAGCAAAATGTAGAATCCTAATCTGATCGTTTCCACATCGGATATAGGCGAGGTTTTGAGACAAGTGTTTGCCAAATACGAGGCAATAAGCTCATAGGTTCTGTGAGACAACACCACTGTTGAAGTTAAGCAAATGAGTACTTCCCATGAAGAGCATACAGAAAATGACCTCATTTCTCATCCATGTGAGGTGCATTTGCTCTTCCATGTCAGCTACATTTGCTCTTCGCTTAGCATCATTATTGTTCTTGATGCTCTTTTCGGGCCAAAGCCAAGTTACTGTAATGTAATAGGTTGTGCCTTTGTAAAGACGAAGACACCTCCACCACCCACGGCACGGCCTAAAAGCATATCGCGATCCAAGTATGACAGGTAATACAATCCTCCAGGTGACCGTCTGCAATATAGTTGAATTCCACATCAATGTCTTACCATAGAAACCATAAAATTACCCAGGTCAGAAGCATTTTACCTTTCTGGACCACTTACAGGCACTTGAGTTCGGAAAGTCCGTATAAACTGCAATATCTGCATGAAAACATGGTGGTAGAATCACATTAACAAAGGCCAAAAGAAAACTCCAATCTAAGGACACATCAAGTATATTGGCACATGAACCTCAGCAGGATCATCGCAACAGCAAAGGTACTCTAGAAACATGCATGTAACTTTTTGTCTACATATATGCCGCTAGGATTTTGGATCCCACATGCTTCCCCTCAGAAAGTAGAAGAATGTACAGAAGGTGCAAAGCTATGATAATTGAAGATTATCCATATCCAAAAAATTTCTGAAGAATAACATTCATATATCAGATTGTGCTTGCCAACTCTTAGTCAGCCAGAATCTTGTGCGTCTTCTCTGGTAAACCTTTTACATGGATGATTAGAATAGAAGATTGTTTTTTATCTAACCTGTAGACTTAAATATGAACGAGGAAGTATAGCTGGAGCTATCAATGCTTGCAGCTCTTCACTAATTCTGATGTTTTCAACAGCAACCTACAAATTAGTAAATATTCTTAATATTAGAACATGATAAGTAATACGAGAAGAATTTTCACAGAACTTTTTTATACTTAGATCTCCTATAAGCCAGTCTATCTTCTTGATCTTACCATTGATCTTAAAGAACAGATACCAGCTCACTTACCATCACAATTACTGTATGCAACCTACCAATGAACTTAAACATGGACTTAGTGTATGAATGCATTTTGTTGCTGCTCCTTCAAATTGGGAGCATGTACTTTGGAAAAAGCCTACCTCCTCAAACTCAAGAAATATGTTGCGCTTGGAAAGAACAGAGAACTTTGCAGAAACCACCAACGTTGCACCTTCCAGCTCCTGTGAGTAAAATTTTGAATAGCTAGAACTGTCATTACAGATAACGGAATGAATTTGGATGCACAAAAATTTAACAGAGTTGACAATATTGAAATATGCATCAACTATTGATAGTTAACAGGACCAATCCTCTATTGCAGAGAGTACTCTTTTGTTTATGGATCAAAACTTGGACCAAGAGGAACATGTTTTCTTCAAGTCGCCAACTTTTTAAGAAGTGTTCATGCTCATGTCATAACTCGATACAAGTTCCACATTGTTTCAAGCTGAACGTACCCTTTTTATTAGGGCAAATTACATATTACCCCTATCTTTGGACCCTATTAGCATCACGATTCTGTACTTAAAAAATTTATGTTGGAATCCCTATAATTCTGAAAGTGAAACAAATAACCTCATTTGTCCTAACGTCGTCAATTGCATTGACGGATAACACAACACATGACACTACGTGCTAGATCGGCACGAAAGTGATGGGGCAAAAAGATAATTTCAACGTCCCTTTCATTTCCAACACGTGGGATATTGAAATTACCTTTTTGTCAGTAAAGTCACTGGAAACGAAAGGGATACTGAAATCAAGGACCGCAATTTCGTACCGTACTGACGTACTGAGCTCTGCTTAGTATGATACGGGCGTACCGAGCAATATGCCAGGGTGTAACGCTTGGTATGCTATATATATATATATAATATAATATAAAAAATTAAAAGAGGTGACGTCCCCCCCCCCCCCCCCCCCCCCCCCCCCGCCTCGTCGCTTCAGACAATAAGAGATATATATATATTGCTAGTTATAGGTGCCCTATAAGCCAATCACGTGAATGATGGTACCTATAACACGCTGCTACAATCTCTTTGCTTATCATTACTAGCATCTTCTCACATTATATATTATCTGAATGGATATTATGATGTCCTTGGATCTGTGAAATAGGAATCGGATCGTGATGAGATCACAATAATGAGACCGATTCACCCTTAAACGCAAACCTTAAATCATCCCGGTCATAGGTTACTCAAGAGGGACATCGAGATAACCAGACAGACTGGTGTACTGTATACTCGCTCATATGATAAAAGTGACTTGTCTCATAGTCACTCGTGTAGGGACACTAGAGGTGCAATGCAGGTGCTCATTAGAGAATGAGTTCACTGATTGATTCGCTTACGGAATGTTGGATGGTTAATGATACATACTGTCAGACAATGATCCGTAGTCCCATTTCTATGTCCGGTCCTTAGACCTGAGACACCAAGGATGCCTTGTATAAGTATTTCATTCTTTGACCCGAACTTACAGATTTGGAAGCTCCAAATCTAGTACAGCCGGTTAACGGGAATGATAGTCAACCTTACGAAGGCAATTGAGTGTCAACAGAGGATCATCCACTCTCGGTATCACGAGAGGAATATCCCGTATGTTCTTGCTTAGGCAAATCCCTAACCACAGTCATTCGGATTGAGAGAGTTCTTCTTTGGGAGAATCCAATTAGAGCGAGACTCGAATGAATTCCGTATGAGGCCTGAAGTCACAATGCTCAATATTCAGTCTCTCAAATATTAGATACATGAGGTACTATAGATACAAGATAACTTTGGATAGACAGGTACGATGGATTAGATCCTTTGTACCATCTAAGACTATGGCGTAATGGCCTAGTACGTCCGTAGTCGATGAGTCGAGTAAATTATTATGAAGATAATAATTCACTATATCAGAAGAAGTTCGAAGCCAGAAGGAGTTCTGACAAGAGCGACTCACGGCCAGCTCGGTATCGGGCCTAAAGGGTCATATGGTAAATATTACGACAAGTAGAGGTACAGATATAAGATATCCGCAGAGGCCCTATTTTATTGGATATACAATAAGCTCATATACTATTGGATTCTATGGATGAGATCCAATAAGAGCCAATAAGAGATTATTGGATAGAGATCCACTAGTCTAAATGGCTTGGGTAATTGGATAAAGATCTAATACCCAATAAGGCAGGATCAATTAGGGTTAAGCTGCATGCACCTTTATAAATAGGAGGAACCTCAAGATTCATAGGCTAGAAATTCTGGTGGTCGCCCCTCCTATTATCCTCAGCCTCCTCTCCTCCTTGGTCGACAGGTCTTGTGTGCTATGTATGAGGAGGGAGTTCCCACAGCGATCTGAGGAGTGTCGTCACTGCATCTGCCATGTGGATCACTGATGGAGAGGAGCACGTGAGTTCTCCTTCATCCTCTCCATCGGATCTAAAAATTTCAGGGATATACGATCTCCCTAAGTAACACATCTCACATGATACGTGCGGTTTTCGATTTTATGGTTTTCTTACGCATAAATTGTTGAACAACGACCAAGTACTTGACTTTAGGAAATCTAGTTTTGTTTTTGTTTTCCGTTGCACATGAGATGTCGATCGCAAATTTCTATATGTATGTATATATATATATATATATATATATATATTATAAGAAATAAAAATAGGCAACATCGTCGAGGACGCTGCCTCGACGACGTCGCCCCCTTCTTCTCCTCGTCGCCTCAGACGAGGAGAAGACTGAGAGGAGGCAACGTCTCGTATGAGGCGATGAGGAGAAGAAGGGGGCGCATCTACGGCGTCCGGTAAGGGAGGGCGACGACGGATCGGGATCGTCGAGGGAGAGCAACACCAGGTCTTCAGGTTCTCCCTTTTCTTCTGCCTCTTCTTCTACCTCTTCTTACTTCTCTCTCGCTGCAGCCAGGCTGATACCGCCGCTCAACGAGCTGTAATGGGCCGGAAACAGCCCCAATCACGATACCGCTCAATAGCAGGCAGTCCGCGTACCAGTCTACTACGGAACCGGTACGTACCGTCCGATATGGGCATCACCATTCGGTATTGTAGGCCTTGATTGAAATTACATTTTAGTCCATCACTTTCACACCGATCCAACACGTGGTGGCATGTGTTATGTTTTCCATCAATGCAGCTGATGATGTTAGGGCAAATGGAGTGATTTATTTCATTTTCATAATTACAAAGATCCCAATGTAAATTTTTGAAGTACAAGGACCATGATGCTGATAGGATCCAAGTATAGGGGGGTAATCTATAATTAGCCATTTTTATTTACGAGATTTTAACAATACACAGGAAATCATATTAAGTTAAACTATACTTTTGACGAAGAAAAGGCAACCGAGTGTGCAATTTCCAAGTTGATCCCAAGTCTTGCTCGATTGTACTCTTATGTTTAGGAGATACCATGTACTGAACGCTTTTGATCTGAAGGCCACAAACCAAGGATTTTTCAAAGGATAGCTAACACAGGTATGGTACGAAAGAAAAAAAAGATTATTATAATCAAAGCACAAATAAACAAGAAAAACCAGAATAAACCAGGGATCACTTTGCCACTTAAAATTTGACCAATTATGCATTGATTGATTATCAAACAAAATTCAGCAAATTAATGTTTTGTGTATGACGAGAGTGTTTATCAATCACTAAACAAATGGACAACTCTCCGGTTAAATCAGATATCCAGTCCTCCTTTTCCATTATGTAGACCATTACACATAGAAACATGTCACAAACTACAAAACCATTGGATATCTATAACATGCATCAAAGCAGAAAAAAAAGTTTGGCTTAATGCTAATTTTTGGCAATTCCCTTCACAATGCACAAGTAGATGTTAATGATCAGTATGCCCAAAATTTAAATTGACCTAATTGTCTCGTGTGCAAAATCTTTCAGCCATCCCTGATTGAAATGCATGTTATCGTGTAATACTTGGATATCATTTCTTAGATCATAACTTCTTTCCAAGGACTAACTATACACCAACAGTAACTTCTGCTCAATTTTACCTCCAACAGTGGAGATATACTCCAACGCACCACATTGCGGACCACGCCGCCATCAGATCGATCCTTACACTCGAATTTCTGAAAAATCTGCCCCACCTATCAATGTCACATGAAAGAATTGAGGATTCTTCAGCGCTATGGAGAAAGGATCAGGACGGGGACAAAACTGTGGGAAGAAGGGTAAGTAGAACCTGAAGAAAAGGGAGTCTGGCCCCGGCCTCAAAGAGGACGAGGACGTCGGAGGCTGATGTGTAGTTGAGCCGCCACGTGCCGTCCAGCACCGAGAGATTCACCGGCGAGCCGGCGTCGTACTCCTCGACGCAGACCTGCGACGCGAGCGCTGAAGTATATTACATGACGGAAACGAAAGGGAGGCAGGGCGAGACGATGACGACGACTCACGAGGGCCTCCTCGACGGCGGAGCGCTGGTCGGCGGTGGCAGCGAGGCCGCGCTGTGTTTCCTGGACGGCTTGAAGGAGGTCGAGCTTCCTCCTCTCCAGCTCCGCGGCCTGAGAAGAAAATGGTCGAATACGAGTCAGCAGCTTCCCGTTCGAGCGGGGATAAGAGAAGTGCAGGAAGGGATAGTGCTACCGGAGGTGCGGCGGCGGCGGTACTGACGGCGGCGAGACGTACAATGGGCCGAAGAGACGGACCGAGCCGACCAAGCGCCGAGCGGTGGGTGTCCCTGGGTTTCGGGTTCGGGATTGCGAGAGGCGTGGCGAATGCGTGGCGAATCATGGCCTCCCGCTTTGTGGACTTTGCGCTTGCGGAGATCTGAGCTATAAATATCATCACGGGGATTTCAAAAGGACGGACGAGATCAAAAGTGCAGTGGATGAACGGAGGAGGATCCTTTTGACGTTTAGGTGTTCCCCATAAAACATATATATCGATTGCATACAATACAATAAGCACTGAAATATCTCATAAATATTCTCTAACAATTCATCCACCCGTCGAACACTGAAACTTATATTGATATGACCATATCGTAGGAACGCTGCAGCTCATAAGTGCAGCATTAAAAGATATAATAGCATTTGAACAAACCATCAGAACATCGTTGAAGAAACAAAAACCAGGGGACAAAAAGTATGACATGAATTAACCATTAGAACATTTGAAAAGATAGGAAACAAAACCAAGAGGATAAGAAATAGCCAATAAAATATATGATACGAAAAGAAAGAATCTTGTGATGTTTACAGCAAGCTGATGACAGAAACAGAATTCACTTATACATCTGTTGGACGACACATTTTGACAGTATAAAGCAGATATCAAACTTTGATAGTGTCCCTCAACTAATTACCAAGTCAGTGATTTTATTTCCTCAAGTGAGATATGTGAATTCTCTTCATAATCGACCATAATTTTGAAAGCAGAAATGCTATGATCCTGCAACAGTTCTAATAAATTATCATTACATATATAATGGCAAGCAGTGCAAAGTGTTTTGAGCATATATGATTCCCTGTTCACTCATTAAGCATTTACAACACTTGTAAAATGAATTGCAGATGCGTGATTGAACAATCTAAAATGTCATATATGAAATGCAGAAGTGTGACTACTGAAGCTGCAAAACAAAAGAGAAATTGGTCCAAGAAACAAACAACAAAAATGAGAAAACAAAAAACCAAACTCTAATAAAATTGAAGAACAGCTGTATATACATTAAAAATTGTAAGAGAAAAAAAAAAGAGAGATTCATCAGACATGTTTTCCTATAAAAATAAGAATTATCATTGGAATACATTTAAATAACGTGTGGTAAATCATCCAGAAAAAGCACTGCTAGAGATGGTAAAGAGATTGACCACCTCAATTCTTAATTCTTTCTCAATTCAATATATCTGTTTCATGATAGAAGACTGAAGCATCCAGAGGCACAGCAAGGAGCCTGTTTGCTTTTTGAATAGGTTGCAACAAGCAACAAGATAGCACCTTAAAAATAACAGGTGATCAGATACATTAGCCGCAAAGGGTTCTCTAGCTGGACCACCAAAACATTCCAGGGGTATCCTGCTACTAATGACTGGTATCAGGATCTGATGCAAGAATCTCATCACAAGCCATATAATAGAAGTCGCTTTCTCATGTCTTATGGTAAGAGATCTGACTGCACTCATCCTGTGTTGCACCTGCAAATTGAAAATATGTGGTTAGGAACCATTAGCCCCTCGTGTGCTAAAATAAAAAACAATTCACTGAAAAACAATTTTCATATACTGATCTTTCAGCGCTTGGAAGACCTGCAAAACAACATAGACTTTCAGATATACAAACATAAAAATCAAAAATCAGTTTAGGAAATAGAATTAAGCCACCACCTGCAAACGGTTAGAAGATTGTTAAGTTATAAACAAGTAATGTGATAATCACACTATGAAGCAGAAGATCTGCCAATTCAAGTTATTATGTGCCCAAAAGTTAAGCTAAGGTTAAGCAAATTCGGTAAGATATAACACTGTCATCATATTGACCTACAAGCAAAACAAAATAGATCTATACTCTTATACCACAGAACAGTACAAGTGATTGTTAAAATTCATAATACGATAAAAGTGCAATAAGCATGAAGAGAGAAAACATTCAAATAAAGCACACATTATTTTCTACACCAGATATAGTACAGGATAAGCTTATAAACTAAAGAGAGCAACGAATACTAAGAGGACTTGGTCTATGATGCAGCTACGAGTGACTCTTGAAATAAGCAATAATAATTTCTCAGGAGGTAAACCTAGATATTTGGTTCATAAAACTATTAGCCTCTCAATAGGAAGTTTAAAGTTAAAAACAGTTACAGCAGAACAGTACCAAGTAGAAGTTTCTACAGATTCCCTACATACCCTTAACATAGTTCAGTTTCCAAGTTCCATAATAAAATAGAAGCCCTTGATTCCATCAGAACAAAGATGGCTGAGGGGAAAAGAAAGAGAGAAGGGAAAGAAATGGAACTGATCAGCTCTAACTCATATCCATGCCATCTCCAATTTGACTGCATATTGGAGAGACTGCAGAAAAGATCCTCTCGAAGGGAGAAGGATGCAGCTGGGCATCGCGCCTGCGCTTAAAAGCACAGCCATCGGTATTTGTCACTTCCAGCTTCCTTCGAACTCCTCTCACCGCCTGCTCTTCTGCTAGTGAAAGAGGGAAAAACTGGCCGCTCACTCTGCAAAGAGAACTATGGTTATCGTACAAGATCCTCTGCTCACAATTTTTGTCGCAGATGTGTGTCAGTCCTGTTAGTTTGCAGCGGTACATGTTCCCAAACACATGTTCGTTTTGGCACCTCTTGTCACATTTGTGACTAGGAATCAGCCCTTCCTTGTTAAGAATACTGGACAAGTAAATCACATTGCTTGGCTCGGCAATCATAGATTTGCCATATACCTCCATTGCTCAGCTGATTGAAGCTTGGTACTTGTTGTGCTTTCTCGTATCAAGCCCGCTGCAACCCAAAAAGAACAACGATGTTACTTATTTAGCTAAAGATCTCACAATTCTTGGGCATCGCCGCTGAAGTTCAGCAGATTCACCCCTAAAGGAATTTTCTCGTCATGAGAAGGTATAAGAATCATGGTCGAGAAATTAACAGATCCTAAAAAGCGATAAAATTCGACCATAAACTAAATAAAGGAAGAAAAAAGATCATGTTTTGTAAATATTTCCTATGGTTTAATCTTTAAAAAGGAGCAAAGAAATAGCTAAGTTAAGCATCTTGGGCGTTCCCAAATTACCAACAAAACCCCAAGCCCTAATTCATCGATGTGATAGTTAATCACAGAATAGATTAAAAAGGACTCACAGTGATGAACCCCAAAACCGAGAAACGGTTCCGTAAAAGAGAGAAACCCCAACGATCGAACAGATTTCGCCCACGGATCGCCTGCTGTGGCCCTTCTTAATCCTTCCCGTTGGGTGCGACGACTCCCTGTGCGCTCCGCGGGAGGCGAGCAAGATCAATTTATAGGCGCCCAGAACAAAGCCAGCTCCTCTTCTCGCTGGCTCGCGCCGTGCACAGCGGCTCGGCTCCCGGTGGCGTGTTGTGACAACCAAAGCACATTCGTGGAGCCGAGCCGGGTTCGGTGGTCGGATGCATTAGCCTAGCCGATCCGACTGAGGTGGGGGGTGGGGGGCGACGTGTCGAATGGTGAGTGGGGGTTGACTAGTTTCCCCGCGAAGGGTGGTTACTCATTAATTCGAGCAACGTGGCGAGTTACGCGGCCTACTCTCTACCGATTTGACTTTGTCGTTACATGGAGGATGCTTCCGAGACACTAGGAGATCAAGATCGTACGGTCGAGGGTTGTCGCGTGGCATGAATCACTGGGCCTACGCAAACCAGGAGGCTCAAGCTTGGGTGCGAAACAATTGTGTCAGCCGTGACCACTAATGCAATTGCTGTTACGGCCACTAAGATTAGGATATGTTTAGTTTTACAATGAGGAGGAGGCACACTATATTGTTATTTATAATATCTGTTCAAAAAGAACTAAGACCATGTCATCTCCACACATAATTAACAAACGTAATACATATACTTGTTCCTTTTGGATTCGACCAGATCTTGCGAAACCATCTTCATTATGTATTCTATTTCTCGCTTTTGGCCACCATTCGTATGTATTTTGGACAACGGGTGAATACTTTTTTTTCAAGAACTCGTATGTATTTGAACTACATAAGCCGACCGGTCCGGTTTAAAAAAGTACGACGATATATCTTTGGTATGAAATGAGTTTCGAGTATCTACGTAGCTTAAATTCCGAATTGAAAAACGAGGCATGCAAATTCTAGAAAAGATGTGACAACCTAAATAACACACCCTCCATGCAAAGAAACGGTTCCAGAAGCATCTAGTAATATATTTGATTGATTGTAACTCAAATCCCACTCAAGTCTATTTTTTACCAGAAATCAATCAGACCAAATCTGATATTTAAATATGCATAAGATGTTCCTTTGACAAAATTTACCAATTATCACAGTCTATATGCCTCAGTAAGTAGTAGCCAAATGGTGTCAAGCACAATCTCTGAGCAGAGCTTCTCCCTCTTTACCATGATTCAGGAGATTCTCTTAGGAGACATGTTGTGCACAAGTTTAACTGTCGTAATTATAATAAGTATCTGCAGCATAACACCTGGTACCATCAAAATGTCAGCAAAAGTTCATCTCCAGATGTGTTCCATATAGATTTTCAGCTGATAATCCACTTTAAAAATGTCTGGTATTACCGATTAAAGTGCGTCCAATCTCAAGGAGCTCATAATATGTCACATCTGAGGTGCTTTGGTATTGCATGACCTAACAAGTGAGTAAACAAGTCAAACCGTAAGTAGTGTATGCCATGCATATCCTCGGTGCAATTTCATAAGGAACAGATAGAGGATAACCAAAGAGTATATGACAACAACCATAGAAACATTGCTTACTTGTTAGATGCTTACACTGGCAATAGCAAATGTTGAAGCAGAAAGCACAAAAAGCTAATATGATAACAAAATTAAAAAACCGGATCACAGCTTGGTCCCAAGCGATGATTACTCAAAGGCTGTGGACCCACATATGTGAATCACATGATTTTATCAACACAAAGAAAACAACTATATGGAGACATTCCAATGAAAAAAACATATAATCTACAAAAAATTGTGTTAGCTCGAGGCTAACAACCACTTTATTTAATAAAGTAAGGAAAAGGTTCAATGGCTTGGCTTTGAAATGTTATGATGCTAGTTTGCAGCAAAATATTAGGAAAAGCTACAATCCTAACAAGGTACAGACTAATGTTTGCCATCCATAAATAAGTACAGACTAAGTCCTGCATAACAACCAGGTGACCAAGATGCAGATAGGAACTAGAAAACCAAATGAGGGGACTAAAGCAAGAACAATATACCTTAGAAACCGCAGTTGCAGATTTGGGAACCTACAAATTCTTATTGATGATATAGTTGAAATGCTTAATCATATAAATTAAGTAGAAACAACAAAGAGGTTAACACCGGGTGTTTTAAGGGGAAAATTAAACTTATGTCACAGGCCTTACATTAGAAACACTTGTCCTCAAAAATAACTCTAGTTTATTAGAAATCTTAAATGACCAATAAGACAACACCCACATATTTAGTAAAAGATTAAATGGGAAGCCCTAGATCAGTTCTTAGTTAAAAAGGAAATCAAACTCGATACCTTCCAGTGCAAGTCACTCCTAATAATACAAGCAACTGATAGGACAGTTGCAATGCATGATATGATTGCGTACAATCTCAACAGAATTATATGGCTGCGCCTCCGACCTGTCAAGTTGCTCAAAGCAAAAGCAATTAACTTTTACAGACTTACAGAAAATATTGATCCTGAGCAGAAAACATATATTGAAGCATAACAAACCTAATTCTCCAATTCCGAGAGAAATGAATCCAACTGAAACTGATATGGCAGCAAAGGTCTCAAACCTCTTCTCATGTGATGCAGATAGTAACATTAGTGATGTCCAAACCACTTGACTGGCAGTCTGCATGTGATTCAGAAACAGCTCTCAAAAAAAGAAAACCATAAAAATATGAAATTTTCTTAGACGCTAGGTCACAAAATGGATAAGTAACTTAGAAGGGCTGAAGAAACAAAATATCTTAAATTGATATCCATCAGTTATGTCATTGTTGAACCCACAAAATATTTAAATTAGTAATGTAGGAAAGAGACCTTTTATCTGGCAATTCAATCAGCAGAAATTAAATATATGAGCATTATTATATCCCTAGTTGACGGCACAAACTGTAAACATGGCATCTTTTGCCTGCTAGATAAAGATGTTTTTAACTTGCTAAAATAGGCCAGAAGATTAATTTAAATTCAATTCTCCAAAATTGATATATATAATATTATGTAGATACATGTACCTATATGTATAAATGTACATGTATTATGTCTGAAATACAGTCAAATTTTTACTTGCAACAATTTCATTACTACTCATTTTTACATGCTATGCAACACAAACAGATAACAAGCATCGATTACACCCTACATCATTAGATCAAATGCCTGAAAGATTGAGCATAAGATTATATTGTAAATAAGATGAATAGCTGACAATAAAGATGAATAGCGATAGCAAACTGAAACCAAAATCTCTAGGATATTGGTACAACACTTCCATTGCAAATAGATTCCGAGTAGAAGGATTAAAACCTAATACTGATAAGAATGGTTAAAATAAAGGTTTTCCAATCAATGTGCTAAAGTTGTATATTTCAAAATACAGTATGGATAATTCAGGAAAGCATCTCAAATAAACCACAAGCACCAGAAAATTAGTGGGCATCTTCTGATTGTATAGGACATCTAGAGTCAAAAATGCTTCACAAAGTTTTAATATGCTATAGAACTGAGGTCAACTATCTGAACCTAAGGGAAGATCATAGCCAAGGAAAATATAGTCAAAAAGTGATTTTATCAATAAACCTACCATGCCAGCTTATATTGAGAACCTAAATTATTGCAGTTTAAGTTCACACAGGAGCACTGAAATCTTTATCTGTTAGACTCCAACATGTCTGTTGCCATGATCTTATCTAGATTGCACAATTGACATTGTCATGCAGATACAATGTAAAATAAAAAAAAACCTAGAGAGGGATTTACTTTGTTTTTGTATATCATAGAGTTGATTAGTCATTTTACTGAGTTATGTTTTTGTCCCCTTCTAGAAGGTTTCATGATATGATGAAGCAAAGATCAAATATTACAAGTTGTACGAACATATCTCAATTTTTTTAACTTGTTTCCTGTGGACTGGACTTAAGTGTCTAACAACGTTGATGTTAAAGCCAAAAAATTAAAAACTGGAATACCAAGCAGAAGGGAAAGAACAAATGTTGCTAAAAATGACAGGTTGCAAGGTGACCAAGAAAATCTCAAGGTAGTATAAATTTTCTGGAATAATATTTCTCTGTCATTATACTGATTCCTGGTATCGTAGACACTATATAAACCCTCACATCAGCGAAAACAAGAGAACCATGAATCGTATAAACATGGTGTGACACCTAACAAATTAAAAGTTTATAGGAGGTTTTCGACCTCTATCATCTTGATAGAGAGACACATTCTCGTCTTGATCAAAGAATCCACAAACGAAAATGCGATTTGTAATTTGCCACACATTCTACCAAGCACCCGATGTGCAAACAACACAACAGAATCAGAAGCTTTGCACCGCAAGCTTCTGAGAGCAAATGTACATAACCTCTGACATTGATGGTACATGATCTGATCTTATGCGATCCCAGATTTCAGAAAAGCAAAAGGACAAGGGTTTTGGGATGTAAAAAACACACAGATAAAATAAAGGAAAGCTCTGTTACCTGCGCGGCAAGCAGAGCTCCAAGCCTGGATTTGCCTTTAGCGACCCTGGTGTACCCTGCGATTGGAAGCGACGAATTAAAGAGATCTGCAGCAGCGGATCAGGTCTAGCTTGCAGAGAGATCCCGGAAAATAAACGTACTGGAATCGACGACCATGCGGTAAGAGAAATCCGAGCCATCCGTTCCCGACGGCCGCCGGCTGGCAGAGACACTCCGCTGTTGCATGGCCTTTTATCTCCTCCACCGCTGCTCCGAGTCGCCCCCTTCTCTTACAATTAAGTAGGGTTTTGGTGGCACTTCAACCGCCCGGAAACATCATCCCGGGGACCGACTAATTACAAATTTACCCGCGTGCCCAATGCGTTTTTATGATTTCTATATTTAAAAAAAATTATATTGATATCTTTATAATTTCTAAAAATAAAATAAATAATATTATTTGTCCTAACGTCATCAGTTGTATTATGATACTACGTGCTAAATTGATACGAAAGTGATAGGCTAAATGATAATTTTAATATCATTTTTGTTTTCAACGACGAACAACTTGGTAAATATATCAATTATCATGGAGATGAGTTGGATAGGGTTAGACAACCGAAGATCAATTTTGTGGAGAAAGTGACGATGAGGTTGACGAAGGAGAAGGCTCTTATGAAGATGGGGAGGCCCAGAGCCATCATAGTGAGGAACCTTCATGAGGCGAGGAATCCAATGGCTCTAGGCCTCCCCCTCTTAATGGGAACTTTGCTAATCAAATATAATTGTTCAAGGGCTCAGTACTACTATGGCCCATAGGCCAATGGTAAGGAACAATGAGAGGTGCTAAACGGTTTCTCTTGTGAGCTGGATTAGTTCAACAAGGAGCTGGTCCGATTGATTGAGTCCTAAGTCTCACTCAATTTGAGTTAATTCTAAGACAACCAAAAAGAGGGAAGAAAGAAGGAGATGATACTTGATTATCTTTCCCTTATCTCTCTCGAAAGAACGCTCACCCTCTTTCTACTCCTTGCTCACTCCAGTCCTTGTGGCAAACAAGAAGCGGCTCTAGTGTGAAATGCTCCTATGTGCAACGGTGCACTATGTGAACATGATCATGTAATTAGGGCGCGATGGTTTCCCATGCAAATTAAAATGTAGAGGGTGAAGGCTCCTTTGAGGAGGAGACCCAGAGCCGTTGAGCTCCTCACTGTCGGTCTCATGAAGGTTTATCACCATTAGCCTTTAAACATCGTTGTGTCGACAACTAGGCGATAATAACACTGAGCATCCTGACAATAGTCACTCTCACTATGCCAAGAGCCAAGCAGACCAAGTGACAGGGCAATTGGGCCTCCCCCTCGTCAAGGGAGCCTTCACCTTCGTTGGCCTGATCGTCACCTTCTCTCCGGAGGCGTGATCTTCGATCATCCAATCATATTCAACTCCTTTCCATAACTAACAATATACTCACCAAGCTGCTCAACGAGAAGGATATTGAAATATCTCTTTACCCATTATTTTCGTACCAATCCAGCACCACATGTGCTGTATTTTTCATTAATACAATTAATGATATCAAGGAAAATAAAGTTATTTGTTTTATAGAGTCCCGAGTATAAATTTTAAAATATAAAGATCATCATGGTCTTAAGTATAAAAAAGACCTGTAATTAGCCCTCCTGATACCCACCAATTAGGTGGAGCATTCCCGGTGGTCAGGTTCCCTGAAGGATGGTGGGAGATATGGGGATGTACCATCAGGGGGTGGTGGGCTTGGAAAGCGGATCTTTGCACGTCGGGTAATAGTCTAATATCACTTTAATCCGAACCCTATAATTCTCTCAGAGCGGTGCTTATATGTTGTAAGATCATCTTCAGAACAATATATCATTCATTGTATTTGGGCTCAGTTGTATAGAGTTGCAGCTTCATGCACCGTTCTAAAATCCCGGTCCAGTTACCATTTCAAGTAGTCATTCAAAGAGAGTGATCGATAGACATGGCAGATAGCAAGCAATATATGAGCCGAGTGCAATAACAAAAATAATCAACACTTGTAGGCTTAGCAGAACAAAAAAGATATATCCAGCATCATACAATCCTGCTTGTCTCAAGCTGCCGTCGTTATTAAAGAGGGATAAAGACGTCCTGAGATAAACAAGAATCACTAGTGAGATTTGAAGTTTGATGTCCTCCTGCATCCAAGAGATCTACATCCGGTACAACCTACACAAGAACAATACATCTTACATTTTTCAAGCTTGATTCATCTTATCGTCGGTAAAGGCAAAACATATTACTCAGCAGAGAGGAGAGATATGTAATGACTGCCAATAACCTATAAGCTGACTCTTAGTTCAAGAAACAAACACAAAAAAAGATGAAACAGAGAGTCAAGAAAGTACCACAGAAATGGATACTGAAACAATGAACTGAAGACATCGTCATCATAGTACAACAGGTTTCATTCTCATATTTTGGAAGGAACCAAACACAAATGGACCCTCAAAAGGAGCACATCAAACAAATCCAGGCTTGGATTCCATCCTCTACCTCATTTGCACAATCCCTGCGCCCACAAGCTTTTGTATCTTGTGCATCACCTGAGGGTTCTTGAGGTGCTCCTGTGCAGCCTTAGGGTTCTCTTGGATATCGATCAACACCTGAAAAGGCACCACACACCTGAGATCTGTACCCAAAGAGAAGACACAATATTGAAATGCCATTTTCTAGATAATTACCTGTCGCATAACAGGATCTGTAAGGATATTTTGGATTTCAGGGTCGTGCATAGCCTTTGCCTGCAGAACAACAAAGTGAATAAACCATCCCAACGTGAACACTTACGAGAGTACACTTGAAGATAATCTGCTACCTGTCTCTCCTTCAGTTCCTCTGGACTTATTTCCCCTCGGTTTGTCTTATTAATCTGTTCAACGCACCTGCAGTTGGCAAAATGAAATATATTTATCATACCAAGCAACTCCAAGAGGCCAGAAATCAAACATAAGGTTTACATGTTTGTAGAAAACCAACTTACCTCCTGACACCATCCAACAACTCCTGATTGTTTGGATCGTGTTTCAAGCCCTCCTGATAAGTCTCTAAAGCTTTGTCATACTCTTTCATAAAGAACTGGATTGCACCTTTCCTTGTGTATCCTTTAGAAAAGGATGGATCCAACTCGATGCACTTCTCTGCATCTTTTAAACCTTCAGGCAAAGCACCCAGCTTTGTGTAGCATGCAGCTCTATTGCTGTAAACCTATGGAAGCAATCCGAGGATCAACTAAAAGAACAAAATACAAAGGATAAACAAGAACATTCCAATTATAGGATGAATGAAACTTTCCAATTATAAAATAATTGATACAAACTACAAAAGTCTAGCTGCAGCTATTGCCACAGGATGTTAGAGATGTAAAAGGTCTAAGTAAAATGCCATATGAGAAACCTAACCGCTGTATAATTTCAATTTACCCTATAAATCTTTAAGCAAGCAACAAAAGCAGGAAAAAATTACCTTTGGATCCTTTGGGTTCCTCCTTAGAGCTTCGGTATATTGTTTAACTGCCTCCGGATACTTTTGCTGCTTGAAAAGCTCATTACCTGTACAGTCATATATTTAGCAATCCAAATTGCTGTATTTTCCCAGAAAAAATGGTTACTAATTGTTTTAATCAGACATTGAACAATCGTAAATACAATATAGTTAAAAACAAATTCAAGATATTTCTGCGACATTAATAATGCTAGACAGTTGCTAGCCAATCTCATCATAACATAAGAAACTATAACTATCGTGGAGACAAGTGAAGCTGAAGCACAGGTGGCGAATGATATGGAAGGACCATTGTGGATACATAAATCTAAAGATGAGACAAGGAATGGACAGCTAAAGAAAAAAAAAATACAACAAAAATATGGTCGGTTTGCTTAGAGATGCGCTTATGCAACAAGAGAAATGCCTTTAAGCTTTTAACAACAAAAGAGGAAGGTGATTGTACTGCACCTTAAATGCCATCAACACTCCAACTTGAACTATTGTGATTTGCTTACACAAGCCGCTTTCTTACTTGGTAAAGATAACTTGGGTCATTCTTTCAATGTAGGAATTCCCCACATTGACAAGAAGAGTAATACAATGTAAGAATTCCCCACTGGTCATTCTTTCAATTCAAATATGGACAAGCAGACAAAGACAAGACAATATTTCCAACAAATATAAGGCAACTATGCAAGATGCTGGTCATTTTTCAATTTATAAATATCTAAAGATATAAGTAGAGTAATATTTACAATAAACATAGGGCAATTATGCAATGGGCAACCAACAGATCCATAGATGAGTGCCAAAGATAAAGATGAGTGTCAAAGATACCCAACAGATGCAAAAGAAACTTTAGACAGATAAGTAACAAAGCCAGAAGAAATCTGCAGATGCAGAAATTACTCTCTAGTTTATTCTGTATTAACATAATACTAAATCTAAATAATATAAGTAGAAAGAAACCATGAGCAATGGAAGCTTCTGCATTCATGTCTTCACACTGACAACATAGCAAGGATGAACCAAAAGTTACCCCAAAAACACATACAAAGGGTTGATCATAAAGAAGAATGGTAAATGATACCTTTCTCACGTTCCTCATCAGCTATTTTTGGATCAAAGTATTCTTGTTGCTCTAATTCTTTCTTTGCTCTCTCAGCATCATTGAGCCTTTTCAAAGTGTCAGGGTTTCGGTGCTCAGTTAGGGCTTTCTGGAAAGTCTCAATAGCAGTATCATAGTCCTTGGAGCATTTGGCAAGCTTCACAAGAGCAGTCCCTTTCCTAGTCAATGCCCTTGCAATCATTTTAAAGTCGGAATGAAGCTCTCTGCCACGTTCAACAGCTTTATCACAATCCTTTATGCATTCTTCAAACTGCAAGTCAGCGGTAAAATTCTCAATGTTAAACAATTGAACTCAATTTACAAATTAAAACAGAAATTAAAAAAAGTGAGGACTTATATCATCTCCAGTGACTAGAATAATCTCAGATGAATGGAGCATTGGAAAAAAAAGTTACAATAGCTGCATAGGCTACCAATACCTCCTTAGACATGGGTATTATGCAAATAACACAATATTGAGATTATTCTTTGATTCAACTTATGATAGGGAATAGGATGAAATTTGATAAATTAATATAACAATTTGTTGCATGCTTTAATTGTTACCTCAAACAGTGAACAAGGAGGCAAAGAAGGTAGGAAGAATAATAGGACAGTAAAAATTATGACTAAAATATTATGCCTAGAATTTGAGCAGCAAGAAAATAAGGAGGGAGTGCTAGTAATCACAGTCAGCATCTAAAATATCTTTGGGGATTGGAATTCAGAGAAAAGACAACATTTCATATATTTCAGGCTATATATTCAGTGCTCTAGCAAAAATTAGATTGTTTGCTGCTGTTCATAAAGGTAAAAGGTGTGACTCCACGAAAGCCAGAAACGAAAATTCGAGGCCAAAATTTTCCATTCCATATGATCCATCCAAATTGTTTAATCAAACCAAATATGAAGCCAACCTTGCAACAGCAACAACAGCACACCCCTACATTCAGATCATTTAGAAAAGGATCCGCATCGTCAGCTAATTAATAATTTTCAATTAATAAAAAAAGAAAATTTTAAAATCAAGCTCCCTAAAATTGTTGCATGAATCACAACATAACATTAAGCACATTGAGCAACACCAGAAAGACACCAACGCCTCTGAATTAAAGAATATCTCTTTTTTGATACCATTCCAATTAATTATTCCAAAAAGAATGCAAACTACCTATAACTTTTTTCTAATCTTTTCTTTTTGTTGATGGAACCTATTTTGTCTTCAAGAACAAAAGAAATGTATCGACCTCATCAATAATTAAAAAATATCTAAATGATATACATGCAAATGTATATACATGGTTACATATGTACACAATCACACGTGCATGTTTACATATGTATATATGTACAACTGGGCATGTATACATTTGCATATTTGTACATGTGGGCATGTGTACCTACATATGTATATATACACATCTCATGAGCATTTGTTGATACTCATATACAGACGTGCACATCATGTGAATGATGTTGCTGCACTGTCTAGATAGAGAGAACCTAAAACTCAATTGTTGAATGATATCAACCTATATCATGTCCTTTCAACTACAAAAAATCATAGATAACTCTAGCAATCTGACTTTAAATAATTCCAAATTCATAGATAACTATAGAATGATCATGTAAAGCCAAATAGATGATCACTTAGAACACCAGCACATGACTGTAAAAAGAAAGAACAGAAAGCCAAGGGAGAGACCACCATCTTTAGTATCACATTAACAGACAGTACAGAAAATTAGAAAGCAGCACTCTGTAAAAGTAAATGATCAACTGAACTAAGGAAATGAAAGGTCGAAAAATGTTACCTTCCCCATCTCCAAGTAAACCGCAGCTCTGTTAGTTATGTAGGAAATGTCCTGATCGTCAAGCTCCATTGCTCGTGTGTAATGCTGAATCGCTGTCTCAAAATCCTTTTTCTTGTAAGCAGCATTCCCTGCTTCCTTCTTCTTTTGTGCCTCTGCTTTCTTTTCCCTGGACTCCTTTTCTTCTTCCGGCACCTCCATGGACTCTGGCGCTGGCTCCGGTGCCGATGCCTTCTTTGCTGGCTCGGGCCGAGGCTTCACTTGCTCTGGCTCCGTAAACTCCCTCTCCATTTCATCCGTGGGCGCCCTCATCTTCACATTGAGAAGAACCCCGATCACCTGCATCATCCTCGGATCCGAGAGGTAGATATTGATATTGTTGGGGTTCTTCTGGACGTCCTGGATCATTTTCATGAAATCCGGCTGCTGGAGGTAGCCCCTGGTGGTAGGATCAGCCGTCAGCTTCGCCCAGAGCTCCGGCCCCTGAAAGATCTTCCCGAAAGGGGAGGCCCCGTGCGGCGGGATCGAGCCCCGGGACAGCGTGGAGGCAGCGCGAGCGTCGGCGAGGCCGGCCTTGAGCGCTTCGTTCGCCGGGTCGATCTCCAGGCCCTTCTCGTAGGCGGCGATGGCCTGGTCAGCGTCGCCGAGGCCGAGATGGGCGGCGCCGAGGCGGCTGTAGCCCTTGGCCCATCCGGGATTAAGTTCCACGGTCTTGCGGGCGTCTGCGAGCGCCACGTCGTAGCGCTGGAGGGAGGCGTAGGCGGCAGAGCGGTTGGAGTAGAGGACGTGGTTGGCGGGGGCGAGGTCGATGGCCTCCGAGAAGTGGCGGATGGCGTCCTCGAAGCGGCCGGCAGCGAAGGCCGCGTTGCCCTTGGCTTTCGCGTCCTCTGACATGAATGAAGGTGATGGAGTAAAGAGGGAATCGTTTTCTGATGTGCGTATCGGATCGCTCAGCCTTCCCGGAAGGCAGAGATGTTTATAGTCAGTCCTTCGAAGAGTGATATCCGTGCTTCTGGAATGTTCGAGAGACGCAGGCCATAGGGCGAGCGCATGGGTCTTCGCTATTCACCATTGGGCCAGGCCGTATCTGTGAGCCCACAAGACCGCCAACCCAAGCCGCTGGTACCAGTTCACAACAAGAATGATATAACGGTCAAGCCCATTTTGTCCGGCCTGACTCCGGCCCATCCTTGCTGCCTTCGAATAAAAAAAACAACACACAAAAACAAAACAAAACACATGAAATAATATGGGGACTAAAACATTACAAAACTATTCACCAATGCATCCTGAACTGGTCAAACATTGCAGGTTAAACCAGGGTCTTAGAAAAAGACCCGTTACTTCAGTACGGCTTCCCAGTTTTTCTCATCTCATTTGAAGTTTCTTAGTCACAAAATCCAGGGTTCCAAGCTTCTCCTTTTGCACAAATAATGAGAAAATAGGTGAACGGTTGATAGATGTCTTCAGATGATAAGCAAATTCCAACACTGAAAGCAAAGCCAAAAACAAGCCGACAAAGTTCAGGTTCTAGCATGAGCACAGATAGAAGTTAAGCGTCAGGATGGCTTACCCATGGAAGATGCTTCCTTATGATTCAGTTGAATGGTTTGGAAAATAAAGAGCCGAAACTGCAGAATCACAAGCAACAAAGCATGTATGCTTCTTCACATACGAGGAGATGAATCCGTAACTAAACAAAAGTGAGATTGCATTCTCGTCAAGAGTTAGTGTAAAACAGAACCGAGCTCTACCTATTAATTTTCTCACTCTCACGACTGAGCTAATGTACATGTGCCAGGATGGAAACAATGACTAATGGAACAGGAAGAAATGAACCTGTAATTTAGTTTTGAACTGCTTGGACTTAAAAACTAATATTGCCAATGAGCTTTTCATTTAAAGCCACCTACTGAAAATTCTGTGCATGGTTTTTGTCAATGTCAGACAATCATCATCTGTAAGTTTCTGCATAGACTCACACATTTAAGTACAAGATGAAACATGTGATCTAACTAAATAGCTAATTTGGAGCAGTAATTGCATGACTACTATAATTTAACCAACACAAGTTATTCAACGGATATTTTCATTAGGCCAATGTGATCTAGTACATAACAAAATGCAAATAATAAGACATGCCAGGTTCACATGGTAGGTTCCCTGAAAGGCAAGGAACCCAGAATGGGCTTCAAAGAAGACAACAAAAAAGGGCTGAGATGTCTAGCTTAACTTTCCTAGAGAGCATTAACCCCAAGTGCAATGGCTGTAAAAAAAGAGATAGAGCTGTAAAGACACCTCCCACAAGTCAGTGAAGAGAAATCAAGAAACAAGTAGTTATTCTTCTAACCCTCAAGTGTTCCTGAAGATTTTGCAGAGTTATTATATATTATGGCAAGCGACAGCTCCGAATTAATTCGCTCGTTATGAAATACTTTCATCAAATTCCCTAACTAGTTCATTCACCATCAGAGAAATTATTATTGTTCTTCCAAGTAGTTGGTACATGATATATGAAAAGACATATCTAATTTCAAGCATATAAGACAAAAGGAAGCATCTAATGTTTTCGGCATTATACTACCAGCTTCAAGACTGAAATCATACCAGAAATTATTTGGTAAGGAATGTACCTGCACCAGTGATATGCTGGCAGCAACATAATTGGTGGTGGAAGGCTCCCTTGACTCCCAATCATGCCAAACTGTGATGCACTACCTGCCCCAGATATGGACAACATAGCACATCAGAAAAGGTCAAAACATCAGAGCCACATGGATGTGAGTCACACACACTTACAAAGTCCAACAATGAGTGATGATGATACTGCTTAATCACTTCCCACAACTGCTAAGGGCTTAATCTTATCGATATCATAGTCACCGACAAGTAAAATGCAAAAGACAACTTTCCGACAACTCTAATCAAGAAAATTTATACTAAGATTTACCATTCGTGTGACAAAACCAACGACATGGCAGATAAAAGAACTGACCACAAAAGCAGAAACACAAATCAGTATTATGTTAATTCTTCCATTGAAACCACCAGAGTTCTAGCAATCAGGAATGCATGTATAGCTGGATGAAAACATGAACATAGATTATCAAGGAGCATTGGGATCAAACAGATCAAAACACCAAAGCTGTGTAAATATCGTCAGCCATGAACATACCAATCTGCACAAACTTGTAGCAAATGCTTTTGGCAATTACTTGTTCCTTGAACATGCATAATCTACAAATGATCAAATCAGAATATTTTCTGTGCAGTTATTAAAAAAATGTTATAAAATAGCAGCATATTGAACCAAGTACAAGGTTTTTGCAAACCAATACCTTGCCGTATCAACTCTGGGAATTTCCAGATCATAATATTTCAAGACCTTCAGTAATCAAACTTTACATGATTTCAAATTGATGCAATTAACAACTTAATAATCCAATACAACTATGCTTGAGACCTGGGAGTAATAACACTTTCACCATATCATCTGTCTGCAAATATAATTTTTTTGTCATCGAAATACAATTGGACTTTTGATTTAGATTGAACTCGGAAGGAATTTTTTGACAAAGATTATGTTAGATATTATATATAATGGCACACAAGTGATGTGCTCAATCATATAAGATTTGTAGCTAAGAAAAGAACCAACATGATGCTGTTAAAAAAATATATCAAAATGTTATTTTCCAGCGGACTTTGTTGGTCCTTCAAGTTATCCAATACAAACTTGTAAACGCTATTTATGCTATCTCCTATACCCAAAGGATGTCTCCAAGTATCCCAATGTACACAAATGAACACAGAATTATAATGTCTGTTCCGAGTCATCTAGGTAAACTCTAGACTGGATGACTGTCTTGCCAACATGAAACCCTGGAACCACAGTAAACCCGACCTTTGGCCGTGGAGCCGTCCCAGAGTCTATGTGCAACTTGTCGAACTTAGGAACAATGGTCTCCATGAAAACCATTGAGAATTCAGTCCCCCGGGCTACCTGAAAGATTTCCACCACGGGATTATATGCCCAGGCCAACTTTTGAAGCATCCATATGGAGCTGGCCATGCTCGCAAATGACTCGTACAGGGGACTTGATGGTGTCAACGACCCCAATGAAGACTCTCCCGTAGCCGAATTCCTCAACAGAGAGGATTCGATGCCAGGGTGAATGAGCTTGGCATACTTCTTCTTGCAGAACTTCACAAAATCACTGCTTGGAAAATCTCGCATAAGCTCCAATGGATCAAGAGCCGAGTGCTCGATGAATTGCTGCAATGAATCGGTTCTCCGGATGGAAACATCAATCTCATCCATGTCAACCCCATCCCCATCGTCGCAGAAGTCGTACGAATCGAACCCTCCAAACATGCCCAAGCAAATGTAGGAGAGGATGGCGTACCGGCAGTGCCCCGGCTTCGTGAAATTGACGTCCGGGCAAATGCAGTTCGCGGCCGCACCCAAATTCCACCCCGACAAATTCATCAAGTCGACCAAGACCCGGGCGAACCGATGCGTCAGGCGGCAGGTGTCCCTGAGCACCGAGTCGAAGACGCCGACCGTGAGCAGCGATTCCACCCTCTCCTCGGCCGGCATACAGGCGCGCTCGAGCCGGTCGGCGAGCTGCACCCCGGCGCCATCGAGGTCGGCGAGCGCCTTCTCGAGGACGGCGGCCTCGGCGTCCTTGCGGTCGATGTCGGACTGGAGGCGGTCGACGAGGGCCTCGAAGATGCGGAGGAGGTCCTGATTGTCCAGCACCTGCGCCTCCAGGAGGAAGGAGAGTGGGAGGGCGGAGGTGAGAGAAGGGCTAGGACCAGGGCCGGCGCTGAGGTAGAGGCGCTTGAGCTCGGAGAGGCGGCGAAGGTGGGAAACGGCGGCGCGGTCGGCGGAGCGGACGGCATCGGAGACGAACGGCGAGTGGGCAGTCTGGAGGTGTAGGTAGGCGGCCTGGAAGGATGAGAGCCCGGCGAGGGCAGCGGCGGCGAGGGTTTCGGGGTCAGGCCCAGGGGCGGGATCGGGCCTCAGGACAACGACGCGCTGGCCGGTGATTACTTCCTCCGGGGCAGGACAAGCATCGGAATCATCGACGCCGACCGCCCGCTCCTCCTCCTCTTCTTCGTCCTCCTCGGCGAAGAACTCGATGGTCTTGGTCTTGACCGCTAACGCGAACTTCTGAAGCATCTTCCCGTCTTCCTCCGCAAAACCCGCTACGCCCTCAAACAAAAGCCATTGCAACGGAACGGAAATGCGAACAATTGCAGGTCTTCTTCCACTTCTTCCTGCCGTGGGAATCAATTCTGGGCTTTGCCTACTTTACAAGACGCTCTCTCTCTCTCTCTCCACGAGTCCATCGAGCCCCGCCGCACAACCCATTAAAGAAGTGTTCCAATGATGAGTCTTTATCTCAAGCTCCGCCAATGGAATGTGTTAACTTGATGAGAGACCAAATCTTGAAGTATAATCTCTGTTGTGAGATGGTTGTGATGGGATTAATTAAGCTATGTGTCTGTACTATCTCAGATCTCTAAGGCATCCATGTATTAAATGCATGTCCGGACAATAATGTACTGCAGACAAGGAAGCATGGCTCAGTATCAATTCATGTTTCTTCCTCGATGTAGATGTGTGACCAACTTTTAACCCCCATATAAAACCTCATTATGTTGAACAAAATCTACTGCGTACATATTCACATCGATCGATCCTAAGAAAAGAATAGCCGAAAGGCACTAAAACTAAGATAATGAGGTTATTCCCATTAATCGAATGAGTTTTGACTGGACAAACACATTTATGCACGTATTTCTGAAGACAATAATCAAATTGACATCCTCCCAAAAGAATTACATGGAAAGGCCTTCTTCACACAATAGCAAGTAGACACTCGAATGCATCTCGATAGCCTTTTTCCGGTGAACTAATGAATGAATACGATTGAAGGAGATTCTTTTTCCTACAGGAAGACGATGGAGTTTGACTCAACCCTGTCTCGTACAAGTTTGGACGAAGCTGCCCGAGATCAGTGGAGTGAAACTGAGTCGTGCTCAGAGAACGGCCGAATGAACGCGGAACCCATCTGCCATATCTTAAGCGACTTGGCCGTGACATCCACTCCGGTGGCGTTGTTGAAGAGGAAGAGCCGTCCGCCGTCGTAGGTTGCACTGGTTGGGTATACACGTGATGTGATGCATGTCCTTCCTCCTTGTGCAAAGCTCTCTATGACCGAGTGATCCACCTGAAACCATTATTATGGTCATTTATAAGCTTAAGCTAATTCATGAGACAGCATTTAATATATCTTCGTCCCAACAGAGCAAATTACTTACTAGTATGCGCACTGATAAGGTTTCACCATCAAGCACCGGAACCAAGCTTCCATACACCCTCTTGACGATGTCAGTTGCCTGAGATGACCTGCGTTTCCGAGATTGCAAACTTAGCTTGATGTTTGACTCAAGTGTGAGAGAAAAAGAAGAGCAGGGGGGCGTGCAGGCCTGAGCTCGTCATGGCAGAAGTGAGTGCTGATGCTGCCATCAGTGCTTCTCACGAAGTAGAAATAAACAGCAGTCTGCTCCGACAGATCGTCGTCCGCCAGTACAAGGAGGCCGAACGGGCCGAGCACGCCCCTTCCGGCGGCGCCGCCGCTCGTGCTACAGTTGTACCCCGCCACGGCGTCGACCGCGCCGGCCAAGGCCGACTTGTTGACCCCGAACTCGGCCACAATGTCCACCTGCATCATTCGTAAAGTTACAAGCGTCCAATTGAAATAAGGAGGCCGAAGCACGACCGATGGAGTTTAAGCTACCTGCGTGGCCGTGCCGACGTCCAATGGAACGACGGAGCCGGCGGGGATGCTGATGTTGCTGAACTCTTGGCTGCCCGACCTCAGCCTCTCCACGTCGTCGACCGGCCACTGTAGGAGGTTGCTTCCTGTCTTCTGGTCAAACAGAACCGCCCTCGGAATGGTCTGCAAGCACACGTCGAGACCGTCGTCATTACACGCTAAAGGTGATTTGTGGACTGCAAATGGTCACGTTGCTTCCAGAAAGCACAAGGAGAAACACCAAAGGTTAGAACGAGAAAGTTACTACGACACGTTTGTGGAAGCTCATGAGGATTCTGCTAGTCGGTGGCGGCAGCATTAACATATATTATAAATCTATCATATTATTATTCATGTGATTCAGAAAGTTGGTCGGCCAGTCAGCGAGCGGGCGCATAATTGCCTGTTGTGTAGGAGTATCCAACCAATCAAGTCTGCTAGATCTCATACAGGATTCAGAATCTTGGGTACGTGTAACTTCTTTACTTTTATCTGATTTGGTTCAGCCACAATGGGCCTATATTCTCGCGCCACTTCAGTCTCCTCCTCCTCATTCCTCAACTTCTCTGCACAATTATTGGTGTTCGTATGATCCACTGGTAAGCTTTTCTAGTTAGTCAAACTCATATTGCATGGTCCAACATGTTGGCTCCACGCAATAGGATTTACGTGGCAGAGCCACAAGATGACTTTACGTGGGAAGGTCCACCGACGTGAATAGGATTTCTTATGAGAAGTCATCTCATCATCTGCAACACTGATACATGAATTACTCTCCGTTGCTGTAGCGGTCAGATGACTTCTCCTACCCATTTATTCCGAGTTAAAGATGATCGAAATGAATTGTCTAGAAAAGTAGGTGAGGTGACTCGATTGATTACCTGAAGGGAGGCCCAACCCTTCCGGAGATCGGTGCGCTCGCTGTCCGTCTCCCCGATCCACCCCCACAGGACTCGGCGTTGCTTCACCGGGTCGTAGAACGTCTTGGACGCGTAGAACATGCCGTAGTCGTACCGCAGGCCCATCCCGACGTCCTTCTCGGGGTGATCCGGCACCCACGCGTTGGTGGCCGCCTCGTAAGTGCCGATGGCGTAGTAGTCGTGCCTGTCGTCGTCCATACTCGCCTTCAGCACGTGCTTCACCCCCGGCCCCGCCGCCGCCGACGTGTCCAACCCCGTCGATGACTCGGTCGACACCGGGTAGAAGTCCACGCACTCCCACATCCCGGTCCCGGCCACCGAGTGGAGCACCCCGGGGAGGAGCTCGTAGCTCAGGAAGTCGGACGTCTGGTACACCAGAGCGATACCGGCGTGGCGCTGCGAGTCGTTCTTCGACCCGATGGCTATGCGCCAGGCCGACTCGGAGGGGACGTACCAGGCCGTGGTGGGGTCGCGGAAGTCCTTGGGGGCGATACCCGGTGGGGGAACCAGCACCGGATTTGACTCGGATTTGACCCACTTTAGCAGGAGCGGGTCATCCGGGTCGGCCGGGAAGGCGAGATTCTGCACCTGCACCGACTCGGCGGTCGACCCGGTGTAGAGCATGGCGAGGCGGCCGTCGGGGAGGATGGTGGCAGAGCCGGTCCAGACGCCGTTGGCGTCGTACCAATGGTCAGGAACCATGGCGACGGGAAGATAGAACCAGTGCACGAGATCGAGCGATACAGCGTGCCCCCACGTAATGTTGCCCCACATCGCCGAGGCCGGATTGTATTGGTAAAACAGGTGGTACCATCCCTTGTAGTACGTCGGCCCTGCCAGAGGAATCCATGGTCAATCAACAGCAATCTCAAAAGGATCAGAAAACACAAAGCTCTTCTATGTCTCTGCTCTATTACCATTGGGATCTGTTGACGGTCACAACGAGTAGCCCATGAGAACCAATCCAGCAAGAAAGAGGCACAAGTCAGTAAAACATTCCGGGGTAAAATAAGAAGAAGAAGAAGATGATGATGACTATGCTGTATTAAGATGTAGGAGGAGATGTTGACCATTCATCCAATTCTTCTGAGGTTGGAAATGGAAGGCAGTGCGCTGCCAAAGGAGCATGGAGTTGGTCCAGGGGTAGGACGGCGAGGAGCGGAGGAGCCCCATGGAGGATTTCTCCGACACGCCCTCGGCGGGGCCTCTGGAGATTCGTCGCCTCGGTTCCGAGGCTCCATTTCCAGGTAAATCAGTCCGGCGAGCGCCACTCGAGCTGCCGGACAGGAATGCCGCGACGCACAGAATCAGCGCCGCCGAGGCGGCAAACGTGACCAGCCATAAGTATTTCTTCCTTGACGTCGGAGTCGCCACGGGATGGTCAGGGTGGAGAAGAGGGGGATAAGCGCAAGAATCCGCAGCCATGGCGGCCGGGGGGAGGGGAGGGCGAATAGAGGAAAGGAAGCAGGGGCGATGAACGAGGGAAGAAACGGGGGGATTGGTTATATATTTATAGCAAGAGCTTGTTTCTATTACTGTGCTGCATTTAATGTAAAGATATGCGAACACTAGCGATTTCTATGACGTAGGTGCACATGCTAAACACGTGGATAGGATTGGTGAAAGCAAGTCTAATAATAGCACTTTATTCTTTAGGCAATTTATCTGAGACAAAAAAACTTCTTTTTTGTTTTTGTTATTTTTACAAATTCCTCGTATTCGAATAGTATCAAAAGTACTTGTCGTCAGTGTATGAGATCATAAATGGGTAGATTACAAATACTTTGATCATTATAATAAAAATATTATAGAATCTATTTAAAATTATTATAAATGACATAAATCAACTCATTGTCTCAACCAAATCAATTTAAGCGTAAGAATTTGATATTGTTAATGGTCTACAATAAAATAGACACGATATGTCACTTATAATATATTTCTATAATTTTATATTATTTTCATATCGACAAACACACTATAATGCTATTAGAAAATACTAAAGATGATATAAATGAAAGCACTCTAACGATTCATCTACTTGGATCAACGTACCCATATCGACATGGTGTCTCCAAAACTGACAAAATAAAGTATCATTAAGTATTTTCAGCATTATTTGAAACAGCGGCTTCGCTCGATTAAAAACAAAACAAAAACACCTTTTGGAAAAAAGAGAGACTTTTTTTTTCCAGAGAATTCACTCTAAACTTTTAACTAGAAGTAAATAAAAAATAATAGAAAGTGATATCAGAAAATTAAAAAATGCAATGAAAGATAACAAAAGCATTTCGTCAACGTCTGTAAATTGTATAGCCTTGATTTAAACGATTTAAAAATTAGGCTGTAAGGAAGATATGCTTGAAAGAGAAGAACAAAAAGATTACGCCAACAGCACACCAACCCAGGAATTTGAAGCTTCAAAGAAATGCTTTTGAAGTTTGACCAGTAATAAAAACACATATCAAGTCAAGCAAATTAATAACTTATAGAACATGGTTTCTTACTTGTTGAAATTTTCTTTCAAAATACTTTGGTTTGAGTCAATCTATGGAATATTGTATATGAAGATTCAATGCAATCATAATAAAAAATGATAATTTTGACAACCCAACTTCTTAATTTCTTAGTAACACGAGATTAATAATTTTTTTCTTTAAGATTTGTCAGTACCTCATTGTATTATTATTTTAAATTTTTTGATCAGTATCTTAGAAGGACAAGAAATCATGGTACGAAAATGAGAACTCATAATAGAATAAAATCCTAATATATATATATATATATAAAGATATTTTGAATGATCATGAGTTCTCTCTTAGATATCTAAAGAGTTTCTAGCGGAGGAGTCAATATTTTGATAATTCAAGAGATCTTATACTTGATCTCGACTTTTTAGTATAAATTTTTAACGTTGATCTTTGAATATTCTTGTTGATTTTGAGTTTGTTCTCCTCTTCTTCCAAATGCTAATTATATATATTTTTAAATAAATAAATGTATATTTATTATATTCCTTCGCTGGAGTTATATGCGGTGCTCAAAGTTTCTTAAGCATCACCAACCTCACACCCATTTGTTGTTTCTGCTTTGTAGGACAGAATTATATCCGACATGAAACCCCCTTATCGGACGGACATTCCATGTGCCAATTCCATGCCCCCATCATGGTCGGTACCTGTGGAACTCGATACCGATGTATCAAAGGGCCATCTCGAGCAATCATTAATTTATGAGCCATTATTGCACAACACATGCATTTGGCATCCCATCTGTTCATCATCAATCAGGGAGGAGAGAGGGGAGAGCGTGACTCGAGATGATTAAGGAACCGCATCCCTTTTTTTTTTTTTTTCTTTTGTTTCAATTTTGCAAATAAAAATACATTGCTTCCGGTACTCAAAACTCTGTCTCTCTCTCTCTTTCTCTTTTTAGAACAGTGGCAGTAATAATCCATGTATATTATTGCATGTCAATATCTTAACCTAGTCAGGGTTATATAATGCATTAAATGACAAAAAAAAAAAATCACATCATCAGCCCTCTATTATTGTTATTCCTGACGTGTCTATATAATTCAACAAAATGAGGGATGAAAAGGATGTGGTAAACACAGGCGTATATGGAACGATGCTGTCAATGAGTCCTTAGGATGCACGCTAGTAATCTCATCCCACTAGCCAATGAGGTGTTAGTAGCATCTACTAGCGTAGCTCATGTCACGAGCACAACATATAAACCCATAAACTATGGGCAATAATGCACCAATTACCCAGACAACAAGAAGAATGTTGGGGACTCCCAACAAGAGCAGGAGACCACGGTCTCACATTCCGCATCTTTTTTTTTTCTTTTTTTTTGTGAACCCGATGAGTATGAGAGAGAGAGAGAGAGAGAGAGAGAGAGAGAGAGAGAGAGAGAGAGAGATGGGTGCAGAGTATGAGGTGGAGGGCTGTCTCCTACGGAGACATGAATCATTCAAGCAGCAGGACACGAGGAGGGTGGAGAGGGATAAGGTAAGGGAAGCACCAAACCCTCTCTCTTTGGCTTCCCACATGGCCACATGCTCCAACCAGTCCTTGTGGCAGTCCAATTCATGCCACCATGCTATCCCTGCAAAGCTCCACCAATCTGACTCCCACCTCACATGCAACTGCATCAACACAGATATGACAACTCACAAACTCACACACACACACACACACACACACACACACATATATATATATATATAAAACCTTCACCCTGATTAAGTAATTGTAATTATATTTGTGATTATAATCGATATTAAGTAACTTACGTTATAAAAGTATATGCAACATAAGATTTCAAAAAATATTGCTAGTATTCTTAACATCATCACTGGTTTATAAAGAGTGATAATAACTAAATAATATATGTGTCCACATAGGCCCTTTAGCTATTAGCTCTTAATTTTATTTTTTTTCAAAATTAATTTTTAATCATAAAAATACATGAAAAATGTAAAGAATCTAACAGATCACCAATATTCTTAACATCATGACAATCATCTTATATATTATTAGGATAATATTTTATTATTGAATCTTATCTAATTTCTTTCTATAATCTATCTTAAGGTGAACTCCTATAAGTGTCATTTGAACTTTGTAAAATTATATCAAGTAAACTCTCGATAATGTTCCTCTAGAGCTTAAGTCAATCGATAAGTTGGACTTAAAAAGTTTGGTGTCTCGAGAGATACTTGGGTACCCTATTTTTTAACGAATACTTGGGACGACTATGTTCACTCGTTATGTAGCTAGTGCAATAATAAGAGTAAAAAGTTTGATTTTAATTACCATTTGTTTGCGTCGAACTCATGATTATATAAATGTTCTACACATAACATTTATAGTGCCTAGCCAACTAGATTTATACTGTTGGGAGATATTGAGATAGTGATGAATAATTAACTAAATAATTTTAGTATTTAGGTAAGGTGGCTCTAATATGTAAACCACGTAGAGCTGATATGTTTTCTCTATAGATTCAATATGTCGATCAAGCGGAGCCCACTAGTAAGCCATGTGGAGTTAATGTGTCTTCATATAGAGATGATGTGTCGACCAAGCAAAACTTTCTAATCAACCATATGGAGTTTATACGTTGGCTCATCAACCAAATGACCTCGTAGAGTCAATCATTGTGGTGTCAATTACCTCATTTTTATATAATAATAATAATAATAATAAGATAGAACATAAATTGATGTCATTGGCATTGTGTGAAAACGACACAATATAGACATTTTACCTAGGAAAAGTACAATGCCAACTTGGGATGACCACTAATATTTTGTGGCCTAGATTTCTAAGCGTGGCTCTCTTCATCATTTTTATCAAATACACATCACCTGTCATTTTGCGGACCATCCTACTTTTGCACGCCCGGTTGGGGACATGACTAACATCAAATTGGACTTATTTTTTTTTTCTCTTTCAAACACCTATGCATGATTAACTCAAATAAATTAGATTAAGTTACACATTAATTAATTCTCGAATTGATGATATCAATCCCAAATGATCGTATGATAGTGTCACAATACTCTGATCACCATAAGAAATCAAAACGAGTTTTTCAATCAAATGAGTCTTTAAACTAGAATATCGATAATATAACCGGTAGAACCCTCCTTCGATACTACATCATATAAAGTTAAACAAATAAAAAATAAAAAAAATCCTTCAATGCACATATATAATGTGTAACAAATGTATTAATCAATCCATACGAGAAGATTTGGTCAGGTTGGAATGCGGTCTGATAGTTAAAGTGTATTCCAAAATCAAAATTTTCATTTGGAAGTTTTATTGAGGTCGTCTCCTTACCTTCTCATGTCTTTTGAGCATTATACACTGCCAAGTTGATCATTATTTTATATATAATATTAGTTTTGACTCCTAATCTCACCTTTTATTCTTCTGTTATTTTATCTTTGTATAATATCCTACAATCCAAAATTTTCTACCGCTTTAAAGTATTATGTGACTGGCACTTGGGTGTGTAGCTTGAGGAAGGTGCCAACGTTGATAAACCATCCTTAGATCTCTTTAGAAGTATTATGTCCATTAGTTTTTTATTCTTTTCGATTAGTAGAAATAATATGGTACATCGTAACTACTCCTTTATTTCTTAGCTCAATTATTTATATCTTTCGCTTATAATAGTGTTGTTGTCATTGATATTAATGATCGAGAAGTCGACATGATTTAGTGTGGTTCCGAAGGCACAATCTCATCCAAAAGTCCACGGGGGTCACGTGAGGAGATGGAGCAAGTTGCGAGTCTAGTTGGCATGATCCCAAGGTATTCCTCGTTTGTTAGAAGTAGGCTATAGAGTCATCATAAAGGGTGCCTTAGCCTCATTGAAGTCTTTGCATAAGTGATCACCATCAGGGGGATGTTCTCGACCCAATCCCTTCGATGGTAAAGTTAGTTGGAGGATGAGAGATAGTACAATATGCTTACCCCATTAGGCTTTGGGGCTAGCTTTTATATCTAAGCGACTGATGGAGTATGGTCAATGATCAATCTAGGGAACCTCTTACTTAGTCCAAGGGTTCATTTATGTCGAGGGCTGGTGAGCACGCTCCTTTGAGAACAACGTTAGAGAAGGATGATTGTGAGAGCATCGTTTGTCAAGGTTGGAGCCTATCATAGATAAATAGAGGATAATCCCCTATAACAGGGATGCACACAGGGGGATTGGGTCATGCCGCCAGTGATTAATATCTTTTACAGTCAAACATGCGAGCCTTCCCGAAATCGTGACTGGTGGGGGTGATAGGTTGCTTGTGAAAGGGGAAAACGGGGAATGAGCATTGCTGCTAGGGATTAATGCACCCACATTTAGTTCGTGCGACCCTCCTAGAGATTGAGGTGGATAGGGGCCGGAGGATCATGCTCCTACCGACGGTTATAGGGGAGGGTTACGAGTTCTTCCGCACACATATGACACTCAGGTGGTAATCCATGACTGTGTGAGTTAATAGGGTAATACTTATATCATTGCTTTCCCTACCGGATAGCTACTATGTTTCTTCGCTATTGTTGACGCCTTTGAGGGAGAGGAGAGCTACACAACTTCGATGGAGATAAACAATGACTTTCTGATAGATATAGATGACTCATTCATTTTCTTATCCCTTGAAGGTATTTTTGTGATTCAAACAAAAGATCACTTCATTTTTGGTGTCGGAGGATCTAGTTTTTTTTCGAACCTACTTATCATGATTGAAGCTTATGTTCTATTCTAAAGTCTTAAAAAGATCGTTGAACTGAACCTTCTTAAAATTGATTCTCTTGAATTAATCTATTTTGCTAAGGGAGTTACCTAGACTCCTATTTTCATGGAAAAAAACAAAAGGATGACATCGTACTTCTTCACGTTCTCTGAACTCTAAATGACGTGGCTCATGGACCTTCCAAATTTAGGAAAACTATAAAATTTTTTTATCTTCTACTGATTTCCGTATTTGATCAATTTGTAAACCCAGTTTAACCTTCAATCAAATTGCTTTTTTCCAAAAAAAAAAAACAAAAAGAGACAAGGACACTAATCACTGGGATGTGACTATGGTCGGGTCTATTAAAGACATGCCAAACCATAGTAGTGTCAACTGATCTAACTGAAACCGAGTTGAGTTATCATCTTAGCCCTGGAATCTCCGCGTGTCAGCATAACATTGGATCGAACTATGATTCCCATGTCAATAATGCATATAATAACTGAAGCAACAAACATCACCGTCTTGTTTGCATGATGAAGAGAAATCAAAAACGTCAATCCAACGGGTGGCAACAAATCAAATAATGCGAGCTCTCCGACAACCCTGCGACCAATCGTAAAAGACGTCGCAGGATACGACAACGGAGCTGTGGAAGCGTGAACTGATCGATAATAATGAGGTGCGACGCCGATGACGTGTAAAGGAATGGTGCGTGGAGCCACCGATTGCTTTGGGCGAGGGGGACACGTCTACGCTGGCGTGGATAAGCCTCGCTGGATTTCCTGTGGCCAGCTTAAGCGATCTCATGTCTCCTCCAATGGGACCCCGTCGTTTCTTGAACCCGGCATTTGTCTGCATCAATTATTGAGATTGCTGGGCCCCCTCCCGTGTTTCTTTGCGACAGCAAACGTGTCTTTTTCTTTTCGTTGCTGCCGACGGACACCGAACATCCGGTGAGTCCGACGGTTCGATTTCGATTAATTATAATATGTAATCAGAATTGAAATCCACGATTCTGATTTACTTTCAAATTGATATAAATATCATTATAATTTTTTAAAAATAAAATAAAATAATTAATAATTAATTAAAGAAAGATTTAAAAAAATAAATAAAAAGAGAAATTATTTGCACCCACCAATAATTTAGTTACTCGACATGGCCAAATTCTTAGATCGCAACATGAAGAGGTCTCCTCCGTGTGTGTCATTCAACGTGTTCTATGGGTCGTTTCTACACAGAACACATGTACTTGTATGTCAATTATTTGCATCAATTATTCGCGTCGACCAAATTATTGTCACAGTTCAATTACTGTGTAATCTTGCAATAGCCCACCATGTGGCTTCGAAACCCAATCTTCCTTCAGTTCTTCTCTATTAAATATTATAAACGCTATCCAACGAACTTATGAGCTTTCTCGTGAGCACCGACAAGTGGAGGTTCGTGCTGACTCGACCTTCTTGTCTTCTTGTGCTGACTCGACATTCGTGCACTTACCTGATTGATTTCGTTGCGTGTACATCCATCAAAACCCAAATCGAGCTTGATCCAATTTCCGGATCGCATACCCAATCTGAACGAAGCCCAATCCAAGCTCAATTAAACTACGGATCTAATCCAAGCCCACGGAATCCCGATAGGGTAATGATTTGCTTCGTATTTATTATTCATTAGGACTTCTTATTACTACTATTATATCTATTTTATTATTACTATTCAAATACATTGAACCTGAAGGCAACTTTACCCGTCGCGGACTCACCCGTTCGTTTACCCTTGTCGCAATTGATACCTTCGCGTGGAACTACTGGGGACCCACCAACAGACCGCTGTAGAAAAGGTACCGAAAGAACCTCCAACTGCAGATCGCTTCGTCGTGGACTTCCATCCGGCCATGGGAAGCCACAAGGAAAGAGAGGAGAACGGAGGGGCGGCGGCGGAGGGGCAAGAGATCTCGGCGCCAGGATCCATCCATGGCTTCGAGTCCCTCCATCGCCTCCTCGAGGCGAATCTGAAGCCCCCGATCTTCCAGGTTTCGCTTTTTCCTCTCCTCTCCTCCCTACTGATTAGATGACGATGATTCTTGGATGACGGCACCGACATGGATCTGCCCTAGCCGTTCTTAAAGTGATTCGTGAAGTTATATGTTTGCGAAATGGAAAAAGAAAAAGGAGAATTCGATGCTTATAATTGCTGGCTCTGCTTGTTTGTCTATCAAAAAGAGAATATGATCTTCACGCTATGTTTTGCTTCCGTGAAGTCATGAGAGAATTGATCGGTTCTAACATGTGATGCGCTTGTTGCAATTGCGTTGCAGGAAGTGAGCCGCTTGCTGCTGGGACTGAACTGTGGGCGCCCTCTCCAGCGGGTTTCTTTGCCCATGGCTGCGACCACTCTATCTGAGGCACATAATTTTGATTTGCAGGTACAATTGTTCTCCGTGGCCTTAGTTAATTTATCTTTTGCTTGGGTTTTTTTTTTTACTAAAATCTGAACCTTTATTACTAATTTCTTGACTTTCATTAAATATTTAAATATTTTCTGCAACATCCGGTTAGTCCAAAATCATAAAACAAGAAAGAACTACTGCACACATAGTCAACCTTTCTGCTTCGAGAAAGACTTAAGTAAACTGTATGAGAGACTCTTTATTACTAATTTCTTGACTTTCATTCAACATCTTCTTTTATATTTTGTTTTAAGCCTCTGGATCTCCTTGGGTTGCAATATGTTGTCAGATTGCAAGATAACTTGCATTGCCAAATTTTGTATAGCATCTATTCTGCTATTCAACCAAGAGGGTAATATGCAAAGGGATGAACGAAGTTATAAAGTATGAAGAAGCTTATTTCTGGCATTAACAGTAACCATGAATCACACATTTTGTACTTATGAATTGATGCTACAGAGCGTTTTGTGGCACTTACAGGGGTCATATATTGAAAATCTACCAAGCTTTCCTTCTTACTCCGCAGTCCACATTAGTGGTGCAATATATTATATTTCTAGTTATTACTTGGTCAAGAATGCACAGACAGTGGATTGGCATTGTCAAGAAAATTTAAGCAACGTTAAGTATTCATTTGGTGTTATGCATTAACAGTAATGGTCTGTTTGGTTCCCATTTTATTGGCTCTTAATTCTTTGAGTGCTTCAGGCAAGTACCCTGTACATTAGCCCATCAAATTTGTCGATTGTATTGTATATCATTGTAAGCAACCTCATGGCCTGATTCTTTTTGTACATTGTTATTTGCAGGCTTTTTGCTTCCAAGCTGATGCAGAGTTTTTGAGGCAACCACAAATTGTACGTGTTGGCCTCATCCAGAATTCTATCGCTCTTCCAACTACTGCACACATTGCAGACCAAAAGAATGCTCTCATGCAAAAGGTGAAGCCCATGATTGATGCAGCTGGCGCATCTGGTGTCAATATATTATGCTTACAAGTAAGTTTTTTGTGCAGAAACTGATTGGATTAACTTGGCATATTTCAGATAGAGGCTGCTTCATAAAATCAGACCATATACTGTTATGTACCTAATTATTCTCATAACATCCTTTAGTAACACTAACAATTTCTTCTAGTTAACCTCTAATCTGAAAAAACAACCTATGGTCCTCCTCTTGTTTTGGATTCCATGTTGGGTGGACATTGTCTACACCAGGCTACTTATGTTCTTGATCATGTTGTAATGCTATCATTTCTTTAAGTTTGTAATTCATTTGACTAAATCTCTGACTTATTTCTGAATTTTCTTGTTGTTCATGCCAAATAATGTGTTTTCTCTCGTTGCCGTGCATTTTGAGTGCTTGTCCTTTAAGTGCAGGAGGCTTGGATGATGCCATTTGCTTTCTGTACACGGGAGAAGAGATGGTGTGAATTTGCAGAACCTGTTAACGGAGAATCGACTCAGTTTCTCCAAAAACTTGCGAGGGAATATAATATGGTCATTGTGAATCCTATTCTTGAAAGGGATGTAAACCATGGGGAAACCATTTGGAACACTGCTATTTTAATTGGAAACCATGGCAATATCATTGGCATTCATAGAAAGGTTTGCTTCTTTGCTGCCATTAACATTGTTTACACTGTCAATTATATTCCTTTGTGCATTGTTATTATAGCAATATCACATATTTTTAATTTTTTTAATCAGAATCACATTCCTAGAGTTGGGGATTTTAATGAGAGCACGTATTATATGGAAGGAAACACTGGGCACCCTGTGTTTGAAACAGCTTATGGAAAGATTGCAATAAACATCTGTTATGGAAGGCACCAACCCTTAAATTGGTTAGCTTTTGGGCTTAATGGAGCTGAGATTGTTTTCAACCCTTCTGCAACTGTTGGGGAACTCAGTGAACCAATGTGGCCTATTGAGGTAGTTCCTTGAATATTTATTATTTTCTTGCTCTTTTGGTCTTGAATGTCTCTCGTGATTCAACCACACTACTACATTATGTTGCAGGCTCGGAATGCTGCCATCGCAAATAGTTATTTTGTTGGGTCAATTAATCGTGTTGGTACTGAAATATTTCCTAATGCATTCACTTCTGGTGATGGGAAGCCTGAACATTCAGATTTTGGTCATTTCTATGGTTCTAGCCATTTTTCAGCACCAGATGCTTCTTGCACCCCATCCCTTTCCCGCTACAGAGATGGATTAATGGTTTCAGACATGGATCTGAACCTGTGCAGACAGTTAAAAGACAAATGGGGTTTCCGCATGACTGCACGATATGAACTATATGGTGAAATGCTTTCTAAGTACCTAAAGCCTGATTTCACTCCACAGATCATCGTTGATCCCATGTTGCAGAAGAGAAAATAACTTAGACAAAAGAAATGGTAATCTGGCGGATTGTCTAAAATTTCATATATTTTCAATTTTACAGTTATTGCAATGAATTGATTCTTTTTTTCTTTTATGTAGATTTGGCTGCTTCGGAACAGTTATTCTGCTGTTTCATTGTTCAGGAAAGCTCAGATATCAAGTGACACGGAAAATAAACATCGGCACCTAGGCTAGTGATCTGTGGCAAGGTTATTCATATTGTTCTTTGATGATGCTTAGTAAAGTGTAGACCGGAAACACTGTAAGTGGTTCATCTCCCAACCAAGGTGCTTGCAAGAGGACTTTTGACTAACTTGAGTGATCATGAGTCGTCTTACACATGCATGTGTTGTTCATCGAAATAAGCTATTCAAAGTATACTCGTTTAGAACTACATTATAATGAAAAAGATATAAAATTGCATTGGTTTCAGAGATTGGACAAGTGAGGTAGAAATTGGATGTTCAATCACCTGATTGATATGCTTTGGAGCAATAAGTGAGGTAGAAATTGGATGTTCAATCGCCTGATTGATGTGCTTTGGAGCACCAAAGATTTGGGAATTTGACAGGAAATAGCCTTACGAGACTGGGTGATACAGCTTGTGCTTGTGGCTTTAGCGGTTGCCTACAGAGACCTGTTCTTCAGACTATGACTTGCAAGGGGATAAAACTAATATATTTATAACCTTCAACTACGAGATAGCATGCCATTTATCTATTATGTTTTATCTTTATTTTTATTGGGGTTGATGAGTATTATTAAATTCCCAAAGCCAACGTCTTCGGAGGAAAAAGAATAAACAACTTGGGTGTAATTTTATAAAGGGTGATTTTATGTAAAAAATCCTTCTTTTTATTTTTTTTTTTAAAGGTGCCTCAATTTTTGGTTCTCTTATTTGCTATCATTTTTACCTTTAGTTCTCTTATTTGCTATAATTTTATGTAAATATTTCTTATCATTACTTGTTGCCTTCGTCTTATTGCTCGTCGTCTTTGTCTTGTCGGAAGGCCCCACCATGGTCACCTTTGTGAGGTCCCTTTACATGGGGCCCTAGCCTCGTGAAGCCTCTAATCTGGGGTCAATTACTAACGGTCACTCCCGTTATCACTTCTTGGGTTGTTCCCATTTCCTTGTCATTTCTAACGCTCATAGTCTTAACCCCTACTTCAACCCCTTCTCGGAGGCCCTTGCCTCATCCCCTCCTATATTCACCATTAGTCACCTCATCCGTATCATACCATTTATTTTCGATCTTTATGCCTTTTCCTCATCCCTCACTTTACCATCATGAGTTGTTGAGAGAAATCGTAATCAACATTTGAGTTAATCCAACATGATCCAAAATTAAAGGCACATGAATGTCCTAAGTGGGTCTGAAGTGATGTCCTAAGTGGGTCTAAAGTGAGGGCGTCGAGCTCTCGAGGTACAGTTTGCACTAAGATCGATGTCGAGAAAAGTTTTCTGACCCAGTCACTCCGACACTCAAGTTAGTCATCAAGGACTTAGTGGGTATGGGTTTCTTCGAGAAGCCAACCCCCCGATGTAGCACCGGAGATCACCTTTTATGCCACGCTATAAAGGGGACAACCTGTAATTACTTCTACGTCCCCTTCTTGGCATTTTATCCATGTGGACTGCAGGGGAGGGGAGAGACAGCTCGAATGACTTGCCTTGGATTTCTATCCATGCATTAAGACAAGTGAGGGTGACTTGGATCTCTTTCTTTCCATGATAGCTTTCACGTGGTGCTTACGTGTCCGATGATTTGATGATGATTAATCGTTAATGTATTCCCTATTCTTTGACCCCCCCCCCCCCCCCCCCCCCCCCCCCCCTCCCTAAGCGTACTTCGAAGCTCTTGTTAGAGGGGCCTCGGAGTGTGATGTTTTAATCTATTTGATAAGCCCATTATCAATTTACCCTTTCTTGGTGTGACAAGGACACACATTGGTTAGGTGGATTTTCCTTGGTGCTACATTGGGTTTCCCCGACTAAGACACATTTCACTCTACGCCTTCATCGTGGCCGATTAATCTTGCACGGATTTAGTTTTCCTAACTCACATGCCTCGGGCACATTTCGCCTTGTAACTCTATTGTGATAAATTAATCTTGGTGTGAGTCAAGTTTCCCTAACTCACACACCTCGAGCATATTTTACCTGCACATCTATCATGGCAGATTAATCTTAGTGTGGGTCGGGTTTTCCCGACTCGTACACCTTGGGCACATTTCGTCCTTTGCCTTCACCATGGTGGATTAATATTTTCGCAAGTCAAGTTTTTCTAACTCATATACCTCGGGCACATTTCGCCCTGTGCCTCCATCTTGACGGATTAATCTTGGTGTGAGTTAAGTTTTTCAACTCATACACTTTGGGCACATTTCGCCTTATGCCTCAGTTGTGATGGATTAATCTTGGCATGGGTCAGGTTTTCACGATTCATATATCTCAAGCACATTTCACCCTATGTCTCAATAAGAATTTCTTTTAGTGCGAGTTGGATTTTCCCGACTCATATGCCTCTGGCATATTTCGGTCTATGTCTCCATCATGATCGATTCCTCTTGGCACAGGTTGTGTTTTCTCGACTCACACGCTTCAAGCACATTTCACCTTACGTTTTTGTCATGCCAAATTTTAAGTCCTCTATTATGTCAAATTCCAAGTCTTCTTTTCATCATAGTGGATTTTGGATTCTCCCTCTATCATGGTAGATTTCAAGTCCTTCCTCCACCATAACAGGCTTCAAATCCTCTCTTTGTAATGGCGGATTTTGAATCCTCTTACTATAGGTGTCTCTTCGGATTTGTATTGAAGGGATACTCGTCCTGACCATAGGAGGAGAGATATCAACTTCCTTATAAATCCCCTCCCCTTATAGGGCAAGGTTCATTCTTTCATTTAGCCTCTCAAGGCCATAGCCATCGAAGCCGCCTTGGAAGCTTTCGGCCTCACCCATAGGTCCTCCTTAGGAGCATTCTCTACCTTGCCCTAAATCCCGACTGGGTGGGTTGGCCCTCGAGTCCCTCATCTCGGTGTCAGTCCTATAACCGACCAATCATCCTACTCTTCCACCTTAGGTTAGGATGTCTTTATTTTCTCATACAAGTTTCTCTCGATCATTTGGCTACCATTCAGGCAAGGTCTATGCTTCGTCTTTCAATAATCCAAGGGCAGCGGAAGTCGTATCCTCCCCTTCATTGGAGAAGACATCTCCCATGAACCTAAAAGTTCTTTGGAACATTGAGTTTAAGAAAAGTTTGTATGACTGTGACTCGGTGGTGAGTGCACCTCTCCTGGATCACTTGTGAATTAGGTATTGCATTCCGACATAGTTTGATTTGTAAGTCTCTCGACTTGATAAGTACCTTTTTGACCCCATGCTCAAGTCTTTTTACTTATCTTGCGATGCCCTTGAGGTAGGACTCCATCTTCCCCTCCATCCAATGATAGTGTCTTGCCTCCAATGGTGGAGGATATTGCCTTCTAAAATGGTGCTACCTAATAATATTCATCGAAGAATGCCAACGTGGTAATATTACTCCGACCCGCACCATTTTTGCTGCTTGTTTTCAATTATGCAAGGGGAGAAGCGATTACTATTTAATCGCTTGGGAGGGTTTCAAGATCAATGGTGTCCCTTCTAACAACAAAGATTGGAAGGAGCGTTTCTTCCTTGTAAGTTCAAATTGAGACTAGAGATTTAACTTCACCTAGTCGACACGTTGCGTTGATAACACCCCTTCCTTCTTGTTAGACGAGAAGGCCGATCAAGTGCATTTTTGTTGCTTGTTTTCAGTTGTGCAAGGGGAGAAGCGATTACTACTTAATCGCTTGGGAGGGTTTAAAGATCAATGGTGTCCCTTCTAACAACAAAGGTTAGAAGGAGTGTTTCTTCCTCGTAAGTTCAAATCGAGACTAGGGATTTAACTTCACATAGTTGGCACATTATGTTGATAACACCCCTTCCTTCCTATCAGACGAGAAGGCAAATCAAGTGCTTCAACCAAGGAACATACTCTTTTCCTATGAGGCGGTCTAGAAGATGGATAAGGACTTGCAGATCGATGTGGGTCTTAGTCCGGCTTCTCAGGGTTTGACTCAAACCTCCAATCGTTTCACTTGACCTTTATTTTATCCTCAACTTTATGATTTGGACCTTCTTCAGGCATGGATCTACTTACACTTTGAAGAGAAAGGTGTCTGGTTCCTTATCGAGCATGGCAAAGCTTCAGAGGGCACTCGATCTCTCGTCAGGTATGGTAGAGCCTCGAAAGGCTAGTGGTTCCTCTTTGGGCATAGCGGACCCTCGTTCGGCCCAGGTCATCATTCCTTAACTGTCAGTAGAGGCATTGAATCCTCCTCAGTCTGATTGTCGTGGTGGTGCTGACAAATCGAGAAAGAAACACAAAGTTATTACAATGAAAGTCTCATGCTCTCTGTGGGACGATGTACTCAAGGAATTGTTTTCGGAGAGGGAGCTTCCCACCACTACATCGTTGGAGCCTCCTATCACTATGGTGCCAACACCCCTAGGAGGTCAAAATTTTAGGTTGTTCTTGAGAAAAAAAGGAAGTAGGTTGTAGTCAATGTTGGACCTATATAAGGAGAAGTCCCTTCCCTTTATGGCTTTACATATGGCTAACCTGTCAGATTCAACCCCAGATGCATTGTTATGGCCCCGATGGGAAGGCTTAAAGGAGATGCAGAAGGTGTAGGGTGAAGGCGTGGTTGTGGAGAAGTACGACCACGAGCCCCTATGCTCGGGGATGGCAAAGTAGATCTACTACTTCCCCTTGGAGGTCCTGATTGACACTTGCTACCAAAATGAAATTATGTAAATTAAGCTGTAGTTAGCCCCTTCAGTTTCACCTTTCTAATTAGTTCACTTTTGATTCGCACCACCACTACTATGTGACAACCCTCATCGATCGTGTTCGAGATGTTAGCGTTGTTATTCATTAGCAATTTCTCATAGTCGATGACCTCTGAACATAGGTCAAGGAGCTAACAAAGGGGAGAGGAGGCTCTTCTGCTATTGTTGAGGTGGAGGCTTGGGCGATCGAATTGACACATCAAATAAAGGACGTTGAGCAACATTTGGTTGGCCTCTCTAAATAGCTGAAAGTGGTTTGTGACAACAATCGAGCCATGGAGGATGAACTACTACTATGGCTCATCCGTGAGTTAGACTTGATGAGGACGTGCAACTCGAGACTTATTGAGGAGGACACCTCACCCACTAGGAGGCTTGTGAGTTAAGGAAGCACTAGAGACTGAGCAGACGTGTAACTCAAAGCTTATTGAGAAGGTCACGTTATCCAAAAAGGAGGCTCACAAGCTAAAAGAAGCACTAGAGGTCAAGCAAATCAGATACCAGAGTATCATGAGGAAGAGGTTACCAGCTACAAGGCATCCGTCGAGTTCAAGAAGAGTTTGGAGAGAATGAGATCATCTCGTATTCGTTTGGGTACCAAATTGCTTTAACTCATTTCAAAGTGAGATGCCCCAAGATCGAGCTTGAGGAGGGTCTCACTCGTTGCCTTGTCCTATTGCCTGAGCTATCGGCTCCCACTTGATCACTTTTTTGGTTGTCGGGTCGATCTACCCGACTCGTTTCTTTTGTCCGCCCCTCTAGTGCTTTGTTTTGGTAGGTTAGGGCTTCACCTTGGATCTCGGGTGGCAAGACAACTTTGATATCAAATGTCAGGTTGAATGGTGATTCTCCTGAGCTGATCTTGAGTGTCATCCAAAGACCCTCTTATTTAATCCTTTAAGAATGCTTGGGTTGGTGACCTTGGTGAAACTATTGGTTAAGGGATGAGCCATTGAGCTAAACCTCAATTGAATCTTGTAAGATTGACATAACTCCTTTAAATTTACATCATTGAATTGAGTCTCATTATCATTGATGTGGGCTTTTGGGATTTTGAAGTAAGTGATGATATTCTTCCACATGAACCCCTCAACTTGCTTTTGGGTGATCGATGTTAGAGGCTCGGCCTCAACCCATTTTGTGAAATAGCCCACTCTCATGATAAAAAATCTTCATTATCTAAAGGCCGGAGGAAAAAGTCTTAGGAGGTCCATGCCCTACTGAGTAAAGGGCTATGTGCAATTGATCAAGCTTAGAGAGACTATTGGTCGGTGTTGTATCCAAGAAAACTTCTAACATCTGTGATACCTCCGATTATAGGTGATTGTATCCTTACACAATGTTGGTAAATAGAACCCCTATCGAAGCACTTCGAACGTAAGAGTTCACCTACCTATATGCTCCCTTCAAATGTCTTTGTGCACCTTAGTAAGCCCTCTCTCGACCCCTTAGGGTGTCAAGCATCGGAGGAATGGTTGGCTAAAGGATCTGCGGGTACATATGGTTGTTGATTATCCAATATCATACTTAGTGATGTTTGACTCTTTAGGTCACCGCATGGTCAGCCGGGGTGTCCCATGTCTTTTGTAGTGTAGGATCTCATCCATCCAACTCGGCTCCTCCCTTGATTGCAGACATATAGTCCTCTTCAATGGTTTGTGTCAGCAGCATCTCAACTAATGACCAACCCTCCCCCGGAGCTTGGGTGGAAGCTAACCTAATGAGTGCATTGGCATGGGTGTTTTCTGCATAAGGGACTTGTAACACGTTGAGTCGAGAAAAGCTATAAGCTAGCCCCTCTACATCGATGAGGTACTTCCCTATGGTCATGTCGTGGGCCCCATAACTCCCCTCAACGACTTATAACTAGTTGTGAGTCATTAAACACTATTAGGTCTTGGACTTGAAGCTCTCTGGTGAGTCAGAGTATTAAGTGAAGTACTTTATATTCGACCTCATTGATGGAGATTTTGAATTTCAAATGGAGAGCTTATTTATACACTTGAGGACAAGTCTAGCTCCACCCCTTTCCAAGGTGGTGGAACTATCCACGAACAAAGTCTATGCTAAGGGGGTGTGATTATCGGCATTGACCCTGGGCGAGAGAGTCAGCTTTGAAATAAAATCTATCAACACCTGAGCCTTTATGACAATCATCGACATGTATCAAATATCAAACTCATCCAGCTCTAATGATTACCTTATAAGTCACCTTGAGATGTCAAATCAAGAGAGACCTACCTGAGTGGTTGGTTGATTATCACCTATATGGTGTGTGTTTGGAGATATAGGCAAAGCTTCCTTACCGCCGGCACTAGCTCAAATGCCAACCTCTTGATGGGGAGGGGGAGTATCACTCCTCGGGTCCACTTAGGACATGGCTGACATATCTGGATTCCTGAGTCGTCCAGTACAAACACCGAGCTAACAACCTGCTCAGTGATGGCAAGATAAAGGCTTAGAGTTTCACTTGAGGTGGAGGAGAGCTGTGGCAACCAAGTGAGATGGTGCTTCAGCTCTCTGAATGTCTATAACATTTATCGGTCCACAGGAAGCCCTTTGAATTCTTTAGCACTTGAAAAAAGGGTAGGCACTTATCATCATATTAGGATAGGAATCGGTTAAGCGCTGCTTGTGCCCATTAATTATTGTACTTTTTTACTGATTGAGGTGACACATCTCCAATATGGCTAGCACCTTCTTAGGATTGACATCTATTCCTCTTTGGTGACTAATAAATCCAAGAAATTTTTTTGAGTTGATTCTGAAAGCACATTTGGATAGGTTAAGGCACAAGTTGAACATCTTCATAACTTGAAATGTCTCGACCAAGTTTGTCATATATAAACCTGTCATTTTGCTTTTGACAAGCATATCATCTCATATACCTCAATGTTCCTTCAGATCAAGTGCTTGAACATCTAGTGCACCATCCTTTAATATGTTGCGCCCGAGTTTTTCAACCCAAATAGTATGACTCGATGACAATATATGCCTTGGTAATGATATAAGATTTGTTTTCTCGACCCTGCCTCCTATTTAAGAGAGCCACTGAAAACCCTAATAAATCATGTCTTAGCAGGGATTGGATCTCTATTTAATTATCCTTATTTCTTAGATAATTAGATCTCTATCCAATAATCTTAATTTGGCCTCTAATTAGGCTTCATGTAAGGAGTCCATTAATATTGGGTCTCATCCAATGAGAACATGAGCTTATTGGATAACTCATATTTAATCCCCTGCTTACTCTAATCATCCATCAAATGTTTATGACCCTCTAAGCCCAATACCGAGCTAACCGTGAGTTTCACTTGTCAGAAATCCTTCTGACTCAGTGAATTATTTTCCCATAACAATTCACTCAACTTATCGACTATAGACGTGCTAGGCCACTTGTGCAATAGTTTCCCAAATTGTATATGAGATCTAATCCATTAGTTCTAACTGTCCTAAGTTATTGTGCATTTATAGCCTCCATACATCTAATATCTCAGGGATCGTATATTGGGCATGACATTGTCAGGCTACATACAGAATCCATTCGAGTCTCGCTTTAATTGGATTCTCTTAGAGAACTCATTCTCTCTTAATCTGAATGACCCTAGCAAGGTATTTGCTTAAGCGAGAGCATACAAGATATTTCTTTAATAATACCGAGAGTGTATAATCCTTTATCAACACTCAATTACCTTCGTAAAGTTAACTACCAATCTTGATTACCGACTATGTCAAATCTGAAACTTTTCAGACCTGTAAATCCAACGTCAAAAAAAGTACTCAAAAGACATTGTTGGTGTCTTAGGTCTAAGGACCAAATATACAAATGAGACTATAGAATTACTATCTGACGTCAGGTATCATCAACCATCCAACATTTCATTCTCTAAGGAGCAAATGTACTGTACCCTTAGTATCCCCACATGAGTGGTTATGAGACCAGTCGTCTCCATCATATGGACAGGTATACAGTAAATCGATCTATCTAGTTATCTTGATGTCTCCTAGCAAGGTATTTGCTTAAGCGAGAGCATACAAGATATTTCTTTAATAATACCGAGAGTGTATAATCCTTTATCAACACTCAATTACCTTCGTAAAGTTAACTACCAATCTTGATTACCGACTATGTCAAATCTGAAACTTTTCAGACCTGTAAATCCAACGTCAAAAAAAGTACTCAAAAGACATTGTTGGTGTCTTAGGTCTAAGGACTAAATATACAAATGAGACTATAGAATTACTATCTGACGTCAGGTATCATCAACCATCCAACATTTCATTCTCTAAGGAGCAAATGTACTGTACCCTTAGTATCCCCACATGAGTGGTTATGAGACCAGTCGTCTCCATCATATGGACAGGTATACAGTAAATCGATCTATCTAGTTATCTTGATGTCTCTCTCGAGTAACCTATGATTGAGATTATTTAGGGTATGTATTTAAAGGTGAATTGGTCTCATTATCGTGATCTCATCATGATGTGATTCCAATTACACATATCTAAGGATATTACAATATATATGTAGCATACAATATATATATATATATATATATATATATATATATATAATATAAGAAAATATTGATAATAATTATAATATAAAAAAGACTACACAATGTGTTACACGTGCAATCACTCATATGATTGGATTGCAGGGCATCTGTAACCAACAATCACTCACTTAACTTAAAATCAATCATTTGACTTAAAATCAATCACTTATGTGTATGATCCCAATCAGACCCCTGTGATGCTCAAAGACAGTCTGAGCTAGTGACATTGTTTGTGAATCTGTAATATTATCTTTAGATGGAACTCTTTCTATTGTTACATCTTTATGTGCTATGATCTTTTTAATAAGAACCTCATCTGAATGTGCTTGGACTTCTAATGAGACCTGGATTCATTTACTTGAGCAATTGTCTCGTTGTTATCGTAGTATATGAGAATCAACTCATTGTTGCTTGGCATGACTCCCTAATCCGTGATGAACTTTTTATCCAAACCCCTTCCTTTGTTATTTCTGCTATCATAATATACTCCACCTCTGTGGTTGAGTCAGTAATAGTATCTTGTTTGGAACTCTTCCAGCTTACTACTCATCCATTTAGGGTGAAGACATTCCTTGAGTTCGACTTGCTATCATCGATGTCAAACTGAAAACTCGAGTCCGTGTTGCCCTCAACTTGGAGGCTACCTCATCTATATACTAGTAAAAGATCCTTAGTCTTTCTCAAGTACTTAAGGATACACTTTACTGTCTTCTAGTGTTCCAAACCTAGATTCGTCTGATACCTACTCGTGATACTCAAAGCATGCACTATATCAGGCCTGATATATGGTATAATATACATGATAGACCCTATCACTGAGGCAGAGGGTATCCTATCCATGTTTACCCTTTCCTTAGGAGTCTTTGGAGACATACTCCTATAAAATGATATTCTATGTCTCATTGGTATGAGACATCTCTTCGAATTTTCAATGTCAAACCTTTTGACAATGGAGTTTATGTACCTGAATTGGGACAAGCCAATTGTCCTCTTGGATCTATCTCTATAGATTTGAATCCTCAAAATGTAGGATATTTCTCCTAAGTCCTTCATGGAGAAGTTTTTGGATAAACAAACCTTTATTTTGGAGAGCATTCATACATCATAGTGTGCTGTAGTGAAAAGGATTCTGATGGATTTCAGCATGGCTACGGGTGAGAAGGTTTCATCATAGTCAACTCTTTATCTTTGACGATGATACCCTTTGGCCATCAGTCATGCTTTATAGGTCTCCACCTTTCTATATACTCCGATCTTTTTCTTAATGATCCACTTGCAGTCGATGGGTACAATACCCTCAGGTGTATCCACAAGGTTTTCGACCTTGTTGGAGTACATGAAGTCCATCTTAGAATTCATGGCTTATTGCCACTTCCCGGAGGCTACTCTTAATAGCCTCCTCATAGGTCTGAGGATCTATATCCTGAGTGTCCTCTCCATTGATATGTCTCAGATATCTTTTAGGAGGGTGAGATACTCTGTCAGACCTATGCAAAGCTGGAACTTGTGTGCTAGGTATCTGAAAAGGCTCGATCTCTAAAATGGTTTTTGAGCTAGGTTCTCCAACCTCACTCAACTCTATTACACTCCCATTGTTTCCACCAAGAATGTGTTTCTTGAGAAGGAACACAACCCTCTTAGCAACAAAGACCTTCTGGTCCTCGGGATGATAGAAATAGTGCCCCCAAGTTTCCTTGGGCTATTCCACCAACTTGTACCGTTTCGTCCATGATTCCAACTTATCGGGGTTGTATCTTCTAACGTAGGTAGGGCAACCCAAATCTTAACAACCTTAATATTAAGCTTATTCCCTTTTCATATCTCATATGGTGTAATACTACTGACCTAGATTGAACTCTATTCAAAATGTAAGCTATGGTCTCTAGGGCATATCCCTAGAATACGATAGGTAGGTGAGTGAACTCATCATAGATTATACCATGTCTAATAGTATCTGATTCCTCCTTCCTGATATATCATTGAGCCAAGGTGTATAAGGATGTATCCATTATGACAAAATCCCATGGTCCTTGAGGAAGTGAGTGAACTCTGCACTTAAGTACTCTCCTCCTCAATCTGATTAAAGAGTCTTAATACTCTTTCCAATCTAGTTCTCTACTTCATTCTTGTACTTCTTGAATTTTTCAAAGGCCTCGAACTTGTACTTCATTAAGTATATGTGTTCATACATAGAGAAATCATTAGTGAAATTAATAAAGTATGAGTACCACCTATGGCCTAATTTGATATAGGACCACATAAATCGTATGTATAAGTTTCAAAAACTCAGTGGCTCTCTCTCCATTTCCACTAAAAGGAAAGCTGGTCAATTTTCCACGACGTCATGATTCATAAGTTATATATGACTCATAATAAAATGGATCTAAGTATCCATCTTTCAGTAATATTTAAATCATTCTCTCATAGATATGACCTAGCTTACAATGTCATAGGTATATAATGTTCACCTTATCATGTTTTCTCTTGGATATACTTACATTCATGATGTTTGCAGAAATGTCTAGCATATATAAGCTATTAATCAATGTTCTTCTAGTGATAATCTCATCATCCAAAATTAATAAACAATTATTATTCTCAAAAACTAGTTTATATCCACTAACAGTCAAACATGAAATAAAAATAATTTTTTGATAATAAAGGGAACATAATAGCATGCATCTAATGCAATGATAGCTCTACCAAGCAGATGTAGGGTGATGTCACCAATAACAACTATAACAATTCTTGCTCCATTGCCCATCTTGATGTCCATCTCGTCTCTCGCCAGTCTCCTAGGCTTTGTCATAACCAGCAATAAATTATAGATATGATAAGCAATCTCGGTATCTAGCACCTATGTGTTATCATAAAAATCTAATGAATGTAGACTAATCATGAATATACCTAAAGCTTCTCTAAGCTTATGTTTCACCTTTACTATAAGGTACCCTTTGTAATTCCTTTTTCAATGCCCTTCTTTGCCATAGTGAAAGCATTAACCTTTGTCCTTGGTCGAGTCTTTCTTGGCAATCTTTATCTTACCCAGTTTGCCCTTGCCCTTGCCCTTTTTAAGGGACTTATTAGCCTTCCTTTTCTTCTTGGTTCACCAATATAGATGGAGAGAGGAGAATAGGAGGGGGCGACCAAAGATGCAGCTTATCACCATGTTAGTCGCCCCTGCCTCCTATTTATAGGGAGCCACCAAAAAACCATAATGGATCATGCCTTAGCGAGTATTAGATCTTTATCCAATTGCCATTACTTCTTGAATTATTGGATCTTTATCCAATAATCTTAATTAGCCTCTAATTGAGCCTTATACAAGGAGTCCATTAATATTATGTCTCATCCAATGAGAACAAAGACTTACTAGATAACTAATATCCAATCCTCTACTCACTACAATCATCCACTAAATGTGTGTGACCCTTTAGGCCCAATATCAAGATGACCATGAGTTATACGTATTAGAACTCTTTTTGACTCAGTAAATTATTATCTCATAATAATTTCCTCAATTCATTGAATATGAACGTATTATGTAATTGTGTCATAGTTCTTAAACGGTACATGGGATAATCCTCAGTTATCGTGCATCTATAGTCTCTCATCCATTTAATATCTCAAAGATCGTATATTAGGCATAGCACTGTAAGACCACATATAAAATCCATCTAAGTCTCGGTTTAATTGGATTCTCCTAGAGAACTCTCTCAATTCGAACGATTATGGGCAGAGATTTGCTTGAGCGAGAGCACATAAGATATCTCTCTCATGATACCGAGAGTGGATGATCCTCTATTGACACTCAATTACCTTTGTAATGTTGGCTACTAATCTCGATAACTCGTTGTACCATATTTGGTATCTCAAGTCTAAGGACTAGACACACAACTAGGACTATAAAATTATTGTCTGATACTAGGTATCATCAACTATTCAACATTCCATAAGTGAATCAATCAGTGAACTTATTCTTTAATAAGCACATGTATTATACCCTTAGTATTCCTACACTAGTGGCTATGAGACCAATCGCCTCCATAATATATATGAGTATACAGTACATTGATATGTTTGGTTATCTCGATGTCCCTCTCGAGTAACCTATGACCGATATTATTTAGGTTTTGTGTTGAAGGGTGAATCAGTCTCATTATCATAATCTCTTTATAATCCGATACTCATTGCATGGATCCAAGACATCACAATATATATCCAGCAAACTATATATATATATATATATATATATATATATATATATATATATATATATATATATATATATATAAGCATCTAGCATTCCGTAAGTAGATCAATCAGTGAACTCATTCTCCAATGAGTACATGTACTGTACCCTTAGTGTCCCCACACGAACGTCTATGAGATCAGTCGCCTCCATCATATAGACATATATACAGTATATCGGTTTGTTTGGTTATCTCGATATCCCTCTCAAGTAACCTATAACTGGGATTATTTAGGGTTTGTTTAAAGGTGAATCAGTCTCACTATTATGATCTTATCACGATTTGATTCACATTGCACAGATTCAAGGACATCACAGTATATGCAATAAGCAACATAAAGTGAGAATATGACAATAGTAATAATAAGCAAAAATATCGTGCAGCATGTCACACGTGTCATCACTCACATGATTATGATTGGTTTGTTGGGCACTTATAACCAGCACGTCCAACCTTACCCCTCGTGATTGTTGGAACTCTCGCCATATCTCTTCTAGGCATTGGTCTATTTGTCGTAGCTGGACTCTCAGGGAGTTATCTATTGAATCCACTAACTAGGTCTCGGATTCAGACAGAGCGGAGCGGTGGCACACTGAATTCCATAGTTGGGGAGTAAGGCGGTCTCTCGACTAATGGTCGCACAAGCCTTGGGCGATCTTGAGACACTAGCACTGTGCCATATGAGGGAATCTCGATGGGCACCAGAGCTAGTGGATGTTGAGGTACTGATGGCGATTAAGACAGTGGCATTGCTTGTTGGGTCAACTGAGGTAGGAACGGGATGACAACTTATATCATACTAATTAGCATCTGCATATGCTAGGTGAGATTCAAAAGTTCCTCAGCGGGGATAAGTTAAGTGGCTTGAGGTCATCCCCGAGCGTAAAAGCCTGGATCATTGAACATACGCTAGTATCGCAATGGTAATTTCGTCAAAGTGGACGTATTTATTTGAGGGAAAGATGAAAGCTATTTTTCTTGAGTAAAAGTACTCCATTTTAAGCGATTCTATGTTTTTCTTCTCCAGTAAATCATTAAATCATCAAAAAGATAAGAAAATTCATTTACATAAAAAAAAAAAGTTTTGACTTAAAAATCTTTTGTTCTAATTTTTCTTCCTGCTAGTATGCGATAAATGCCAAGTCACATAAATGTACATAAACTATTTCTTGAATTTAAATCTTCAATTATTGATATCAAGGTCTTCTGCACCCACACATTCTTTAAATAAAATCTTAATGCTAACGAGTATATCTGCTCAACAAATCTACTCGTAAATATGAACTTTTCTGAAAATTGAGCTACACAATATTGGCAAGTCGATAGTCTCTTTGGTTGGTTCTCATTCCCTACTAATAATTGCGCTATGACAAAACCATAAAGAAAACCAACTAAATATATATGACACTATTATTCATCAGATTATAACCAATTCTATATACATTTTAGATCTCGTAGGGCAGCAGCATGACTATTTATATATAATCTGCTAGAAATTAACAAAAGATTAGGTAAATTTTATGCCCGCAATGAATGACAATGAAGAACAAAAACTACAGGAGAAAAGAATATGAACTAGTTCTAGGCAGGAGAAAGGACGTGGTTGGGGGAATTCCAGATTCACGAGAACCACCTCTTTTCCTTCTTCACAGACTTAAGCTGCATTACCAGTTCTTCACGCTGAGCCTCCACTTCAGCATATTGGAGGCTCATATGAAGGTACCGTTCTCTCATGTCTTTGAGCTCTGTCTCTAAAGATGAGATTTTATCTGCATTCTCTTTCAGAGTTTTCTTGAGAGCTTCAATGTTATCAGGTTGCTTCCAGGAGATGCCTCTGCATAAAGTTCATCATAGATAAGAAACAATTTGTTTCACAGAATTAAAAAGAAGAGGAAGAAGGGAGGCAGTAATGTCTTTCTTCAATGGTCATAAGAGTTCACAGTACAGGTGATGACTTACAGATAAATGAAAAGAAGGATCTTACCTCTCGCTAAGATAAAACATAAATCTTTATTGGATAAATGACAAAAGCTATGAATGTGCAGAGTCCAAATGATACAAACAATAAACAATCTAAGAAGCTAGTATTTGTAACGGGTGAACTTTTAGTGTTTTTGTTGAGACATCTGGATTGTTTAGTACATTGTTGCACAAGTGATAGTTCTTAGGTTCGAGTCGATGTGTGAGCATCATGTACATTATTTGATGTAATATATATATATATTTTTAAAACGGGTATACTTTTTGTCAGAATTATGATCCAACATTTTAATGTTAAGAGAATAAGATGATATAAATTATAAAGTATCCATGGCATACATCTTCCTGTTAAGGTGTCCATAGTTTATGCCGATGGTATGAGGCTTTTCAACGGTCAGTCTTTTGAAGTTTCAATTACCTGAGCTGTATCTTTAGAAAAGCTTAACCACCACAATTGAAGTGATTGCCTGTAGCAAATCAGGATCTTTGGAATCAATTTTGGAATTTATGTTAGTTAGTAAAGTAGAATGTCGATCATATTGTTTCTGGTATATAACTAATGAACTACAATTTAAATCAAATAAAAGCGAGAACACAACAAGATACTCAGACAGAGTTCTGATATTACTTACCTTTTAAGTTGTTCCTTGCGCATGTTATTTACTCCTCCAGCCTCACTATGTTCTGTACCATGTAAAGGGATATCGGACTCATGATCAACTTCCTTACCGTCGTTTGGAACCTCCACATGGTTACATGAATTGCCATCATCCTAAAAAAAGAAAAATCAATCAAAGAAGCCACTATAATTTTAGTTAATTAGTTTTCTGACAATGAAAACTATATAATTTATCTGCCCAGCAAGACTACACCATCATTACCGGTGAAACACTGCAAGAATTTTCTAACATTTTGTCCCCTACCAGTTTTTAAAAGTTCTGTTTTGTACACTCCAATGTAGGGAAGATTAAGCAGAGATGTGCACTTGTATGGAAACATAGAACCTGTTGACAGCATAAGCTACAACAGAAAAGTAATTTGCAAAATTGATAATATTACTGAATCAAAAGTGATATCTAATCTTTGCAACTCAAGACTCTAGATTATGTAAATAAATAAATAATTAAATGTCAAAACCAAGAATCATGACTAGTCTCTGTTCGGAAATATAATACAATTAGAGACAGATTTTGCATATTTCTCTTGATTTACAGATACGTTCACATTAGATTAGATTTTTTAGCAAACTATTCAATCCAAACAAGAAAGAATTAGGTGAAAATCACTTGGAATAGTACATTTACTGCCATCTTTTATGTATCTGACAATGCTTCTATACCTTGTTTGTGAAGGATTCATTAGAACACCCTATTATCTTGACTAGTTTAATTTTTTTTTTCAACTTCCCCTCTTGATCAAATTAAACCACCATCTCACTTACCATGTTTTAGAAAAATGAGACGAAAGAATGATGTATTCCATAGCTAGTTAGGCTAGGGATTAAGTCTATGATTTTATGTCCAAGTTCAATTTCTTTTGTTAGCTTTCATTTTTTTAGTATAATTTGAATCAACGTTTGACTTACTGGTCCGTACCGGTGTACCAACATATTGTCGGTACCGGGCAGTATATACAGTGCATACCATCCGGTATTAAAATATAATATAATATTTATTTTATAATATAATATTATATATATTAAAATATTAAAATATTTAAAAAAAAAACTCGACGACGTCGCCTCGATCTTTCTCCCAGCGCAGGGAGACACTCTGTCTCCTCACGCAGGATTAAAAGCGGCCGCGGGCGTGGGCGTCGACGGCACGCGGGTGAGGATGGAGCGCGGGCGAGGTATTCTTTCTTCTCTTCTTTTTTTCTTCTTCTTCCCTTTTTCTTCCTCAATCGACCGTCGACGGTCGACTTCTTCTTCAATCGGCCGTCGATGGCCGAAATCGACCGTCGACGGTCGATTTTTGGCGGAACCGCCCGGTAGCGGGCGGTCCGCGTACTGGTAATCTGACGGACCGGTATGTACCACCCGTACCGGGCGATACAGATCGAAATTGCAAACCTTGATTTGAATAATGGTTATAGAATTCTATTGTGATTGAAATTAAAAAATATGAATTCCATCATAGTTAAGGATGGGTTTGAGAGAATCACTAAAACATTGAGTTAGATTATGGAAGTCCTAGATACCTTCCAGCTGTGATTTTGTGAAGACAATTTTAAACAAGGATTTATTTATGATCCTAATTTAGTAAGGATAGGCTTTTGAATCGGTTGGGTCAATTATGTTGGGTTGAGAAGGGATAACAATGGCACACAAGGCAAATCTTTACGGGTCAAGATTTCTCAATCCCAACCTGGGAAGGGGAGGGGGTGAGGAGTGAGCTGAAACCATATCAACAAGGAAACTTATGCTTGACCCAGACCTGACAATAAAGCAGATCAAAATTTCTTAACCCAATGGTTCAACTTGAACATTTGAGTCCAAGTCAGGCTGATTGGAAGGGTTTGGAGTCTTTGGACTACTCAACAAGGATTAAGGTGATGAGGAGGTCAACAATAGGACTCTTGGTTGAGAAAAATAGAGATTTATAATAGATTCTTGTGAAGCTCGAAGATCTTCCATTCATTCATTGTTAACCCAAGGTCCCAGGTCTCCAAGTCAACCCGTGCTTTTCCAAAGAATCCTGCACCACTCCATGTATTGGAAACCTATTTTATGGTGTCCACCACTCGCTTCTTATCTCATAATGATGCTGTTGCATATAACTTCTATCTTGCATTCTACAATAGCTAAAAAATCATATTAGAGTTTAATTTTTGGTTACCATGCAACTTCATCTGCATCAAAGTGGGGTCAAATGTGTGTATAAACTATAAACTACTCTTTTTAGAAATATAAATTTGAAGGATAAATAGTGCAGCTCCTTAAATTAACAAAAGGGGTTCTGTACAGTGTATATATATTATATTGAAATGCTTTTATAATAAAAATGAAACATATACAAATATAATTTGACATTGGACTATTAAATGGTTACCTCAATGCTGATTTTCTCATCCTGGTGGGCTGTTTCCCTCAGCATGAGTTCCTCTTCCATGTTCTGCACTTTGTTCATTAACTCCACATTCTCCTGCTCAAGATTTTGAAACATTCTTTGGTACTCACTGTTTGTTCTTTTTATCCTACTAAGTTCATTCTTCAATTCTGCTTCATAGACATATGATGCTTCTTTTACTGAAAGGTCACTCTCCAGCCTCACAAGTTTTTCTTGCAAGGCGATTTTACTGCGCCTATCATCTTGACCATCACTTAAAGCCTTCTGCATACTAGAAACTTTCTCCATCAAGAGTGTATTCTCTGATTTCAATTCTTCACTCTCTTGTGTTACTGACTCCAACAACAGCTCCAATTTTCGCTTTTCAAAGTCTGCCTCATCAAGAGAACCTTTAAGGTCCAAGACTGAATTTTGAAGATGAGAGAGTTTTTGCAATTGAACCTCCAATCCAGAAATCTCTTCCAGTGCATGCTGTTTTTCATAGTAAGAAGTTTTAAGCCTTAATTCTAAATCGGTTACCAATTTTCTGTATTTCTCTTCGCTAGATTTGACACCTTCCATTATTCGTTGCATATGCTCAATGTCAGCCATCAACATTTCCTCACTTTGTTTAGAAGCATTAAGCAAATCAACTAATCCTTGAATCTTATTCTTGGACTCTTGCTGGAGAGCTTGTAAATCAGTCTCATACAGCTCAACTTTTGAATTAACTTCCTGAAGACTACATTCAAGTCTAGCTTTTTCTGAACGCAGTAGAGATGCTTCATGAATTGCATCTGATGCTACTTTTTCACGTTCATCATAATTTAATGACATTTGTGCAGTAAGGTCAGCTATCTCTTTCTCAAGGTTCTCAACTTCGACTGTTATCTCTAATTCAATCCTATTTAACAAAATATGTACCTTGGCTATTTTATCTTCATGTTCCTTGTGATCTTGAAAAATTTTCTCAAGTTGTGACAATAGTGACTTCTCCTTCGATCCAATGTCTTTTTGCAGCGAAGAAAGTTTCAGTTCTAAAAGATCAATTTGGTCACAGAAATCAAAATTCTTTTTTTTTGATTCATTCAAGTCAACTTCAAGACGTGTAATGCGTTCATGCAGTTCCAGTTTTTGCCTCTTCAAGTCTCCAGTTAGATCCTGGAGAGAGTTGCACTCTTCAATAAGATTTTCAATTGTAGCTTGCAGTTTCAAGTTTGATCTCCTTGAAATATCTGACTCCTCTAATGCCTCTGATAACCGCTTTTGTGTCTCTTGCAGTTTTTGTTTTAGTTCTGCTTTCTGCATCTCCATTTCATCTCTCTGTTGTTCAACTTCATCCTTCAATTCTTCAATAAGAGAAATGGTATCTTCGAGTTCCAATCGGTTGGACTCTTTCTCATTTGTTATGTATCTTAGTTGGGCTTCTAAACCAGATATGCGTTCTGATAATTTTACATTGTCTTGTTCAAGCTCAGATACATGCAACTCTAGTTCATTTTTGCAACTTTCAAGTTCCATTGACTCTCTTTCAAGAGCCTTATTAGAAGAAACATGATATTCAATCTGACCAGTAAGCACCATTAAATCATGCTCCACTTGTTCCAAGTGTTGAGATGTGTCACTACTTTCTCTACGTAGAGAAGCAAAATCTTCCTCCAATTGACATTTCTCTTTCTGAAGATAGGAAATAAGATCTTCTAGTTCCTTGTTAGAATGTTTGAGTCTATCTATCTCTTGTTCCTTAAGCAATAAGTCAGACTGGAACTCATGCTCAAAAATTTCCTTGCTTTTGGTTTTATTTCCTGCATATTCAGGTTCTTGTTCCATAAAACCTTTATCTTTTAGCTGGTCCAGAGCTTCTGTATTATTTATTCTCTGGTTGATCCCAGAGCTTTCATGTTGAGACATAGACTTGCATCTGAAAATATTTTCTTTTAATAAAGTATTTAACTCATGCAAATTTTTAGTAATATCCTCTGCCCAATTTTCCTGCGAGACGGGATCTGTAGTTAGTAGTGTTGAATCAATATCACTTCCACACACATTTTCAGCATCGATGCTATCATTAGCAAGCAAGTTTCTTGCTTGAGCTAAAGCGAGACGAATTTGTTTATCCATTTCAAACAACACAGTTTGCATACTTGAGGAGCTGAATGACTCTTCATTTTCAAATCCTCCCATAGCAAAAGCATTTAAACCCTCCAAGTCAGTGTCAATGTTTAAGTTAAGTTTTTGCTGTAGATTGGATAATTTTATGTTCTGTTCTTCGAATTCCTTGTGCCTTTGGTGGAGCTTTGTCTCGAAAGAACTTGCTTCATCCTTATAATGTTGTAGTTCTTTCTCAAGATAAGCAGATGCTTTCTCAAGATCCTTGAGCTTAGCTGACAATGGTGGAGTCATGACTTCCTTCTTTACAAGCTCATCCTCAATTTCATAGATTTGAGATTTAAGCAAACCATCTTCATACTCACAATTATTAGATAAATTATGATCATGATACTCTATAGACCTAGAACCATGTGATTCGCTTCCCTTATCAGTATCTTTGCTAAATTCCTTCAACTTAAATATGAGATCTAGGTTTTCTTCCGTAAGTTCAGCACAGTCCTGTTCTAGTTCATGCACCTTATTTTTAAGGACCTCAACTTCTTTTATCAGATCAGAATGATTTCCATCATATTCATATTGCCTCTCATTCTTGACAATGTTGGGTGGCTCTAGCTTAACAGTTTCTTCTTCTTCCAGAGATACTTTTCTCTCCCATTCAGACTCATTCTCCAGAGCCTTTTGACTCTTCTCTTGTTTTTCACGTTCATCTACACAGTTCTGCTGTGAAAGATTAGCTATTTCCAAACGCTGTTTCTCTGTAATTTCTTCTAATTCCTGAAGAATAGCAACAAGCTCAATGTTTGATTCTTGGGTTTTTCTCAGCTGTTGAGTTAAATTGGCATTGGAGTCTTTCTGAAACTTCAGCTCATCCTCCAGTTCCTTCTGAACATGAACCAAATCGTCATTTTTAAAATTGATAATATCTGTTTGTTTTGATGTTGACTCCTCTAATGCTGTTTTTAGCCGTTCAACTTCTAGCTTTAAAGAGTCACATCCACTGGAAGCAGCTGAAAGCTGCCTTTCCAGATTTACCTGATGCTTGGATTTCTCAGAATTTTCCTTCTTTAAAAGCTCAAGATCCTGTTTCAACTGCTGAGAATGTCTCTCCCACATCTTAACTTCATCACGGAGTTCCTCTATCTCTTCAGCAGATTCAAGAAAATCCTTTGAAGAATCAGAGGGCCTTAACGATGGCATTGTTCCATGTTCTGAAGTCTGTGCAGCCATGTCTTGCCATTGATTGTTATGTACTGAAGAAACTGATGCCCTAGAGTTGAAAGATGATGGATTTGATCCTCCAGGACCTGTGCTATAAGTTGCACTTATGTGGGAACCAGATGAATCTTGTCTTCCAATGTATTGTCCCCCATTCATGGTGTTTTTGGGTGAAAGTCCTGTCCTGCTTAAACTATCCCCTGAGTCAGAACTATGGTGTGACCCTGATGCTGAGAAGCTTGTATCCTATAGAAGAGACATAAAAAAAGTTGTCAATAAGCAAAAATATCTGAAGAAAAGACATTATCACTTCAACTTCAAATGTCTTGCAAACCGTTTATTATTTTTTCTCTGATGATTTTTTTACAACTTGAGCTTGTAGAATCAGGTTTGCTACCTTTATTTATAATCTACCATCCAGGGTTCTAGACACTTGTGCTGATATTGATGCTACAACCTTTGATTTCAGATGCTTTCAAACATCTATCTTTTGAAGATTGGTTTGCATTGTTAGAGAGTATGAACTTTATAGCAATGCAGTCTACGTGAGTTTCTCCGGCAAACAAAGTGGGTATTAGTTTCTTGCAAACATATAATAAAAGAAACTGATGGATGCTACTCTGGTAAGAGGCTCTAGACTCTTGATCTAATGAGAGGTGTGATGAGAGGGACAATGTGTTAGGTCTAGAATCAAAAGAGTTGAGCAATGAGAAGGTCATGGACGTATCAAAGATCCATATGCTTGCAAATGAAAAGGCCAAAACCGTATATGCACGGTTTGACAAGGAAGATGGAATATAAACCAAGTAAAAGAAAAAGATCACGTTAGAAAATTAAGGTATCTAGGTAGCACATAAATATTGCACTGATACCAGGCAATGCCAACATCTTCTAGCAATAGCAGTTGCCACCAGGCATAAATTGGATTAAGTGATATATAAAACATGAAGGGATAACATGCATATTTTCCTAAAACAGCTAAAGGATGTAACAGGAAAGTTTGATCATATTAACTAAATATCTCAAAAGTTTGATGTATGATAGATATGCATACATGTACCTTCAACTAATGTTAAAAAAACAAATGAAAATTAGGGAAAAGGAGAATGAAGCTAATTTTTCTAAGCAAATAACAGTGTTAATTTTGTGCATGAGAATCACACCCTATTTCCAGACTCATCTGGATAAGAATTATTGCCGAAATGATTACTTGAAGAAGATCCAGCACTCTTATTAATTAAATTGTCAGATCCATCTGATTTGCTGTCCAGTTCATCATTATTAGTTTGATCATCGAGATGAGAAGTTTCTTTCCAAGATTTTCCGACCCTGCAGCACAATATACCATTAGCAACATCTATAGGTAACATCAGGATATAGAAACACGATTTGTAACAACTTCAGATCCATCAAACCTGGATTTTGATATTGGGGTACAACACTGAATCTTGACCTGCACAGTAGAGGAAATGGAAAAAATTGTCATTTCAACAATTGAAAGACAGCCATTTTTCATGGCTCCAACTATTGATGCATGCAAAAGCCTGTGAGTCAAATATATGGGTTGTCTGCACAAAAGGGCTATAAGGCAACATGTGGTCTGGAAATAACATTAGCATGTAAACAGAAAGAAGAAGGAAATATATGAGGAATATTCAAGACAGCCCTAGGTTTAGACATTTACATTAATGTCATAAATCAACAAAAGTTTTTAATTCACCAACAACAGAACAACAATGGATATTCCAGGGATAGTCCCTCATGTCTTCTCTTTCAAGACATGATTTCTGTGTTGTACTAGAAACATTTTCAAAGGAATGCTGTTTAATATCCATGTTTGTGCAATTTCTCACAAAAACAAAAGACAATATTGTTAAGCAAAGGGTGCTCTTTCCAGTCTTTATGTTTTCTCATAAATCTTCTGCAAATATGGACCTATATGTGGTATGCCATTCAAAAAGTTAATTTAATTCAATACAAGTGCCGATGAGTACAGGAGCTAAGTTAACTTCAATTACTAATCTATATCCAAATTATGTTTTTGAATAGTACTCTCCATCAAATTGGCAAGTAATGAAAATGTCAGCTAGCCTAGCTGGTAGAGAAAGTAACAACGATGTCATTTAGATGAAACGAACAAAACTACCACCACCTTTCTTTTTTACTCACAAAAATCCATCAAATTGGAGAGTACTATTCAAAAACATTTAGATGAAACGAACAAAACTACCACTCTCCATCAAATTGGCAAGTAATGAAAGTGCTTGCCTGAGTAAGCCGAGGCTTTGTTGAGGGAACAACAAGGATATTTTGACCCTTTTGACTAATTTGACCCTTTTGCCTGACTTTTTTACTATTTTGACTCTTCGACAGATTGATTTCTGTTGTAACACATCTGGTTCAGTGAACCAGGTTCACCAGTTTCTAGGTGTCCCTTTTCTTGTTATTTTCATTTCAGATTAGAAGAGAACTGATTGTTTAGATTTTATCTAGCCTTCCAGTTTCAGATTCACCAAATGTTTAGAATCTTCCTGTTTTCTGATCTAGTTTTTAATCTTCAACTTGTTTGTTCCTTAATATATCTATTGCACAAAATCCTTGGTTCAAATCCCTCTCATTTTTCACATGTTTAATTCCTAGGCTATTTTGTCCTTGATTTACATAAGATGAATATCTTTAACACAATTCTCAAGTTTTTATGTTCTTTTTACACCTCTATAACTCAAAATTCCAGATAAATATCAGTTTCTCAATTTTGACCGACATGTCTTTTGATAATCAACCGTCTCTGAAGTTGGTGCTTCACTATTGTTCGTAGTATCCATCTCAAGTCTGATGATATTTAGTTTTCACTGAATCTTTTATACTTCACCTAATTCTTTTTTCAGGAAGTTCAACATACTTGTCTAGAGTTCAGCTTTGCTTTTCGTTGTCCTGACTACTGGACCATTACTTTGTATTTTATCCATAATTTGCTTCCAACATCCAGCTCATATTTCTTTAATTAATTTCTAATTGGAAAACTAATATTTTGCTTTATCATTAGCAAATTTGTCATGTCAAAATGATTCTCTTTCCTCTGGAAAGTTGCACTGGAGCTGAAGCAGCTTGTACTATCTTTCAGGATTCTAGTTCCAACAATTTTGCATAGACCATCATGCTAGCTGTCCAACATATTTATTGTTTCCTTTTTGTCTTTTTGATCCATTTAATTTCTTTTACAAGATTAGCCTAATAGAATGACAATCCAAAATTTCATAGTTCATCATCCACATATTCACCAAATTTTAAATCATTCTACAAATTGACTTCGGTGAATGAAGAAAGAGATGACAAACTGAGAAGTATTAGACCAATAAAAATTAGGAGAACACTAGTCTAAGCAAAGCATTGTTTACATAATATTAATCAATAGTAACAACTACAGTATAAAAATATCTAGAAGAACACTTTGCATGATAAGCGAACTATATATGCCAATTGAGGCACTAATGGGAACAGTAAAGTAAAGAAAATTGTATTATATTATATGTGGCTACCAGATTGTACCTTATTGTAACATTTACATGGAACTCGTCTGACACAATTATTGCTCATTTATACATCAAAAGAGAAGTAACATGATTATCTGAAAATAATGGCACTTAACATTCATATCCTTCCAGTGCATTAGATTCTGCCTTCAATAGAGCAGTCAATAACCTGAAGCATTCAAATTTAGTAGCCCAACCTCATCTGGTCACATTCAAGATGATAGAGTTTGCTATGTTTCTACTTTAGGAGAAAGTAACTACTGTCTATGATTTTTGCCTTTGAACTCATTTGATGAAACAAAAGACTTGAATAAATTATCTTACATGCTATGGGAGTGTAAAGAATCTTCACAACTTTAAGACATGTAATAAAAACTATCAAAACCTAGTCAAACTAATTTTCTTCGAGAGTCAAGAGTAATTTTCACCTGTAAAGTTGTCCCAGAATCACACTTCTTTAATGGAAGAAGAAGAGGGCCAGTTTCTCCTGAACTCAGATAATCTGCTAGGTTCAAGGTAACCTCACCAATAACTACAGACCTAGAAGAAGCCTGCACAATAAATGGATTGGAGTAGATGTCTTCACTAACTTCTATCCAATGAAAACAGAGTGGAGTGTGTTCATTATTGAGATGACAAGGACATATAACTTAAGTAATACAAACAAACAAAGTTATGTGTCATACTGGGGAAACAACAATCTTAAATCGACATTCTTCAAGCTCTTTAGATGCATCATCTTGAGACACCCATATAGACTCAGTCTCAGTCCACTGACAATTTCCACTTCTCACTGTAGCTCTACCAGTTCTTGCAATTGTCTTTCCAGACTCCACTGAGACAATAGAAAGAAGAAGTTTGTCCCATCCTCTGGGAACCTGTGTGATCAAAGAAGAGAATGAAATGCACGCTTTTTCAATTTGCTCATAATAAGCACATTCTAGATTTTATTTCAATATCCTTGGAACAAAAAATTCCTACAAAGGTTACAAATACAAAAGGCAACAAAAAGAATAATCATGGATAAGCTATAAAGCAGGCTTCAATACTAATACTGACATCCATTTGCAATTGTTTGATACCTCACATTTAAAGATCAACTAGGTTCATGTGATACATGCTAAGTTTTTCTGTCTTGTCAGTAAACTCAAAGTGTTAGTGGGTAAAATGTTATAGAGATTCATTCTTGCTATGAAGATCATAGAATGATGAAATATCATTATTTAATGCACATTCAATTTGAAAATCTGACATTGTTGAAGAGCTTATTGGTGTCTAAGTGAGAGAGACTACTACAACTTCCCACAGAAAAACAAGGAAAGGAACTATTGCAACAGGCAAAATGAAGACAATTGCAAAAAACAAATCCGAAAAGTTTAAGATAAAGTTCAGAAGCCTCGTGAAGAGCTCTAAAATAGAAGGTACCTCACTAATCTGCAGTTGCCCCTCACAACCAGTTTGCTGTTTGTAATGTCTTCAACATCTCTAAAGATTAAAAAAAAACTTACTGCCATTATTCTGTGTCACATGTGCTAGTAACAGGGTCAAATTCCAGTTAAATTTTCATCTTAATATGCACATGAAACAGGGGACCTTTTATCATTAGCTCATAAAAAAAAGGGAGAAAATTTATTCTACAAACTGAGGTCATATTCAGAATTGAAGTTGCCAAACCAATTTATCTTCAAATCGATCCATATGCTCATTCATGAATACTTTCAGCAACTACCCACTGCTCCCTTTTCCCGCACAGTACTCTATTTTGTATCAAGGAATAGGATGTTAAAAGATAAGCTTCAAAGGCAGATTATTTTTATACCTCATTGTAGCAAAAAGGCATTCCAATTATTCGTTCATCATCATATGCTAGAGATCTTGCGGGATTCCATTCTTTTTCTCAATCGTTCATAAAAAATATTTCATCAAAGTCATGGCTCAAGCACGTTTCTTTCTCGTAGACTCAACATTGCCAACCATTGCATATAGAATCAAATTAGGGCCGGTAACATGCATTATCGGAATCACACGATATATCGATGAAATCCTGAGAGACAAAGCGTAAACTGAGGCACCTCCAGACCCCAGCGACGACGTCAAACAGATGGAATACCAGAAAGACAATAATCAAACGAGATCAGATTGAGAGAAAAGGCACCTTGACGGCCTGCAGATTGGAGAGCTTGAACTCGACCTTCTCCCCGAACCGGTCCGACCTGTACCGATGCAACTTGAACATTTCCTCCCCCTTTTTGATTCCCGACGCCTCTTCCTCCTCCTCTAGATCGATTACAAATGCCCTCTACTCGATCGAAAAGGAGAGGAATCTTCGCAAGAAAGCAAAAAAGAAGAGACGAATTCCCCTCGCCTCTCGTGGTGGGAGGTCGGAGATGAGAAAGAGAGGCGACCTCTTTTATTTTTTTTCCGTCTCGTTTTATCCTCCTTTTTTACGTTTTCTGATGCGAATACTAAAATTATTCGTTGAGGCGGTCGCAAGGCGACGAATTTTTAATGCAGTTGGCAGCTTCAGGTGGGGACGCGGTGGCACACGACACTCCTACCTTAGTTTCCCTGCTGGGGATCCTCTCCAACAACTTAACCATACGACGCGATAAACCGACCATCTCGAAAATGGACGGTCAGAACCAGCAGATGGTAGTGGAGAGGGAACGATGTGGACGGTTAGCAGCGGAAGTACGATCGGGGAGGGCCCAAGGCCTTGTATGCGATCCCCACCAACTCCCGTGCGACCCCATTTAACGAAAAGGTTTGCAACGATTCCGTTGACCGAGAAGTCCGGTAGTTTCGATCGGACGGCGGACGATTTGCAATTCGAAGATGACTTGTACAGCGCGGGATGGCGACGTTGGTGTAGGAGAGGTAGCTACAACGGTAGTTTAACGTGCAGCGAGCGAGGTTTCTGGGCCATCGCTAGGATCAGCTCCACGAGATGCTCTAAACAAACTTCAAACGAAGCTATCAACGGCCATCGGGGAGCCCGATGTAAACCGACAGGCGATCCACCAGGCAAATGATGCCCACGTGGCATTCTGCCAGAGGACTAACGTAGCAGGCCCACTGGTTCATCGCTTAATATGATCTGCACTTAAAAAAAGTCCATTTGCTGCCATGGAAATGCCTTTCCATATCAATGTTCTATTTATTAATTTGGTAACCATAAGTGATTGATGTTTCATTAATGCTCGATCTCTTATATTATTATACGGCAAATTAGATGAGTCCAAATGTAGAAAACGGATTAGAGCAGAATAAAGACGGAAATGTCAGAGGGGAACGTGTAAGGTTTATTTAGTAAAGTATAAGATATTTGATTATGGGTGGGTGTATTACCGACTTAGATAATTTTTAAGTTATTTACAGATAAATCTCCGTAATACAGTTAAAATTCATATATTGTCTGTCATCTAGTATGTGATACAGCCTATTCGTAATTAAAAGAGAAAAACAAGGAGATGTTATGAAATATGTACGAGGAGAAATGAAAAGAAGATTAAAATTAGTCCTACATTAGCAAAAACTAAGTGCATCAGATTACGAATGATGCAACTCCTCGTCATTGCATGTTTTCTAATGCGACTCTTTTCTCCCTTCAGTCTTCCATCATGTATCTTTTTTATGATGCAACCCGGGTTTTACTTTGAACGTGCACGCAACCCTTGCTCACAGGGCTTCCACCGGTGGTGTTCCTTTGACTGTAAGTTTCCTGATGTATGTTATATGTTTCCATAGAAAAGCTGGAAACTCTCCTCTGGAAGTGCTAGAGCTAAGCGGATTATTATAAAATAGCAATTATCGACTGGTCTTAGTTATAAAATGCCTATTGTTTTGAAGGAAGTAGAAAGTTGATAACATCTCTCTTGTGCATGAAATATGTGCATACGGACGTTAGTCTTAGTTTTTTTTTCTTTTTTGTTGCTTGGCTAGTATAATCCTGCGTATTGCTTGTTTCGGTGGTTACGCATATCATGTTTCCCAAACACGTCGCTAGGAATATAACTTCATACTACGAATGGTTCAAAATATGCTACACTGATTACCTCGGTATTCATCATAAGACAATCAGGAAAATGAGCCATCGAGTTTTCTAATGGTTTCGTGTATTAGTTTAGAATTTTCATATAGTCATGATTTTTTTTTAACTGATAAGACTTTTTTTTTCAAGGTTCTGGAATCCCGTGCATTAATGTTTGGATTCGCCACCATGAGAAGATCAGAACTCGCAGTTCCATCAGAAGGCATCGTCAATCTCGTCGTAGCTCGTCTACAGTTTTTGACAACCGTGTAAGGAGAAGTCGGCCGCGCTGCTGGACAACCGTGTAAGGATAACATCGCTAAACCAAGTTCCGAATGAAAATACTACTGGACAACCCAGAGACGGAAGAGAGCGAAGAAGTTAAACGAGCAAAACTCAAGACAGAACAGCGAAGAAATTGGACGATCAAATGTCACAAGTTCAGTTGTTTCCTTCACTGCGAATGACTATGCATCTATTACGAACAAGCCACGACAACACACATCATGCAACCTTTGGAAATTGGAGAAGACTAATACATAAAGACCATAGTCTACTCAATCCCAAGGAATGGAGGAAGATTCGGATCTAAAGAAAACCTTGTAGAGAAAATTGGCAATAAAAAAAAAAAAAAAAGGAAAAATCAAAACAACTCAGCAACGCTTCCGCCTACTCCACAGTCCGAGTTACAGTGGCAGCAGGGGGAGGTTGAGAAAGGGTAAAGCGGCTTGAGTGACTGTGAGACAAAAGAAAAATGTGCGACACTGTCAAATGCGAGTTTCTTTCCCTTTTTCTTTGTCTTTTAAAAGAGAAGACTAGTTGCAGTATCTGGTGAGCTGCGTCAGCACTGCGAACGCTTGCGGCAGCCGAGGGCGCCCGCGTCGGAAGTGATGGAGCCAACCATGGACGACGACTTGGCTCCGAGGCTGGAGGCCTTGGCATAACTCGCAGAGGCTCCGGCTCCGGAGGGGGTGAAGTAGGCACCGTTCAGCAGAAGGTCGCCCTCGGATCTCCAGTTCCAACTCTTCCACACGTTTGAGTCCGTGTCTACCCTTTTGGTCACCTGTTCAACGCAAGCGATCGTATACAGATCCAGTCAAGGAATGCGAGCGGTATCGACAGAGCGACTGATAATGATGTCATCTACCTCCTTGGCAAATGGGTCGGTGGGAGCGAGGTATCGGTTGCCCTGGCTATTGATGGTCGGGTCGGCACTTCCACCAATGGCGTACATCTCCCAGTGGGTGTAATCATTGTTCACCACGTGGAAATAGCCATGCCTGCACCTGTATTTTACCGCAGTCGAAGACAATGGGTCAACTTGGAACTTCCATGAGAACAGATCCGTCCTTCCTTTGGGAGAAGCAGAAAGATATATGAGCTACGTATATAAATTTACCTGGGCATTCTCTGGATGAGACCTTCGCCAAAGTGGTTGAAGGCAATGGTGACTTGCATGGCTTTGTCCCTGACATAGGAGTCGCTGTGGCCCAAGAGCATCACCTGCGTAAAGTAGACCCGGGTTTTACTGCGATGGAGACTGCGTGTACTAACTAGTACAGCAGATTGAGGAGCGTACCTCGTTGTGGTGGGTGAAGTAATTGTTGGAGATGGTTATGGCGGTGGATCCCATGACGGCATCGACGAGGCCATCGGCGCAGTTGGAGAGAGAATTGTGGTCGACCCAGATATGGCTGGCGCCGAAGATGGACACGCCGTCGCCGTCGGCCATCGTCCTCCAGCCGTAGTGGGAGGGGGAGCTGCGGACCATGGCGTTCCCGGTGGGTTTGCAGTCGTGGATGTGGAGACCGTGGATGATGACGTTGGTGACGAACTGGATGGTGATGCAGGCGCCGTTTGCGATGTGGACGTTGGCGCCGCGGCCGTCGATGGTCTTGAAGCTGTTCATGATGAGCTCCTGCTTGAGGGTGATGACCATGTCGCGCTTGAACACGATCCAGAGGGGCTCGTCCTGGATGACCGCGTGGCGGAGGGTGCCCGACCGAGGGTTGACGGGGTCGTCGTCCCCCGGGTCACTCACCACGTAATAGCGGCCGTCGCGGCCGCCGATCGCGTTGCGCCCGAAGCCGATCCCGCAGTCCGCGAGCCGCTTGCGGTGGAGGTGCCATTCTGGGTCGCACCGCCAGCAGTCGTCGATGGGGTTCCCGGTCCCGCATGACAAGTAGCCGAGGGCCCGGCGAGCCGTGCTGTTGCTTATCGCCCTGTTCAAACATAATTACACACAACAAAAGGAAGCGGCAAAAAACAAAAAATATTAGCTTTGCTCGAGGATAATCTCAACGATAAGCAGTTTCAAATGATTAGCATAGGGCCCACTAGTCTTCACTTTATGGGGGCTCAAAATGCGTGCCGACCGAAGTAAATACCAAAGGAGAGGTTGGCCGGGAAATATGTAAACAATGAATGATGGAATAAACATCATATCGAGTCTTCACTTGTAGGAGAATGAACAGAGCAGGCCATGTTACACCCATGCCGTTAAGGAGTACAAGATCTATCTACGCTAACAAGTCGTCAATCAATGAGAAAATGGGAAGAAGTACAAGAGGTGGAGGGCAGGAGCTCTGGAGAGGCGGGACACGGTAGGTGTAGTAAATGGCATTAATATCTGGGATCGTGAATCGGGATGACGAAGTCAATAAATGAAATGGTCTTCCGTTGGCACTGCGCTGCTACACCCTTTTTTTAACTGGACACACAGCAGTCTCTTTACACAACAGTATGGCCACCGGTCACATGAGCTCATGGAGGACAAGCGACAACGTAGTCAAAGACTGAGCAAAATTTTAAAATTTTCATTTCAGAAAGCTCGCATGCAAGCGGCATCCGAGGAGAAACCCAATTTAATAACTGGTATGGCAGTTGGATCACATTAAAACGGACAACCCCATTGGAGGTGACTATCCTCCGAACCTTTTTGTTTTTGGCATTGGAGCTTAATCAGTGCATAATTTTTTAGAGAAAAATAGATCCCCCCAATAAAGACGTAGAATATAAGTTAACCATTACAAATTATGTACAAGGAAGTAAGTCTAATCAGAACTATAAAAGCAATATGTAGGGATATAGTGGTAGAAATAATTGGACTGCAATTATTTTAACATGGACAAAAAAGTCGCCTAATCTTGTAGGCTTTGGGGATCCGAAAAGAAGGTTTATGATACTAAATGATTTGCATACAGCCGAAACTATTAGATTTATAATAAGAAAATAAATCTGAAGGAAAAGTGCCATCAAAAGGACTTACATGTGCACCTCATTTGCGACCAGTTCCGGATCGTCGACCGCGCCCACTACCACTTCTCGCCCAAAGCTGCTCAAAAGAGGGCAAACGCCATCAGAGCCCAAATGACCAAATTGACCCTACGTGTACAAATCGAACACTGAAGAGGGCAGCCGATTCTATGCATCCGCGCGGATCTCTGGGTGGAACCACACCGATCGAGGCGGTCGGTGTGCTTCATTTGGAATAAATCTCGAGAAGAGAAAAAGAGGGGGGTGAGCGAGATTGATGGAAAGAGAAGGCGCTTCTCCCGCGTCTTTTACCCGATTTGACTGGTGTTCTGCGGCGACGTGCCCTCCACCAAACAAATTTCTCAGAAAGGGGATTTGGTTTGATTACGCCTTTTTATTTTTCAGTGAATTAATCCCTTCGCTTTTCTTCTTTTACTTTTCGTCAATGAAAGCGAAAGGGGTGGGAGCCGAAGGAACTAAAACGGGAGTAACGGCTTCGATTCGATGGATCAGATCTGGGTTTGCGGTTAAGGTCCGAAGAGCCGTCGGATCCATCGACATCGAGCGTCCAAACGTCGGATCTGATGGTTTAGAGCTCTTACCCGGCACATCGACGGCCCAGATCTATTAAACAAAAGAAGGGGTACTGCATTACCGACCTGTCCGTCGGAGACTCGTTGGCTACTGCGGTTGCTCTCAAACTCCTCCTCGCCACGGCCGCCGACGCGGAAGCTGACGCCATTGATCCAACCCTAGAAGAGAAAACGATATATCAAAATTCGTCGTTGGCTCGAGCGGATCTTGATCGCTACAGAAGAATTTGGAGGCCGCACTCGTTTGAGAGCAGAGGATCCAGGAAGAAGCCAAAATGACTCCCCTGCTCCAAGTACGTTGTCTCTAATCGACCCCAAAAAGACCAAGAAAACCGCTCATCCTCCCAAATCCCGGGCATGTTTCATCGGATTCCTCCCACAGCCCATGTTGTTTAGAACAAGAAGCGATACGATCCATAGAAGAAAAGGAAAACGGAATGTACCTCGAGGTGGAGATCGAGTCGCATCCCAACCACCCGAGGCCTCCGGCTACTAGCACCAAAAGTCCCAGTACCAGCAACCGCGACCACCTCATAGATTCCTTCACCATTGCCGCCGCTTCTCCTCTCTCTCAGTTCTCTTCAGCTCTCCCTCACCCACTCGCTAAAAATCTCGGCGTAGAAGAGGGAGAAGTGTCCAAAATAAAAAGAGGGAGAGAGTCCAACATGAGGCGGAAGGAACCGCCATTTATAGCGCGTTTGGCGTTCCGCGCTTTACCACTACCCTACTCCGAACTTAACCGCAGTTAAGCGTTTGTTATGATTCCATCACCGGCAACTCTAACCGCCACTAACGGCTTCGTTGACGGCGAAGAGCGGCACCGATGGGGACACGTGCGAGAGGTCTTAGTTATCACGCGTCAAGCACGCGCCGTTAGTCTCCCTCACCGACGTCTCCGATTAACTAACGTCAACGCATTATGAAGTTAGTCTATGGATAATGTTCGATAATTTGTAAGCCGTCAAGAGCGTACATGTTCACGACTCTCAAGAGCGTATATATATATATATATACACACACATTAACAAAACACAGAAAAAATTATTATTAGGGAAAAATGATCCGCTAAAGTTGCGTGTAGTGCGAGTTCAAGCAAGGTGTTCGACAAAATGGGTAAGCTGCTGAATTGATTTGTATTCTAAATCAACAGATGTGACCCACTTGCACAGCAGAGCCAAAGGCTCTTCATGGATCAACGACAAGAGGACACAGGCGCAGCAGTTCCATCTCATAGACATTGTCGAGCAACGATTTGTTTGTGGCAACGTGAACACGATGTAGCAGCAGGGAATGCCTGGAAGGTTTCTCGCATCCATGTCATGCAATGGATGGGATCTGAGGACGAGCAGAGCACCGTCTTCGTACAGATCCAATCTTTGGGCAAAATTTTATGTGCCCCGCGGTATCTGCCGCCTGACCCTAATAAGACAGGACTGCAATATGCTACAGTGTGTGCTCGCCGCATCGTGAAACAGTGAAGACCCCGAGGTAGGCGAGTCTCATCCTTTGCGGGGAACACAAAAGCAAAGGGAAGCATGCCGGGGAAAAGGAAAAGGTGGTGGTGCTCATGTCGCTGTAATCATTGATTAGTGGAGAATTCTTCCCTTTGCTTGTTCAATCAGCATTCAGTGTTACTGTCGGGTGCTCGATCGCTTTAGCTCCTCACACTGCTGCAGCGCACGTAGCATCTACTTCATCTCCTTTCACAGTGAAGATTCTTCCATTCCTAGCTAGCTTCAGTTACTGCTCCCAGTCCCAAGTCTAAAGGTTCTCAGCTGTAGCTACGACCAACTCTCGCCATGATTGGCGGAGCCGATGCTTGATTAGAGGGGAGAAGCTAAGTGATCTCGGAGCACTTTTCAGTGACGAGCCCACAGAAGGATTAGAATAATTCAAGCTCACATGGTTTTGTGGCGAGCGTGAAGGACGGATTGCCGCCCAGAACTGGCGACGTAATCCCTCTCCCCTTTGTCCTCCTCTCTTCATCCGATTTCTTCGTTGGATGCCTTTGGATTTTGTTTATCCATCTCGGATGGACTTCGTTTCGAGAATCTTAAGGCCGCTGCCGAGTCTCTTTCTCTTGTTCTGCGCACCACATGGTACGGAGTCCCTTTTCGTTGCCATGCTACCTCAACCGAGCTGCCAACAACTTCACGCCATGCTTTTGATCCGTCTCTCTCCCTTCCAATGTATGCTTGGATTCCCTTCATCGAGTTCTTTATCAGCCGACGGCTGTGTTCACTCTCTTACAAGCATCCGCCTGTTTCGTTGTGGCTTGACATGCACATGGATCTATTTGCTCCGAAGAACACAGTTCATGTGGCTAACATCGGCATGCTCCTCCAGTGGGCTCTCTCAGCTTTAGATCTTCTCACAGCTGATTCTATCTGCATCTCTTATACTTTGATGCACTAGAACTGGCTAAAGCTTAATTTGCATCAGAAACTAGAAACCCATGTGATGAGCTTGACTTCATCTCCACGCGTAGCCTGTGCAATTGATCCAAAGGCACCTTGTGTGTCAGAGAAGATAAAAGAATATGACTTCTCGAGTAGTATTTATTATATGTGATGTGCTTGGAAGAAAGAGCCGGTTCAGATCGTATCAAATCCTTCCATTAGGTTGTATGACCCCAGTTTGAGACAGACAGCCACAAAATGACACTCCAGTACTGGATCAAGATTACTTCTTCTTCATGGACAAAGGATTTGGAGCAGAGTCAGGCATCAAAGACAGCTGCCGATTCCTTCTTGGCATCATGCAGTGAATCAACCAAAAGCTTTGGTACCTCATGCTGTTTTATATGCCCGGTGACTGCAAGAGAGGCCTGCAAGTTGTTACAGATGGAAAGGTATCTTCAAAGGCATCCAGGAGACTCTTGGCTCTGCAATGTGTTTGTCGAAAAGCTAGGCAAGTAACAGGTAGCTGGGAGAGTCCTCCTTGGCTCACTGTGCTGTCAAAGTGCTTCGTCCCAGATCAATATAGGAGGGATCTTGTCCCATATGATCTCTGTGTGTGTGTCATTCCTCAGAGTCATGCATTGGCCTTGTGCATGAGGTTGCGTGGAAGAAAGGATGTTTAGTAGGATTCACTTCTTTGATTTGCCAGTTGAGAAGCTGTCGTATAAGAGTAATGAGATTAGAGTTACATCATACACACTCCACACACTGGCTAATGGCTTGAGTTAATGGAAGAAACAGGCAGGTTTATAAGAAATGGCAACGAACTATTACCAGATTAAAGACTTGATATATTGCCAAATCATATGAACAAGATATGCATGCATGTTCATCATCGAACTTGGGCTCGTAAGAGAAGACGTTACGACCTAAAATATATTGGGTCTTTTTTAAATATTGGTAATGAAACACTTTGCGCAATTTTCTTAAAAAAGGTTTCTCTTTTTTTTTCTTCTTTCAAATGATGCCCCATTTTCAATTTTTCCAATTGATACCTATTTTTTCCTAATATCCTAATTGCTCTACGTTTATATCAGGTTTGGACATTTGAAGTGTCACTTTCTATTAGGCCCAACAAAAGGAAGACGATGAACAGATATTTCGGCTGGAGGCCTATGCACAAACATTTTTTGTGTTATTTACTCGAAGATTATTGCATTTACTAATTGGATTGTAAATTATTCTTCTTTTATCACTGTCGACACACATCACGATTGACATATATGCTTTTAGATTTATGATAACGTACGTGCATAAATATACATGCAATGATCGAGTGGAACCCAATCTGTCAATTTAGCTCGAGAGAAAGAGAGGTAAGATTGTGTGGGAAAAGTAGTAATGAGAGCATCTGCAGGCTACAAGCAATGAAGCAGTTACCGAGTAGTCTCATTGCCTTCTTTTTCGTCTTGCAAACGAAAGGTACTCATGGGAGGACGAACCTAATCCACGGCCTGTTGCTGGTGGTGGGGAAATCGAACTCATCCAAAGAGAGCAGCTCTCTTTACGTGAACGCAATGTTTCTTCCCCTCATATATATACATACAACAAGGAATTCAAAGAATAATTTAATGGTTGATCGATGTTAAGTTGCAATGAAACGGAATGAATTGCTCACATAAGCCACGGTGTATCACAGGTGGTAATGGATCGAAGGGAAAAGAAGCAGAGAAAGAATTGATGGACAGCTAATTGGCGTCCATTGGTTAGGAGGTGTTCTTAGTAATGGCAGTCCACCACCAAAGCCGACGCGGACGCGGACGCCGACACCGGCGCCGGGAAGATGAGCGGTCGTTTGCTGGCTAACGTGAAGGAGGGCGAAGGCGGTCGGTGGAGCTCCTCGTCGGCCGGTGCGGGGAGGTTGAGATCCAGCGGGAGGAAGCTCTTATCCTTCTTGGCTTCTTGGGCATCCGCGGCGGCCAGCGGCCTGTGACGCCTCATGTGACCGCCGAGGGCCTGCCCGGAGCTGAACTCCGACCCACATATGGAGCACTCGTGGATCTTGGGCTTCGTGTTGGACTGGCCGCTGCCCCCGATAGGCTTCGAGAAGGAATTCATGCTTATCTGCAGCATATCATCGTCGACCACGACCTTCTCCTGCGCGGCCGTCGTGGGTGGGGGGGCAAGCTTGGGCTTCTTGTGGCTGGTGCGGTGCCCGCCGAGGGCCTGGAACGACGGGAAGCACTTGTTGCACGTCTTGCATTCGTACACGTAGAACCCGGCCTTGCCGTTGGTGGTCGTGGCCGCCTCAGCGAACCTTCGGCTGGTGAACTTCTCGGCCCCACCGCCGCGGCCAGCTGCATCGTCCTTCCGCGCCTGATCCGGCGGAGGTCCCGCGTCCAGGGCGCGTCCCTGGGCGAGCAGGATGAGGCAGTTGGCCATGTCCTCCTCCTCCTCCGTGACAATCCCGGGGGCAGCCTCAGCCGAGGAGGCCGACGACGCGTCGGCTGCCACGGCCACCGGCGGCGGCGGTTGGCTCCTCGGTCGCTTCGTGCGCTTGCCCTTGACCAAAGCTTGAACCAATTCACCGTTGGAGATGCTGTCGCTGCTGTTGGAGCCCCGGGCTTCCTCCGGAGTCTCCATCCCCCTTGGGAAGAGAGCAAGAGGTGGAGAAAACAACAGGAGAGAGAGAGAGAGAGTGAGTGGAGGAGGTGTAAGACAAGAACAACGATACTCACACACAGGAGATGCAACACCGCTTGTCCCCACGTATATATTTATGAAGCAAGAGAAGGGAGTCCATCAAATGCCGTGCTTTGCTATTATGAGAGGAGAGCTAAACCATGAATTAGCCTCCTCACTTGTATTGGGGGAATTAGGTGGAAATAGGAGAGGCGTGGAGTGAAGGGAGGAATGGGACGAGGATGAACAGCACAGGACAGAGGGGACGGACTCCACAACCCCAACCAAAATGCCTAATCCTGGACTCGCTGCCCACTCCTTCTCACACTTATTTGCACAGAGACGAGTTGGCCACACAACCCGTCACAGGGTAGAGGGAGAGAGATGATGATGGTCATGTGGTGATAATGCCAAGGAGATGCTTTCTGTGGCAAGCCTGGACACACGGAGACTGCACTCCTCCTCCTACCTTTTATTTGCTTTGCTTGCTCACAACTGCGTTTTAATTGTACTTGTTGGCTTCGCTAATAAATTCGGATTCATCGAGTCCCCAATTCTTCTTCTTTAACGTATCCATCAATCTGGACTAATGCTTCCTTGGCTAAACTATGAGGAAAAGAGCTTACAACATGCGACTCGAATAATATGTTAGCTCTCCTTGATTCTCTGCATGTTATTATTACAGACTTATCGTCATAAAGAGATGGACAAGGCCAAGTCAATGGCCGCCATGTCCATGTCGAGAAATACGTGAGAACCTGAGTTGGAGATGTGTGAACGATAGGACTGATAAATGGGTAGATCCAGTTACTTATTATGCTAAGAGATAAAGTATCATGTCGGTAGTCTATCTGGTATAGTAGAATTTGACTTGGCATAGGAAAATTTGATGTGGACGAAGATGACCGTGGAGTGTGGAGCATTGCATCATTCGATGCTCGAAAACCTCGGAACCATGCAAGACTGTACACCACCTTAACAAAGGGCGTCAGTGATATTAAAGAACCCAACACAATTGTCCTCAAGCACGTAGGTATAAAAGCCACCCTTGAGAACATCTCAGGGCTCTCTCTCTCTCTCTCTCTCTCTCTCTCTCTCTCTCTCTCTCTCTCTCTCTCTCTCTCTCTCTCTATACTGAACTTTTAAGATCATCTTGGTCGGGGCACTGACTTGCTCCTCGGAGAGGCCACATCGGGCGCCCGCACCCCGATGAAGCCTTCGTGCAGGATCCCTCGACAAACCCCGAGAATGAGGAGCCTGAGGAACACTCCCGAGCAGACCCAGCCAAGGAGTGTTCCCAAGCAAGCCCAGTTGACCTCTCTAGAACTTCCCAGCCTCTTCCTGATCGACGCGGATGAGCTTGCGCACATGGGCAGAACCAAGCCGTGTTGACTCCTCGTCCACGACATAAAGTTTCACACCATTTTTCGTACTAGAAGGAGGGCCTAATGTCGCAAGAGTACCTGCAATTGAACAACTCCAATGAGTATCTTAAAGAGATCTCAACAGCCCAACATGCCCTCGGGCATAGGGGCATTTTCCCTTCCCCCTTTGTGAAGAATGGAATACGACGTCTCCGACCCAGCAGAGCGCATCGTCGCTTTCTATGACCAGGTGACCCAATATGGCCTCGGATGTGTCAAGCTTTTTCCACCACCCTTCGAGGCCTCGCTCGGATGTGGTACAACAACCCTAGTCCTGCACCTCATCCAAACAGTATCTGAGTTGTGCATCTCGACCAAATAATGCCCAAGTTATGCATCTCGATCAGTCATGAGCCCAAGCTGCCCTTGGGACAATTATACTCAGTCTTTGCCCGAGTCATGCACCTCGACCAAACAGTGCCCAAGTTATGCATCTCGGCCAGTCACGAGCACGAGCTATGCCTTGGGTAACTCATAAACTTGAGTTATTCATCTAGGCCACTCATAAGCCTGAGTTACGCCTCGTGCAAGTCATGATCACGAGTTATGCATCTCGGTCAATCATAAGCCCGAGCTATGCCTTAGGCAACTCATGAACTTAGGCAGCTGTGCTCGACCACTTACGAGCCCGATTTACGCCTCAGGCTAGTCATGAACCCGAGTTATGCATCTCGACCAATCACAAGCTCGAGCTACGCCTAGGGCTAGTCATGAGCCCGAGTTATGCATCTCGGACAATCACAAGCCCGAGCTATGCCTTGGGCAAGTCATGAATCCGAGCAGTAGTGCTCGACCACTCACGAGCCCGAGCTACGCCTCAGGCCAGTCATGAGCCCGAGTTATGCATCTCAGCCAATCATGAGCCCAAACTATACACCTCAGCCACTTACGAGCACAAGATACGCCTTAGGTAAGTCACGAGCCCGAGCTATGCCTTGGGCAAGTCATGAGTCCGAGCTATGCATCTCGGCCATTCATGAACCCGAGCTATGTCTCGGGCCAGTCATGAGCCTGAGATATGCACCTCAGCAACTCACGAGCCCGAGCTATGTACCTCGACTATTCACGAGCTCGAGCTACACCTCGGGCCAGTCATTAGCCTGAGTTATGCACCTCGGCCACTCACGAGCCTGAGCTACACCTCAAGCCAGTCATTAGCCTGAGTTATACACCTCGGCCACTCACAATCTCAAGCTATGCCTTAGGTAAGTCATGAGTCTGAGCTATACATCTCGACCAATCACGTGCCTGAACTACGCCTTGGGTAAGTTACGAGCCCGAGCTATGCATCTCAGTCAATCACAAGCCCGAGCTATACCTCAGGCAAGTCATTAGCCTGAGCTATGCATCTCGACCAATCATGAGCCCAAGCTATGCCTCGAGCCATTCATGAGATCGAGTTATGCATCTCGGCCAATCATGAGTCCGAGCTATACACCTCAGTCGCTCACGAGCCCGAGCTACGCCTTAGCAACTCATGAGCCCGAGATATGAATCTCGACCAATCACAAGCCTGAGCTATGCCTCATGCAAGTCATGATCCCAAATTATGCACCTCGACTAGTTACGAGCCCAAGCTACGCCTTGGGCCAGTCCAAATATCGAGCAGTGCTCGGCTAGTCCAGAACCTGAGTGCTCGGCCAATACAAAACTCGAGCAACAGTGCTCGACAGTCCAAAAACCAAGTAATAGTGCTCAACAGTCTAGAAACCAAGCAGTAGTGCTCGACCAGTATAGAACCCGAGCAGTAGTGCTCGACAGTCCAAAAATCGAGTTGTAGTGCTCGATAGTCTAGAACCCAAGCAGCAGTGCTCCGCCAGTTCAGAACTCGAGCAGTAGTGTTCGACCAGTTAAGAACCTGAGCAGTAGTGCTCGGCCAATACAAAACCCGAGCAACAATGTTCGACAATCCATAACTGAGCAATGGTGCTCGACCTGTCTAGAACCCGAGCAGCAGTGCTTGGCTAGTCTAGAACCCGAGCAGCAGTGTTCGACCATTCCAAAACCCAAGCAGCAGTGCTCGGCCAGTATAGAATCTGAGCAACAATGTTCGACAGTCCATAACTCGAGCAGTAGTGCTCGGCCAGTACCGAACCCGAGCAACAGTGCTCAGCAATCCAAAAATCGAGTAGTAGTGTTTGGTAGTCCAGAAATTGAGTAGTAGTGCTTGGTAGTCTAGAACCTAAGCAGTAGTGCTCGACTAGTCAAGAACCCGAGCAATAGTGCTCGGCCAGTACAGAACCCGAGCAGTAGTGCTCGATAGCCCAAAAAGCGAGCAGTAGTGCTCGGTCAGTACAAAACCCAAGCAAGCAGTGCTCGGCCAGTTCAACACCAGAGCAACAGTGCTCGGCCAGTCCAGAACCCGAGCAGTAATGCTCAACCAGTCCAGAACCCGAGCAGTAGTGCTCGACCAGTCCAAAACCTAAGCAACAGTGCTCGACTAGTTCAAAACCCAAGCAATAGTGCTCAATCAGTGCAGAACCCGAGTAATAGTGCTCGACCAGTTCTAATGAGCTTTCAGTCCCGACTAGCTCTAGTGGGCTTTCAGTCTTGACTAGCCATAACAGAGTTTCAGTCCCGACCAACTCTAACGGACTTTCGGTCCCGACCAGCTTCAACGAGCTTTTGATCCTGACCAGCTCTAATGGGCTTTCAGTCCCGACCAGCTCTAGTAGGTTTTCAATCCTAGCTATCTCATATCGGCTTCACCCCGAACAACCTCAGTTCGACCAGCTCATACCAACTTTGGCCCGATCAACCCGCGTCGATTCCAAATCATCAACTCACTCCCGATTGTCTCACAACAGCCTCAACACAGGCGAGACTACGTCGACTCCAGCTCAATTAGTGTGTGAAAGCCTCGACCTTAGCTCGCTCCTCCACCCACGGCTACAGCTAAAGGTAGGAACATTTGAGACCAGATCCGTAATCAAACGAATCCTAATAAAGGATGGCACAACCGCGGTAATGGAGCCACCGATCCGCAGCATTAAAGCCCTCCTTAGAGCTCCTCTTTGAGTATCTCCGTGGAGCCCTCCCTAGAGCCTAGTCACCTGTTATGCATCAGAGATAAAGTACCACACTGGCAGTCTACCTGTCACAGCATAATTTGACCTGGCACAATAGAACCCGACCTAGCACAGGGAAATCCGACCTGGATGAAGACGACCGTGGAGTGTGGAGCATGACAACGTCCGATACAAACTCAATACTCGAATACCTTAGAACCATGCAAGACCGTACGCTAGCTCAACAAAGGACATCGACGACATTAAGGAATTTGGTATGGGTGTCCCTTAGCCTGTAAGTATAGAAGCCACCCTTGAGAATAGCTCAGGGGGGTCTCTTTCAGAGTCTCTCTCTATACTGAATTCTTAAGATCATCTCGGTCAAGGAATTGACTTAATCGTCGGAGGGGTCATATCGGGTGCCCCCATCTCGACAAGACCTTCGTGCAAGATTCCTTGGTAGACCCCGAGAAGGAGAAGCCCGAGGCGCACTCCCGAGCAGACCCAGTTAACCTCTATCGAACTTCCTAGTATCTTTTCGATTAACGCGGATGAATTTATACATACGGATGAAACCAAACCGTACCGACTAATCGATGATGATATAAAGTTATACAACATTGAAATGACTTTAGAAGACCTACATTTAAGCTATGCTTTGAATGACACGGGTGTATTTTATAGTTGTATATAGCTAGTCGATGTGCAATGCATGTTCCTGCGATGCAAGCAAGTCAACGGGAGGTAGTGATGAAAGTTTTCTTTGGAGAATTCACTTATTGCTTGTTTATTTTTAAATATTATCTTGCATTCAATTATATGATTATATTTTTAATTTTTAAATACATAGATCATTTTTAAAATCTTTCATCAGATTATATACATTTATTTTATTTATTTATATTAAAATTAATATATATTATTTTAAATAAATATAAAAAATTAGAAAGATAATTTTATCACATAATATTTAATAGATTTTTGAAATATAATTTTAATAAATAAAGCTTGCGTTGATGCATATTTAAATATGATTTTCATCTATTATTTACCACCAAGTAGTCAAAGCATTCCACAACTATGTTTACTCAAACTTTTCTCTCTAAAGACACATAAAAAATGTAAATATATTCTTAAAAGACTGCCTGCCTTTCTCTCGAGTGTCTAAATCAGTATGTATCGAAGGTAAAGAAAAATAAGAATTAGGAAAGGAGAATCTTTAGACTGAGTCAAAGTTTGACCTTTATTTATAGTTGACCATGTTAAATCATATGCGATCAGTAAAATATATCCTTTAAATCATTGTTGATCCAAAGAACATTTTCCATTACTATTAAGGTTGCTCGAGTAATGAATGCAATGACCCCTCATTTTTCATCCGTCAGGTTATCCTTCTGGCTTTCGATAATGAATGGGCACTTTCGACCTTATCTTTATGTACGTACAAATATAGCCTCATTATTCTACGACCTTAATGATCGATCGCTACTTCTCACCTGCCGTCCTTTGGCCTACCGTGTGATGGATGCCTTGTAAACCTAATGATCCAACCGTCTCCTCGTCTTGGCTTCCAAAGTACTCAAAAGACACGTAGTGGACCCGAACACAGAGACAGACACGGCTGTTGGGACATCCGATTAGATCTTGTAAATTTTGGAGCACTGGATGATGTCCATTTATTTTGATTCATCTTCATCTAATTCGGATCACCACATGAACACATATGCAAAAAATACATATGTTGATATCAATATAATGTCCATTTCAGTGTTGAGCTTTGTTCTATGGAGGTAGTGAGTGATTCGCTGGATTAGGCCATTTTTGTGTGGCTTGTGTTTAGCATTTTTGATGTTTAAATTAGTCTATAAAACGAGGTGTCATCGTCGAGTCTTTTAATGCTGAATGTACAAAAGAGTTTAACAATTTTTTTCATTATATTGAGAAACAACACACGCGGGATCTTTTATGGTGGGACTTTAGGATCGTTATATTTGAAGATGCACATTGATCTTAGGAATTACTACGTGTTTTTCTCGATCCAAGTGGAACCGTGTTGTGCCAAATCCGTTCTTGTTCTTGACGCGACAATATCAACTATACAACTTTTTTAAATATTAGAAATGTGATGTTGAGATGTCACTTATTAACATTGTTAAGTATTGACATTGGAGTAAACATAGTTGTGGAAAACATTGTTAAGTATTGCCCAAACTATTATCGTCGGCATTTTGTGCTGATCGAACGTCTCTTTCGATTACGACTGAGTATTAATTCGTAAGACTAGCTCGACACTGTTCGGTATCCACAAGCATTTCAACCTCGGAAGAAATGGAAAGTACAATTTCCCCAACAAAGTCAAGGATGTGAATATATTAAAGAAACTGAAGTCGGCCAAAGTCAAAATGTGCATAAATAAATAGGAAAAAAAAAATTGTCATGGAGAATCTTACCAGTAATATTCTCTTTCACTCTTTCCATATGTTTAATGTCTTATCCATGCACCAACCAAGTATCTTTATTTTTGGTGGAGATTTGGGTCAGAGGCTGTTCTCTATTTGGAATGGTTAAGCAAAAAATTCATCATGATTAACTCAATAACACTTTTTATACTTCCTACTATTATTTCATGATGAGAATCTTCTAGCATACTTTTCTCTCTCTCTCTCTCTCTCGGTCTCTTCGAATCATAGTGCTCGCACGGTTTCCTCGAGGGAGTCCCGTGTCAACTTATCGTAGAGGTGGAAAGAGCTCGATAAGGATTAATTAGTGGTCGAAGCATCATCCATGGGCACGTTAACTCCAAAGTGACGATTGATCGATCACCACTATGTAGTTTTGTTGTTGCTTGCGTTCCTGTCAACAGTTAATTATTTATCCCAAGTATTATAATAATCCAATGACTTCATTGCGGTAACCACTCCAACCCACCACCAGTCTGCTGTGGTATTCCTGCGAGCACACACATCATTATTGTATGGCTCACTACCAGAATCAACATCGTGAGCATCACAATGCACCGACGTTGTTGTATGGCCACTCTACCACCCACTACTTTGTGGTAGTGTTTATATTCCACAGCTATCCTTATCGTTGACGACGACAATCCATTGGCTTTTTACTCCAATCCTTGAGTTGGTTGGTGGCCGCATGCGAAATGAATGCTAATAGGAAAGATACGGATGATGTTTGAATCAACTCGATTCTATTTGAATTCATTTACATAATAAATCTAATGTGATTGTCGAATATACATGATGTTGGATATTTATTTTATAATTGATTTATATGTAGATCAAGATTGAATGAGTTTTTCTTTATGATTTTTCTCTGATGCTTATCCTAAGTAAGTTTTTATGAGAATGTTTTGTGATACAAATGGAATGTTTCCCATCTTGTCATTCTTAGGGCGTTGACAAAGCTTTTCAAACAATGTGGAGGGTTTGCAGTAAGTTTGATAGTCCTATTTTGATTGAATTTTATAATTATTTCAAGCTTGTAAATACAAATTGTGTGTAGTCATCGCACACGTACAAAATTCCTTAAAAACAATCCATCTAGCTCAGTACAATAGTAAGAAGTGTTAACCAACATAGCACCTAGGAGCTACCCAGGTGGTGCATGATTGGATGTGCCTTTGAGATAGTGTCTATGGTTGGTTCATTAGCTTGTTCCGTAATAATGTTATATGGGCACTTGTGAATACTTTTGATCATGAAGAATCAACTTGGAACTTTTGTCGTGAGATCTTTCAGAATTTGTGAATTATATATTTGTAATTTGTATTGACTATCAAGTGCTTGCTAAAATAACTATTTGTAGATCCCGAGTTGAATGGTTTCTTGTGTATGTGTCCTTAAGAGACGACTATAAGAGGTTTCGAGGAGATTAACTCTTTGTAGATGAATATATAAGAACATCGTACGACTTAAACAAAATCAGTTAAGCTTGTTCCAACGTTGTCCAACCACTATTGGGTGAATGTTTCACAGCGCGTCGGATAAAGATTAGCAGCTACATTACAAAGAACTACTTTGATGCAGATCGTGGTTTAGTCATCTCTGCTAATTGCTCAATTCAAATTCCCCGAAATGTGTTAACAGTGGAGCTTCTTAAGCCTTCGATTCTAATTAGGTTTGCACTCAGCCAATCATAAGGCAAACAAGTGTTACGGTGACACGAAGAGCGCAAGCTTAAACTGTGTTCTGACACGCAAAATCTTATCCACCTACCGAGGAGAAAGTGACACCACGCTCGTATGGAAGAAAGAAAAGGTTGGATGAGGTCGGCCATTAGCAGATGGGAAAGAATCCCACTAAGTGAACGTAAGGCTTGAGGAAGAAGGAAGGAAAAAAAAAAAAAAAAGTGAGCGACATGCCGAAACCTACTCGGTGTCAAAAGAAAGCATCCACCGCGCCACTTTTCCTCCGAGTCCTCGTTTCACACAGAGACTTTAATCTACGTGCATTATGGCCTCTGATTTGGACTGGCGGCCATGCAAAGAATGCCTATAAATACCCTTCTCCTGCCACGCTTCCTGACCACACCTCATCCTCTCAGTTCTCTGCTTAGCTAGTAGTGTAGCTACAATGGCTGGTGCGAGTCGAGTTAGGCTTTGGGCTCTTGCCTTCGTCGCTCTCCTTGGCCTCCAGGTCGCCTTGGCCACTAGATCCCTTCTTGGAACTAGCGGAGGAGGCGGCGGCGGTGGTGGAGGAGGTGGCGGCGGAGGTGGTGGATCTGGTGCCAGTGGGTCTGGATATGGCTCCGGCTACGGTGAGGGTGTCGGCGGGGGGAGTGCTGGAGGGTACGGTAGAGGCGGTGGCGGAGGGGGTGGCGGTGGAGAGGGAGGCGGTGCAGGTGCTGGCTCTGGTTCCGGGCGTGGCTACGGCTATGGCTCCGGATACGGTGAGGGTGCTGGTGGCGGGAGTGCTGGAGGGTACGGTAAGGGAGGAGGCGGTGGCGGCGGCGGGGGAGAAGGAGGAGGGGCAGGAGCTGGGTCTGGTGCCGGGCATGGTTATGGCTCCGGTGAGGGTGCTGGTGGTGGGAGCGCCGGAGGATACGGCCGTGGCGGCGGCGGCGGCGGCGGTGGCGGAGAAGGGGGTGGTGAAGGCGCCGGGGCTGGGCACGGCTATGGGTCTGGGTCTGGCTACGGCAGCGGAGGAGGAAATGGCCACTACTAGGTCAAGCAAAGGTTCGGTGGCTTCAAGTAGTACCTGTAATAAGAGCTCTCATGTTGAACCGTTAAAGCCGCTGTAAGTTTAATTGGAGGTGGTGAAATCAGTGATGTCTGTGCGTCTGCGTAATGCCAAATAAGTGAAGTTGAAAGCTAATGTTCTCATGTTTCTTACTATATAACGGAAGTCGTACTCGTTGACACGAGGAACGCTTTTAAGTGAAAGTGTGCTTCTGCTGTTGCTCTTCTTATCTTTGCATGCAAAACCTCATGCGGTGCTGTTGCTAATCCAAAGATGGCGATACCGAACAATTTCGTGTGGAACTGCTAAATAATTGGAGAAATAAAAAATAAACGAAATGAGTTAGCTTTCGACGTCTGAATCAATTTGACGTAATCGAAACTCGAGGATGTAGGAGTATCCTAAATGATTTCTAGGTGGCTTTTAGATGACTCCAAAGTGGAGGTATCGATCTTCCGGGACACTACTTGTACTAAGATCGATGTCGAAAGAATTTTTTTGATAAGATTCCTCCGGCACTCAAGTTAGTGATTGAAGTCTATGGTGTGTAAATATTTTTCCTGGTAAGAGAGCCCTTAGCATAGCATCATGTCGTATGTTAGCTTTTATACCTAGTCTCAGAGGGGATAGTTTGTAACCGACCTAATGCCCCCTTTTGGCATTTTGGCCACATGAGCCCTGAATGGCCCTCTTGGACAGTTGTCTATAGGGTCAGACAGGTGGAGGGTGACTTGGACCTTTTCCTTCCACGATAGTTTCCATGTGACTATTATGTGTCGGATGTTGATTGGCCATTAATATATTCACTATCATTTGTCCCACCCCTTGGCATGTTTCTAGGCTCCTATTAAAGGGTTTCAAAGTGTGGCATTTAATTCATCCGAGAGACATATTGTCACATATTCCTTTGTAGCATGAAGGAGACATACGTTGGCACAAGTTATGTTTCATCGGCTTATGCCTGGAGCACATTTCGCCTCGTAGCTCCATCATAGCATATTTCTTTTTGTATGGGTCGAGTTTTCCCGTCTCACATGCCTCAGCCACATTTTGCCCTATGTCTCCCTTAACAGATTTCTCTTAGTGCGGGTCAGGTTTTCTTGATTCATATGCCTCAGGCACATTTTGTCTTGTGCCTCCATCGTAGCGGATTCCTTTTAGCATGGATCAAGTTTTCCCGACTCGGATGTCTCGGGCATATTTTGCTCTGCTCCTCCATCGTAACATATTCGTTTTAGTGCAAGTCACCGTTTTTCCGACTCACACGCCTCAGATATATTTTACCTTGCACCACCATCACAGTGATTTTTTTTTTCATGGGTCGATTTTTCTAAACTCACACACCTAGAGCACATTTCACCTTGCGCCTCTACCATAAAGGATTTCTCTTAGTGTGAATGGAGTTTTCTCAACTCACATGCTTTGAGCACATTCCGTCTTACGCCTTCGTCGTAGCAGATTCCTCTTGGCCTAGGTTGGGTTTTCCGACTCACATACCTCAATCACATTTCATCCTATGCCTCTGCCATAGTAAATTTCTCTTGAGACGGGTTAAGTTTTCTTAACTCACATGCCTCAGATACATTTTGCCTTGTGCCTTCACTGTAGTAGATTTCTCTTAGCGCGGGTTAAGTTTTCCTAACTCATACTCCTTGGGCATATTTCACCTTATGCTTCTGTCATAACAGATTTCTCTTAGCGGGGGTCGATTTTTTCTGACTCATGTGCATTGAGCACATTTTAGCTTATGCCTCTATCATAGCAGATTTTGAATCTTTTGTCCATCCTGACGGGCTCTAAGTCCTCCCCCCATCGTGGCAGGCTTCAAAATCCTTCCTTCCTCTACTATGATGAATTTTGAATCCTCTTATCATTAATATATCTAAGAAGTTACCCTTGAAGGGACATTTGTCTTGATCATGGAATGAGAGAGATCAACATCTTAATTGCAAGAGGAGAGATACTGACATCCTCCTTATAAATCTTGCTTCTCTTATAGGGCAAGTTTCATTCTTCTATCTGAGCCTTCAAAGTCTTAAAGTCCCTAGAGCCTCGAGAGCTTTCAGCCTCACCCTTAGGGCCTCCTTAAGAGCACTTCCCATCTCACGCTGGTTCTCAATAGGGTGAATCGATTTTCGAGTCCCTCACCCCGGTATAAGTTATGCTCTTCTATCTTAGTTTGAAATATCTCTCCTTTCTCGTACAAGTTTTTCCCGAACCTCTAGCCACCAGTTAGTCAAGGTTTGTACTCCGTCCTTGGATAATTCGAAGGTAGATGAGGTTGGGTCCTCTTCATCAGAAGAGGCATCTTTCGTGAACTCAAGGGTTCTTCAGGATTTAGAGTTCATGAGAAGTTTGCATGACTATAATTCAATGCTTAATGTGCCTCTCATATATCACCTATAAACTAGGTATTGCATCCAAACTGAGTTTGATCTGCAAGTTCCCTGACTCGATCAACGCCCTTTTGACCCTACTCTTAGGTCTTTTTGCTTATCTTATGATGCTCTCGAGGCAGGACTCCGTCTTCCCCTCCACATAGTGATAATGTCTTGCCTCCAATGGTGAGAGATATTGCCTTCTTAACTAGTGCCCAATTGGAGAATGCTGATGTGTTGATATTACTCTGACAAGTGCCCTCTTTATCATTTGTTTTTAGTTATGTAAGGGCAGAAGTGGCTGCCCCCTCCAACAACAAAAGTTGGAAGGAGCATTTCTTCCTCGTGAGTTAAAGTGAAGACTAATGATTTAACCTCACATGATTTCCATATTGCATTGATAACACCCCTTCCTTCCTATAGAATGAAGAGGAAGATCAAGTGTTTCGATTGAGAGACATACTTTCTTCCTCCGAGACAATATGAAAGATGGATGAGGATTGACTGATAGACACGAGTCTCAGCCTGGCTCCTCGAGGTACGACCCAAACCTCCCATCACTTTACTTGATCTTTCTTTGTAATCTTCAATTTTGTGATTTGGATCTTCTATAGGCATGATTTGCACTCTCTAGAAAAGAAGGCGCTTGGCTCTTCATCGAGGATAACAAAGCCCCGACCCTGGTAGCTACTCGCGAGCCGTCAATAGAGGCATTGGATCTGTCTCGTTCTAGTCATCATGACAGCACTGACCAACTAAGAAAGAAATACAAGGTTATGGTGAGGAAGGCCCGATGCCCTCAAAGGGATGACATGTCCGAGGAGTCAGCTCGGATGGAGCCTCCCCCGACTATAACGACAATGCCCCTTAGAAGCTGAAGTTCCAAGCCATCCTCAAGAAAAAAGTAAGCAAGCCATAGTCGATGCTGGATCTATGCAAGGGGAAGCCTATGCCCTTTACGGCCTTATAGATGGCTGACCCATCGAACTTGACCCAAAATGTACCACTATAGCTCTAGTGGGAAGACTTGAAGGAGATGCAAAAGGTGTGGGGCGAGGGCATGATTGTGGAATAGTACTATGAGGGTCCTTATGCCCAAGAATGACAAAGCAAATCTACTACTCCCCCTCAGAGGTCCTGATCGACACATGTTACTAAAACAAAGTGGTGGTAAGTTAGGCTACAACTAGCTATTTCAGTTTTACCTCACTGACTCGTTCATTTTGATTTGTAACATCACCACTATGTGACAGGTCTCATTGATCATGTTTGAGATGCTATCGTTGTTATTCGCCAACAATCACTTGTGGTTGACGACCTTTGGGCTGAGGTCGAGGTGCTGAAAAAAGGGGGAGCCTCCTATGTTGTCACTATGGCAAAGGCTAGAATATTCGAATGGACTTGTCAACTGATGAAACAAAGTAGCACCTGGTTGGCCTCCCCAAACAACTAAAGGAGGTTCGAGGCTACAACCGCATGGAGGACGAGCTGCTACAGCTCATTGGGAGCTAGATGCAGTGAAGACACATAGCTCGAAGCTCACCAAGGAAGTTATGATGGTTGCTGAGGAGATTTACAAGCTAAATGAAACATGGGAGGGTGAGCAGAGCCAAATACCGAAGTAGCGAGAGGAACTGATTGTCGACTACAAGGTGTTAATTGGGTTCTGGAGGGGTTTGGGGAGGAGGGGGCGGGTTTTGTACCACTGTGAGTATCAAATCACTCTGGCCAACTTCAGGGTGAGGTACTACAAGCTAGAGCTCAAGGAGGATTCGTTTATAGATTACCTAAGGATCAGAACGTCCTAATGGTGGTTGAGATGCCCTTCGATGGTAGTCCTGACTCGTCACCTCATCCTACTGCTTGAACTACTATCTCCACTTGTTGATCTCCCTTTTTTTATTTTTGGTCATTAGATCGATCTACCCGACTTATTTCTTTTATTCACCTAATTAACGCTTTATTTTAATAGGCTGAGGCTTCATCTTAGATGTAGAATTCTAACATGGTTGATGTAATTACTTTTGGAAGTAATGAAATTCTCTTTTCTTACATCACAACTAGCACTTTAAAGATACATCTTACAACCGACACTCCAGGCCTAGCGGGTCAATATCCGATTCTTGGGGGTAGTCCTTCCCGACCTGCAATATCCAAAGCTTTAGGAGTAAAACTTCTTTAAATTTATGATGTGCGACGTTCTTCGCAACGTCACACCCTATGTTGTCCCGAGGCGGTATGTTCCATCTCAGATGACTTTGATGACTTGGTAAGACCCCTCCCAATTTGGCAATAGCTTCCCTTAGGATCTAGTTGGGTCACTAACCTCGGCCTTTTGGAGCACCAGGTCCCTTAATTGAACCCCTCCAGGGTGAACTTCTCAGTCGTAGAGCTTGGCCACTACCCTTTTATATCTCAACAATGCTTGCAGGCATGCTTCAGTTCTAACTTTGCTAATCAGATCAAGCCCAACTCGGAGTCCCTCTTCGGAGACTTCTTGGTCAAAGTTCACAATCTGAAGTGTTGGGAAGATAATTTTGACTGGTAGGAGAGCTTCAGAGCCGAATGTTAGGCTAAACGGTGATTCTCCTGGATTGATTTTGGGTGTTGTCCAAGAGACACACCAAATGCTTAGTAGCTTATCCACCCAAGAACCCTTGAAAATAGGGATAGAGCATCCTTGCCTCTAGTAATAATGTAAATCTTAGCCTCTCGATAGGGGGGGGAGGATGCTCTTTGGGTCCACTTAGTACATGGATGACATAATAAATGACCTTTTGGATTCTCGAATCATCCCGCAACATTGAGCTAACAACCTACTTGGCGGTAGTGAGATAGAGGTTTAGAGCTTCTCCCAAAGTAAAGGAGAGATATGGCAACCGAGTGAGATGGTGCTTCAGCTCCTCAAATGCCTCCTGACACTTTTTAGTCCACAGGAATCCCTTTGCGGTCTTCAATGCTTAAAAGAAGAGTAGACACTTATCACTGGGATAGAAACTGGGTAAGTGCTACTATTCACCTATAGATTATTATACTTCCTTTATCGATCGAGGTGGATGCATCTTCAATATGGCTGCACCTTCTCAGGTTTTGCATATCCTTATGGTAAATAATGAATTTGAGGGATTTTTCCAAGCTAACTTCGAAAGTACACTTGGATGGGTTAAGGCACATATTGAATTTCTTCAAAACTTAAAACATCTAGGCAAGTCTACCAGATGTGAGTCAACTATTCTACTTTTGACTATTATGTCATTTTTATATACCTTAACGTTCCTCATGATCTAGTTCTTAAACATTTTATTTATCATCTTTTGGTATGTCATCCCAATATTTTTCAATCTAAATGGCATGACTCTATAATAATATATACCTCGGTCTATGAAAAAGGAGATATGTTCCTGATCTTATGGTGTCAATCTTATTTGGTTATATCCCGAGAGTGCATCCATGAAGGTGAGGAGCTCGTGGCCTGAGGTTGCATCAACTAGTTGATTGATCTGAGGGAGAGGGTAGTTGTTCTTCAAGCATGCTTTGTTGAAATTAGTATAATCAACACATATTTTTAATTTTTATTAAAAATTTTAACCAATGCAACAATAGCGAGCCATTGGGGTTAATGCACTTTAGCAATAAACCCTGCTCTTAGCAATTTGTCCACTTTATGTCTAATCACTTGTTGGCATTCAGGAACAAATTTCATTTCTAATCACTTGTTAGCATTCACGAATAAAATTCATTTCTAATTATTTTTTTGCTTCGCTGGGCTATGTTTGGGTCAATTTTTAGCATGTCTCTCAATGATCATGAAAATATCTCGACATTCTCCATGAGAAAATTGATGAGTTTTACTCTCTTCACCTTAAAAAGTGTTGCCCAACCTTAATAAACTGATTGAGACAAGCCTTGTTTAGAGATGCCTCAATCGGTAACTCTATTGATTTTGGATGTAGGAAGGACTTAACGAAATTCTAGGGGTCCAATGATAGTGTCTTGGTTCGGGCCTTTTTCGATAGAGAGACTGTCATTAAATAGTCTTAGCGAGACTCCCTCATATTGCTTCTTAGCTCCCTGATACTGATCCTTATTGAGAATTTTATCACCAGCCTATTGAGTGTGGGTAAGTCTATGATCGAATTATACGTCGAGGGGATATCAACCACCATGAATTTGTTATCACTATCTTGGAGCAGGGCTCATCCTTAAATATGATGTGTAGGCTCATAATCCCAATGAGAGCGATAGAGTCGCTAGTGAACCCCATCAATGAAGAAGTCATAAGGGTCAAATCATTAGTCAAGAGCCCAAGTTTTTAACAAGCATCAAAGCAGAGGATGACAATAGAGTTATCTCTGTATTGATCATGACCCTCTTTACTTAGCATTAATCATCTTTACATAGACCACCAAGACATCATTATGATTTAGGTCAAGGTACTTTGTTTCTTCTTCCTTGAAGGCCTTTCGGTTTGTCTTTTGACCTCGGGCACTTTTTGATGGTGGCTCAGGTGTAGGCTTTGCGACCCAAGGAGTTGTCTCCTCCTGAGGTAGGTCCACTAATAATGACAATGATCTACCTCTCGATCAGCCCTTAAGGTTGAGGTGAAGGTTTTTGATGCCACCGAACAAACCTCCCAAGGTATCCTTGATGAATAAGTTCTTTGATTTGTTCTGTCATAGCTATAGTCATTATGGAAGTGGCAGTACTTAGATTTGTCGCTTCTCCCCAAAAGTGTTTTTATCGATTGTGGGTTTTTCAAGAGCCCCTTTTCCTTTATATGTAAAAAGGTTTATATTCTAGTCATGTTCAGTGGAGTCAACTTGGACCTCAAGCGAGCAACTTGGTTAGTTGTGTTTTCTTCACTATGGTGACCTCGAGGTCAGGATTGAAGATGTTTGCTCTTATCTTGGTATGTGTTTCCTCATGCTTACTTGAGACCATTGTCTCCATAACTATATATTGGTTGGCTCTTTGGAGCACCTCAGGTACTATTGTCGATGGCTTCTTCACCAATGACCAGAAAAGGCGAGAGAGCTTGAGCCCTATCATGAAAGCCAGAATCATGAGTGACATATGAGCTTCTTGTATCCCTAGGATTTCATTAGTGAATCGAGCAACGAAGTCAGAGAGTGTATCTTCATCCCCCTACTTAAGTCTGAGTAGCATCATCGTTGATGGCCAGATGCATGTTCTTAAGGAAGTAGAACTCAAACTCTTTTATGAGCTAAGCAAAGGAGGTGACTGAGAGTTGCCTTAAATGAATGTACCATCCTTGTGCTAGGCCTCTCAGCATTGTCAAGAAGATATGACACATCAGAGCATCTGAGGTGCCATACAGTGACATCTAGATGTAGGTGACAGCTAATGAAATCCTAATTTAAAATTTATTCAGCGAACATACATGTAAAACCATATCTGGCCAACGCTATTAATAGATGAAGGGGCCGACTGTGTTGGGGTTTTGGGTTAGGCATTGGGCTTATGTAAACCTTAGCTAGCCGCCCCCTACTATAGTTAAAGGGGTTAGCTAGGGTGAGAGATTAAAGTAGAGGAGGATTATGGCCAAAGAAGAGGAGGATTAGGAGTCCTAACCGTCAGCCACCCCTAGTTAGGGCCGGCTATGAGTTGATTCTTAGAGTTGAAGTAGGAGTTGTTTCTTAGAGTTGGAGTATGAGTTGCTTCTTAGAGTTAAAGTAGGAGTCTTAAAGTAGGAATCATATTAGGAGTTAGGGTTTAAAAGACCTATAAATAGCCTTGTAATAAGTCTCTTTTCATCATAAACAGATCAATTATTTTTTAGCCTATGTGCAAAAAACTGAGGGAGGAACCCCTATAAAGTTTCAAGGAGGTCGATCCCCTATAGAGATCACCCCAAGCTTAGAATCTGCAAAGGTTCAAATACTTGGTATCAAAGCAGCGGTCTTGGCGTCTCGTCGCTCTTCCACAGTCATCCATCATCCTTCCACAGTCGCTCAAAGCAATTCCCATAATTGCTTAGATCATCATCGAATTTCACTGTCATCTCCACTACCGCAGATGATCCTTTGATCTCCCCGTGAATTGTAATAGATTCTGGTTTCCTACCTTATTTCTATTGCAATAGTTATCCTTATTCTAAAAAACAAAAAAAAAATGTTCAAATCTTGCTGCATAAACTTTTCGTCACAAAGTTTCTATCTCTATGACGAAAGTCACGCTAAAAAATTTCAGCCGCATAGCATTGCCTATTTGATCTTGCTGTTGTGATTTTTTTATCCAATCTTCCATGTGTTTTCTACAACGGCTTTGGCACTCTTTAATGATAGATTTCCTTTTAGTTTCATTGAATTTTTTTTAATATAAATCATTGATCTTTTATGTCCAAACTGCTGTAATTTAAACGTAAAAATCTAATGCAGTACTTCCCGGGATCTTTGATCTTACCGAAATTTTTATTGTCATTTTCTTCCATGAATTTTTTGATGGCATTACTTATCAGTGGATTTTCCTTAAGTTTTACTCGAATCCTTATTTCAAACCACTGGAAAAAATTACATCTATACTGTTGAAATTTTCTCGACGAAAAATTATGTTGTTGTATCTTTGTTGTTCTTCTTTTCCCAAACCCCCAAAACCCTACCAATTTTGCTGCCACCAACCACGTCATCTTTAGGGCACCCCTCTAGCCTTAAGACACTACCATCATAACCTATTTTCAAAACCCAAATATCACCCAAAATCGTAGCCCAAAATAGCGACCTATCGCAGCCTATCGACACAGAAATCTGCAGCACTATCTTTCGGTGTATTTTTGCTGCACCTATATCTGATCCTTACCGAAATTGTTATTGCCACCCATGTCATCTTTAGGGCACCCCTCTAGCCTTAAGATGCAGCCATCGTAGCCTATTTCCATAATCCACAGCCAACCCTAACAGCCCCCAAAAAAATCACAGCCCAAACACCCTAAACCGCAACCTTGATTCATCACCTTTTTGGCCACCAATCCCTACTAAACTGGTTGCTGCCATCAACAACAACCCTAAGCTATCCCTCTAGCCTTAAGATACAGTCATCATAACATATTTCCAGAATCCACAGCTAACCCAAACTGCAACCAAACCTGTAGCACAAACATTAGTCTTCCACAGCCACCGAACCTTCCACTGATCCTTACCCTCCGTAGCCACCAATCCTACCAAACCGGCTGCTGTCATCAACAGCAACCCTAAGCCACCCTTCTAACCCTAAACCTCTATCACTAAAGCCTCTTTACAGTCTCTAGAACAACCCCAAACAGTATCCTCTTTACCGAAAATTTTTGCTACACTACCTTCGGTACTACTTGCTGAATCCATACCCGATTCCTACCAAATCCGTTATTGTCATCAACAACAACCCTAACTCATTCCTTTAACCTTAAACCTTAGCCATTATACCCTCTATACGACTCCTACAGTAGCCCTAAAGCACAGCCCCAATAAAAAAAAAAAAATAGTAACATGTCAACCCCAAACCCTAGCCATCTACCCATGATCCACCATCTCTTTCGGCCACCAATCCACCCAACTATTTTATACCGCTGACCCAACAACAGGAGAAGGATATTGACATCTCAGATCTGGAGGCACACATAATGGCATCTCAAGTTTCAATCGATGCCAAGTTTGAGGCATTTGAATCACGCGTGGGGTGGGGCTAGCTAGGGTGAGAGATTAAAGTAGAGGAGGATTAGGGCCAAAGTAGAGGAGGATTAGGAGTCCTAACCGTCGACCACCCCTAGTTGGGGCCGACTAGGAGTTGCTTCTTAGAGTTGGAGTATGAGTTGTTAGGAGTAGGAGTCTTGAAGTAGGAATCTAATTATGAGTTAGGGTTTAGAAGGTCTATAAATAGCCTTATAATAAGCTTCTTTTCATCATGAATAGATCAATTATTTTTTAGCCTATGTGTAGAAAATCGAGGGAGGAACCCCTATAGAGTTCCAAGGAAGTCGATCCCCTATAGGGATCACCCTAAGCTTCGAATCCGCAAAGGTTCTAACACATCCAGTGATGAGAGGCGAAAGTTTATTGGGATTGGTTCCTCCTTGATGTCTTGAGTTAATGGGGAGACTGACCCGAGGTGGGATCGATCGAACTCTCCCCTTTGGATTGTTGGAACTCTCATTACATCGTGTTTAAGCACTAGTCCATTTGGCATAGTTGGACCCTTAGGGAGTCATACGCTGAATCCACTGACTAGGTCTCGGATTCAAGTATAGTAGAGCGATGGGGCGATGGTGCATTGAATTCCACAATTAGGGAGTAGGCCACTCCTTCAGCTAGTAGTTTTGTGAGCCTTGGACGATCCTGAGATGCTGGTATCACTTCAATCAGAGTGATCCTGACTGGTGCTTATGCCAATGGTGGCTGAGGTATTGACCACGACTGAGATGGTGGCATCTCTTGTTGGACTAACTGAGGCAACCTGCATCATGCCTGTCAGCATTTGCACTTGATGGATAAGATTCAAGAATACCTTGACAAGGACGAGTAGGTGGCTCGAGTTCATCCCTATGAGTGAGAGGCTTGGGTTATTGAATAAACGATAGTACTGCACTGGTGTTTGGGTCAAAGTGGGCGCATCAACATGTGAGAAGGATGACAGTTGCCCCAAGTAAAAGTGCTATAGGTTTGAGGCAGAGTCTCCTCGCTGGAGTGTTTATTGAGAGGCTTGATGAGTGGATGTTCATGTGACATTAAGCCCTCCTTTTAACGCTAAAATATTAGGGGATTTCATTGCCAATGTTTGATTTAACTCGACGTCGTCCAAACCCAATGGCGAATGAGTGTCCTAGGTGGTTTCAAAGTGGCTTCGAGGTGGCTCCAAGATGACTATGAGGTGGAGGCATCAGTTTCCCAGGGAACTACATGCACTAAGATCGATGTTGAAAGAATTTTTTCGACCTGATCCCTCCGATACTCAAGTTAATGATCGATATCTATAGTAGATAAGGGTTTTTCTTAGGAAGAAAGTCCCCTGACATAACATTGGGGGTAACTTTTATGCTTGATCTCAGAGAGGATAACCTATAATTGTCCCTAACATCCTATTTTGACATTTTATCCATATGTGCGTTAGGGGGGAGATATTTCAGAACAACCCCCCTTGAGTATTGTCCACAAGGATAGACAGGTGAAATATGACTTGGATATTTTTCTTCTATGATAACTTATATGTGATAATTAGATACGGTTGATGATTGATCGTTAATATATTTGTTATTAGCTTAAAAATTAGAATAACGTGATGAGAGAGAGAGAGAGAGAATGAGCGGCTTGGAGAGAATGACGCTGTCGAACCTGTGCATCAACCATTCCTGTGTTTTCCTCGTCGACAACCTCTCCTTATTATAAATGGCGTTTGCGACGGCGACAGAAGTCCCACAACTTTCTTCACTTCCTTCACGATTTGAGGTTGTAGCGCCATGTCTACTTACTTGCGCGCCCTCCTTGTGGCTGCAGCGCTGCTGGTGCTTGTGTTCCCCCGCGCCGGCGCCGACGCCGACGCCAAGGCTGGGGATGACCACCATGGGAAAATTAGATACAGAAACCACGGCCACGGCTATCATCTGAAGGGCCACCACGGGACCTTCAAGCCCGGCAACTGGGAATTCGCGCACGCCACCTTCTACGGAGGCAGCGATGGCTCCCAAACAAGAGGTCTACCCTTCTCTGCCTTGCTTTCTGCACGTTGATTGTGTTTGTCTTCACGTACGTCACGCGCCGGAAACTACACACTTGCAGAGGGCGCATGCGGCTACGAGGACACGGTGACCGAAGGGTACGGGCTGCAGACGGCCGCCATGAGCACGGCTCTGTTCAACGACGGCCTCACCTGCGGCGCCTGCTTCGAGATCAAGTGCGTCAATGACAAGGAGTGGTGCAAGCCGGGCCACCCTTCCATCTTCGTCACCGGCACCAACCTTTGCCCACCCAACTACTACCAGCCCAGCGACAACGGAGGCTGGTGCAACCCTCCCCGTGTGCACTTCGATCTCGCGCAGCCGGCCTACCTCCAGATCGCCCAGTACAAGGCCGGAATCGTGCCGGTGGCCTACCGCAGGTACTCGTCTTCTCGAACCCCAACATCTTGTCAGAATCCTAACACCAGGACATGAATCACAATACTGCATGCAGGGTCCCGTGCAAGAAGCGGGGAGGCATCAGGTTCACCTTCTCAGGGAACCCCTACTTCCTCCTAGTCCTGGTGTGGAACGTGGCCGGCGCTGGGGACGTCCACAACGTGCAGATCAAGGGGAACAAGGTGGGGTGGACTGCCATGTCCAGGAACTGGGGGCAGCGCTGGCAGACCAACGTAGACTTAACGGGGCAGTCGTTGTCGTTCCGGGTCACCGCCAGCGACGGCCGCCGCTCCACCTCTTGGCACATCACCCCCCACGACTGGCAGATCGGGCAGACCTACGAAGGCAAGAACTTTTAAGTTCTGAGCAACGCAGCAGAAGCTCCACCCAAACCCTAGTTCGTCCTACGGATCATATCTCTGAGCTTGAGCTTCCCTGAAGACGGATCGAGCCGGGATACAAGCATTGTGAAGTAGTGTCTGATACGGTGTTGCCTCCGACATCAACACCATAAAGTATGTCAGTATGTATAATGGATGCCTTTTCGCTAAAATAAATTAAATTTACTTCATCATTTATCTTTTATTCCTCTTTAGCATTTTTTGCTATAACAATTACGTGGGATCGATCATGTCAGTTTGCTAATGTGACCTTTAACATCTGATTATAGTATTAATAAACCATCGTAAACGAATCTTCTTTCTTTCGTCGGATTGCATGTAATTGTTCACATTTTTTTCGTAAAAATTCACAAATTTATCCCAGTCATTTCAACTACACAATATTATTTTTTAGTCGCTCACGTTTAGATTCATAACGAATCATCATTCTATTCCAAGGTAGAAATGGTAGCTAAAAAGATTTTAGGCACTTCAATTTATTATCTATTTAGCCTCATTATATGCTCAATTTTTGTATTACTAAAATGGCATTTCATATATTCAATCTTAATTTTACTATCTATATTAGTTAATGCTATTTCTCTCCATAGCTCAATTTTAAATAATTCATCCGAACTATCACTAAATATGATACTATTTTTTTTTCCAATAAGTACATCACATATCGGATAAATAATAAAAAAATCATAATCGATTCTTATTATAACTATATAATTATAAAAAAAAATTATCAGATACACCTATCATAATTCTAATACTGGTCACAACGCTATGATGCAAACTCTTTTAATACTTTATATAATTATTAGAAATGTTTTTCTTCTCCCAACTCTTACCATGATAAATCTCTTTATTCTATCATAAACATTTTTTAAGTCAACAATAAAAAAATAAAATCTTGTTCATGCTTATTTCTTTTCAAGATACAGGTGCACAAAAACATAAGAGAAAAAAATGGAAAACCTAATGGCATAAGGGAAAAGGAAAATGAGACAGGATATAAAATAACAAATAAGGCTATATTAAATATTTAAATTGTCATAAACTTTAACCCAAATTAGCTATTAATTGCCATAGTAATGGTTGGTCAGAGTTTCTTAGAATGCCAATGTGAATGACATGAGGAAGATCTAATTTTTTTTTTCCCTTAACATATGTACACGAGAACTAGGAAAAGATTCACAGCGGTTTTGTTCATCGGAATCACAAGGAAGACCAAATTTGACATCATAAGCATTGCAAGCAATTTAACTCGATCATTGCAATGCTATTACTATGGAACAATCCACGTAGTCAGTGAAGACAACCATAAGTTCACCATTCGCATTGGTTTTAGCACGCTTGATCTTGTTTGATGAGGGTTTATTCCACCGAAAACTGTTTGCAGATACATATATGATGATACATCATCGAAAATAGCCTATAAAATTAGCTTGTCTAAGCAATTGATTCCTAGTGAGAAAACTACTACAGGCAACTATGAAGAACAAACAAGCCAAGAAGAAACATTGCAAGGCATTCAAAAGCAATTTTAACTCCAAACAAGATTAAAATGTATGGCAAATTAAAGATTTACCTGATATGTTACATATGCCTCCAACAAAACTAGTTAACGATAGCTGCAGATCTAATGGGATATACAGTTGGCCATCAAGATACCAACATGCGATCGTTTATGTCTTCTGGATGATAACAGCTTTGCATGTTCTTTTGTAGTGTCCTGTTTGGCTGCACCGACTACAATGCACAGTATGTCTTTCACGATTGTTCTCTTCCATGCAAAGCCGCTTCTTTTCAGGGCGTCCTGGTGGACGACGAAACTTCGGTGGACGAACCACTTGATTTTCATTGTCTGCCTGACCCTCGATGGCTTTACTCCACTCACTTCTGTCTGGAATTGGATACACTGGCTTAGAATATGTTTCCCGATACTTCGTGACAGTGAAGTACTTCTCTGTATATTCATAGATGTCTTTCTTACATGACAGGAGAGCTGCAACAGCGTGAGAACAGGGTATGCCATGCAACTGCCACTCACGACAAGAACAAGACCGCATGCCAATATTTACAATACTAGAACAATCAGCTGACAGAACCTCAAATTCTACTTCATCAGAACGAAGCACTCCGTATCCAACAGAACGCTCAATGGCTTCCGAAATGTGTTTTTCAGCTGTAGGGGCAAGTCTAGACGTCCATTTTGAACCCTTTTCATGGCATTCGCTAAATTCCTTCATCAATTTACCATGGATGCTTTCGATAACTTGAATAACAGGTAGTTCACGAGCTTCAAGTATCCATCTATTGAACTCTTCAATGTTTGAAGAAAGATGTCCATAGCGTGGACCTTCGAGATAAACCACTACCCACTGGTTAGGTGGAATTTGCTGAATCCTTTTGGCTGCTTCTGCACAGACTTCTTCAATTTCTGCCATCCTGTCCCTAAAGCCACTGGTGGTGACAGAATAAGCTGCCTTCCAAAGAAGATGAACAAGCCTTGAATTCTTGAATTCTTTATTCATGCTTTCTGTTAAGTGTCGCATGCATATTCCCTGGTATGCGGTAGGAAATTTTCTTCTCACAGCTTCAGTAACAACTGTCTGTCCATTGGATAGTACAATAAGCTGAGGTCTGGTTTCAGTGCTCATTTGTATTAGTTTATGGAACTCTGACAAGAACCACATCCAACTCTCATCTGTCTCCATATCAACAATTCCAAAAGCAACTGGAAACATTCCACCATCAGCATCAAATGATGTCACAGAAAGCAACGTACCAAGATACTTACTTCTGAGTTCAATTCCACCAAGGCTAATGATGGGCAAACAACCATTCAAAAAGCCATGAATTGATGCATTAAATGAAACAAAAATTTTCTGGAAACAATGGTCCGAACCTGTAGTAAATACTTGAGCAACACTTCCAGGGTTTCTTAGCTTTATCTGCTCACAGTATGCTGGAAGAAGACTGTAACCCTCTTCAGAGGATCCATATATGGCAGTCAGACCTCTTTCTTTCGCTCTCCAAGCTTGCTTGTATGGAATACTAATCCCATACTGTTTCTGAATGTCTTGAAGTATGTCCTTTGGCCTGTAATTAACATTGCTTCGTAGACGCTCCTCTATGAGATTGACAATCCAATCTACAGATGCCTGATTACGACCTATAAGTGCATCTTTGCCACAAGTATGTGTCCCTTCAATGCTTCTTATGGTGAAAGTTGGTACATTAGGCAACTTTACAGCACGAATTCGCCATGGACAACCTTCCTTGGCACACTTGGCAAAGTAGCGAATCAGATCACTCTTTATAATCTTAAGTTCAAAATGTTGTGCAATAGCAGCTTCTTTTATCGCCTTCCTAAAAGTTTTGACATCAGGGAATTGCTGCCCAACAACAAAATTAAAATCTTCCATCCAGCAAATGACGATGAACCAGTACGCAGGGATAAATTAGTTACTACCTCGATGATTACCCTTTAGCATCTCTTTCTTCACGAACCATTTAACTTCTACAATAAGGCCAACAATCTCAAAAGTTCAATGATAATCGCGTAGGAGGTGAGCAATATTACTCAAGTCTCCTGCACAAGAATGACAACTCTAAATGAAGACAGTAATCTCTGTAAGATTAAATAATACGTGTACTGCATGCATGGTGACATTTATTTATTTCTCAACTTCAGCACAACAAAACTCGTTCTTTAATTTGGCAAGTCAAGAAAAAGAAACAACTTGAACATTCCAAGCAGCAGCAACATAACAAATGCTTCACAGCCATTTTAACTCAGGTAGGTATCAAAGCTTCAATGTTGATCACACAAAACGCAGTCCTTGCCATCACACATGTTAAATGTTGACCGCCACATAAAGAGTCGCAGACAGGTGCACAATGCATATGAAGACTTGTGTGCATCACATAATCTATTAATTTGTAATTTCGTCAATCATTCACAAGTTTCCCCCTTCGTAATTTGTGCGTCCAACAATCGCACCAGAAACACGAAAAGATAATAATCGGCGTTCCAAGAACATTATTCTTCAAAATAATAGAAAATTAAGCTCGAAAAGAACCGATTATAATGCAGTGAGAGTTCGGAGAGAAGGGGCGGAACGGGCATGGTGGACTTACCGAGTATTTCGAGAGGGCAGTGGACATCGTTCGCGACCGCGAAAGGAGCATCAACAGCGCAAGACAGGCTTCAGCCGCGGCGATCGAAGGGAGGCCGCAGGGTTAGGAAGGGTTCGGGAGCCGATCACGGCAGAGGGGTGCTAAGAGACTTAGATAAGACAGGAAGGCGTAGAGAGAAAACGCATGGCCGCGTAGGAGGGGAGATCGGGTGGTCCGGCATCGAGAGGAGGAGGCGGTGGAGCCGTCGTGATCCGGAGAAGAAGCGCCGGCGCGGGGCGAAGGGCAGATCGACGCCACTACGGTAGGGCTTCCTTACGACTCTCTCTTCTAATTTTCCTTAATTTATGTTTTTATGGAAACCGAGAAATCTTTCCTATGAATTTTATTTACGTATATTAATTACCATTTAACTTCTGCGATATACATTCACATATTTATTTTTCTGAATTTTGTATTATTTTTTTAAAAATATTTTTTTTTTCAATTAGCATCTCTAAGAAACTTTTATTTATTTTTTAAAAAATATATTACTTTGATCTTTATTCCATAAAAAATAAAATTATCTTTGATCTTATGCGTCTTAGTTATTGCACGTCTTTATCGTCATTGATGAACTTTCATGTCCGCGCTTTGATCCTTGATTATTAGGATCAATACTCATATTGGATTGAGACCTTTAAGTCATTTCCATAGCATTGTTTAATTTATATTTCTAAACAAGAGAAACTTATCTAAATATTATATGTTCCATTCCATTTAAAACATATTCAGATGAACGCTTATAATGCATTTATCAATATTTTCATCTCAGCTTACTATCTAACTTTTTAATTTTAGTTTCCTCCAACATATCTAACATTTTCAATTATATTTTTTAAAAACTATCAAAAAATTAATTAATATAATTTATGTTATTCATATATATATTTTTCAAAGATCAACATTTTATAATGTGATTCATACTTCCTTTTCCTAAAATCATGTGGATAGTATGTTTTTATCATCATGATTGGATCAAAATGGTTTGTCCTACTCTTCCTATGGACCAGTTCTAGAACTCTGGACCAATCAAAAGGTCACATTTATCCTGGTCTATTTTAACACTACTTAGGTAGCAGAAAAGATCATGTATCCTTTAACGGGTCACTTCGACTGTTGTTCATTATCACACTATGAGTAATATAGTGGTGCTTCATCAGCTTAGGCATAGCCTCAACACAATCTAATCTTCAATGTCTTTACAAAAAAAATATTATATTTATAGAGGACAAGACCATGTCAATAAACAAATATTTAGCTTTGTGTCGTGGACGGATAATCAACATGGTGGGGTTCGGCCCACATGCGTAAGATCATTCGTGTAGTATTGGAGAACTGACGTGGCTCGGTCGGGTTTAGAACAGCATCGGCCAATGTAGCTCTGAGTCGGGAGATCCATCGATGGAGTGCCCGATCCCTTGGTCGATTCATGGAAAAAGGTCTTGATCGGGGTAGTGTGTGCCCGACGTGATCTCTCCGATGATTAAGTCAGCTCTCGGGATGTGAAAGTAGGAGACCAAGGTAGTGTGGGTTGAGAGTCGGGAAGAGGTCACCCTCCTGTTGTCTACAATGGGAGTATTTATACCTGAAAGACGGAAGAAGGTCGTACTAAGACTATTAATGAGAACGACGCGTTCGGTTGATCTGCACGTACAGTTTTGCGTCGATCGCTGCCCTCGTCAATTCCCGAGACCTCACTCAACGGGACTATCGACTGGCAATATGGTCCCGAGACCTCACTCGACGACACTATCGACGATGTTGCGTCAGGCACGATCGAAGATTGTCGAGGTGGCTATTGACATGATTCTCAGACTGATGTGGCCAAACTGGCTGATCAGGCCGAAGTGGTCATTGGGCTGATGTGGCTAGACCGCTTAGATTTATCTACGTGGTTTCGTAACGTAGGATATCAGATGTTCATCGATATTAACATGTTTTATTGCATCAGAAATTATCAAGACATTTGATGCATATAACATCTTAAGTCCTCCGTCAACGAAGGGCAATTTCTGACAATCGAAGAAGTTTAAACCCTACTTCTCAGCTCTGTAATATCTCAAAGCTTTCTACACTCATGCAAGATGGGACCTATTCAGTTCCGATCTTATCACAGAGACTTTGTATGATAAAACATAATAACAAATATTAAACTATCTTATTAAAAATTTGAAAGTTTAAAATCACATCTGATATATAATGTTTATTACATTAGTTGATAAAAACTTCCATAAATTATTATAAAATCCTGAGTTGGTATGCTACATTCGTCATTTATTTTTTGTAAACAAATAATAATCTCATAATATGTACATCAAAGGCTTTAGAATCGTCCAATTTAACTCATAAAACAGCCTTACTGCTAACAAATGTAAGATCACATTCATCAATCACTCCCAAATATCCAAAGGTGTTGATTAACTTAACTTAGTTGATAAAAACTTTGACAAATCATCATAATTTGACTTTCAAATCCTACCTTCACCACTTATATTTTGTAAAAAGAAAAAGAAAATTCGTACATTGAGACCCTCCTTTTCACTTGGGCAAATATTACACTTGAATCTCCTAAGCTTCAAATCAATATCAAAATGCTCTCATGCACATGAACCAATCATATACAACCTCATATGTTTTAAACACCAAGTGTATGATATAAAGAAAGAGATGAAGATTAACCAGAACACGTTACAACTTTTGAGTTTGTAAGACATATAGGCATCAAAAACATGTTGCCGAACTTTGCAGTGATACATCTAACATGCATGTGAATTTTATTCATCCTTGCCGCCATCAATAATCCAAAAGCCGGACTGACACACCGACTCAACGTATCAGTCGATTAGGCTGCCGGCCGTCAACCAGAACATCCTTAAATCGGCCGATAGGTCTCATCATCCTGCTCATCCTCTGTCACAAGTGAAGAGTTGTCAGCTTATGAAATGAAAACCAAGTGTTCCAGGGCAGTGTTACCAACATATACTAAAAGTAGCGTGGTATGATCATCGATGCCACGGAAAACATCTCGATCTGCTATGCTACCTCTAAAAGCATCATTAAATTGAAAAGCTATATTGCAAAACTGAGAAGATGCAGCTTTAAGATTTGAGTAACTGGAGCTATATCCAGGTCACACCAAATTTCTCTCCATAGATCCAGTGTTGTCTCAACAAAAATGGGCACCGAGCATTAAGATTTGACATTTTTCCTTTACAAATAAGTCAACCAGGATAGTATATGCTAAAACCTGCTGTAACTTAACTGTTGTTGCTAGGTGTTATGAGTATGCATTAACTACTAAAACAATCTAAATGGAGATGACAACTTCATTACCAAAGAGCGGTCTACCATCAGAGTTACAGATGAACTGTCATTGAGAGAGAATTGGTACATCAGTACTGCAAAGCTACAGAAAATTTTCAACATTTGCTTGCTTAGTATAATAGCAATTTTCTTTTCATAATGGAAGCAAGCATACCTCATTATTGATGCTAAATCTCCATTTGTCTTGATGCCATCTTTGCCCCACAATTATAATTCCCATAACGGCAGCAGCTACAACAACAGGCCAAAAAGTACCAGCCTCCTTCGCCTGTTTATACAAAGATACTGCATGCTTCTTCCACCATGCTTGGCAAGGAAGGTTGGATCCATCAATCTCACCTACACCTGGTTTTGCATGATCATGAGGAGATTCCATATTCACATCAGAAGGTTCTTCAGCCTCAGATTTGGTGCTGCTTTTGTGTGCTTCGGAGTGAGTATCAACAGAATGAGGATCAGCAAATATATCCTGCTCAACTCCAACCAAATTTAGCCTATGGGATCCCTTGCCCTCTTCAAATCCCATATCACGGAAGGAAATTCTATTACCTTCAGAAAACTCGATACCATACTGGTCATCATCAGATTCACTCTGCAACTTTTCTCTACCAGAATCATAAATTCCATTATCACCACCAATCATTGTTGGCTCACCATGAATTTTGCTTGTATCAGGATCTACTCGGAGATTCTCATGCTCACTGGGTGGAAACACAAAATGACCGGACACGAATAATGCTGCAGAAGACTCACGTTCAGTCATGTTCTCCTTCTCTTTTCTCTCGGAGGTAGGGTCAAATTCCTGCAGACCAGGCTCTGCAGCATACGCCGATGCCGTGAGGGACACAACTTCCCAGTCAGCTCCCCGAGAAGAAACCTTTTCCTCTTTTCCGTCGTCCGCCATATTGAAAACCTAATATTCACTAAAATTCGAGAAGATTAAATTTTTTTAGTGCAGATAAGGGTACATACACATCCGAACTGAGCACACAACGAACAATCCAAAAGGCGAGATCTTCTAATAAGATATAAATCAAACCAAGTTCTCAATTGCTACAGTCCTCCATTCTCAATACAGTTACTCTCTTGCTTTTAGGGATTCAATCCAGTTTCTTAAATCAAACTAATTGATCATGATTCAGCATGGAAAGAAGAAGAAATATGCCATATGACCTAATTCTGTGTGTAGACATATCAAGTCCTATAGAAAGATTAATTCGTCCTCCAACCAATAGCGATTCACCACCAAAAAAACTACCAAGAGAAAAAGAAACTGATACTACGTAATGCCTTGTGGATAGAAACCGATCGTGAATCAATTCCTCTGATCCATCCTAACCAAGCCAAACATGAAAGACATATATCCACACAACAAGAAATTGGCGCCCCGTCGCGGAGCAAAGTACGATACGATTGACAGAGATCTCAAACAAGCTCACGATGCTTGCAACATAACCTGAAAAGTTATCATCTTTTACCTGGAAGACCTTCGAGAAGAGGGAGAGGAGAAGACACCGAAGTCGGAGGAAGCGCCGGAGGCGAGAAAAAGGCTTGAGGCGAATCCAATCGGAGGAGATCTGGGACCGATTTAGCCGGTGGTCTCTCTTAAAGAACCGGGCGTAGCCGGTGAGACGTAACAGAACGCCGCCTCCAGAAACTTAAAAACCAGATCGACGGTTATCAACTTCCACGTGTCATTAGGTGCCGTCAGAAAAAGAATCATGATGATCGGACGGCTCAGCCGTCAACTCTTTTCGGCTCAACCGTAGAGACGGGTCAATTTGGCTCGACCCAACCCATTTGACCCGATCCAATCTTTTTATTCGAATGTTCGGGCTTAGTCCCAACCGGACATGGACGGAACTCATCTCAAATCCTACAATCCTGCATTGCATCATACGTGGCGTTATCCAATTGGCTGCAGCACAACCGGGCGACGCAAAGCAGTGGAAGAAGCCGATAAAAGTACCCCTCTCGCCAACGAACCGGTGAACCACCACCCAATCCTCGACTTCGCTTCCTCATCCTTCTCCTCCGTCGTCCGGCGGCGCGGGCGACAGAACGATCGATGGCAGGCGATCTCTACGCCCTGGACTTCGACGGCGTCCTCTGCGACAGTTGCGGCGAGAGCTCCCTCTCTGCCCTCAAGGCATCCAACTCGATTGCTTCTCACTTATTCACGAACCCTACTCCGATCGCTTCTCACTCCTTTCTCTTCTGATCTTCCTGGTACGGTGTAGGCTGCTAAGATCAGATGGTCGTGGCTCTTCGGACAGGTGGACTCCGCCATGGAGACTTGGATCATCGACCAAATGCACATCGTGAGCTTCCTGTCATCCATTATGACCTTCCCCTGTCTTCTTCTTCTCTTCCTTCTATGCTGAAATTTATCTAGATTTGCTTACTTAGACACACCACTATGAATGGGATTTCCTTGATGCGTATCATCCAAGGTTAAGAGTCTGAATCATCTTTCAACTTGCAAGCTTGTCATTACATGATTGATCTAATATTAGCTGCTCTTGTAGTTAAATTACATCTGTTAGTATATCAACATGCTGGTGTGTGTTAGGAGATAAAGATATTCCTTAGAGGATCATTATGAGGTTGCTTGTTACAATTGGCAATATTAGTTGGGTAAAGTTGTGTTTACTATTGACCAAATGGAAGGATGTTTTGTGGAATGAGAAAAGTGGGTGTTCAGTATGAATGTGTCTAACCAAATTATCTAAGCTATTTTTCTATTTCATTGTGGCAGCTGCGTCCAGTGGTTGAAACAGGTTATGAGAATCTATTGCTTGTTAGGTTGTTAGTGGAGCTTCAGGTGCCCTCAGTGCGAAAATCATCGGTAATGCCTCTATTTGAAGATGGATTGGAATTTTTGAATTGTAATCAATGTTCGCTATAGCAATTACGATAGCAATTGCAATATTATGCTGATTTATGTTCTCATTTAATGTGCAAGGTTGCAGATGGGCTTACTGTTGAGGTAATATTGGAGAACTGGTCGCAGTTGAAGCCTATAATTATGAAGGAGTGGGATGAAGAACGAGATGCTTTAATTGATCTTTTTGGCAGAGTAAGGGATGAATGGATAGATAATGATCTTTCAGGTTGGATTGGTGCTAACAGGTATGATATGTCCTTTATATTTCTTTCCTCTATATGCTAAAATTGACTTTACACCCCAGGACTTCTGCATTGAACATAACAGTCTGTTAAGGCAGTTTAGTGTTTATGGGTTTCTACTTCCAAGTTCATGCAAATCTAAGAATTATGTCTTTGTAGTGAAAATGAAGGTTGAATTTCATGGGGTCTAGTTAAGATTTCTTGTGGAACAACAATCATCTCACCTGTATCATGACTCTGGCTTTTGCTCCTCCACTTATGTCTCCTTCTTGTTTTATGTTTGCCATCTTTTCCATGAAGTAAAATTCTATGTTTATAACTTTTTACTTTTTTTAAAGCTTCAATTTGCACAAAAGTTATTTTTAATTATTTTGCTTTGGATTGATTCTCTCTCCTGCTTGAAAATGTTAAGTTCCACAGGATGTTCAAGTACAGTATCTAGCGACTTGGAATTAATGTATTCTATTAATCAATGCTAATTATAGAAAATAGCTTTGTATTACAGTACATGAAACCACTGCTGCCACCTATTATTGAAATTTCTGATGTGATTTTGTGATCAATTTTGCTTCACTTTTTGTGCTCTTGTTGAGTATTACCCGCTACAAATTCTACTGTGGTTTAGAAACATCTTTTATGATTGTTCGCCACCTGAGTATTACCCGCTACAAAGCACACTAGTGTCAAACTCTCATGGATTCTGCATTACTTTTCTTCGATAAGCAAATGAGAGCATTAACAGATAATCAATAATACCGTCAGATTTAATAAAGCATCTCTGCATGATAGTCTAAACCATGTGTTAATTGTATCGAAGCCAGTTTCACATTTTAATTATGGACCTTCTGTTAAATATGAGACTGTACTGGTGTCATTTTTGTATTTTTCCTAATTTATTTGCTGGCACCGAACTATTCATGAACTCTGTTAAAGTTGGAATTGCTGCAATTGTTTGCTCGAATAACTAAATGGTGTTTGCACCTAATGTGGCACAAGTATGAAAAGAATATCAGGTGCTAAGATGAAGCCTCTTGTTATAAAATCTATCTACTTAATCATGTTAATACATCTTATAGAACTTCTAAGCAAGCAATTTATTTTAATCGCAAAGAGAATCTGGGAAATGTATACTGACCAGGAGATGACCCTGAAGATTTTACCCAGGTGTCGCAGATGCTCTGAGATTTGCAAGCTCTCAACTCTATATTGTCACCACAAAGCAGGTACCAGTAATTCCTTCCAAAAAAAGACTTTTCTGCCTTCAAATTTCTGAATATCCTGAAGCATGGAAATGTTGGGAACTTGGACACTGAAACATCCTTCAGCTCTCAACTTTGCAATAATTTTGTCTTACAGTTCTTGTTCCATTTGCATAGGACATATTCTATGATGTCCAGATGCAGCTTCTGTGATCATCATTAATTTGATTTTCATTTAGTTACATATTGACAAATGCTTTCATACTTGAGTTTGATATTATTTTCCGCAAACATTTAGTTGCAGCAACTTTTTGCTATCTGTTAATTTTAGGCTAGATTTGCTGATGCATTATTGCGAGAACTAGCTGGAGTAACCATACCTGCTGAACGAATTTATGGTTTGGGGACTGGGTATGTATATTGAGCTGCTCTTGTATTTCTCACCATCTATATAGAAAAATATATATATATGCATTGCAGGTGATGTGGTCTACTTTCTGATTCCAGGCCAAAGGTAAAAGTCCTAAAGCAGCTCCAAGAGATGCCAGAGCATCAGGGTCTCTCTCTTCAGTAAGTTCTATTTCTAATATCGAAGATATGAAATTTGTGGAATAATACATCTGTCAGTTAATATGCTAAATAAGAACGTAATCCTAGTTGTTAATTGCATTGTTAGGATTTCTTGTAGTTTGTTTAGACCCAAGGTAATCATGACATCCGTAAACCAAAATCTTCATCACATTTCCTGCCTCTGGCCAGCTTCGTGGAAGATCGTCTTGCAACTCTAAAGAATGTTATCAAAGAGCCCGCATTAGCCGGATGGAATTTATACCTCGGTGACCTTCTTCCCCTAGCCAACTATATAGTGGTTAGATATTTTTTTATGGTGTTTGGTCTAAGAGTACATTTTACTTTGAGTAGGTAGATGGGGTTATAATACGGAGAAAGAGAGGGCAGAAGCAGAAAGCATTCTGAGGATTCAGTTGCTAGACCTATCGGACTTCAGCAAGAAACTTAAATAGATTTTCTTGGCTATTATTCTGAACATGTTGGTGAACACTAACATTTTCTATAGTGAAAACATACTTCAAGTGTTGACGATTTATTCAAGTTATATGTTCTCATGTTTAAACCAAATTTTAAATTTAATCTAACTCCTTCCATTTGCTAATTTATTTGGGTGTTTTTGCCTCTCTGTAGTTAGTTCTTCCTGTAGACACAGTCATGTCAGGAACGTGCACCCTACGGTGCATGTTGTTTCTTCTTGGACATGGACATTCATCTAACACTACCTGTTTAGGATTTCGGTCACGGAAAAAGTTCTTTAATATTAATCTTTCATATGTAGGAGTATTTGAAGTGATTTGCCCTTGATAGAGTCATATTTTTAGAGATAGTTGCTGTGATACTTGTTTGCTGCTGGTCTTTCTATCATCCATTGTAATAGTCGGAGCTAAGGGTTCGTGCAAGCATATTTTAGGTGGATGTGCCAGGTTGCAGTGAAATCCTACTTGAGGATTGTTTAAGTCAAATTTTGATTGTTTGATTCGAATGTTGATTTAGAATCAAGAGACTATTATGTGTTTATCTCTAAATAGTTTCAGGACATTTTGATCCCCCCAAGGCATCAAACCCCCTATAAAATTACATCAGGGACATACTCGACAAAGTCCCTTAGATGCCTATGTTACCCTAGGGAAATAGGTATCGGTTGAACGCCAAAGTTGTTAGAGTGTGGATTCTTCTTCCTGGAGGAACACACATGGCGGGGCTTTTTTATATTATGGCTTTAGGATTGTTATGTTCATAGATACACATTGATGTTGAGGATGGTTATGTGTATCTTGTTAGGAGAGTAATGCATACTAAATTTGTAAGACATACAATAGCCATTACATGGGTGATAATGTGTGGGGGATGATGTCGTGTCAATCATACGTGCAATGCCAAGGTGTCGGATCGCGATAAGGTGTCGATCATGTTATTATTTCTCTATCAAGGATAATTATAGTTTTGATTATCAAACCCAAAACGAGACAGAAAGTAAATCAACACAAGAAGAAAAGAAAAAAAAAAGGGAGAAAGAGAAAGAAGGCAATGGAAGGATATAAGAAGGAACAATATTTGCAGGAAAAGGATGTGGTGGAGGACGAAGAGTTTGGCCCTAGGCGATGAGTGGTGATTGTGCCGTCGACAATGGATGGGATGGGGTGAAAACCTTCTTACAAGCGCGAAGAGTGTATCGAATCATATTTTAAAGAAAAAGTATTATACATGATCAGACTAAATCGGTTGAGTTAGACTGGTTCATATATCGATTGGTAAATGCCAATCTAACCCTATCGAACCCACCGATGTAGCAAAGCCTTTCTTCCCTTTATGTTGGATAATTAAACCTTACTTCTTACGTCAGAAATTTCCTCTTGCACAGGCTGTTATTGAGGATCCTCCATAGTAAAATACTAGACTATTACAAAGCTAGAACATAATGACTTCGAGGTACAACCAAACATGAAGATGGAAGAAGCCAAACAGCCAAATTCCCTTCAATGAAAAAAACTCAGTAGATCTTGGATGCAATCAATTCGTTTGCTTCAAGCATTCATGAACTCTCATCAGTGGTCTGGTGTCAAGTTAGTTTTTGATTCTCCGGGTGGAAGACTAATTTGGAACATATATCTTTTGTGCTTTTTACTGAAATGATTTCAGTTGACACCATCGATGTCTAAATCCAATCTAGTTGAGCACCTGCAAAATTGCGTTTGGGTGATCCCGATAAGTAAAGGTTCTAATGATTCGACTTCTCAAAGTGAAAGGTTTGTTTTTTTTTTGGTAAGTAAAGTGAAAGGTTTGTATTTTGGAATGAATATGATAAGCTCTTATAAGTCCGGTTTAAGTACTATTACTTCCGCAAGCATGGATTATGAAGGTTTTTCGGATCTAACTACGATCATGGTGCATCGAACATTTGACATGGTAGCATCCGACCCACTCAACCATTTGTTGACGCATCACGTGATCATATGACATTGAGATGTTGACCACACGATGCCAAGTTGCTAGTCACGTGACATTGAGATGTTGATCGTGTGGTATCTAAGTGCTAGCAATATAGTGTTAAATCTTTGATCATATGACATTGAGATGTGAACTACACTACACTACACTTGAGGATCATTCATGTGATACTGAAGTGTCCGTCGTGTCATCATTCTTATATGAGCAAATTGCGTGAAGGATTAAAAATGTAAATAAGCTTTATAGTATGCAAATTGTTGGCTCCATTTCAAACTCTATCGATCTCCGATGGTATAATCGGGAATCAGATTTGGTGGAAATTAATTCATCAGTATAACTTCATTTAAGTTAGCAGTAAAATGCAATCGTACAAATCAAAAGTTTAGCCACTTTGTTGTGGAGACGATGCAATCGAGAAGTGCTCTGTTGGTAAACAGCAATCTAGATTGCTCAACTGGCAGTATATGGAGACCCTATCTATAAAACAGGAAAAATAGATAACATGAGGTTCATTGAAATCACTGGAAAGTAGGGAGCAAAAGGTCCTAATATTTTATTATTTGACCCATGATTAATATAATAGTCATGTTGACTTATTTATATATCGTATATATTCCATCTTTAATCAAAACTCTAACGTGTGATATCCAAATCAACAAAAGAAGATAAAATAAAACTATCACATATGTCACATCAATTGATATCTAAACAATTTTCACTAATCGTTAATTGCTTATGGTTATAAAGGATCAATATAAAAGATAGACATGACACAACGAATTATAGTTTTTTCTTTTTTCTACGATCTAATTCATGTTGTTAGTCTGATGAACCTCATCGGAAACCCTCTATTATGTATTATTCATCCGTGATAAAATTTCACCTATATTAATCTCAATAATGGTACCAAAAATATATCACATAGAGTACGATTCCAACATAGTGACCGGGTGTGGCCCAAATTTGGATAAGGATGACACTAAAACTCCATTAGGATGATCAAAATTACAAGAATATTTTTTTAATTTAAATTAAATTAATATTTATCATCACTAGTAGGGTTAATTATAGATTACCCCTTATAGTTAACTATGACTAGCATATAGATTCTTATATTTTTAAAAAAAATAATATTGAATCCCTACACTTAAGTAGTTAAATATTTAATCTAAATTCTTCTTTTATGGTTGATTTTATCGATGGAAAATAGTGCACATGCAAAAAAAAAAAAAGGTGTGAATGAAATGGATAAAAATATAATTTTATTATATTTTTTTAATTATTAATTTTGTATAAATTAATATAGACAAGCAATGCATATGCATTACGATTTGCAATTTGTTTTGAAACAATGTGAATGCAACACTGCCTTCTTCTGCATCATCGTTTATAGTTTGACTCTGCTCCTTTTTTATGCTATGCTACAGGAGTCTTGTCAATGGCGAACCACCAAATCCAGTCCTCTCATCCCATCGGTGCCCCACCACTCCACCACCAGTAGTAGCAGTAGCTGCATCAGCAATGACAATGGAGTGACAACAGTAGTAGCTCCTCCGACACCACCTCCAACTCGATAGTCCATCTCGAGATGCATGGATGCCACTCCCATCGTCCAGGCCAACACACTCTTCCTTCAAGCAAGTGGTGCAGTTGCTCATCGGCTCCGTTGAAACCACGGCAAAATACTATGGAGTGTCATCGACCGCCAAAGTCGCCATCGACCTCAAGAGGTGGGCTTTCAAGTTGTACGATCATCATCGTGTATAACAATCTCAAGACGATCGGTCTTCTGAAACCAATCGTATTCTCGTCTCGTAAGTAATTGTTGGAGATTACGTCATCGAGCAGGTGCGTCAGGCGAGCGATGAGCGATGGACAACAGGGTCGAAAAGAGGAGGGGAAGAAAAAATCGATCAAGGAAGTTTAAAAATAATAATAATTTATTTATTTTTTTAAAAATTAAATATTTTAGTTTCATAAATATAAAATTTTAATATTTTTTTTTTTTAAGATATAAAGATCGGGATACTAATCTTAATTGGGGGTGTGTGTGTGTGTGCACATTTGCCATCTCGATTTAGGATCGAATATTATAGTTATTCATCAACGGACGTGATTACAAATGGAATGAAAGAATTGGTTCTATGCGATTTCCTGCCGTCCTCCAAAGCCCTCACCGCCCATCTTTAAAAGCGTGGGGGTGTACGGAGGAGGGAGGATAAGTAGGCCTAAAGGGTCGCCAGTAAAGTAAATGCGACGCATGTGCCTCTCTTCCCCTCCTCCTACTGTCCTTAGATTAGGGTTTTATGTGGTTTGAAATCGAAGACCGGGAAATAGATCGGGAGGGATGGGGAGGGAGGGTCAATTTAGTGGCCGCTAACTGCCATCCGGACTTCAAATGCAACCCCCCCAAACCCCGGACTTGAAGACCGCCCTATAGAGAGAGAGAGAGCGCGCGTCACGGCGGAGTCGACGAGCGGGCCCCGGTTGCAGCACGGGAAGCATGGGGCCTACCCCTCGCAGGCCGTCTGTCACGTAGCCTGGCGGGCCCTCACGACAGCTGGATGGATACACGTGTCCTTGTCACTGTCCCCTCGGGCTGGGAGGAGCGGAGCGTCCATCCTCGGCTTGGCTTGGCTTGGCTTGGGTCGGGCTTTAGAGCCGGCGAAGAGGCTCACCCCCCAAAGGGCACCTGATTCGTTGGCACCGTAGCCTCTCTGCGTCCGCACGCCGACGTCGCCAAACTAATAAACAATTTGATATATATATAAAAAAATCAACGCAGATTCCCATAATAGGTTCGATGCTAATACCATAAATATCGGTTTGATTCGATTTGAAATGAAATTTGATATGGTTGAACGAGAGATTCAAACCTTCAATCGATGATTGATCTTTGAGGTTTCAATCAAATAAATTCATGCGGTGATCATCTATTTTGAATAAACATTGACAAAAAAATATATATGGTTGAACGAAATTTGAAATAACAATATCTATGCTAATACCATAAATATATATCAGTTTGATTCTATTTTAATCATACAAGGTAAATATTGGGCTTGACCCAACCAAGTCAAGCTGAGTGCCACGTCAACAGCCACATCGTCTCTATCAACTAGTCTCGATATGTCAGTCCGAAGTCCACGTGCGTATCGACCTCGACAACTCGACTACTCAAACACATAAGACCGAAGACTACGTCAGTTACAACGGGCATCGTACTCATGGTCGTCGGTCTCGTCGATCTAGACCTTGAAAACTAACGAAAACATCGCACCCATTAAACAATACGGTATGACTTCCCTATGCTCCACATGTATAAATCTATTGTAGCATACATAGAGGATTTTTTCCCGAACTCTCGATCACTTTTCCCAAAAATCGCTCGAGACCTTCGGAATCCCGATCGAAATCTCCACCTCAATATGCTGACTTACCTATTGGAGTGGCATAGTCGGGCGTACACCATGATGGAGGCCTCTTTGCAGGTCCCGGACACCCCTTGAAAGTGACCTGGTTGACCCCCTGTCCTGAGGAGTTACTATGTCGCAAAGTCTGGCTACTTCGTCTAGCTCTCTCGAGCCTTCGAATCATGCTAAATCGATTTTGCGCACACTGGCTAAATTGTGTCATGCTGACTCATCATCCATGATACTAAATCCAACATCATAATAAAATTTGATATTTGATATGGTTTAACGAAAGATTCAAATGTTCAATCGATGATTGATCTTTGAGGTTTCAATCAAATTCAAATAATTCTTGAGATTCAAACGTCTAATCTCAAAAAATATATATCCTATGATATGTATAAAATTATATAATGAACTAATATTTATGTGATTAAACAGTGAATTAGGATATATTTTTTATAGTATAAATTTAATAAATCAAGCTAGTTTAGCTGGAGTGATGCTCTTCATGTTGTAGAGAGTATTAGCAAGTTATGAAGGGCGATGGTAGGAGTCACGTGCGTATCAGGAGAGCACGTGAGATTTGTACCATGTGCGGTCCGTTACACTTCGTAACACCGCTACGGTTTACAGACCTCCGGAGCCGAGCGCCGAAGCCGAGCCGTGGCCGCGAGACCGGCTTCGGACCGGAGGGTTCCTTGGGAAACGTTTTCTTGCTAATTTAGCAGTTGTAACCCATTTACTCCTCTCTTCTTTTCTGCCTCTCTCTCTCTCTCTCTCTCTCTCTCTCGCTCTTGCTCTCCTCCTCCTCTCCTCCCTCCTCCCCCTAAGAATCCCCCCCCCCACCTCCAGTTCCAATTCTCGCAGGATTTCCCGGCCAATTGGGAGTCGTTTTGCGTTCGTTTGATCCAATAGAACCCTGGTTTCGTGTTCTTCCTCGCTCGCTAAACCCTCACATTTCGACGGCCGCGTCGGTCTCGGTTCTCTGCTCGCAGCATTGTGGTACGGCGTCTCGGATCGTAGAGCTTTGTCTTCGTTCCCTGTGGTTTCTTGATGCTTCGTTCTGGTCTGTGATTGCATTTGTCTGACGACTGCAAAGAATTCAGATTTTGGATTCTGAACCGAGTCATTGAATTGTACTGGATTTTTTAATCGGTAGAAGATAAGTTCTTTTCTTGGTCGGATACTCTTTTTTTTTTTCTTGATTGGATGCATTTTCGCAAGCGATCAACCCCGCCTGCTCGCCTGTTCTACTCTGCCCTTCCCTTTTACTCTTTTCTGAATTCGAAATCTTGCAGAGATCAATATTATGATGTGGGTTAGTATAGAATGAAGTGATTTCTGATGCTAATACATATGCTCCCTCCACTTGTTCTTGGATAAACTATTCAGCGCGAGCTCACGCTTCTCCTTTCTTCTCTATTCTGTAACGGGGGAAGCATCCAGGAACATTCTTTACCAAGTCACTCGGGCTGTAGAACCAGGTGAGTCTGTGGAAATCTGTTGATCAATGACTCGATCTGTTCCTAGATCGCTAGTTACAAACGTTTGTCTTCGGAGACTAGTTTTCTTGGATGCCACCTAGCATGTTGCCATGGTCACAAGCTGCATGATGCATTGATTTTTGTTGGTGCTGTCAATGATCATACTAATTTGTAGCGTAAATTTAAACTGGCCAGCCAAAAAGGGGAGGCAGTTGGAATCGGGTGAATTCCCCCTCTCCTATGTTTGATTTGATGCAGTAGGGTGAGGCTCTCTGTTCTATCTACCAAAGAAATCTGATAGTTTCTTAACTGGTTGGATCAGGTGGGAAGAACTTGATGCGAATCATGGAGGCCGAGCTGTGTTCAGCTCGGACCCTATCTCCGTCTCGGGAGGAAAGTGGTGATGAAGAGCTCTCGGTGCTTCCCAGGCACACTAAGGTCATTGTGACTGGTAACAACAGAACCAAGTCTGTTCTAGTTGGGCTTCAAGGTGTTGTCAAGAAGGCTGTTGGTCTCGGTGGCTGGCACTGGCTGGTAAGTAATTGTTTTCCTCATGCCTACGAAACATTCATTGTACTTGGAATTCACAAACTCTAGTTCTTTGCATCACAGGGTTCACAATCATCGAGTGTTGCTAGAGAATGAATTATTACTTATTCCTAGAATTCGAGTCTTTAGAAGAATTCTTGCAAAAATAAATCATTCTACCGGGGGAATCATTGAGTGTTACTAGAGAACAATCACCTATCCCTAGAATTCAAATCTTGAGAAGAATTCTTGCAGCACATAGAGGAAGCAAAAAGGAAATCATTCTACTAAGTCGACCATTTCCAAAGTCACTTATCGCTTACTGGTTACTGTACTTTCATCATCATTCCTCTCTCTGCATTTTGTGGATAGGTTTAGATATGCATGAAGGTGCAAGACATTGTTTTGCTAGCTCACAGATCTGTCATTTTCAAAAGTTTTGACTGGATATGCTTGTCGTTATCTGCATTTGTATGCCTTGGGAAAAATTTATATGTTAAGACAAATTGCATACATGTGATCAGGTCCTAAAGAATGGGGTGGAGGTGAAACTACAAAGAAATGCATTGAGCGTCTTAGAAGCTCCTACAGGAAATGAAAACGACGACGACGACGAAGATATTGACTGTAACAACTCGTTCTGCAGTAGTTCAGATGTGGGAGACAAAGACATCGATTACCGTAAGTTATCACAGTTTACTAATCGTCAACTACTCCCTTGTTTAACTTGCCAGAAATAAAGAGTACAACTTAGGGGTGGGGGGGGGTATCGTTTTGTTTTCCAGTGGTGTGTACAAAGGTAAGTATAGGGTAATATTTTATTTTTATTGTTCGGAAGTGAACTGAAACCAACAGTTACTACTGCTACTACTACTTTTTTTTTTATAAAAAAGAATTCATTAAATTACCTTGTTTGACAGCTTGCTTAGATTTCCATAAGCCGACAAAGCCAAGGGTCAGGCATACCAGACCATGGAAGTCAAATGGCCGAAGCAGCAACTATCGAGACACCACTACTACTACTACTACTACTACTACAACTACTCATTCTAATGGTCACAAATCCCAAACGGTGAGAAAATAAAATACATGTTGCATTGAATAATAGCTTAGTAACATGGCATGAAAGTTTGAGTTCAGGAGTGGTGGTTGAGAAAAAATAAGCATTTTTTTTTATTGTGTTTGAGAGCTTGCGCTTACGCTTTGTAGACTATGAACAGAGGGTAAACTTGGCAAAGCTTGGGACACCCACCTTACTGAGATATTGGAGGCGCTTCAATCTTGTATGTTTTGTTTTGCCTGAAACGAACTTGTTGTGTTCATTAGATCTTCTTCCGTTTCCTACATGCGAAGCTTTCTAACATCCCAAACAAATCCCCTGCTGCCTAAAACAGGTGGGCATCAACCCCAAACCTACAAAGGAGCAGCTGCTCCACGTTGTGCAAAATCACTTCCTCTCGCAGGTACTTTTCCTTGTTTCCGCTCATTATTATTCTCCGTTGCATGCATGCAGGAAGATACTAAAAACGCAAGTCATATCCACTTGCGGCCAAAAAAAAAAAAGCAAGTGGATGAGATGCAGGTCATCGTCGGCTTCATCCACGCCGCGAAGAGATTGAAATCCCACCATAGGAAAAAGAAGGAACAAAGTGGGTTGAGGCAGGATTGACGCGAGTAATCACGATATTGGAAAAAGTGGTGGTGGAAGTCGGAGATCATGGTTTCAACGCCAAATTAGCTCAAGTGACGTGTCTGCTCACCTACTAATTGCAGTGTAAGGATGCTAACCGTGGTGTGTGTGTGTGTGTGTAATGAATTCGTAGTTGGGACCTACCTATGTCTTAACTCTACTGGTGCCAATCTTCATCTGCTGTTGGGGGGTCATGCGGCTTGGTTGCATTCTTTTTCTTGGGGAAGGTGACAGGGCTGCGTGCAGAGAGAGAGAGAGAGAGAGAGAGAGAGAGCGAGAGCGAGTGAAAGAGAGAAAGAGTTACGTAGCCGTCTTGTTGTTGGCTGTTGGGCAGTGTGCAATGCAGGCGGGGAGAATATAATATTCTCCGGGCCTCACGCTCCACTTGTCTTCTCCAGCGACCACACAACTCGCCATTGGATAAGGCCCGCCCTGCCTGCCTGCCTGCTTGCCTGCACCACCAGCAGAAGCAGAAAGCAGATAAAAAGTGTGATCATACTGGATTCTGCTTTTTTTTTTTTTTTTGTCGCCCCATTGAATTGCCTCACTTGAGGACTTGATCTGATGTGATGGAGTAAGTGGGTGCTTCCATGGCCTATGTAAGCAGGAGGTACAACGGTAAAAATGCAGGAGGGACAAAGCTTTCTTATTGGAAACTTAGGCAAAGGAAATCAAAATCGTAAGCATCGGTTTGTACCTGAATCGAGATTCCGACCATCCTTAAATGGTACGATATATTCTTTTAATCAGACAATGCACAAATTCGTACCCAGGTCCGGTCATGAAACCGATAATTGAATTTGGATTTCTTGACTTGAGGTTCCAATTATCGTGTTAAAATAAAACCTACATTGACTACCATTATGAGTCCGGTGCTCTATCACTACGACATTAAATGTTTGCCTACGCTACTACTCTACGAGATATAGGATAACTATTAAAAGCTTCGCATACCTGCAGTGTCGCTGTCCCCGCATTCAAGTGAGGTGAAAAATTCCTACCCCTCGCGTAGTGTCTTCCCTCCTTGTATCGAGCGACTCTGCAACCACGAAACAAATCAAAGGGGCGGCAAAGATGTGCACCATTAAGATTCTACCACAAATTGCAGTTTCCCAGCACCAAGATGGCAGTTTAAGAAAAAAAAAAAAAAAAAAACTCATGAGAACTGATTGACCTTGGCATGGCCGAGTCTACCAGAAGGCAGAATTCACCATTCAATGCTTCATCTTTTCACCATGAGTTATATGTTTCGACAATTCTGATATTATCGGCATCGCTCCGATGAAATCTCAGGAAGTTTCAAGGTGACCCAGTCTTAATCTCTATCCGGAGGAAGAGGAGCATCAAAATGCCAAAAAAAAAAAAAAGTCATTCCCAGTTAAGGTGCAACGATCTAAAATGAATGGGGCCTTATGGCCATCAAGAAAGAAAGAAGCCAAGTGGTAAGTGGTAACAATGACAAGAGATTAGGAAACTTTGAGATATATTATTGCGCAATAAGGAATAAAATTACCTTGTGCCATAGAAGTGAAGCTTCCTTCGAATCAGAGTGTAACAAGTAGATTTTGCAAATTCCAGAATCATATCATGTTGGTATCACGATACCGTGCAAAGGTGACTACTTCGTGGTAATCATTCATGAAAGAACAAGCACAGCAACAAATAAGCACCTAACATGCAAAGTGATTAGTCAATTGCATGATCACAGGGATTACTGAATCTGTATGGAATTAATTGTACATGGTGAACAGTAATTGTCATGGATATTTACTTTGGAAGTAAAGTATTGAGTTCATCTGAGATTTTCAAACTGACCTTGTTTTTGCTGCTTCAGGAGATGGGAGAAGGCAATCAACTCTGCTATCCCCAAATTTGCCTATAACATCCATTCACCTTTGAAAATATTCAAGAAAGAATCATAATAATCCTGCTTCCGACCAATAAGATGCTGAGCCTGACCTGGATCGTATGCATGCCACAAATTCCGGAGAAGTATATTATTTTTACAAAAGTTTCTCTGGCCTGATTGATGATAAGTTTGATGAAAAAACAACCTGAGAGCTGAAAGAAACAAAGATAATATCCTCCAAAGGACAATAGAGAAGCACTACCATTTTCAACAAGATAATGGAAAAAGAGCCAGAACAAGTCTAATATAAATAATATAAATGATTGTTGAATTTGCATAGAATAGCAACATCTATACTACAACCAAAGTCAAGTGGCTATATAGTCTGTGACCGATGTCATGACAAAAAAAAAGAAAAAAAAAAGAATGATCTAACAAACATAGAACTTTGCAAGATTTGCAGTTCAGAAATCTCTTCATGTGTTGCAATGCAACTTCGAGTCGCAAAAGCTAGCACAACATAAGCTAGTTACTACCTCATTCATGAACATGAAAACTGGCTACTGCACACATGGCTACCAACAGAAGCTTCAAGCAAAGTTTAGCTAACTTCTGAGGAAAAATTGCAGCAACTGTGGTGGGATGAACCCAGAAAGCTCTGTTCAACAATATCATGCTCAACAGAAATAACTGGAAAAAATTAGCTCTAAATCAGTCCTGTAGCTCCTCATTCATGAATGCATTAAAATGTAGCTTTCCATCTCCTTTACTCAAATAATTCCAACATGTATACAGTTATAGGGTTCGTAAATGTGACTTACAAACTGAGACAAATATGTGAACTGTGCTGCCAATCTCAATCCAACTAAAGCCCATCACCTTGATGCCACAGATATACCTCACCCTTTGCACATCCTCCCAACAACCTTCAGCTACATAGATTTTTGACAAGAGCATATAATTCACTGATTTGTTTTGCCTCCATACAGATATGATGCCTCAAAGAACATTTGCATCAGACGGACATGGCATATTAGCTCTACCGAGTAGATCAGCTAGACAAGTAGACTATTCTGATCTTAGACACATTTGATGATCCATCATCACCATAGAACTGAAATAGTGTGGTCATCTACAAGAGCAGCATGACTGCAAGCAGAGAGGAAGCATGGATAATACAATTCTGTAGGGCTAACATGTTTATTGCATGAATAGCTAATCCAATATAGGTGTAAGAATGTCAGTGAAAACTAGTCCACCAAAACAGGTGTCGATATCAAAGACATGCATGGGTGCATTGTGGATCCTTATATGCGATAATAAAGAAATTTTCAATCCACACAGAAGCTTCAAACCCGCATTTTTACGCCATAACCATGCACATCTATACCCTCACTGATTGCTGCCACTGCGGTACAGGAGCTGAGAAGACTACCAAGTGTTGATTCATCAAGTCTCATAACCAACATTATAACATTGTAACAGACAACGGCTCTAGCAACCATTCCATCGAAAACTTGGCGAGCATCATCTATCACAATGCGTTCCAACTACATCAGTATCAAGAGCTAATTTCACAACCAGGCAATGAGATTGACTTCTAAATCCTAACAACGACTAGTCTTTCAAAATGATCCCATCAAAGTCTCCTTCGAGGAAACGACATTTTGGATACACATCGGTAAGGGCAGCCAGACTTAACAATCAGACAACCGATTTCTCCCCTAACAGGACATGACATAATCCAAGAAAGTCTACTGACGTTATGTGCAGTCAAGCTTTGACGAGACTAGTATTTCTCTGTTAGATAAGTACCGAAAAATCGAATCCATTCATAATGAATCACCAAAACCTAGTTTGCCAGAAGCTAGCAAACTGATTGGAGAACGATGCAGCGTCGGAGACGGGAAACCACCACACCAGTATTCTAAAAGCAACCATGATTCTCTTGGACATACCATCGAACAATTGCCGTGCGGATGCAAGGGAACCAGACACCACGCGCGCGTCGCAGTCGCCAACGAGCAGCTTATGCGAAAACCCACGCAACGCTTAATTCTCAGCAGTAACAGCAACTCACACTTCTCTTATAAAAGCAAGAATTTTGGATTATTAAAAACACCTCATTTTCTTTTTCAGATTACGGTATAAAATAATAACAATAGGCAAATATTTAATTCTTGATCAACCTTAACCCTAATGCATAAATTAAGATTATATTTTACCTATAATTATTATTTGACCGGTTAGTCATTTAAGCATTAGGTAGGTTAAAGGTGATATACATTAAATTCTTTCTTAATGTCTTAATCATTTTGGGATATTTATCACCAAATCCAAACATTTTATCATTCTATCGCATGAGTGACGACATACGACTGATGGGCTGCTTTCGGCCAATACAATGGGCCGACGAGCTCAGCCCAAATCCAGCAACTGGCGGTCTCCAACCGCTGCTACTAGTGAACTCGCGTATTGTACGCCCTCCTACGATCCTATCTGGCACTGGGAGGAGGCACGGAGGGCAATCTCGTAGTTTGAGACATGTCCTCTGGGCATTCCCGTAAAGAAAACTTCCCTTCCATCATGCATTTGTAGATCTTTGCATCTGTCTGCAGTTTACCCCAGTTATGCAGAACCCTAAAAAAGGATGACCTACGAATGGGTCCCGGTGTCTTAGTTCAATCAACGGACAGGTGTTCGCTTGGGTAAATATAGGACAGGTATTTCTCTAATAAATCATCGTTTGAGATGGAAAAGCCTAATAGATTAATAGTAAAAGAGAAGTATTCCAGGGATCGAGAGAGCGAGCGAGCGAGCGAGCGAGAGAGAGAGAGAGAGAGAGAGAGAGAGGGAAGGAAGCCATAACCACACCCGACTGCTTCCTGTCGCGCCGCCCAAATCCGTGCTCCCTCCTTCTGCAATCAGCTCGGCGGCTGTCGATCGGCCATGCGGATTCGGAAATGCGCCTCCCGGCTGTTGGGCACGCGGCGCGCCGGCTCTCCTTCTCCGCTCACTGCGGGGCTCAACTCGTCGCCGCCGCCCCAGACGTTGTCGTGGGACTCCGAGGCGTCTTCTTCCTCCGCCGCCGCGGGCCTCCTCTGCGAGTTGAACCGGTCCCCGTGGGATGATCCGATGTGCCTCGAGCTCATAGCTGCGTGTGATCCGGTAAGATCCACCCTTCCAACCTGCTTTATCTCTTTCCTTTGGATTCAAAACCCCTCCCTTTCGGCTTCTGAATCAGCTTAGAAACCCTAAATTTCGATTATTTGCGGCCTATTATCCTACTCCTCGCATTTTCTCGAGAAGGTGATACTTCCTCCAACAGTTAGGGTTTTTTGTTCCTTCTTGCTCGCCGTCTCCACTAATGCTCGAAATAAACCCGGTTGCGAGTAGTGGAACAGTAGTTGATGTCGGGAGGCAATGCCAGTTGCCTTTCTGCTTCTTCTGCTGGTATTTATTTGCGGAAGCTCCGCTGTTGATTCGAGAAAGAAGAGGACATTAATTCAGAGACATGGAAACCCTAGTTGTTCGATCGATCACAATAGAGCACTCCCAAGTCCTACGCAGTCGCTCCGATCAAGTTTTCGACTTTCCTTCTTTCTTTTATCTGCGGATTTCTGTTCCCGGTTCGACGGGGATTCGACCTGACACCGATGGCAGGAAGAAGAGGAGGACGACGGGGGCATTCTGGGAAATGGCGTGAAAGCTGAAGTGGGCGAGCCGAGGGGCAATCCTGGAAATCGAATCAAATATGATGCCGCTGCAGTATCCTGCCTTCTCAAGAGGTAAGAAGCATCAAACCTAGCCCTTGTACTCTTCTTCCTCCCCTCTCCTTTCTCCTGTGCTCGGCTCCCCAAACCATTTGGAAGAGCAGCGCATTGCAGCTGTGTAGATTCTCATGCCGGAAAGCCGATGCTTTCTTCTGGCAGGGAAGCAAGCATGAAGTGGTCGGGCGATAAGGTAGAAGAGAAAGCACGGAAGAAGGACGGGACAAAGATGACGAAGAAGAAGAAAGGCAATGTCCTCCAAACAAAAGGCGGAGTTGCGGCTACGGAGGCCTCTCTGAGCTGCAAGAAGAGCGACGGCAAAGGATGGCACTGTAAGCGGCCGGCGCACCGCCCGCACTCGCTATGCAATTACCATCTCACCCAGCTCCGCTCCTACGCCTGCAGCCCCGGTCATGGCAAGGCCGCGGAATCACCACCCAGCGAATGCCAAGGCGGCGTGAGCCGTAGACAGAAGAAGACCGACACGGCTGGAGCCGATTCCGACATGTACTATTACTATTCTGGCTTCGGCCCTTGGCGAGCAAAGACGAGAAGTCGTCAGGCTACCGACGATGATGACGAAGAAGAAGAAGAACAAGAGGACGGGAAGGAGATTTTGGAATCCGGCAACGGGTGCGATGTGGACGCCCCCGCAATGGCGGGCGAGGACGAGGAGAACAGTGACGAAGACAAGGGTGACAACAGCGGGAGGGATAGGGAGGGGAGCAAGAGGAGCCACAGGAAGAGAGGGAGGAAGAGGATGAAGGCTCGGTCTCTCAAGTCCTTGCTTTGACATGTATCTTTTTGGTTGCTGTTGTCGTAATGTGTTTGCTAAAGACGGATATTGCATGGTTTGCACGTCTTAAGAACTGCCATTTTCTATGGTTGTGTTTCATGGGCCGGGCTTGGGTCTGGCTCGGCCCGTCATCACTTTTCGACGGACACCTGATGTGCTGCTTCTTGATGACTGCGTCACCACCCGTCTTCTGCCGTCATCGTGGCCGTTGGTAGAAATTGGATTCTCTATCGCATCTTCTTCTTCGCTAGCCGCAATGGCGCCCCATTACAGCTGAGGAGCGGCGGTGGTGGTGGCACAGCGAGTGCGGGTGGCGTGCCAACCCTTACGGTCGCTCTTCTTGCAGGTGAGGACGGGACTCGTTTGGACCTCTTCCTTCGCCTTCCTCATCATCTCTTTTTTTTTTGGTCTGCTTTGCCTCGGATATAAGCTCGGATTCGCTGCTGTAGAAACTTCTGCCGCAGAGTCGTGTTTTGAGCTTACACGGGGTTGTTCCGGCGACAAGGGCTCGTCTTTGACCGAGATGCAACTTCCCGTGACGCCCTCCCTTACGGTCGTCGTCTTCCTCGACTTTGATGGCCTCTGCCGGGGTGCCGCATCTCCATCCTCCGCTTTCTGCAGCGGCAGGAACGTACAGAAGCCCCAGCCAGTCGCCAGTTCCCAGTAATGGCGATTCGAGTCCCGAAAAAAGAAAGAGTCTTAAGGTGCGACGAGAGGAGGTAAAAAGAATGGAACACGGAAGGACGGATATGACCCTTAAACAAATGACAAGGTCGGATGGAGACGACCCCCCCCCCCCCCCCGACGGATCTAGGGTTTCCTCCATCCATGCTCCACGGCCCTCGCCACATCCCTGGAAACCCTAACGATGCTCCCATCACATCCCACTAATTAACAATAAATGATCGGAAGGCGAAATCTGGAATCCACACGATTCAAGATCTTCTAATTGATCGTGCATTCTTTCTAATCCTCAGATGACAAGAGGAGCGAATGAAGTACAGAAACGGACGTGAAGGCGGAATTAAGGAATCCCGCAGAGACGACAAGTTGATGCGGAGAAAAGAGGAGGCATTGGTCGAACCTGAGGGAGGTGGAGATCAGCCATCACATCCCACGGCGAGCAGTGGAGCTGGCAGACCGCCACCCCGGCAGCCGCAGTGGGAGCCGACGCCTCCCGTCTCCCACCTCTCCAGCGGCGGCGAAGACCAATGCGGATCGCAAGCAGCTGCTGGAAGAGAAGGAAAACGCGGGGGTTGAGCTCTCGCCAAGCCCAACAGCTTCGGAGCTAAAGGTCTTGTTCCTTCCTGTGATCAGAGTTGGGACTCTCTCTCTCTCTCTCTCTCTCTCTCTCTCTCTCTCTCTCTCCTACCCTTATTGAATTGTTTCTGTTTTAGACCATTAATCTCTAAAAAATTCCCAAAATTTTATATTTATATTATTTTCTGAGGGAATTATCGCACAGCACTCTAAAAAATTCCAGTATCGAACCGATTAAATCAATCTTACTTTTTGGTGTGGCACAATTCAAGATCAGTATAATAATAATAAAAAACAAAAACAAAAACAAAAATTTCAAGACAAATGCATAATATAAATATTCTTATATTTAATAAGTTTCATATTCAGATATTTTCTGTACAAAATCATACTAAAGAATCACATAAGATTGAAAATTGATGCAAATTTATATAAAATACGAATAAACACGAAATCCTACGTTAGAATGTTTATCATTTTACTTGAATTGATTTTGCATTTTGCAAGAGATATTATTGGTCTGATATAGCGAATGATTTATTAGACATATTTTACACCTAAAAATTATTGGACTGATGATAATGAACCATAATATTTATTCCCCGCGATCTTCTTTATTTTTTAGGAGAAATAAAACCGTGAGACGGAATAGATATGCAAGATGTGGTTACATAAAAGCTAAATACGACGACGCATCATTAAATTGTCAGAAACAAAGCATTCCTTTGATGCCATTTGCCTTCGCACCCACCACATTGCCTGTACAACATCATCATCATATCCCTACAACACACAGCTTTTTTGCTTGTCGAGGGATCCTCCCTTCTAACACATCCATCCCCTTTAGTAGTGTCACTTCCTCCTCAAATCGATCACAATCACGCTTATGTTGTCTGCGCTTCTCCTCGCCAGTGCAAGCCTGGCCAACAGCACCGCCGCCAGAGAGCACCCCGCGTCGGATGCTTCTTCCAAGCACCGTCGAGCCACGCCGCATGCTACATCGTTGGGCAGCACGTCCCACAGCCCGTCGCTCGCAATGATCAGACACTCGTCCTCGGCTGTTCTCTCCACCACGCAGATCTCCGGTTCGGATATCACGAAGGGCTTCAAGTACTTGTCACCTGTCATGGTGCAATCAAACATCTATCGCTTCAATGGATACTACTCCTACAGAAACTACTAATCACAAATAGAACCTCACCACCTGTAATTTACACTATATAACCAAAAGGAGAGACAAAAAAAGAAAGAAAGCTCTTCTCATAATTGATATAGTGAAGCCAATCATTTCTTTCTTTCTCTGGAAATAGAAGGCCTAATAAACATGCAACAAGCTGAGCTGTTCTACCACGATTCAGTCAATAGTTGGGAGAGACACATGTACGATGTGCCATTCCATTTAAAAGCTTTGGCTAATGGATAAGACATGATTTATGAGTAAATAAACTAAACAAACACATATGGGGGTGATAGAAGAAGGCTCAACCAGCACAAGCAACTTGAGAGAAAGTTACTATGAATTAATAGCAACTTTAATTCTTAATAGCCTGAATAAAAATTAAACATAAGACCCTTCTGCTTTGATATTATTTTAAATTTTTGAATACCATTAATTCATCTAAAAACTTAGCCCAATAGATGAGATATGGATCTACAATTTAAAAGTAACTGACACTCGAAAGATGTCAGATGAGAAGTTCACATAAATAGCATTTTAAAATTTCTAGGGAATTCTCAGAAACATTAACTTTAAAATAATTCTTCCAATCATGCATTAATTAGCTCTGTCTCAGATTTCATGGCATGCTTAGCACAAAACTTCTTTACACCAGCTAAGACGAGCATATATGAAGATGAAAAAGAAATCCAAATTGCAAGAACAATCTGCAATCAAGTACTTCTTCCTTTTTGTCGCATCAAGTTGTACCGGCTAAAGTTGTTCGATTCATAAAAAGGGGTTGGAAGAGTTATAACAAGTTATCAGCAGATGGATCATTTCATACAGAAGCAATCAACCAAGTTTCAGTGCAGGCATATTTGTCTATTGGTTCAAAGTAAGAAGATGAGATCGCAGGAGAAATCAAACCTAACGCCCGTGACATGGCGAGCATGCCATGGACGCGAGCGCCATTCAAATATATCACCCGCCCGCCCGCCGCTTCTATCCTCGCCAGCTCATCGGGCCGGTCCGGCTGCCAAATAAATTTGTATTAGCCCGTCTTTAGGGTCGCCTAATACATCGCATTACCGTTGCAGCAACAAATTCTCGACTCCCCTGAGCGCCCACCTCCGATGTCGACACGCATACATCAAGACTACACGCGTCGCACCGAGAAGGGATCAGTTGGAGCACCGCTTACCAATACCACCACCCTAATCACGTGGCCACCGGCTATTGCACGGAAGGAAATGCCCCTTCGTAACCGTAAACAATTACAGGGGGTGCCACTGGACTGACCTTGTGGTCGGAGGAAAGCGGCACCGCTTGGCCGCCGCGGCTGAGCACCGCCCGCGAGTCTCCGCAGTTGGCCACCACGACCCGGTCGACGTCGACAAGCGCCACCACCGCCGTCGAACCGACGATCTCCGACTCGGTCCCCGACCGCTCGCACCCGCAGGGGGGCAACCCTATCTTACCGCACGCGCACGCCGCTAGCGCCAGCTCGTCCATCCGTGCGAAGCCCCGTCCCACAGCAGACCTCATCCAAGCCATCTCCTCCTCCTCCGTTGCTGCGGCCATCTCCCGGCCGAGCTCTTCCGCCAGCAACACATGCATCCAGTCCTTGCACAGTGCTGCGACCTGCGCAGCGAGAACGGTCAAGATCACTCCCTAGATGACGATTAGAAGGCGATGAACCTATTTGGAGCTGCGAGATTTACGTGGTAGCCGCCGTGGCCATCGAAGACGGCGAAGAAATGGAGCGGTCCACCCCCTTCGGGCCGAAAAAAACCCGGCCAGACCGACACGGCGTCCTCCATCTCCCTCGACAGTCCGGTCAGTGATATAGTCCCGTACGCCACCGAGGGTTCCACAGCCGCAGGCGCCGACCGAGAACTCGATGCGATCGCCGGAAGGCCAGGTTCTCCGCCGGATGCCGAGATCGTGGTAGGGGACGATGACGAGGTCGTGACCAAAGACGAGTTCCCCGGCGGGGTAGGAAGAGGGGCTTCGTTACCGGTGGTCTGGCCTTCGAGGGGCTCCGACTCCCGGAAGGACTCCTGCCGCTTCCCGGTCCTCCTCGAACTAGGGGGCGAGGCGCCTTCGGCGGCAGACACGTGGTGGCGCATCTCGTTCAGTCGGCGCCGGGCACCGCGGCATTTCTCGGGTGTGTCGCCTTCGCCGGCCATCCCTACGCAGGCGGCGGCCATTAACCGCTGGGATCGGCGTGAGGGATCGAGGGCAGCGTCGAGATCCGCGCGCAGGCGTCGATCATCTCCTGTGGGTGGGTTATGTCTGTGTGTGTGGTGGGGCTGGGAGGGGGAGGCACTTAGGCCAGAAGACCGGAGGTGTCATCCTTATATACACGAGGTAATTGAATTCGCAAGAGAAAGCTGTTCGCTGTGCTTCTCGTGGCAGGCAGCTCAATGTGGGAGTCACCGATAGCGATTTACTGACACGAGTACCAGGTTAGGCGCAGTCGTCGTAACCTCTCAGAGGACCGTTCCGTTTGCGACGTATCGCGCCGATATAACGTAATCTGTGTGGAGAACATTCCCATCCCAAACACCGTTACAGCATCAATTGGGTCGGCGCGGTGATCAGCGTCGGATGGCTGTCGTAACGCGTGTCACTGCCGTCGCCTTCTTCACATGAGACCGTTCCACGGCGCACGTAAGTGATAGAACAGTACATCGGAACGACATGCGTCGCGAGCATCTCAAAAAGTCTCCGCAACTCGACAAAAGAAGTGGAGGAGTTTCAACAGAGCAAAAAAGGAAATAAAAGTTAAAAGCAGTTCGCGCGTCCAACGGCGAGACGACACCACGAGGGTCTGACTGCCGTCGGATGAGCGACGCGTGTGGTGGGAAGCGCAGCGGTGTTCACACGATGCGTCCAATGGCGGAGCTCCACGACCCGGGTCCGCTCGGCTCCGCGCCTCACTTTTCCAATCCCTCCGCCGCTTTCCTCCCGACCACCTCCTTTAAAAGGTCTCGCGTTTCCCGGCGACCGGGACGGCCGGCCCCGCCGCAGGTGGACGTGGCGTATGCGCGTCGAAAGAGATTGGGACGTACGTATTCTTCTCGCACTCGTTCTCTAATCCATTGCTCTGTGTTTCCACCCTCTTTTTAGTTTTCTGCTCTCCTCCGTAGCTCAAGTTTGGAGAACAAATGTCTCAACAGCACAGGGGAACCGTTGCACTCGAACAGCGATGAGGGGATGAGGATGATAACATGACGCCGATACAAGTCACCCACGTAATCCCAATCTTATTAGCACACGCGTCCATCGCGCGTAATCACTCTAAAAGATCAATACTAATCCATTATATTACAGCGTCGACTTCCGCTGGTCAAGCAAAAGAAAGGTTGGCCACTTGCCTCGTTCTTTATGTTGAGGTGCCTATCCGCGGAACACGTGTACAACAGCTGCTGACATGATCTTTGAATCCAATGATTCGGTCCACATCAAAAACGTACAGTTGTCGGGTCGCCATCTGTCATGTCCACAATTGGGTAGCATCGAATTTGGCATGGCAAAGTCTTAAACGCCAAGTGTTGTTCCGATGTTGGGTGGCTTCACGATCGCGACATCGTGGTGGCGCTCGACCTTATCACTCCTTTTTGTTCCTTAATGATCAAGATTTAAACAAGTCTCCCGGTCAAAAGTGGATGTGTCTCCCTTAGAATATATAATAAATTAATATTATTTTTGATCGAGAATACCGTCTAAATATCTTTATATAAAGAAACAAAAAATAAAGGTAGTTATTTTTCTCAGAAGGCAGGCTTAGCTTTGCTTTTCCGAATCATGCATGCCAACAACCACGTCGAGAGTGGGTGACGTGGCTTAAGCTGGTGCTCTCCCAGACCGGGCTTCGGCTTTATGGGCTCATTGAGTTCAATGTATCCATGGCATTGGACTCACTGGGTTTGATTTGCCGTGGTTTTATTATAAACAATTAAGACATATTTATCGAAATTAACAATTCAAAAATAAACTTTCTAATCTTTGGGGTACTAACATGTTTTTGAAATGTGGCTCGGTACACAATATGAGAAAGGAAACTCAAATCTACTGATGTATTCTTTGCTAATGTTTCATTATTTTGGCATTAAATAAATTACATGTTGCTATTTTAGTGAAAGATATATATGTATATATACACATCGTATAATTTTCCGAATACAATACGTACATCCATAAATATATAAATAATATTAATCGGAGATAAGCTGACGTAACGCTGCCGGATATTTTCTCCGGGCGTTACCGGTCGCTTCTTTCTTGATGTCTCAAAGCCATTCCCTCCGTTACCATCGAGGCCTTACCGTTCTTGCCCCCCTCCTCATACTCGCCGTCAAGGGACAGCGCCGCCATTCGTTCGGGATTTGAGTTCTTCGAGGTTCGCTTTTCCAACCCCACCTCGCCTTTTGAATCAATCAATGTATACAGTGTTATGGTGCTTATCCTCATCGCAATCTTTGGGAGTTTCTGGATGATGCTTCCTTGGAATCTTTTTCGGTCGTTTCTTCTATGATCGATCATCCATGCGGGCGTCCACTATAGAATCCATTTTCTTCAATCTGATCGTGCTTTTCGTTTCATTGCGTAACCCTAGCGACTGAAAATTAAAAGGCGAACCAATAATGGTGCGCAAAAAGTGTAGCATCATCGCCTTTATGCCTCTGGGAGGGTTGGCAACAAAAAGAGCGAAAAAGGTGACCAGATAACCACTGCAACTGCAGCTCCAAGGAGCAAAGAATCCCTAAATGCTTAGGGTTTGCCAAGTGCTGGCCCGTTGGCCTTTTGCAAATATGTAAATTATTGTAGGAAATAATAGAAAATTTGTTAACCGGGGCCTGTTTCCTATATCTGTTCTTGACTTTATTAATCACGGGATGGAGGGTAGCAATTTGGGCTATTCAGGTTCATTCGATGTGGAGTTCGAGGTTTATACTGGAGGTTATTGCCTTCTATTAGAGGTGCAGACCATTCACAGGACTCCAATTCCCTAGTGGGCAGGTCCCTATTTTACTTCTTAAGCTAACCTAAAACAATACATTTTTGCGTTAACGGTCGTAAGTTTCTTAAGCTAATCTTCTTTGGCTACCAAAACCTCCTGTTGATTGAGGTGGTGGTTATGTCATGATACACAATGAGATATTTGGCACACTTACGAGTATTGGGCACATCTCATGCTTGCCAGTATATAGAATTTTAATCGCAACAGCACTTGCACATGACATGATTCATCATATGACATGTAAATTGTAGATCTCTATGGCTAGGACCTTACTCCTTGTTTCTAATTAAACTTTTGGGTCTTGGGCATGTGTTATTTTAATTCTAAGTAATTATCATTAGTTTGTGCTTAGGGACGGACATTTGTTGGGAACTACAGTCACCATAGGAGGATTCTGATTTAAGAATTATGTTGTTTGTGTAGTAAACTGAATGCTGTTGTGTGTGTGTGTATATATGTGTATGTATGTGTAAATATACTAATGTTGTTAAAATTTTAGCATAATTTAGTCAGATTTGGAAGTCTCTAAGCCAGACTAGCTGATGTTGGATTCTTAGATGCCTTTGTGATGGCATCGAAGAACAAACCTATGATCTTGGCCAAGCATGAATCTTCTAAACGCTTAATTTATTGGTATCTATTTTTATCTGTTGCATGCACTATTGGATATTTTAAGCTCTTTCAAACAATGCCCTTCAGCCATTTATTCATTCCATTCCTATAGATCATGTTGCATAGACAGAGCTCTCTTACGAAGATGAAAATGTGCAAAGGAGAGACTGGTATTGCCTGCTGATGTCCTGTCATTATGCTAGGAACTCTTAGTTGGTATTCAAACTGTGGAGTCAATGATTCTAACACATGGGAAAAATACAAAAGATAACTCTCTCTAAAACAAGTATAGCTAGCATGCTGATATGTGACCAAAATTATGTGGATGCATTCCGGGTAATAGTGTTCAGTTGTGTCATTATCCTTTAGTTATAGTGATGTTCTCTTTTTCATCTTTTGTAGCTTTGATGGACCCATCAGTGTCTTCTGAACAACATCTAGCTTTGAACTAATGCATCTTAATCTTATGTTTCAACTTTGGTTCTACAGGTGCGTATATCTATTAGGAATTGCTGCTAGTGACTGAGGAGTTCCAGGTTTTTTTTATCATGAAAACATCCGTTTAGGAGGGAGGAGGATTATGTCAATTGATGGTCATCATCTTTAAAGATAAGTATTTTCTTAGATGTTCCTTCCGTTATTGCAACCCTACTGTATGCTTTTCCTTTTCAATGGCATGATAAATAACAAATATGAGGTGATCAAAATGAGCTGTGTGGGCTTCCAGATGAAGGGCTCCACTTATTATCAGTTCTGGAGTTCCTTAGTCTACTAGCTAACATCATATTACTCGAAGCTCTATAACTATTGAAAGAAAGGCATAAGGATTCAGCATCATCTAATAATTCTCACAACAACATGAAAACTATTTTATTGAGACTACATCGAATATGCAAACTTTCAAAGATTACATCATAAAATATTCATATTTTGAGTTATATAATTCGAGCATTTTTGCCAATGTTTAATTTCCTTGAATAGATTAATATCAGAAACATGTGATAACGTGAGTTAGTACATAAGATGAACTATTCTTCAATTAGGCTTTACCATTTTCGGCGCATTCTACCTAGGTTTTTAGGTTAATAATTTTGTACTATGCCTTTATAAAATGACGAGCCTTGGTACAATGATTACAACTTGAGAGACCAAGTTAGAGTCACAGAAATAATCTTTTTAAATATTTAAAGATAAAGTTACAGGCATTGATCCTTCTCAGATCTTGTATTGACGTAAGATTTGTTTCATTCTTACTGTGAATGGACGGGGGCAATATCTTTGATACTTAATTTCATGGCTAGTTGACATTAGAACAACTTATTTTAGTTTTGGAGATATTTAATTTCATGGCTAGTTGACATTAAAGTTACAGGTTATGTGTAGTTGCTTGTCGAGATCCATGGTTAGACTTATTTGATGATATGATAAGGATAAAGTTCATTTCAAAAATAGTGGAAGAGTCAAATAAACTATGTTTTATTTTATTATTCTGTTGTGTCGAGTAGGTTGATGCTTCTTGCACGTTTAAATTCACTAGTCAAAGGCAGGACTTTGAACCCTATGGTGATGGATCCAATTTATCTCTGGTGGTTATGTGTAGTTGCTTGCCGAGATCCATGGTTAGACTTATTTGATGATATGATAAGGATAAAGTTGATTTCAGAAATAGTGGAAGAGTCAAATAAACTATGTTTTATTTTATTATTCTGCTGTGTCGAGTAGGTTGATGCTTCTTGCACGTTTAAATTCACTAGTCAAAGGCAGGACTCTGAACCCTATGGTGATGGATCCAATTTATCTCTAGCACTAGAAGTTTTCTTGATATTACTTTTTTGACTGACATTTTAAAAAGTTGATAAACATATAGGTTCGATTAACTATTTCACCCAACTCTGAATTTAGAGAGGGATCTCTTTTTTTTTTTCTTTTTTTTCCTGATGGTTAGTTATACTGGAGGTTGAAAGAGTACTGATGACTAAGCATTAATATATTTGCCTAAGAGGTGATTTTTCTGAAGGTATAGATATATTTGCATAAGCTCATTCTTTTGGGTTGTCCATCATAAGTATGACATTCATCTTGTTGAACTTTTTCTTGCCATCATGCTTTTAGTGTTGTCAAACAGATGCGTATTCAACTTTTGCTTGCCACAATTGCAGATGATTTAGGATACTCCACATACAGATAACTCTGGGATCTTATAGATAAATTAAATTCCTGCAGATTTCTTTACCTTTATGTTGAGGATGAAATTTTATTCCGTAAGGTATTCATCTGCAAGCTTAATGGTTGACCTCCCTCGTTAGTTCACTTACAGATGATGGATGCATCGCATCCAATATTAACAGTGCATGCGGTGGGACATCAACATTAGTTTTCGTGTTCTATCTGAATCATGTCAATTTTGCAAGTAGTCACCGAATCAAATGCTATTTTTTTTGTCTGACAAGGCCTTAGCCACTGGTTGTGGTCACGTTTGCTTGCATTCTTTTCGCCGTACAAAGTATAAATTTATTACTCTTAGAAAAGATAGAACAGACATGACCACTAAACAACTCCCACCCACTCATTTATTATAAGAATAATGGTGAATCATATGTTGTCTCAATCGATAATGATGAACCAACGATTCAAAAGACCGAAGCTAACCTTCTCCTATGTGATTCTGAACACATTATGGATAGTTCTGAATGAGATCACATTTCAATGATATCTTTGGTTCATGTGATCGTCACATGTATATTCTTCTAAAATCTGATTTGCTTAAAACATGCCGCGTATTGAGATTTGTTTAATATTTTAATTACTTAATATATATATCTTTATTTAACAGCATGCAACAAGCACCAGTGGTCTAGTGGTAGAATAGTACCCTGCCACGGTACAGACCCGGGTTCGATTCCCGGCTGGTGCAACAATAGCTGTGTTTTTAGAATTTTCACACTTTTTATGTGGGGCCCTTGCGCCATGACGGGGTGTGATGGTAAAGCTATGCTTAGGCAGGTGTTGTTGCCACTAGCTTTGTATAATATTTCTATCGAACATGTTTCAAGGATATCTTTTCAAGCTGTAGCAGGTGCTGATGAGGGAAAGTGACACAAAGGTGGTGGGTGTGTTACGGACCGAAGAGATTTTTTTTTTTAGTTATCAGTGGATGCAATGATTTCACCATTGGAATGCTATATACAAGTTGCCTTTTGATTAATGACATGTTGGATCGAATATAGTAGTACTTCAATGTGGGACGGCAGTCACCATTCTAGTGTATGTCTTCAGTTCAATCGATGCACAGAGAAATATGAGGCAACAACATATTCTAGTGAATAAAGAACCAGTTTCATGAGGACCTGCTCATTTGTTTTTGTTGACTTGATGCAGGTGGGGCTTTCTGTGTGCATTCTTCCCATCAACAAAATTCATGCGAAGGAAAAGAAAAGATGAAAAAAGATTAGCCTTTCACTTGAGATGCATCACAACTTTTTGCCTTCATTGAGAGACCATCATTCGGGGAGGAGCATAATTAATTAAGAGGTTTGCCTGCCATTCTCTCTCTTACTTGTTCGTGAGGTATGCTTGTGATTTTGATGTATCAGCTAATCTACCAGAATCATTCCAATTATAATAACGTACGTTAACAAGTACCATCAAAAAAAGTGCTCAAGGTCTTTATTTACAAGTAATGGAAAACACATAGTTTCACCTAATGATGCATCGAAACTTTTGAGGCTGGTATACGTTACCCAACGATATAATAAATTAGTCAAGCATATAAATTATGGGTTAAATTTAGTCCACATCATTAGAATTAAAGACATCCTAAGTAGCCTTCATTTGATTATCTTTATTTATATGGCATATAAATTTTTAATGGTGATTTATCACACATCAATAGAAGTAGCTAATATCATCATGAGTATTTAGTTATTGAATCATCAATATGGATATATATTTGACTCTAGTACAGATTAGAAAAGGGAATAAGGTAGTGTTACCGTACTTACACCGTGGTCAAGGTGTTGGCATAGTTTGGTCCGATTCGAGTGCGCAAGATCGTCAATATTATTCCGGAATGATGAAGGAGGATTAGCGAGAAACTCAATTGCGGGATCTTTGGATAGACTTTCTGAGATGTGACGGATGATTGTCACTTCCTTCCAGTTGGTCGTGTCCTGCATAAAGGCCATAATCGGACAGAGGGTCCCTCGACTCGACCCTTCCGATGCTCAAGTTAATCGGAACTGAATGTCTAGGAAAGATCAAGAGTTGTGATGTGTGTGTGGCTTTTCTTTTTTTTCCTCTTAGTACTGTTCCTGATGATGACTTTTATATCTCTACCCTTAGATCGATGTACGCGGATGTTTAATGGTTGGTGGCGTTAATGTATACAGGTGTTTAATGCACGTTGACATCTAAGGCAGTCGACCCCACACATACGAGTGCCGACCCTGCCTGGACTATATTGGTATTTCTTAGGATATGAGGTTGTGTGTGCCCCGTGCTTATGAATGGACTATTGGTGTAGGGGATTGATAGTTGACTCAACTTAGGTACGTAAGGCTGAGTTGACTCGGTACCCTTTCGTTGCGGTCTAGGGCCTCGTGGATTTGGGGTGGGGGGCTAGGATATATCTTATCAGAAAGTTACTTAGTAATTAATCTTGACGGTCATTATGCATAAATTTGCCATCAACCTCGAGCTTTTCCTAATCTTCTTTTTTTTGTGGCACTCTTTTTTGCTAAAGGATTTGATTTGCCTAACAAATATTATTGTATCAATATATTAATCGGAGAAAGATCAGGTTTAAGACTTTTATCAAAGAAAGCTTTCCTTTGTTAGCATAACTATTTTATTATTACCAGTGAACAAACAAAATTACTTCCAGTACAATGAACATCCACAGTTAACAAGCAAAATTGTTTTCATGAAAGCAAGAAGGAAAATTAGGTCTCCTTTTATATATTGTTACATCCTTTCCAAGTGTATTCAACCTCTTCCGAGTGTATTCAATTAGGAGGAAGAGAAAAATATATAACATGCAGTTGTCATGAGTCAGCCAAGAGGGAAAAAAATATCAAAAAATACATATACAATGGGGTTCGATTGAAGCCACACTCTAATTGTCAACCCAGTCATCATCTTCCTCGTAGCAACGACGATGATATCTCATAAGAAGAGAACAACACTACACTCGCAGTAGCTTTGGAAGGTTCATCTTTGCATACCTTGCTTGAGACAGCCTTGAAGCAGCTGCTTTCCCAAACACAAAGTTCCCGATCTTTGATTATTGTGCAACAGAATGGTATGTATGCTATGTTAAGCTTAAAAAGGACACTGATAAGTGTTCACCAACACCATTCATGTTAACACACACAGTAGGTTTTGCCTTCGTCCTCGTCTCGCCTCGGTTTCTCTTTAACTAGTATGGCGGCCGGCGCGCATGCGCCCGTGCGATCTCGTCGTGAGCCAGCTGCCGGCCGTCGGGTATTAGATTCGGCGGCAGGTTGTACATGCTCAGCAACGAGGGATCCAGTAATCCCCCCCCGCCGCCAGCTGCTGTCTCCTCCTCCTCGACCTCCTCTTCCCCCTCGAGTGGCAGCCTCTCGTAGGTGGCATTACCAAACGTCGTGGCGACCACCATGACGGGTCCCGTGGCGAGGAGCGACCCAACGACACTGCCTCCCATCACCTGGCACTGTTCGCCGGCGAGGTAGACTGTCAGGCCGGTGGAACCCGGCAGGGCCGGACCGGGCAGGAACGTGCCGGTCAGCGACAGGATCTCGAAGCGGCCGTGCAGGGAGACAACGGCGCCGGGTGCAGCTGGCTGTCGAAGGGTGACGTTGGCGACTGTACCGACGCCGCTGAGCACGCTGACGCCGCACTGCCGGCGGCGTGCGAACTGCGCGATGCACTCGGCTACGTCGGCTCCGCCAGCGACCTCCATCACGTGGCTCCGGAGCACGTTGGGGCTGTCGCGGGTGATGAAAATGGGAGGCTTTGGCTTGTTCTTCGATCCAAGGGGCCGCCCCCGGGGGCGACGGCTGCCGACCTCCACCGCTCCTTCTCTGGGGTCGTCGTCGTCGTCGTCGGCTTGGGCGAAGACCTCGGGCGCCTTAGAAGGCATCCCATCACCAAGCTTCTTGGGGCCGGTGGATGCCGGTTCGGCTCCGGGAAGGCCGAGGTTAGCTGCCCACCAAGGGTTCGCCAGCTTCTCGGTCTAAAACACTAGACCTTCTGGCTTCAGGTCTCTCTCTCTCTCTCTATTCCTTCTCCTACTGATGCCAGAAGAGAAACAAATGGGAAGAAGGTTCTCCTCGGGATAAAATTGAGAAGACCTAATGAGAGGAAAAGCCTAAGCTCGAGCAAGTCCTTTTACTCACCAAGCATATCACATCCGGGACATATATGATTGAGGAAGAAGGAAACAAGTTTGACCTACATCGCGAAGAAGGAAGGATGCAAGAAGGACATTAATGAACATGTACCTGAAACAGAAGGAGCTCTCAGCTCCGCTGATCTATGCGCAGGAGAAGTCAGTAACGGGAGGCTGTACTTTTCCTCCTCATTTGGTTTACATAGAATGGGAGGGAGAAAACGTTGTCACTCACCAGGAGGAGAAAGAGAAGCCTGACCTGCTCGCGGAGGGACAGAGAGATGTGTGGATGAGGACAACATGGAGTAGTTTAATGTCGGTGGGGAGTTTATTTAGATGTTTGTGTTGGTGCGGAGCTGGGGTGGGTGGTATGTGCCTTGACATGGGGTGCATCACAGAGAGAGAAAGAAGAAGAAGAAGAAGAAAGGGTGGAAAAGTATGGTGGTTTTTGGCATATATGCTAGTGATGCTATATCCATAGCGGTCTCCAAACCATCTACTGTATAGTCCCTCACCTTAGATAGATCTTGATGCAAGAACAGTATACTCTAAGATTTGACAGCATCACACTGGCTTACATAGTCGGTAGTTGAGTTAGATGCTGGGAAAGATATGAGCAGCTCAAGCCCAAAGTGGAAGCAGGTTGATCCGAGTTAAGCTGTCGGACAGTTGAACAGCCGAAGTCGTATTGGAGCGTCGAAGTCTAACTCTCGATCTACCGATGGGGAGCTCTTGATCTAGTGCCTACTTAAGATGGATATCGGATTCTTTTTTTCTCGGTCCCTTTCATACGTACGTTTGTAAGTTAGTGGAGTCTGAAGTGATATGATTCGAGAGTTCAAAAAAAAAAAAAAAAACGTCCGGAAGAAGAAAAAAAAATCATGTTACTTATAATCGAACCCCCCTAATTACAATCAATTAGTAAAATGATTCATAGAATAGTTGACGTGGATGGTGTTTATATGTGTTATAGTCGTTGATATTATACGTTAGATTGTTTGAGTTGTCTTCAAGATGAAAATATTAAGTTCACAAGATGTCACCTACACAAAGACCAAGGTCATCAGAGGTTTCCTAATTAGATCTCTTCGATACCTAAGTTAGTAACCCAAGGTATATAAGTATTGATATAATTGATTAAAAAGTTGATCCCATTTTTATTATGTTGTAAATAAGTTTTTATACCTAATCATAAGGGGATAAAATGTTTCTAACCACTTTCAATAGTCTTCCCTTAGCCTCTTATCCACATGGGTGACAAAGGGAGGGTAGCTCATAACCATCTGTCTTAGACCCTTATTTACATGAGCAAACGGGTGGCGAGTGACCTCCTATTGTGATGGATTTCTTTCATACTTTTCGAGATAGTCATCACATATTGGTCACTTATGCACTTTCCAAGGTGGTCTTCACACATTCTTCACTTTTACACTTTTCGAAATGTCTATTTATCTTTGACTTATAGTATCACTATTATGTCACTATCCTTTTTGACCACCTACAGGATATTGACTCTATCATTCATGACTAATCCCTCATGATCGATGATCTCCCTGAGGAGGTGCAAGAGCTGAAGAGGAAAAGGGGGGGGCCCAACACTTATCGCTTAGGCAGAGGCTCAAGGAATTGAGTTGCCAAAGCAACTAGAAGAGGTCGAGCGATGCCTCGCTGAGAGCTAGGCTCAGTGAGAATATACAACTCCGAGCTCGTTGAGTTGTAAGGTTTTAGGAGAAGATAATCTTTGTCTTATTTTGTGAGGTGTTAGTCTTTACTAAGTCATTAAGTTTACCTATCCAACTTAGTCCTTATGCCTTTTCCTTAATGTATCTTTGGGCTTGTCCACCCAATCAGTCTCTACCTCAGTAAGTCAATATCTCAATTTGGATGTAGAGGCTCGACTGAATTGGTATAGTCTTTTCAAGTCAATATTTGAAACTTTTTTTCTTCAACTTGCCACACCTATGAATTTTTTTCTTTTTACAATTAATAACAAAGACATGGTAAATCAATGCTCAAGGCATAGTCACCCTGACCTAACCTCGATGGATGTCTTAGGATAGAACCTCGTTAAGTTTGTAATATGTCATATCATTAGAGGCACCACCATTTATATTGTCCCAAGGTGATAGGTCTCATCTCACATGACTTCGATGACTCGATATGACCCTCCCTCTTCAATAGGGAGACCATTGTCAAGTAGCACTAGCATGTCTCCCTCAGGTTACTTCAAAACTCTCTAATGCCGACCCTCGTCGAAAACTTCACCACTATATTGTAGATCGATACCATCGCCATTGGTCTATTCAATGCGGGTCAACTTATGATTATATTGTATGTCGAGGGTATATCTACCACGATGAACTTAGCCAGTATTATTTTGGAGCAAGCATCACTTTCAAATATGACGTATAGGTTTATGGTTCCAAGAGGCGAGATAGAGTTGCCAATGAACCCTGTCAATGAAGAAGTCATTCAAGTCAAGTTGTTAGTTGATAACTTGAGTTTTTGGAAAGTATCAAAGTAGAGGTTACCATCAGAGTTACATATGTAAATCATGATCCTCTTCACCCATGCATTGATCATCTACACAGAAACTATCATGGAATCATCATGATTCGAGTTAATATACTCTATCTCTTTTTCCTTAAAGGTTATCTCTAAGTCGTCCTTCATCTTGAGGTAATTTTTAATGATAGTTCAAGTAATCTCCCTCCAAGATAGCTCAACTACTGATGAAGTCAATTTATCTCTCTATCAGCCCTAAAGGCTAAAGCGAGAGTTCTCAATGATTTCGAACGAATCACCTGAGATGTCCCCGATGTATGAGTTCCTTAGTATGCTCTTTTAAATTACGATAATCCTCTGTGCCATGATCATAATAATCTCGATAGAAGTGATAATGTTTTGACTTATATTTTTACGCCAATGGGATCTACATAGTGTGAGAATCAACCCATTCCCTTTTATCTGTATAAAAACTTTAGTTCTAATTATATTTAGAGCACTTAGCTCGAACCTTAATCAAGATAACTTGAAATAAAATAAAATAAACTCATCAACTAAAACACTTAAAGTGATTCGATAGATGAATACATAAATGACGAAAAAATCACTTGACAACTACATTAACATCAATACAAATACAAAACAATCATGTCGTCGTCTACCACCACTAACATCATCCATCACCATCAATTAAAATATTAAAATTATCTTTTAATATTTTATTTTATATCTTTATTAATAAAATCAATGATACTAGAATAAATAAATCTAAATATTTTATTTTTTAACTATAAAAATGTTAATATATTTTTTAAAATATAAAAATCAAGATACTAAAAATAATTAACTATATACAATAATATATAATTAACCCTAAATGTAAAGCAACTTTCCAATGAAATTAAAGAATTACTTCTCACTGAATGCAAAGGCATTATAGGCATAATAAACTATATTTTAAGTACACATTTTAAGTCCCCATTTCAAGATCCATGTAAACACCCTTTCAACATTGGCCCAGACTTGTTATGGACAGAAAAGACTTTACAAACATGGCATTCTGAGTGCTACAATATCTACAAGAGGAATGCCTCAAAACCTTTGATGGAAACTCCCCTGGAAATGAGGAAATCAAAAAGATATTGTTAGTGCAGATGATAGCATAACTTATCTAAATAACATCTTGAGCTCCTCGATCAGTTAGGGCACTCCTGACTTCCTCATCAGTTAGGGCACCAGCAATCATCCTCTTCTTCCTCGCCTGCACCTGCTGTATCCTCCCTTCCACAGTATCCTGCAGCAACAATAGTCATTAATCTCACTACTGCACCGTGAACCCACACCCTTCGTGTCGCAGATAGACAGCAGCAAGATCGTTCATGGCTCATACCTTGACGATGAACCTCCTCACTCGAACCTGCCGTTTCTGCCCGATTCGGTGAATTCTCATTATTGCTTGCTCTTCCACTGCAGGATTCCACCATGGATCCTATTTTGGACAAACAAAAGGAATTCGAACACACTTGGCACAAGTATAATTCACCTTTAAGCGTGCAAGGATTTTTACCATAAGGAAGACATTTGATGCTGCGGTCAGATTCAAGCCCACACCTCCAGCCTTGAGCGACATAAGTAGTACCTTTGGATCATCGAACAGAACATATTATCGAACAGTTGAAGCGCAACCATTCCCATCGAAGCACGGATGCTTCCTTACCATTTTGTCTCTGCTCTCACTGAACTCCTTCAGCACAACCTCCCTCTTCTTCCGGCTCAGCTTGCCGTCGAGCCTCAGGAAACCAATCCCTTTCCTCAAAGGTATCTCAAGCAAGTCCAAGAATGCAGTCCACCGGCTGAAGACAATGCTCTTCTCCCCCGACCTCTGAACCCTCCTGAGGTATTTAATGAGCCTTGTCACCTTCGAGGACTCCTTCCAGTTCTTCTCCACATCGCTTGGGCATGTGATGAGGTCAGCTTTGCTGAGGGGGCTGCGGCAGATCGGGCATGGCCCGCCGGATGGAGTTCGCCAGCACGAGAGCAGGCACTCCCGGCACATCCGGTGGGCACATGGAGTCAGCACGGGGTCATCGGAAGCCGACTCAAGACAAATTGGGCACTCGACCACCTCGACCACCTCCTCGACGTAGGCTGGTGCGGGGAGAGGATTCAAATGGGACGCCACAAGAAATCGGCGGGCAAGCTTATTGAGGTCTGCGTACTGTTGTGTCTCCCCGGCTGAAAGATCAAGTGTTGGTGAGAACTTTACATGCAAAGTTCGGCTACATCTTGAATTAAATTGCTATTTGCCGTGGAAATAAAACGAAGGGTAATATAATATTAAGCTAACCTCATCACAAGAAAAGGGTGGTTGCAACACTGCCTTAATCGAAGCAGAAGCTCCAAAATGGAAGCATAATTGTGAAGAACTTTACCTTGTGCAACAAATTGATCAAATCTGACCTGTTCAAGGTTTCATGGTTGCAAGCATATCAATCGCAAATAACTAGAACAGATTTTTTTTATATTGATTGCTCAATAAAACATCAGATTGATTGCTCAATAATGGAAAAATGCAATAACTGAAAGATACATATTTGTTGGAAAAAAAATATAAAATACATAATAATATTTTTCTCTCATTATGTATCAAAATGAGATTCTAATCAAAATTACCAATTTATTTCTAAAGATAAATATTAACCAAAGCAAGATAGATAGCAAAATAATAAATCATCCATAAAATGAATCATTAAATTTTAACGTAAAAAACCTAATATGAGAAAAATCACGAGACCATAATCCACTTAAACTTCCACTATCACCACTATTGATAATAAGTTTACAATAAAACTTATTTAGAACAACTAGAAGATCACCGTAACATTAATAACATATGTTTATGAATAACATAACATCATCAAAATATATGAATCTCACAATAAGTAAATACTAAAACTCACCAAGTATTGTAAAAAACTATCATAGAGAGGATAGATTATAAATTAATACCGTTAGGATTGTAGAGCTTGCTGTAAAAATTCTCCATGTAAAATTTTGGGTCAAATTTGATAAAATTTTATCGTTCGATTTTACCAAAACTCCTTCTCTCCCTATTCCTTTCTTTCTCTCCTTACTGTATTGTTTACTCCTGTGCACGCTTTCTGCCACCGCCGACTAAAAAACCCATGTAGCCTCCACTTAGGGTAGGGTTTTCAACCTTTTCCTTTTTTTTTATCAAAACAGGTTTGAGTAGTCCAAGCCCACCTATGGGTTGGACCCAACAATTCTCCTCCTCCAGCTCATATGGTGGACTGTATTAAGCCCGCTCTCCGTCTACATGCTTCGAGTTTCTATTTAGACAAAAGCTTGATCATATCAACGAGAAGAGACTTCAAACTCTTATTAGAAAATGGTTATTACCAAAGTTACAAGATACATCTCATAAATCTTGTGATCATTACTTAGCTGGAAAAACACATAAAGTTATCTTGCATACTTATCCATCATCTAAAAGATTAAATGTCATTGATTTGATTCACACTGATGTCTATACTATGCAAACTAAAACTCTTGAAGGTACTTTTTATTTTGTTATGATGGTAATTCTATAAAACTTTAAGATTTTGCTTTAAAATCTAAAGACCAAGTAATTAATATTTTCAAAGTGTTTCATGCCAATGTTGAAAGAGAAACAATAAGAAAACTGAAGTGTGTTCGAGCAGATAATGGTGGTGAGTACAAGGGTCCTTTTTAAAAATTATTGTATGTTTCATGGTATCAAACTTGAGAAGATAGTTCCTAAAACTCCTCAGCAAAACAGTACGATAGAAATGATGAACAAAACTATTGAAAAAAAGATTAGGTACATGCTTTCTCATGCTAAGCTACCTAAGTAGTTTTAGGAGGAGGCTATGAGAACTACAGTTGATCTAATAAATCTTTCTCCATCAGTTCCTCTGAATGGTGATGTTCCAGAGAGAGTGTGAAAAAGAAAAGATGTATCTTATAATCACTTGAGAGTCTTTGGGTGTAAAACATTTATTCATATTCCTAAAGATGAGAGATTAAAACTTGATAATAAGGCAAAAGCATGCATTGTCTTGGATATAGTCATGAAGAGTTTAGATACAAATTATGAGATCTAGTGAATAAAAAAATTATTAGAAGCAAAAATGTTATGTTTCTTGAAGACCAATTATTTGAAGATGATGATAATATTGAGAAGCAAAATACATCTGTTTATACTCCTTGGAGTTTAAGCCCAGTTCCTCCACCTATAGTTCATGATGATCAAGGAGGAGATGGACAAGAAGATAGTGGTGAGAATATTAATGATGATACTCATACAATTGATGAAATTGATCCAACTGAACAAACTGAGCAAACACCTCCACCACCAGATAAGATTCTACCGAAAAGATCTACAAGAGAGCGACGACCATCTACAAGATATCCTCCACATGAGTATGTTATGTTGACTGGCGATAGAAAATCAGAAACTTACCAAGAAGCTATTCTACATAAGCACAAAAATAAGTGGGTTAATGCCATGCAAGAAGAGATGAAATCCTTGCTTGATAACCATATCTATAACTTGGTAAAGTTGCTTATAAGGAAGAAATCTCTTAAGAATAAATAGGTTTGTAAATTGAAGATTGAAAATAATAACTCACAACAAATATATAAGGCACGGTTAGTTGTGAAAGAATTCGATTAGAAAAAGTGTATTGATTTTGAAGAAATATTTTCTCCTGTGATGAAAATGTCCTCTATCCGAGTTGCTCTTGGTTTAACTACCCGTTTGAATTTAAAAATTGAGCAACTTGATATGAAAACTATATTTTTACATGGTAACCTAAAAGAAGAAATTTATATGAAACAATCAAAAGGTTTCAAAGTCAAAGGAAAAAAAGCATGTAGACGAAGAGCGAACTTAATACACCCCACCATATAAGCTGGAGGGGGAGAATTGTCGGATCCAACCCATAGGTGGGCTTGGACTAGTTAAATCTATTTTATTTTTTAAAATAAAAGGAAAAAAATGTTAAAAACCCTAATCTAAGTGGAGGCAACACAGTGTTAAGTTGGCGACGACATTAAACGTGCAGAATTACACAGTGAGAAAAAGAGAGAAAGAAAAAAGAGAGAAAGAAAACTTTAACAAGAGGATTGAACAATAAAACTGTCAATTTGACCCACATTTTATATGAAGAATCCTTATAACCAGTTCTACAATCTTAACGATAATGATCTATGGTTTACCCTCTCTATGATAGTTATCTGATATATCCACATAATGAATTTTGATCTTTCCTATTGTGAGATCCATCAATATCGATGATACTATGCTATTGGTGAATCAAAATACATATTCTTAATGTCATTGTGATCCTTTAATTATTATAGAAAAGTCTCATTATAAACCTATTATCCTATTTGATGATAATAGAAATTTGAGTGGACTACGATCCCATGATTTTTCCCGCATTGAATTTTTCATGTTAAAAATCTGATGTCTCATTTTGTGGATGATTTATTGCTTTGCTATCTATCTGGTTAATATTTGCCTTTGGTAATAAGTTGATAATTTTGATGAGAATCTCATTTTGATATACAAAAATAAAAAATATTATTTTACATTCAATAGTTTTTTCCCAACAATATTAACAATCACATTACTAAAGCTTGACACAAAAAGTCAAAAAAAAAAGAAAAAACAGACAAGGGACAAACCTTTGATCTCTTGAATAGAGCTTCATACAAATCACGCTCAGCTTCAGATTATTCACATTCTACAGTTCGGATATCAGCCGGAGGAAGAACAAGAATAGGCCTGAAGTAATAAATAATTTATCAAATTGTTCTAGTTAAGCTAATGAGAACATACCCCTCAGCAAAGTTAGCTTTAATGGTATCTAGAAGAAATTATGTTGAAAACTCACTTTCCATTCCTATCTTTTGTGTCCTTTATTCTCCTCAGCATTAACGGTCTTAGAATGGCCTTAAGCAATTTCAATCCTCGTTCATCCCCGTTCTCATAAGGTCTTTGAATCAGCTTGTGCCACCTGAAATTTGAAGACTGAAGCATTAAACGAAGTCAAAATATTTTAGAAAAAACAAGCATACCAGTTATCATATATGCCAGTAATGTACTTGATAAATGTACTAGGAAATGCAGCAACCCATACGTTGTGCCAACAAGCCTACATTGGCTCAATTTGGTCTAGAAGTTCACAATAGTTCATTTGGAATGTTAGAGATTAAACAATCTGACATAATTTCGGTTTCAGGCTTCAAAATCCATATAACCTGAATCAAACTATCATAATTATATATATATATGTATGTATGTATGGGTATATATATATATATATATATATATATATATATATATACATATATATGACATTCTCATAGTCAAATACATTATATTGAAGAATAATATAATAGAAAAACACAAGATACTTCATCCTCAAGAAGGTGGCATGTTTTGATGCAAAATATAATATATTTTGTTGTATGAATATGAAATACTCAAAAATCCAAATTTATTCATTTTACATATTTTGAATAAAACACAACATATTTATTCATATAGACAACTCATTTAAATTCCAAATTTTGGAAACAACTGTTTTCCAGTTTCAGTTTCCTCAAAAGAAAGATAAACTTAATGGTGTTCCCATTAACCTAGAAGTGTTGTTCTTGTTCGAGTAATTATCAGAAGGGTATGGTATCAAAACTATCCAACTGTTCACCTTAACCTCAAAGAGTTAGAATGCTTAGGCAATTTTTTTATTAGTTTGTCCTTTGTTGTTTTCTGTAATTTATTTTGTTCCTCAAAAACTATTCTCAATAAGTATTGAGCAGTAATTTTTCATACCATGCCCAGTTGCACCACGGTTGGACATGTAAGAAGCAAAGAAGACTGTAGAGATCTTCCAAGATATTCTGCAGTAGCAATAATATGAAACCATGTTAATAAGCCACATGTAAAACAACATTCACCACACAAAGTTGAGTTCTTTTTTTGTGCAAGCATAATGCTGAAGTTCTAATTGGATTTCATTAAAATTCCATATGCGCAATTAAAATTGTAAGACAACCAAAATATGGGATGCTTGATAGTGTTCCTTCATTGGAATTGTGAGATGACTAAAATAACATTATCCACAACTATTTTCTTTGAGGCTTTTGGTTTCAAGGCAATAATATAACCCAGGCACACTTAAAAAGACTGCTAATACCAAATTTAACACATGGAAAGAACAACTACTATAATTTGGTTGATTAATTCAGTATGGCAGATCATGTTACAATGGATAATACATACTCTAAGCTTTCTGGACAGACAAAACCTGAATCCTAAGAAAATAATCTGTAGAAGTCTATGCAAGAAAATGAAATAGTTACTGACCTGAAGAGGGGTACCTGTTAGGCACCACCTAGAGTATGCATTCAATGCATAGGCTGATTGAGCAACTATTGTCTTTGACGATTTGATGCTATGGGCTTCATCTAGCACCACTCTGTACCAATCAATTTCATGGAAGATGCTAATCTTTTCTGGGTCCTGGTTAGACAAAGAATATGGCATTTCATTTATTGACCTAAAAGAAAAGGACAAAGATTGTACGAAGAAAAGTTGGAAGAGAAGAACAATGATGATACATACAGATTTATAAGCTGATCCTAAGACTCCATATGTTGTTAAAACCCCACATCATGTTCTGAGATCACTTTAAGGTCATTTATTCTGTGACCACCGTAATAAACAAAGACAGACAATGACCCAGGCTTTGAATGGTTTTCCAGCTCATCTTGCAGTGGTTTTTGTTTATGAACAGTTGCTAGCTCCATTCAAGTAGACATATTGAAGTAAGGACATATAATTTATTACATGTAAATATAATCTGATACAGGGTAGTCTATAGCCTAAAACATAATCACATTACAGGAAAAATAATTGAAATTTCTGAGTGGGCTGAAATTTCATAAACATTGATAGAAAGGGATGATGATGAGTTTTCACCTTCCATTGGCCCAACAATGCCATTGGACAAACAATTAGCGTGCCACCTTTTACTTTGGAAAATTTTCTTTTGGACTTTTGCACTGCCTTTGAGCCTTTACCACACTTCATAAAAGTGTCCTGGTCATCTGACCTTTCTCCACTGGGTCTTGCAAGTATTAAAGCAATTGTCATGACAGTCTTCCCTAGACCCATTGCATCTGCCAAGATCTACAAGGATTTCATCATTAGTTAACGATGCATTTTTCACCAAAAAGCAACTGCTACCATCAATATATGTACATATATTACAAGACCAACCTAGAATGTAAAAGTCAATTTTGGAAAAGAAATAAAACATTGACAACAAAACAGTCCCTGCATTTAGAGACTAATACATTAGGACAGATTAATCCTGGACCAATTTAAGAAAGTTTTTGATATGACGACCATCTAATCCAAAGAGTATATGTTCAATGGGCCAGATATGTTGAATTACCTACAATTTTGTTGACTCCAGTTTGGCTAGTACTCATGTAGCTCAAATAGGAACGACTGGGTGACAGACACTCCAAATTAACATTGTTTTGATCTTTCATCAAACTAGGAGACTCTTCCTGATCAGAATGTTCTAAAGAAAACTTCTGACAAATAAACAGTGATAGAAATGTTCAATCAGTAATAACTGTGAAGAAGTTCCACCATAAACTTTTCCATATATTCATTATGGGATTTGCCTATAACAACCCATATAAACTTTCTCCTTGCTGAAATACAAACTGCCTCATTTATTACATATAATAGGTATACTGGATCATAAAGTATGCTTGGTATTTTTCAAAGATGCAATTGAGTCAGCAATCTTTTAAGTAGAAAATGGCTAGCTTCTATATATGATATCAAATATCATCTTTTAATCTTCCTCTTTTTAGGACATAAGCTATAGTACTCCGCAGGTCATATTATTACCAAAATCTCAACCATCACACATACACGAGATGTATCTTCAGTATCTTCTTATATTCAACAACAATCCATGCTCTATTATTGTGATTTTAATCAAAATGGAGATTTCAACTTTTGAGATGGTGCACATCTCTGATACGATTGGTACTGCTTTTCTATTAGTTTGTTCCATTCTACAACTGAACACATATGCAATAGCCCAGGATGCAATAATATTTTGGTCATCAATGAAAATGATATGTTGTTTAAGAGTTTTGATGAGCTTCCATCCAAACAGTCCCAAATTAAAATCCATTGAGCAAGATAGCACACTTACTCCGCCTCTTGCCATCTGCATAGCACTTGGAAATTGAGTCGTAGCTTCGCCTGTGAAGACATTTACATAGACTGCTGATACTCTTCTGCCAAAATCATGCAGTAATAATGAATTAGCATTAAACAGCATTTTCATCTACATATGGCGATAGGTCTGACACTGATCCAACATAAGAATTCATAACTTTACATACTTGTCAAGAATGTTGTATGCGGACCAACATGGATGAAGAGTTTTGGATGCTTGCTCAACATCAGTTCCTTTCTCCAATTCAGACATCCAGTGCAGAGCTTGTTTCTGGTATGGATGTAGATCAGAAACATACCAGAAACAAGGGTACATGGGGGTTCTGCTTCCTGTAGAATTTTGTCAAAGAAATGGCTAGTTCAGAATTCCACATGATTACTTATATTACGGGCAATTGTCTTGTTATAATGAGATGCTGAATGTGCTTAAGCATGAGGAATCCAAATGCTACTTCTTCAGAAATGACCTGCAAAATTTTCTTTTATGTTGAAGATGATACCTCTAAATCATAAACCTCAGCAGCCCCAACAAGTTTATTCAGAGATGATTCTGAGATTGCTTGCTCATCCTTGCTTTGTTCAGGATAAGTTTGGCCCCTTCTCTGTTGGTTTCTGAGGCCTGCTATTTGCATAGATTCATCTTCATCACCACCCTAACACATGTTAAAATAGAATTCATGAGTTTTACCATGATCAATGCATGACATGAAACATTCTTGCACGATATTGAAACATGCAATGGCATCAGTTAGATAAAAGGAGGTTCACATATGTTTTAACACCAGACCATTTCAAAAATATTGCAGTAACAAAAAAAAAAATTCCATGCTCATGAATGAAACCACACAAAGAAAACACTACCAGGGTTAAAGGTTTACTTCTAGGTTTAGAGATCTCTTTCGCTTGTTAAGTTCTTCAGGAGTAAAGTCAGCCTATTCATTAAGAGCAATTCAGACTATCAGTTGTAATCTAGCAAATAATGTTAAACTGAAAAAGAAAAAAAAAATTAATCAAACTTCTTAAAGGAAAACTGAGAATCAAAGGTATGTTAGAAACCCTTTTAAATGGCTTTATCTTCAGCAGTTTGAACAAAGTGTGAAGAGGATGGACAGTACAATCAGGATCAAGCTTCCAAGAGGATTTGTCCCCCGCAGTGAATATTGTGATGGGAATAAAACAGGAATCAACTTTGTATACGAACAAATACTAGCAGACCGTCATGCACAGCGGAATGAAATGGAAATCACAATCAGATGAACACCAAGATTTACGTGGAAAACCCCTTCAACTCGAAGGGTAAAAACCACGGGACAAGCCAGAGAAAATCCACTATCAAAATAATGAATATACAGATCTCAGGCTTCTTGCCCAAGCCCAAAGCAATAGCCACAAGAGAATCTCAGGGATACAAGGACTATAATCCTAAACACAATATCCAAAACCTTCCCAATAGATCACAGTAAGAATCCACTGCAAACTGATCTAACCTGAGATTTGAATGATTGAGAATAGTCTTTTTCTGCCCTTTTCTTCTTCCCTTTTCTGGATCTCTTGTTTTCTGGCCTCTACTGTCAATCTGCAGTCTGCTTTCTCTCTCCCACGTTTTCAGCCGCCGCTGCTCTCTTAATCTCAACCCTGGCCACCCAATCTAGGTTTTAGGTTAATATAAGTAAGGTTCTGGGCTGTGGGCTTCACTAAAGCCCATTATGGGCTGAACCTGGGCCATCTGCCCAACAACCTCCCCCTTCAGCCCATAAGGGAGGCTGTCTCATGACTCCTCAATGTGAAGCCATGCCGACCAACTGTCGGCACATCTCCTGTCTCTCTTTCGGTAAAGCCTTTGTCAACATGTCTGCCCCATTATCATCTGTGTGAATTTTCTGAAGCTGTAACTGCTTCTCTTCAAGCACATTTCTGATCCAGTGATATCTGACATCTATATGTTTTGACTTGGAATGAAATGTTGGGTTCTTGCATAAATGGATGGCACTCTGGCTGTCACAATACACCACATAGTTTTCCTGTTTCAGCCCCAATTCTTGTAAGAATTCTTTCATCCATAACATTTCTTTGCAAACCTCTGTAGCAGCAATATATTCTGCCTCTGTGGTGGAGAGTGCAATACACCTTTGCAATCTGGACTGCCATGACACAGCTCCCCCTGCAAAAGTAAGTACAAAACCTGATATGGACTTCCTTGTGTCAATATCTCTTGCCATATCTGCATCTGTGTAACCTGTCAATACAGGTGGTCCACCTCCAAAGCTTAAACAAACTTTAGAACTTCCTCTGAGATATCTAAAAATCCACTTCACTGCTGCCCAATGCTCTTTACCTGGATTTGCAAGAAATCTACTAGTAACACCCACTGCATATGCGATGTCCGGCCTCGTACATACCATTGCGTACATTAAACTTCCAACTGCTGAAGCATAAGGAACCTTTTGCATTTTCTCCTTCTCCTCATCACTTGACGGACTCTGATCTGAGCACAACTTGAAGTGACCTGCAAGAGGAGAACCAACTGGCTTTGCATTACTCATACTGAACCTATCCAATACCTTCTCAATGTATTTCTCCTGTGACAACCAAATCTTTCTCTTTCTTCTGTCACGAGAAATCTGCATGCCCAGTATTTGCTTTGCTGGCCCCATGTCCTTCATTGCAAAAGACTCACTTAGGTCCTTCTTCAACCTGTCAATCATAGACATATCTCTTCCGAGGATAAGCATATCATCAACATAAAGTAAGAGAATAATAAAATCCTCACCAAACCGTTTGATGTACACACAATGATCTGAAGCTGTTCTTTTATATTCATTTTCAATCATAAATGAATCAAACTTTTTATACCACTGTCTTGGAGCTTGCTTCAGCCCATACAAGCTCTTCTTCAACTTGCAGACAAGATTTTCTTTACCTTTGACTTTGAAGCCTTCTGGTTGCTCCATATAAATTTCCTCCTCCAAATCACCATGAAGGAAAGCTGTTTTCACATCTAACTGTTCAATCTCCAAGTCTAAGTTAGCAGCAATACCAAGAGCAACACGGATAGAAGACATTTTAACAACAGGAGAAAAAATTTCTTCAAAGTCAATACCTTTCTTTTGACCAAAGCCTTTCACAACCAATCTAGCTTTATACTTTGGTTGAGAACAATATTCTTGAGTCTTCAACCTGAAAACCCACTTGTTCTTCAAGGCCTTACTTCCCTCTGGTAGTTGCACTAAATCATATGTGTGGTTCTTCTGCAGAGAATCCATCTCTTCCTGCATAGCAATAAACCACTTCTTTTTCTGCTCACTTTCAACTGCTTCCTGGTAACTCTCTGGTTCACCTGCATCAGTAAGCATCACATACTCATCTGTAGAGTATCTTCTGGAAGGTTGATGTTGTCTAGAAGATCTTCTTAACTGAGGTTCTGTGGGAACTTGCTCTCTTTCTTCTTCTTGCTCAACATGTCCTGCAGGTAGATCAACATCTGGCTCTGCACCATCTTCCTGCACATCTCCCCCATCACCCTGATATACTGGAGGAATAACTGGGTCACAGTCTACAAATCCCTCTGCAGAAGTCTTAGCTGGTGCCTCCTTCTTCAAATCCTCAATGGTTTGATCCTCAAAGAAAACAACATCTCTGCTTCTGAACACCTTCTGCTTTTCTGGATCCCAAAGCCTGTAACCAAACTGATCATGTGAGTAACCAAGAAAAATACACTCTTTTGTCTTACCATCCAGTTTGGACCTTTCATTGTTTGGAACATGTGCAAATGCACGACAACCAAACACTCTTAAATGCCTATAGGAGACATCTTTCCCTGACCATACATGCTCTGCAACATCACCATCTAGAGCTGTACATGGTGATAAGTTGATTACATCAACTGCAGTCCTCAAAGCCTCATCCCAAAACCTTTTGGGTAGCTTGGCCTGTGAAAGCATACATCTGATCTTTTCCATGATGGTGCGGTTCATCCTCTCTGCAATTGCATTATGCTGAGGCGTACCAGGGACTGTCAACTCATGTTGGATGCCATGTGACCTGCAATAATCATTAAACAATCCTGTGTACTCACCACCATTATCTGATCTTATACATTTCAATTGTCTTTCTGTCTCCCTTTCAACTCTGGCATGAAACTCTTTGAAGATATTAATAACCTGATCTTTAGTCTTCAAAGCATAGGCCCAAACTTTCCTGGAAAAGTCATCTATAAAAGTAACAAAATAAAGTGCACCACTGATACTAGGAACATTAACAGATCCACCAGGAGTTTTTGTCCTCAAAGGACCACACACATCTGTATAGACACGGTCCAAGGCATGCATTTTTCTAGATAAGGCAGGACTAACAAAGGAAACTCTATGTTGTTTACCAGCCAAACAATCAATACAAGGGTTCAAACGTGTACCTCTGAGAGATGGCAATACCTCTCTTTTGGAAAGTTCTTGCAATCCCTTCTCGCTCATGTGTCCTAGTCGCCTATGCCACAACTCCATGCTGGAGTCTTTCTCTGTAGCATTCAACTGCCCACCACAAGCTTTAGGCTGCAATCTATACAATGTATGACATTTCTTTCCATTAGCTACAATTAGAGAACCCTTACTGAGCTTCCACTGCCCTTTATGAAATCTGACATCAAAGTCTTCATCGTCCAGCCTTCCAACTGAAATTAAATTCAGTCTTAAGTCAACCACATGCCTCACATCCTTAAGTACCAACTTGCAATCAAGGTTGGTCTTTATATGGATATCTCCCATGCCAATGATGTTTGCTGTGCCATAGTTGCCCATCTTGACAACACCAAAATTTCCAGACCTGTAAGTAGCAAAGAACTCCCTCCGTGGTGTAGCATGATAAGAAGCACCTGTGTCAATTATCCACTCGAGATCCTGACACACACAAGAAAAAATATCATCAGAAGTAGACAAAATCAAATAATCACCACCTTGTACTGTAGCTGTGATATTCTCTTTTGACTCTGTATGCTCCACTTCTTTCCCCCTTTTCTTGTTCTTCTTAGGTTGCTTGCACTGATTCTTATAATGTCCTTTCTCACCACAATTATAGCAAACAATATTTTTCCTTGACCTTGACTTGCTTCTACCCACACGTGAACCACTTCTATCCTTTGACTTTGACCTTCCTCTGTTCTCTGAGACAAGTGCTTGTGAATCAATCTGAGAAGTTGCTGAATTCTTTCTCCTTAACTCCTCATTCAATAAACTGCTTGTTACTTGACTCATGGTGACAATACCATCTGGTGCCGAATTACTGAGGGAAACCACCAGTGTCTCCCAACTTTCTGGCAAAGAACTGAGAAGTAACAATGCCTGCAACTCATCATCAAGAGACATTTTCATAGAGGATAACTGGTTAGTAATACTCTGCATTTCATTCAAATGCTCAGGAATAGAAGTACCCTCTTTATATTTCAAGTTCACAAGTTCTCTGATCAGAAAAGCTTTGTTGCCAGCCGTTTTTCTTTCATAAAGACCTTCTAACTTTTTCCAAAGAGAGTATGCAGAACATTCAGTAGAAACATGGTGAAAGACACTATCATCTAGCCATTGTCGAATAAAACCAACTGTTTTTCGATCTAACCTCTTCCACTCATCATCTGTCATAGATGTGGGCTTTGCACTATCTCCTTGCAAAGGTCCATACAAATCTTTGCAATACAAGAGATCTTCCATTCTTGGTTTCCATATCATCCAATTGTTTCCATTTAAACTAATCATGCGAGAAATATTACCGGTCTCCATGTTCAGATACAAAAGATTAAATACCACCAAAAACTCTGCTCTGATACCAGTTGATGGGAATAAAACAGGAATCAACTTTGTATACGAACAAATACTAGCAGACCGTCATGCACAGCGGAATGAAATGGAAATCACAATCAGATGAACACCAAGATTTACGTGGAAAACCCCTTCAACTCGAAGGGTAAAAACCACGGGACAAGCCAGAGAAAATCCACTATCAAAATAATGAATATACAGATCTCAGGCTTCTTGCCCAAGCCCAAAGCAATAGCCACAAGAGAATCTCAGGGATACAAGGACTATAATCCTAAACACAATATCCAAAACCTTCCCAATAGATCACAGTAAGAATCCACTGCAAACTGATCTAACCTGAGATTTGAATGATTGAGAATAGTCTTTTTCTGCCCTTTTCTTCTTCCCTTTTCTGGATCTCTTGTTTTCTGGCCTCTACTGTCAATCTGCAGTCTGCTTTCTCTCTCCCACGTTTTCAGCCGCCGCTGCTCTCTTAATCTCAACCCTGGCCACCCAATCTAGGTTTTAGGTTAATATAAGTAAGGTTCTGGGCTGTGGGCTTCACTAAAGCCCATTATGGGCTGAACCTGGGCCATCTGCCCAACATATTGACCTGTGAACGTAAAAGCTGTACGCAAGCAGCAGAAAAATATATTAGGATAAATCACCTCCATTCCAGATCTAATTATGCATTAACAAGTAAAGTTGTCGAGCAAGTTTATGCAACCTGCAGGAAGCTAAAAGAAAGAGCAGATTTAACCTGGCATATGATAGAAGCCAACGGAGAAGGGTTCATTCACCTGACATTTAATGTAATCTCTTGCATTAAGCTAAGTTGCACGGTTGAGAACACGCATCGACCACGAATCATCACTTTGGACGACCCCACAAGTGGAATGAGGCATTCACTCCACTCTGGTTTAAACCTTCCTATCTGACAGACATGGGATGATTTAATGCCAAGATAAACATCCATGAAATCATTACTGGAGTTCAATAACTGGAAGGGAAACATGAAAGGCGTGAGAGCAACGAGTCAACGAACCTCGCCACCACGCTTGGTTGAGAAGCGCACGATCTGAGACACTGCCGCTTCCGTCTTAGAGCCCAGCCATCGCCTGCCAATCGCATTGATCTTCTCGAAGGATGGAAAGGAGAAGCTGCTTCTTCCCTCTGCACGTTGACAGGCCGGCGACGCAAGTCTTCGCCACAAGAAACCAAACAGGTTCCACAGGAAGCTCTTCAAGCTCTGCTGTCTTTGGAGCAGAGCACGGCTGAAGCCTCCGATAGGCGATATCAGGTCTTAAAGCTGAAATCGGGCGCGGATTGAGGTATGGGACGAAATGGGCTCTTGCGGCGCCGGGGAAGCCATCATCACAGGATTCGAAGGGCAATGGATCGTCGGCAGCCAGCAACTAGGGCGTGTAGAGGAGAATGTTGAGGGCGCGGCTTGCGTTACATCCGGCAAGAGCCAGGGCTCGGAGGATGTCGCGATTGGGGATCCAAGATCCCACAACAAATCGGATGTCCGCCATCGCTTCTGCGAGGAGGTCTCGAGGCTCATGTGAGTAGGTCCTCATTACATCCGCTACCAGCAGACCAACGAGACCGGAGAGGGCGAGGAGGAAGACGAAGAAGAGGCGAGGAGAAGTTGGGAGGAACCGAAGCGCGCGAAGGATCAAATAGGTCGGGGACGCGTTTTCTTGGGTTCGCAGGTTTCCCAGATGGCGACGCCAAGATGGCGGGAGGAAGGGGCTGCCTTTTTTAGTTAGGATCAGCTTCGTCGGGCGCGAAAGATGGGCAATGGTCTGCGTGGTAAAAAGTTGGCGGGTGATTTAGCGGTAAAAGTAATTCTTTAATGTAAAAAAATTAACTTAATATATAAATAAATTAAACTTCATTGTTGAATTATTTGGCCAACAGCAACAATGACAGTAGCCAATCATGGCACGTTTCCCGTTCCACCGATATATCCAATGCCTTATTATGCAAGGAGCTATTCACAGTCACGTAACACAGAAAGTTAAATTCATACGTAACGGACAGGAATACAACTTAAATCCACAGGAGCTACTGCCATGGTTTTGTAAACCAAGACACAGGGACAAAACGATGGACCAAAAACACAATTCGTAATCGGTTGCCCTTTCCCCAAAAGAATGGAATGTTTGACCATCGATAGGTGTGAATAAACACGATTGCAAATTGTATAGCGTAGAGGACTATATTGCACCTGATACTCGAACTTGCACAGCATGCACCAGCCAACGTTTAAACTTTAGTTGGTCTTCGACTTGGAAGCCTTTTTCTTCGGCTGCCGCCTAAGGATTGAGTTCTTTATGCCGAGGAAAAAGAGTAGAGCGCCAAATAAAGCCAAGTTCTGTCATACGAACATGCAAAGACAAGCTAATTGTCTACTCCAACAAAGTTTCCAGATTATTTCAGCGACACTAGTTATGAAATGTGGAAAGGAAAACACTTCACCTGAGCAAATTTGCTAAAAAGCTGAGCAAATTCTGGCTTGTCTACATCGTAATTGTAGAAGTCGTACATAACGGGTGTTACTAAAGCAAGGAACAGAAGCTGCACAAGTACGACACTTGATTACACATTAAACAAACTTATCGGAGTATTCTTCAATGAAAGCAGGTGAAAGGATGCATCTATTTTCTAGAAACACCCTGCTGTTACTATCTATGTTTGCAGCATGTAGACTTGGGTGCATCTACTTTCAATAACATTTTGTCGATGCTGTTTAGGTGAATTATCACATTATAATTGCAAAGGTACTCCAAGAGCAAAGAAGACAGTAAACATCACAAACAAGAATAATTAAACAAAGGTATGTACCAGAAGGTATGCACCAAAAGAACTGCTGAAGATGAACAAGATGCCACCAAAACCTTTCAGATATATGGTGCTTGCAATAACATGTTTCATCTGAAAAGCAACAAAAAAAAATATTTGGACTTTTTATAAGGGAGAAGGGAGGAAAGAGGAGGGGGAGAGAGTTCTCACTTCAATATGTGGTACTACAATGCCAAGATGCGAAGAGACATGTTTCATGAAGACATTGTATTTTGGCCTGAGAGCCTCTGCTGCTGGTCCACCATCAACTCCAAATTCATTAAATCTGACAAGATCACAATATATCAGCTAAATGAAGTTTAAATAAATTGACTAAATTTCTGATCACAAGGATGAAAATTACTCCTTAGAGATTTAAGACAATTTATAGGCATGTTAGAACACCAATGTCTCTCACCACAGCAGGAAAGTTAATTTTGAAACTATATCATTTAAAAGCATGACATAACACAAACTCATCTTATTTGCTGCTTCATTAATAAAGAAATCAGGAAAGTCAAACGGTTTAACTCAGTACATACACCAAATATAATGGAAGATGGATGTCCCTTGCACCAAGTCAATTGCACACCACATACTTTGAGACAATAAGATACAAAGAAAATACATACAATAAAACAAAGAAAGAACAATAAAAAGACACTAGCTGAGAATTTTATCATAAGAAAGTATATCACAAGCATTTAATGCAAAGCAGAAGTCGTGGGAACCTCACAATATTTGCTCATGAATCAAGAACAGTGCAAATATCACTAGCAACGACAGTACAATCTAAATCTCCTCTGATATTACAGCCATTACTCTTAATACTCAATGTGTTGTCATTTCAGACATTATTTTGTAATAAAAAACCAGTACTTGTGCATAAGCATAACAGTACATTTCTTACAATAGATCATCAACGGTTAATTCCACGTTCAAAATTGTGATTAAAAAATGAAGACAGAAATTTGAGAAATAATTCAGGAGGAAGAGCACTACAAAATCTTATTCAACAGAAAGAAGAAAAAAAGTACAATGCTACTAGATAGGAGCATCTTATACCTTTCAAATCTTGTAAAAAGCCAAGAAAGATATCAGAGGATTCTCCTAGGTGTCCTAGGTTGCTTAATAATAAGCTATCTCCCAAAATAAACTAATTCATGAAGATTGTAGGCGTTACATTTTCTATTTCTTAATGATACCCCATAGACTTCTAATAATTTCATCATGCTCAATGAAATTCATGATGCAAGTCTAAAAGAACTTCCTCACTTTAGATAGACCAAAGGCACCAACAAATGTCTAACTGGAAAGGAAGTCACCAAAAAAAAAGTTTTGTAATCCACCCCATCTGTTAATACATAATCCTGTAAGTGTACTTATCAACAACTACATTGAAAATTGAACTCTGAAAGGTCAACATAGACTACTAACAAGGCATTTAGCACCTAATTGGCATTTAGCACCTAACAAGGCATTTAGCACCTAATTGGATAGCTGCATAAGAAACAGAACAGCTTTGGTCTATGTTGCAGAAACAAATGAAACTAGATCAGTCTAAATCAAACTCAATTGTGCAACAGAAACCGACATTTGAAACAAAGAATAGATTTTCTAACCAAAACTGATCTCTTGATGAGTAAACAGAAACTTAGGTTCAGAGTGTCAGACCTTTCCTGACATCTTTTGGGGGAAAAAATTGCTCCTTGTGCTGTTTAAACATATGAGACAAATTATGCAGGCTACAGCAACTCCATTCACTGCATAGTCTGTAAGCTTTAGCTAGTTTCATTTGATCATATTATACGTGACGATTGAACTTCAATCAAATAAACACATAAAAGAAGTTTAAAGCTTTCTTATTCCTCACCTACGGGCAAGTTACTCTCCTTTCACTGTAGACCTAAGATATTTCTAATAGTATATTTAAAATTTTTAATAATGATCAGCCTCTATGGTCTACGCCTTTTTGCCCACTAAAGTACAGCAAGCCAACTTCATTATTATAACCTTATGCAGCAAAGAACAAACAATTTACTACATAGTTTCATTTTCAAAGAAAGCTCAAACATCTCTGGTAGATATCTTGAAGTTAAAAGTTCACTAATTACAAGAAAAATTGTGTCCAAACTAAACTAAACGTAATCCACTACTGATGTATCAATCTTTTAAGTTGAAGTTATTTTCATTCAAAATGATGATACACCATCTTCAGAATTACTCAAGATAATGTATTTCTTTGCATGATAAAGATCTATAAAGTACAATTAATGACTTCAAACATATAACAGTACCATCAGAGTTGAGCAAACAGAAGAACCCACTAAAAGTTCTACCAACACAAATAACAAATAACCATGATAGGCATATATTTTGTTGAACTTAGCTCTCAAATGGAAGCTTCCCATTTCTGGTTTAACCAGAGTATACATATATGAAAGAGAAAGGAACTCTCCAAAAAATTGCTTTTTTACAATAAAGCAAAAAAAATATTAAATATATAAACATATACCATGAATCACTTTAAGCACAATTGTGACAGAAATATCACGGTCAAATTTGCCAACAATAGTTCAAAGCATGTCAACCAATGATCAGCAGCAAGCATCAGAAAACTAAATTCCAAGAGGAGATATTACAATTAGTGAGATAAGACATCTCATGATGCTCAAGAAATGTGCCCTGCTTGCTGCACCATAGTGATTCTGGGCCACAGACACTAGTGTTAATATTTTTAATCTAAATGACAGTATAAAAGGCAACACTAAGTAAAACAGCTTAAGTTGTCTAGAATTTATTCACAAACATCAAATTGCAATAACAATATCTAGCCTTTTGTTGACTTAGCATTCTTTAAAAGATTGTAAGTCTCATCAATGGGGTTGCCAATTTTAAGACAAACATAAAGAAGGCAGTTTCATATGCATCAGGAAGTAATAGAAACCAAGATATTGATGCTACATGCTTGGCAAAATAATACACACAAAATTGAACTCTTTAAACTGTTAAAAGAATTGACCAAATCCAGACCATAAGACATTAATGGATGTTTTAACTGTTTATAACTAAATGCCCTTCAAGCTTTTAGTAAAAGAAGTTAATAGGACGAGTGTCACCATCGGAACTGTTCTCCTCATTTTTCACCAGTATCTGGTGATACCATAAATAATGCAAATCAAACAGTACCTTTTTCCTTTTTTCTTTCTTTCCAGCACAACTGGTACAAAAGAAGCTAATGATAATTCCCCAGCACATTCTCAAACAACTATGATCATTAAAATTTGTCCCAACTCATTAACTCGATTTTACACTCTTGTTATGCCAACAAGAACACAGTTAATACTATTACCTATATCTTTCAAAGAAGTAACAAGTTCAACATCAAGCTTTGTTCGGATCAAAGACTACTAAGGCCTAATTGACAAAACTTCGCCTAAGGTCTCAAAGCAGTACAAGCAAAATAATCGAGAAACAGAAGAGAAATCGAAGAGCAACAAAAACACTGAACCCGTGGTCCGGCACCGACACACGACGAAAGGATAAAGAAGAACAGTTTTCGGGCACCGAATTATCGGGAAACGGAAGATCTAAAACCCTAGTCCACGTACCAAGAAGAACCTAACTCTGGAGACAGGAAAGTAAACGAAATGCCTGATTCATAAAAAGTAAATCGAATATAACAACAGATCTAGCAGGAACAAGAAATTAAGGAGAAAGCGGAACGCTATAAGAGAGAGCGAGAGAGAGAGAGTGGGAGGGTCACTACTCCTGGTAAGCGGAGAGAAGGAAAACAGAGGCGAAGAGCACTCTTCCGGCAAAGGACACGAACCCCATCTCTCTCCGCGCGACGGAACCGCCTCGGATCAGACGATTCTTGGTGCCTTGGTGGCTCAGGAGAGATGGGACGAACCCTCCAAATCCCAAACCCAAGGCACCTCCTCCTCCCTCTGTTCCAATCTCAAAGCTCGCGACGCGTACAGAGAGAGGGAGATGAAGAGGTACGACTCCTCTCCGACCCGCTCCATGTGGGAAACTGACCCGAGATTTCGATAAAACTTCAAGATTACCACTTCACCCGTTCGGCCTGCATTTCTCGCGAATCGAATCTGGGCCGGGTCAAAGTCAACAATAGGAAGCCTTTTGGTCAACAATTGATTTGGTTTGGATCTCTCAACAACAGCACAGTAGCTAATTGTGTGGGTTGGTATATCATTAATAGTTTTAATTGCTGTCATTGTTATGATTGATTTGAATTTTCAGTTTTAGATGGGATGAGATTTCACCATTATATTATTAGAATAAATATATAATTAATTAGATTTGATTAAGATATATTTATGATGAGTTCTAATACAATTATAATACAATAGCAATGATATCATGATCTCCTTACGTAATTTTATTAGACTAATCATGTTCTTACCTTAGTCGAGATATGAGCTATAAGAATTAATCTTTTGAAATTGGCTTTTGATAAGGGACATTTTGAAATTGGTTCTTACCCGATAGCTCCAAAAAGTACTTTTAAGAGTAAGGGAGATTGGTGGACTTATGAACCTTTAGCTCTCCTACTTTTCAATCAATGTAAGACTAAGTATAGTCTTATCATTGCTCCCTCGACAAAAAGAGCTAAGGGCTCATGTCCGAGATAGCTTAAGAGTATTAGTCGACCGAGGTGCACGACTTGGGTCCTCCTTTTAGCGCTAATATGATAAGGGACATTTTGGTCGATTAAACATTGGTGCGGCTCATAGGCACGTGATGAATTATCTACTTTGGGCATGCCCGCATGATTTTACCCTTTATGGAGACTGAGAGCTCCAAAAAATACCTTTAAAAGTAAGGGAGACTGACGGACTTATGAGCTCTTAGCTCCACCAATTCTCAACCAATGTGGAACTAAAGATGGTCTTATCATTGGTTGAGAAGTCGGTTTTAGGTCGGGCCGACACCTCAGCACGGCCGACCTGGCCGACACCTCAACCAATATAGGACTAATGATTTTATGAAATATAATTATGTGCAAATATAATGGGAACCCCATGTTTATTCTATTCAGTTCACTTGGAGCCCAAGTCCAGCTCTGATTCAGTCCATCAGCACATATAATTTTATTTCAGGATCCTAAGAAGAACTCAAGAGGAAGCATATCTTCTACTCAACAAGAGAATGAATGGAATCTATTAACATTCTTTTGGAATTCACAGAGGTTGCCCACCGAAGCTTCATTCTTCACTGATCTCTTTCACACATCCTCCTGGAGGTGAAGAGCAGCAACCTCTTCTCATCCAGCTTCTTCCACTTCACCCTGCTACACTCCAGACCACAAACAAGTTCAAAGTAAAAGTCTCTCAGATTCATGCACCTCCCCATAGGAGGTGGACATGCAACCAAAGAACCCTAGTAGACCAATGGCCACTGTGGAAGTGCACGTTTCCTTCATCCATTTCTTCCTCCTCTGTCATGTTTCTCACGTTCTTGCCAACTCCCACTTGGTAGCTTTTCTGCAAAAATCGTTTCATAACACCAAGTTGCCTTATATTATGGAGAGTGACTCCTTATAGATCACACTTGGGAGTATTTTTGCATGCCGCAGGGAGTGGGTGGATGGATGCACTGAACCTGAATTATCCTGAGAAAAAGACTGGTTGATGATGAGGGCTACTCTGCCAATTGCTTTCAGTTGGAAGATTAAGTCCAAAAAGAGAATATATGCTTTGGTCCAGTGAAGTATGTGCAAGTATTTATCTTGAAGGATCGCTGTACTACTGCAAGTAGCTGTTTAAAAATGGGGATGTAAGAGGAACAAGTCTTCTGTTTAGGCAATCAGTAAGCAAGGAAAAAGGATGTGTCTCATTTACTCACTCGTATTAACATGAGAGACCAAGATAAGTCCATCTACTTAGTCCTTTTGTGGAGGTAATAGATCAATCAATGATAGAACCCCCATACGCCACCACCACTGGAGTTTTAAGGGGTGTGTGTGGAGTATGTGGGTTGCAGTCCCTCTTAATTAAAGTTGGGCATTCTGATGGCTGCTGGTGTAATCCCCCATGACAAATTGAGGCAGCAGCAGCTTTGATTGATAGCTCAGTGTTGCATAGCTCACTAAACGTAGTGCTTTAAACCCTGCAGATGCAGTCTTGCAGGTAAAGGAATTAAAGCTGGTCATTCCTCAGCTACCCATGACTGATGAACAATGAAGACCTGTTTGTTTCAGGTGGTAAACCTCACTTCAGAGTGTTTGAAATGCTTATTAAATCATCTCTTCTTCTCACTTCCGGTGGCAAATCAAGTGAAGAGGATTTGCTTCTGACTATGAATCCTGTGCTGGGTCATAGTATGTCCCTTCTTCTCCTTCAGATAACCTCTCTTAGTTACGCTCTGCAGTAGAAATAATGAGGCCTGCTCTCTCTGCCATTTCACAGCGTATGTTGACAATTGAGTGGTTATCATCTCCTCGTTATCAGCAGAATTTTATGAACTGATGACTCAATATACACAAGGAAGAAAGAAAACAACTAAAAGATGATCTTTCCCTGATGGGGCACAACAGGCTACAAGACAAAAGAAGCTATAAACCCAACCAGCTGCCTCCATGTATGAGTGACTGAATTCCCCTCCTTGTTCCCACAAGTTTTGAGCTATGATTCCAGAAGGTCCAAGCGCCAAGTTCACCTTCACCAATCACCATCACTAGGGGGGTGGGGAGGTCAGTGGGCCAAAGATGGTGAGGTGGTGGTGGCAATAAAGAAGAGAGCATGGAAACATGTCCTTGTTCTCTGCATCTGGCACACACAAAGGTGAGGGGGATGCATGCTGCCTAACATTGAACCTTTGTGTTCAAAGAACCACCTGCTCCAAAAAGAGACATGCAAAGGACATCAGATCACCGGGACCACCTCCTCGTCTGCAACCCCTCCTCGTTGCCTTGCTGCCATGCTCCACAAGGCACCAACAGTTGTGTGGCTTGGCTCAAACATGGCGGCAAGTCTAGTTACTCTCTTTTAAGCCATAGGTGTACTAATAATGAGGCTACACCAACTGTAATCTGTACCATCTTTCTCTTATTAGATTGCGTACGAATTTTGATTCAATGAACTGGGTGGGTTTATCTTCAGATAATAGGGTCCTCATCTCAAGCATGATCCCAGAATACCAAACAGGGGCATCATCATCATCATCGTCAGACATGATTAGTTCGAAGACTTCACTCTGTGGTAGATTCTCCAAGGCAGTAACTGGGGCTGCTTATATTTCATCTACTCCAGATTAAATTATGGTTTATGTAGATGAAAACTATAGATGATGCATCACCTTGATGGTCTAAAAGAGCACTCCAAACTATCTTTCACCCTAAATATAAATAAAGTAGACCTCTGTAATATGATCCTGTCATTGTTGGCTTACAGAAGCCACAGATAACATCAATAGAAATTGCAAGGGGAGACTTTTTGGTTGTGAAATTTCAGGAAAACCAAAGTAAAGGAGGTCAAGAATGTCGCAGGGCCACTGGACCAGCTTTCTGGGAATATTTCCACTCTTCCTACCTCCAGAATTCAAGGGGATCTGTATGTGGACGACTTCTTCCAAAAGCAACTCATGTCCATTGCAAGAATTGACAGATCGGTACTAGTGCTGCTGGCATCCAAGGTTTGTTCCCATCCGACCGATCTAGAGATACTGCTGCGGAACAATTGTCCCCAGCAGCAATGAAAGATTTGGGTTAAAGTTCACAAGAAGAAAGCTTAATCCCCACTTCAGCTCTCCAGATTACAGATCTCCTTCCCTCTGTGTTTTATTTCCTTCCTCCTCATGTGAACTTGAAGGAACAAGAATCTTCTTTCACTTTTATACACTGTCGTTGGTCAATCCGGCGACTCCCAGCTCAGGTTTTCACCTTGTGAATGCAATGAGAGGGCCACCTGCCTGAGTTGTCACTCCACAGTCATGGAACACTGAACCAGGATACAGAGCTCTCTCTATTTGTCCTGCTCCCATAGAGAGGCAGAGCGATGGAGAGAGAGCGAGACCGCGACTGGTAGCTCCATATCCAAGAAGATGGCATACTAATCTTCTAACCTAAACTGTCATAACAGTGACGGCACCTACTCGAGATAAGGAGCCCTCCGACCACGGCAGCTTCCTTTCCGGTGACGTCACCATGCCCATCTCACGGGTGCTGTGGATGACCGCGCCTCCGTGCGTGACTTCCCCACGTGTCTGTTTGAGCCAATACCTCGGCTGGCCCCCACCACGAATCTTTTCTGCCAGCTCATACCTTGAAGGTGGCCCCCAGTCAATCTATCCATATCGTTCCAAGTATAAAAGAGAGCGGACTTGGGAGGCTTTGAATTGCGCAAAGCTCGAGAAGAAGGAAGGAGGTAGACGCAACCCGACGCTCTGCCTCGTTCCTCCCTATGGACTACTACCTCTTCGACTCCCTGAACCACGAACACTCGCCGGAATCCTCCACCGGTTCCCCCGAGCCCTTCCCATGGGCCGGCGTTGGGCTGTTCTACCCGGACGTTCCTCTCCCTTTCAACATGGATGACTCCGAGGAGATGCTGCTGCTCGGAATGCTCGCGGAGGCCTCTGGAAAGGCGCCGTCCTCGTCGGAGGCCTGCGACCGGAGCGTGATCCGGGTCAAGGAAGAAGAGGTGGATTCTTCACGGAGCAAGGCGGCGGATGAGCCGAAGGAGAAGTCGTACCGGGGGGTGCGGAAGCGGCCGTGGGGGAAGTTCGCGGCGGAGATCAGGGACTCCACGCGGCACGGGATACGGGTGTGGCTGGGGACGTTCGACAGCGCGGAGGCAGCCGCCCTGGCGTACGACCAGGCCGCCTTCTCGATGAGGGGGTCGATGGCGGTGCTCAATTTCCCGGTGGAGCGGGTGCAGGAGTCGTTGAACGGCATCAAGTGCTGGAAGGAGGAGGAGGAGGTGTCGCCGGCGGTGGCGCTGAAGAGGAGGCACTCCATGAGGAGGAAGCGGATAAGCAAGAAAGCAAAGGAGAGTGAGACGAGCAGCAGCAGCAGCAGCAGCAGCAGGCTGGAGCTGGAGGACTTGGGAACAGAGTACTTGGAGGAGCTTCTGAGAACGTCAGAAGTAGCCAACACCAGCTGACTTCTTTCAATCCTTCTCCACCACCACCACTCTCCCCTCTTCCTCCTTTTTGTCCTGAGGGAAACCCCTCACTTGTTCCTTGTATACCTTTCTTGGTTTGTTCTTTCAGTTGTCCAAGTCAGGATGATCTTTTTCACTTGGCTGCGCTTGGCATGGATGCCATACCAAGATATCTTCAAATCTTACTTTCCCTGCTGCAAATAATTATAGCTTTTGATCCTGTAAGACTGATATTTTTGTACAGGCCAATCACAAATCCTCAAGCAATAATACTCTGCACTTCAAATCTGGCTCAACATGTCAATGACAACCACTATTACTTCTCTTACCCTTCTTTCCATTGAAATATGTATTTTGTTATACAAAGAGAATGATACATCATCAAGAAGAAAAAGACAAATCACCAAGCAATGGACTGACATCCAACTTTTTGGATGCTGAATCAACAGAACTATGCACCAACTTCAAGCACTCGCTTGATGACATCTGATAGATTTGAGGACATATTTATGTGCCCATAACCAATGAGGTTCCCAAGCCTCGCAGGAGTGAATTCACGCTCTCTCTGCAGCAGCTGTCTCCCAGTTCTTCTCAAGAAGAATTCACCTGTAATACAAAAGAGTTCTATCATTGAAAGATCATGTCCCAAGTTGCAGAAATGCTTCACTTTAAGCTAGTCTGAATAATTCATTATAAATGCATGTCTTCTGCTCATAATGATATTTAGGCATGCCAAACTTGGTGTATATGCATGGCTTAGTAAAGTGTCTTACATCTGCAGTTATATAACATATGAGTTCTTCATGAGATTATATCTTAAGCAGAAACAGAACAAGATAAACAAACACACATGAATTCACAAAAGCTCTCATGGATTATGGATTTTTAAGAGCTTTAAGATCTAGTCGTCAAAGTTTTCTCTAAGACCTAAATGCCTGTGTTAAATACTACTCCACAGTGGATGAAGTTTGACTAAAGTAACACAATAATTTCGAAGAGCTATAGTATAGGAGCAGAATTCCAAGTTGGCATCATTCTATCCAAGACAATGTTCAACTCCTCCAAGTAATACAGAGAAAATGATGCAATAGTTTTTGTTTTTATCATGGTAACGTGACGTGATCTATTTATGCCACATACTTGTGCTTATATAAGTTCTCACATTGTGATGATTGATAGGTCCCTAGCAATGCCACCCATCACATTGATCATATATTGTCAACAATAAGTGTTATGGTCAAAGTTAGTTACGGTCATGATAAACTTTCTACAAGCTTCATATATGATCGCCTTTTTGGTCAGGATTTCATGTATTGTTTCGGTGTTCAACTGAATCAAGCAAATTACATCACTGCCTAAAAACTCGGTACAAATACCACGATGATTTACTCCATTTAAGGAAGCTAAATCATCATCTAGATAAATTTTTTACCATAAACAGAACATTTATCTGATTATGGAGAAAATTTTGCACCTTTTGCCTTTATCTTTTAACTTATTGCAACTTAAGTGGGAGACTGGTTGTCAAATTTGAAATGATCTCTTATGCAGTTCTTTCAAATGTGAGAATCCTAGTTTCCTACTCAAAAAGTTTGAGCAGTCATGGTCCGAGAACTAGGGTTGTCTTTCGTAGTATCTTCAATGCCTCACGTAGCATCTCAAGAACTTCTATAAGCAAATACAGTGATTTAAAAAGCACTAGACGCAAAAAGGCGCCAAGGTCCCAAAACGCCTGAGGTGTTAGGCACTAGCCCGAGCGAAACTAGGAGCTCTAAAATATTAAAATATAAAAAATAAATAAGTTGACATCTCTTCTTTGGTCATGCACAAAAACACAAGAACTTAGCATGGATTTGTGGGATGATGCAAGAATCTTGGTGTCAATCGCAACAACAACCACGGGATTCAAATGCACCAAGAGTCAGATGAATGCTCACGCTTATTTCTGACCATGCATGACCCAACATGTCATCAAGACACAGCCACATTTTAAACATGCTGAAGGAAGATATCAATTCCCAAACTGTTGGAGAAACAGGACCATTATATATAGTTGTGTCATTTTCTGAGGGTGTTTTCTCCACACGCAGTTTCCTAACATGATTGTGGAGCAAAAATCTTCTTTCAAAAGATATTGGCTCGGATGACTATTCAGCAACATCGTAGTCTCACTCAGACATTGACTCAAGGCATTTTCTCTACATTTGTTATTTTTTTTCTAGTAAATAAAGGATATCTTTGATAACCATTATTCAATTAAAACATCTCCATCTCTCAGGATCTCTAAAGATTAATATAAGAATATCCGTCTGTTGTCTATTGACTATGCTTTTCAACCTTTAGGCCCCAACCTTTCAGCTTGAATGACACTTGCAGGGAAGCCCTCACATTTGAAGATCTGATTCTCATGAACTTCTGTTACTCAAGTTGACATTCTTGAATTTGCTTTTTCAAAGGCTAGCTTGTGTTGGTGTCTCACTCTAAGATGGAACATTTACCTACACATGTATTTTTCCATGGCATAATTTCAGCAGATCATTAGCCCAATTCATTTTGACATAAGAGTAAAAGGTAATTATTATTTGAACAAACTCCTGATTGTTTCTGCATCCTTGATTCCATGATTGAGTGGCCATCTAAGGTGCCTTACCAAAACTAATTGAACTCCTGCTGAATCAATTTTGGTTACTCAAATCAGGATTCTTGCATCTGTTTTCCCAAGCCAGTTGTGGAGGTCGATTGCTCGAAGGTGGAAAACTTACCTTCTAATGTATTTATTACATTATATAATTTTAGCAAACCAGTGTAGCACCATTCATGTTTGACATAATAGTCCAAAAGTAACTAGTTCTAGACAAACTCACGACTGATTATGCATCCCTACATCCATCACTGAGTGGGTAGTTCAAAGTGTCTTGATCACGGCAACATTGTTTGAGATTTCAGTCCATTAATTTTAAATTTGTGGTTTTGTATTGGTGCTTCTTACATGAATTATCCTTTGGGCTTAACAATTATAGCCTCGAGCATGAAGTGTAGGCAAAACTTCAGATAAGTTTTAATTTTCTCAAGGCCTTTCAAATTGCCCTAATGTTATAGCTCTTATTAAGAAATAAGAAAAACACCAAGTTGTCTTGCTGAACCAAAAAGCAGCATTTTCTTTTCAAGGAGATCAAATAATGTTTTAGGATATCTTCATTTCTTCTTCTTCTTGCACAAATGTAGTACAAATCAAGTGCAATGATTTTTTTTTTCCTGTCTCAAAAAGCAACATATGATTTCAATAACTTGGTACTGTAGAATCCACGAATCCTGTAACTAATTATGAGTTTTTCTCAACGTAATATTGATTTTTTCTCTTTCTTTTTCTTTATTGTTCTCCAGGACATCACTTTTGGACTTAACTACAGTATGGTAATTCACATCAAAATTAGAAAATAACAACTTAAAACTAAAACATGCAGCACAGAAAGCCACCACATGTACCAAAAAGCTCTAGAATTCAGAATTCTATATGATTTTGGAAAAACATTATGTAGATACATGGTGGTAAAAGGGGCTAAGTCTATATTACCTTATGTCTTTGGACCCTATTAACATCGCAGTCCCTGCACTGAAAATTTATGTTGGGATCCTTATAGTTCTAAAAGTGAAACAAATGACCTCATTTTCCCTAACGTCGTCGATTGCACTGACAGAAGATACAACACGTGGCATCATATGCTGGATTGACAGAAAATCAATAGGCAAAAATATAATTTCAACGTCTCTTCTGTTTCCTTTTGTTTTATCTAAATTAAAAGGTAATTTCAATATAACGACCGCTACTACTTGTCACAGTCTTAGCTGGTCTTGCCTAAGTCATGCGGCACCCTTGCGTGTCCGTCCGCAAAGGTCAACCTCCCCGAAATCTCCTAGGGTCCCTTAGGACCTACAGAAGAGAAAACGGGTTAGAGGAAGCACTTCCCACGGGATCCAAAAGCAAACACTTTAGAAAGTACTTTATATAGCCACTACAAATTACAACCACAGACTTTACAAGCTCTGAAATGTTGCACACAAAGGATCAAAATCCATTACAGACCGAAGTCCCCACAAGTGCCTACATAACACAACTCCCATTTACAAGCCGAAACCGGTCACAAAAGCTAACCAAACTAGAGCTGCCAAGCCTACTGCAAGCTCGCTACTTGTTGTACAAAGAATGTACAAAAATCGAAGGACACAGACAAACATGATTTGTTTATATTTTTGTCCGTGACATACCGGACCCTGTCATCTCTGTCTCCACCTATTCTGTTTTCTGTCCTAGTAAGCAAAAAAGAGACTTATTTCTCTTTATAGGATTCCGGCACAAGATATAATTTTGTGCAATAACATGACTCAGAATGTTGTGTCCTCTTAAAAGCAATTATACTAAAACCACAAAAATAATCTCCATATAAATCCAATATAATAACGTGTTATATAACCTATCACAACAACACATTTTCAAACCATTCTCATCAAGCAGATAAGTTGTGGCTACTGTTCTGATAGGCAACGAGAGCATACTCTTGTTGGACATCAATAATGGCAGCAAAAGCGATCGCTGCATGGCGAATGAAGCCACTGCGAGAGCTTACAGAAGGGCCAAAATTAGAGGCGAGGACAAATATGGAAGGAGTCGTGAAGCATGGAGACGAGGAGGAGGAGGAGGAAGGAAGATGGAGGAGCAGAAGCTCCGGAAGGGATTGTGAGTGGGCAGGGAGACAAGCGACGAAGGTGACAAAGAGACGTTGAAATTACCTTTTTGCCTATCGATTTCATGCCAGTCCAGCATGTGATGTCACGTGCTGTGTCTTCCGTCAGTGTAATCAATGACATTAGGAAAAATGGGATCATTTGTTTCACTTTCAGGATTATAGAGATCCCAATATAAATTTTTCAAGTACAGGGATCGTAATGCTAATTAGGTCCAAGTACAGGAGGTAATATATAATTAGCCCTGGTAAAAGATATCCTCTATACTAAAAGGTTCTTTGCCTACATGCCCCATCAAGACCAGCATTGAGGATTCCCACCACCATGTTCTTATATCTTGACTCAACTTAGAAACCGGAGGAAAGTTACAAAGCATACTCTCTCCTTACAATAACTTAGCAGAAGCACCCATATCTGTAGTAGGCATATCCAGTGAAAGTTATATGTTGATCTCTAGGAAAGATGTCAGTCTTAAGGATTTCACATGGTGACAAAGGCTAGTCAATACTATTGGTTCCTTCTTTTTATCTCGGGTGCCTTGATACCAAGAATCTAAACATGAGGTTTTAGCGGGACATCTACAACTAGACAATTAAATGAGGTCAAATACATGACAAACACCCTATTTAGGATCCCTACTACAACAATAATTTGAGAAATTTACTATTATAGCTCAGCAAGCTTAAAGGTGATTTCCTAAATGTAGTAAGAAGTTACCAACTGTTTCAAGGAATTATTACCAAGCTATTAAATACAATTAGGAACAGGACATCTCTAAATCCAGGAGAGATTCAACTAATGCTAGCATTACTTATAAAATTATTTTGTCCCCATAATAGAGAACTTGTTTCAAATAAAACATACAAGCACCAGTTGATGATAAATAATGAGAGCAGGAGTGTATACGCCAGCAATATTCAGATAGAAAAAATAACTCTGCAGTCTGCAATACCTTTTGTCTCATGTTTTTTGCAGGTTTCATTGCCTCAGAGAGCCATGATGCTGGACTCTTGGTCCTCGTAGTCTGAGATACTTGGTTAAATTTTAGTACATACAATGCTGCAGAAAAGTATCATCAAATAAAAGTAGTCAGAGTCGATGAATAATTTGGAAGACAACAACAATCCACAGTTATGCTGATGAGGCAAAGTATCATCAAATAAAATATGCACTGTTGACGTTCATTTTGTGGAGACAATATAAGCTATTACAGACACAGTTTAATCATATATGCTCAAGGCCAAGAATGCAATCTAATTATGATGGCACACAAAAACACTTATGTGCTGCAATTCTGCAAAAACTGCATGAAGTTTCAACCATGAACAAGAAGATCAGAATATGTACAATATCTAAATAACAAGATATCCAAAATGTACTGAAAGCATACTAAAATGTACAATTGAAATTCCAAGCGTATTAAACATATATTTATGTTTGAAGTTATTCAGCAATTACATCTTTGATAAACCATTGTACAGAAAATTAGTGAACTCAAAACTTATTGCCTTACATAACACTTTTAAGATATCTGATAAACACTAGTTATTAATATACCTTGAACACTATAAGAGAGTTTCACCCTATGGATGCTTAGTATGATTGTTCATTCAAGTAAAATTACAAACAACCATGCCTGTAAGTAGTCAAGTATTAGTGCGAAGGACAAATAAGTTCTACTGCAGTAGTTTGATTCACAGAATCACTAAAATGGAGAAATAGGAAATTTGGAACATTATTGAACAACAAGGATCTTTGAAAAGACATATCATGAAGTCCTGCCTAAATTTATTAGAGAAGAAAGGTAAAAAACCTTGATGTGAAAGGAGGGATGATCCTCGCATAAACTCCAGGCTTTGAGCGACATACTCTGTTGCCATCCTGACCTCGATGTATTCTACTTTACTTTATTTCTGAATATTCTATTCATTGTGGTTCCGAGCCTCAATACCCTGACTTTTGCAAATTAGGCAATCTTTTATCCTATTTTCTAGTTTCAATGTGACTACTTCCTGCTGATCCATTCTTGTTATTCTCAATTAAATTGGTTTTTTCACACAAGACATCAATCTGATCCTTCTTTGAGAACGGTGCAGCAGCATCTCGTGCCACCAGCCATATCTGCACTAACATTAGGTGTTCTGTTCATCAGCGAAGGTGCCAAATATCCTGGCTAAGATGGATTCTGGCTGAGCCTGCAAGTGGAAGCTTCACAGGTAAAGGATCTTAAACAGAAGCCTGATAATTGCATAAATGATCGCAATAAAATGCAAGAGACTTTAGCTGGAAACCAACAGATCATCCATCGATGGTGCAAATGCCATTAAGTGTGAACGATTTGGCAATTGATGATTCTGAATGCCTCAGGAAGCCAACTATGCTGATGAAATAGATGTCGATGTCTGACCAAGCTGGTGCGAAGATAGCTTTCAACAATTCAGTGAAGTCAGGAGAGACCGTTGCTATCTCAATTGTGGAAAGCAATATAATGCAGGAAGCATATGAGAATAGAAGAGAGCTTTGTGTTACTGCAGATGGCAATTTTATTTTGCTGAATCGTATACAAACAAACAATCAATCATTATCCAGCCAGTGTTCATCTTCTTCGATGTGTAAGCCGCGAAAACTTAGGAAAGAGGAAACAAGAGCAGATTGCAGCATGTCAAGATAGCCCCATTTGTTTCTGTTTCGTAGACCCTGGGAGGGGTTTGAAGCATAACCCAGCGAGTCACAGCGAGTAAGCCCGTTAAAAACCAGCGAACCGGCCGAGTTGACTCGCCCACTCGTTCATCTGGGGCCAACCGACGTCAGGTAGCGGGTGGGAGTTGTCTTCACCCTGTCCTCCCACGCCTTGGCCTGGATTAGCAGCTTCGACAGCTTCCCCGCTACCCACACCATCTGCGGCCTCTCCGCCGCCTCCTCCGCCACGCACCTCAGCGCCACTCGCATCCCCTCCTCCGCACCCTCCACCGGAAACGAGTCGCCCAACCTCCTGTCCACCCACCTCCTTATCCTCCCCCTCCTCCCCTCCTCTTCCTCCGCCTCCTCCTCTCCTTCCGGCCCCATCGCCGCCCTCGCCGTCTCGATCACCGACACCTTCTCGATGGCGTCTTTCTCTTGGCAGAACCGGTACCTCACCGGCTCCTCCCCTGACAGAAGCTCCAGGAGCACCACCCCGAACGCGAACACGTCGGACCGACGCGATACCACACCGCCAGCTAGCACCTCCGGCGCCATGTATCCCCTCGTCCACTCGATCTTCTTCCCTCGGCTCCTCGACCTCGCCAGCTCCGCATTCGCCGCGGCCGACTCGTCCAATACCTTCCCATCAATGTCGTCATAGTTGGCAGGGACCTCGCCGGCCAGCTCTGCGGCGCCGAAGTGGCAAAGCTTGGCGCGCAGGCCAGGCTCAGTGATGATGATGCCGGAGCTCTTCACCCAGTTGTGGACCGTCCCGCTCGACCGCCGCTGGTTCCCGGGCGTCGCCGTCTCGGAGTGGTGGTGTATGTACTCGAGGCCCTGGGCGACGTCGGCGGCGACCTGAACCCGGGCGAACCAGGAGGCGAGCGGGGTGAAGCTGGGGTTTTGGGGGTTCCTGAGGCACCGGAAGAGACTGGCACCAGCGACGTAGCTATAGACGAGGTAGATATGGTCATCCGCGAGGGAGGCGCCGAGGAGCTCCACGACGCTGCCATGATGGCTCCGGCAAAGGGCGGCGATGCGGGAGGGCAACACAGCGGTGTCGCCGAGGAAGGGGCGGCGGAACACAACGGCGTCGCCGCCGCGTAGGCGGCAGCGCCATGAGTCGGCAGAGGGGGACAGCGGCGGCGCGAGGAAGCGGTCGGTGGCGGAGAGGATCTCGGTGAAGGAGTAGAGGTGGAAGGGGTGGTTGTCCTGGGAGAGGGAGAGACGGAGGTTGGCAGCGCTGGAGGCGGCGGCGGAGTCGAAGTCGGACTCGTAGAGGAGGCGGCGGGCGTGGCGGTCGCCGCCGGTACTGGCGGAGCTGGCGGAGGGGGCGAAAGAGTAGGAGGGGCGGACTGCGTCGGAGGCAGCGGAAGCCGAGGGCGAGGATGTCGGCTTGGGTCGAGGACTGGCGGCGTCAACGCCCCTTCGGGTCTTGCACATATGGAGTTGGCTCCGAAGAACACGAGGCGAGGTTAGTGGGGACGAAGCCCTCCCTTGGCAGCCATTCATCCGCGTCTTCGATTGAGGTGCGGAGGTTTTCTTCCCTTCCGATGATATTAATATTAGGTGATCAGAGACAGTGCAGTCCAACTCAGGCTGACGCTGCTATTGGATGGCGGGCTTTGACATCGATGCAAGATTCCGGCAGGCTACGCAATGTGATTTTGTCAACGCCGTCTATTTGATTGGCCAAAGTCAAAATCCCAAAGTGGTTGCACGCAAACTTTCTGCGGCCTTATCTTGTCGGCCAATTGATCTGTTTTTATTTAGAAATTATTTGGAACACCTCAATTCACTAAAATGTTCAACGAGTGACATTTTATATCATATTATAACAGCATGATTATGAGGTGACAAGCTATTTGCCCATCCCAGCTGAATCGGGAATCATGGCACCATTTACCGAAGAAATGTTGTTGTTGAAGGTTGACCACGACCCAATGTCTTCCAAGTTGCACAGTTGACTTGAGACGTGCGAATCAGGCTTTCTATTCTTGAACTTTTTCTTCTTTTTGCGTTGACTTTGGCATTCATATGTTTCACGCAGGTGCGGGCACTCCGTCGGTCAACTATGTCTTAATCAGTCAATAGGAACACAACATGACTGAGTTCTCATCTCATTAAATCTCTTCAGCATATTTGAATTCAAACTTGTTACAGAGACCAGCTTAACATAACCATGATCAAGTGTCTCAAGAATCTAATCAGAGTGAAAACTGTGTTCACGAACCACAAATATCCCCAAATTGTTCCCGTTAACATCATATTAAGATACCATTTCCAACTCCAAATTCCTTGCAAGTGCATGAGAAGTTCGCCGATAAATCCAGAGTGAGCAGCAACCAGCCACTAATTGCGAAACCATACTCGAGTTTTCGGTAGGAGAAGACAGAGATCACCATTTACAAAACCATCGTTTGCAAAAGTTGTCGACGTAAAAGGACACCATCAATACACAGATGCAATTGCGGTAAAACATTTCAGATTTCACAAGAAAAAAAAAGAGAAGATATGTAGTTCAGACGCGCAAAAGATATTGGAATTCAGAATCATTAGGAATTACATCCACCATATGAGATATCTTCCCACCTGTATGCCCTTTGAAGCACTCAAGCATGGATTTCCTTAGAGGCCAAGAGGTTGGAAGCTGTTTGATGATCCACTCAGCTAGAGAATCCAAGTCTGTGGCGAAGTCATGCATCTTCGAGAACAGGAAATGTGGGATCATTACCCTTCTGTTAGCTGTGACTGCTATTGAAGCTTGCAGGTAGTCCAACTTTGATTTTTCCAGTTCACTTGTGACACCATCAGCTGTGTATATCCTGACCTAATCAAAGATTTACGACAAATTTCATGTGAAGACCATCAAGGACAATCATCTGTGCATTTGCCCATTAACAAATTTGTTGTTATGATTACAAAAATGACATTGTAACAATATTCCAATGATATAAGAACATCGTTTAAAGTTTTACTTACAGCAGGGGAAGATTTACACCCAGAGCATAATGCAAACACAATATTGGGGTCTGAGTGCTCCAATCCATAATTTCTCCTGATGACTTCTTTAGCATCCTCTTGAACTTTCCATCCAGTCTATTCAGTAATCAACGGAATACATATCAATATCTATATAGGTTTCATTTTTATTAGATTAAGCTCAACATACCTCATTATAGTTTAATGGTCGTCTTAGAATAAGGTGCTCTATAGCTCGAGCATTTAGTTTGGTACCTCCTACATCAAGCAGAGCCTGCAAAGAAAGAAGAGAAGCAGAACCTTGACGTTTTCAATCATCTCACAGATGACAAATGATCTATTAACACTATCATGCAAAGGATTTTTGTACCTTATCCATTACTACCTGAACCATCTCTGGATTTGAGGGCATACCAAGTTCTAAAAAACCCTGTAAAGTGGCATACACCGAATGTCAGGTAATTACCTTTTAACAAGGATCAATAAGAATCTGAATATAAGTGGACGTAATCATACTATACATGCATGATGCAAGTGTGGTAAACATTGATCCAAAAAGCTAATTTCTCTTGGTGCCTCAAAGATCTCAAGTCCACCTCATGAAGACTGCTAATTAAGATCCTGTGACATTAGTTTGAGCACTAAACAACATTACAATTTCCTAAAAAGAATAAAAAGGAAATTAAATCATAATAAAAGATTATGGGTTAATGAGATAATAAAAACAGAAGTGTCATTCTAGGCAATAACTTTAGAAAAACATGATTATTTTAATAGGAATTGTGCTTAATACTTCCGCCTACCAAGTATTTTTTCGATGCATTCATATTTACAAAATCTAAATGGCTAGTTATACTAAACAAAGAAGCATCATAGACATTGATACTAAACAAATTACCTTAATTTGTTCAATAGAGGAAGAGAATTAGAAATGTCCTTATGGTCCAGTGAACTGGAGGTAAATTTGACAAGTTTCTTGTAAGGGCCAATATCCCTTAAAATAGAGCCTTCAGTTTCAAAAATTCCATAAGGATCATGGTGCCTTATCTCCCTTTGAGCTGGAATTCTTCCTTTCCTAATAGAACTGCCATCTATCTCAAAGCTTCCTGATCTTAGCAGTAAGTTGGCAGATTTTGACAAGTTGCTGGATTTTTCTAGATCCAATGCTCGTGATGTTCTTAATAATCTTAAGAAAATACAGATCAAGAAATTCAATATTTTCTCAGATAACTTGTTCGGATGGTACTTTCCAGCATTCTGGTCTGTTAAATTTATGGTTGAAGAAGGTTCTCTGAATAGCTTGAGTACATTTTCCACATTCGCATTCTGGGGAAGGGAAAAAAAAAACATAGTCATAAACTAAAAGATTGACTCTATAAAATTGGAACACAGACATGTATTTCAAGCATATTCCAGATTGCAATAGCAGAAAATTATTCAAAGAACAGTGAGAACCACTGTTGCGTGTAAGAATTTTCTTTTAACATGAAACTCTAAAAAAAATACCATCATGTAAACAAATTTTAAACTCTCTGTGACAGAATATTACAATTCCGTGATGATTTTTACGAAGGTAAGACTTGCCACCTACTTATTTATATCAAGTTAACAGAAACTCTGACTGTTAGTGAGAATTTTGGCTCAATTTCTGTTCTTATTTAGGAGTAACTATTGATCAACTAGCTTTATGTATAGCCAAGCATCCTTCTAAGTCTAAACCATAGTTAAAACAATATAACATGTTCATGACAACAATCTTTTGCATATATTATGTCTCTTCTTTTTTTTGGGCCATAAAATAGTAATATCATAGATCAAACATTGAAAATAAAACAACACGGTGTAATGCAAAAAAACTAGACTTACGTGGTTCGTCGGATGCTTTCTTGGCAACTTAATTGAGGATGCTTTCTCTGTCCTTCCATTTTCCCTTGAAGCCCTCTCTTTAATTTCCACCGTGCTTTGGTTTTCATTATGGTTGTCAGACCTATTTAAGCTTCCAACATTTCCTTTCTTGCCGAAACCATTAACTAAATAGTCTCCTTTTATTGCCTGGTTTATAAAGAACAAAGGTTCGGTTCCTAGTGCTATCTTTTGTGATAATTTGTCATTAGGCACATCCAAATTCGTATCTGACATATTGCTCGGAGGTTCAGTTACATTCCTATTTGCATGCGTAGATTCATAAACTTTAGGGGTCTCTTTTTCTTGAGCTTCTCGCATGTTTGACAGGCTTTCTTGAGCTTTACTTATTTCATGTTCGAGTCGAGCTATCTCCTCTTCCACCATGACAACTTCTGCCAGAAGTTCCTTTGTCTGTAAAAAGTCAAATAAGGAGCTCTCAGCAGCCTAATAATTTGATATATTAATATTCCGCTTAAGTGGAAAAAGAATCAATTGCTTATAATTTCTATTTAAACAAGTTAACAGTAGTCAAATGTTGAGTTTGGAAGGAAGATGTACCCTTCTTGGAAGGAAACTTGGGATCTGAAGGGTCGATCGAGTTTTTGGTGGAAGCATTGCATGCTCCAAAACTTCGTGCATTTTCTCTTCATTTCGGAGCATCCTCTGCAGTTGAGCCACCTGGAAATCATACCAGTCATCTTCAGCACAATGGATCTCAAACTCTGAACAATTTTTCTTAATAGCACACCGTCTAACTGGTTGGACATACACTATAGAAGAGAGCATCAGAGAAACTAAAGAAAAGAAGAGAAGAGCAAACCAATTCTTTAACCCCTTGGTTGGAATAGGGAGAAAATAAATATTTGCTTAAATTATCCCTCCTCGCTAGTTTTTTCCAACTTATGGGAGAAAGAAAAACATGATCTCATAAGGAAAAAAAGACATTTTTGTTTACTTTCTCATTCGATTCTTTGTGTTTCTATCCTCTGTTTCTTTTCTTTTTGCCCCAATACTTGATATAGACAAAGTACAATAAGAACGGAGTCCTAAGTGTTGTTCTATTAGTTTCTACCCTAAAAAAGACGTCTTTTTGTATGTGTGTGCTATTAGGAACTCACCTCCTTTTCAAGCTCTAACCTTCGATGTTGGATACTGTTGCTCTGGTTTCCCTGCATGTAGAGGAAATGGATGAATCAAACAGTGCTCAGATTCGTAGCCACCGAACCACAGAACGCTTACCACGGCATGGGCAGCAAGGACTGCGACACGACCGTCGTCGCCGAACGCCATGGGGTGGTTGCAGCAGGGAGAGCCTCAGCTTGGGGCTAGTGCAGCATCCCAAACTGCCACTTAAAGAGGGCAGCAGGCGGTGGCGTTGTTGGTGGATGGTGTTCTGGTAGGAGGAGGGAGGGGGTGGAGGAGGCTTGTAGCTCAAGCAAGAAGAGTGGAGTCGGCCGTTCACTGGAAGATGGAAGGGAGCTTTCGAGGAGGTTGGCCTCCGACGCTTCTTTGCTTCGCTTATAATGTCAGCTTTGCGGAGGTTTGGCATCTCATCACGATGCAGAGGCACGATTTTAATTGGGCTTTAATTGGGCTTTGGTTAGCGGATAAAAATCTTGGGTTCCCGAATGTTCTGGGAACTCCGCCCCATCTCTTCCCCCCGTGCCCTCAAAACCCCTCCCTATTAAACCTGAAACCCTCCTCTCTTCTCGCAACCTTATCCTGAGGCCTCCCTCTTTCACAGCAAGCTTCCCTCTCCTCTCTCCCCTTCGAAATGGCTTCCGCCAACGCTATCTCCACCGCCTCCATCCTCCGCTCCGCGTCACCCCGCCAGGTTCCCAATCTTTCCCCTCGTCGTAGGGCGCATCGAAGCCAGTCTCTTGGTGTTTCGGGGCTGATCTCGGGAGATAATTCTGTTCTTTTGGCTGAGATTTATTTTGTTTTTTTGGTGGAATAGGAGAGCCTGGGGAGGAGAGTAAGCCAGAGGCATCGGTACGAAGGCCGCCGGAAACTCGTCGTGCGGGCCATGGCTAAAGACATTGCCTTCGATCAGAGTTCCAGGTCGGCGCTCCAGGCCGGCGTCGAGAAGCTCGCCAATGCTGTCGGTGTTACCCTCGGCCCTAGAGGTGCTCGGTGAACCTCCCTTTAATTCCTTTGCTATGGGTTCTTTCAGTTATTTGAGGTTTTGAAGTTATAATCCATCGTGGTTTTTGCGTCTGACGCCCTGAGTGCTACGAGACTCGTCAGTTCGAGGAATTCAGTGTTATTGTTCGTTAATATATATGTGTATGTGTACATCTGTATCTGTTAAGGATTGGTCCTTTAAGGGAAAAAGGCTTCATTTTGTAGCAGTTACATGCATTTGCCATTATTTCTGACATGACTTTTAATGCGCCATGTTTTCATAGTTCACTAGTTGTTTTACAGTGGCTTCTGATATCTGTTAGTGAAATTTGCAGTAAAAAGAACAACTAAAAGTTTGAGGCTTTGTTTGTTGATTGTATATTTTTTGTGGATACCTATGTGGTTGGAGCTTTTGGCCTATATCTAAGTTAGTTTAACATCATATAATGATTGCAGGGAGGAATGTCGTGTTGGATGAGTATGGGGCTCCAAAAGTGGTCAATGATGGGGTAACTATTGCTCGTGCCATCGAGCTCGCAGATCCAATGGAGAATGCTGGTGCAGCATTGATTCGTGAGGTATACAAATTATCTGGATGCATATCTTTGTATGTAAAATAGCTTCCTTGTGTACTTGAGATCCTTTTTTAAAGAGAGGGCATGGAATGTAAATTATGTTTTTCCTTTAAATGTAAGGTTGCTAGCAAGACAAATGACTCCGCTGGAGATGGCACCACAACTGCATCAGTTCTTGCACGTGAAATTATTAAGTTAGGTTTGTTGAGTGTTACTTCTGGTGCAAATCCTGTCTCCATTAAGAAAGGAATTGATAAGACTGTTAGTGGTCTGGTGGAAGAGCTTGAGAAGAAAGCCCGGCCTGTAAAAGGACGAAATGACATCAAAGGTCATATTTTTGCTTGCGTGCATCTTGTTTCTCCATGTTAATATTCTTTATTCTTTGCTTTTATCCATACCTTTATGAAGCTGTTGCTCATATCAATAGGAAGGATCAAACACCGTTAAAGTTTTATAGATTCTCTATTTTTTCTTAGTATGATTGTTCATTGAAGATATATTATTTGCTGTTGTAGCGATTGCAACGATCTCTGCCGGTAACGATGAGTTTATAGGAACCATGATTGCTGATGCTATTGATAAAGTCGGTCCAGATGGTGTTCTTTCTATTGAGTCCTCATCATCGTTTGAGACCACGGTTGATGTGGAAGAAGGGATGGAGGTTAGTTTAATTATTAAATATTGTGGACCTTCGTGTCTGCTTCTTGGTGTGTTGAGGCCTAGAGTTTTGTGCAAGATTTGAAGCCTCTAATTCCTGCTTTTGTTTTGTGCAGATTGACCGAGGCTATATCTCCCCACAGTTTGTGACAAATCCTGAGAAGTTACTTGTTGAGTTTGAAGATGCAAAAGTTCTAGTGACTGATCAGAAGATTTCGACAATAAAGGAGATTATACCTTTGTTGGAGAAAACCACCCAAATGAGAGCCCCTCTTCTCATTATTGCTGAGGATGTTACTGGTGAAGCTTTGGCAACTCTAGTTGTGAATAAGCTTCGAGGTATTCTGAATGTTGCTGCAATCAAAGCTCCTGGATTTGGTGAAAGAAGGAAGGCTCTTCTTCAAGATATTGCCATTGTAACAGGTATTCTTTGAATTTGCTTGCTTAATTATGTGTTGATGTCCTGTAATTTGTTACTATTACTATAATTAGCAATTTGCTCTCAAGTTTGTTTGGCGCATGTCATCTTCTCATTTATGAATTGTTTAGGATCACTTATTCTATAAAAAAAATTATAAACCTAGTTAGGGCCTGGGACAGTCTATGAATGGCATATGGTAACTTTAATGGAATTTCTTTTAGGGCACTTGGGTACTGAGCCAGTTATCACAGGGTCAAAAAATTTCTGTTGGATCTAAAGCTGATAACCTGTCTAAAACCAACTTATTACACAAACTTTTATTCGTTGCCCATCTAATCTAGTTATTATATGGATATTAGCTTTGATTTGTTTAAATTTCTATTTGTTGTTTGAAAACCCTCCTCTACTATTGCCTTCAGGGCAAGCAAAATTATAATTGTGTTACTCAACTTGCATGTTATTTTTCCCCCCCTCTTGAATTCATGGATTTGGATGATTTTGATTTCTGCATACTGTTCATATGTTCCAAACTGATATGGTATGCCTTAATTTGGTTGAGAATAAAATCTGTTTAGTTTAGGTAAATAAATTGACTTTCTAGTTGAGAGTTAATTAATTCATTTTTAAAAAAATGATAGCTCTCTTGTATCCTTTGATGCAAGGTTTGCAATTTCGATCTGTATTGCCCGTATTACATACTGGGCCATCAGGTTATTGGTACGCGGATCGTCCGCTACTTACCGGTCCACCAGGTTACCGGTACATACCGGTTGATTTCGATTGTCGGTGGTCGATTGAGGGAGAAAAAGGGAAGAAGAAGAAGAGGAAAAGAAGAAAAAAGAAGAAGAGGAGAAAAAGGGAAGAAAGAAATACCTAGTGCCATCCTCGCCCGCGGGTCGCCCGCGCGCCATAGTCGCCCTCGCTTACTTTTTCTCCCAAGCGAGGAGACGAAGGGGGAGAAAGATCGATTTCTTTTCTTTTTTTAAATATATTAAATATATTAATATAATATTATATTGTATTTTAATATACTGGGTGGTATGCACTGTGCATACCGCCTGGTACCAGTACCGTACCATTACCGAGATAATCTCGGTATATTGGTACGGACCGGTAAGTCAAACCTTGCTTTGATGACTCAGTTTTTTATTTTCTCCCAACAAAACTGAAAGTTTATATTCTTCTTTTATTGTCACCAAGATACTGCTACATTTGATAATTTAATTGTCTTTTATAAGCATTCTTTTTTACATTTATCTCTGCTGTTCTGTTTCTTATCCAAAGTATCAAACTAGGACTGTTTATTTATTATTTTCTTACCAGCATCTAAATATTATCTATTGCTTTTCCTGTTTGGTGTTTATTTTTCAACCATATGACAAAAGGTAGTTGACAAGCTTAAAATGATACAACATTTGACAGACGCCGTACCTAATACTTCTGTAATGATTATTTGCAATCAATCCAAAAATTTGCAGCTGGCGATGTAGGATGTGATTTAACCTTTAGTTGTACTATTTTCTTCTTTGGAGTTATGCAAAACTCAATGCTTTTGAAATCAAAATGCAATTATTTTTTTCTTTCTGACCATCCGGTGTGCTGTCTTTTGTTTAGGAGCTGAATTCCAAGCCAAAGATCTTGGCTTACTGATTGAAAACGTATCAGTTGAGCAACTGGGAACAGCAAGGAAGATCACAATCGCCCAGACTTCTACTACCATTATTGCTGATGCAGCATCCAAGGATGAGATTCAGGCCAGAATTGCCCAGTTGAAGAAGGAGCTTGCTGAGACAGACTCGGTTTATGATTCTGAGAAGCTAGCCGAGAGGATTGCTAAGCTATCAGGTGGTGTGGCAGTTATAAAGGTCGGTGCTGCAACGGAGACAGAACTCGAAGACCGCAAGCTCAGAATTGAGGATGCCAAGAATGCCACTTTTGCTGCTATAGAGGAAGGCATAGTTCCTGGTGGAGGTGCTGCCCTGGTTCACCTCTCCATCAGTGTACCTGCCATCAAAGACAAGATCGAAGATGCAGATGAGCGCATTGGAGCCGACATAGTGCAAAAAGTAAGTCCTTCTTCTGCAACAGATTCATCAAATTCCAATCATCATCTGTGGACCAGACTTCAAGTAGAATTTTGTTTATTCTTTCATAATTTAGACTAATTTGCGCTTATTGTACAGGCACTAGTGGCACCTGCGGCGTTGATTGCAGACAATGCAGGTGTAGAAGGGGAAGTTGTGGTAGAGAAAATTAAGGACAGCGAATGGGAGATTGGTTACAATGCTATGACCGACAAGTACGAAAATCTAGTGGAAGCTGGAGTTATCGATCCAGCTAAAGTGACACGGTGTGCCCTGCAAAATGCTGCATCTGTTGCTGGAATGGTCTTGACGACACAGGCGATTGTCGTGGATAAGCCTAAGCCAAAGGCGCCTGTCGCTGGACCAGCTGAAGGAAGTCTCGCCATCTAATCATTTTTGCCAAGTTCGGTTATCGGTACCATCATCCACATTTTCTTCGTGCTGCCTTTACCATTTATGTCATAACCTCTAAAGATTATGCTTCAGAAAGTAGGGAAAGGTCTATTGATGTTTGTCTGGAAACTTATTGATGTTTAGTGGGACTGGATGAGGTCTGTTCTTGTTTTCTCCAACAGCTGACGCTTGAAATGTGAATGTGCAACTTTGTCCGACTCTTCTCTAGCAGATTAGATTTAAAAGATCTCAGCAATGTTCCGTTTCTTAAGCCGCAATGAACATAAACTTGCACACGGTGTGAATGTTCCATTGGTTTGCCTTCGTTTATTGCTGTCCAGCCTTTGGCAACACCACAAAAATTGAATATAAGATATAGCATCACATGTACCAAACAATCTCATCAATTCAGCCTTTGCTATAATTTTATTGGCTTTCAGTACTATATCTTAAAAATTCATCCTTTGCTAAAATTTTATTGACTTTAAACTTATGTAAGTGATCCGTGGTGTGTATTATGATTTCGTATCAAATTTATTTTCATACTATTCTATAGATGTTAAATAATTTTTATTAATAAAAAGAATAATAATATTTATTTTTAAAATTATTGGATCTATTTGATTTTTAATATAGTCAAATTCAGGAATCGCGATTGTCATAGCAGAGAAGAAGAAAGACACAAGGAAGCTGAGATCGAAATAGCAGAAACTAACGTCGACAAAGGTGAAGAGAGGTGGGGGTAATGAAGATTGAAGAAGAAAGACACCAACGCCGACAAAGGTGAAGAGAGGCGGGGTAATGAAGATTGGAGAAAAGACATATAGGGAAGGATGTGTTAAGGCTTTGAGATCGTTTAGTTTTAATCTTCAAATCATAAACAACTCTTAAAATTATTTTATCTAATGACGTAAACTTATTTCTAATAGAGAGGACCAATTTGATGCGAAATCATAGTAGGGGAGTCACTTATACGAGTTTTAAAATACGGGGGTGATTTTTATTTTGAGATATAGTACGAGGGTCAATAAGAATTTCAATCAATTTTTTTTAATAATAAAAAACAATAGAATTCATGATGAAAGAAAACAATTGGTTCATGTACGTAAACCAAAAGATCAAAATATGAAGAAAATGAATTTTTAGAAAATTTGTTGACCTGGGTACCAGTGGTCAACCAGTTACTATATGATTTTTTTTCTCTCAAAATACATATGTTATTTTACCATCACATCAAGTGAAAAGTATCTTTTACAATATTTAGGATTTTTCAAGAAAAGGAGATTGTCTACTAAGGATATCGACCGACATCTTAGATTCTGATTCGATGTGGACATAATAAAAAATCATCCTCAAAAGTTCAACAAAATCCGAACAGCCTTTGCTTCACAATAATTATCATCTCACATATTAAGATACTTACAATTTAAAAACATGACAGAAGCATCATTACGTCTAACAATAAGTCAATATTACTATCACACTCATTATCCCAAGAATCATTACAAATTAATTTGATCCAACTAGTTCCTAGTCATTCCCATTTAAAAGGATAAGGGCCAATCCTAATCGATTTCATCATGGAATATAAATAAGAGATAATTAAAAAAAAACAAAACAGTAAAGAATTTACAAAACTAATATTATTTCAAGCACTCCATAAAACCATAAAATTATAGCAACAAAAGAAGTTCCTTCTAAAGAGGTCGCATAATCATAATCCAATGAATGAATGATAGCCTTTCTTAATTAAAAAACCATCGGACTAAAAGTAAAAAAAAAAATTTGAAGTATAAATTTAAACAATCCTCACATAGAGACCAACAAAAAAAAAAATAAAAAAAAATAGAACATCGAAATAATAATTGAATAGTATATTCTAAATTAGCATTACAAAAAGCACATAGCTTTTGCTCATGTATTCCTAACACCACAAGCCAATACGGGAGCCGATGATGAATCAACTTTCAGCAACAACAAAAAAAATACCTTTACTCCATGCATAAGAATAGTTAGACCCACACACACATCTCATATATCAGTAGGAAGGTGCAATGAATAAGATTATAAATATAAAAAAAATAAACTTATACCATGATACTTATGTCTCTAGAACTAACAATCATTGATATAATAAATATTGACCTGACTGTCACATCCCCTCACCCTTGGGCAACTAGGCCTCCAACATGGCTAACATGACACAGTAGAGCCGACCTGACATGGATATGACGAACTCGGTACCGGTACGACCGATATGGCACATGTAAGGTTGACTCATCACAACTGTAGCAGGCGAAACGTGCACCATGCTGCTAGGACCACGAATGACATGGAGGCGTATGACAGTATGGTAAGCAACAGGGGCATTAAGGGTCTCAAGTACGAACGACCTTTAATGCACAATATAAAAACTCATTCACCTCTACAAAGCAGAGGGATCACAAACTCTCAAACAAACTCCTAACTTAATCATCAGAGGGGCCACATCGGGAACCCCACCCGACTCAGCCTTCTTGCAGGAATCGATGACCAACCCAAACCACAAACACCAATTCCCAACCCAACCTGAACTCTGAGGTCTCTCCGTCCAACCGAGCACCACCTCCTCCCAGCCAAGACAGATGCAGGCAAGCTAGCATACACGGGCTAGAACCAACCGTGCCCACTCAGCAGACACGGAGACACAGACCGTGCCTACTTGGCGAACACATAAGATTTTCACTAACATTTTGGCGCTAGAAGGAGGGCCCGATGTTATAAGAATGCCCGCAGTTGAACAATCTCAAGGTGCATCTCGGAGAGACCTCAACTACCCAACATGCCCTCGAGCTCGGAGGCATCCCTCATGAGTGCCCGAGTTATGCGCCTCGGCCAAAAAATGTTTGAGTTGTGCACCTCGGTCAAACATAGCCCGAGTTATGCCTTGGGCAAATAATGAGCCCGAGCAGCACTACTCGGCCACTTACGAGCCCGAGCTGTGCACCTTGGCCGCTCACAAGCCCGAGCTACGTCTTGGGCAAGTTACGAGCCCGAGTTGTGCACCTCGGCCACTTACGAGCCCGAGTTGTGTACCTTAGTCACTCTCACTAGCCCGAGCTATGTCTTGGGTGAGTCAGGAGCCCGAGCTATGCACCTTAGTCACTCACTATCCCAAGCTACGCCTTGGACAAATAATGAGCTCAAGTTGTGCACCTCGGCCACTTACAAGCCTGAGCTGTGCACCTCGGTCACTCACTAACCCGAGCTACTCCTCGGGCCAATCACAAGCCCGAGTTATGCCTTGGGCAAATCATAAGCCCGAGCAGCAGTGCTCGGCCACTCCCGAGCTCGAGCTACGCCTCGGGCCAATCATAAACCCGAGCAACAGTGCTCGGCCACTCATGAGCCTGAGTAACATTGCTCAACTACTCACAAGCTCAAGCTATGCCTTGGGATAGTCACAAGCCTGAGCTACGCCTTGGGCAACTTACGAGCTCGAGTTGTGCACCTCGATCACTCACAAGCCCGAGCTACGCCTTGGGCAACTTACGAGCCCAAGTTGTGCACCTCGGTCGCTCACAAGCCTGAGCTACACCTTGGGCAAGTTACGAGCCCGAGTTGTGCACCTCGGTCACTTACGAGCCCGAGCTATGCACCTTGGTCACTCATTGACCCGAGCTACGCCTTGGGCAAATAATGAGCTCGAGCAACACTACTTGGCCACTTACAAGCTCGAGCTGTGCACCTCGACCACTCGCAAGCCTGAGCTACGCCTTGGGCAAGTTACGAGCCCGAGTTGTGCACCTCGGCCATTTACGAGCCCGAGCTATGCACCTCGGTCACTTATTAGCCCGAGCTATGCATTGGGCAAGTCACGAACCTAAGCTATGCACCTCGGCCACCTACAAGCCCGAGTTGTGCACCTTGGCTGCTCACAAGCTCAAGCTACACCTTGGGTAAGTTACGAACCCGAGTTGTGCACCTCGGCCACTTATGAGCCCGAGCTGTGCACCTCGGTCACTCACTAGCCCGAGCTACGCCTTGGGCAAGTCACGAGCCCGAGCTATGCACCTCGGCCACTTACAAGCCCAAGTTGTGCACCTCGGCCGCTCACAAGCCCGAGCTACTCCTTGGGCAAGTTACAAGCCCGAGTTGTGCACCTCGGCCACTTACGAGCCCGAGTTGTGCACCTTGATCGCTCACAAGCCCGAGCTATGCCTTGGACGAGTCAGGAGCCCGGGCTATGCACCTCGGCCACTTACGAGCCCGAGCTATGCACCTCGGCAAATAATGAGCTTGAGCAATAGTGCTCAGCCACTCACGAGCTCGAGCTATGCCTCGAGCCTATCACAAGCCTGAGCAATGCCTTGGGCAAATCATAAGCCCGAGCAGTAGTGCTCGACCACTCCCGAGCCCGAGCTATGCCTCGGGCCAATTATAAGCCCAAGCAACAATGCTCGGCCACTCACGAGCCTGAGCAACATTGCTTGGCTACTCACAAGCCTGAGCCATGCCTTAGGCTAATCATGAGCCCGAGCTATGCACCTTGGCCACTTACGAGACCGAGCTATGCATCTCGGCCACTCACAAGCTCGAGCTATGCCTTGGGCAAATTATGAGCCTGAACAGTAGTGCTTGACCAATCACGAACCCGAGCTACAATACAAGACTAGTCCATAACCCGAGCAGCACTGCTCGGCCAGTTCAGTCCCCAAGCCACCCTGCTCGGCCAGTCTGACTTCGGAGCCACCTTGCTCGGTCAGTTCAATCCTCGAGCCACCCTGCTGGGCCAGTCCAACTCCCGAGCCGCCCCGACTGGCCAGTTCAGTTCCCGAGTTGCCCCTACTTAGCCAGTCCAGTTCTCGAGCTGACCAGCTCAACCAGTTTGACTTCCAAGCCACCCTGATCGGCTAGTTCAGTCCCCGAGACACCCTGCTCAGCCAGTTGAACTCCCGAGCCGCCCCTACTCGGCCAGCCCAATTCCCGAGCTGACCTACTAGGCCAATCCGACTACCAAGCCACCCTGCTCGGCTAGTTTAGTTCTCGAGCCACCCTACTCGGCCAGTCCAGTTCTTGAGTTGACCTGCTTGGCCAGTCCGATTTCTGAGCCACCCTACTCGGCCAGTCCAACTCCTAAGCTGCCCCTGCTCGGCCAGTCCAGTTCCCAAGATGACCTGCTTGGCCAGTTCAGTCCCCGAGCCTCCTAGCTCGGCCTGTCCAACACCCGAGCCGCCCCGACCGACACAACCCCCCACCCTTGGATAGCTAGGCCTCCAGCATGGTCGATCTGACACAGTAGAGCCGACCTGACACAGACATAGCGAACTCGGCGCCGGTATGACCGACATAGCACATGTAAGGTTGACCCACCATAACTACAGCATGTGAAACATGCACCATGCTGCTAGGACCACAGACGACATGGAGGCGTACGACGGTATGGTAAGCAACATGGACATTAAGGGTCTCAGGTATGAATGACCTTTAATGCACAATATAAAATCTTCTGCACCTCTACAGAGCAGGGGATCACAAACTCTCAAACAAACTCCTAACTTAATCATCGGAGGGGCCACGTCGGGAACTCCACCCGACTCGGCCTTCTTGCAGGAATCGGTGATCGACCCAAACTGCAGACACCAATTCTCGACCCGAGCTGAACTTTGAGGTCTCTCCGTCCAATCGAGCACCACCTCCTCCCAGCTAAGATAGACACAGGCAAGCTAGTGTACACGGGCCAGAACCAACTGTGCCCACTCAACAGATACAGAGACACAGACCGTTCCTACTTGACGAACATGCAAGATTTATACTAACATATAGTACTAGCCAAATCTTACACTTACTATTTGGTTATAAAGAGATGGTTATAAAGAGACGAACCAAGCAAGTCTTGAAAGAAACTAAAGGTTCCATCTTCCTTAGAATATTAAATCAAAAACTATATTTGACTCATATACCATGTTAACATTAAAAAAGATAAGACTTATGCATTGAATATGATAGTGGAAGTATCGGATCCAATATGTTTTGAAAAATCAAATATAAGCTTCTTTAGAAATTTTAGGAAAAACCATCAAATCCAATTGTCTTTAGGAAAAACCCTGCATTGTCTTTAACCAGTATGATTAAAATGCTATTATTTACCACTTGGTAACGAGTACTAACACACACACACACACATGTATTGCCCACTTCATCAAACTGCAATGCATAATGGTAGTGTAGGCCTCTACTATGGATTAAGCAATTGACTTGAGTTAACTCTTTTTCAACCTGAATCAAGTGATCCAAAATAATTTAGCTTAGGTGCACACTAAGCTAAGTCTTTCTTTCATTTCCAATATGGATTAACCATAGATAATATAGTTTCTCTCACTTGAGGTCCTGAATCAAATCTTAGCAACATATATACTAGACCTAGTCCACTGGTGACTGATGTATCTCTGACCTTATCTACCTATGACCCTACTCTACTAGGTATTGCATTTACTTCTATAAGAATTATCAACATATCATATCCTATTGTATACTTACTTATTCCTCTTTGTATATTAAAATGGTTTCTCATCAAAATTATCACCTTATTACTAAAAGTAAATATTAATCAGAACAAAATACACAATAAAATAATAAATAATCCACAAAATGAGATACTATGTGAAAAACTAAACGCGGAAAAAATCATGGGACCGTAGTCCACTTAAACTTCTACTATCACCAAATATGATAATAGGTTTACAATAAAAATTTTCTAAAATAACTAAAGATTCATAATAACATCAAGAACATATATCTTGATTCAGCAATGACAAAACATCATCAATATAATGGATCTCATAATAAGAAATATCAAAAATCATTAAATAGGTATATCAAAAAACTATTATAAAAAATATAAATCACATATAAGTACCAACAAAATTATAGATCTGATTACAAAAATTCTACACATAAAATTTAAGACCGACAAAGTTTTATCCTTTTACCAAAGCTTTCTCTCTCTCTCTCTTCTTTTTCTCTTTACTGTGCGGTTACAATGCTTTTTCATGTTTTCGCCACTGCATGCAAAAGCTATGCTACGCTACTTAGATTAGGTTTTACTTTCTTTTCACTTTTATGTAATTTTTGGGCTAAATGCTAAAATATATTCTCTAACCCCACCCTTAAATTCATATAGTGGACTTTGTCAATATATCTGAATCATTTTTATCGATATGCATATTTTCTAAGTATAATTTTTTCATCTAAAACACATTATAAATTCAATGGTATCTTACATTAATATGTTTGAATCTAGAACGATGTGTTGAATTCTTGAAGAGGTGGATATCACTCTTACTGTCATAGTAAATAATGTATACTTCCTGTTTCAAACTCAATTCATGTAGTTTTTTTATTCATAAAACTTCCTTACAGGCTTCAACAATTGCTATATATTTTACTTCTATGATCAATAAAGCAACACAATTCTGTAACTTAGACTCCAAGAGATTGCTCCCCCTGCAAAAGTCATCAAGAACCCTGAAGTGGATTTACTGGAATCAGTATCACTAGCTATGTCTATATCTATGAAACCCTCTAGCACAAATTTACTAATGTCAAAATATAAACACAACCTGGTAGTACTTCTTAGATATCTTGAGATCCATTTTACTGTTGCCTAATATTCCTTACCAGGATTAGAGATAAATCGGCTGACAACTCCAACTGCATAAGTTATATCTGACCTAGTGCAAACCATACCATATATCAAACTACCTACTGCTAATGAGTAAGACACTTTGGACATTTCTTCTTTTTCTTTCTCACTTGTAGGACATTGTTTTTAACTCAGCTTGAAATGATATGTAAGTGGAGAACAAACTGCTTTGGCTTTATTTATATTAAAATTTTCAAGAACCTTTTCAATATAGGCCTTCTGAGATAACCAAATCTTTCAATTCTTTCTATCATGAAGAATCTTCATGCCAAGTATTTGTCTTACCGATCCTAAGTCTTTCATAGCAAAAAACTTATTTAGTTCCCTCTTAACCTTCTCAATTTTAACAGCATCATGGACAATAATCAACATATTATCAACATATAGCAGGAGAATAATGAAATCATCATCTGAAATTTTTTTTGTAAATACACAATGGTCAGATGTGGTTTTATTATACCCTTAACTCATCATAAAGGAACTAAACTTCTTGTACCACTGTCTAGGTGCCTGTTTGAGTTCATATAAGTTTTTCTTAAGCTTACATACTATATTTTCTTTTCCCTTGACTTTGAAACATTCTGGTTGCTCCATATAAATTTTTTCTTCTAAGTCACCATATAAAAATATAATTTTCACATCTGGTTGCTCAACTTCTAAATTCAAGCAGGCAGCTAAACCAAGAACAACTAGGACAAAGGATATTTTCACCACAGGAAAAAATATTTCTTCAAAGTCAATACCCTTTTTCTGACTGAATCCTTTCACAACTAATCGTACTTTATATTTTTGTTGTGAGCTGTTATTTTTAGTCTTCAATTTATAAACTCATTTATTCTTTAGAGCTTTCTTCCCTATAGGTAACTTTACCAAGTTATATGTATGGTTCTCAAGCAAGGATCTCATCTCTTCTTGCATGGTTTTAACCCACTCATTCTTATGCTCATGTAAAATAGATTCTTGGTAAGTTTCTGGCTCTCCCCCGTTAGTAAGCATAACATACTCATGTGGAGGATATCTAGTAGATGGTCTTCGCTCTCTTGTGGGTATTCTCAGTGGACTCTCATCCAATGGTGGAGTTGTTTGCTCAGTTGATTCAACTTCATCAACTGTGGGAGCATCATCACTAACATTCTCACCACCCTCTTCTTATCCATCTCTCCCATTATCATCATGAACTATAAGTGGAGGAATTGAGCTCAAACTCTAAGGAGTATAAATAGAGGTATTTTGCTTCTCAACATTATCACCATCTTCAAATAATTGGTCTTCAAGAAACACGACATCTCTACTTCTAATAATCTTCTTATTCATTGGATCTCATAATCTGTATCCAAACTCTTCATGACCATATCCCAAGAAAATACAAGTTTATGTCTTATTATCAAGCTTCGACCTCTCATCTTTAGGAATATGAACAAATGTTTTACACCCAAATACTTACAAGTGATCATAAAATATATCTTTCTTTTTTCATACTCTCTCTGGAATATCATCATTCAGATGAACTGATAGAGAAAGGTTTATCAGATCAACTGTAGTTCTCATAGCCTCCCCTAAAAAAGACTTCAGTAGCTTGGCATGAGAAAACACATAATCCTTTCTTTAACAGTTCTGTTCATCCTTTCTGTCACGTCATTTTGCTGAGGAGTTTTAAGAACTGTCTTCTCAAGCCTGAGACCATGAAACCTGTAATAATTCTCAAAAGGACCCTTGTATTCACCACCACTATCTGCTCGAACACACTTCAGTATTCTTCCTATTTCTCTTTCAACAGTAGTATGAAACACTTTGAAAATATCAAGTACCTGGTCTTTCAATTTCAAAGCAAAAGCTCAAACTTTTCTAAAATGATCATAAATAAAAGTAACAAAATAAAGAGCACCTCCAAGAGTTCTAGTTTGGATAGTGTAAATATCAGTATAAACCAAGTCAATAACATTTAATCTTCTAGATTATGGATAAGTATGAAAGGCAACTCTATGTGTTTTTCTAGCTAAGCAATGATCACAAGATTTAAGAGATGTACCTTGCAACTTTGGTAATAACCGCTTTCTAGCAAGAGTTTGAAGTCCCTTCTCACTTATATGACCAAGCCTTTTATGCCAAAGATCTATACTTTCATTCTTTTAGATTACATTAATCTCTCCTTTGTGTAGTTTAGCATCCGTGACATAAAAAAAGTTTGCTTCTTTCCTCTCGTCATAACTAGAGAACCTTTAGTGAACTTTCATTTGATTTCTCTAAAATAGTACATAAATCCCTCATCATCAAGTTTCCCTATAGATATCAAGTTTAAATGAATATCTGAAACATGTCTTACATCTTTGAGTATCAATTTGCTCCTAATACTAGTCTCTAAGCAAATATCTCAAATACCCATAATTTTAGATGTACCACTATTTCCTATTTTGACATTTTCAAAATCACTAGCAATGTAAGATCTGAAGAAATCACAATGAGAAGTAACATGAAAAGAATCACTAGAGTCAATCACCCAATCACTGTCCTGAGCTGCAAGACTGACACATCCATCATCACAAAGAATAACAATATCACCTTCAGCAGCAACTGTATTGGTCTCTTTCTTATTTTTCTTTCATTCATTTTGTTCTCTCTTCCAGAACCTACACTCTTTCTTCATGTGACTTGGTCTGTTGCAGTGGAAACACTTGATATCTTTTCTGGACTTATATCTTCCTCTATAACCATGTGGATTCCTGCTATGATTTTTTCTATGTCGTTCTTATTTTTCAATAGCAAGTGCACCAGAAGAATATTCTCCTTGTTCTTTCCTTCTAGCATCTTCATTTAGCAAGCTGTCTTTAACCATACTATAGTTAGAGTCCCCTCTGGTGTTGAGTTAGAAATTGTGACCACATATGTTTCCCAACTTTCTGGTAAAGAGCTGAGGAGTAGCAATTATTACATCTCATCATCTATATTTATTTTCATAGTAACTAACTTATTTGTAAGACTCTGAAATAGACTTATGTGCTCAATAATATTACTATAATCTTTATACTTTAAATTGATAAACCTTATGAGGAGAGAAATTATGTTTCCCAATGTCTTATTTGCAAAGAGATTTTCTAACATCTACCAAACAATATCAGCTCTAGTTTTATTAGAAATATGTGCATGTAAATTTATATCAATTCATCTTCTAATATAGGCAATAGCTTTTCTATGTTGTACCTCTCATTCTTCATCATCCATAGTAGAAGGTTTTACTTTAACTTTGATTGGCTTATACAGATCTTTGCAATAAAGCAAATCTTCCATCATCCGCCTCCAAGTGGAATAGTTTGATGAGTTCAATTTAATCATATTATTTGACTCTTCCATTTCAATCACACAAGAAAAATTATACAAAATAACCTATGCTCTGATACCACTTGTTGGAAAAAACTATTGAATGCGGAATAATACTTTTCCCTCTTTGTGTATTAAAATGAGTTTCTCACCAAAATTATCAACTTCTTACCAATAGCAAATATTAACTAGAACAAGATACACAGCAAAGTAATAAATCATTTACAAAGTAAGACACTAGATTTTTGACATAGAAAACCCAATACAGTAAAAACCACGGGACCATAGTCCACTTAAATTTTCACTATCACCAAATAGAATAATAGATTTACAATGAAACTTTTTCCAAAATAACTAAAGATTCACAATAACATCAAGAACATATATCTTGGTTCATCACTAACATAACATCATCAACATAGATAGATCTCATAATAAGAAAAGACTAAAAATCACTAAGTGTATATATCAAAAAATTATTATAAAAAGGATAAATCACAGATCAGTACCTATGTGATTGTAGATTTGGTGCAAGAATTCGCCACATAAAATTTGAGGCAAAACTGACGAAGTTTTATATTTGATCCCCTTGCCAAAGTTTTCTCTTCTTTTTTTTTTCTTTCTCTCTTCTCTCTTCTCTTTTCTTTATATCTTTTTCACGTTTCTTCGCCACACCCAAAAGCTACGTGCCCCACTTAGATTAGGTTTTTCTCTCTTTTCATTTTTCTTTCAGGGCTAAATGTCCAAAATATCCAATCCAAACCCACCTATGGGCGGAACCCAACACCTATATTTAATAGTTTCATTGTAATTAGCCTCTTTTGTTTTGTATGGCTAAGATAAGAGAGTTTACTTAACTATGATGAGGTTATGTAATAGCAATCCCGTAGTCCAAAAAAAACTGTAAATTTGTGACCAAAATATTAGAAAGATAATGATGGAGATGTGTAAGGCAGTAAAACTCAAGGTTTACATGTATTGCTACTACGAGCAACCATGAACACGTAACAAATCTAAAAATTTTCACATAGTGAAAAATGAGTAGATTTTTCGGTAATATGAATCACCAAAATAAGTATACTTTAAGTCATTTACTGTACAAATGATGGTGCATGTAGTGGCCAATCCATGTTATATTTGCTAGAGCATTATAATCTTGATGTTAGTGGTGACAAAGAGCTTCTCATACCTTTAGACACTTTGCAAGCAAGCATGCTTGCATTTCGAAGAGTTCATCACATATGATCTTCAAAAACTGAAGTTATATCATCCAACTCTAATGTTATTTTCAACTCCTTGAGATTCTAATTTCATGCAACTTCAAGAAATTAGTGCTAAATTAATGGGTATTTGTCAGTGTGAACTAATGCATTTTAGTAAATCATCTGAGGAATCAGATGATGCAAATGTTCAGCATGTACTTCTAAGCAGAAGGATAAGAACTATTGCTGAAGGCAAGAACAAGCAATTGACTTGTTCTTGTTTAGAAGTGCTAATTAGGATGTTTGCTCATTATACATATTAATCAGACTTGTTAAACCAAAAACCTATTGAATCAAGCAATGCTAAATGCCAAGCCATTGTTGTCACATGTGTACTAACCTGTGTTATTGCAGATCTACCTGCAGGTCATGTGGGTTAAAGAGAGAGAGAAGAGAGAAGGGTGTTTGAAGGCATTAGAGCATGAAGATTCATATGAAAAGAAACATATGAATTCTACTCACCATTTCTCAAGTTTGCTGTCAAATAATCTATCTTTTTCACATCACCTGTTTAGAGAAGAAACATATGAAAAGTTGCATCCAAATTAATCTTATATGAGAAGTTTAACATGCTTGTAGTATTGCAAAATGATAAGAACGAAAACCACATCAAGAAGAACGCCAAGCAATAATATATTTTTCTTCAAGTTTGGATCTCTTGAAGACTTCATCACATCTGTTATTGCTTTGAGACTTTCCAATGGCAATGAGAGGAATGAGCCACTGTGACCTAAGTTTCATACTTCCATAGAAGGCTGATCTAACTTGGTTGGATACTAGATTCTGAAACTATGTTATCAGAGGAGGTTTGATGAAGCAACAAAATCAAAGGAAATGAGCAACATTCCGGAAAATATATTCTTCAGATCATATGCTAATTATCCTGCCATTTCCTCTGAATTATAAGGTTAATTAATAGCATTTTTCAGGGAACAATTAGTACTAGTGTTTTGCATGTAATGCTGTGATCCTGTTAGAACAGTAGATTGAAACGCAAACTGGAAAAGAGAAAGCAAATACAATAGCTGATCGCTTGTCATGGAGGCAAACATACCGTCCGCACTCCACGTAGCCGCCTGTTCCTGGGATTAATCGCTTATTGCCGATGCAGCTTCATCAAGATTCTCATTTGGAACCATTGCTTGACGACGCAATTTATGTGAATCTTGAAGATGATGCACCCGCAAACATCGACTGCTATCAACCATTAATGATCCTCAAATGCTCCAGAAAGCGAGGCAGACCCGAGAAGGAAGACATTGTAGCGAGAGAGAGAGAGAGAGAGGTGTGAGGTGTGTGGATACGACGGATTAATGGGTGAAGGCATCTCTGGATTTGGATCAAAACGATCCCAAGAAAAGCTGAGTACAGATCCTTGCACATGATCAAGAGGTAGAGATCTAATATTGCTTCCGGCCGCCACAAACCTCTCACTGGATCAGAGAAGAAGAAGAAGAAGAAGAAGAAGAGTGCAAAGATCAGATGCATCTTCCGTTTTGGTTCAAGTGGGTCTTACTGGTTAGAGAAAAGGCTGCGCGTGTGAAAGGAACTATATGCTGCCGGTCAACGCAGGAAGAAGACTAGAAGAACTTGATCGAGTAAACACTTCGCAGCCACAGAACCTGAAACCTGATCCCAGAGATAAGAAACAGTGAGAGAGAGAGACTGGTTTATCTCTAGCGTTGGCGTGTGGCCTTCATTGCCATGGGAAGGAAAGATCTCGAGAACGAGGACTATGTTTCCACCAATTTTGTGCGACGCCATCTCAGCTACCTGCCCTACGATTGGATAAAACTTGGGGACCCATCTTTGAATCCAATAACCTGGCAGAAGGGAGATTCAGGTAAACGATGTGCGTGATGTGATCGGAAGATTCACCCTTTGTCACCCCCGAAACATTGCAGGGTCGACGTCGCGTGATCCATATGCATGTGTGAGGCGACGTCACCCGCGACAATTTTCGCGGATGATTCGATCAGCTAGCTAAAAGTAACTGAAGAAGAAGATGATCGACGGCCAACCTCCCTAAATTAGTCTCTCTCTCTCTCTCGAGTATAGATGAACTCCAGCGTGGGTAGGGTTTAAGGGAAGAGCTGCACAGTGGCCAAAGCTTTGGAAACATTAAACAGCAGCAAGCCGAGCACCATCAATAACCCGTAAACTATCCCCATCTCTATCTTTCTCCCTCGTCTGCACTCATGAGCGAGGACGAAAAAGATGCACTGGGCGTGTCGATGTTGGGTGCTGAACATTCTTTGGCACTCTTTTCCATGTTGTAAGCAACACTAGTTCGCATCCGTTGCTCTCTCCATGACTCCTTTTAATCTTTGGACATGGATTGGAGCTGGACGACGCAGAATATAGTCTCCCTTGGACCACAGACAATGCTCTACTGGCAGTGGTGCCAAACTGCTTTCTTGCCTGCAATTATCACTGTACTGGGTCGTAAGTCGCAAGTGGGAAGCAGAGGAAGAGGAAGACCATCGGACTTGGCAGCTTTGACGTTTCCTGCACCTCGCCTGCTCTCACAGAACACGCTGGTACAGCGAGCGAGCGAGAGAGCGAGAGAGAGAGATGAACGTGTTTGGTGGCGATCGATCATAACAGCAAGCCACAGTACGATTGGTGTGCAGGACGAAGCGTGAACTCTGAGAGCAAGCTCCGGAAATGATTTCACGGGAATCACAGCTCAGCTAACGTATCCGATCATGTTTTGCAGATACACATATGTCCGGCATTAAGTATCCTGTGGCTCGAAACTTCGAACATTTCTTGAGAAGATACGGCGATCAATGGAGAAAACGTAGAATGCCGATTGATAGGGTCTTTTTTGGGGCTTGCCAGGTGGACGTATTTCGCCTTTAAATGTGTCGAGCAAGCCTTTGCTGGTCCAGGCCCGTGTGCGCTAGTTCGCCCACTTCGCAATTTCTTCGGCACGGAGCGGAGCTGGTTCGGATGAGCGGTGATTCAGGGGTCGGCTCGGGAGTTCTGATGCTGGAGTGGCGGAGCCTTGGTGGAGAAGAGGCCGTCCTGCTGGGGTCGGCCGCTGGTTCCTGCAAGGAGGTCGGGTCGGGTAGGTTCCCGACGTGACCCCTCCGACGATCAAGTCAGTTTTGTGGTCTTTTTTTGCGATCCCCCCGCCCTGTGTAGGTGCAGGAGCTTTTATAGTGGCTTCATAGGTTGTTCGTACCTGACGACCTTACCGCATTCATGACTCACCATGCCGCCGCGCCTCTCGCCATGCCTGCTGTACTGGTGGTGAGGCGTGCGCCTGCAGGTGTGGGTTGCCGACCTTACCCGTGCCAGGTCGGCCGTACGGCAACGTGTTGCCGCACTTCCCGCCACGCCTGCCGTACTTGTGGTGAGGTGTGCGCCTACAGGTGGGAGTAGCTGACCTTACCTGTGCCAGGTCAGCATGTACGGTAACTGGTGTCTTTGGACCAATCACGTTGGTTTGGCCACGTCAGCGACCTAGCTGTCCGGGGCGCGCGATGACTTGGCGGTCAGGTCGGCATCTGTCGTATCATTCTTCCCCCCCAGGTAGACCTTCTCGAGGCGCCTGTTGGGGGTGCCGAAGATGAGGTCTTGCGCTTGATCGCTGTTTGGGGCTGCCTTAAACTAGTCCTGAGCGTGGGCTTCTGAGGATTTCGAGTGATGTGGAACGTGGGGCAGCCCGAGTAGATCCGACCGAGCCTGAGCTCGGTAATGTAGTGCAGGAAGCTGAATCCGACCGAGCCTGAGCTCGGGAGTACAGCGCAGCAAGAGTAGATCCGACCGAGCGTAAGCTCAGGAATGTAGTGCAGGAAGTTGAATCCGACCGAGCCTGAGCTCGGGAGTACAGCGCAGCAAGAGTAGATCCGACCGAGCGTAAGCTCGGGAATGTAGTGCAGGAAGTTGAATCTGACCGAGCCTGAGCTCGGGAGTACAGCGCAGCAAGAGTAGATCCGACCGAGCGTAAGCTCGGGAATGTAGTGCAGGAAGTTGAATCCGACCGAGCCTGAGCTCGGGAGTACAGCGCAGCAAGAGTAGATCCGACCGAGCGTAAGCTCGGGAATATGGCGCAGGAAGCCAAATCCGACCGAGCCTGAGCTCGGGAATGCAGCGTAGCAAGGGTAGATCCGACCGAGCCTAAGCTCGGGAATATGGCGCAGGAAGCCAAATCCGACCGAGCCTGAGCTCGGGAATACATCGAGCAAATGACCTCGGGCACGAGTCCGGGGATTTGGCCGAGAGGGTGAACTCGGGCGCAAATCCGGGGATCTGGCCGAGAGAGTGAACTCGGGCGCAAATCCGGGGATCTGGCCGAGAGGGTGAACTCGGGCGCAAATCCGGGGATCTGGCCGAGAGAGTGAACTCGGGCGCAAATCCGGGGATCTGGCCGAGAGGGTGAACTCGGGCACAAATCCGGAGATCTGGCCGAGAGAGTGAACTCGGGCGCAAATCCGGGGATCTGGCCGAGAGGGTGAACTCGGGCACAAATCCGGAGATCTGGCCGAGAGAGTGAACTCGGGCGCAAATCCGGGGATCTGGCCGAGAGGGTGAACTCGGGCGCAAATCCGGGGATCTGGCCGAGAGGGTGAACTCGGGCGCAAATCCGGGGATCTGGCCGAGAGAGTGAACTCGGGCGCAAATCCGGGGATCTGGCCGAGAGGGTGAACTCGGGCACAAATCCGGAGATCTGGCCGAGAGAGTGAACTCGGGCGCAAATCCGGGGATCTGGCCGAGAGGGTGAACTCGGGCACAAATCCGGAGATCTGGCCGAGAGAGTGAACTCGGGCGCAAATCCGGAGATCTGGCCGAGAGAGTGAACTCGGGTGCAAATCCGGGGATCTGGCCGAGAGGGTGAACTCGGGCGCAAATCCGGAGATCTGGCCGAGAGAGTGAACTCGGGCGCAAATCCGGGGATCTGGCCGAGAGGGTGAACTCGGGCGCAAATCCGGGGATCTGGCCGAGAGAGTGAACTCGGGCGCAAATCCGGGGATCTGGCCGAGAGGGTGAACTCGGGCACAAATCCGGAGATCTGGCCGAGAGAGTGAACTCGGGCGCAAATCCGGGGATCTGGCCGAGAGGGTGAACTCGGGCGCAAATCCGGAGATCTGGCCGCTGCTAAAATGCCCCCCCTTTTTTTTTTTTTTTTTTTTTTTTGGCACGCATAAATATATGTATATATGTATATTTCCTAGGGTTTCGGTCGCAATCATGGCGCATTCAATGCGCTGAGTGTTTCCTCGGCGCGACGACGTTTTCTCTTACCTCGGGAATCTGAAACGGCACGCCTGGGCGCTATAAATTGGTTGGGGGGTTGCGCAGAGACCTCACTTGCTCTTTTTGCTTTCTCGCTGCCTCTGCCTCGGACCACCCTAGTAGTCCTCGCTTTTTCAGCTCGGCAACCCCCTTCTAAACAGGTCACGATGACCTCGTCGGACTCCTCCACTAGTGTCAGGGTCGCTTCTCCCTCGGAGTCGGGGGAGTCGAGTCGTAGTGGTCCCGGGGCTAGTTCCTCGGGAGCGTCTTCTGGGCCCCCGTCGCCTGTCGACGCGCGGGTTCAGAGGGACTTGGAGGTCATGATGTCACATCATGACCTCGACTCGGCGGTGACCGAGGGGTCACTTGCCGCAATCAGGGCACGGTACAGCATCCCGGCTGAATACGGGTTGTATGTTCCAGAGCCGGGGCAACGTCCTTACAGTTTGGACGTCCCCGGCATGTGCATCTCGGTAGATGCCCTGGAAGCCGGCCTTAGGTTTCCTTTGCACCCTCTGATCGAGGAGTGCCTGAAGCGGTGGAGAGTCTCTCCGAGCCAGGTAGCGCCCAACTCGTGGCGTTACCTAGTGGTTTTTTTAGGTGAGTGCCGGGGAGCGGGAATTATCCCGACCCGGGACTTGTTCATGGCGTGCTTTCGCCTGTGCAAGAGTCGGGGAGGTTACTACCTCACCGCCCGTGTAGGTTTTAGGGTTGCCGGGGCGCCTTCCAGCAACAAGGGCTGGAAGTCCCGCTACCTTTATGTCAGTGGTCTGGGTTGGGGATTCGGGTTTAGCTGGTCGGCTCATCCGATTGGCAATGCCCCCCCTTATTTGTCCGAGGAGGAGGCCGTCCTGGTCGGTCGACTGAAGGGGATTCTTTCCTCTTCTTGTGCGATTAAGGAAATGACCGAGCTTTGGCTCGTTGAGGCGGGTTTGAGTCCGGCCTCTAAGGGTACTAGCTTTTTATTTTGTTCAAGCCTTGCTAATCTTTTACTGACCTGTAAGTTGTGACGCAGATCGGATGGACCTCGGAGATCTACGTGGGATGCCGAGAGTAGCTGGGGGACGGGTCCCGCCGAGCCGCCCCTCCGCTCATGAGGCCCGTGCCTCCCCAGCTCGGGAGGCTCCAAGGGTGTCGGCGAAGAGACCGGCTCCCCCTCCGACTGGACGTGCTGATGCGACGGGGAAACCCGTCAAGAAGACAAAGGTGCTGTCGAGGAAGCACAAGTCCCCGGCCGACGAAGGAGGCTCCCGACACCGCTCCAAGGGAAAAGAGCCCGCCGCGTCGCCTGCGAGACCGGAAGCGCCCACCGAGTCTGAGGAGGGGGCCGCTTCCCCGGTTCATGAGCGCCCGAGGTCCATGAAGGACCTCTTCAGGACGAAGGTCTGCAAAGGAGACCAGGGCTACTATGCCCTGATGATGTTTGACCTAGGGCTCCAAGACCCCGAGAAGGAGCTGCAGGCTCGGTGGGCGGGACTAAGGAACTCGACGAAGGTATGGCACACTTCGTCCGCCGCCGAGGAATATGAAAGGGGGATTCTCCATCCTCAATTGGCACGGGAGCTGTACACGCTCCCGTCGGAGGTCTTGATGGCCCGAGCTACTAAAGAGCTCGTCCTGGTAAGCCGGCCGACTTACGAATTTCCTTCCCATTCTCCCTCTCTTTTTTTTTTTTTTTTTTAACAAAGTCCTTCTGTGCAGAGCCAGCACCTTCAAATGGCGTCGGTCGACCGGGTCCATGATGCTGGTCGACTGATCACTTTCATGGACCACCGGGTCAAGCAGCAGCAGGAGGAGCTCGACGTCCTGAAGTCGAAGGGCGGGCCCGAGGCAGTTGCTGAGGCGGAGGAGCGGGCGTCGAGGCTACAGGAGGAGCTCGAGAAGATCAAGGCCGAAAAAGCAGAGGAGCTCCTCAAGCATGAGGCCTCGGAAAAAGAGCTGAGGGGTCATCTGGGTGACTCCCATCACCTGCTGAAGGAGGCCCGGGCCAGGGCCAGGAGGATGGACGACGAGCTGCTCCAATCGGTGAAGGACTTGGAGCAGGCTCGAGCTGAGCTGCCCAAAATTGCCGTCGCGGAATACAAGGAGTCCCTCGGCTTTAAAGAAGGTTTAAAGCGGATGGGACGGGTCACCTACGAGTACGGATATCGGGTGGCGCGAGCTCGTTTTCGTGCCCGCCACCCCGACGCCGACGTCGAAGAGGATCCGTTCACGATTTACCCCGAGGACGACTCAGTACCAATGGAGCGTCGGCAAGATTTTGACGACTCGGTGCCTCCCGAGTCTTAGTTTTGTTTCTTCTAGGAACTTGTAACTCGGGTCAGGTAGCCCTTAGATCGGCCCTGACCTATTTTGTTCTTTTCCTTTTTTGAAGCTTGTAACCCGGGTCGGCCTCGACCTCCTTTGTACTTTTTCCAAGGGTTAATACAAGTCGGGTCATTTTGGTGCCACCGTTGCATTCCAATTTGGTACGAGTTGCGACACATGGTCATACGTAGAACTTTCGCAGGTTCGTGATATGCCAGGTTCTTGGTAGTACTCGACCTTCCATGGTTGCCAGTGTATAAGTCCCGTCTCGGATAGTGTCTATAACTCGGTAGGGACCCTCCCAGTTCGGGGCCAGCTTGCCGCGGGATCTAGTCGGATCACTGACCTCGGTCTTGCGGAGCACCAAGTCGCCCGGGCCGACACGCTTTGGGCGCACTTGTTGGTTGTAGGTTTTCGCGACAGCCCTCCGGTAAGCCAGCGCTCGGAGATGAGCATCGGCCCGCTTTTCCTCCAATAGGTCGAGATTTTTACGGAGTTGCTGATCAGACTCCTCCCGATGTTGACTTTGAGTGCGAAGGGTTGGGAAGACCACCTCGGGAGGCAGCACGACCTCAGACCCGAACGCCAAGCTATAAGGCGATTCGCCCGTCGGGGTCTTAGGGGTCGTTCTCAACGCCCAAAGGACACTCGGGAGTTCATCCACCCAGGAAGTCGTGGCGTTGGAGACCCTCTTCTTTAATCCTTCAAGGATGGCTCGGTTTGTTACCTCGGCCAGACCGTTAGCCTGGGGATGAGCCACCGAGCTGAACTTCAGTTGGATGCGATAGCTCTGGCAGAACGCCTTGAACTTGGCGTTGTTGAATTGCGTGCCATTGTCGGTGATGATCGCCTTAGGGAGGCCGAACCTGGTTATGATGTTCTTCCACACGAACCCTTCGACTTGCTTCTCGGTGATGGAGGCCAGCGGCTCGGCTTCGAGCCACTTGGTGAAATAATCGACGCCGACTATCAGGAACCTTCTCTATCCCGAGGCTGGGGGGAAGGGACCGAGGAGGTCCATTCCCCATTGGGCGAAGGGCCAGGCGCAGTCGGCGGTCGAGAGCGGCACCATCGGTCTATGTTGGAATTGGGCATGCTTTTGGCATGGCTCGCAATTTTGAACATATGCTTGAGCATCCTTTCGTAGTGTAGGCCAATAGTATCCTTGCCTTAGGACCATGTGTGCCAGGGTGCGAGCGCCGACATGGTCTCCACATATACCTTCATGGATCTCGGCTAAGGTGGTCTGTGCCTCGGTCGGGTTCAGACAACGAAGCAGAGGTCGGCTGAAACCTCGTCGGTAGAGGCGGCCATCAATGATGCAGTACCATGACTCCGCCCTTCTGACTCTTCGGGCGGCCGCCTTATCCTCAGGTAGGACTCCCGCTTGTTTGAAGCGGAGGATCTCGTTGGTCCAGCCTCCATCTTCTTGGTCGACGGTCATGAGGGTCGGGCCAATGGATGGCCCGACGGTCCTAACCGTTGGCCCGGTTGGTGTGTCGGTTGCGCGGGAGGAGGCCAATTTGGCCAAGGCGTCTGCCTGCGTGTTCTCGTTGCGGGGCACCTTGGTGATGATGAACTTTTGAAATCGCGCCGCTGCCAGCCGTACCTTGGCGAGGTATTTGATCATTGCCGCTTCCCGTGTTTCGAATGTGCCATTAACTTGGCCAGCGACAAGTTAGGAGTCGGTGAATACCTCTATATCTTCTGCCCCTAGGTCGGCTGCGACCTTGAGGCCGAACAGGAGCGCTTCATACTCGGCTTCGTTGTTTGTGGCTCTGAACCCCAGTCGCAAAGCATGTTCGTAAATGTGACCGGAGGGGTCTTTGAACACCAGGCCGACCCCTCCTCTCTCCGAGTTTGCTGACCCGTCGATATGTAAGGTCCATCCGGGGGTCGGACTTTGGGGGACTGGTGGCTGCATGAGCTCCGACAGGAAGTCCGCGAGCACTTGGCCTTTAATTGCCTTTTTTGGCTCATATTCGATATCGAACTCCCCCAACTCTACCGACCACTTCAGCATCCGACCTGCAACATCAAATTTGGAGAGGATCTGTCGCAGGGGTTGGTCGGTTATCACCTTAATGGGGTGTGTCTGGAAATATGGCCTCAGTTTTCTGGAGGCCAGAATAAGCGCCAAGGCTATCCTTTCTATAAGGGGGTATCGAAGCTCAGGTCCTGCCAAGACGTGGCTGGTGTAGTAGACCGGCCTTTCCCCGGTTTTGTCCAGTGTTACCAGGACCGAGCTAACAGCCAGGTCGGTCGCGGCGAGGTACAGGCCGAGCGACTCGCCATCCTTCACCGAGGCCAGCTGCGGCAGGTTCCCGAGGTGACTTTTTAGCTGGCGGAAGGCCTCCTCGCACTCGGGGGTCCATTTGAAGTCTTTTGCCGACTTCAATGCTCGAAGAAAGACTGAACTCTTATCTCCGGCCCGAGAAATGAAGCGGCTCAGGGCCGCTATCCTTCCTGCAAGTCGTTGTACCTCCTTTACAGTCTTGGGTGACTGCATCTCCTGTATGGCTTTTATTTTGTCAGGGTTGACATCGATTCCTCGCTGGTGCACTATGAAGCCGAGAAACTTCCCGGCAGTGATGCCGAAAGTACACTTCATTGGGTTGAGGCGCATCCTGTATTTTCTCAATGTGCGAAATGTTTCCTCCAGGTCGGAGAGATGGGTCTCGGCATGTCGGCTTTTGACTATCATGTCGTCGACATATATTTCCATGTTCCTGCCGACTTGGTCCTTGAACATTCGGTTGACGAGGCGCTGATAGGTCACACCGGCGTTCTTCAATCCGAACGGCATCACCTTGTAGCAATATGTGCCATTGTGCGTGATAAATGCCGTGTTTCTTTTGTCTCTCGGGGCCATTTGGATCTGGTTGTATCCCGAGAAGGCATCCATAAAAGAGAACAGCTGATGCCCGGACGTGGCGTCCACAAGTTGGTCAATGCGAGGGAGCGGGTAGCAGTCCTTCGGGCAAGCCCGATTGAGATCAGTGTAATCAACACACATCCGCCAATTTCCATTCGCCTTTTTAACAAGTACAACATTGGACAGCCAGGTCGGGTAGTTTACTTCCTCGACGAGCTGTGCGTCCAACAGGCGGGTGACCTCGTCTTCTATGGCCTTCTGGCGATCCGGGGTGAACTTTCGCGGGCGTTGCTTTACTGGTCGGGCGTCGGGGGAGATGTTTAGGTAGTGTTGGGCAACCTCCGGGTCGACCCCTGGCATGTCGTTCGGGGTCCATGCGAAGACGTCGTCGTTCTTCCTCAGGAAATCTATCAGCTGGATTTGCTGATCCTCCGTTAACTCCGCCCCGACCTTTACTAATTTGCCCATGCGACTCGGGTCCAGTGGTAGCTCGAGAATTTTCTCTGCGGAGTGGGCATCCCGGGCGTCTTTCACTGGGTCCGGAGTCGTGGCGTTGATCGGTCCGGTTCTTGGCTTTTTGCACAGCGTTGTCGCCGCCAGATAGCATTGTCTGGATTCCTTCGGGTCGCTCCTGACCTCGCCGACCCCGGCTCGAGTTGGAAACTTCAAGACCCGGTGGTACGTTGAGACGACCGCCCTGAGCCGATTTAGGGTCGGGCGCCCGATGATGGCGTTGTAGGCGGATGGGAGCCTGACCACCATGAATGGCACTATCAGGGTCTTTGACCTCGGCTCTCCCCCGAGCGTGACAGGGATCGTAGTCGTCCCCATGGGGGAAATGGAGTCCCCAGTGAACCCTGTCAAGGTAGATGTCAGGGGGGTGAGGTCCAGGTCGGTCAGTCCCAACTGTTGGAAGGCATTGAAATATAAAATGTCGGCCGAACTTCCCGTGTCGATCATAACCCGCTTGACGTAGGCGTTTGCCATGCGGACTGAGATCACTAGCGCGTCGTCGTGAGATGCATGCTCCTCGTCCTGCGATCTGAACGCGACGTCGAGCTCTTCGTGGTGCATCGGCATCTTCCCGACCTTGGATCGCGCATAAGCTTTGCGTGCCGACGAGCTGTTGCCGCCCGAGGCTGGGCCGCCGAAGATGACGTCGATCTATTTTTCGACCGGGCCCTGTGGTCGGGGAGACGGGTCTCGGGGTGGCCGGTCGTCCGAGAGAGGTGGCTGTTCTCGGACGTATCGCAGCAAATGACCGCGCTTGATGAGGTCCTCGATCTGGTACTGGAGGTCGCGACATTCCTCGGTGTCGTGACCATACTCCCGATGGAACCGGCAGTACCTCCTCTTGTCACGCCGCTCAGGATGCGACTTCATTGGGCTTGGTGTTTTCAAGAGTCCCTTCTCCCGTATTTGGAGGAAGATCTCGGTTCGGGTCGAGTTGAGGGGGATTGGAGGAGGTCTGGCTGGTAACAGGCCCGACCTATCCTCCCTTTTCCTGAGAGGCGGGGTTGGATGCCCCCGAGACTGCTCGCCCCGTGGGCGTTTCGCCTCGTCCCGCTTGCCGGCTATTAGAGTCTCGGCCGCCACGTACTGATGTGCCCGCTGCAACATCTCGGGCAGAGTTGTTGGTGGCCGCTCGATCAGCGACCAGAAGAACCTAGAAGGCCTCAGTCCCGTCAGAAATACCTGGATGGCCAGGGACGGATGGAGGTCCGGAATGCCCTGTACTTGTGAGGTGAACCTTCTCACGAATTGGGAGAGGGGTTCATCGCTCCCTTGGGCCATCCCGAGGAGTGAGGCTGTGGTGGGCCTTGGGCGCGCGCTTGCCAAGAAATTGGACTCAAATTCTCTTGCCAATACATCAAATGATGGTATGGAGGCGGGTTTTAGCCGGGCATACCAGTTTCTGGCCGATCCTCGGAGGGTGGTCGGGAAGGCTCGACACATCAGTGCCTCTGAAGTGTCATACAGGGCCATCTGGGCGCAGAACGTAGCAATATGCTCCTTTGGGTCTCCGCTGCCGTCATAGGGTTCGAGGGCAGGTAGCCTGAATGTGGGCGGCAGGGGCTTTGAGTGTATCTCAGGGGTAAAGGGGGAGCCCCCTTTTGGGCCCTCCCCAGCTTCGTCTTTCGACCTGAGGACTTCTCTCTGAACCTCGTCGAGTCGTCGATGGACTCGACGGACCTGTACCCTCAAGGAGTCGGTGGAATTAGTTGATAGGACGTCGAGATCAGGTTCAGTCGGTGTCGGGTTGCAAGAGCGGCTTTGTGATTGGCTTGGTATTGACGTCGGCGAAGCCGGGATCCGAGGTGGGGGGGCCTCGGTGACCCGTGGTGGTGGCGCCTCGGCGACGGGTGGGATTCCCCGACTTGGGGCCGTCGGAGACTCCGCCTGCGGAGGCGCTGATTGGTGTGCCGCCGACTGCACCAGTTGCGGTAGATACGGGATTATGGTCTGCACCATGCCCGCGAGCGCCTGGACTTGACTGGTGAGGCCGAGGAAGGCCTCGGCGGTGACCATGGGGGGTGCAGGATTGGACACGGGTGACGGGAACCCGGGGTCAGTCATCATTCTCCAAAAGCGATTGGGAGTCGGCATAGCAGCCGGGGCTTCCTCGGCCGACCGAGGGTGATCGGGTTCTGTTCGGCGCTCTGGTGCCGAGTCAGCGAGTGAGCGTTCTGGCGACATGGGCACTCCTTCTAGCGCCAAAATGATAGGGTCTTTTTTGGGGCTTGCCAGGTGGACGTGTTTCGCCTTTAAATGTGTCGAGCAAGCCTTTGCTGGTCCAGGCCCGTGTGCGCTAGTTCGCCCACTTCGCAATTTCTTCGGCACGGAGCGGAGCTGGTTCGGATGAGCGGTGATTCAGGGGTCGGCTCGGGAGTTCTGATGCTGGAGTGGCGGAGCCTTGGTGGAGAAGAGGCCGTCCTGCTGGGGTCGGCCGCTGGTTCCTGCAAGGAGGTCGGGTTGGGTAGGTTCCCGACGTGACCCCTCCGACGATCAAGTCAGTTTTGTGGTCTTTTTTTGCGACCCCCCCCGCCCTGTGTAGGTGCAGGAGCTTTTATAGTGGCTTCATAGGTTGTTCGTACCTGACGACCTTACCGCATTCATGACTCACCATGCCGCCGCGCCTCTCGCCATGCCTGCTGTACTGGTGGTGAGGCGTGCGCCTGCAGGTGTGGGTTGCCGACCTTACCCGTGCCAGGTCGGCCGTACGGCAACGTGTTGCCGCACTTCCCGCCACGCCTGCCGTACTTGTGGTGAGGTGTGCGCCTACAGGTGGGAGTAGCTGACCTTACCTGTGCCAGGTCAGCATGTACGGTAACTGGTGTCTTTGGACCAATCACGTTGGTTTGGCCACGTCAGCGACCTAGCTATCAGGGGCGCGCGATGACTTGGCGGTCAGGTCGGCATCTGTCGTATCACCGATCAACACAGGGAAAAGGATAGTAACGTAAGCATTCGTATTTTAATCGTCCAAAGACGGGCAGCTGCGGCTTGAGATGATTCCTATCACCACAGCGTTCCCAAAGCCCAGCGTCGTCGATCGTCGCAACGCGGGCCGAACACCATGAAATTTATCAGGGTGACATCACCCCCTTACGTGTCTCCCCGTGTGTGTGTGTGTGTGACTTGGTACAACGGCACAGCAGATCTCTTCTCTGACTTGCTTGTTAGAATTATCTTTGAATTGGATATTATTAGACTTATCTTTTAAAAAAAAAAATTATATAATTCTTTCACAACTTTTGGACATTATTAGAACTTTATATTTTTTATTTATAATTTTAATATATATTATTCTTTAATAAAAAATCGGATGCTGACACACTCGACACCGTTACACGCTCGCTCCACCATACTAACCCCCAAGAGCTCCTCTCCAATCTGAAAGCACCAAATCTCTCTCTCTCTCTCTCTCTCTCTCTCTCTCTCTCCCAAAGATGACGCCGATCGGTTCCCGCAATCCCTCGTTCCTCCTCTCCCTCCTCTGCGTTATCGATGTGTGTGTAAGTTTGGGTTCTTCCCATCCGACACCTCCCCCTCTTCCCATTGAGCCCCTGCCCTCCGCCGCGCAGCTCCGGTGGCAGCTGGGCGAGATGGCCCTCTTCCTCCACTTCGGCCCCAACACCTTCACCGACTCTGAGTGGGGATCCGGCCACGCCCCCCCCTCCGTCTTCCGCCCCGACTCCCTTGACGCCCGCCAGTGGGCGCGGACCGCTGCCGCTGGCGGATTCGCCCGGGTGGTACTCACCGCCAAGCACCACGATGGATTCTGCCTATGGCCTTCTGCCTATACTGACTACTCCGTCCGGTCGAGCCCCTGGCGCGCTGGCCGGGGTGACGTGGTGGCGGAGCTGGCGGCCGCCGCTAGGGAGTATGGGATCGGCTTGGGCATCTACCTCTCCCCGTGGGATCGGCACGATCCGTCCTATGGGAGCACGGTGAAGTACAATGAGTATTATCTGGGGCAGATGACCGAGTTGCTGACCAAGTATGGGAATTCCTGTTGCTTCTCTACCGTTTAATTGCTTCTCTTAACAAAGATCCTGGCTCAAGGTCGTAGCTTTCGCAAATTTGAGGTTCCTGATCAAAATTCATCTTTTTTCTGCGTTTCTTTTGTGTAGTATGTCACTTTATTTCATATATACAAGAAAATTTCCCTGCTTTCCTTCAAGTGAGTTCGGCACAAATTCTTGGCTTTTGGTAACTTGAAACCCCGGTCTGGTATACATAAAAATTTTGAGATGTTCAAGTAGTACAATATGTCATTCAACTGACAGACATTCTACAAGTAGAACTTCTATGATGAATACAAGATTACTAGATTAATAGAGACACCGTAGTTTTACTTTCTTCTTCTTACTTTTTGTCAGAGACTTTCCTGAGTGTGCAGGACTCAATTGAAGTATCACGCCATGAGTACAGATTCAATCAATATCATTATCATGAGCCTTCTTGCATTATACATTATTTTGTCATCTTGTTTGTACATATCCAAAACTTTCTCTCTAGTAATTTAGTCTTCTTCACTCTGATATTGTTGAAGCAAATATCTTAAGAAAACCTGGTTTCAAAATGTAAATATATTTTCCATGAGTTCATAAATATCTTTTGGCTGTTTCCCTTTTTAATGAGTTTGGGATGAAGGATCTCATTCCTATTTGTGATGGTTAATTGCGTGGAGCAGCTACGGTGATATTCAGGAGGTTTGGTTGGATGGTGCAAAGGAAGATGACAGGGAAATGGAGTACCACTTTGACTGCTGGTTTCAGCTTATTCATCAGCTCCAGCCAGGGGTTATGATATTCTCTGATGCTGGCCCAGACACTAGATGGATAGGAGAGGAGGCTGGAGTTGCTGGTTCTACTTGCTGGTCTCTTTTCAACAAGAGTTCTGTCACAATTGGCCACACTGATGAACAGTGAGCACTTTTTTCTTTATTTCTTAGAAAAGCATACGTTGTTTCTTGACCATTATAATTGTGTTATATGCACATTCCTTTTAGGTTATCTTTATAAATCTTCAGATAATGAGTACTCGATGTCCTTACTTATAGTATTTCTTGATAATGTTGCCTTCTGGCCCCTTAGTGTATTGACTTCATCAACACGCTGCAGTGACTAACTTGTTTGGAAATAAAAGCTATCACCTGTTATTTTTCATTCTCTTCCCATAACATCATCTACTACCATATAATTTTTGTGAATTATATAACATACTCAACAGGGAGATCCTATTCCAAAAGGAAATGTCCACAATTTTGTACATCATTCGGCTTCTTTTACATGATTTCAATTGTCTATAAAATGCTTTTAATGAATTGATGCCCTTTGGTAGGAGAGATAATGTGGACACAAATAAACAGTTAGAAACATTGATCACATGTAAATATGTAAAAAAGCTGGTTCCCATTTCTGTCCCTATTTTGTGCTGAATTGTTCTATGGATTTTTAGATATAACTACTGGCTTTATCTTTAATTGTGGTCATCTATCTAAGGGATCCATGAGTTTAAGCTGTATAATGCATTTGGGTGGCATTGATAGTTGATGTACATGCTTATACAGATATCAGTCTGTCAAAAATATGAAATTAAGGTTGATGCATTGTCTGTCATATATGTGATTTGTATTTCAGATGGCTGTCCAGTATTCTCCGGGAGGAATCTGATTGAATGAGAATGTGCGGATGAAAGAAACAGGCAGAACTTGGATCCTGGGCTCTCAATCTTCCCAAGGTTTTAGGAATGATAGTTCTATGGTTACAACCATATTTGGAACCTAACAACCTTTAAATATTCTCACCTTTGCTTCCTTTGGCAAATGCCTTGTCTTTAGAGGACTCCCACCTTCAAATTAATTATGGACAATTCGTCTGGGAACGTACCTTGCTCCATGATTGGCAAAATTTTCATTCATCAGTTCCAGTTCCAGGTGGTATGAAATGTAGACAGTCTCATTCCTCTAACAAAGAGAAGATGCAAATGCATTCTTCATTTGATTGACTTCTCAGTTGTTTAAAGACTAAAAATCACGTAGGCAAAAAATGTTATCTTTCATAACAAATTGGCGCTTTTTTTGGTATTTTGTTACACAAAGTCTAATGACCTAGTATTAAACTTCATTATCATTCTTTAGATCTTACATCAACAACATGTGATATTATATTATTCAACTTCTCTGCACTAAGTTGCCATCATGTCAGTATTATGTTTTTATCTAGTTGCAACTTTCTGCTATTAGGTATATAGCTACCTGAAAACAGAGAGATTAGAAGACCTTTGTACCTATACTTACTGGCACTGTGGCATTGCCTAAAGAATCAATAGCATTGTGAACTATTGATGGATCACTATATTTATTCAACTTCTCTGCACTAAGTTGCCATCACGTCAGTGTTAGGTTTTTAGCTAGTTGCAACTTTCTGCTATTAGGTATATAGCTACCTGAAAACAGAGAGATTAGAAGACCTTTGTACCTATACTTACTGGCACTGTGACATTGCCTAAAGATTCACTGGCATTGTGAATTATTGATGGATCGCAAAATTGGTGCTTTGGTTTAGACTAATATATGGTGCAAACAACCTGATCTAGTAGTAGAAAAAGAGGGATTTCCCAAGGAAATGCTTGCTGAAAGAAAAAAAATCTGCTAAAGTTCTCTGAAAATAAAATGTGGTCAAGTATAAAATGCATGGTTATTCTAGTCAACTGCATTAGTCATTTATTGACTAACAATTGGTCAGCAAATGATCACTAAGAGCGGTGGGCCACAAGATTGTCCATGCTAGAGATCTGCCGAAGTAATCAATTCTTTCTGTAGGAATTTGGATCTACACCAGATATGCTAACCAGAATCTAAATTCGTTCATAAAGGGAACATAAATCTGAAAGCTGACCAAAATTTGAAGTTTATAGCACAGATAATGCTTCTTATTACTCGTGCTAGTATTTGAATGCTTTTTTTCAACTCTTGGATCAATGCATTCATTCCTGTTTCAATTTGTGCATTTTGAACTCAAAATTAAAGCTTTGAGGGGTAGCTTGGAAGTTGGGTAACTAATCCTTGTCTATTTTTTCACTTGCCAGAAGTTCTCGTCATGGAGATCCTCATGGAATTGATTGGCTTCCTGCTGAGTGTGATGTATCCATCAGGCCAGGATGGTTTTGGCACAGTTCAGAACATCCGAAGTCTGCCATGGAACTACTTGATATATATTACAAGTCTGTAGGCAGAAACTGTCTCTTGATTTTGAATGTTCCCCCTAATTCATCGGGCCTCGTATCTGATGAAGACCTTCAGGTTCTTCAGGATTTTACTGCACTTCGGATCACCATATTCTCTCATAACTTAGCTGGGAATGCCACTGCTACTGCAAGCAGTGTGCGTGGAGGTGACAATGAAACTAGGTTTTGTCCCTCAAACGTACTCCAAAAAGGTATTAATAGTTACTGGGCTCCCAACGAGAGTGAATCTGATTGGGCAGTATTCCTTGATCTTGGGCAATTGATATCGTTCAATGTATTACAAATCCAGGAGCCTATCCAGATGGGTCAACGTATTATTGAGTTCCAAGTTGACATTCTGGCATCTGGAGAATGGAAGACCATAGCAAATGGCACAACTATTGGATACAAAAGGCTGCTCCGTTTTCCTATGGTAGAAACCCAATTTTTTAGGTTTATCATCAACAAGTCCCGTGCCAGCCCATTAATATCTTACATTGGCATCCATGTGGACCCTTGCTCCACGGTTTATGATTCACTCACTGCACGGTCTTCCTCTACCAAGAGATTTTCCATCAGGCGAAGATATAAAAGATTTGGATATGCCCTTGGATCTGCGATCTAGGTTGAGAGTAACATTCCTCCTGATAAATGTGTTTGGGCAAGTTGTACCAAGAGAATTTGGTGTTTGGACAGTTTCATCTCCAGCATAGTTCAATAAAAAGAACAATGAGGACGATAAAGGGTGCCGCTTCCACCCATGTTCAACTCCAGGGCCTTCTGCAGGTGTACATTTATTTTTTTCTTGTGTGTACATAAGACGAGCTTTATATAAATCACAATAACTATGCACATTCATATACGTGCCACCGATGTTGTTGCAAAGGAGGTTTTTTCGGGAGGTAAATGGTTGGTAGATAATATGATCAAGAAAATGTTTGGATTAGACTAATTGCAGCAAAACTTTTGACTATTAGCTAAAGATGAGCTTGGATGAATCCAGTAGATGGACTGACCACCAATCTCTTGCCAGTTATGTTGTTGCAATAAGATAATAGAAGAAATATTTCTGGTGCAGCCAAGAAGACAATTGTTCTTGACTCTTGATAGAAAAACTATTGCAAACAATAGCAGGTTGGTTTTCCATTAAGGGCATGTACTACCAGCAAATGTTGCTTGGAAACCTTTCTGAGATGGTCATCAATGCCTTTAAATTTTTCTTGAAGCATGCAATTAATCAGTATAAGACATGAAGTATGACTATCTAAAAGGAATCTCCTCCACAGATAAGAAATAAAAAATAATAAAATCATTTTTCCTGGGAATTTTCCAGTTGATGAAAATGTTAGAGGCCAGCTGCAGAGCTGTGGTAAATATCAACTTCATCTTTCAGCAGTAGTTAATTAACACCATTGGCTGCCAGTGACTTACAGTGAACATGAGAAACAAATTTGGAGATCACACAGTGAATTAGTTCTTTCTTGCATCATAAAGCCACAGATGTTTCACACAGCAGCCAATCATAATTGGTCGAAATTACGGTTTCACCATTGGTCGAAATTACGGTTTCGCCATTGGTCGAAATTACGGTTTCACCATTGGTCGAAATTACGGTTTCGCCATTGGTCGAAATTACGGTTTCGCCATTGGTCGAAATTACGGTTTCGCCATTGGTCGAAATTACGGTTTCGCCATTGGTTACAATTACGGTTTCGCCATTTGTCGAAATTACGGTTTCGCCATTGCTCGAAATTACGGTTTCGCCATTAGTTACAACTACGGTTTCGCCATTGATCGAAATTACGGTTTCGCCATTGGTTACAATTATGGTTTCGCCATTGGTCGAAATTACGGTTTCGCCATTGGTCGAAATTACGGTTTCGCCATTGGTCGAAATTACGGTTTTACCATTGGTCGAAATTACGGTTTCGCCATTGGTCGAAATTACGGTTACGCCATTGGTCGAAATTACGGTTGTGCCATTGGTCGAAATTACGGTTTCGCCATTGGTCGAATTTACGGTTTCGCCATTGGTTCCAATTACGGTTTCGCCATTGGTCGAAATTACGGTTTTGCCATTGGTCGAAATTACGGTTTCACCATTGGTCGAAATTACGGTTTCGCCATTGGTCGAAATTACGGTTTTGCCATTGGTCGAAATTACGGTTTCGCCATTAGTTACACTTACGGTTTCGCCATTGATTGAAATTACGGTTTCGCCATTGGTTACAATTACGGTTTCGCCATTGGTCGAAATTACGGTTTCGCCATTGGTCGAAATTACGGTTTCGCCAATAGTTACAATTACGGTTTTGTCATTCATTGGTTGAAATTACGGTTTCGCCATTAGTCGAAATTACGGTTTCGCCATTGGTCGAAATTACGGTTTCGCCATTGGTCGAAATTACGGTTTCGCCATTAGTTACAATTACGGTTTCGCCATTAGTTACAATTACGGTTTTGCCATTGGTCGAAAATACGGTTTTGCCATTAGTCGAAATTACGGTTTCGCCATTGGTCGAAATTACGATTTTGCCATTAGTTACAATTACGATTTTGCCATTGGTTACAATTACGGTTTTGCCATTAGTCGAAATTACGGTTTTACCATTAGTCGAAATTACGGTTTTGCCATTGGTCGAAATTACGGTTTTGCCATTGGTTACAATTACGGTTTTGTCATTAGTTGAAATTACGGTTTCGCCATTGGTCGAAATTATGGTTTCACCATTGGTCGAAATTATGGTTTCGCCATTGGTTACAATTACGGTTTCGCCATTGGTTACAATTACGGTTTCGCCATTAGTCAAAATTACGGTTTTGCCATTGGTTACAATTACGGTTGTGCCATTAGTTACAATTACGATTTTGCCATTGGTTACAATTACGGTTTTGCCATTGGTCGAAATTACGGTTTTACCATTAGTCGAAATTACGGTTTTGCCATTGGTTACACTTACGGTTTTGTCATTAGTTGAAATTACGATTTCGCCATCGGTCGAAATTACGGTTTCGCCATCGGTCGAAATTACGGTTTCGCCATCGGTCGAAATTACGGTTTCGCCATTGGTCGAAATTATGGTTTCGCCATTGGTTACAATTACGGTTTCGCCATTGGTCGAAATTACGGTTTCGCCATTGGTTACAATTACGTTTTCGCCATTGGTCGAAATTACGGTTTCGCCATTGGTTACAATTACGGTTTCGCCATTGGTCGAAATTACGGTTTTGCCATTGGTTGAAATTACGGTTTCGCCATTGGTCGAAATTACGGTTTTGCCATTAGTTACAATTACGGTTTTGCTATTGGTTGAAATTACGGTTTTACCATTGGTTGAAATTACGGTTTCGCCATTGGTCGAAATTACGCTTTCGCCATTGGTCGAAATTACGATTTCGCCATTAGTTACAATTACAGTTTCGCCATTGGTCGAAATTACGGTTTCGACATGGTTACAATTACGGTTTCACCATTGGTTGAAATTACGGTTTCGCCATTGGTTACAATTACGATTTTGCCATTAGTTACAATTACGGTTTTGTCATTGGTTGAAATTACGGTTTCGCCATTGGTTACAATTACGGTTTCGCCATTGGTCGAAATTACGGTTTCGCCATTGGTCGAAATTACGGTTTCGCCATTAGTTACAATTACAGTTTCGCCATTGGTCGAAATTACGGTTTCGCCATTGGTTACAATTACGGTTTCGCCATTGGTTGAAATTACGGTTTCGCCATTGGTTATAATTACGATTTTGCCATTAGTTACAATTACGGTTTTGCCATTAGTTGAAATTACGGTTTTGCCATTGGTCGAAATTACGGTTTCGCCATTGGACGAAATTACGGTTTCGCCATTGATCGAAATTACGGTTTCGCCATTGGTTACAATTACGGTGTCGCCATTGGTCGAAATTACGGTTTCGCCATTGGTCGAAATTACGGTTTCGCCATTGGTTACAATTACGATTTCGCCATTGGTCGAAATTACGGTTTCGCCATTGGTTACAATTACGGTTTTGCCATTGGTCGAAATTACGGTTTCGCCATTGGTCAAAATTACGTTTTCGCCATTGATCGAAATTACGGTTTCGCCATTGGTCGAAATTACGGTTTCGCCATTGGTTACAATTACGGTTTCGCCATTGGTCGAAATTACGGTTTTGCCATTGGTCGAAATTACGGTTTTGCCATTGGTCGAAATTACGGTTTCGCCATTGGATGAAATTACGGTTTTGCCATTGGTCGAAATTACGGTTTTGCCATTAATCGAAATTACGGTTTCGCCATTGGTCGAAATTACGGTTTCGCCATTGGTCGAAATTACGGTGTCGCCATTGGTCGAAATTACGGTTTCACCATTGGTTACAATTACGGTTTCGCCATTGGTCGAAATTACGGTTTTGCCATTGGTCGAAATTACGGTTTTGCCATTGGTCAAAATTACGGTTTCGCCATTGGTCGAAATTACGTTTTCGCCATTGATCGAAATTACGGTTTCGCCATTGGTCGAAATTACGGTTTCGCCATTGGTCGAAATTACGGTTTCGCCATTGGTCGAAATTACGGTTTCGCCATTGGTTACAATTACGGTTTCGCCATTGGTCGAAATTACGGTTTCGCCATTGGTTACAATTACGTTTTCGCCATTGGTCGAAATTACGGTTTCGCCATTGGTTACAATTACGGTTTCGCCATTGGTCGAAATTACGGTTTTGCCATTGGTTGAAATTACGGTTTCGCCATTGGTCGAAATTACGGTTTTGCCATTAGTTACAATTACGGTTTTGCTATTGGTTGAAATTACGGTTTTACCATTGGTTGAAATTACGGTTTCGCCATTGGTCGAAATTACGCTTTCGCCATTGGTCGAAATTACGATTTCGCCATTAGTTACAATTACAGTTTCGCCATTGGTCGAAATTACGGTTTCGACATGGTTACAATTACGGTTTCACCATTGGTTGAAATTACGGTTTCGCCATTGGTCGAAATTACGATTTTGCCATTAGTTACAATTACGGTTTTGCCATTGGTTGAAATTACGGTTTCGCCATTGGTTACAATTACGGTTTTGCCATTGGTCGAAATTACGGTTTCGCCATTGGTCGAAATTACGGTTTCGCCATTAGTTACAATTACAGTTTCGCCATTGGTCGAAATTACGGTTTCGTCATTAGTTACAATTACAGTTTCGCCATTGGTCGAAATTACGGTTTCGCCATTGGTCGAAATTACGGTTTCGCCATTAGTTATAATTACAGTTTCGCCATTGGTCGAAATTACGGTTTCGCCATTGGTTACAATTACGGTTTCGCCATTGGTTGAAATTACGGTTTCGCCATTGGTTATAATTACGATTTTGCCATTAGTTACAATTACGGTTTTGCCATTGGTTGAAATTACGGTTTTGCCATTGGTCGAAATTACGGTTTCGCCATTGGTCGAAATTACGGTGCCGCCATTGGTCGAAATTACAGTTTCGCCATTGGTCGAAATTCCGGTTTCGCCATTGGTTACAATTACGGTTTCGCCATTGGTCGAAATTACGGTTTCGCCATTGGTTACAATTACGGTTTTGCCATTGGTCGAAATTACGGTTTCGCCATTGGTCGAAATTACGTTTTCGCCATTGATCGAAATTACGGTTTCGCCATTGGTCGAAATTACGGTTTCACCATTGGTCGAAATTACGGTTTCGCCATTGGTTACAATTACGGTTTCGCCATTGGTTACAATTACGGTTTCGCCATTGGTCGAAATTACGGTTTTGCCATTGGTCGAAATTACGTTTTTGCCATTGGTTGAAATTACGGTTTCGCCATTGGATGAAATTACGGTTTTGCCATTGGTCGAAATTACGGTTTTGCCATTGATCGAAATTACGGTTTCGCCATTGGTCGAAATTATGGTTTCGCCATTGGTCGAAATTACGGTTTCGCCATTGGTCGAAATTACGGTTTCGCCATTGGTCGAAATTACGGTGTCGCCATTGGTTACAATTACGGTTTCGCCATTGGTTACAATTACGGTTTCGCCATTGGTCGAAATTACGGTTTCGCCATTGGTTACAATTACGTTTTCGCCATTGGTCGAAATTACGGTTTCGCCATTGGTCGAAATTACGGTTTCGCCATTGGTCGAAATTACGGTTTCGCCATTGGTTACAATTACGGTTTCGCCATTGGTCGAAATTACGGTTTCGCCATTAGTCGAAATTACGGTTTTGCCATTAATCGAAATTACGCTTTTGCCATTAGTCGAAATTACGGTTTTACCATTAGTCGAAATTACGATTTTACCATTAGTTACAATTACGGTTTTGCCATTAGTCGAAATTACGCTTTTGCCATTAGTCAAAAGTACGGTTTTGCCCTTAGTCGAAATTACGGTTTTGCCATTAGTTGAAATTACGGTTTTGCCATTAGTCGAAATTACGGTTTTGCCATTAGTCGAAATTACGTTTTTGCCATTAGTCGAAATTACGATTTTACCATTAGTTACAATTACGATTTTGCCATTAGTCGAAATTACGATTTTGCCATTAGTCGAAATTACGGTTTTGCCATTAGTCTAAATTACGGTTTTGCCATTAGTCGAAATTACGGTTTTGCCATTAGTCGAAATTACGGTTTTACCATTAGTCGAAATTACGCTTTTGCCATTAGTCGAAATTACGGTTTTATCATTAGTTGAAATTACGGTTTTGCCATTAGTCGAAATTACGGTTTTGCCACCCCGACGCCGACGTCGAGGAGGATCCGTTCACCATTTACCCCGAGGACGACTCAGTACCAATGGAGCGTCGGGAGGATTTTGACGACTCGGTGCCTCCTTAGTTTTGACGAGTCTTAGATTTGTTCCTTAGTTTTTATTCCGTTTGGGAACTTGTAACTCGGGTCAGGTAGCCCTTAGATCGGCCCTGACCTGTTTTGTTTTTTTCCTTTTCCTTTTTGTAGCTTGTAACTCGGGTCAGGTAGCCCTCAGGTCGGCCCTGACCCGTTTTGTATTTTCCACAAGTCAAAACAAGTCCCGACGTTTCGGTGCCATTGTTGCATCTTGATTTGGTACGAGTCGTAATACATGGTCAAACGTAAAACTTTCACAAGTTCGTGATGTGCCAAGTTCTCGGTAATACCCGACCTTCCATGGTTGCCATATAAGTCCCCTCTCGGATAGTATCTGTGACCCGGTAAGGACCCTCCCAATTTAGGGCCAGCTTACCACGGGACCGAGTCGGATCGCTGACCTCGGTTTTCCAGAGGACCAGGTCGCCCGTCCCGACGTGCTGTGGGCGTACGCGTCGGTTGTAGATTCTTGCGACAGCCCTCCTGTAGGCCAGCGCTCTGAGATGAGCATCGGCCCGTCTTTCCTCTAATAGGTCGAGGTTCCTGCGGAGGTTCTGATCGGACCCCTCCTGACTTTGGGTCTGGATTCGGAGAGTCGGGAAAACCACCTCGGGGGGCAGTACGGCTTCCGTGCCGAACGCCAAGCTGTAAGGTGACTCACCCGTCGGGGTTTTAGGGGTTGTTCTCAACGCCCATAGGACACTCGGGAGCTCCTCTACCCAAGAAGTTGTGGCGTTGGAGACCCTCTTTTTCAATCCTTCAAGGATGGCTCGGTTTGTTACCTCGGCCAGGCCATTAGCTTGGGGATGGGCAACCGAGCTAAAATTTAGTTGGATGCGATAGCTCTGGCAGAACGCTTTGAACTTTGTATTGTTGAACTGCATGCCATTATCGGTGATGATCGCCCTTGGGAGGCCGAACCTGGTTATGATGTTCTTCCATACGAATCCTTCAACTTGCTTTTCGGTGATGGAGGCCAGCGGCTCGGCTTCGAGCCACTTGGTGAAATAGTCGACGCCTACTATCAAAAACCTTCTCTGTCCAGAAGCTGGGAGGAAGGGGCCGAGGAGGTCCATTCCCCATTGGGCGAAGGGCCATGCGCAGTCGGCAGTCGAGAGTGGTACCATCGGCCTATGTTGGAGTCGGGCGTGCTTTTGGCATGGCTCACAGCCCCGAACATAAGCTTGGGCATCCTTTCGTAGCGTAGACCAATAATAACCTTGCCTGAGGACCATGTGAGCCAGGGTGCGCGCGCCGACATGGTCTCCGCATATTCCCTCGTGGATCTCGGCTAACGTGGTATGTGCCTCGGTCAGATTCAAACAGCGAAGCAGGGGTCGGCTGAAGCCTCGCCGGTAGAGGCGGCCATCGATGATGCAGTACCATGACTCCACCCTTCTGACTCTTCGGGCGGCCGCCTTATCCTCAGGGAGGACTCCCGCTTGTTTGAAGCGGAGGATCTCGTTGGTCCAGCCTCCGTCTTCTTGACCGACGGTCATGAGGGTCGGGCCAATGGATGGCCCGACAGTCCTTACTATGACTCCGGTTGGTGTGTCGGTTGCGCGGGAGGAAGCCAATTTGGCCAAGGCATCTGCCTGCGTGTTCTCGTTGCGGGGCACCTTGGTGATGGTACACCTCTGAAACCGCGTCGTCGCCAATCGCACCTCGGCAAGGTATTTGATCATTGCTGCCTCCCGGGTCTCGAACGTGCCACTGACTTGGCCGGCGACGAGTTGGGAGTCGGTGAACACCTCTATGTCTTCTGCCCCCAAATCGGCTGCGACCTTGAGGCCGAACAGGAGCGCCTCATATTCGGCTTCATTGTTTGTAGCTCTGAACCCCAGTCGCAAGGCATGTTCGTAGACGTGGCCGGAGGGGTCCTCGAGCACCAAGCCGACGCCTCCTCTTTTCGAGTTGGCTGACCCATCGATATGTAAGGTCCATCCGGGGGTCGGATTTTGAAGAACCGGTGGCGGCATGAGCTCCGATAGGAAATCCGCGAGCACTTGGCCTTTGATTGCCTTTCTCGGCTCGTATTCGATATCAAATTCCCCCAACTCTACCGACCACTTCAGCATCCGACCTGCAACATCAAACTTGGAGAGGATCTGGCGCAGAGGTTGGTCGATTATTACTTTAATGGGATGTGTCTGAAAATATGGCCTCAGTTTTCTGGAGGCAAGAATAAGCGCCAAGGCTATCCTTTCTATAGGGGCGTATCGAAGCTCAGGCCCTGCCAAGACGTGGCTGGTGTAGTAGATCGGCCTTTCCCCGGCTTTGTCAAGCGTTACCAGGACCAAGCTAACTGCCAGATCGGTCGCAGCGAGGTATAGGCCGAGAGGCTCGCCATCTTTCACCGAGGCCAGCTGCGGCAGGTTCTCGGGGTGACATTTGAGTTGGTGGAAGGCATCCTCGCATTCGGGGGTCTATTTGAAGTCTTTTGCCGACTTTAATGCGTGAAAAAAGGCTGAACTCTTGTCACCGGCCCGGGAAATGAAGCGGCTCAGGGCCGCTATCCTTCCCGCAAGTCGTTGTACCTCCTTTGCGGTCTTAGGGGACTGCATCTCCTGTATGACTCTTATTTTGTCGGGGTTGGCATCGATTCCTCGTTGATGCACTATGAAGCCGAGAAACTTCCCGGCCGTGATGCCGAAAGTGCACTTCGCTGGGTTGAGGCGCATCCTGTATTTCTTCAACGTGCGAAATGTTTCCTCCAGGTCGGCGAGATGGGTCTCGGCATGTCGGCTTTTGACTATCATGTCGTCGACATATATTTCCATGTTCCTTCCGACCTGGTCCTTGAACATTCGATTGACGAGGCGCTGATAGGTCGCACCGGCATTCTTCAATCCGAACGGCATCACCTTGTAGCAGTATGTCCCATTGTGCGTGATAAATGTCGTGTTTCTTTTGTCTCTCGGGGCCATTTGGATCTGGTTGTATCCCGAGAAGGCATCCATAAAAGAGAGCAGCTGATGCCCGGACGTGGCATCCACAAGTTGGTCGATGCGGGGAAGCGGGTAGCAGTCCTTCGGGCAAGCCCGATTGAGATCAGTATAATCAACACACATCCGCCAATTTCCATTTGCCTTTTTAACGAGTACAACATTGGACAACCAGGTCGGGTACTTTACTTCTTCGACGAGCTGTGCGTCCAACAGGCGTGTGACCTCGTCTCCTATGGCTTTCTGGCGATCCGGAGCAAATTTCCGCGGGCGCTGCTTCACCGGCCGGGCGTCGGGGGAAATGTTTAAGTAGTGTTGGACAATCTCCGGGTCGACCCCTGGCATGTCGTTCAGAGTCCACGCGAAAACGTCGTCGTTCCTCCTCAGGAAGTCTATCAGCTGAACTTGTTGACTCTTCGTAAGCTCCGACCCGACCTTTACCAGCTTGCTCATGCGGCTCGGGTCCAACGGTAGCTCGAGAACTTTCTCTGCGGAGTGGGCGTCCGGGGCAACTTCCACTGGGTCAGGATGCGTGGCATTGATCGGTTCGGCTCTTGGCTTCTTGCATAGTGCTGTCGCCGTCAGGTAGCATTGTCTGGACTCCTTCGGGTCACTCCTGACCTCGCCGACCCCGGCTCGAGTTGAAAACTTCAAGATCCGGTGGTACGTTGAGACGACCGCCCTAAGCCGGTTTAGGGTCGGGCGCCCGATGATGGCGTTGTATGCGGATGGGAGCATGACCACCATGAATGATACCATCAGTGTCTTTGACCTCGGCTCTCCCCCGAACGTGACAGGGATCGTAGTCGTCCCCATGGGAGAAATGGAATCCCCCGTGAACCCTGTCAAGGTAGATGTTAGGGGGGTGAGGTCTAGGTCGGTCAGTCCCAATCGCTGGAATGCATCGAAGTATAAAATGTCGGCCGAACTTCCCGTGTCGATCATAACCCGCTTGACGTAGGCGTTTGCCATGCGGATCGAGATTACTAGCGCGTCATCGTGAGATGCATGCTCTTCATCTTGCGACATGAATGTGACATCGAGCTCTTCGTGATGTAGCGGCCTCTTCCCGACCTTAGATCGCGCATATGCTTTGTGTGCCGATGAGTTGTTGCCGCCTGAGGCTGGGCCGCCGAAGATGACGTCGATCTGTTTTTCGACCGGGCCCTGCGGTCGGGGGGACAGGTCTCGGGGAGGTCGACCGTCCGCGAGAGAGGGCTGCTCTCGGACGTATCACCGCAGATGATCGCGCCGAATGAGGTCCTCAATCTGGTACTGGAGGTCGCGACATTCCTCGGTGTTGTGACCATACTCTCGATGGAATCGGCAGTACCTCCTCTTGTCACGCCGCTCAGGATGCGACTTCATCGGGCTTGGTGCCTTCAAGAGTCCCTTCTCCCGTATTTGGAAGAAGATCTCCGTTCGGGTTGAGTTGAGGGGAATTGGAGGAGGTCTGACTGGCAGCAGACCCGACCTGTCCTCCCTTTTCTTGGGAGGCGGGGCTGGATGCCCCCGAGACTGTTCGCCCCGAGGGCGTTTCGCCTCGTCCCGCTTGCCGGCTATTAGGGTCTCGGCAACCATATACTGATGTGCCCGTTGCAACATCTCGGGCATAGTCGTTGGTGGCCGCTCGATTAGCGACCAAAAGAACCTCGACGGCTTCAGCCCCGTCAGAAATACCTGGATGGCCAGGGACGGATGGAGGTCCGGAATGCCCTGTACTTGTGAGGTGAACCTTCTTACGAACTGGGAGAGGGGCTCGTCGCTTCCTTGGGCCATCCCGAGGAGTGAGGCTGTGGTGGGCCTCGGGCAGGAGCTTGCCAGGAAACTCGACTCGAATTCCCTCGCCAATACATCAAATGACGGTATGGAAGCGGGTTTTAGCCGAGCATACCAGTTTCTGGCCGATCCTCTGAGGGTGGTCGGGAAGGCTCGACACATCAGTGCCTCCGAAGTGTCGTAAAGGGCCATCTGGGCACGGAATGTAGCGACATGCTCTACCGGGTCTCTGCTGCCGTCGTAGGGCTCGAGGGCTGGTAGCCTGAAGGCTACCGGCAGGGGCTTTGAGTGTATCTCAGGGGTGAATGGGGAGCCTCCTTTAGAGCTTTCCCCGACCTCGTCTTTTGACTTGAAGACTTCTTTCTGAACCTCGTCAAGTCGCTGATGGACTCGGCGGACCTGCTTCCTCAGAGAGTCGGTGGAGTCGGTTGACAGAATATCCGGATCAGGTTCAGTCGGTGCTGGGTTGTGAGATCGGCTTTGGGATCGGGTTGGTGTCGATGTCGGCGAAACCGGGACCTGAGGTGGTGGGGCCTCGGTCACCCGGGGTGGTGGCACCTCGGTGACTGGCGGGATTCCCCGACCTGGGGCCGTTGGTGACTCCGCTCGCGGAGGCGCTGATTGATGCGCCGCCGTATGCATCAGCTGTGGCAGGTACGAGATTATAGTCTGCACCATGCCTGCAAGTGCTTGGACTTGGCTGGTGAGGCTGAGGAAGGCCTCGGCGGTGACCATGGGGGGCGCAGGATTCGGCGTGGGCGATGGGAACCCGGGGTCGGTCATCATTCTCCAAAAACGGTTGGGAGTCGGCATGGCAGCCGGGGCTTCCTCGGCCGATCGGGGGCGATCGGGCTCCGTCCGGTGCTCAGTGCCCGAGTCAGCGAGTGGGCGTTCTGGCGACATGGGCCCTTCTTCTAGCGCCAAAAAATGATAGGGACGAATTTGGTGCTGGCTTATAGGACGCGTCTCGTCTTCAAATATGCTGATCAAGCCTTTGCTGGTCCAGGCCCGTGTGCGCTAGGCCGCCCGCTTCACAATTTCTTCGGTGCAGAGCGGAGCTGGTCCGGATGAGCGATGATTCAGGGGTCGGCTCGGGAATTCTGATGCTGGAGTGGCGAAGCTCGGATGAAGAGGGGATCGTCCTGTTGGGGTCGTCCGCTGGTTCCTGCAAGGAGGTCGGGTCGGGTAGGTTCCCGACGTGACCCCTCCGACGATCAAGTTAGTCTCGTGGCCCGTTTTTTTCCATCCCCCTGCCCTGTGGAGGTGCATGAGCTTTTATAGTGGGTGCTGTGGGTTGTTCGTACCTGACGACCTTACCGCATTCATGACTCACCATGCTGCCGTGCCTCTCGCCATGCCTGCCGTACTGGTGGTGAGGTGTGCACCGGCAGGTAGGGGTTGCCGACCTTACCTGTGCCAGGTCGGCTGTACGGCACCTGGTGTCCTTCGTACATCCGGTCGACCAGCTATGTTGGTTTGGCCACATCAGCGGCCTGGTTGTCCCAGGGCGTGATGACTTGGCAGCCAGGTCGGCATTTGCCATATCAGGTATATTCTATTATTTTTTTATTAGAAGCTATAATCATGTACATATTATATATATATATATATATATTAGAAATGGATCAAAAGGGTATTTAGGTACACTTCCTTTATACTCCAAAGTATCATTATCTGCTAGTTTAACTGTGTGTTCAAACTATGTTGAACTCTGTTTTATGGGACATACACAGACAATCAAAAGTGACCTTAATAATTATAATTAATCTACGTTTTCATAGAAACATTAAAAAAAAATATGCACAAGATATCCTAACTTTTGGATTAATAGATTCCACATGAGGCATCAATAAAATCTTAGAATTAAATATAATGTTCACCATTTCATATTGGTCGGAAATGTTGATTAGTTGAATCGTCTCCCATCTCACGTAACAAATATATACTATTTTCTTTAGTGCGTTGTTCTTAGTGCATCGAGCTACATACCATTTTATTCTTTGATACGCTATTAAAATTCGTTGAATCGATCCAGAGAAGTTTATGGGTGATATGGTGATAACATAAAAAAGAACAGCACGATAAATTGCGAGATTGTCGATTAGGATTATTTGCATATTTTAGTGGTGCAAAAAAATACATATATTTACAACTAAATGCTTGGCCACGTCACCCTGACACGACCCAGGGTGACGTAGTCCTGTTTTATTGCTATTCGATTTTTTTCGTTATTGAATTCGTATTATTTCTCGTCGACGATTCCTTATAAATGTAAACCGATCACCGCATTCGACCTCCGCTTGCCTTCGCCACCACAAATACCGCCCGCTTCTATAGGTTTAGCAGGCGGAGGCTCCAAGGGCGAGAGGTTTCTGAGGGTCAGAAAGATACTTCCGAGGAGCCCGGAGCTCCTTCAGCACATCTTCCTCTCGCCTCCTCTTCCTAACGTCCTCCGCTGCGCCGGAGATGCTGCCGTACGCGACATTGGAGGAGGCGGAGGCGGCGCTGGGGCGGACCCTCACCGCTGCGGAGACCCTATGGTTCCGTTACTCCGCCCGGATGCCCGACTACCTCCTCCACTACCACAACCTCCTCTTCCTGTTCGTCATCTTCAGCCTCGCCCCCCTCCCGCTCGCATTGATCGAGCTCCGCCTCCCCGCCGCCGTCTCCCCCTTCAAGCTCCAGCCCAAGGTTCGCCACTCGGCGGCCTCCTTCTTCCGGTGCTATAAGGATGTCATGCGCGTCTTCATCTTCGTCATCGGGCCGCTCCAACTCACCTCCTATCCCACCATTAAGGTCCCGTTCTTGATACTTCTCCTTCTCCTCTAGGACTAGGGTTACATTGCATCTGATCTATTGTTGCGGAAGAAAAGATGTCTGTTTTTGGGGGGTTTCCCCCTTTCCTACTGCCAAAAAGAATCAACCTTTTTTAGTTCTTTCATCGTCGATTCTGTTCATTTGATGTTTTTGGCTCTTCAGAATTTACTATCTTTCTTATTGCATTGCTCGATCTAAGGACGTTTTCTTTTAATTTCTATGGCTTTTTCCATCAATATGTTCCGTTTTCTTAAAAAAAGGTTGTCTTTTTATTGCGTTGCTCCATTTTTAGCGTCGTTTTCCTCCATCAATATGTTCGATCTTTAATAAAGTGCGACATTGTGGCAGTTCGTGGGAATACGGACCGGGTTGCCGCTGCCCTCACTGTGGGAGGTAGCCGCGCAGCTGGCGGTGTACTTCTTGGTGGAGGACTACGGCAACTACTGGATCCACCGGCTGATGCACGGCAAGTGGGGGTACGAGAAGATCCACCACGTCCACCACGAGTTCACAGCGCCCATAGGCTTCGCTGCCCCCTACGCGCACTGGGCAGAGGTGCTACTCCTCGGAATTCCCTCCTTCGTTGGACCAGCCATCGCTCCCTGCCACATGATCACCTTCTGGCTCTGGATCGCCCTCCGCCAGCTTGAGGCCATCGAAACCCACAGCGGGTACGTTAATCACTTGATTATTGCAATATCGCCCTCCGTCAGTCTCCCCTTCTAATTTGTTGACCGCCAGAAGTAGTCCTTACCTGGCTTTGATCCGGTAGGACCGACAATGATTATTGCATGATTTCATAGTTTCTGAAAGATAGTTGGAGGGAGTTGATTTCTATGGATCTCTTGTTTAGATCTGAGTTCAATTTAAATTCCTTTGACTCTTCGTTGTTTAAGCATGTAGCAGTCATCATCAATTTGGTATGATTATTAGTTAAATTCAAGTGATTCTAAAGTAGGTGAGCTTATGAATTGTCATTTTTAATCTCTATTCTAAGTCACTAATCATTTTTCCATTACCACATTTGCAGAAGAACCTTCTACGGTACAAAAAATGACCTTGTCCTCAAAGTTAATGAAAAGCATGCTCATTTTGGATTTTTTTTTTTCCCCTAAAGTGAGAAGAAGATATTCTCAATCTGTTTCATTTACAGATAACCACCACATTTTGCGTTGATCTAAGGATTCTGGATCCGTACGCATCTCATTTCTCAATGGAACTGTATCTGCCAGCTTTCAACTTATTTTTTGTTATGTCGAGGTTTTTGCTTGTCAAAGACTAATATTTGACAGGTCAGGGCTTAGTTGCTAAGGAGTATTGGACATGGGGAATATTTAAGATGTATGCAAACGAAACTAAAAATATGTAAAATATAAGGTTACCAATCAATGGCAGGTGTTTAATCAATTTACTAAACGAGATCTTTGTAGAATATTATGAGTTATACAACAAGCTTGGGAATTTGTTTCTTTTGTCTCTAGTAGAATAATGAGATATTGTAGAATGGCTAATTATATGATGGTTCTAAATTACTTTTCTAGGCATTGGTGTTGTGAAGAACAAGTTTGGAACCACCTTGTTCTAGACTAGAAAATAAAGTTTTGCCTCATGCTATGCAAATTGGGAAAATTATATCAGGATTTGTGGAGAGGATGTCTTGGTACAACAATGTGATTGCTCATCTGTGACTTGGATAAACGGGTTTGAAATACCAACTTCCTGCTTGTAGGGTAAGATAGTTTACATTGAGCCTTCATCAGATCTTGTATTGGTGGGGGAGTTTTATGCAGTGAGTCATCTTATTTTTTCTTTAACTAAGCATCTATAGAGTTACCTATGTCCTTGGTCTCAATTTAAAATATTTTCATTCGGAGATTCTACTATAAGTGAGGTTGATATTTGTGACAGACATCAGAGATCCAGATTCGAGTCACGGAAATAACTTCTCTATATTTAGAGAGGCTGAGCCTCCTCGGATCCTGCATTGGAGGGAGCCTTGCTCTTTTTTCATAGATTCTACTATAAGTGAAGTCTGTAAAATAATAAGGTTTTAGTGACACCTTCTCATAGGTTATGTTTCTCACAAGGGATATAGTAGAAAATCTACTTCTTGCATTAAAAGTTAACAGGCAAATTGGCTTTGTAGATATCTTGACCAAAAGGTTCTGTTAAAAGAAGATGATGTAGGGAGATTATTTATAGTGGTATTCAGCCATGCCGAACAAATGTTTCTTAAAAGAACCTTGAATCAAAATTCACAAGTTCATAGACTCTTGACATGCATTTAACTGCTTCAGAATTTTTTGGTGAATGAAAACAGAGTAGGAGGCTAGAAATTAATAGCACTCATACATGATGGTCAATGTAAATTCATGTGGAGGAGTATATTGATTTGATTCCTCATGGTAACCGTGTGGGGTATATTGAGAGGGATAATTTAGTAGCTAACAAGAATTCTTAAAATCATTCATTAGCATTGAAAGAACTTAACTTGAAGTTAGTGGTACTCTTTTATTTCTGTGTTGTTTTTTTTAATTATAGCTCTTGTCTTTTCTGTACCACTCTGGATGGGAATTTAATGATCACAGGCGATAGCTGACTCTTGATTCTTATTGAGTTTAAAGCATAAAAGGAACCTCCATTTCTTGTAATGTGTGTTCTTTTTGGTTCAAGTGGTAAGTGCCAAGTTTTTCTTCCGGCTTTGCCTTTTCGGATGTAACATCATTCTGTACGTGTGCTACTTAAAATGTCAGTTATAGGGAAAAGCAGTGACTCACTTTGAGTTCAATTACCTCTTGCGTTGTGGTGTTTTTTCATTTAGTGATCAACTACTGCAGGTTTCAGCTTTTAGGCACATATATTCAACATCACTGTCTTGGTTTGTATTATACTCCTATTTTTGTTGATATCAAGTCCATATTTAACCTCAAGTGTATATTGAATATTAATAGCAAGATATCTGACCTCCCATGAAAATGCATCGTACTTGCATATGCTTAGTTCATCTACTTATGCCTTCCGAACAGATTTGACTTCCCTTTTACTCCTACAAAATTCATTCCCTTCTATGGAGGAGCGGAGTACCATGATTATCATCACTATGTAGGAGGGCAGAGCCAAAGTAACTTTGCTTCTGTGTTTACGTACTGTGATTACTTATACGGAACTGACAAGGTTGGTGAAATCTTGGCTTCAAATTAATGAGATTATTTTGTTATCGAAAAACCTAGTGTTCATCCTGCAACTTGTTCTCATTTCAGGGGTACAGGTACCACAAGGCATACTTAACAAAGGTACTTTTCAGGCCTTCCTATTACAGTATCAGGATTCTGCATGCCACAAAATTCAAGAATATTCTTGCTTCGTGCACCCAGTGCCTAGATGTCACTATTTATTTGCCTGTTATTTGACTATAGACATTACATGTTACGATTCTAGTTCTAGCTAACAAGTTGGGTTTCTTTGTCGACTGATCCTATTTTTATCCCCTACAGCTGAAGGAAGAGCAGTGGAGAAACTGTGACCGAAACGGGGAAGTTAACGGTTTCAGCTATTATCAGAAGTCGGAGTAGCCATTGATATCGTTCGTCGTCCGTGGTGGCTAGGTGGTTATTAAGATAAATGGGGCTTCGCTACTTCCTATTATTTCCTTCCGCTCATCATCAGATTGGAATTCTTTCCGTAAGCAATGGTTTTGAGACAGAGATGGTGTTGTTGAATGGGTAAACAATTTTCTAGGTGATGTTTGGTGCAGTGACCACCCACAATTTGTCTGTCTTGGTTCACTTTGTTAATTGGATCTTATTTGAATTTAGTGTTCTTATAAATGTGTTGTGAGAAATCTTCTTTCAAGTTTTTCTTGGCATTCTTGTGGCGTGAAATTGTTAGCTGATGTTGATCGATGACTTGCATATCGGTTGTTTATCGTGGTGTTTCCATTTTTTTTTTTTTTTTTTTTGCGGAATCGTGTGTGATCTTATCAAGCTGAAGCTGATCACAAACAAATGGACCCGATCCATCAATGTTGTTGGGTCGGATGTGGGTCGTAGAACTAGGAGAATGCCAGGCTGCATCATCTATAGAGCTTGGGAGAAAGATGACGTTTTATTGGGTCATCGTAAAGGCCAAACGATCTAATATTAATTATATCATCATCGACATGTCGACGAAACGATGATCAATCAGTTCTCGTCACCTCCATACATTGACCAAATTGATCTTGTGCAGGCACATGGTTGGAAGATATTGTGAGCTCGCTCTTTCTTTAAAAAACGAATAAAGCACACTTGAATCCTCTGAACCCCACTAATGACTTGATCCACGAATGAATTTTATCGGATGCATCATTGATGTAGTTTATCAATGACTTCCAATAGAGATCAAATCTTCCACCACCATGTCGAACAATTCATAATCTATTTAAAATTGTTTTTACTCTTTCACAAAATGATATATATATATATATATATATATATATATATATATATATATATATATATATATATATATATATATATATATACACGCAATGGGCTGGTCCGACTCGTCCAAGCCTATTGCCAGATGGACAGCCACGACAACACTTCGGAGGAAGCCACGTCAGCCCGAGGGACCAAGTCGACAGTCGATCTGGAATCCGAGGTGGAGGTGATCGAATACGACACTGCTTAGCCCACGCCCATTAATGTAGCATGGCGTGCCATGCCCTCGCCCTATGCCACTACAGCCGCACGTCATCCGTACGTCTCGGCCATATCCCGAGGGACGACAAAAGTAAGGCTAGGTGTACGGGCAAGCTCCCCTCCCACAGGTATAAAACACCTATTCCGGCAGCATATAACAGGAAAAAAAAAAAAGAACACACACTCTCTCTCTCTCTCTCTCGGACTCTCTCTCTCTTCTTCATAACTCTCATCCTCACCCTCCCGGGAGGGCAATTCGATATTCTTCCTAACTTGGGCATCGGAGGGGCCTCTCTGGGTCACCCCTCCCATCCCCAAAGAGGCATGTGTGCGGGATCGTCATCCCCGAGACGGCCCTAGGAACAAGTCGACCGAGCTCTGCGTCGAGGACCACCGAGGGAGCGTCAATCCACGCAGGAAGTTTCGACCCCCACCGACGTTGGCGGACTTGCGCACTCGGACGAGAACAGGTCGAGCTGACACCTCAGCTCGACTCCTGAAAGTTCTGTAACATTTTTGGTGCTAGAAGGAGGGTCGATGTCACAAGAACGTCCGACGAGTAACCCAAACACGGAACACCCCGGTGGGTCCATCCACGTCTTCCCATCAACCTTACAGCCGGTCGGCCAAGCCCCCCATGCACCGGCGGAAGAAGCAAGCATGATGCTACCCACACCGAATCGTTACTGGAGGCTATTCAACGACCCGAGGCTTGTTCCCCCGGACCCCGGACTCTCTCCCATCGTGCCGGGCCTCAGGCCTCCCGTCGTGACAACTGAGGCGTTTCTCGGTCTCACCCAACAAGTCCGAACACTGATCGGGATGATCCAAGCCATTGTCCCCTACATCCCTCAACTGGCCCAAGCGCCAACGCACCAACATCCGTATATCCCTCGGCAAACGATGCAACAGGAAGCACCCCAGTCAAGGCTGTCCCAAGGAGAACACCCTTGCGGTTCGGCACCCCACCCCCCCGGTCGAAGCCACGATCGAGAACCCGAACGCCTCGGTGAGTCAACCGCCGAACCGCTCCCGAGATGTTATGCGTCTCCCACCAGAGCCGGATGTTGTTTCCTTAGACTCTACCAACTCGGTGAGGGAACAACTTCGCCAAGTCAACCAGAGGCTCGACGAGGTCTAAAAGGACTTTGTTAGATCCAAGGAGGAGGTCAGAGAGACCACCAAAGGTGGATCCCCGTTCGCTCCCGAGATTCTGGACAAACCTATCCTCTCCAGTTTCCGACTACCGACCCTAGAGCCCTACGACGGGAGCACTGACCCGACGGAGCACGTCACAGCGCTCAGAGCTCAAATGGCTCTCTACGACACCTCCGACGTGCTGATGTGCCGCACCTTTCCCACGACACTTCGTGGACCGGCTCAGATGTGGTACAGCCGGATAAAGCCGTCTTCCATTTCATCCTTTGAACAGTTCGCCAAAGAGTTCGAGCTCAACTTCATAGCAAGTTCCTAACTGAGGCCGACGACCGCCTCGCTGCTCGGCCTCACGCAAGAAAACGACGAGCCACTCGCCCAATTTGTCAGCAGATTCTTGGCGGAGATCCGGAGGATGCCCGACACTCATCCTACTCTGGCAATCCAAGCATTCCTCATGGGACTTCGACCCTCACGTTTCTTCTGGTCGTTGATCGAGAGGCCCATGTCCACAGTGCCAGAGATGTTACAACGAGCGAGCCAGTATGTAGTCGTCGAGTCATTAATGGCCGGGAAGCGGGAAGATCACAAGAAACCCCGAGGTGACAAGCCTTAAGGACAACCTTCTGGGACACCCAAAAGAAGAGACAGACCGGAGCTACCAGCCCCTAGGCCTCTCCTGATCCCACTCAATTCAACCCGAACTGAGGTCTTTCTTCAAATCCGAGACAAGGGACTCCTCAGGACCCCGAACCCAATCAGAGCAAAGATCGGGGGCCGTGACAAAAGAAGATACTATCGTTTCCATCGTGACTACGGTCACGACACCGAAGAGTGCAACGACCTCAGAAACCAGATCGAGGACTTAATTCGCCAGGGGAATCTCCATCGCTTCGTCCGAGATCGAAGAGCCTCCGAGGAACGGCCCCGCCGGGACAGGAACCCCTCCCCTCGATCGGATCGACCAATTGAAAAGCAAATAGACGTCATCATCGGTGGACCAGCATCCGGGGGAGACAGTTCCTCGACCAAGAAAGCCTACGCCCGGTCCGCAGTTGAAAAGAGGCCGAGGAGCCAAGACCCGTAGATCACCTTCGGAGAGGGGGACGATGCTTACCCGGACCATGACGACGCGTTGGTAATCTCAGCCCAGATCGCCAATGCCCGAGTAAAAAGAGTCATGGTGGACACGAGAAGTTCTGCCGATATTTTATATTTTGGTACTTTTCAGAAGCTCGGTTTAACTGACAAAGATTTCCTTCCTGTGGTAACAACGCTAATAGGATTCACGGGGGATTCGATTTCTCCCGTTGGAACAGTTGTCCTTCCGATCACCGTCGGGGAAGAGCCGAGATCAAAAACACTGTTGGTATCGTTCATCGTGGTGGCGCTCCCCTCGGCGTACAATGCCATCATCGACAGGCCCACGCTCAACAAACTCAATGTGGTGGTCTCGACGTACCACCGAGTCATGAAATTCCCGACCAGGGCTGGGGTAGGAGAAGTCTGAAACGACCCCCGAGAATCCAGACAGTGTTATCTGACAACGACTACGCTTCCCAAGAAACTTAAAGTCTCGCCTCCTACCCACGACGTCCGAGACTCAAGCAAGGCATCCCCGAAGCCCGAACCGACAGAGAAGGTAGTCCAAATTCCCTTGGATCTAAGGATCCCAGACAAAACCATCCATATTGGCTCAATGCTCCCGGAGGAACAGCACATTCAACTAATCGAATTCCTCGGGAAAAATGCGGACGTCTTCGCCTGGTCCCCAAAGGACATGCCCGGGATCGACCCTAGAGTGGCTTAGCACCATCTCAACATAGAGCCTACTGCCCGACCCGTAAAGCAGCAGCCGAGGAGGTTCGCCCCCAATCGACAAAAGGCCATCGAAAAGGAGGTCGCTCGGTTATTAGATGCGGGACTCATCTCCGAAGTGAAGTATCCGACTTGGCTGTCCAATGTTATTTTGGTCGAGAAAAGTAATGGAACCTGGAGGATATGCATTGACTACACCAGCCTTAATCGGGTTGCCCGAAAGATTGTTATCCTCTCCCACGGATCGACCTTTTGGTCGACTCTACCTCTGGATACAAGCTGCTTTCATTCATGGACGCCTTCTCGGGATACAATCAGATCTGGATGGCCCCGGAAGATCGGAAAAGCATGACCTTCATTACCCACCACGGCACCTATTGTTACATAGCCATACCTTTCAGATTAAAGAACGCCGGTGCAACATACCAAAGAATGGTCAATCGGATGTTCGAATAACAAATCGGGCGGAACATGGAGGTGTACGTCGACGACATGAGAGTCAAAAGCCGGGAAGTAGCCACGCACCTGGACGACCTAGCCAAGACGTTTCAAACGTTAAGGCAATACAGGATGAGACTGAACCCAACCAAGTGTGTGTTCGGGGTCGGATCCGGGTAGTTCCTCGGGTTCATCATCCACCGAAGGGGGATCGATGTGAACCCGAAAAAAGTAGATGTCATCCTTCAAATGCGTTATCCCCGAACAATTAAGGACATCCAACGGCTCACTGGAAGACTGGCAGCACTGAGCCGGTTTGTCTCCCGAGTCGGAGATAAGAGCTTCCCCTTCTTCCGAGCCTTGAGACGAGCAAAAGACTTCGAGTGGGATTCCCAATGCGAAGAAGCTTTCCAACAATTGAAGATGCATATTAGCCACCTCCCGCGCCTCACCTCAACCGATCCTGGAGAGCCCCTCGGGATCTACTTGGCAACCTCGAAGGTGGCGGTCAGCTCGGTCCTAGTCCGGTTCGGAAAAGATGGGCAGGAACCGGTATATTACTGCAACCACATCCTGAGCGGTCCCGAGGAGCGGTATCCACAAATTGAAAAGCTCGCCCTCGCATTAATCTTAGCCTCAGGGAAGATGTGACCTTACTTCCAAGCTCACCCCATTAAGGTAATTACCGACCTACTTTTGCGTCAGATACTCTCAAAGTTTGATGTTGCAGGTCAGATGCTCAAGTGGTCAGTCGAGCTCGTGGAATTCGATCTCGAGTATATTCCGAGGACCGCGATAAAAGCTCAGGTCCTAACTGACTTCATATCAGAATCAACAAGTCAAGAGGAATCGTCACCGACCGCGAAGTGGACGCTGCACGTGGACGGTTCATCCAACGCGAAGCGCGGAGGGGCCGGGCTCGTCCTCAAAGGCTCTGACGGTCAAGTCTTCGAGCATGCGCTCCGGCTCGAATTCAAGGCCACAAACAACGAAGCTGAGTACGAGGCATTGATGTTCGGCTTAAATCTCGCCGCCGAGCTCCATGTCGAGGACATTGAAGTCTTCACCGACTCTCAGCTCGTCGCTGGGCAGGTCAATGGAGAATTCGAAGCCCGAGACCAGTCGATGATCCACTACCTGATGGAGGTACGACGTTCCATCCAACGGTTTAACCGCTTTGTCATAACAAAAATACCTCGGACGGACAACATACAGGCCGACACCCTGGCTAGACTAGCCTCAACCCGCGATTCGGCACCATGCCCGACATGGGTGGCCAGGATCGCGAAGCCTTCGACGGTCGTCGAGGTGGCCGCAACCGAAGTTGACCACGATTGGGTCGAAGAGATCCTCAAATTCAAGGGCGAAGGCACGCTTCCCCAAGACCGCAGCACCGCTCGACGCGTAAAGAGAGCGAGCTCGTGGTATTGCGTCCTCAACGGACATCTCTACCGATGAGGGTTCGCACAATTGCTTCTCCGATGCCTACGATCGACCGAGGCGCAAACTACGCTGGCCGAGATCCATGAGGGGATATGTGGAGAGCATGTCGGAGCCCGGACCTTGGCCCACAAAATACTCATGCAAGGGTATTACTGGCCGACCATGCGGCAAGACGCACAGGTTTACGTGCAAAAAATGTGAAAGATGTCAAAGGCATGCCAGGATCCAACACCAACCGACGGTCCCGATGTCCACCCTGGATTGCGCCTGGCCGTTCGCCCGATGGGGAATGGATTTGCTTGGCCCCTTTCCCCCAGCCTCGGGGCAACGAAGATTCCTCATAGTTGGAGTCGACTACTTTTCTAAATGGGTGGAGGCCGAACCACTAGCATCCATCACCGAGAGGCAAGTCGAAGGGTTCGTTTGGAAGAACATCATTACTCGGTTCGGTATCCTGAGGGCAATCGTCACCGACAATGGAACACAATTTAACCCAAAATTCAGGGCATTTTATGAGAGCTATCGGATCCAGCTGAAGTTCAGCTCTGTCGCCCACCCACAAACGAATGGACTAGCCGAAGTCACCAACCGGGTCATCCTTGATGGGCTAAAGAAAAGAGTACAAGGTGAGCGAGGGGCTTGGGTGGATGAGCTCCCGAGCATCCTGTGGGCGTCCCAGAAAACCCCCAGATGCGCCACTAGCGAGTCGCCATTCAGCTTAACCTTTGGGACCGAGGCGGTTCTCCCACCCGAGGTGGTCTACCCAACCTTTCGGGTAGAATTTTATGAAGACGTCGCGTCAACCGACCGACTAAGAGAGAATCTCGATCTTCTCGAAGAACGGAGAGCCGCGACGCATCTGCGAGCCCTCGAGTATAAGAAGGCGGGTAGCAAGACTTTACAACCACCAAGTATGCCCTCGGGAGATCAGGGCGGGAGACTTGGTACTACGGAAGGCCGAGGTCAGTGACCCTATCTGTTCCCGAGGCAAGCTCGCGGTGAACTAGGAAGGACCATACCGAGTAGAGACTTCACCTCGGGAAGGCACCTTCTCCCTAACTACTATGGAAGGGAAAAGACTACCGAGAACTGGCATATTTCAAATTTATGAAAGTTCTATGTTTAGTGAATCCCGAGCGTTTTCAATAAAAGAGAGCGCTTTGCATTGATCTAAGGCAAGTACAACTGTTGTTCGGGGTCCGACATACAAAAGAGGAAGAAAAAGAAAAATAACAACAACTCATTCTTCGGGCGACGGCAGGGAATCGTCGAAGGGCTGTTTGTCGGCATCATGACATCGACATCCTAGGGAAGGGTGACGAAGGGGTCCAACTTGATCTCTACCCCCGGATGTCGAGCCTGGAGTCGGGTTAGAGCTAGCTGATACCCGTACTCCAGCGATACCCTCCCCATCCGCACGAGACCCATCTCGAACCCGGACGACTCCTTGTACTCTTCAATCACCCTCTTCGGTAGGTCCTCCCGGAGAGCCTCCTTGGACCGAGCCAGATCCAACAGTTCGGTCTCCATTTAGCGTACTTGGACCCTCACACTCCGGAGTTGGCCCTTGGAGTCGCCCAGCCATTCCCGGAGATCGGCAAGCTGCCTTTCCAGGCTAGCCGATTCCGACCAAGTCTTTTTCAGCTCCGCCTCTACCGATGCCCGGTGACCGTTTGTTTCTTCGAGCTCGATCCGGAGGTGCTCGGCTACGGATTGAGCCTCGGCAACTCGGACCTCAACCGCAACCACCGCATCTGGATTTCCCCCCTCCTTCAAGTCTTGGAGTTCTTAGCGCAGGAGGGTCATCTTCCCGTCCAGGGAAGTGATCACATGACCCGCGTCATGCACTCGGTCGAACAAGGCCGCCTGATAGTGTTGGTTCTGGAAACCGAGTGGTCGGTCAGTAAAAAAAAAGGGGGGGGGGGGGGGGGGGGGGGGGGGAGGGGGAAGTGCAAGAAAAGCCTGGGAAGGTACCAACACCATGGCTTTGGCCGCCCCGTCCATCAACACCTTGGATGGAAGAGTATACAGGTCCGACGCTAGCCGCGGGAGCAACACACCTCGGATGTATGTTGCTGAGGCCTCCCCGCTCTGCCAGACCGGCGTTCCATGCGTCAACAATTTGAGGTCGGGGTCGAGGGGAGCGTCAGAAGCTTGTTCTGGAAGGTTGCACATCCGGATGGAGTGATAATCACGACCATCAACCCCGGCACATGCATTACACAGCTCCCTCACCAACTTGGGCCTTTGTCTTGGGGCTGGAGGCTCGACCGAGGTGTCGGCGGGCCCTTTTCCCCTTGTGGCTCTGTCGGCCTTGTGAGGGGATCTGCGTCGGTCCTTCTTCTTTTGGCCGACAGAATCCCCCCCCCCCCGACGTTTCCGAGAGGCTTCTGGCGCGCCCCTGGCCTCCTCGACGGGGATCTCCTACACGTCAGAGGCTAACCCGGACTTGGTGGGCGGGATCGACGGAGGCGGCGGTGCTGGAGCCGGAACCGAGGGTGTAGTTCCAGGACGCCCCCCCCCCCCCCCCCCCCCCCCCCCCCCGGCCCGGGGATTTCCACGCATTAATCTCATGCTCACCATCTCTGCAGAACCAACCATGAGTCGGGAAATCATATAGCGAAGTTTTAACAAAAGGACAAGGCATACCGCGAGAAGCTGTACTGAGGCCCGCCTCTACCAGCCACTCCTTGGTCAAGTTTCTAATGGCCCGAGACGCGAACAAGATACCCTTCAATCGCTCGACCACGTTCGTCTCCTCATCAGAAAAGTTCGGGGGGACGTTGCTAATAGGATGGGCCGACCACTCGATACCAAAATCCCATCCCTGACGCCTACTTACGAACAAAACCCGTGACTTCCAACTTTTGTAGTTGGAAGGGGCACCCCTGACCTTGAACCCCGACCGAGCAGTTAAATAGTAACCCCCCTGACCCCTACACAGACGAAAGCAAAATAGGAACAAGTCTCGACTTGGGATGATTCCCGATCCCCTACATTCCCCGAGGAAGGTTATGATATAACGCCAAGAGTTTGGCGCGATCTGACCAAGCGACACCCGCCACCAGTTAAGACACTCCCCGATGACGGGGTGAAGAGGGAACCTCAGCCCTGCCTCCAAGGCGTCGATGGAAATGCCGAACCCCCTAGGACAAGGGTGGTACGGTCGTTGCCCCGACCTAGGCGCATGAAGGACATACTCGTTCGGAATGCTAAAATGCTTCCGAACCGACCCTAAGGACTCTAGCAAACGGTTGAGTCGAAGTCATGGTGCGATTTCATAACCTCCAAGGCTTGAAGGGCCTTAGCTTCAGCCCCGGTCATCACACCCGAGGACGAGCTCTCGGGAACCGACTGATTCGCCAAGGAATCATTGGACCTAAGTCTTTCCGCTCAGGGAGGAGGAACAAGAGAGGAAAGAGAAGAAGAGAAACTGGAAACTAAGAAGGAAGGGGTGGACACCATTCCGACCTGATCGGTAAGGAAGCAGAAAGGGACAGAGCGACCAAGAGGTGTGAGGTCCGAAGGCTCAGCAAAGGAAGGAAGAGAATGAGAAGTAATTCTTCGCCACCATCGACGGGAGGTTTATATGGACAACGTCGTTTCGACTTCCCGAGGAGGCGACGGGACCGCTTAGGGAATATGCGAGCCGCCCCTTCAACGGTATGTAAATAAGAGTAAACATCGTCACGTCAGCCCGTCCCTCCTCGCGTTACCCCTCGTTATCTCACATCGCGTGCGCGGGCTGCGCCCGCCATAATGGAATGGCGTTTAGACGCCAGTCTATTAGTCCTTTGCCTGAGTCGTGTATCTCGGCCAGTCCATCAGTCCTGTGCCCGAGTCGTATATCTCGGCCAGTCCATCAGTCCTGTGCCCGAGTCATGTATCTCGGCCAGTCCATCAGTCTTGTGCCCGAGTCGTGTATCTCAGCTAGTCCATCAGTCTTGTGCCCGAGTTGTGTATCTCGGCCAGTCCATCAGCCCTGTGCTCAAGTCGTGTATCTCGGCCAGTCCATCAGTCCTGTGCCTGAGTCGTGTATCTCGGCCAGTCCATCAGTCCTATGCCCGAGTCGTGTATCTCGGCCAATCCATCAGTCCTGTGCCCGAGTCGTGTATCTCGGCCAGTTCATCAGTCCTGTGCCCGAGTCGTGTATCTCGGCTAGTCTATCAGCCTTGTGCCCGAGTTGTGTATCTCGGCCAGTCCATCAGTCCTGTGCCCGAGTTGTATATCTCGGCCAGTCCATTAGTCCTGTGCCCTAGTCGTGTGTCTCGGCCAGTCAATCAGTCCTTTACCCGAGTCGTATGTCTCGACCAGTCCGCCAATCCTTTGCCCGAGTCACGTGTCTCGGCCAGTCCATCAGTCTTGTGCCTGAGTTGTATATCTCAGCCAGTCCATCAGTCTTGTGCTCGAGTCGTGTGTCTCGGCCAGTCAATCAATCCTTTACCCGAGTCGTATGTCTCGACCAGTCCGCCAATCCTTTGCCCGAGTCACGTGCCTCGGCCAGTCCGCCAATTCTCCGCCCGAGTCGCGTGTCACGGCCAGTCCGCCAATTCTTTGCCCAGTCGCGTGTCTCAGCCAGTCTGCCAGCCCTTTACTCATAAATCTCGACCGATCCTTCGCCCGAACGATGTACCTCACCCACCTCAATCTTACTTATGGACCAGAGACGATTAGAGCTCGGGGTCATCTCCTTGATTCACGAAGTGCCTCGACGAGACCCCTCTCAAAGGGGGGGGGGGGGGAGAATGATAGGGTACCCAATGGGTCGGTCCGACTCGTCGAAGCCCATTGCCAGATGGACAGCCATGACAACACTTCGGAGGAAGCCACGTCAGCCCGAGGGACCAAGTCGACAGCCGATCTGGAATCCGAGGTGGAGGTGACCGAATACGACACTGCCTAGCCCACGCCCATTTATGTAGCATGGCGTGTCATGCCCTCGCCCCATGCCGCTGCAGCCGCACGTCTCAGCCATATCCCGAGGGACGACAAAGGTAAGGCTGGGTGTACGGGCAAGCTCCTCTCCCACAGGTATAAAACACCTACTCCGACAGCATGTAAAAGAAAAAAAAAACACACTCTCTCTCTTCTCGAGAACTCTTAGCCTCACCCTCCTGGGAGGGTAATTCGGTATTCTTCCTAACTTGGGCATCGGAGGGACCTCTCTGGGTCACCCCTCCCATCCCCAAAGAGGTCTGTCATCCCCGAGACGGCCCTAGGAACAAGTCGACCGAGCTTTGCGTCGAGGACCACCGAGGGAGCGTTAATCCACGCAAGAAGTTTCGACCCCCACCGACGTTGGCAGACTTACGCACTCGGACGAGAACAGATCGAGCCGACACCTCAGCTCGACTCCTGAAAGTTATGTAACAATATATTTCTTGAAGAGGTTGAATGATGAGTTCCAATCATCACAACTAAAATCCATGCGGCACGAGAAAGCTAGAAAACCAAGATCCTTAATAGGATTCATAGTTCAAAAAAAAGGGAGAAGGGGGCTTCCAAGAAACAATAAAATATAAATAAGATTTTATTAGAACTAAGGGCGAAGAAGAGGATTTGATGATACACAGCCCCATAAATAATTATTTTATCCTTGATCCCTTTAGGCCCACAAACGACGACTCCGCCAAACCCTCTCGTCCGAAGACGAGGGCTATGGATATTTCACACAAGGGATGATACTATGCACGATTTTTTTCTCTTTTAGAAATTAGGATTGCTTTTTGAGATATTTTTTTAATAAACTCAAAATCTGTCGATGATATTCTTTTTTCTTTTGTCCTAAAGTGACTTTAAACCACAAAAAATGATAAGAAACGAAAAAGAACGTATGGCTGGAAAACCATTTAATTAGAGTTTATGCAGGCAAACTTAGTTGAGCCACATAACTCAGGATCATCCACATACTATGACACTCTCAACGCATTCATTCACCTCTTGGGATCAAATCTTATGTACTGAGCCTATTTCCATCTTTTGATACTTCCATCCCACAGGAACACATATAACAACATTGCACCTTGTGATATTTATTATACAATCAGCAGGCACCTGGGGATACACGATACAGTGGTGATAGGATGAAGGGCTAGAAAAATCATATAAAACCCAAAAAAAAAAAAAACACAAAGGAAAGAAAAAAAAAGAAAGAAAGAAAAACAGGTCAAAAAAAATAAGGATACAAATGGGTGTTAGTCTTACAAGAGAGCTGAGAGCAGAGAGTAGCTTCCCCAAGACTCTCTTTCCTCATCCTACTAGAGACCAATACTACTGTACAGTATCTCTTATCTATGGTCTTTTACAAGATTCTATTACTTTGACAACTGCTGAATGAGTTTCCGGTGATATCATGTTTAGCGACACATGAAATGCCTGGCAAAACAATTCAAACACACAATATTATGTGCTGACAGGAAGTACCTTGGTTGTTAAATCACACTGAAAACTATTGCAGAAATGCCCCAAGTAAGATGAGGTATACTAATAATTGCAAGTGTTCACGTAAAATGCTGCACATATGAAATCTATTTGTGTATATCATTGCAATATTAAAGTAGCATCAAGATCCGAAAAGAACATAACTTATAAAATGGTAGATTATGCAGTGTATAAAACAAAGTCTACAGAAGGCAACATGCCAGATCACAAGGGACAAGTGATTGTAGGATATCAAATTTAAGTGTGAGAAGCCACACAAATAAAGCAGCTTATGCTAGCATAATATCAATGCGACATGGAGTTACAGTGGTTGCGGATACACTCACAAACACATGGAGTTCAAATAAAATCCTATTAGAATGATTCTCATCACCTCAAAATTAATGAAAGCTCCAAATAAAAAATCCGGTTCCATTGAACATGATTTATGACATACAAAACCTAAAAATAAAAATTATATATACATTCTAAAATTTGCATCTAGTGAAGGAATAAGTAACAAATCAAGCTAAATTTTATACATTCATCTGACAATATTTAGATTAAAATTAATCATTTAATCATTTGATCATTAGTTAAAACAACTAAGGTTTTAGCATCAAACACAAATAATTTTATGCTGTCCCTTTTGTGTTGGTTTCGATGAACACAAAAATATATGCCAATCACTTAAACTTGGGTTCTATGTATTTTAAACGTCGTAATCATGTTTGTTGAAGACAATCTCCAATTTGGAGAATCCATGATTAATAATAAGGCGATAGATGAGGCCTCAATTCCTCTCATAGCATTCTAGATCAACTTTATTTTGTATTGCAATATTAGAAGAACCACTTCCCCATGTAGGAAGATAGAGATAAAGAGGAACAAAAGAACATTTTGTTGACTTACCACAAATCTTTCTAGAACAGGAACTAGAGCATGCAAGTTCCGATTTGGAAGGCAGTTGGCAATGGCTTGGCGAAGTTTAGAACTGGTGGCAGAAAATTACCGTTAGCATGAGTAAATTAAATTATGATAAAAAATAAAAATACTGAAAGGTTATGCAGACCTTTCTGTTGACAAAAACCCGAGCAAAAGAGCTGCATAAGCTTCAATGATCATCATTTCAGCCTCCCGTGCTCCTTCCAACAATGACTCCTCATCATCCTGTTAACTCATTATAAAAAACTAAATCAGTAGGCTCATTGGCTAATATACATTCTTCACAAGGCATATAACATCATAGAGCAACATCACTGATTCAACAGTCTGTACATTTTAAGGGCTACTATAATGTAAAGAATATCAATGATCAAGATCTTTCAAACTTCATAATCAGTTGAATGGTGACTTTGCAACAGTTAGATGCATCATTAAGCAATTTAAGGTGACAATTAAATTAGATTTGTTATTTGTGATAATATATTTGAACAAACAACAATGATGCAACCGCAAGTTTGTAACTTACTGTGTACAGTGCAAAATCATAATGCAAATAAAAATAACTAATCCTACGAAGTGTTACAACTGCAAGTTTGTAACAACTACAAAGAGTCTTACAAACTGATCTTCCAAAGAGTGCTACAAATGCAAGTTTGTAACATTGCCAATGCCAATCCCAAGCCTGGATGAAAAAGGTGGAGGGTTGCATTAGATCACTGACAACATAAAACTACATTAGATCCCATGAACATGAATCTTAATCTTAACCGATTTTAGTATTGGGTTATAGTAGTCACCCGAAAGTGACGTGAGTCACCTTCACAGGCTGACCCCAAATAATTGAGACTTTGTTGTTGTACAAAGAGTGCTTCGCATCACTTTTTTTATTGTTTTGCCATTGAACATAGTAGAATTCAGAAAAGGAATCAGATACACATTTTGGTATTATAACAGAAACAAGCATAACTCTTGAAGCAAGCATTATCTTGCTATATTAATCATTTCAGAAGTGTCTTCAAGATAAATTTGTCATCTCAATATACCTAATCTAATAAATACCCATGATATGAAGCATTAGCTTACACATAGAGAAGGTTTTTCATCTTTAGCCTTCCCATTTCCTTGATTTGCCATAAATATGGAGCATAACAATGGAATTGCATCCCTCTGTGGCTCCATGTTTACTGATTTTCCTGGTCGACTTACTGAAACACGAGCTGCTGCAAGACGTGATCTGCAGAGTAGCTATAATTAATGTAATAAATAACAAAAAAAATAGCCTAGCATATGTAAACTAATGCCCTAATATGAATCAAAGAAATTAAAAATTCTAAAACAGGATAAATTTTGTATTGGTGAAATATAATAGGCTTTTGTGACAATGAAACTTGATCAATTGCCAAGAACCCTCGCTCACTCTCTCTCTCTCTCTCTCTCTCATGCTCATGTGCACCTTTTATGCAGCAGAACTAAGGTTGATAGCCTAAAAAAGAAAAGGATTCATAATCATATCTACTACTTGTAACATCAAACAAAGCTATCTTTCTTCCATTTTGCCATCTCAGGCTCCTCCATGACTTGCCATCTAGGTTTTTGAAACATAAATATGTTCTACAATAACAATTTAGCACAGCCTTAGTCTCTTTCAGGCCATGGAAATATCAGAAGATTTTGTATACGTTCTCTGACTACAAAATCAGATCATAGTTCCTCCAGCATTCAATGCACTTTTAAGCAAGCTTTACTCTTACCTCATAGCTTAATGGGCATTTGATTGAGTTGTAGATACATGCATATGTCTATTCAAATATGCCTCTCTTATGAAATTCCTATTGCTCACATGTCATACATTTTGCTAAAATCCAAAATAAACTAATCAATTACCAGTACATCCAAGTTATTTAACCAAACTTGCATGACTACATCATGCTTTCCATATTTTGGTGTTAATACAAGGACAAAAAGACAACTTGATAATTGGTGTAGGCAAAGTAGTCCTGCATAATTTATAGTTTTATACCACAATTCTTATCATGTTGTTATGCCTGTGCTTGTTAGGTCTAACCTGGTGGTCATATTTGCTTGCTACAGAAAACATTTGCAGTTGCTCCTTTTATTTGGTTATGGGGAAGGAGGGTTAGTTTTTTGTATCAAAGCCGTTGCAGATTCAGATAATAGATTTCTCCAATAAGAATAAAAAAATATTCATGCATCACTTGTGGTTGTTTAAACACCTTTTTCCACAGAATGCATGCTGAGATGACAGGTCCTTTACGCATAGTCTTCATGCTTTCCTTTTGTTTTTCTTTCCTCTGAGTCTTCATTGGTTATTTATTCTCTCTGTAACTTCTTTGTTTTCTTCTCCATTTCTGGTTTGCTCGTCTGATGTTTTTTCTGTTATTTTTCTTTTCTTCCTTTTCTGCTTCTGTTTACTTATAATAAAATTTTGGATATCCATCCCAGCTTTACTTATAATCTAATATACTGCACACAATGCTAAAGCAACATGTTTCTTGCACTATGATGGAGCATTGCACAAACTGTGCTGGAGCTGCATGAAACAGCAGTAACTCCAGAACTCTTGCACAACGAATCTAAGAGAGACAAGACTCCCAGGCTCATAGAAGACAAAATCAAAAGTGCAATATGCATGGAGAGAAAAGAAATCCTAAGAAATTAAGATCTCTAAAACATCCCACAAGAGGAACAGTGAGTTGGGAGAGACATGCAAGCCATTCGGCATTCACACTTGAAGAAAAAGAGTTAGAAGTTCTAACTATAATATCATGTACGGATAGATGCACAAGCTGGAGACGAACCCAGAACGAGAATACTCAAATTATAAATTCATCTCAAAGCCTAATACTGTATAATCACCCAGAGTGCTACTGAAGAACTAAACCTGGGAAGCTTTTCAGAAATTGGGAATCTAGATAACTTGGACACATGCACACTAAATTTATCTGCAACAAACAGCACAATCATGAAGAGTAGTGTACAAATATTTGAAAACAAAGTACATATACTATTCAATTATTCTCCAAAAGTATATAATAACTTAATGATTACGGAATAGAAGATGACCTGTTTTGATTATCCTTCTCCACTAGGTTCACAAGCAAGCCCAATATAGCTACCAATAAATCCAATTCATGATCACTGAGATGTCTGTTGTTCAGATGACAGTTACTGTTATGTTGGTTGGTAGTCTCTTTCACTTTGCCGTTTCTTTGAAAAGAACAGTCAAATGATGGAAAATGGCTAACTATTAAAGAAACCATAGTATGCAGTCCACCACATGCAGCAATTTGCTGACACCCTACAGAGTTGTCATTTGTTAAGTTCATCAGAACCTGCAAATTAAACACAGCTCTAAATTATTACACAAGGAAAAGATAGATGTTATCCAAAGAAATAATATGAACTACAGAAAGAACAAAGACCAAAATGAATAACATTTCATAAAAATGACATAAAAATAATTTGATTGCATTTGTAAATTCATGCAGAGGAGCAGAGAGAGAAAGACACTTGTTTTTAGGGTAAAGTAATAAAAATAGCAGGGGAAGCAAAAAATTTCTGGCAGTCAATATAGCAAATAAAGAACACTGCAGGTAAATCTTCACACATCTGAAAAGTGCATACTTTCCCACATTTGGATAAGTTCATCCTTTACCACAATTGGAGAAGTCATCTCTGGATTGTAACATTCATAGAATCAAATCATTGGTAACTTAAGAGGTCAGACCAACTCTTGTTTGGATATCAAAATAAAATTCAGTTAGCCTACATATGCTCAAAGTTGCACCAAAGGGGAACCAAATGGTAACAGTTCCAACAAAATAGATAAAACACACACCAAGATGGTTCCCGATAATTAGTCTAGTAGGAAAACAATATAATTTCCATTCCAAATGAATGAACTTTCTGAGATCTGCATGCTCCTTTTGCAAGATCTAATTTGGATAGGAAATGACCATCTGAACCGATGGAAGGCTAGGGAACAACAAATTTATAAAAGAAAAGTATGAAAACATGATATCATTAAATCATAATTATGACCAAGCATCACTTCATGTCAATTTTGTTTACTAATTAAAGTAACTAAGTAGAGAAGTCTTGAAACGCTTTACTTAATATACTAGCTAAGATAGCATAACAAGTCCCGCCCTAGTATGAAGTGACCTTAAAAATCATGTTTGTGATCCTTTAATCATTGGTATCATAATCCACCATTGCTCAACCCCAACAGGGGAAATCAACGACCTTCATTTTCTGTACGATCAGACCAATGCATCTCCAAAGAATAAAAGGACCCAGGAAAATCATAGGCTTATAGGTTCATTCCTAACAAACCTCTAGTAAGCTGCAGTAATGTCAGATGGTAATGATTCAAATTTTTTTAGAGAAGTGATTCTATTAACAAAACAAATCTAATGCTTAAAGTGAACTGATTTATAAGGGAACAACAAATAAAATAAAATAGAAAACAGGAAAAAGTATTTGTAATTGTATTATAACAAAATTGATTTATTGAAATAAATAATAGCATATTTTAAGACAATAGAGTCAAAATTGACCTACTGAAACTTACACATGCCCTATCCTTAACCATTCATGTACGACAGCTGCTCCTGATTTTTGGGGATTTGTGTCTACTTGACATGCTTAGGCCAAAATAAGGTGCTTGTCACTATAGATGGGAACAGGAAAATAGGTATCCAGTTCAGATTCAGTAAGGCAGGCAGAAATTCACTAACTATTCCTTTTCATAACCCTAGATTCTGACCTGTAAACCCTCAAACAAAAACCCCTAGACAAAAACAATCCCAACTAATTATGTCTAAAGTAACATTTTACTAGTTACTCAGCAGTTTAAGATTGTTGGCCTGTTGGGTATGACCCTTACAGGAAAAAAAAAATTGTTTCATTTCGGCCTTTAAATCAGGGTTCATAATTTTGTACCGTACCAGCGTATCTAGTTCTACTTGGTATGGAAAAGTGCAGGCGTACCAAGCAGTACACCTATATATATAATATAAAAATATAAAAAATAATATATATAAAATATAAAAAAATATAAAAATAAAAAAGGAAGCGATGGTGCTGCCTCGTCGACGTCACCTCCTTTTCTTCTCAAGGCGCTGATGAGGAGAAGCCTCGGCGATGTCGCCTCCTCGTCGACGAGGAGAAGAAAGAACGCGGTCTTCTCCTTGTCTGAGGCGACGAGGAGAAGTGGAGGCAATGTCGATGAGGCTTCTCCTCATCGGCTGCAGACGTCTCCGGCCTTTGGCGAAGAACACGGCGAAGAAATAGCCGAGCCGCCGCCTCGCTGTTACCTACTGGATCGGGATCATCGAGGGAGGGTGGCACCAAATCGGAACGCGTTGAGGTTCTCCCTCTTTCTCTTTCTTCTTCCTTCTCCCTCGTCGCTTCTTCCCTCACCGCAGCCAGGCTAATACCGCCTGATAGTGAGCGGTGATGATCGAAATCAGCTATTACTGACCTATTTCGAGCGGTTAAAGGGCGGAAACAACCCCGTATCGTCCGATACGGGGATAGATCAACGATATCGCCCGATAGCAGGCAATCTACGCACCGGTCTATTAGCGAACCGCTATGTACCGCCCGTAACGAGCGGTACGATTCGGTTTTGAAAACCCTGCTTTAAATATCTGTGCTTAAACATTATAAACAACAAATGCATATTATGGTACACTGTATCAGTATAACAATCATCTCAAAGATTTCAAATTGCTCATAAAAGAAACAAATGATATTAGTAAATTAGTACTATAATGATTGCATATTTAGATAAGAATCTAATGAATTTGCTTTCAGCATGTTTCCAATTCCACAAGTAAATAAGCCAACGATATCATTTATTTGACATTATTTGCTGCATGTGTATGTTTGTTTGCATACACAGGACGACAGCAAGCGAATAAGGAACATTCAATTACCTTGACTGAAGTGAGGAGGCAGTCTTCTGCAAGGCTTGAATCTTCATCAATTCCTGATGGATGAGACTTTGCGCAATTCTTGTGATTTTCTTCATTTGTTAATTGACTCAAAACATCATCTGTAGTAATTATTGGGAGCTCACACCCATCCAAAAGTTCTTTATTTGGTAAAACACCTTCATGATCCTGAGTTTTCGTTTTATTCTTTGCCAACAATTCCCACTTGGAAGGTTTTAAGTCACCTTCATCAAATGCAAAAGGATCATTTATGTCCATTTCACAATTACCTTTATCATCTTTTGGCAAATGAGGTCTTCTAGACACGCTATCAGAGCTCATTGTTGCACCATTGGATTTTATAGAGATCCATTGATTTGAAATCCTAAAAGAATTCATCTTCAAACCACTAGAATTAACTTTTGCCTTCAAAGTATTACCATTCACACCTCTAATAGATCTATTAATTACATCATATGAAACAGAGGTGGAAAAATCAATTGCCATTTCTGAACCAGAATGAGACACTTCTGATTGGGTATAAGAAGATTTCTGTCGTTTATGACATATCTTTATGATGTTCACTTCAGACTCCCTGTCAACACCAGAACACCCAGCATAATAACTATCTGGCGGCTCATCACTGTTATCTGCCAAAATAGAAGAAAATATACTGACGATGACAAGCAACAACAATTTACAGACAAATTATAATAGCAAATGCAAGTAAAAGGTATCTAAAAGACAATTTGAGCAAGAAGTTTTGATTCACTAACAAAAAAGCAACCAGTATCCTGGTGTAATTACTGACAATGATGAGTTATATACTCTATCAACATCCGAGCTTAATGACAATATAAATTGCAATATACTTTAAAAATAATCTTATTCATAATAACTTAAAACTAGAATATTAGAAACATCACCCCAAGGATCACCTACAAAATCAAGAACTGCTTTCCAAAACTTCAATAATAAATTATTTTCACTACATGCCCTTTTTTAAGGAAATACCCCACATATATTTAATGTAGTAACAACAGATGACCAAGAAAATGCTAACACTACAAATAGTATCAAGAATCATCTCCCACATATTTGCAAAAGAGTACTATTCAGATCTTGAGCCAAATTAAGATCCAAGGAAATGAAAAAAAAAAAAGAATGACACAAATTTGATTGTTATATGATGAATAACAGTTAGTTCAATATTATATAATCCCCTTATATAGTATCTTTGATAAAAAAAAAAACAGAAAAGGCTGCATAAGATTAGCTAGAAGAGATCCAGAAAATCTAAGTACCTTTCAGTTCTGGATTCACTTGAAGACTCTGATATTCAGAAATTAACTTCTCTTTGTTTGAAATGCTGAATTTACCCTGGAGCAAAGAAAAATCTGTAGTGCAATACAAAATAAACCAACAGCAACATCAATAAGTACCAGTGCAATAATTCTTTTTCCAGTGAGATTGAACAAAAGCACATGAAAAGGTCTGATCAGTTAGCACATGACAGAGACCTGAAAAGAACTTAATGGCACTGATGATGACCCCAACAAAAGAAAGTTGTAAACCACCATAGTTCGACTTCTGTTTCATCCCAAGTAAATGACTCTGTGAAAAAATAAAACAAAATGTGTACAGTTAGAAGATAATCATAGAAGCAAAAATACAAAATTAGTCACTTGTAAGGCTGACACAGTACCTGATTATCCTTACTTAAGAATGTTGCATTCTCCATAATTTTCAAACATTTTAAGAGAAGTAGCATACTTTGCAACACTGATTCATCTTTAGAATGTGAGAACAATGATGAGCTGTGCCATGTCTACAACATCAAGCATGCCATAGTCAACACATTGCAAGGACACTAAAAAAAGTACGATCGTCGATTCAATCATAGATATTTAGAAAAAGGATCTTGCTATATAGTTATCTCAGGAAAACTCATGTTGATACTGATATTGGCATTCCATATGCTCATGTTACAGTTAAGCCCATCCATGCTTGTATAAACTAAAGTGGCTACGCTGCTACAATAGACAATGGCAACATAAACAGAATACCCCCTTTAATTAATCACCCGTCATATGGTTCATAAATAGCACAGAAAAATAATGACAACCCATCCAAAAAAAAGTATAATGTTTAGAAACAATAAAGCATATAGCTAGAAATTAAACATTAATGATCCAACAACAAATAATGATAAAACTTTTAATACCACCACATAATTCAACTTCAAAAAATATTTTACCAACTTATAACACAATAAGCAAAAAACTCTATCAAGCAATAATGTCTCCAGCGTTTCTATTGAACAGATTACTAATGTATATTAAGTAACAAAAGGAAGTTCTTAACAACACAAAAGAGTTGATGTTTATCTGTGAGTCAGTATTATTAATTGTCATCACATGCTCACATTTTCTCATCAATATGACACTAGCTATCATGTCCTTTCCATTTGGAAATTGCTTATCAGCACCCTTCTATAATTCTAAAGCCAGATGCAGAATCGAAGCATGAATCACAACGATATAGAAGAATCAGATATGAACACTTGTTGAAATCATATTGCTCCCTATAGTCTAATACACATTGATTATAAAAAAATCAGTAAAGTAAAGTCAAATTTCATCTCACCTCCAAGGTGGAGTGGCAACTAGCAAGAACATCAAAGATTGCATCAAGTCCACCAAGCTTTCTCAACTTTTCTTTAAATTCTCGCCCAGGCATTTTCACCATATCACACGTGTCTAAAAACAATATGGCAGCAGCAAATTAACCATGATGGTATGCAAAAGAAAATGTGCAGCAACAGTGAAACAGCATCTAAACCTATAACCATAATAGACCAATCAGAAAAAGTTAATTATCAGATGTGTAAACATTTATCCCAATATATTTTTAAGCTTATTTCTCCAAACTGTGCAACAGACTAATCTATTAAGCACTATGGTTGTTTGGTAAAATGTTGAGACCCTATTTTTGGAACAAACTTAACACTATAATGGCTAAGCTCCTAGATAGTAAAAGTTTTTAAATACCAGCTGGATCTATATGTGTTAACCAGTATTTATCGATCTGCATATCAGCTCATATTTATTTTTTTTAATTTTATTCACCAGTACTAGGTGTTACAGGTCAGTATACCACCTGGTTTACTGATATTTTATCAGTCCAAAAGGTTACTGAATTCGGTATTGAAATGGCATTTTGTGCAGACAGAAATTATGGATCGTAACAGACCTCTAGAAAGCAGTCCACCTAATCAAGCATATAACAAAGCACAGCAGCAATGTTAAGCATACATTGAAACTAACCGTACCTTCAAATGACACAGTAGATAAACATGCTTTTTCAATGGTCAATAATGCTATCCATTTGGGGCTCAGCTCTGGCCTCTCTGTTGCTTCATCATTCCCATGGTCTGCTTTTATCTCTTTACAACTTAAAAGAATTTCTGAAACTTTTGAAGTGATGGCCTTCGCAGTGGAATCTAATCCTTTATATGAACTCCCTACAACTTGAGGCTTGCGTTTCCCAAGAAGTTTAGTGCCAAAACTTGCGGCTTTGTCTCCATTGACATAAGGAACTGTTGGTTTCAATAACTTAAGAAGAAATCCAATACAAGATGGTGAATCCAGCAAATTATCATCTTGAACCTGAAATCCATTAAATAAAAAAGTTATTTAAGTTGATCAGCGAAACTATGATGCTAAGTATGAAGATACACAATTCAATTAGTAGGACATAAGCAGTTCAGCATTGAAGCATACAGATAAGCATGAGAAATGCATGCAGTGTAATCCACAGATGAAAGTCAATATTTATACACATCTTCACATATACCAAATTTCAACACAAAACCCTTCCAAATTAAAATATAAAATGAAAGGAGCTGAGTACGTCTTAAACTGCTAAGAGATACCATGATAAGAGACAGATATATACTCTTTTAAGTTATAGATGAGTAATTGGATGAAAAATACCATTAGAAGTAACTATTAATGGAAGTGACTCTTTTAATTAGATCATCAACACCGTCCACCTACATGACCAGGCTCAAAAGAGAAATGCAAATGTTGAATATATAAAGATAATATTACATAATAAGTACTTTTTTTATATAGTCCTTGAAGTCTATAACTAATTTTCTTGTCATTTCATCTTAAGAGTGTGCTCTATATCATTTTGAATAATTCAATATGTACTGGGTTTAAACATCTTGTGCTTAGAATATAATTGGTCTGTTATGCATTCAGTTTAAAGTTCTCTTCAAGTCACTTTTTGTACACAGAGTTTACATCCTATGATTGATGGCAATCTAGTGAGAAATAGGCAAACAAGTAAAGGTATAGGACCTAGTTGACAAATAGCAAATAACTTCTAGAAATTCACTTTACCATTATCCCTGGGATATCAATGTTGAATGACATGTAGCATGTAAACAAGAAACCTCAGGTAATAAATGATTTTCTAAAGCTAAAAACACATTGATAAAAGGCTTACTGTTTTGTGTCATGTAGAGCGGATGATAAAAAAATCATAAGCACAATATGCAGAAAAACTACTAACATATACGAGGAACTCACATCACTTGCCAAGACATAGAACAGAGCAGCAGCAGCAACTGTACTTGGAGAATCATCTAAATTTAGACCCAAAATTGCATCAATAATTCTCTTGGCCATCCTGTAAGACGTTAAAACATTTAAACATGTCAAACCATGCATGATGCAAACAGATGATAGAGACGGAACCAACAAACTTTTTTAAGTTATTATAATGGCAACTGCGTCGATGTTCAACATTCCAATCCGAAAACCACTTTCTTGAAAGAAAAAAAAAAAACAAAAAACTAATAGGACAACGGGGTAAATATAAAAAGGCATCTCATTTACGCACCCCTGCACCCGGAGAAGTCGCCTTTGCTGCGCAGTCTCGCAGGCTGACAGCAGTGACAGCAAGCTCGCACGCTGGACCCTCACCGGATGGCCTGGCCGCAAACCATCCAGCGCGAAGTTCACCTCGTCGACGTGCTCCATCATCTCCCCGAACTCCTGCGCCTCCATCAGCGTCGCCGTCGTCACCGCCGAAGCCAGATCCCTCTCTGCCCCGCGCCTTCCCGTCCTTGTACCGTCCGATCCGTGGGGCTCGTTCGGCGGTACGAGGGACGGGGAAAAGAGGGAAGGGCCGAGGGTCGGCGGGTCGTCGGGGAGGTCGAAGGGGTCGAGGGACCAAGGGGAGGAGGAATCTTGAGAGGAGAACGCAGCGTGGGCGTGAGCGTGGCGGCCATGGGAGATCTCCTGGGAGAAGGGAAGGTCGAGGAGCTCTCCGGCGGCGGAATCGGGTTCCCCGTCGGCGTCGGGTGAGTCGAGGAGGATGGGGTCGGAGGTGGTGCGGCCGGCGCCGCAGCGGGCGCCTCTCCGGGCGTAAGTGCGCACGATCATCGCCTTCTTGCGGAGCTTCTTGAGAGACGGGGTTTCGAATCCCTTCTTGCTCTGACCGAGGAAGAATTAGGGCCGGGCGGTAACCGGAACCGGGATTCAACGGGACCAAGTAGTGGTATTTCTATTGCAGTCGCGAAGGAAGATCCTTGGGTATAGTCACCGCCCGGTGCGGAGTTCTTTCGTACGTCCAGCAGCATATCAGATCTGTGATCCTGGGGCCCGATTGTACGCGCAAATCTTGATGCCGCTACCAAGTCAGTCATCCACCAGATCAAATCGCATCAGTGCGGCAACATCAAGCTTATTCGATTTCGAATCCGGCCCGTAATTAATTTCGAGAGCAAGCCGTCTTTCTCAATCGATACCCGTCAACATGAACCCAATCGAAACGTTTGGTTCGCTAGATTTGATTCATCGGTTCGATCTCGATTCGAGACTCGGATCCGCATTCGTAAATCGAGTTCTTGAGCCACATGGGACTAATCTACTACTCGTATATGCATGCATATCTAATGCTTGCTGTCTCTGTGGTGTTTTTTGTCTACAATTAGTTACATGTGCTTTAAAGGATATCTCAATTTCGGAGAAATAATTGTTATTTTTGGAATGGAAAGCTTGGGCCCCACATAGATCGAGACTGATAGAAAACCACATGACGCGAGTCATCATAGATTGGGCAGAAATGTAGTGAAATCATCAGGATAATATATTAATAATTATATAAAAAATATTTAAATGTATGGTTTTATTTGATAAATAAGTAAATAAAATCAAAACTCCCGATAAACCCCAGCATAATAAGCATATGATCTTTCTTCGCTTTGACGGCCGGTCGAGTCAGCCGTGGAACTTTGAGGGATGAAGTGGCATCTAAGGGGCAAAGCCAACATAGGTATTCACCGTTCACGTGGCTAAGAATGACGACATGGACGGCCTAGATCACTTAGCGGTTTTAGCAATGGTTCGTAGCTGCTGCCCCTTTCATCGATCGACGAGCTAGGGTTTCTGAGTTCCTCCTCGGTGGCATCCAAGAACGGAAAAAGAAGCGAGGAAGAACAACACCAAGGAAACCCTCGAATCGCCGCCCCCCCCCCCCCCCCCCCCCCCCCCCCACCCCCCCTTCGAAATCGCAATCGGTTTCGAAATGGCCGAGGCATTAAACCCCCATCATGCAACGAATCGGAGCTGCTCGGGAGGGACGGATGGAAAACCCCCGCCGCCCGCGCACCAACCATCCACCACTCGAAATAACAGGAGGAGATGGCGAGAGAGGGGAGAGATTAAAATCCAAAGAATAGATATTCTCTTCCGTGCACCTGGGATTCAAGATATACACCGGTTGAGAGATGAATTCAGACCTCCGAAGGTCGTATCTTTTGATGCAGGAGCGAAGATTCGAACTATAGTTGCTTTATTATCGTTTATTATCGATCCAAGATCCCCACCTTTTCTTGTGGCTCCTGCTGAGGGCTAGATCTGTCGATCTTGTCGATGAAGTTCTGGTGTTGATGGAGAAAATTTCATCTTGATCTTGTTAAAATGTTCAAATCGGCTGGCTACCATGGGAACACCTTTATCGGGGAGATGGAATTTTATTCCCGGAGTTCGATCACAGGTTCATGGATCAGGGAAGTTAGGATCTCCCGTCCCTCGCCTACTAGCGAGCGGTGCCCGCCGCTCGCCGTTCCACATACTGTTGCGCCAGGTGGTTTCTGCTTCACGATGGAGTCGAAGTCACCACCTTCTCATGACTCGCCGGTGTTCTCTTTGCACGCCACTTGCTTCAGTGAGAATAAGGTATTATTCCCTGAAATAAAGGCAAAGGAAAAAAAAAAATTTGGTGAAAGCTGCAGGATTATTAGTAGTGAATTCCCACAAAATAACTTTAATTTTTTTTTGAAACTGTCATGCATGTGAATTGGTTACTCGCAACTATGTTTTTAAAGAAGGGAATAGGCTGGGAAAAGGAAATCATTTTTTATGATCAGAGTAGCCTGAGTTCAATAATTACTGGCCCAAAGACTTTATTGGCTTGGAATTATTCAAGCATCAAGAAGCCACATGTATCAAGGAACAAAAATCTACATATTTTCTTCCTACTACTCTGTCTGGTGTAATTCTAACAAAGACTTGCAATTTCAACAGATTTTTTTATTTTGATCAGTTGATACTAAATTGTTTTCTCGATTAATGCAATAATCATTTATTCATTGTCCAATTCAAGAAATGATTTTGTAGAAATATGGGTTTTCTGTTGAGATGTATTCCCCCTATTGTCAATAGCAAACAATAGGACTTGCTTGCCCTTAGGTTTTGAAAAATCATCTATACTGATCATTGCAATTACAGTTGCTTTTCGGTGAAATACTTTTACTAGTGTTATACTTTGAAGGTTTCTCATGGTGCAAATTAAATATTGTTGATATCAGTTTCTTTATTTGTATGTTAGCACAAACTTTAGGGTCTTTCCATTTGGTAGATGATACACACAGATTTGTGATAAGTACATGGTAAATTGGTGATTGGTCTTTGGCATTGTATTTGTTAACTTAACCATGGCGCTTGACGTTTAGCTGGGAAATGAGATCATCAGTTACTTTGCTGAAACATGAAATTCATTTGCTAATCATAGTAATTTGAATAATTTAATTTGTAGTTTTTTGTTCCCAGGTTGCTATTTCTAGTTCCTATAGCTTTTTTGGAATGAAAACTCTATAAATTGTAAGCCACTCTCTAAAAGGAAATCAGTATTACGTTAGCTTCTTTTATTGTGACACATAAAATTCTCCAAATGTTGATCATGCTTCTTGATGACGTGGCAGTAAGATGCTTCCTGTTTGATAGGATAGTTAATCTTCTTGCCATTGATCCTTGATGCCCTCTGTGAAAATGGTTCTTTATTATTAGGACACTGATAAATTGTTCCAAATGTTGATCATGCTTCTTGATAACGTACAAGCAGCTGTCTTCTTGCCTTCTTCTGTTCGATGGGATATTCAAATTTCAATGTTCTTGCCATTGGTTCTTAGTGCTTAAAATTAGCTTTACTTGGAACTTTATCAAAATATGGTGTGTGAAGGCTTGCACTTGCACATTGGAAAAAGTGAACATTTAAAAAGGAGAAGCTTCTCAGGGGCATTTAGATCGGATGTTATTTGTGACAGATTTTTGATGTAATTTGAATAAGTGGATTTTGAATGAGATTGAAGGACAAAAAACTTTGAGTAAAGCATTTAGTAGTAACTAATGAACCTGTAGTTACTCTTGATGGGAACATGTAATGTAACTATAGTTTTATAAATGGGTGTGGATCGACCTATAGGTTTAGTAAAGTTTCTATACCTGTTTTCAGTTACCTGGAGAGGTCTGTCTGGTGAATTTTGTGTAATGGACATTGCAGCCTTAATGTGCATTGCCTTGTCTGAATGTGTTGTTGCTTTGCTTCAAAGAAGATTCATGAAGATTGCATAATATGGAACCAGAAAGGTGAATGGTATGCCAATATCTTTTATGGCAAATTAATCAAAAAATGATGTACATGTCTCCATAGGTGACTATATCTATTTTAACTCTCTTTTTTACTTCAAAACTGACTAGTATCTATTATGCATAACATCTTCTTGTACCTTATACCGAGTTTGAACATGCGATATGTTCTGTTGTATGATTCATACTTGTTTGTGGTTCCTTCTGGTTTTCAAAAGAAAACTTCACTAGTTTACCCAATAATTAGATTATAATGTAATCTATTAATCTGTACATCAAGGAAGCATGGCCACTTAATGATCCTTTTATAGGGCATGGCTGGATGTGCATAATTCATATGTGTTGTTATGCATTTATGCTTGTGTGTTTGTAAAGTTGTATCTTTAGGTGCACAGTACACATCTTAGCTTAGGGTAAGCCTTACAGAGTTGACATTCATGTGTTGTTTATTGCAATTTCTAGTTACATGTCTAATGTTTCATTTGTTCTGTTTTCATGTACTTGTAGACTGCTGTTATTCCACTTCATGAAAAAGAGCTGCACCTGGTGGCCATGGCTTCTAGAAAGAACCCTATGCCATAGGCCTGTTTCTAGGGGTTTATTGTGCAGTCACGGTTGTACGGGTCTTCTGTTATGATGCTGAACCTGAGATGCCTTGGCATTGTGTTTGATCTTGATGAAACACTTATAGTTACTAATACCATGCGGATCAATGCTCTTCAATGAAAAATAAGGAATGAAACAGGATCAATCCTCTGCACATTACCGGCATGTTAGCAGGGATTAAACATTACCAAGATGATAACTTGATCTTGAAATATTATGCAGACAGTGACCAGGTTGTTGATAATGGTAAGGTGTTCAAGGTTCAGTCAGAGGTGGTCCCGCCTTTTTCTAATAGCCATCAATTGATCACACGACCAGTAATAAGGTTACAAGCAAAAAACATCATTCTGACATGTGTAAATCCATCGGTATGTTGTTGGCCTTGTTTATTGCTGCAAGTTATAACCAAAAACCTGTGTGTTCCTTTCCCTTGTTTTCCCTGCATAGAAGCTTCATATCTCACTTCTATTTTTCTGCCAGATGTCTGGCAAGAACATGATTAAGATTACAAATAATTTCTGGTAGCTATTAAAGTTCTATGGAAGTGTAATTTGCTTTTGAAACATTTATAAATGCTTGTCAACTTTGGAGCTTTGTGATTATAAATGTCAACATTTCTACTCCACTAGGTTGTCTAATTTTGATGCTTAGTTACCCTTAATTACTATTACTTTACCGCACAGAGCATTCAGTACTGCAATTTTTCTCTATACAAACTAAAATTCTTCTTTTGAATGAAGTTCCTTTCCTGTTTTGTCTTAATTATTATTAACAGTATTCAATTAATGTGGATAAAATTTCATTCATCTTTAGATACGAGATACAAGTGTTCTTGTACGATTAAGGTTTGCATGGGAGGACCTAAGGAGCTATCTAACAGCAAGAGGTTGCAAGTGTTTTGAGGTATATGTTTGCACAATGTCTGAAATAGATTATGCCTTGGAAATGTGGAGGCTTTTGGACCCAGATTCAATCTTTATTAACTCGTCGAAACTTCTTGACTGCTTAGTGTGTTAAATCGGGTATGTCATATATATATCTTTTTGCTATATGTTGCGTGATATAATTTATTGGTATGTTTTAGACATCTCAGTAGTGCCTCTCATATGCTTAAGTCAATAAATGATTAGGATGATTTCAAGTAGTTTTTTGGATAAAAAGTTGTGTTGGGAACGTACTTAGGAAGCCCTTTTATAGTAGGCCTTGGGTGTCGTAACCTTCGCGGAAGACGTCGACCATAAAGCATGTGGTGAGCCTTTCTTGGACTTAATTCTGGTTGTGGTGCATAGAATTTTGGACGTGGTAATGTTCGACCATTATGCCATGCGATGCTAGTGAACGATGGCGAGATGACAGTTACCTTGCGTTGAGATGTCAACCACCTGATGTTAATATCTTAGCCTTTAACTTGGCCTTCAGGTGTCGACCACCTTGCCACGAACAGTTATCGCACACTCGCAACAACTTTGTCAACGAATCGTTCGTCGCTTTTGCATGCTTGTACAGATGCTCGGCAGCATGTTTTGCCTAGGGTTTTATGTGTTTTTGTTGATAATTGTAAGTAAGAATAGTTTGTAGTGCTGTAGAATGATCGCTCACCAAAGTGGGCAAAACTGTCCCAAAATGGCTTTATTTTCACATGTCACGACCTTTTTCTGCAAACCACAGTGCGACGCGAAACATCAGCTGGCTTAGGCCCCTGGCACCCCTTGAGTGGCACAGGGCTGGTTGGGGCTCCAAGGTAGTGCCAGCATTGTTGATCAATCTTCACAAGTTCGCATGTTGACTTGACGAGAACTTGTTATCACGTCCGACACTCGGTAAGTAATCGTTTGTGGACTTGCCACTGTACGTTTTGCTTTCTAAAGTCCTTATTTTCTCTTTCCTCTCTTTTCTCTCTTGCACACAAAGTGTTTGTTAAATTGCTTGTAAAGCTTCTCTCTTCGTGAGACGTCGGGACTTGTCCATCGCTCGCTTTCGAACTAATCAACTTGCTGTTTTACAAGTCCTTTGGAACCTGAGCAAGGTCGTAACTAGGTTGACCTTTTGCGGACGGAGAACACTAGGGTGCTTCATGACTTAGGCAATCACAGCTAAGTCTAAGACATTGGCGCATGGGTGCTTTACAACTTGTGCAACTCCAGCTAAGTTCGTGACTTTGCAACAAGGGTGCCTCACAACTTAGGCAATTTCAGCTAAGTCCATGACAACCTGGAATGAAGGTGTCGGCCACCTGACATGGAGGTGTCGGCCACCAGCTTCAATCTTTTTTTTTTAGATAGAGTATAAGGGTTCGGTTTTGGCCCACGGTTAAATAACTAACTCCCACAATCAAGTACTTCCTTTGGCATGAAGCTGGTGGGAATAGGCTCAAAATGTCCAACCCCCACTAGGCGAACGACCATGCCAAATCTTTAGGGGGTCAGAAATGTCATTGGGAGCCTATGGATTCAAGTATTACGCTGACATCTGTTGCAGTGTTGCATGTACTAAACAACATCTCGTCTAAGGGTCGGCTAGTAGTATCCCTATTGGAGAATTTTGAATGTGAGTGATCAGGCCCCAATGTGTTCTCTAGTTCATTGATTTCAAGAAGTACCCGAGCAACTTTTTCAGGGTGAGGACAGCATAAAAGTGGCTGGGTTAACGATTGCCTGTAAAGTACTCCATTTATTATACAGAACCATGCTTGCTAGAGACCAAGAAGTAATGTAGCCAAATCTGATTCAACTATCAAACTTGTGACTTTATGTTGTGATGCCCACAGCATAAATTTTTTTTCTGAATCCATAAATTGACTTAGTCTAGTTCTTCAAATTGTTTAAAACTCAATCCTGGAAGTTTCCCTAGATCAACCTTTAAAGCAATGTGATGCAATTTTTAGTGGATCTTTGTATTCACAGTTTCTTCATTCTAAATAATAAAAAAAATCATAATCTCTAATAGTGTCTATTTTGGTTCTACTCCCATATTCTAAAATTCTACACCTGTATTATGGTGTAAACCTTTTGTTTGATACTATTTTGTTATTAAAATCACACAAACCAGTAATAAAAAAACAGCAATTGCTTGATATCTTCGATTCCTTTTCTTTCATTCTCAGGCCACTGTCGAGTATCGATAATGCCAAACAAGCATTTTAACAAAGAAGTTTCATGGGTACCGCATCGACTTCCATCAGGAGGATTCTCCAAAAGTGAAACTCCTGTGCCTTGATGACTACACTATAATCCGCCCTCTATGGTTCTGTTATGTATCAGAAGAACAAGCCAGTTGGATTCTGGTAGGAAACTAAGAAAGATTGTTGCCTGTTGATGCGGAAAAGGTTTTTAAAGGGGAAAGAGCTCAATCTTATCCATTTTCGGGCACAACCAGCAAATGAGCATTTGTTTGTACATATGTCATGGCGCCTAATGATTGGGTGATTCCGTGAAGGAAATCAATTACCTTCCCAGTCAAGAAAGTCATCTCCGTTGCATTTGCCATTTGCTAAATCCTGGTAAGTCGACTCTCGGCTTGTGGGTTGCCAATTCCTGGTAATTGCTTGAGTTGGTGCATGTTCTTGTAGTTCTTTATGCGGTCAAGGAGTGCGCTCGGTTGCTCGACATGATTGTGCTATTGATCTTCACTTGGCTTGAAATTTTCACGGTGGATTGCTTCCTTTTGCTCCATAATCACCTTGGCGGACAGATGAACATTGTCTTTGATATCTCCCAGTGGTGCACGGCTGAAGGCTTGATAGATTCACTTGAAGCATCATGTCTATTTGCTCCATGATCAGTGTTGGTCACATCACTCTTGACATTACCTTACTGCTTATCATTCGCTGCGAGGTAGCAACTCTGCAGCCTGATCAACACGGACAAATTGGCTCTGGTGGCTTCAGAGACGTGTAATCTGCAAGCCTGTGGAGACTTTTCATGATCAGCAAACGATCGGCCTGTGGATTATAGTTTGAAGTGTCTTTGCTTTTCGTTCCTTTGATGATAATGGAGAAAGAGTAGTGATTACTTTTGCTGCTTAACTCATGGAGGCTTAGCTTTTTTTCATCTTGTATAGAGACCATGGCAGGGCAATAGATGTGTAGCTGCTGGATATCTTGTGCTGGAACAACTTGGTAGAAACATCAAAATGTCAATGCAGCTGCATCCAAATCTCCCACCAAGCATTTCTCACCAGTCAATCTACTTGTGGTTCACGCGAAGAAGTTATCTTTTGTCTGTCAACTCATGGTTTATCGATGAGTCCTTCACAGGGACAGATCGTCAGTGGCAGCTGCGGCCAGAGGAAGAATGAGGTGGTTGGCAATGCCCGCGATACGGCTTGTCCGATGCAGTGAGGTTTTTGGACAGCATGATCCATTCAGGTTCAGTGAGAAATAATGATCTTTATTGCTTTCCTAAATCTCCTACCAGCATCTGCTAATATGTGCAATTTTATTGCAGCATTCACTTTTTAGTTTCTTTTATACAGAATAAAATAAAAGAATGGTGGAGAGAGGATTCCACAAAAACACCATATCCCTAAAACATGGTTGTGGTCATAAGAAAAAAGGAAGATTACCGAGGACCGATCATCCACCCTCTTTAGCTTCTGCTTGATTGTATACTTGAGCAGAATCATGGCTGTGGTAATATCTCTGAGTTGCTGGATTGGTACTCTCTCTCGCCATTATATGTCACATCTCTCTGCCAAATATCCAATTATCTGTACACAAAACTACAGCGGAAGCAATGACTATTTCTCGAAGGCTGCTGAACAAAAATCAAGTCAGAAATTGAAAGCTGAAATTCTGGAAAGTTCTAATTTCGCCACATTGACTTGCAGTGACAATCACCAATCCCCAGGCCGATGTATTTTGCACCGGGATGCACCTGCCGAAGAGATCACCATCACTCTGAGGGCTCTGCCTAAAGGCCATGAGCTCTTCGGGCCAAGTCGCGGAAACCCCATCAGAGGAATGACTTGAATTTGGGGTGAGAATGCTGTTGTTCTGTTGGCACCCAATGGTAAGGTAACCATGAGAAGATGAAAGATGGTGTCCATTGGCATCTGATTCCTCATTAAACACAAGCTGTTCGCTGGAGTGAGCTTTGTTCATCCTTTCCATTCCTGTGCTTGGCCATGGAATAGCCATCGTCACACCCTGGCAGTGGAAATACTCGTAAGACTGCGTGACACTTGCGGGAGTTTTGCTGTGACTTGGTTGCGACTGGTTATCGTATCTCCATACATATACATGAGAGTCCTCACTTGCACAGATAACATATTTGCCATTGGCAGTCCAGTAGGCTGAGATTTGGCTGCTTGTATTGCGAAACCCTGAAAAAAGAGAGGATGAGTCTCCAATAACAATTTATAGAACAAAGAACAGATTTTTGCCAGTAGCAGTCAAATAGAAAATAATAGTTTTGCCTCTGAGAATATTGTCCAGATCAAATTGGAATTAATGTACTTGTGTATGCACAAAATAAACTCCTTTTTAACCTCTCATAGGTCACTGCTATCTTTACCATACTGGAAGCTTATAATAAACAAATTACAGAAACGAAAGCACCTGGATTTGGTTGCCAGTGATTTGATCTCTAGATAATGTGCATTTGGAAAACAGAAAGAAAATTTTCTTCTGTGCTCTAGTGCATCCAAAGGACAAGGTGTTAAGAATGTATAAAATCTTTATCCATTTCCAATGTTCATGCTTAAGAAGCAGGTGAGGTAGTGAAATGATCCGACGGAACCATAATTGTGGTGCACATAAGTTCCACTCTCTGAAGTTGATAAAAACAGAATACTCTATAATATAAAGGTAGGCCATACATACTTCTGAAAAGGTCATAATTTGGAAATATCTACCTTTAAATTTGTGGATAAGTTCCTCATTAGCAATTATCCGAACTCGTGAATCCGCAGATGTAACTAGCACCTTTGAGGAGCTCCCTGGAGCAAACTGTTAATAAAGCTGGTAAAGCTTAACAATATCGATTACAATGGCATTTAAAAGATGGGGGATCTCAACACTTGGGATGTTCAAAGAGGTTATATGTATGTATGTATATATATATATATATATTTCAAATGAACTAATCGATCCAATTTAATTGAATCAAACTAAAATATTAATTTAATTGGACCTACATTCTTAAAAAGTTATTATCATAAACATCATTCTAAACATTCTAAATAATTAGACCCATGTGCAAATAGTTTCTTTTTTATTAAAAGATGCTTTAACGGATTAACGATGCAATCCTTTTTTTTTTTTATGATGAGGAGATGCAGTGATGCATATAAATCAATGAAGAAACTCATACAAATTAATAAAGGGATTGTTAACGAAGAAGGATGGTAAAAAAGTAAAAAGGACTCATACTATGATAAAGCAAGGCTAAAAAGGGACGAAGAGGAATAGCCACAGAGACGAATAAAGAGTGATAAACTCATCGAGTTTAGAAAGAAATTTTAGAGTTTTTTTAGTGCCTTTGGGTTAAGTTGATACTTTTTTAAATTAATATCGGTTTGATTCGATTTGAACCAGTTAACTAAATCAAAAAAGAATATCCTCCCAAACTGAAACCATTTTATAACCTTCAAAATCAAATTACTGATGAAACGATTCGATTCAAGTTTGATTCAATTTTTTTATTTGATTTAAACACCCTTACTCAAACTCAACACCTTAAAGGTAAAAGGAAAAGAAAAAAAAAAGATAGATAATGCAAATACCTGGAACCCAGTAATTTTCTTGTGTCTGGCCTTCTTTTTCTTATTTTCTAGGTCGATATGTCTTTTTTGGACAAGTCTGTTATCTGAACAAAAGAGATTTATATAAATAATAAGACCATCAAAATGACTAAATACAAGAGATAGGGAAATCTTAATTAGGGTTTGATGTCGGGTGCCGCATACCAGATGTATCATACAAGTAGCACCTCCCCTTATGTGAACCAACCAGAGCAGCCTTCATGTGTGACAAATAACAACACAATGAGATCTAAGATATGGACTCATCCACACTCATATAACAAGGTAGAACGATTACTATCAAGTATGTTACCTGTCCATCAGGGGAGAAACAAGCAGCAGTGATCATCTCATGCAAATCATTCCAATCAACAACTTGAGGGTCTGGAATACTCCATATCCGGACCTTCTCATCCAGCGATCCACTGATGAAATACCTGTCATCAATTGGATTGAACTGGATGCAAGTCACTGCATCAACACAATTTAAGAAGAAGCTTGAAGACATTAGGTAGACCAGGAAGCAAGCCTACTCAAAAAAAAAACACCATAGTTTACCATAGTCACTATGTGTGAATATTTTCAAACAGGTATTGCTAGACATGTGCCATAGTCGAACAGTCTTGTCCATTGAAGATGACAGAAGATACTGCAAAGCAAACAATTTAAATCAACACTTTAAACCTTTTTACTGAATGTAATCTCCCTAGTCAACATTGAAGCTATCTACGTCTACAAGAACTCAGCGATAAGTTCTGCATATATTGTTAATTTCAAAACAGTGCTAAGTATACCAACTACTAGAGTCATATGGTCAGCAAGAGTTTCCATATGATTCAAAAACTATAAATCCTATCAAAAGTACTACTGACGCGGGCTTTGGTACAATGATAAAATTATTCCTTTGTGATTTAGGAGACTCACGGAAACAACCTCTTGATGTTTAGAGGTAAGACCAAGTATCTTGATCCTACCTACCTAGACCCCCCATTAGTGGGAAACTAGTATATTGGGTAGGACCTTTAGATATACCTACTGGCCAGTAAAATATTGGTATGAGCTAGAAGAACACTTTTCAGTCTTCCTATTGAGTGTGCAATTCTCCGCGTAATATGGCTTTTGTCGTAATTTGCGACATTCCAGTTAGCAAGATGCTCTGTACTTTAACTAATTTTTTTTTTTTGAGTATCTTCTTATAATAACTGTATTAGAAATCTTTAAATGGTTGTGCACACAGATCTTAGCCCACAAAGAGAAAAAAAATAGTGCTACCAAAGCTTTAAACGGACAGGAAGAAGGAAGTGGTGAAGAGAAAACAAAAGATGGAAGAAGAAAACTTCAACCACGATAGGTCTAGATGCAACGAAAAAGTAGGAAAAGATTTCACACCAGACAATCTTTTCCATGAAAATAAGTCTCTTGGACTGTAAGCATAAAGAAAGATATTGAAGTAACATATGTTCTCTATATAAAGATATGCTGAAAAAACACATAAAAGTGAAGGCATTCTATTTTAATATTTCTTTAGAAAAAATAAAAAGGAAAAGTTGACTTCTCAGAAATAGATAAAACAAGCAATGCTAAAAGGAATTTCCAAGAAAAAGATTTTTTCTTTTTTTTGGTAAAACATTTGGTGCAGCGAACAACAGCCTCATTGCTTTGTTGTACCAAAAATTGAAAATGCATCAGTTCATGTTATTCCATGTATTGTATTCAAAATATAACACCATGTTGTTCCATATATCCACAAACGGAAGAATTTTAATGGGTCTTGAAGGAGCACAATTGACTTGAACTAGAAGACCATAACCCTTTTGCCTGTGATTGCACACTAAAAAGCCAACCTAAAATAATGCCATTCAAGCTTAATGTGAAATCAGAATGTTAAAGCTTAATTTGTTTAGCTGAAAGCACGTTGCTATTGTCGAAATCCAGCATAATTACGCAACCGAAAGAAACAAATCACATCTATTCCTAGCAATTTGTTGAAGTTCGTTAGGATGATTCCTCTCAGCTATACGTCGCTTTGATGCATAAAATTCTGACCTTGACAATTGTACATGCTTGAAATATCCTAATTTTCTGAGAGAAACTTCATGGTATATATGCATTTCCCTCTAACTTTTCATTATTTTCTAATTCCTAATGGTTCCATCAAGTTTCATTTCCTCATTCCATCAAATATAAACCCCTCAAACCTCCAGATATTGTTTCGTTTGCTACCAAAGCCAATTATTCGGAGCAATAATATCCATGAAGAATTGTTTCTTTTGTCTACAGAAATACAGGACAGTATGATTCTTCATATTAATCAAATCTAAGAATTTGCAACTTTTGCTTCTATCATGCCATTTAAATACTGGAAATCACTCAAAATTATAGCATAACTATATTTTTTTACCTGTGATTTTGACCAAGAGAGATCAAGGACATCATCAGCATGGCCTCGGAAAGAACACACTGGTTTCTCCGACAGAGCAAACACATGCTCCGGCATCAAAACAGGGTCGGAGCTAACCGATTTCTGACCACCATGGAACTTTGCTATTATCTTCTTATCCCAATGGCTCCCTTCAGCACCGGGCAACACTGATGTTGGATCTGGAGGACGATTACAGATCGACAAAGCAAAGGGTTTAGAATTCCCATTCTCCTCTGCCACTCTCCACGAGTCCCCCTTTGTATTGATCTCAGAAACTCCCCACACATGGATGACACAGTCCTCTCCTGCACTAGCCAAGTACTGGCCATCCAAGCTGAACTTGATGCTCCAGATGGAACCATTATGCGCCTGAATCGCCTGAGTCATGTACAGACCACTGAGCTCCTTGTGGGACTTCCCGTACTGCCAAACCTTGACACGAAGGTCGAGACCATGCGAACCGTCCTGGCTGTGATCGGTAGCAGAGCTCGACCTTCTCCCTCCTTTCTCAGACGATGTATCCTTCTCGTCGCCACTCCGACGGTCCTGATGGTGCCTATCGGCAATTGTAGCTCCTGCCACGTTGCTGATGCGCCTGAACCAACTTCCTATTTTCTTCGACCGCGTCCCTCCCTTGGAGACTCCGTCGGCTCGCGGCCCGCCGCCAGACCCACCGTGCTGCCTGGTCGCCGCAACCTTCTGCCGCCTCATCAGTTCTTGAACGATGGGCGATCCTTCGACGCACATCTCAAACTCCTCCATCGTGAGCTGCTGGTCCGTCCCGAATTCCTCCACCACGAACTCCCTCCCGTTGTCAAGATTCTTGATCAAGCACCCGTGGTCTTCGCCGCCGGAGAGCCTGACATTCACGGCGGACAAGGGCCGAGATCTCGAGGAGAGGGGGAGATTGCGGGAGGCCAGCAGATTGATCGATCTCTGATGCTGGTGTTGACCGGGGAGGTGCGGAGGGTCGGGTTTATCAACAGAGGAAGAGTGTACGGAGCCGTCGGAGGCGGCGGCGAGGCGGGCGAGGGCGGGGTCGCCAGCGAGGCCAAGGCGCTGGAGGAGGAGGCGGCGGCGTTCCGCGACGGAGGCGGGCTCGGAGGTCCAGACGTCGAGAGAGGGTAACGAGGGCCGCGGGAGCGGGGAGGGACGGCGGGAACGGATTTCGTCAGCGTCGTCGTCGGAGGCGGAGGTGGAGGAGCAGGACGAGGAAAGGATCCGGTCCAAGGACTCGTAGAACTCCTCTTCTTCCTCTTTCTCTGCCTCCTCCGCCACCGCGTGGTTGCTCGTCATACCGGCACTACGGGTGGCGATAACGCCGCGACGCTCGAAGCGGTTTGGCCTCCGCGGAGTTATATAGAGAAGAGAAACGGGACGACGTCGTCGCGAAAAATATTAATATTTAATATTATTACAATTTTAAATACATCAATTAAAAAAATTAAATATTATTACAATTTTAAATAATTCAATCAACAAATAAAGACATTATAACTGATAATTTGATTATTTTTTTTTCCATAACTCATGATCATATATACAATCATAAATTGTAATATTTTCCTTGGAATTTCGCTAATGTTATACCTTTTTTTTTTTTTTTTTTTTGATTGTTCGGATAGGTTTCAATTTGTCAAAAAAATAGATATTTTTAAATAAGACAAAATGATGTACTTATTGGTTAATCTATCTTAAGTGATATATTTACATGTATCTTCTAAAAAAAAATTATGACATAGTAAGAGTGTTATATATTTTTTATTATTTTTAAATATTTATTTAGATGTTAGATAAAAACACAAATAACACCAAAGAAATGTGGCCACCTCTCTGTTTCTTATCATCTCCACCTACAATGTTGCTGATATTTGCTTGATTTAACCTATTAATATGACAACTACTAAACACTCATGGATTGATCTTGCTGGATTTGGTGGTACATTTGCTTTGGTTGATGGCTTTGCACAAACTCCTCGGATCGAACGATCTTATTCACAGCACAGAGTTTTCACTATAGATAGAGTCAAACCATGACAAACACTTATGATTCATCCATTAGCATATTATAAAGTTGAGGAAGGTGTGAGTAACTTCAATAAAAAGTGAAGGCAGAGACAAAAAAAAGGTTAACAGTAAAAAGTATCAAAACTTATGAGATGTGATATCAGAGTTGATTAGATGATGATGATATCTGATCATGAGGGATATGTCAACATACTTCTCCAATCATTTAGTCTTGTCATGATCAACATGAGCATGTTATTATTTAGTTGGTTTATTATATTTAAGTTGGAATGGTAACATGAAAAATGCTCTGTTTTCTGTTCTCTCAAGAGTGTCTGCAGTAAAATGATGCCAATTGCATTCCATTGCTTGTCAAACAAGTAAGCATGACAATAAGCTAAACTTGGGTTCTAAATTGCACCAAACAGCCTATAAAATTTTGTATAGGAATTTGATCACACTGCATTGGGTATCTTCTATCTACTCCTTGCAGCCAATGAGACTGGCAAAGCTTACAGGAAGGAAGACAACTAATTTAGCACAGCTACCACTGACCAGCATTTATGTTCATCTGCAAAGTTGGGTGGGGGGAAGAAGACAAGAAGCAAAAGCTCTTTTGATCAATCTCTTGGGTGAGACATCTCCTTGGTTACTTTAGATCTTAATGAATATAAATATATTAGATTGTGAAATTAGAAGCTACTCAGTCATACTCAGAGGGACCTTTCTTCTGCTGATGAACATAAAGCAATCATAAATGCATCTCATAATTCTTCCTTGTTCCTCCAAAAAAGTTGGTGCTTCATGTGGTGCCCAAGCTGCATGATGAGAAAAAGAGGGAAAAGAGACCTGTGCTTGGGAACAGAGGTCATCCACTGCTGACCACAGTTTCTTGGTGGCCCTCCGCCGTGCACCACCACCTCCACTGTTCTCTCTTGGAGCAGCAGAACAGCATCCTGCTGGATTTAAATATAAAAGAAGGAAACGAAGGCATGCCATGATGAAAAGGTGATCATGGAGTGTGTAATTTAAACATGGAAAGAGAGAGGCACTTGTTGAACTCAAAAGTCTCACAAGCTGATCTTATCATGAGTTAGAACTGCTAAATGGATCAATGCATGTTGTTCCTATGAACATGGGCCAGTGCATGACATTGTGCCAGCAGATGGCCAGTTCTACCTCACCTGATCTATGCCAAGCTGTTGATGGTGAGGTTTCATGGTTGTCTTTTTTAGTGTACAGAAAAAGGCAGTACAAAGGTCAGAGGTGAACTTTGCAGGGAGAGATGTATGAAAATAGTTGGAAACCTAGGCAGATATGAATGCTATTGAGTTGGCTGAACCATTTCCAATGAGCTGCAGGTGAATGGCAACTTCTAGCTTCTGCTGGGATGATCCATTATGGATCTCATGTGGAGCCACATGATCTCATATTTTTATGGAAACACAATGTTTAAACCAAGACAGATGCTGCTGAGAGAATCTATAGTTGGTTGACAATCAAAGTTACCTTCAGAGACTTCGACCAGTGTTTTCCTCATTTCTCCACCAGTTTCAGAAAGTTATTGGTGCCTTTGTGGGAGTTGGAAATGATGTGGATTGATGAGTTTGTTCTCTGTTGTTTGTCCCTTCACTGCAAGTTTGAGCCCCACATGTTGCTGCAGGAAAGCTTGCATGCATCATTTTTTTTTTTACAGGACAGGGAGTGGGAGTCACCATCTCCATCCAACTCCTGCATCTGACCTGCACTCATCATCCCTGTGCCACCTGCAAGTTAGAGCAAGCATGTCAACTTCCTTGACTTCCTCATTTAGGCCATGTCTTTGGCTTCCTTGACTTCTTCCTTTACATGGTCATCAGTGAGAGATAATTCCCATAAACCATAAAAAGCAGCACTAAGGAGAACCATTCAAAACACATCATTGACCATCAGAGGAGTCAGCTCCACCATTCTCAGCACCCAAGTCTCCAACAGAAATGTAAAATTACTTGATAATTTGGTTTCATCTGCATAAACTTGACCTGAACTGTACTGTCAGAGGCATAAAATCTTCAGAACCTCCTGACTGCAACCAGATTCATTAAGGCCTGCAGGAACATTGTTTTCTGAAGTCAGTTCTTTAGTTGTTGCTTCCTACAATCTTTTCCATCGTTTTACTCTGAAGAAACAATGCTGAAGAAAATCTCATCTCTTGGTTGGAAAAAAGAAAAAAGAGCAAAAAGAAGAGGATTCCATGCTAGATGTTGACTTCTGCAATGACTGCATCTTGTAGAACAGCAATCCGGCATCAGACATGGGATTCTGAAGTCGAGGAACCGAGGCTGAGGCCATCTTACCCCTTCCTACTCCAAGCGCTCGCAAACTTTGCCCACAGTGAGGTCCCCTGTCCGCCATGATCATGTTTTAGAGGAGCTTCTATGATCCTACTGCTCTCCTCATTTCACAAGAACTGATTGAAGGTGCTGTTTTCAACACCTGAGAGATCTGGAAGTCCACAGGCCGACAAATCACGCGCCTAAGAAGGCGACTAATCTTGAAATCTGAAGGCATGAGTGCAGCACGATCATGTGCTTAAGAATTAATCTAGTGAGAGAAATATGGATTAGATTTGATGCCTACTTGTGTGAGCATAAAAATTACTATAAGCATGTTATTGTTTTAAAAAAATTCAATGTCAAAAAAAGTGAAATCTAAGATTTGACAAGAGCATATATCGAAGATTTGATATACGTATATTTGGATGTAATTCTAAAAATATTTTTTTTATTCGAGAACATACTTCATAATTTGATCTATAAGAATAACCGGCATACATATGTACAATGAATTAGACTCTCATTCTTCTTTTTTTTATCTTTCAATGGACTGAAAAATAATATATCTAATGTCATATTATATTATCATATGTTTATAAAATTCCTAAGAGGTTCAACCTATTTATAGACAAGAGCAAATCAGCTAAGATAAATTATTATGAGAGTCACTATCATATCCTAAGAAATTATATCATGAGTGGATTTTCTTTATATTAGCTAATAATTATAATCATATCTATAATATATCTTACTTAATTAAACATGAATAAAAAATATGAATTTGAAATAATAAAAGAGTATTAACCCGTATCTCTTATATATCAAAATTAATTTTTTAAGATTTTTTTACTTTTACTAATTTTATTAGTTTTTTAGAAATCTTATATTACTAGATTTTGCTATCTTCGTACTATAATTATAATAATAAAAATACACATATGTATTTTTTAAATAATTAATAAAATATCTAAAAATAATTCTTGAATATATATTTTTATGAATTAAAAACTTTTATCTCTACTAGACAACTCTAAATATATAGATGTCTTCATTTAAATATTTTACTCATCTATAATTCAAATAAAGTTGATAAAAATAACTTACCATGAACTTTGTTTTAGTTATACATAGTTGTCTTAGGAGTTTCACGCCACATCTACTTAGGTATTGAGGAATAACTCATTATACTTCTAATTATATTCTTGAGAGTATGATTTTATTTTAATAATATCACTCTATTATGACACGCTTAGTAATATATATTAAGTGTAAATATCTTACTTTTTTACGAATCTAACAAAAGATTAGGATTCTAACTTGACTCATTAAATCTATTAATAAATTTTATTTCATGTTAGATTTAACAATCTTAATTTTTCTATCTAATTATTTCTTAAATTTATTTATGTATATCTCAAAAGTATCAATAGCTTGAGGCTTTTCATATATTAGATACATATAGTTATATCTTAATAAGTCATCTATAAATGTAATGATATTTTTTATACTAAGATAGAGAATATGAAATCGTCGGGATATCAATATAAATATTCTTAAGAATTTTTTTTGCTTCTTATGGTATTTTGCTTTATATGCTCTCTCTTAAATTATACAAATATCAAAATCAATGGAATATAAATTTTTAAAAATATTATTCTTCACTAATATTTTAATTTTTTTCTTTAAGATATACTCCAAATTTTTATGTCATAAGATAGAAGATTTCCCATTATTCTAATTATATTTTAATATGATATTTGATTATAGGGTCAATAATATCTTTATAAACTCAAAATTTAAATTAACTATGCATAAACTTTTATAAAGGATTCCATAATTATTTTTATTGAATCATAAAAAATATTAAGTTTATCATCATCAAAAGAAAGATAATATCTTGACTCATTAATTCTATATAAAAAATTAAATTTCTTGAAACAATAAGAATAGAGCATATATATGCAAGATATATGAGATAAGTCGTCTTTAGGCGTAAGTGATAAATTATCATTGATTTTACTTTTATTTTGAGATTATTCATTATTGTTACAATTTGATGTACTTTTAGTTTCTAGTATCAGAATCAATTCACCAAGTATTAGAAGAAACATGTATAATATTCTATTCAAAACATATAAAAGTCAATCTTATACCTTTCTTTTATTACCAAAAAAAATAATTTACTATCAAGTCTTTTTTTTATTAGTTTGTTTAGTATTATTAAACCTAGCAAACTTATTTGATAAATAATATTTAACTTTCTTTTCTGGTTATCACCTCCTTAAGTGGTTATAAATATATTATGAGATATTTATTGTCTTAATATTAACTTTTTTAAACACATATTTATAAACTCATTTAAGTTTTATTTATCCTTACTTGTATCATAGTGAATTTTGAATAGAAATTTTGAATGAGTCAAAAGGAAAAGAATTAAGAATGAATTACACTAAGAAAGACTCATCATGCATGCTTATATTTTAAGTTTTACCATCTTATTTGTCATATTAATGATATGATCATGAATTCCTCGAGTATGATCATACTAAGCTATAGTTCTTTCATTAATGTATCAACTAATGACTTATTTAAAAATGTCTTCAATATCTCTCAAATATTATTATACACTAGTTACATATTGTAATAACAAATTTTAACACCAATTGTGAGTATAAAAGCTGTAATGTTATGTGAAAAAAATTAATTTTTTCATGCTAAGAATTAAAATCTAATAATCATAGATAGAAGATTAGTTATGCATACCTTTGAGTGTCATTTAGAATACCTTTTCGTTGATCCAAGAATAACTCGTTAAAAGAATTGGCATAGATTTACAAGACATATTATGAGCGATAAAATAGAGATTAGAGGAAGACAATAATATATTTGTATTCTCGTATGAGTCAATATGAGATCCTATATGTTTATAAGTGAGACCAGATAGTCTAAGATGAGTAATTAGAAATGTCCCTCCCATTAAGATCATTCTTAAAAAAATTTACTATAATTATTTTTTTTATTATTTATTTATAATTATAATTATATTATATATAAAATATATCTTATCTAATTAAATAAGATGATAATCTAACAACTTGTGCAAACTTTTTTTGTTTTTTTTCATCTTTGATCGTTTGAATTATTTAGCTTAGGAGTTGATATGTTCATAGGAATAGAGAGAAAAGAAAGCTGCATCGACGTTACCACCAACTTGTGATCAATGGAAAAGGGACATTGGAAAAAATTGGTTACAACCTCATAAGGTTTGTGGTTTCTTTTATGTGATCAAACATTTAGCTTTCCATCCCTAATTATTGTCCAAAAAGCTCCTTTGAAAGCAGAAAATGCCTGAACAAGAGGCATCTTCTTTGTTCTCCCTGTTTTCAGGAAACTGTTCTCCTGCACCTCAGCATCTTCCCCCACAACATTTCAATTCTGTCCAATCCCCAATAATTAATGACTAGCACAAAACTTTAGTTAACAGTACAGACTCTGTTCTCAGCTAGACATGTAACGAGCAATGTTTTCATGAGCACAAACAAGTCCGGTCCTCACACAATCCATGGCAGAATGGGCTGACGTGGGTTCCATTGATTGGCATCAAATGATTGATGAAGGCCTGCAAAAGACGAATCAGAATGATCCAGGACTTGGGGTGTTCATAGTTGTTGCTCTTCTGTCTCTGCTGGTGAACCAGAACGATGATAACGATGGGTAGGTAGCTCGATCTGTCCTCCAAAGTTCCATCTTTGGCAGTCTTATCGGAAGTGTTCATGTAGCAGGGCTGCTCTGTTCATCTGTGACGAAGAAACTGGAGAGTAATGGCTGCTTCGGGCAGTGGAATTGCCATGGGGTTAATAGACAGGAGAGCTGCTCTGTTCATCTGTGATGAAGAAACTGGAGAGTAATGGTTGCTTCGGACAGTGAAATTGCCATGGGGTTAATAGACAGGAGGGCTGCTCTGTTCATCTGTGACGAAGAAACTGGAGAGTAATGGCTGCTTCGGGCAGTGGAATTGCCATGGGGTTAATAGACAGGAGGGCTGCTCTGTTCATCTGTGATGAAGAAACTGGAGAGTAATGGTTGCTTCGGGCAGTGAAATTGCCATGGGGTTAATAGACAGGAGGGCTGCTCTGTTCATCTGTGACGAAGAAACTGGAGAGTAATGGCTGCTTCGGGCAGTGGAATTGCCATGGGGTTAATAGACAGGAGGGCTGCTCTGTTCATCTTTGATGAAGAAACTGGAGAGTAATGGTTGCTTCGGGCAGTGAAATTGCCATGGGGTTAATAGACAGGAGGGCTGCGGGCTGCTCTGTTCATCTGTGACGAAGAAACTGGAATTGCCATACCATATATGATAAAGATAATTCTGGTGCTTGCCTAGTAGATGCGTTCCGTCTCCGAGTTTGCTGAGCAAGCACTTGCTGGTTCAGGCCCGTGTGCGCTAGCTCGCCTGCGGTCTTCTCGGTACAGAGTGGGAGCTCGTTCGGATGAGTGGTGATTCAGAGCTTGACTTGGGAGGTCGGCTGCTGGAGTGGTGGAGTCCGGGTGAAGAGGGGGGGTACTCCAATTCAGGTCGGCCGTTGGCCCATGCACGAAGGTCGGGTCGGGTAGGTTCCTGACGTAACCCCTCCGAAGGTCAAGTTAGTTCGTGGGTTTGTTCCTTTTTTGCGATCCCCTACCCCATAGAGGTACATGAGCTTTTATAGTGGGTGCTGTAGATCATTTGTACCTTATAACCTTACTGCCTTTATGATTTACCATACCACCGTACCCTCCCACCATGCTTGTTGTCCTTGCAATGAGACGTGCGTTTGCAGGTGGGGGGTGCCGACCTTACCTGTGTCAGGTCGGCTGTACGAGCACTAGCGCCCCCCGTATATCCGGCCGGTTACCTATGTCGGGTCGACCACGTCGACGGGCCAGCTGTCCGAGGGTGTGATGACTTGGCGACCAGGTCAGCATTTGTCATATCAATATATATAATATTAGTGTGTTTTCACCAATAAAATAAACTAATTCAGAAAGCAAACCATTTGTTTTGGTAGAGAGAGATTAATGAATATTGTAGATGACTAGCATATACGATTTATTATGATCTTAATTAGATAAATCTTAGTCAATAGGGTATTCAAATGGAATAGAAAAATCAAATCAAAATAATATGAAACCAATCAGAAGTATTTGGTTGGAATCAGTTTATCAATAATTCAGTTTTAAAAATTATAAATAATATCGATGGGAAATATTAATCCAATCGAATTCATTATCTTACGTCGTTAATTGATTTAAATCGATCGAAAAAAAAATCTAATTTTAATATCATAATTTCATAATTGATGTGGGTCTAATTTCACAACTCTTATCATGTTAACTCATTTTGATCAGTAGTGAATTAATATTAGTACATGAGATTGTACATCAAGTAATTTGTTAAGTTGTGAACCAATACTATTATGAACTCTTATTAATTTTCTCTATTTCTGAAGAAGAACTAAGGGAAATAGTTTTTTTGCAAGCCCTTCTTAAAAGATTGTATTGGAAGAAGAAGAAGAAAAATAAATAAATAAATAAATAAAATAAAAATATGACAATAATTATATTATAATTTAGATTTTTTTAACATTTTCAAGAAAAAAAATCAACATATCATACAAGGAGGATACTATTACACAGGATGGTAAGTGACTCTGAATTGAATCTTAAAAATTGAGTCGATATTATTTGTAAAAATATGATATTAACGAGTCTGAATTAGTAAAATATTAGACCTTAGGATCTTATTATTTGTAAAAATATTAATATGTAAAAATATGATATTAGACATTAGGAACAATTTGATTAACAAGTTTGAATTAATTAATTTAATTTAATTTTAATGAAATAAATAAATAAATAAAATATCTCGAATCAAAACTATTTGTAGCCTTCAATTTCAGCTGACCGATTCAAATTGAATCGATTCAGTTCAACCATCGCTGGATTTATGTTACGTCAGTTTTAAGAACCATAAAATTTTTACATGACAGATGCAAATTGTTGGTTTAAACTTTGCTATAAAAAAATATATATTAGATTTAGGGTTCATTCATTGTCTGTTCGTGAACTCATTCAAAAAACAAATATTCTAAATTATGATAACAGCTTAATTTATAATAGGCATTTTGGTTAGAGAAAAACAGAATCACATCGGATGTGTTAAAAAAATTGAATGGATTTATAATATTTAAATGCGTAAACTACGATTACTTAGAATTTAAGTAATAAATGAGTTAATTATCCTATGAATGGGATCACAATGACAGAAGATGAAGTATAATTTTTATTTAAATTTATAGCATTTATTAATTTATTTTAGGAAAAGTAAAAAAATAAAATAAATGAGTAGTACGGACCACAATTTGGCCGCATTAATGTCAACCCCCAACCCCCAAATCCTCGATCTCATCCTCCCTTCTTCACCACCGTCGTCTTCTTCGTCGCGAAGTAAACTCCAAATACGACGCAATTCCCTCTCTCCGCCCACCACGCCAATCATAATAATTCTCGCTTCAGGTGACGCGATCGGGTAGGGAGGGAGAGAGAGAGGCGAGCCCAACGATGTCGTACGCGACGGGGGTGAACGTGATGCTGGCGGTGCAGGAGAAGAAGACGGCCGCCGTCGACCTTTACAGGCCGCTCCGCCAGTACATCGCCGTCACCTACGGCGAGAAGGAAGCCCAAGCGGTGGAGGATGACCTCGACGCGGTGCGCCAGCTCCGCCTCGACCTCGAGAAGCCCCCCAACGCCGCCGCATCTCCCACCCTCCGCCGTGACAATCTCCTGTCCTATTACCGCGCCCTCGCCGTCATCGAGCCCCGCTTCCCTATCTCTCCCGATCGCGACCACGTCCATGCCCTCACCTTCACCTGGTTCGACGCCTTCAAGCCCGCCAAGAAGGCCGCCCAAACGTCCATCCACCTCGAGAAGGCCGCTGTCCTCTTCAACCTTGGCGCCGTACACAGCCAGATCGCGCTCTCCGCCGACCGCGCCGACGCCGCAGGCCTCAAGCAGGCCTGCAACGCCTTCCAGACCGCTGCCGGGGCATTTGCCTACCTCCGGGATAATGCTGCTGGCAGGGCTACTACTGCCGGCGGGGCCACGGTCGATCTCTCTGTCGAGTGTGCCGGGATGCTGGAGAAGCTCATGCTAGCGCAGGCCCAAGAGTGCTTCTTCGAGAAGGTCGTCGGGGATGCGAAGCCCCCTGCTCTCTGCTCCAAGGTCGCCCGCCAGGTGATTCAAACCTTTGGGTTTCCCTGTGCTTTGATATTGAGTTCATATACTTTGGATTCTTCTTTGATGATGCCTTCTTTAGTTGATCCCGTAGGTTTAGGTTTTATCCTAACTTTAAGACTCACCTTATAGGAAGTTCTTTAAGCTGAATGTGGAATTTAATCTAATATGGGAAAGACACTATGCCTCGTTGTTTGCTTTTCTTAATTGCATCTCACTCTAATTCGTGTAGGTCAAGCTTTATAGACATTAAATTTTCTGAAATAGGATGATATTGTCGAGTTCTTGATTCTCATGAAGGTGTTCAAAGATGGTTATTGGTGATGTTTGTAGAAGTTGGTTGTTTAAAACTAAATTCTGAATATTATAAGCTAGTGTGCAAATTATGATGATATTTTTTTTAAATTAACTTCACCATGAGTTAATTCGAGTTTGTCACCAGATGCCATTGTAGGTAAAGCAATAATGTACCATGGGAGTTCAGTTATTTGGGCTTTTCTTAGTGGCACTCAAAGGTTGGATTCTGTGGCCGTGTTCCATCATTATTACTTGTGGCTCTTTTTCTGCAAGATTCATATCTATCCTTCTGTGTTAAGAATCTTGTTGTATTTATTACCCTAAAATAATTCTGGTCTTGTCTGTGAGACCATTGATTTTTAGAAATTTCAATAAACTCTAATTTCATAGAAACTTTTACATGCTTCAGGTTGGCCTCTACTATGAGGAAGCTTATGCAATTCTCAATGCTCCACCACTCAACCAGCACTTTGAACGTACATGGATATCTCATGTGCAACTTAAGGCAGCCCAATTTTATGCAGAGGCTTGCTATAGATACTCCTTGGATCTTCATGAGAAGGAGGAAATTGCCGAAGAGATTTGTAGACTGAAGATTGGGATAAGTGCCCTTGTCGATGCAAAGAAATCTGCCAGGGGTGTTGCCCAACCTCTACTTGATGCTGTTAACAAACTAGAAACTAATATGAACCATAACCTGGAGAGAGCTACGAAGGAAAATGATCGGGTCTATCTCATGCGGGTTCCAGCAGCAAGTTCTTTGACTGCTCTGCCTTCAGCCTCTCTTGTGAAGCCTACTCCAATGGCTGAAGTTCTAGATTCTACCAAGGAGAGTCTGTTCTCAAGGCTTGTTCCAGACAGCAGCACAAAGGCTCTCTCCAGATATACAGATATGGTCGACGACATCATTCGCACACAAGCAGAAAAGTTGCAGCAAGGAAGTGAGATAACAAGAGTTAAACTCAAAGAGATGGACCTACCTGATTCTATCTTAGCATTGGAAGGTAACTTTAGCCTGCCCTTGAATCTCAAGGAGGATGTTGAAGCGGTCCAGATAAGTGGTGGCCCTTCTGGGCTGGAACCTGAGCTTCAGCAACTCAAAGACTTAAGGAGAGTCAATCAGGAGCTCTTGGTCCAGACCGAAGAGTTACTAAAGAAGGAAGCAGATGAGGATGCACAATTCCGAACTCAATTTGGGACAAGGTGGACCAGAACTCAGTCAAGCGTGCTGACAAAGAACCTGCAGGATAGATTGAATAAGTTTGCTGCAAATCTTAAGCAAGCTGCTGATAGTGATGCAAGGATAGAACGGGCTATGAGAGATAATTTCAACCTGATGGCAATACTTGATCACAGGCCGGTAGGTTTGTCATTCTAAAAATGTGTATCATTTTTTGTTCAAAACTTGTTTACTTTTGTTTCATTGAACTAAATACGGACAAGTTCGTTTTCAACAAATAGAACCATAACTATGATCTTCTACTGTTTTTATTGTGATTTTCATGACTTAGAGTTAAACATTGGTTGCTCCAGATGCAATTTCATTATAACAGCTTGACAAAAATGAACCTTTCATTTTCTTTCTTTTTGATGTTGGATCCAGTTTTAATTATTTCACTAAGACTATACAAGACAATAGTACTTTAAGGTTTCTGGTGTCTACAAGCTTTCTTTAATTTTTTTCTTTGTTGTGTGTAATTGTTTTTTGTACTTCCAGCCTCTTTGGTCTAACTTAAAAACATATGACACAGATCGAATCAGCACTTCCAAGTCTTGCAAGGCCTATTATGTCTTTGGATGGAAATGAAGATGCCATAGTGGGAGCACTTAAACAGAGCTTGGTACTTTAATCGTTAAACCTCCTTTATGTTCCTTCCAGTCATTGCAGAACCATAAGTTGTGTGCTTGAATTTTCAGGAGTTGGTTGTTCCTATTTCTTGATGTCTGAGCCCCATTTATCTTATATCCATTCTTTCATTATTTTGATTTGTTTTTCTCAGTGGTAGCTTGCTGAAGGTTTTTAAGCACCTGCATCTATTTAAAGTGAATTATAGATTTAGGTTGATAGGCTACAATGTGAAATTATAGGGGAGATTCAATTTTTTTGTTCTGATTGCATTCTGATGCTTATCTATTTGTATCACTTTCAATTTGTATGTAATTGAATAGCTTTTCAGATATTGAGAGGACAGAAATATGAGTAATATACATATTTTTCTTGTCATTTCTTGATCAGTATTCACTAAAAGTAATTTCACCTGCATGCAGTTTATCTGCAACATGTGAATTACACTAACTAGCTCTAACATGAGAAAAATTAAATTGGCATTTCATTTTTCGTCTTTATCGTTTTAATTAAATCATTGAATACTAGGGAGTAATTATTAAAGCAACACACTTAACGCTGCAAGGGCTGCATAATCAAAAATCAGGAAAAGACCATGACACTGAACATTTGTGCTTAATTTTGACTAGTGTTGTTCAGATTGTATGTACTCTTACTGATTTTTTGCCTTGGATTTATTTCTGGCTGACTTGTTATTTGAGATATTCTTTTTGACATCCAATATGAGGCCTATGAGAAAAACTAGTATTGTGTATGATTCTGAAGATTTTCTTAATGGTTTTCTTTTGTTGATTGGTATCCATGCTTTGTCTAACAAGTCACTTAAAACCTTATCCGACCAGAGGCAACTGGAGAATCTAGGTGCACAAAGGGCAGGTCTTGAAGACATATTAAAAGAGATGAAGATAAAGGTGAGAAAATATTTATATCTTTCATCCACAGCATATTTGCAAAATGCTCATTTTAAGGGCAAACATAGGTTGGATTCATGGTTCATCATTTTTTCAGAATCACCACATGGAGGTTTTAATTTAGTTAGGTTATTGTTATATAATTACTATTTCAAACAATGTCACAGAATGTACCATCTGATGCGTGAAGGACCACTGTTTTTTTTTGTTTCTGAGGAGTTAAACAAGGTTTTGCCTAAGTCATGGAAGTTAGGCAGCAAGTCAAAAGGTGGAGGTCATTACTCTGCATGGACTGCTTCACAATAATGTGCTTTTTGATTAGTTAATAATAATTTTTTCGCAATAATTGTTTTTAGTTTTTCTAGGGTGCGTGCTTAATTTTCAACATGGTGCAGTTCCTTACATTTCTTTTCATGCTTGTGAATGAGGGCTCTAATGAGAGATTGGTTCCTCATAAAGATACTCAGATTCGAATTATATCAATTTGACTTGGAGACCGTATTCTGCCTGGAACTGTATATTAGACTTCATGTTCTTTTGACTAGTTGTTCCATGTTTGTATTGTTGTTGTCCTGATTTTGGAAATGTTAGTAGAATCAACTAAGGTATTGCCTTGATAATGACTAAGGTCATGGGAGCAGAACCAACCAACATTTTGCCTTGAGAATAAAACTAAATGTCAGTTCATATAAACATGGTTGTCTTATATCATTGTTTTACTGTACACTACACATGCTCTATGAAGTCATAATGTGACTGCACATATTTGTCCCATTAAAGTTGATTCCAAACAAAGCCGGAGATAACATTTAGGCTAATGTGGCAATGATATTTTGATGAATTGTACATGTGGAAAATTTTCTATGTCTACCACTACTTCGTTTATTGACAGGTAATGACAAGTTCAGTAGGAATTTCTCATTTAACTAATTTTATATATCTTTCGTTGCAGGATGATATACTACCAAAGTTGATGGCAAGCACTGGATCACAAGAAGATCTCTTTAAGAAGGAGATATCTAAGTATGATCAGATATGTGAAGAAATTGCCCAAAATATTGAGGCACAGGAGCAGTTGCTGCTTCAGATTCAGGTACAGTGTTAAGGAATCAAGAGTTAATTATATTGGAACGACCATGAACTAAGTGGCTCTTTAGTTCTTCAAGGCCTTGCTGTGTGGTTTACTAATATGACAAAGAGCCATATCAATTGTCATTCATTTGACTTTATTTTTCTTATTCAAACAATCCTTTTTTTAGTTTATCTTAGCACTGTAGATAAAGGTGGCTTGATGTTCGGATTTGTGCATTTAGTATATGCCTTCAGTTGATACCATGAAGCAGGTGCAGACTGGTTGAGTGCAAAACACATTTTGACCAACCTGTACTTGCCACCAGGCTATAACCATTTTATTTATTAGATTTGACTACAGAGAAGTTAGCTCGATTCACTCATGCTCCTTAGAACCAAGGTTCGTTGTACCACAGCATATCGCGTGGTGGTACAATTGGTTCGATAGGGGACTGGTACGGATGGTACCTACCAGTCTATCAGTATGTCCCATCATACCATATGTTGGTACATTGGTATAGGTTGGTACATATCATACCGGCAGCCAGTCGGTATACCGGTACAGACCGGTAATACAAATCATGCTTGGAACATTTATATAATATACTTCTATTTCACATTGGTGCTAATTGCAAACCCATCTGGGAGGGGTCCTGATAAGAGTTAACTAATGCAAATGCTGTTTTCCAATATTTGACATGAGAAGGAAACAACATAAAATTAGACCAACTTATCCAAGTTTATAAGGACTTAACCAAGGGCTGGGTTGATAAGATTTTCTTGCAAATTGAGATACAATACAATTGAGGGTGAGCCTTGGTGTCATAGTAAGATTTCTTCAGTAACTTAGATGACCATGATTCTAAACATGGATATAGCATCTCTGCTTGCAAGGGTAAAGACTAAAGACTATGTGTTGACTCTTCTTAGACCCTACATTGACAAGAATGTTGTGCACTGGGCCATCTTTCAGATATCTTGCAACTAAATAATCTAATGAAAAGGCCAGATTAACTTATGATTATGAAGAATTTTAAATAAACATGGATCACCACTTATGCCATGTGATTTACCAACCTAAAGTTTACAAAGTATTGAAGAGTTGCATCCGTAAAAGCATTGAAAACAGAAAATAAGAGTAAGTCTGAGAAAAATTAGGGAAGTTCCAGTAAATCCTGATATGTTTCATGAACCGAGAATGATGCGAGCAATGTGTTTCTCTTAGGATTTTATTTCTGTGGCAAAATTGCAAAGCTTTTAAATGTTCTTTTTTTTATCTAGCTTTGATGTGATACTACAACCCAAGGATCAATTGATTTTTCTGTATATTTTAACCAAAATTCTAGAGTTCACCATTTCCTGACATTTAGCTTGTATAATAAATACTATGATTGCGGCTTGAAAGGAAAGTACCTGGCTCCTGTGATTGTCCGGTTGGCTGTTCTGATGCTATAACAATTAGTATTATATTGACATGAAATGGTGGGGAATTTGCATTTTCTGCTGTTTTGCTGCAATATTGTTTGCTTATTTACCTAATTTTACAGTGTTATGCAGTAATAAAAAGGAAAGAACAACAGTACCTTTTTCCCTTCCTGTTTGAATACTTATGTTGCAAGAGAACTTCTATCACAAGTATGCATTATGACATGACTGAATGCTAATGTTTCACATGCTGTTGCAGGCATGAATAATATAGTTTTATTTTTTCCCCTTAAAAATTTGGCAATTTTTTTAAAAAGCTAAATTTTAAGTGAAAAAAAGAAAATCATTTTATTCATGCCTACAACAGCATGCTTTTTTTCCCCTTAAAAAAATATTTTATTTTAAAAAGCCAAATTTTTAAAGGGAAAAAAGAAAACTATATTAATGATGCCCATGTGAAAAGACTTATCATCCGGATGCGGTAATCAGAACGGGTAAAATGATTAATATTAGCAGCACGAGAAGAAGTAGAGGAAGACCTAAAAACAACTTCAATAGGAATTATAAATAAATATATAAATATTCTGAACTTATTTAAACATATGATTTTTTTATATATCTTAAGAGCGGCAAAAGAAGCATCAAATAGTTGAAACTTATTATTTTGGTGTTGTTATTGTTGTGAAAATTTGGCTTTTTTTTAATAATTATTCTCACTTTTGTGCAAATTACATGTATAAGTAAGGGTAATTGTTTTCTTTTCTCTTCTTTCTGCAGGCACAAAATGATGACTTTTCTTCTGTGTTCAATCTAGAAGACTACAACGGTATCCATTCTTTGCTTTCTTTTATTGGATTGCTTGAATTCCTTAACTTCTTTGCTAGTGTATCCTTTATCCTCAGCTAAACGCTTGACATGCTATGGAACTTTTGTGTAATTTGTCATCAATTCTAATTTATTATCTTTTCACATTACATCACTTCAATTTATTCGATGACTTGTATGCACTACATGGCTTTATCTTAGTTCATTGGTTGGAAACCATGGGTTCAAATTATGGAAAAATATAGAAACCTCTCCACATACTAAGGCAAGGTTGTTTAACTTTGATCCTCCCTAAAAGCAAGATTTGTGGGCGACTGTCCTTTTTCACCCCTTAAAACTTGAATCTACCTTGACAACATAGTCAAACACACTATAGCATTTGAATTTTGTGGGTTATATTTCTGTTAAACCAAGGTAATCATGGGTATCATGTGTTTTGTTTGGCATTCAAGTTGTTATTATAAGTTTTAGTGGTCAGATTACATTCTGACAAACGTATGATAAGATATTTATCTGCTCGGCCTTTTATATTTTGTTTGTGCCCAAATTCTTTTCTTCGAGTTTAAGCTTAATGTTAGAAAGATATGCATGTTTGGTTCTTTGTTAGGTTTGTTTATTTTCTGCTCTCAGAATTTCAAAGACATAAAAATCTGTTTATAATAACCTTTCTTACATTGGGTTAAAATATTGTTGGCAGTTGCTCGTGAGAAGAGTTTCAAACAGATCTCTGCTGCAATAGCAAAATATCGAGAAATCAAGGATAACATCAACGAGGGATTGAAGTTTTATGTCACTCTTCAGGTACAGTTGTTGCCTTTTGTTGCATCAGATTGAAGTTTTGTATTGTGTGGCCATATTTCTTGCATTTGTCGCATTAAAATGACTGACTGTAAGTAATCTTCCACCGTATTCTTTGAACAGGATGCAATAACAAATGTAAAGCAGCAATGTAGCGACTTTGTAATGACCAGAAACATTCAGTGCCGCGAAATGATTGAGGATGTCCAGAGGCAGATTGCTGGTCTCAACTTTACGGATGGAAGGGCGGGTTATAATCATCCTTCTGTTGGGCAGTCCAACCTGCAGCGAAATGCTTCTCAGCAACCTGATCCTCAGAGTGCTCAACCATATCCCCAGCCAACTTACCATCATCCACCAGGAGAGCACCCGCGACCTGGATATTCTTATCCTTACCCTCCATATGCAACACCGCAGCAGGCCCCTTACCATTCACCAAGCAGCCAGTATCCAGGATATCGTGGACCTTACTACAATGCACCACAACAGCAACCAGGTTCACATCCTCGACCTCCGTATACCGTCCCATCTCCATATCCTCCATCTCATCAGGGAGGCTACCATAGGCCTCAGTGAAGTCATGCCCTGATCCAGGTTATCCACCTTTGCTTTCTGCCAACGTGTTGAGATTACTTGTAAAGAGAGGTATACCTTATTTATTCACATAAGATCCATTACTTTGCAAACATAATTGGTTCGATCATCCTTATATATATATATACTATCTGCATGTTTAAGTCTTGCTATAGTTATTGAAACATTTATTTGGGGATTGCATCGGTTGTAATCGATTATTACATTGTTCTATTTGTTGTAGTTGGACAAATCCAATATCAAGGCTATACGCTGGCAGACAGCAGAAAAAGAAATTAATTATTTGATAAGAGTGGTTAATGCTGTCTTGTAAGTCCACAGAATATAATGTTTCTGCAGATGGATGTGAAATTTCTGTTTAAAGACTGCTTAATGCTGCTCTACCTGCTGCGCATGCTGCATTTGTGCAACGACACTGCTTCCATAGATAAGGTAACAACGCTAAATAAACATTCCAATACTTATGATGGATGGATAGCAAAAAGGATGTTTGTTCTATTGTCTCACACTTGCCGTCCATCTGTAAGCATCTATCTATCTACCTTATCATTCATTCTCTAGGGCCAAACTTCATGCACATTGGAGGACTCACCTGAGCCAGTGCAAGCACTCCCTGAGGTATACTCCACATTCCATCGCCGCAGATCAAACCGGAGGCCACTGCGGGACCAAACGCATCTGCCTTGGCCTTGTTCATCTTTGTCCATACATACAGTATCACGCTCCCGATGCACATGTCGATGGCGAAGGATGCTCCGATGTAGAAAGGTATAGCCATCGCCACCGGGATTGGTATGAGCCTCGCCACCTCGCCGGGAGACACATCTTTTGCCAAGTTGATGGCGATCCCAAGCGCGAAGAATAAGCAGCAAAGAGAGAGGCAGTGTTTTGGAAGGGAGGAGAAGCCATCCACTCCGACGATTGCCATGTTCCGGTACATGAGAGCATAAGGTGCCGGGTATTGACTGCCGGGGATGCCGATGTCATCGAACGCCTTGTAGAAAAGCCAGAAGACACAGGGAGAAATCACACAACCCATTGCAGTGCCGATAACTTGGCTCACGAGCATCGATCTGGGAGAAGTTAGTGTCAAGTATCCGGTCCGGAAGCTCTGCATGAGAACTGAAGCAGTGGCCGCAATGCTCATTATGACGCCACAGGCTGCCAGGCCAGCAAGCACACCACCATGGGAGGCGCCCGCCCAAGGTCCAAAGATGAAGATGGCAAGCTTCCCATAGGTGGAGGCCGCATTCCAATCAGTAAGGCCGCAGCCATAGGCGTTGCAGAAAGCTAGTAGCGGGGCTAAGACATGGGCGACCAAGATATGGTACCACTTGAGCGGAGGAAAGATGCGAGGAACCGTAGCAATGGAGAGGGTGGCGATCACAACGGAGCATCCATATGCTACCCACAGAGGTATGTGATCTTTGACGAACGCCGCGGTTCGCCTTTCATCGTCAAATGAGATGGCCAGATTTGTCAGTGCGCGTTCGTCATCCGAGATGGGAAGGTCGCTCTCGGGGCCTTTCAGCACAGCAGAAATGAAGGAGGATGTGGTTCGACGTAGGATCTTGACAAGGTTGTAGAGGCCATCACCTAGAATTAAGGCAGCGGCTGTGAAGACCTGCACAAAGAAGACCCATGACACTAAAGCCTCTCTTCTTGAAGCAGCAAGGATGGTAGAGAGAGTTTACCCTGTAACCCTGCAACCCATGAAGGCTGTCTGGTGGAGTATCCGCAGGATACCAGTGGCCCTTTTGATTGCTTATAAGAGGCCACATGATTCCCCATGAAAGGATGGCTCCCAGCAGCAGAGATAGGTTCACAATGTACGGGCAGATCATTCCGACTCCAACATAGGTTGCAGAAAAATCGAAGTAAAACCTGAGAGAATTCGTCAAGACAAAACGGTCATCCTCTTACTCTTCAAAAATGACAAAGCGCAGAGTTCAGGCTAATCCATCCATCTTACTTGTTCTCATAAGCTTTAAGACCGAAGGTAGGGAATGCTCTGAATCCGCAGTTTTCCCCAGCCGTATAAAGCCACTGAAAGAATCCCCACAGGAAGCTACAGGCAAAGGACTTGAATAATGTCCCTACTTGTTCCCTGAGAAGAAGGATCAAAGAAGGTCCATGGACAACTTTCTCGGTCACTGATCAATGGAAATGTTAGAAGAGAAGCTTCATAACAGGTTCTTGAGATCTCTTTACCTGGCCAGCTTTTCACCCTGAGGAGTATGGAAGGTATTGATGAGGTACGCAGTTGCAGTGCCACTTGGATAGATCAGCTTGTAGTCAATAATCATTATCTAAAGCAAGCAAGCTCACAGTCAGCACTCCAAAACAAGCATCATAAGCTTCACAGGTCCATTGTTAGATTTGGAATCACCTTTCTGAGGGGAACAAGCGAAAAGAGCCCAAGAAAGCTGATGACAAACATGAACCCGATCATCCATCCTAAATCTGGGTCCTTTGTATTCTGTGAATCATTTGCTTCTGTTGCTTGGTTGGCGATCCTTGAACTCATGCCGAAGAGGGACTTTCCGAAACCGCCTGTTCGTTCACAAGGGAATTCTAATTCTATAGCCCCGTCATAGATCAACATAAATTGCAAGAACCATGCAGTTGAAGGGGAACTGACCGCTGAAGGCGAGGCTGTAGGCGGCGACGACGGAGGTCTGGATGACGGTGTTCTCCTGGCGGGTGAAGGGGGTGCGGAGGAGGCCGGCGTGCTGCAGGGCTTTGGTCCAGAGCTTTACGAAGAAGAAGCCTAGGAGGCCGGCGGAGGCGTTGAGGGAGGGGACGATGCCGGCGGTCAGGTTCAGCCTCATCGCGACCACGCTGAGCATCACCGACAGTGCGAAGCTCACCACCAGTGCTCGCATCGTTAGCTGCTCCCGCAACGGTGGCACCCGTTGCCGCTCGAACGCCCGCTCCACCGCTACCCACTGTCCTCCCTCTCCTTCCTCCTCCTGGTTCTCCATCATCAGCTCTTTCGCTGCCGTTTCCCCTTGGCAGAGGAGGAAGGAGTGTCTCGGCACGACGGCGTGTGGTCTTCCACCTGCGGGATCTCTGAGTGCTCAAAAGCTACCCAGGAATGAGCACAAAGCTCCCCCTTTCGAGATATTTTACCACCTTGACATCAGGCATGATGTCAAAGTCTGCAATCTGGACCTGAAGGAGTCCCTTCGGCCGTAGATCCTTCTTCCAAAGAGAGGCTTTAGAAGACTGCCATATGAACGGGAACAGATATGTTGAAACGATGAGAGGGTGCACGCATTAATCAAAGGATGGCCGGTGTCGCCGAACTGAGACCGATGGCTTCCATAAAATTCCAACTGTTTTCAAGCGAAAGCTTCTGCCAAAGGAGGAGCGCGAACGAAGTAGACGGATTGGAACTTGGACTTCAGAAACGCTAAGCTGATATTTTGTCCTCTTCTGACTGCTGACAATTCTACGCACGGAACTACTGCTCTATGGTTGACTCAAAAAGAAGGCAACCATTTCGTTTGATTACAAAACCCGAGGAGCTCAAATCACTGAGGGAGACCGGTGCACTGGTCACGGAACTGGCTCAAATCACTGAGCTCAAGTCAACCATGGCATTTGAGTCAGCCCATCTGTGAGGCATTTGATCAAACGGCTTCTCTGCCTCGTCGACTGAAACATTTCTTTCCCGATCTCGGCCGTCTTTGTCGGCCAGCGGATGGTCAAGATCGAGCGTTCACGACGGGCTCTCGAGTCGGCCGGTTCAGTCCTCGGCCCGACCGCTCCGGTTTTGGGAACACCTGCAGCGGGGGAATATGCGGGGAAAGCAGTTGCAGAAGATTGGAAGCAAGATTTGGAGCAGTTCATCCTCTCCCTCTCTCTTTCTTTGGTTCAGATTCATATCGATCCAAAGTTCAATCTTCGTCGTCGATCACAATAAGAACGAGTGGATGCCAGGCAGACTGCACCAACAAATCAACGGACTCCTCCTCTTCCTCCTCCTTGCTATCTTTCCTGCCTGCCTGCCTTCCCGTTCCACGGTTTGCTTCTGCCGTCACGCCATGTCTCATGCCCTCGTTTTTGGCGTGTTCATAGGCGCCATTGCTCTCCTCGCTGTAGAGCTCCTCTTCTCTCTCCTCTTATACTATTGGTTCTCGGGCCGCCGAGGACGAGCTCCTGCGTCGCCAAGGCGCTACAACTGCTGCCATGATTCCGACGACGAGCGCTCGCTCCCCACCGAATGCAACAAGCAGGTCGGCTTGATGTCGTTCGCGTCAAAGTTGTTTCTGTACGAGCATCATTCCGTGACATCTCTCGTTGATGACTCAGGGAATAGTTTGGGTGTTGGAAGCGGCAAAAGCTGCAGAGGTTGGCGGTGGTGGTGGATGGCAAGCAAATGGGACCAAGGAGGAGGCGGATGTCGTTGAGATCGTGGAGGTCTATCCCGTCCTCAAGCACGCAAAGATTAAGAACCACAAGCTGATCTTGACTGATCCCGACGATTCTCGCACGGCCACCATCAAGCTCTTGGATTGTGCTGTCTTCGCGGTCTCTGCTTCAGACCGAGAGACGCGCAAGTGGTGAGTCACATCCTGTTCGATGCATTACCTTCATTGCTTCCTGGTTTCTTACACGGCCTCTCGAATTCATTCCTGAGATGCTCGCTGAATCATTGTGGATATCAGAGAAGAAAGACAATTTTACTTTCCGATCAAGAAAAAAAAAGAGATTTTTTTTCTTCTTCTTTTCTTTTCTTTTGTTTGTTTCAGGGCTAACAGATACCCAATCAAACTGGAGAGCATGAACGCAGACATCTACCAGGGAAGCAGAACATGTTACCTATATCTCGATACTTCCTGGGAGAAGGAATCATGGTGTAAAGCACTTCGTTTTGCTTCCTGCCCTGACAAGAAGAAACTAAAAACTTACGCAAAACTACGTGAAGATTTCCAGCGATATGCTGCATCCGTGCCACAACACCTTTCACCCCAGAAGCCATCGAAGCCACATTGTGATCCTTCGACCAAGACCACCAAGTTCCAGAAAACCACACGAATCCGACACTTACTGAACAGGTTTGTGAAAGGGGTTTCGAAGAACAATGGTGTCATTACATCCTCTCTCGGAAAGAAGAAGGTAAATGGGGTTATGCTGATGAACGAGTTTCTAAACCCTTCATCCCCAGAGAAATCTTCAGGTTGTTCATCGGACCTGGTTGGATCTGGTTCACTGCCTCCTCTTTATTCTGGTCTTCATAATTCAGCCTCTGATGATAAGATCAACCGTGACGATACTGCCTTCTTCTGGAACTTAGTCCTTTCAAGATTGTTTTTTGATGTCAAAAGAAGTGCAGTGGTTAACAACTGCATAAAGACTCAGTTTCAGGTAAAATTGATACGAACCTTTCATCGTTGCAATGCTTCTTATACTCATCTCTTTTATTGTTTGATTGATCAGAGGGCATTATCAAACATGAGGTTCCCAAGCTTTTTGGGTAGAGTGGAATGTTCTGGCATAGACATCGGAGATCTTCCACCTTACATCCATAATGTGAAAGTTGTGAGCAAGGACATGAACGAGGTCTTGACAGCCGAGATTGACACCGAATACTCTGGTGGTATAACATTTGACTTTGAAGTAGGTCAGTTGGGATGCAGAGGAAGCAGCATGGACACAAATCTGGAGCTGGACTCTGGCTCAGAGATGGCTTTACTTCATTCCGAAGGACTTCAAAATAATGGTTCAGGTGATGGAGAAGAAGGCGAAGAAAAGGAACAGAAAATTGGTGAGATTCAATGCATGACATGCTTATTTCTTTGTTTTCTCAGCTGCTCTCCATGAGGTAGGTAACTCAGCTTTTGACATGCACTAGTAACATGAACACCATTGGAGCTGAAGTTTGACAAGGTGATCATATGTCTGTGCTTTCCACCTTTCTAAGCATAGTATCATTTTGCTTAAGACTTTGAAGATTGATGTTCTTTTCATTTCCGCACAATATTTTGGATATTTGTATGTATTTTCTTCTCTTTTGTTTAGATGGATTGCTGACTGTCATCTACTCAACCAATTGCTAATAGTCCTTAGCATGTAGAAAGACTTACAAACTGTCTCTTTTATGGATCACTTTCAAAACCAGATGTAATTTTTCTAGGCAACAAGTCTCCAATCTTAAAAAAATGCTTATTGATTCTTTTTGACTTTTTTTCCACAGAATATTCATTTTGAAACACAACCCATTTCTTATTTGCAAAAACAGAATATTCATGTTTACATGATGTGGATGGTTCTATAGCCTAACAGTGAGAGAAGTAGATATGTAGTTATACCGACTTATATCTGTCATTTTTCCCATTTTGCTATGTTTCTGCATACTTAATTCAGATGAACCTGAGCAGCTGGAGAGCAGTAACTGGAGAAGTGTATGGTTGTCGACATGGAATTCCATAAAAAATTCCGTTGCTGATCATGTTTCTCAGGTTTGTGTATATTTTTGTGTGCTGAATTTTTATTTGATACTTTGAAATTTTCTGGATGATCGTCTTGAAGCCATTTCTTTCCTAATATCCTCTCTCTTCTATTAAATGTATCTGTTAATATTTGCTTTCTTAATAGCTAACTTAGAAAATTTTTAAACAACAGTTGCTTCCATTTCCATCCACCTTCAGCATAACAATGGGTAATTTTTGTGAATAACTGAGTTACCAACCATTTCATAATGCCCTGTTTCTTTTGGTACAGAAATATTTTACAATGTAAACAAGTCCCTTAGTTTGAAGATTGGAATTTATCTCTTTTTCCAGACTATCCATGTTTTGTTGATACAGTACTTCTTTCGAGTATGAATTACTAATTACAAGGAAATCTAATATGATCCTTCTTATCAATTGTCGCATTTTTGTCAACAGGTGCCAATTATATTACACAGTAATTATATAGTTATTCTGTAGGCACCAGATTACCTGAGAAAACATCAAACTTGAAACATATATATATATATATATATATATATATATATATATGTATGTATAGCTTTGTCAGCCAATCTAGTTGGCTCTTTTGACCTCCTCTCTGTTTTCTGATTTAAGCATGAGTTCTTATCAGACGTCAATTTGAACATAGCGGCTTGTAAAAAGCTTCAGAATTATTCTGGTTAGATGCAAGAGAATCTACCCACTCTAACTAGTGAAAGTTTGCACTACATATGACTCTGATGATTATAATCCATATAATTTGTTGTTAGCTTCAATTCATTAGGAGGAATCTTCTCCGCCATTTAGCATAAACTGCTTTATTCTTTGAGAAGGTCATTCGATTTTTGGGTTGCATCCCAGTATTTAGCAGCTCTCAACTGAGGTGAGAGCAACAAACTATTCTGTATCTTGTGGTTTTTGCTTGAGGTGATGCATGTCTAGACTGAAGAACAGTGTAAAGATTATACAGAATTTTTAAGTTCATGTCTTTGCTTGGATGGAGAGTGTGAAATTAAACTGTGGTTTCTCATTTGAAGGTTCCCCTGTCACTCTCAGTGAGGGTTTCATCACTCAGTGGAACAATTCGCTTGCACATAAAACCCTCACCTTCCGATCAGCTGTGGTTTGGGTTCACATCCATGCCTGAGATGGACTGGAGCTTCGAATCCACTGTTGGGGAGCAGAGGATCAACATTGGAGCATTTACTTCTATGTTCAAGAACCTCTTTGAGGTATCCTCCATCATCGCACTTCTCTGTGATCGTCCATCTTTCACATCTTACTTGTCCTCCTGCAGAATGCGATTCGTGGGAGTCTGGTGTTCCCAAACTGCGAATGCTTGTGCGTTCCATGGATGTTGGACGAGAAGGACAACTGGATCCCGGTGACAGAAGCACCATTTAAATGGATTAACCAAGTGACGGTTGCGGAGGCGGTGGAGCTCAACCAAGAGACGCCTGTGTGTGCGGCAATGCATGAAGAAGAAGAAGAAGTATCCATGGACACGACAGAGCTCAAAGCATCAGAGCCCGATCAGCTAGGCGAGGCCACTGCCTCTTCACAGGCAAGTCCGTCCATCTCATCCAGTCTATTGTGCCGCACCCCCACCATGGGGAAGGACGCGGAGATGCCAAAATCCGAAGAGTCACAGGAGAGCTGCGATTCCACTCCGGTGATCTCCCCGGGGGAGATTGTGCTGTGGGAGAAAACCGCAGCGGCGGCGGCTGCTTCAGCATCAGCATCAGCATCAGCATCAGCATCAACGACCTCCGAGCCCGAAGAGGATGCGAGTGCAAGGAAGAAGCTAAACGTCAAAGGGCTGAAGAAGATGGTGGGGGAGACGATCGAAGGGCAGAAGCGCAGCATCGGGAACATGGTGGGTGTGTCTTTGAAGAAGTACGAGAAGGTCAAGTTGCACAACATCTTTGGCCGCCATGCATCGTCTGTAAGAAGCTTGCAGTGATGGGTTCTCGGTGTATTTATTGTAGGAGTTGCCTCCTGTCGTACGTGTTGATGTTTCATTTCCTTTGGACACATAGCATTGTGATATTGCATGGTTTCTTTAATAATCGTGTTAAAGCAGCTGTGTGAGGAGGGGAAAGAGATGTGGAGACCCCAAAATTATGAAGCGAGTCAATGAAGTCTCGATGTTGAAGTCTTTATTCGAAATAGAGAGAGACGTATCCTCGCATCGTCTACACTCGATAGTGACAGAGGACACACAAACTTTATTTGGGGATCTCTTTCTATCAATAGAGGCGCTACGCGTGTGCGGAGGAGCTCAGCCGCCGTACTTGGCCTTGTAGTCGCTCCAAAGCTGGTCCACCGTCTTCCCCAAGAGGTCGACGAAAAAGTCGTCGCTGTATCCGTCCCTCATCTTGGCGTTCAGCTGCGCCACGAAGCCGCTCTTGAGATCGTTGCAGTAGTCGAGGAACCGCGCCGTGACGTCGTAGCCCTGGTCCCACCGGTCTCCGCCGCCGGGCTGAACCCAGTAGCTGGGCGCGTACCCGGCCTTCAGCCTCACGTAGTCGGCGATGCCCTCGATGAGGCCCCCGTTGGCGGTGCCGCGGCCGTCCCACTGCCACACGTGGGTGTCCTCGTGGTACAGCACCCCCACGATCTCGGTCCGCACGTCGCCGCTGTATCCGGCGACGTAGTTGGCGCTGAGGTGGATGGTGTCGGCGCTGGTGTAGGCGACGCCGTCCATGGTCTCGACGACGAGGGTGATGAGCGAGACGTCCTTGCGGTCGGCCTCCGACTGCTGGTCGAAGGTGGTCCAGATGAAGGAAGAGGCGGTGGCCAGCACCTGCGTGCTGTAGTCCAGCCCGATCTCGTTGTCGAACCGGGTGCCGCCGGGGGTGCCCACCGCGTTGTTGGTGGCCTCGTACTGGACGGCGCCGGCCGCCGAGACCAACAGAAAAGCCACTCTCAACGCTACTGCTTCCATGTCGATATCCAACACTGCTATCAAACGGCAGCAGAGGATGCATTATATATATACGGAGGGAAGGAGAGAGAGAGAGAGAACAAGAGAGACTCGTTCGCCGATGAATCGTTCAAAGACGTCGTCGAAGACTTTGTTTCCCAAATGGACTTACTTTTCATTATTTTAGTCCTCATATTGTATTCCTTCTCTTTGAAGGTGAAGCTGTACCTTCTTTTCGTTGGCTTCACCATTCTATACACCAACAAGAAGGGGTTTGCGTGTAAGAGTGAAGTCGAAGCAGTCAAGTCTTCCGTGGAAGAGTGAAGTAGTCTTTGACCTCAAAGAAGCTTAATGACTCTGCCGTCCAAAAGAAATCTCGAGTCGATTGTGATTGTAATTTGACCGCCGAAGAAATCTTAATCGTTGCAGAGAAGGAGAATGGGGTTCGAAGATTCAATCTGTAGGGGATTGGTGGCTTTGATGTTTGTTGCTTTGTGGAAAACTGGATCGAACCTTAGGAGTCTTTAAACCTCTCTCTACCTTCATGACAAAATGAATCATCACAAAAAAGATATCTCGTCAAATCTCTTAAACAAATAGAATCAGACAATAAAATTAGAGAGTGAGTGAGATAGAGACGATAAGAGGGAGTCTTCCATAATGGTGGAAGACTAATCAATTGTTTCGGAGCCAGAATGGTTAGGTAAAGTAGTTGTTGAAATTATTTATGTTTTTCAATCATAAACCATTTAAGTCATTATAGTTTAATCATATCTAAAATAATTTTTATATTTTTAAAAATATAATATGTAAGTCCCTTCCGTCAAATCTGAATCAATAGACGATAGAATTACAGTTTAAAATATAATTTAAGTTTAAAAACTACATAATCTCTTACAGTTTTGATTATGTTTAAAATAATTCATATATAAAGTATGGCATATAATTTCATCCCGTCAAGTTAAACTTAACAAACGTTAGAGCTTAATTATTAATGTAATAATATATATAATTTAAGTTTTAGAAAAAATATATATCTTATTGAGAAAGAGGAAGCAGCGAGACTATTACGATAAACGAAAACGGATAGGCAGAGGTAGAAGAGGCCAAAGACAGAAGTGAGGGAGAGCTAGACCACAACGTCGTAGGAGTGATGGGTGAGGGTATGGAAGAGGATCAGATGAGAGACGATGGGACGAAGATGTCCAATAAGAGAAAGAGGGACTAGGAGACCATTATGTGCTTAGCATCATATTGATCGACAAACATCCACCTGAGATAAGACCAGAAACTCTTGAGCTCATCATCAATACGAGAGAGGTTACGTGTGTATGATGCTTTGCTAGGTAGTAGCAGTTCAGTGCTATTATTAGTTGTCACTTCCACGATGATCCCTCCCCCGCCCTCGATGATAATATCAATTTTTAATTTAAATTATATATATTATATTAATAGTTTATTGTGAGTCAATATGTCACATAAGTAGACATTAACGTTTGTTAACTCAAACTTGATATAAGGGGCTTATATGCTATATTTTTTAAAATATATAAATTCTTTTATATACGAGCAAAATCATAACAACTTTAAGTAGAGTATGACCAAGATTATAGGAGCTAAAATAATTTTTTTAAAAAAATTAAATTATATATATCATTATATTAATATTTTATTATAAGTTAGTATGTGACGTAAGCATACTCTAAGGTATGTTAACTTAGACTTCACGATGTATGTTAGATTATGAATAAATTATAAAAATTTAAGTGGCTAAACTGGAAAAAGGTCAGCATAATAATGTAAAAATGTGGATAACCATTTAGAAATTAAAAAAATTCTATGCCGTTTGAATTTTTATTTAAAAAAACAGTTAATCTTTCAGGAAAGGTTAGACTCTAAAACTATATTTCAACCATGCCAATAATCATCATCTTTGCTAAGATTTTATGTATAAGTGCATATAAACTCTAATGGATGTGTACTCCGAATCCGCAAATCCTCGTGACACTCAAAGAAAAGGTGAATACGTTTGATGTTGTCAACAGAAAAAAAAAATTTGTTAAGCATGGAAGAATTTTATTTTTGATTTATGATAAGGTGAACATAATTGAAGTGTGACATTTCAGAATAATAATGCAAGAAAATAGGTTATTTACTAAATGATATGTCAGAGAGTCTACAATTTTCCTATGACTAGTTTTGGATTTGAATATTGTTTAGCAAATAAATATATTTCCAAATAAGTTGAGGATTTTTTAGAAGAAACGTTCCAAATACCATCGATTAGACTAATATTAGACTGCCCATGCTATGTTTCATCGTGTGACGTCTTAGTTTAGTACTTTTTAATCGAAATTGGTTAAAGATTTGGATAAATCAATTATCTCATCTGATGATGGATCAAAATAAATAATATTCGATTTCAAACCGAACAAGAATTAAATGCTATAAAAATAAAAATAAATTACATATAAAACTTATAGCATAGTGGTTAAAATGTTAAGTTTAAATCTAAATAATATGGTTTGAATCTTAAGAAAGATTTTATTTAGCTTAATTTTATTTTACATTAGCTTTACTCACTATAATTATACATCTATTTTTAAAATTTTAGAGATAAAATTATAATTTTTAATTAATTTAAATTAATAAAAATTTACAGTTAAAGTGGAAATCGCTCGAACGGAAACCAAAATGGTAGTTCTTAAATCAAAATTTGAATGCTTCGATTCTAATTTTAAAAAAATAAAATCGATTTCAAAATCGAAATCAATGATTCTAGAATCCAACTTAAGCAAAATATGCTGAGCGGCAGCACCGCCGCAGCTTTCCCCAGTCCGCCGGAATCCAATCGCACAAAGCTACATCGCCTACAACTCGTCTAGTTTGATCCTCCTGTGAATCCATCTGCCAAAGCACGCCAAACTCCGATCACCACCATCTCTTGGTTACATCGAAAGGACGAGCTTTTCTACATCAACCCAGCGATGAGCCGAGACAGTCGCTGCAGTTTGTGATCCCTCCTCCTTCCCAATGCGGCCATTTGTCATGTCATCTTCGTGGCGAAACAATGGCGACGAGAGAGAAGAAAACGAAGAGACAAAACGCATGCGACAGGAGACCGTAGCATCTTCCATAGCGTGGTAACAGATCTGTCTATATGTTGAGATAGTTGATCTGTCTATATAACACAATTTTTTTTTTTTTTTTTGATAGGTTTTTTTATTTCCACCTATCTTAATCTTTCTACCCTTTTATACATGAATTATACCTATTAATTTGGAATCTTCCTCCAAAGTAAAGCTGATAGGGAAAACGATATCAAAGCGAGTAGAACTATTAGAATCGTGACAACCAAGTCTTTTCGATCACTGTTTGTCTATTCTTATAAGAAAAATATCTGCTTGGCCTAAGAATCTGAAGTCTCCTTGTTGCTATGGCTGGCTTTTTGCAGCTCCCCTGTCATAATCTTTATTTAATATCTGCAGTTCTCCTTCTGGGAGAGACAAACGAGTGTCATTTTTTTTGCCTTAGCTGACCTTTCTAAGCTGAATAAAAGAGAGAAATATAGATATTTTTGTTTGATGTTTTAATGTAATGTTCAGATGTTTGCTTGCTCATTAATGGGAATATATAACAGTTAGAAAAGGTGTAGAAGAAGGAGTTGTGGCATCAAATATGGATTTCTTGTTTAGGGTAGAGGAATCTAGTGCTAGATTTTGGCTGCTACAAACAAGTTCATCTAAAAGATTTGTCTATAGATATAGAAGAATTATGATTGATATTTTTTGACCATCTTCCTCACCAGCGAATTCAGCCCATGAAACTTGAATCAGATTGCTTTTTCTCTATATTCAATCCATTATAATTTGGTACTCTTTCTAGACTCGAATCATATTATCTAATCTACAATCTACCATCTTTTTCTTGATGAGAAAAAAATCCTCCCTCTTTGGTTTCTCTGCTAGTAATTAAGTGACTCAGTGTCTTCCACAAGCGCGCATGCACACAAGACCATGCCTTTGAATCGTGGGTACAACTCCCAATTGAGTTGGCAATGGAGTGTTTCATGGCCTCTTAGCCAAGACTTGTGCAAGTCAAGTGGAGGCCAGCAGGCAGATTCAGCTGTCGGCAGCAGACAAGTTCAGCTTCTTTCAGCAAGTCATCTCTTAGCATTCATTCTGAAACCTGAGTTCCAATCTGTCTGCTTCACTCTCCTTCCTTTGTCATTGAGGAAATACGGAGATGCTTTGGGGTTGACAAAGTCCTTCGCTCAGACACAGGATTGACAAAGTCCTTCGCTCAGACACAAGGAAAAGTCTTCATGGTGTCAACTTCATCATTGTGGAATCCATGGAATCTGAAACAATGACAGAACTGTAGCCAAATTCCAAAGTTCAGCAATCCAATCACTCTCGGTGCAGCTCTCCCACTCATCACCTAATTAATACATTGATTCAACACACTTCCTCTCCTCCTCCTGTATCAAGATTCAGTTATCAGTTGGTCTGCGCGCCCACCTACTCTCGAGGAAACGGCAGGGAAGAGCTGACGATGGACAACTACGAGAAGGGAGTGGTAGAGAAGGAGGAGGGAGGAGGAGAGGGGACGGCGGTGGAGCGGGCGTTCGAGTGGCAGATGGTGCCGCCGTTGCGGGATCAGCTGACGGCGCGGGCGCTGGCGGTGAGCTTCGTGCTCTCGGTCATGTTCAGCGTGATCGTGATGAAGCTGAACCTGACCACCGGCATCATCCCCTCCCTCAACCTCGCCGCCGGCCTCCTCGGCTTCTTCTTCGTCAAGCTCTGGACCAAGGCCCTGCAGCACGCCGGCCTCCTCCGCACCCCCTTCACCCGCCAGGAGAACACCGTCATCCAGACCTCCGTCATCGCTGCCTCTGGCCTCGCCTTCAGCGGTGAGCTCACCGGATTCTTTTTCTCTTCCTTTCCTCTGTATCATTTTTATCTTCGGTCGTTTGAAGAAGATCATTCTGAAGTAAGCAAACTATGGTTTTGCTCGACTGCTATAGTGCAGCGGACAATCTAGAATTGGATAGCTTTCACCCTGTTTAATTCTTGTGAACAGGCGGCTTCGGAAACTACCTGTTCGGCATGAGTTCAAAGATCGCCAACCAAACAACAGAAGCAAATGATTCACAGAATATAAAGGACCCAAATTTAGGATGGATGATCGGGTTCATGTTTGTGGTCAGCTTTCTTGGGCTCTTTTCTCTTGTTCCCCTCAGAAAGGTGAGTCCAAATCTAACAATGGACCTGTCAAGCTTATGATGCATGTTTGGAGTTCTTACTGTAAGCTTGCTTGCTTTAGATAATGATTATTGACTACAAGCTGATGTATCCAAGTGGCACTGCAACTGCGTACCTCATCAATACCTTCCATACTCCTCAGGGTGAAAAGCTGGCCAGGTAAAGAGATCTCAAGAACCTGTTATGTAGCTTCTCTTCCAACATTTCCATTGATCAGTGACCGAGAAAGTTGTCCATGGACCTTTGATCCTTCTTCTCAGGGAACAAGTAGGGACGTTATGCAAGTCCGTTGCCTGTAGCTCCCTGTGGGGATTCTTTCAGTGGTTTTATACGGCTGGGGAAGACTGCGGATTCAGAGCATTCCCTACGTTCGGTCTTAAAGCTTACGAGAACAAGTATGATTAGCCTGAACTCTGCGCTTTGTCATTTTTGAAGAGTAAGAGGATGACCGTTTTGTCTTGACGAATTCTCTCAGGTTTTACTTCGATTTTTCTGCAACCTATGTTGGAGTTGGAATGATCTGCCCACATATTGTGAACCTATCTCTGCTGCTGGGAGCCATCCTTTCATGGGGAATCATGTGGCCTCTTATAAGCAATCAAAAGGGCCACTGGTATCCAGCAGATACTGGAAAAGACAGCCTTAATGGGTTGCAGGGTTACAGGGTAATCTCTCTCTCTCTCTCTCTCATCCTGCTGCTTCAAGAAGAGAGGCTTCAGTATCACGGGTCTTCTTTGTGCAGGTCTTCACAGCCGTTGCGTTAATTCTAGGTGATGGCCTCTACAACTTCCTCAAGATCTTACGTCGAACCACATCCTCCTTCATTTCTGCTGTGTTCAAAGGCCTCCCCATCTCGGATGATGAACGTGCTCCGAAAAATCTGGCAATCTCATTTGACGATGAAAGGCGAACCGAGGTGTTCGTCAGAGATCACATACCTCCGTGGGTAGCATATGGATGCTACGTTGTAATCGCCACCCTCTCCATTGTTACAGTTCCTTGCATCTTTCCTCCGCTCAAGTGGTACCATATCTTGGTCGCCCATGTCTTCGCCCCAGTATTTGCTTTCTGCAACGCCTATGGCTGCGGCCTCACTGATTGGAATCTGGCATCCACCTATGGGAAGCTTGCCATTTTCGTGTTTGGAGCTTGGGCAGGCGCCGACCATGGTGGCGTGCTTGCAGGCCTTGCGGCCTGCGGCCTCGTGATGAGCGTCGTCGCCACTGCTTCGGATCTCATGCAGAACTTCAGGACCGGATACCTAACACTAGCTTCTCCCAGGTCGGTGTTCGCGAGCCAAGTCATCGGCGCTGCCATGGGTTGCGTGATCGCTCCCTGTGTTTTCTGGCTTTTCTTCAAGGCGTTCGATGACATCGGCACTCCCGGCAGTCAATACCCAGCGCCTAACGCTATTATCTACCGTAACATGGCGATCCTCGGAATTGATGGTTCCTCGTCACTTCCAAAACACTGCCTCGCTCTCTGCTGCGTGTTCTTCGCGCTAGCTATCGCCATCAACTTTGCGAAGGATGTTGATGGTGTCTTTTTTGGGGCTTGCCAGGTGGACGCGTTTCGCCTTTAAATGTGTCGAGCAAGCCTTTGCTGGTCCGGGCCCGTGTGCGCTGGTTCGCCCGCTTCGCAATTTCTTCGGCGCGGGGCGGAGCTGGTTCGGATGAGCGGTGATTCAGGGGTCGGTTCGGGAGTTCTGATGCTGGAGTGGCGGAGCCTTGGTGGAGAAGAGGTCGTCCTGCCGGGGTCGACCGCTGGTTCCTGCAAGGAGGTCGGGTCGGGTAGGTGCCCGACGTGACCCCTCCGACGATCAAGTCAGTATTGTGGTCTTTTTTGCGATCCCCCTGCCCTGTGGAGGTGCAGGAGCTTTTATAGCGGGTGCTGTGGGTTGTTCGTACCTGACGACCTTACCGCATTCATGACTCACCATGTTGCCACGCCTCACGCCTTGCCTCCGTACTGGTGGGGAAGCGTGCGCCTGCAGGTAGGGGTTGTCGACCTTACCTGTGCCAGGTCGGTGGTACGGCACCTGGTACCCTTCGTACATCCGGTTGACCGGTCACGTCGGTTTGGCCACGTCAGTGGCTTAGCTGTCCGAAGGTGTGATGACTTGGCAGCCAGGTCGGATTTTGCCCTATCATTCTTCCCCCCCCAGGCAGACCCTCTCGAGGCGCCAGTTTGGGGTGCCGAAGATGAGGTCTTGCGTGTGATCGCTGTTTGGGGTAGCCTTAAATTAGTCCTGAGCGTGGGCCCGAATTGATCCGACCGAGCATGAGCTCGGGAATGTAGCGTTGCGTGAGTGGATCCGACCGAGCGCGAGCTCGGGAATATGGCGCGGGAGGCCTCATCCGACCGCGCGCGAACTCGGGAGTGTAGTACAGCAAGAGTAGATCCGACCGAGCCTAAGCTCGGGAATGTAGTGCAGGAAGCTGAATCCGACCGAGCCTGAGCTCGGGAGTACAGCGCAGCAAGAGTAGATCCGACCGAGCCTAAGCTCGGGAATGTGGCGCAGGAAGCCAAATCCGACCGAGCCTGAGCTCGGGAATGTGGTACAGCAAGAGTAGATCCGACCGAGCCTATGCTCGGGAATGTAGTGCAGGAAGCCAGATCCGACCGAGCCTGAGCTCGGGAATGTGTGGAGGTTTGGCCGAGAAAATGACCTCGGGCACAAATCCGGCGATTTTGGCCGAGAGGGTGAACTCGGGCGCAAATCCGGAGATCTGGCCGAGAGAGTGAACTCGGGCGCAAATCCGGAGATCTGGCCGAGAGAGCGAACTCGGGCGCAAATCCGGAGATTTGGCCGAGAGGGTGAACTCGGGCGCAAATCCGGAGATCTGGCCGAGAGAGTGAACTCGGGCGCAAATCCGGAGATCTGGCCGAGAGAGTGAACTCGGGCGCAAATCCGGAGATCTGGCCGAGAGAGCGAACTCGGGCGCAAATCCGGAGATTTGGCCGAGAGGGTGAACTCGGGCGCAAATCCGGAGATCTGGCCGAGAGAGTGAACTCGGGCGCAAATCCGGAGATCTGGCCGAGAGAGCGAACTCGGGCGCAAATCCGGAGATTTGGCCGAGAGGGTGAACTCGGGCGCAAATCCGGAGATCTGGCCGAGAGAGCGAACTCGGGCGCAAATCCGGAGATTTGGCCGAGAGGGTGAACTCGGGCGCAAATCCGGAGATCTGGCCGAGAGAGCGAACTCGGGCGCAAATCCGGAGATTTGGCCGAGAGGGTGAACTCGGGCGCAAATCCGGAGATCTGGCCGAGAGAGTGAACTCGGGCGCAAATCCGGAGATCTGGCCGAGAGAGCGAACTCGGGCGCAAATCCGGAGATTTGGCCGAGAGGGTGAACTCGGGCGCAAATCCGGAGATTTGGCCGAGAGGGTTAGCTCGGGCGCAAGTCCGGAGATTTGGCCGAGAGATTTTTATTATTATTATTATATTTATTTATTATTATTTCTTCTCTCTCTTTTTTTTTTTTTTTTTTTTTTTTTTTTTGGCGCGCACGAACATATATATATATATATATATATTTCCTAGGGTTTCGGTCGCAATCATGGCGCATTCAATGCGCTGAGTGTTTCCTCGGCGCGGCGGCTTTTTCTCTTACCTCGGGAATCCGAAACGGCGCGCCTGGGCGCTATAAATTGGCTGGGGGGGCTGCGCAGAGACCTCACTTGATCTTTTTGCTTTCTCGCTGCCTCTGCCTCGGACCACCCTAGTAGTCCCTGCTTTCTCAGCTCGGCAGCCCCCTTCTAAACAGGTCGCGATGACCTCGTCGGACTCCTCCACTAGTGTCAGAGTCGCTTCTCCCTCGGGGTCGGGGGAGTCGAGTCGTAGTGGTCCTGGGGCTAGTTCCTCGGGAGCGTCTTCTGGGCCCCCGTCGCCTGTCAACGCGCGGGTTCAGAGGGACTTGGAGGTCATGATGTCACATCATGACCTCGACTCGGCAGTGACCGAGGGGTCACTTGCCGCAATCAGGGCCCGGTACAGCATCCCGTCTGAATACGGGTTGTATGTTCCGGAGCCGGGGCAGCGTCCTTACAGTTTGGACGTCCCCGGCATGTGCATCTCGGTAGATGCCCTGGAAGCCGGCCTTCGGTTTCCTTTGCACCCTCTGATCGAGGAGTGCCTGAAGCGGTGGAGAGTCTCTCCGAGTCAGGTAGCGCCCAACTCGTGGCGTTACCTAGTGGTTTTTTTAGGTGAGTGCCGAGGAGCGGGGATTATCCCGACCCGGGACTTGTTCATGGCGTGCTTTCGCCTGTGCAAGAGTCGGGGAGGTTACTACCTCACCGCTCGTGTGGGTTTTAGGGTTGCCGGGGCGCCTTCCAGCAACAAGGGCTGGAAGTCCCGGTACCTTTATGTCAGTGGTCTGGGTTGGGGATTCGGGTTTAGCTGGTCGGCTCATCCGATTGGCAATGCCCCCCCTTATTTGTCCGAGGAGGAGGCCGTCCTGGTCGGTCGACTGAAGGGGATTCTTTCCTCTTCTTGTGCGATTAAGGAAATGACCGAGCTACTATGCCCTGATGATGTCTGACCTGGGGCTCCAAGACCCCGAGAAGGAGCTGCAGGCTCGGTGGGCGGGACTCAGGAACTCGACGAAGGTGTGGCACACCTCGTCCGCCGCCGAGGAATATGAAAGGGGGATTCTCCATCCCCAACTGGCACGGGAGCTGTACACGCTCCCGTCGGAGGTCTTGATGGCCCGAGCTACTAAGGAGCTCGTCCTGGTAAGCCGGCCGACTTATGAATTTCCTTCCCATTCTCCCTTACCCTTTTTTTTTTTTTTTTTTTTTTACAAAGTCCTTCTGTGCAGAGCCAGCACCTTCAAATGGCGTTGGTCGACCGGGTCCATGATGCTGGTCGACTGATCACTTTCATGGACCACCGGGTCAAGCAGCAACAGGAGGAGCTCGACGTCCTGAAGTCGAAGGGCGGGCCCGAGGCAGTTGCTGAGGCCGAGGAGCGGGCGTCGAGGCTGCAGGAGGAGCTCGAAAAGCTCAAGGCCGAGAAAGCGGAGGAGCTCCTCAGGCATGAGGCCTCGGAGAAAGAGCTGAGGGGTCATCTGGGTGACTCTCATCACCTGCTGAAGGAGGCCCGGGCCCGGGCCAGGAGGATGGACGACGAGCTGCTCCAATCGGTGAAGGACTTGGAGCAAGCTCGAGCCGAGCTGCCCAAAATTGCCGTCGCTGAATACAAGGAGTCCCTCGGTTTTAAAGAAGGTTTAAAGCGGATGGGACGGGTCACCTACGAATACGGATATCGGGTGGCGCGAGCTCGTTTTCGTGCCCGCCACCCCGACGCCGACGTCGAAGAGGATCCGTTCACGATTTACCCCGAGGACGACTCAGTGCCAATGGAGCGTCGGCAAGATTTTGACGACTCGGTGCCTCCCGAGTCTTAGTTTTGTTTCTTCTAGGAACTTGTAACTCGGGTCAGGTAGCCCTTAGATCGGCCCTGACCAATTTTGTTCTCTTTTTTTTTTTTTGAAGCCTGTAACCCGGGTCGGCCCCGACCTCCTTTGTACTTTTTCCAAGGGTTAATACAAGTCGGGTTATGTTGGTGCCACCATTGCACTCTAATTTGGTACGAGTTGCGACACATGGCTACACGTAGAACTTTCGCAGGTTCGTGATATGCCAGGTTCTTGGTAGTACTCGACCTTCCATGGTCGCCAGTGTATAAGTCCCGTCTCGGATAGTGTCTATAACTCGGTAGGGACCTTCCCAGTTTGGGGCCAGCTTGCCGCGGGATCTAGTCGGATCACTGACCTCGGTCTTGCGGAGCACCAAGTCGCCCGGGCCGACACGCTTTGGGCGCACTTGTTGGTTGTAGGTTTTCGCGACAGCCCTCCGGTAGGCCAGCGCTCGGAGATGAGCATCGGCCCGCTTTTCCTCCAATAGGTCGAGATTTTTACGGAGTTGCTGATCAGACTCCTCCCGATTTTGACTTTGAGTGCGAAGGGTTGGGAAGACCACCTCGGGAGGCAGCACGGCCTCAGACCCGAATGCCAAGCTATAAGGCGATTCGCCCGTCGGGGTCTTAGGGGTCGTTCTCAACGCCCATAGGACACTTGGGATTTCATCCACCCAGGAAGTCGTGGCGTTGGAGACCCTCTTCTTTAATCCTTCAAGGATGGCTCGGTTTGTTACTTCGGCCAGACCGTTAGCCTGGGGATGAGCCACCGAGCTGAACTTCAGTTGGATGCGATAGCTCTGGCAGAACGCCTTGAACTTGGCGTTGTTGAATTGCGTGCCGTTGTCGGTGATGATCGCCTTAGGGAGGTCGAACCTGGTTATGATGTTCTTCCACACGAACCCTTCGACTTGCTTCTCGGTGATGGAAGCCAGCGGCTCGGCTTCGAGCCACTTGGTGAAATAATCGACGCCGACTATCAGGAACCTTCTCTGTCCCGAGGCTGGGGGGAAGGGACCGAGGAGGTCCATCCCCCATTGGGCGAAGGGCCAGGCGCAGTCGGCGGTCGAGAGCGGCACCATCGGTCTATGTTGGAATCGGGCGTGCTTTTGGCATGGCTCGCAATTTCGAACATATGCTTGAGCATCCTTTCGTAGTGTAGGCCAGTAGTATCCTTGCCTTAGGACCATGTGCGCCAGGGTGCGAGCGCCGACATGGTCTCCACATATACCTTCATGGATCTCGGCTAAGGTGGTCTGTGCTTCGGTCGGGTTCAGACAACGAAGCAGAGGTCGGCTGAAACCTCGTCGGTAGAGGCGGCCATCAATGATGCAGTACCATGACTCTGCCCTTCTGACTCTTCGGGCGGCCGCCTTATCCTCAGGTAAGACTCCCGCTTGTTTGAAGCGGAGGATTTCGTTGGTCCAGCCTCCATCTTCTTGGTTGATGGTCATGAGGGTCGGGCCAATGGATGGCCCGACGGTCCTAACCGTTGGCCCGGTTGGTGCGTCGGTTGCGCGGGAGGAGGCCAATTTGGCCAAGGCATCTGCCTGCGTGTTCTCGTTGCGGGGCACCTTGGTGATGACGAACTTTTGAAATCGCGCCGCTGCCAGCCGTACCTCGGCGAGGTATTTGATCATTGCCGCTTCCCGCGTTTCGAACGTGCCATTAACTTGGCCAGCGACAAGTTGGGAGTCGGTGAATACCTCTATATCTTCTGCCCCTAGGTCGGCTGCGACCTTGAGGCCGAACAGGAGCGCTTCATACTCGGCTTCGTTGTTTGTGGCTCTGAACCCCAGTCGCAAGGCATGTTCGTAAGTGTGACCGGAGGGGTCTTTGAACACCAGGCCGACCCCTCCTCTCTCCGAATTTGCTGACCCGTCGATGTGTAAGGTCCACCCGGGGGTCGGGCTTTGGGGGACTGATGGCTGCATGAGCTCCGACAGGAAGTCCGCGAGCACTTGGCCTTTAATTGCCTTCCTTGGCTCATATTCGATATCAAACTCCCCCAACTCTACCGACCACTTCAGCATCCGACCTGCAACATCAAATTTGGAGAGGATCTGTCGCAGGGGTTGGTCGGTTATCACCTTAATGGGGTGTGTCTGGAAATATGGCCTTAGTTTTCTGGAGGCCAGAATAAGCGCCAAGGCTACCCTTTCTATAAGGGGGTATCGAAGCTCAGGTCCTGCCAAGACATGGCTGGTGTAGTAGACCGGCCTTTCCCCGGTTTTGTCCAGTGTTACCAGGACCGAGCTAACAGCCAGGTCGGTCGCGGCGAGGTACAGGCCGAGCGACTCGTTATCCTTCACCGAGGCCAGCTGCGGCAGATTCCCGAGATGACTTTTTAGCTGGCGGAAGGCCTCCTCGCACTCGGGAGTCCATTTGAAGTCTTTTGCCGACTTCAATGCGCGGAGAAAGACCGAGCTCTTATCTCCAGCCCGAGAAATGAAGCGGCTCAGGGCCGCTATCCTTCCCGCTAGTCGCTGTACCTCCTTTACAGTCCTGGGTGACTGCATCTCCTGTATGGCCTTTATTTTGTCAGGGTTGGCATCGATTCCTCGCTGGTGCACTATGAAGCTGAGGAACTTCCCGGCGGTAATGCCGAAAGTACACTTTATTGGGTTGAGGCGCATCCTGTATTTTCTTAATGTGCGAAATGTTTCCTCCAGGTCGGAGAGATGGGTCTCGGCATGTCGGCTTTTGACTATCATGTCGTCGACATATATTTCCATGTTCCTGCCGACTTGGTCTTTGAACATTCGGTTGACGAGGCGCTGATAGGTCGCACCGGCGTTCTTCAACCCGAACGGCATCACCTTGTAGCAATATGTGCCATTGTGCGTGATAAATGCCGTGTTTCCTTTGTCTCTCGGGGCCATTTGGATCTGGTTGTATCCCGAGAAGGCATCCATAAAAGAGAACAGCTGATGCCCGGACGTGGCGTCCACAAGTTGGTCAATGCGAGGGAGCGGGTAGCAGTCCTTCGGGCAAGCCCGATTGAGATCAGTGTAATCAACACACATCCGCCAATTTCCATTCGCCTTTTTAACAAGTACAACATTGGACAGCCAGGTCGGGTACTTTACTTCCTCGACGAGCTGTGCGTCCAACAGGCGGGTGACCTCGTCTTCTATGGCCTTCTGGCGATCCGGGGCGAACTTTCGCGGGCGTTGCTTTACTGGTCGGGCGTCGGGGGAGATGTTTAGGTAGTGTTGGGCAACCTCCGGGTCGACCCCTGGCATGTCATTCGGGGTCCACGCGAAGACGTCGTCGTTCTTCCTCAGGAAATCTATCAGCTGGATTTGCTGATCCTCCGTTAACTCCGCCCCGACCTTTACTAGTTTGCCCATGTGACTCGGGTCCAGTGGTAGCTCGAGAATTCTCTCCGCGGAGTGGGCATCCTGGGCGTCTTTCACTGGATCCGGAGTCGTGGCATTGATTGGTCCGGTTCTTGGCTTCTTGCACAGCGTTGTCGCCGCCAGATAGCATTGTCTGGATTCCTTCGGGTCGCTCATGACCTCGCCGACCCCGGCTCGAGTTGGAAACTTCAGGACCCGGTGGTACGTTGAGACGACCGCCCTGAGCCGATTTAGGGTCGGGCGCCCGATGATGGCGTTGTAGGCGGACGGGAGCCTAACCACCATGAATGGTACTATCAGGGTCTTTGACCTCGGCTCTCCTCCGAGCGTGACGGGGATCGTAGTCGTCCCCATGGGGGAAATGGAGTCCCCAGTGAACCCTGTCAAGGTAGATGTCAGGGAGGTGAGGTCCAGGTCGGTCAGTCCCAACTGTTGGAAGGCATTGAAATATAAAATGTCGGCCGAACTTCCCGTGTCGATCATAACCCGCTTGACGTAGGCATTTGCCATGCGGACTGAGATCACTAGCGCATCGTCGTGAGATGCATGCTCCTCGTTCTGCGATCTGAACGCGACGTCGAGCTCTTCATGTTGCATCGGCCTTTTCCCGACCTTGGATCGCGCATAAGCTTTGCGTGCCGACGAGCTGTTGCCGCCTGAGGCTGGGCCGCCGAAGATGACGTCGATCTGTTTTTCGACCGGGCCCTGTGGTCGGGGGGACGGATCTCGGGGTGGCCGGCCGTCCGAGAGAGGTGGCTGTTCTCGGACGTACCGCCGCAAATGACCGCGCTTGATGAGGTCCTCGATCTGGTACTGGAGGTCGCGACATTCCTCGGTGTCGTGACCATACTCCCGATGGAACCGGCAGTATCTCCTCTTGTCACGCCGCTCAGGATGCGACTTCATTGGGCTTGGTGTTTTCAAGAGTCCCTTCTCTCGTATTTGGAGGAAGATCTCGGTTCGGGTCGAATTGAGGGGGATTGGAGGAGGTCTGGCTGGTAACAGGCCCGACCTCTCCTCTCTTTTCCTGAGAGGCGGGGTTGGATGCCCCCGAGACTGCTCGCCCCGTGGGCGTTTCGCCTCGTCCCGCTTGCCGGCTATGAGAGTCTCGGCCGCCACGTACTGATGTGCCCGCTGCAACATCTCGGGCAGAGTTGTTGGTGGCCGCTCGATCAGCGACCAGAAGAACCTAGAGGGCCTCAGTCCCGTCAGAAACACCTGGATGGCCAGCGACGGATGGAGGTCCGGAATGCCCTGTACTTGTGAGGTGAATCTTCTCACGAATTGGGAGAGGGGCTCATCGCTCCCTTGGGCCATCCCGAGGAGTGAGGCTGTGGTGGGCCTTGGGCGCGCGCTTGCCAAGAAATTGGACTCGAATTCTCTTGCCAATACATCAAATGATGGTACTGAGGCGGGTTTTAGCCGGGCATACCAGTTTCTGGCCGATCCTCGGAGGGTGGTCGGGAAGGCTCGACACATCAGTGCCTCTGAAGTGTCATACAGGGCCATCTGGGCGCAGAACGTAGCAATATGCTCCCTTGGGTCTCCGCTGCCGTCATAGGGTTCGAGGGCAGGTAGCCTGAATGTGGGCGGCAGGGGCTTTGAGTGTATCTCAGGGGTAAAGGGGGAGCCCCCTTTTGGGCCCTCCCCAGCTTCGTCTTTCGACCTGAGGACTTCTCTCTGAACCTCGTCGAGTCGTCGATGGACTCGACGAACCTGTTCCCTCAAGGAGTCGGTGGAATCAGTTGATAGGACGTCGAGATCAGGTTCAGTCGGCGTCGGGTTGCAAGAGCGGCTTTGTGATCGGCTTGGTACTGACGTCGGCGAAGCCGGGATCCGAGGTGGAGGGGCCTCGGTGATACGTGGCGGTGGCGCCTCGGCGGCGGGTGGGATTCCCCGACTTGGGGCCGTCGGAGACTCCGCCCGCGGAGGCGCTGACTGGTGTGCTGCCGACTGCACCAGTTGCGGTAGATACGGGACTATGGTCTGCACCATGCCCGCGAGCGCCTGGACTTGACTGGTGAGGCCGAGGAAGGCCTCGGCGGTGACCATGGGGAGTGCAGGATTGGATGCGGGCGACGGGAACCCGGGGTCAGTCATCATTCTCCAAAAGCGATTGGGAGTCGGCATAGCAGCCGGGATCTCCTCGGTCGACCGAGGGTGATCGGGTTCCGTTCGGCGCTCTGGTGCCGAGTCAGCGAGTGAGCGTTCCGGCGACATGGGCCCTCCTTCTAGCGCCAAAATGATGGTGTCTTTTTTGGGGCTTGCCAGGTGGACGCGTTTCGCCTTTAAATGTGTCGAGCAAGCCTTTGCTGGTCCGGGCCCGTGTGCGCTGGTTCGCCCGCTTCGCAATTTCTTCGGCGCGGGGCGGAGCTGGTTCGGATGAGCGGTGATTCAGGGGTCGGTTCGGGAGTTCTGATGCTGGAGTGGCGGAGCCTTGGTGGAGAAGAGGTCGTCCTGCCGGGGTCGACCGCTGGTTCCTGCAAGGAGGTCGGGTCGGGTAGGTGCCCGACGTGACCCCTCCGACGATCAAGTCAGTATTGTGGTCTTTTTTGCGATCCCCCTGCCCTGTGGAGGTGCAGGAGCTTTTATAGCGGGTGCTGTGGGTTGTTCGTACCTGACGACCTTACCGCATTCATGACTCACCATGTTGCCACGCCTCACGCCTTGCCTCCGTACTGGTGGGGAAGCGTGCGCCTGCAGGTAGGGGTTGTCGACCTTACCTGTGCCAGGTCGGTGGTACGGCACCTGGTACCCTTCGTACATCCGGTTGACCGGTCACGTCGGTTTGGCCACGTCAGTGGCTTAGCTGTCCGAAGGTGTGATGACTTGGCAGCCAGGTCGGATTTTGCCCTATCAGATGTGTTGCCCAACAAGATGGCAAGGTTTATCCCAATCCCAATGGCAATAGCTATCCCTTTCTACATCGGACCATTCTTCGCCATCGACATGTGCATCGGAAGCCTGATACTGTACGTGTGGACGAAGATGAACAAGGGCAAGGCGTCTGCATTTGGTCCTGCAGTGGCCTCCGGTTTGACCTGCGGCGATGGGTTGTGGGCTGTCCCTCAAGGAGCGCTTGCGCTGGCTCAGGTGAAACCGCCAATGTGCATGAAGTTTGTCCATGGAGAATGAATGGCCAAGAAGAAGATGGTCACGTCGTCACCTTATCCTACTTCCCTCCTTGGTGGCAAACGAGAAAGAAACAAGACAACCAAAGTGGATATTAATTAGATCAGTGAAGGTTACCACCACTGAATCCTCCTGTGTTCATCAGTCTCATGTAAACATATCAGATACGGGTGTGATATATCACTATTAGATGAATATATAAATATTTGCATCTTATTTTTCGATGAGAAAGAACGATAGAAATGACACGTCTATTGGCATTGCTACTTACCAAGATGAGCTTCAGAAACAATAAGATAATATATGGCCATGTTTTGGACAAAAACATATACAGGATATCCTCACAAAACAACAAATATTTGAGGTCATCATCCTCTTCGTTGTAATCATCCATCTATTTTTAGCCGATCAAACTCCTATAATCTCAACTTTAGGCTTGCGGTTTAGTTGAAAGGAACAGACAAGGATCGCGTAGGACTTTTGTGCCGAGCGACTTGTTCTTCACGGCACCGGTGTATTCATTCGATGTACGCCTTTGAATGATTTATGCTCCTCAAATTTTGTCGTCGATCAAATCAGAGAAGACTTGCTTACCTTCTGTCTCAATACTATCACGAATATGAATTGACAGATCATGTCTCTCTCATCTATCTTGCAAGGATGTAATGCTGTTCTGCCTTGGAATCCGGTGAGCTCGCACTGGTCTTGCTGAACCAACACTTGGTCTTCATCGTTCCCACACTGGAGAACTTATTGGTCTTGTGAACTGGTTGCTTCAGTTCCACACTGCAGATACCGTCAGCCGTCAGCGGAAGACCTTTCCTTGAGTTCTTCAAGCGAGTCATCTCCATTCTTTCATTCAGAAAAAAATATACTTTGTTGGGATGTGAACTGCGATCCTCCAGTTAATGAGCAACTGATGAGATTAATAGTGGGAGGTGGACCGATGGGGCGGCGAGGGGCAATCGCCGGAAATGGCCATCAACTTGCTTGTGGAATATGAGGAATCCTTTGTCCATGAAGGAAGGAAGCAATGACCATTTTTTCCAAAGCCTGGAGGCCAATCACTCTCAGGGCCAATCACTCTCAGGGCAGCTCAGCCAGCCACATAGCTCCATTGATGCTTGCACTCATTCCGTTTCCTTCGCCGGTGTGAACCACAGTTTGTGTGATTCCAAAGCATGTCTTTTCACGGTTCATTTGAAATGAAATCGACCCGAAATCAAACCAATAAACAAATTAAAAGTAGACGATTTTAGTTCGAAATCGAACCTAATCGGTCATATCTTTTCACGGTTCATTTGAAATGGAATCGAGTGGAAATCAAACCCAATCGGTCCGGACCGGAGCTGTAGGACCGGAATCGCCGGTTTTGAAATCGGGGTCGGGTTATCCGAAAGGAATCCACGATCCATGATTGATCCAACAGCATCTTGTCATGCTGGTTGCCGATATGAAAGGTGGAAGAGGAAGAGCATGGGGGGCAGGAACGAGATCCAAGCCAAATTCCAAGGAGATGATGCTGATGCGTTGACCGCGAGTTGTCTTCCACTCTTCTTCCCTCGATCCTCCCATCACTTCCATGGTTCAGTTACCAGTTGTTCTTGAAGCCGGCACCACCACCGTCTATATATAGTCGTCTATCGCGCACAGCGCAGCAAGGGGAACGGCATGGCGAACGAAGAGAACGGGGTGGAGGGGCGGCCGGCGATGGAGAACCCAAAGAAGGAAGAGGAGAAGGAGGAGGAGGGGAAGGGGGGAGAGGCGGTGTCGGTGGAGCGGACGTTCGAGGGGCAGCGGGTGCCGCCGTGGCGGGAGCAGCTGACGGGGCGGGCGCTGGCGGTGAGCTTCCTGCTCTCGGTCATGTTCAGCGTGATCGTGATGAAGCTGAACCTGACCACCGGCATCATCCCCTCCCTCAACGTCGCCGCCGGCCTCCTCGGCTTCTTCTTCGTCAGGCTCTGGACCAAGGCCCTGGAGCACGTCGGCCTCCTCCGCACCCCCTTCACCCGCCAGGAGAACACCGTCATCCAGACCTCCGTCGTCGCCGCCTACGGCCTCGCCTTCAGCGGTCAGCTCCCTTCTCCTAACCTGTTATCCTGTTGATGTTCGGAGGAGACAAACAGTCAAACCGAATCAATGGAATCTGATTCCTTGAATCAAACCATGAATTTAATTGATTCTTCATAAGGAATTTAATTGATATCCTATCATAAACTGGGTCAACATAAGTCAACCAAAAAACACATGCTTCAGCTTCATGTTCCTCTGCTACCTTTCTAGACGTCGATGCTTGAGTTGCATACAGAGGACCATCATTCCGATGCGCATCTAAGCTTTCTGCTTGTCTTTTGAGAACAGGTGGGTTTGGAAGCTACCTTTTCGGGATGAGCTCAAAGATCGCCAACCAGACAACAGAAGCAAATGATTCACGGGACATAAAGGACCCAAAACTAGGGTGGATGATCGGATTCATGTTTGTTGTTAGCTTTCTTGGACTGTTTTCTCTTGTGCCACTCAGAAAGGTGAGTCCAAATCCAGCAATAAACTTAGTGTAACGAGCTCTTCCATGCTGTTCGTAATGCCGCTGCTTGAATCTTGTCGTAGATAATGATCATCGACTACAAGCTGATCTATCCAAGTGGCACCGCAACTGCGTACCTCATCAATGGCTTCCATACTCCTCAGGGTGAAAAGTTGGCCAAGTAACCATCTCGAGAACATCTAAATCTTTCCCAATTCCTCTGATGAACACTCAACAGATTGATCCTTTGATTCTTAGGAAACAGGTGCGGACATTGGGCAAGTTCTTTGTCTACAGCTTCCTGTGGGGATTCTTCCAGTGGTTCTACACGGCTGGTGATGACTGCGGATTCGAAGCTTTCCCTACCTTAGGCCTCAAAGCTTATGCGAACAAGTAACAGCCTCTGTCACTGCTCAAGTGCTTGAGATAACTGGATGCAATACGTGACTGCGTTGTGTACTCCATGAATTCTCTCAGGTTTTCCTTCGATTTCTCTGCTACTTATGTTGGAGTTGGAATGATCTGCCCGTATATAGTGAACGTATCTCTGCTTCTGGGAGCGATCCTTTCATGGGGGCTCATGTGGCCTCTCATAAACAACCAGAAGGGCCACTGGTATTCTGCAGATCTCCCATCGAGCAGCCTTCATAGCTTGCAAGGTTACAGGGTAAGGTCTCAATTGGACGCCACCAATCTTCTACCGTCTCTCCCGTTCATCGTTCCCTCCATCGATGCAGGTGTTCCTAGCCGTCGCCTTGATTCTTGGCGATGGTCTCTACAACATCCTCAAGGTCCCGCATCGAACTATATACTCGTTTGTTTCTGCTTCGCGGAAAGGCCCAACGAGCTCTCTTCCCATCTCGGACGGTGGCCGTGCTGTAACGAGTCCGGCAGCTTCGTTCGACGACAAGAGGCGAACCGAGGTGTTCGTTAAAGATCAGATCCCGAAGTGGGTGGCATATGTAGGCTACAACGCCATTGCCATCGTCTCCATTGTCACGATTCCTCACCTCTTTCCTCCGCTCAAGTGGTACCAGATCTTGGTCGCCTATGTGGTCGCCCCATTGCTGGCTTTCTGCAACGCCTATGGCTGCGGCCTCACCGATTGGAATCTGGCGTCCGCCTACGGCAAGCTTGCCATATTCGTGTTTGGAGCTTGGGCAGGCGCCCACCACGGCGGTGTGCTTGCAGGCCTTGCGGCCTGCGGCGTCATGATGAACATCGTCGCCACTGCCTCAGATCTCATGCAGGACTTCAAGACCGGATACCTCACACTAGCTTCTCCCAGGTCGATGTTCGTGAGCCAAGTCATCGGCACCGCCATGGGCTGTGTGATCGGGCCCTGTGTTTTCTGGCTCTTCTACAAGGCGTTCGACGACATCGGCATCCCCGGCAGTCAATACCCAGCGCCTTACGCTCTCATCTACCGCAACATCGCGATACTTGGAGTTGATGGCTTCTCCTCGCTCCCAAAACACTGCCTCACTCTCTGCTACATATTCTTCGTGCTCGCCATTGTCATCAACCTGGCAAGAGATACGTGCCCAAAGAAGGTAGCGAGGTTTATACCGATCCCGATGGCCATGGCTATACCGTTCTACATCGGCACATCCTTCGCCATCGACATGTGCTTGGGAAGCGCGATACTTTATGTGTGGGAATGGATCAACAAGGCCAAGGCAGATGCATTTGGTCCTGCAGTGGCATCTGGTTTGATATGTGGTGATGGAATATGGAGTCTGCCTCAGAGTGTGCTTGCACTGGCTCAAGTGAAGCCACCAATATGCATGAAGTTTCTCTCAAGGAAAATGAATGACAAGGTAGATGCTTACATCGAAACCTTGTCATAGTTCTCCTGTAGATGGGAGATGATGCAAAGCATTCTCTCGGGCACATATATCCACATCACAGAAGTAAAAGATTACTATGTCTTGAGCTGCTTTTATTTGGTGGCTTGTGTTTCTTTGTCTAGTGGAAGTACTGAGTGGCTCTGTAATTATAGTATGAACAACCTACTTGTGATGAGAACTTGAGAATGAGCTGTGGTGGCTGCCAGTGCAAAGCTCAAGTGTTTCCTTTTTTTTTTGTCTTGTTGACAAGTTGAGAAAGGTGTTAGATTTCTTGATTTCTTATTTGATCTCTTCATAGGCATGGAAAGTTCTCACTAAGAGATTTTATAGATGAACAGAAGAATCCCTCACTGTGAAGAAAGTTCATCTAGTTTGGACCTACACATACTCCCCATAGGAAGATTGCAAGCACAACACTTCAGCCTTCTAAACCTCAAGTTTGTTTTTGCAGAAGTCAAACATTGCAAGCACAATCATCTCTCTCCCTCTCTCATGCCAATTTTAGTAGCAAAGATTAAAGAATAGTCTCTTATCCGTAGCTTTCCTGATAAACACAGTTTGAATCAAACACAGAATTGGTCCATGGAAATATGGCATGGCATAAATTAGTCAACCTGCATTGCAGAGTCATAGATAGGGTCAGGCTTTGGTGTCAACTTAAAACATTTGGTGTTTCTGTTATCAAGATTCAAGAGATTAATTTATGTAGACATAAGCACCTTCTCTTGTAATTTTTCCTCAGAAAAAAATCAGATAATCTGGCAGCAGTTGGCTAATAAAACAGTCTAAGATGTTCACAAGGTTAAGTTTTTTTTATATTACTGTGTTTAAACTAAAGCTTATTTCCAAGTCATCAGTCATGGCTTTGTATCTGAATAAGAAGTAGAGCAAAAATAAGCAACCACCACATTCTTTTTAGGTGCTTTAATCAAGGTTCAAAAATCATGCAAAAAAATATATGTATTTTCCAAAGTAGTGATATTTAGACCCTTATATGAAGTAAAAGTTTGGCTTAAATCACCAATAACAGGAAGCCAAAACAAATCTTGATAACAAGTAGACACAACATATTTGCCTTCCTACCTACCTAAGAGTAACCTGTTGAGCAGTTATCTTTGTGCCAAGAAACTCTTCAAACTATGAGAACCTTTGGCATCCACCACTTTCATATTCTTCACCACTCTTTTCTAGATATTATGCACATTGGGAACAGTCTTTTTTATTATCCTTGCCTTTGAAATATGATCGACGACACGTCTTCATATGAAACTGCATAATCATATACGAAGGACCTCATTCTGAACTTTGCTGGTTAAAAATGCTAACATTCTCACGTTCATCTGTCGTATTATCTTGAAGAAAACCATGTTGTCTTTTATTAACAAACCACTTGTAGAGTTGTAAACTTGAGCATGCTCTACATCGCATCCCTTATTTCGAGAAGCCTATACCACCTTCGATCATACTCCTTCTCATCAGTAGCTGCAAATTGAACAACGATCAAGTTAAATGAGTGTGATCATTAACTTTCACATCAAAGGCATGAAGCTAGTTGGCATGATGATCATTTATGTCTTGGAGACATAAATAATTATTTTTCTGAGAACTCTAACTTACATTGCCATATGATTGTAGACTTTGCACATGATTCTGAGCAGGTATCCTGCAGTATGTCTCTGTTATTGATGTCATTCATTTCAGGAGATAGGCATTCTAGATTAAATAGACCACATTACCTTTGCCGAGGCTGTCAAACGTATGGTATCTTGGATTATTGTATCAAGATCAGCTTCCGAGCCAGGTTTCACATATATGACCTGGTAAACCATTTTCATCAGAATGGATTACACATAGTGAAACATATAAACATGTATCAGACCAAATGCCACAAAAATGTGTACAAGAGAGAGGGATCAGAGCATACTGAAGGATCGTTTCCACCAATTTCAGGAAGCTCAAACTCGCTGTTCTTGCTTGAAGGTAGTACCCAAACATCAAATGTGGTATCGATCTGTAAGACGCAATATTATATCTTCTATACAGATTAAATTAATAAAAACTTGTAACCACCTTTGGTAGGTGAGTGTCAATATTGTATTATGGGAGATACCAAAAAGTTTATTTTTAGTACTCATTATGTATGCTAGAAATTATAAATAGCTTAGTGAAACACATGTTTAAGTTATTTTTACTCTATTATTCAAGAGAGTTGCATCTTTAATACTCAATATGATATTAAATGATCAAATGCAGCTTATTAAATTTGTTATTTTTATAAATGGTATATCTTGTTATATATATGTGATTTCACTAATAAGTCAGTGGTGCAAATATTGGAGGTTAATTTTCCTCTTAGAATAAAGGCATTGTTTTCATCTTCAGGTCATATATGAGTTAAGTAGATCGCCAAATATCAAATTTTAGTAACCTAGACATTTCTTTTAATATCTTTAAACGACGGTGATGAAGTCGAAAGAAATTTAGCTGGTACCTCTCTGCAATAGGATGTGAAGCAGCAACTGCATTTTCTGTTGAAGGATGTCATAATTCTTCCAACAATGGAGAAGCCAAAGCTCGCATGCTGAAACCAAAGATTTGAGAGTTAAAATGCATATAATGGAGATATTATGAACAAAGATACTGGAGTGTCGCAGGCCAAACATTCCAATATCTCATCCAAGAGAATGTGACTAAGATAATGATAATATCAACTAAGGTTGATAGAAAGGTTGACCAGTGCATGAGGTTCCTCCCTTCAAGTAAATAGATTGTTTCTGTAATCCGATACTTGATCACCGAAGTTAGATAAACTTATCATTGTGCCAAGCTCAATACCAGCTAAGATTGATGAACAAATTTTCAACATCAATTGAAGTGTCGATTAGCTGGGAAATCCAATTGTCCCATCAAAGTTCACATCTCATAAATGTATCATCTCGTTCAGATAGCGGGTTGTCGTCTTTGCATTACCTTTCAAAGTAGTACCATTAGGAATAAAATGATGCAAATAGATACCAAAAGGAAATCGATTTGGCGGAGTTTTACATGCTAGTTGCTGGGGCAACAAGGTAATCCACCTACTGATACTGCAGTTTTGGTTGAATGCAATCTAATATTGGATGATCTATCGATTCTTAGACGTTACAGACACAAATGTGGGCATATATTTTACCTTTTGAATGGTAAGCCTAACAAAGACGTCCGCGTCGTCGTGCCCCTCTTCTGCAATGTCCGCCAGCTGAAGCTCTCTGAGCGTGAACATGTACTCGCAGCTCCACTGCCCCTGCCACCTCCCACCCGACGTCGAGATGGTGATCAATCGCCGCGGTGCTCGCGGCGCAGCCCGTGCGTGCTTCTTCCTCGAGTGCTGCTAAGGGCAAGGATGACAGCCGGATAAAATAGGCTCTCGGCTTCGACTGATGACTGGTAAGAGGTGTTCACCTGGGGAGCTTCGTTTCCACGGGAAGCAGCAGCAGCTGCAGATGCTGGAGAAGCTCCTCTATGGAAGTGGGAGCGGATGGGGAATCGAGTGCTGGGGGAAAGACTTCTGGTGTTGACAAGGTCCGTGGAGATGGGACGGAGGAGCTGTGAGATGGAGCTGTATGGCTTCGCCATTGAGCTGAGTTTGGTTTGCCTTAACTCAGCAGTGTGACATATGGCTTTTGGCCAACCTTATCTCTTCGCATAAGAGTTCATGTGGTGCGCGTCTAATTACGTATTACAGTTATATCATTTTGGCATTCCGATCTTTAGATTTATTTATAATTATAGTATATATATATATATATATATATATATATATATATATATATATATATATATATATATATATATATATATATATATAATCTCGTTTTTATCCTAACATCGTCCGTTTGCTCGAACTAGGAATAACACAAAAATGGACAAATAAATAATTTTAATTTTTAATTATATTTTTATTATACATTAATTAAAACTTTTTAATCGATTAATTTGGTGGTGACAGATCGTGGTGCCATCACGTTGTTGGCGATGCAGCCTATTCTTGACGACAATAAGGGCTAAACCTTGAGGTACTCGAGACGTTCCTTATGTTGATGTACTCTAAGCTTAAGGGACTGAAGGTGGGGAAGGGGGTGCTCAAGTTTACAATGTGCTTTAGCAAGTTCTAGGATGTTGAGGAGCTCCGCCTCCTTCCTCGTTGTAGTCACATCTTCCACTTAGGTTGCATTGATTCTTGGCTCGTCTCCCGTGTAACTTGCCTCGTCTACCATGCCAATCTTGCTAAGCAAGCCGTTGATGACAACTTTGACCTGCTATTGGTAGCCACCCTTACTATAGACATAACAAGTCTTTAGCTCGAAATCATTGCCCCACTATATGATCATATGGCCATCATCGTGGATCAACAACGACGACACTGAAAGAGGAGGAAGCAACCATGGAATTGGTGCAAATTGGAAGCTAGAGTCATACGGCCCGGTCGTGATCCATGCAGCAATTGATGAAGCTCCCGCGATCTCATTCAACGGGACATTCCGAGGTTCGACCAATGGCAGATGTTGATCGATACACCCTTCACTTGTCGCTCTCCCTCCTTTAGCACAACTTTACATTTGCATTGACAGGAGGTGAGGCATCTACATCGATGCCACCTGAACCATGGGAGCTTCGTTGGTCGCCACCCGGATTGTGATCGGGTTGCCCGCCTCTGGCTTCCAATCTGCACCAATTTGTTGGCCGCCTCCTTTTGCTCCTCTTCCTTCGCCATCGCTGTGGGTCCACGATGATGGCGACATGATCCTATGGCAGGGTAGTAGTTTAGGACTGAAGATTTACCACATTTGTAGTAGGAGTGGCTATAGGTAGTAAGTCGAGGTTATCATCAGTGACTTACTCGACGAGGTTGGTGCAACAAACGGGGCAATTTATGTGGGAGGTGAGCTAGACGTCAATGTCGTCCAAGCGAAAGATGTTGTAACGAGTGAGGAGGAGCTCCTCGTTTCAAACTCATTGAGGCATACTGGACACTCGAACGCCCCCTTCCTCGCCTTCAGCCCCTTAACCTCATAGTATACTAGCATAGGGAACATCTTGAGGACCCCAAGGCTTAGCCCCTATTATCGACAAGAGCGGGACGTATTACTCATGGCATGGCAATGATACCATATGTCACCATCACAACAATAGACTAAGAAATTTTAATTAGAATATAATAAAAGAAAATATAATTGAGATATTAAAATTATCTTTTTTTTCTCATCATTTTCACACTATTTGTGCACGACGATATTAGGGAATATAAGGTTAAATATTTCACTTACATAATTATAAGAATTCCAACATAAAATTTTTAAGTCTAGAGACCAAGATACTAATAAAAAAAACTAACTATAAGGGATAATTTATAGTTAATCCTATGGTTTGTACCATTGTGTGTGTGATGCAAAATATCTATCAACTAAAAAAAGAGAAAAGAAAAAGGGATAGATTATAATTAACCCTACGGTGTGTACCATTGTGTGTGTGATGCAAAATATCGATCAACTAAATAAATGAGGAAGGGAAAATTACCAAAGAGGTTTAAAATATGTAATTAACCTGTGCTGCGTACTATGTCAACGTGGGTGTGTGAGTGTGATGCAAAGTATCTATCAGCTAGAAAATGAGGAAAGAAAAATAATACATGTGCATTGGAAAGGTTCTTTCAGGGATAGGCTTACTTTGGTTCCCACCATAATCATCATCAGCATCAAGATGTGACAAATATCAAACTTATTTCCCTGTTTTCATATTAATTCATCTGCACATCATTCCTCCTCTATTATCTTTCCAGTCTAATATTAAGCTTCTAATTCATCCACAGGAACAAGTCCAAAAATAACTGATGTCAGTATATATACTGGGAACACAAGATCAAGCAACAAGAAGCCTAGCACTAGTTGTTGTTCTAATCTGCAGTTAAAATGACCATACCAGACAAGAAACAGATTACAGCAATGCTATCAGATCTAACCTGCAGCTTAAAATGCTAGTCTCCAATATAAGAGTCATCAATCTTAAAAAGAAGCAGTGGATCAAATTTATCCATTCATGAAGGGGCAGAATAGAAAAGCTTTGCTTCAAACCCCTAGCTGACCCAAAAGCTGGCAGAACAAATTGACAATGCAAAAATATTCTTTCATTGAGAATGCAATCTATCACCAACTACATAGCAGAATTTGCAATAAGTATTTCATCATTAATCACGAACCATCAGTTTACATGTGGGTTGGGAGTGTTCAAATGAATGATTTATGAAGTTCCACTACTGGCCTCTTGAAACCTATGAAAGCTAGACCATCCTTCAAACAACTCAAATATCAGCCGCAAGGAAATTTGTAGATAGAGATACCTGAAAATAATAAGAGTACACAACAACGAGTCTCTAATTAATAATGGCTGAAAACTTTTCTGCTATTTTAAGCAACAAGTTCGTGAAGATGCAGTGTCTACCTTTTCACCAAGTTTGAATGGAGGGAGACCTCTATATGGGCATGTACCACAACGGAACGCATCACCAAGACCACACTGCAAGATTTGGCAAAAGATTAACAACCATCGAAAAGAAAACAGAAAACTCTAGGAATAACCCTATTTTAAACATGTGAACTTTGTTACTTACGCTGCCACATGCTGATTGAGGATTGTGTATCTGCTCAGAAGTGAGACCCAGCTTCAGCACCTTTGCTTCTTCCTCTGCCCGACCACATGTGCAGTTCCTGCAGGCTTTCCTTGTCTTTCCAACTTCACAGTCTCCAACTGCATTAAGTTCATGAATCACAGATCAATATTTAGCTTCTGTTGTGTAGCAAAGGGCAATGCTCTGTAAAGCATATCTAACCCTGTGGTAACTGCGGTTTCTTCAAGTCCTCCTCAGTTAAAAGACTGTCCTCATCAATTAAATCTGATGCATCATCAATTTGGATCTTTGGAACAGTTTTGGTTGCTTTTTTCAGAGAGAACGATGACCCCACTGTCCAAGAAGCCTTTTTGCCCTTGATCTGAATCAAAATCATCACAACTTAATAGCAACAACAAGCACAACACAAATGCAAGCTGAAGACACCCAGCCAGTCATTTCCCAACTCAATGCCGAAAATTTTCAAGATGTGGTTAGAGATAATACTATTTTAATCTATTTGAACTGTGTTAAAATAATCCATCTTCCGGTGGCTCCATGCCGATTGCACAGTGATGAAATTCTACAATAGGCCTGTCATTTAATAGCACTCTAAAACAGTGATCTTTAACTTTTGACTTCAAAAATTCAGATAAATTGCAATTCAGCAAAGGAATTCAATGCAGGGGAATATGTGGCATAGGGTATCTTAAGGTTAGGCCTTCGATGAATCTTGATTTAATCAAGCATGGTATTAAATCTATTCAGATGGTATTTTCTAATTTTTGCCTCCTTCGAGTAAACCTTATTCCCTTTGAACAGCTACTTGAGGGAGCATTTAAATCCCACTTTGGATTGTATTTTCACATGAGAGTCACTCTATTCAGTATAAATTGACAGAAAAATAAGGAAATTCATCCATGCATGGACACACAATAGCATCTATGTGAGTCCATATATATACATCATATCCATCATTATAACAATAAAAAAGGATATATGCAAGTTCTTGTCCATGTTGGTATCCATAGTTAACAGAACAAAAAGGATATGATTTTTCAAAATACATAAGTGGCTTTAAAGATAAGAAGTGATGAAAATTCAAACTCACCGTACAAAATTGTACATGTTCAAGTGAGAGAAAAGGTTTTGCTTCCAAGGATTGTACTTCTAAGAATCCCACCATTAGCAACTTGCGTTCAAGCATCGAGCTCTGCTGCAACAACATAAATCTTCTTGCAGGCGTTTTGACATCCAGAAAGATGCACACTTCCAATCATTTAAAATAATTCTTACCTTACTTCCAGTCTGCTCAGCAGAAGCCTGCATCACAATAGCTCCACCAGGCTTAAGCACTCTGCTGAACTCCTCAATCCATTTCTCCGCAACAAGTTCTGGTGCTTTGGACACGGAAACAACTAGATCTACTGAGGAGGACTCAATAGACAACTTCCCCCCTGTAACACCATTAAACTACCATCATTTACCGTACAATGATCGATGTAACTAATCTATTAGTCAGAGTATGGCGTTCTACGGTGCGGTTCAGATCTGGACAAAGCCTCAAATTACGTGAAACAGAGAGGACACGATCAAAAAGTCTGTTGAATTCAGATAGATCACTTTAAAGGGCAACAAATTTCCCATGCCGTTCATATGTTTCCACTCACATTCAAATTCCTCGTCCCATGGATACCAAATTCAAAGTTTTGACAAGGAAAAGGGCGAAAGGAGAAGAAGTTACCCAGAGAAGCCGCTTGGGTTATAACACGCACGTCGTGGTCTCCAGCAACCAAATCCATCCCCAAATCCAAGCCAGTCAACGCCGGCAACACCGCATTGAGAGGGATGGAGAGGTCATCCGTCAGCAGAAGCGCACGCTTCCCCGTCGCCGCCATGCCCTGCAATCAAAAACCAAGATTCAGAAGCCATTAAAATCTAGATCCGTAAGCGAAGAATGCAACGACGCCCTTCAATCAAACCCAGAAAGCAAAAAGAAACAAAGATCTGTCGAAGCCAACATTTAGGGGCAAATCGAGAAGAAATGATTCCGGGTTCGACCGAGGGCGGGCGAGAGGGGAAGAACGTACCGCCGAAAATAGAAACCCTAAGGGAAATCTACGAGAGGAATCGACCAGGCGTGCTTCGATCCGGGAATCGCAGATTCAAACACCGGGAAGACGGGATCGCATTGGACGGAGACGGCCACAACGAATCGCGTTATTTTCGAATCGAGTTTTGCTTCGTTGCCGATTTATTTGCATGATCGTAACGAAGGCGGTGACGCCTTTTGACCAATCTTGGAGGACACGTCACCGGATCCGACGGCTCAGGTCGGACCTAATTAGAGGAGGCATTGATCAGGCCTCCGTTTGGATTTGTATCAAACGGTGGTCGGCTTTTCTCCCCCTTTTTTTTTAATACCTTTTTTGGCTTATTTATTCGAGGCTGACGAAGTCGGTGATGTCGCACGGGATGCACGAGGCCGCCTTCGACGACCATCAGACGGAAGGTCAACAGATCCGACGGCCCAGATTGAGTTATGATTGAATCCGGACTTCCATTTCTAGTTTTTGTTACTTGTTTGACTCCTCTTTAATTCCATCACGAACCTATCTCTTCGATTTGTTTACATAGTAATCTGTATAACTTTCACTTGTGTGGGTTGTGATGCAATTCCCTGCTGGCCACCACTTGTGTGGCTTTACCTCTGTATGCGTGTCGAGCTATAGATCTCATACAAACAAACATTTAGTGCATGTCCTACTAATAAATCCTACATGTTGCTTCTCTAGCAGCTTTTGCTGCTACTTTAGCAAAGGTGACTAACACATAAGTGCTCCCCTCCATTACCGGTCTGCTCAAAGGTGATCACAAGCTGCAGCTGGTAACAAAAGGTGGGGAGAGGATGACAGGAGCACTGGAATTTGAATCCTTATACGCAGCATATGCTGCTACTGTAAGGTAGAAGAGGGAGAGAGGGGGCGAGTCTTTTAAGGATGATATGGCTTATGGATATGGAAGAGTAGCAATACTGTTATGGGCTACTGTTCCAACCCACAACTTCCCTTGCACTTCCCTAACTTCGCTGACAAGCTTCATCACCTCGCCTCTTCTGTCCTCGAGCACCTCGACGACGTTGCCCTCCTCGTCGAACAGCGAGATCATGGTGAACATCTTCATCCCCGCGAGGAAGCTCAGCCTCAGCGGCAGTCTGAAGTATACGCTTCTCAGCCATGGATTGCGGGAGAAGACCTCCTGCGCCCGCGTGCGGCAGCAATCGATCGCCGCCCAAAACTGCCCCTTCTCCGTGATCCTTATGTTGTCCGGGAACCCTGGCAGGTTCGCGAAGACCTCCAACTTGCCAGCTTTGGGTCCTTCGATCCAAAGCCTCATTATCCTGCACCACATGCAGGTGTATATAAGCTCATGCAGATATGCCATGGGAAATCGCATGCGAGAGGGACTTGCCTGCAATTGGTGGTCTCGGTGAAGAGAAGAAAGGTTTGATCCTTAGATAGCTGCACCCCATTAGGAAATGCTAAGCCTCTCAAAACGACATGAGTAGATCTAGAAGCTGGGTCGTACCTCAGAAGCCTTCCTGTGGCTTCTCCTTCCAGTAATATGAACAAGTGATCACTGCATGCCGACGTATCCCACCAGTGAGAGCGTTGCAAACAAGGGGAAGACGAAGGCCAAACACCCCTCACCTTCTGCTGTATCTCGAGCTGGTGTCGGTGAAGAAGATGGACCCGTTGCGGTGGACATCCAAGTCGTTGGCAAAGAGAACTGGTCTCCCTTGCACATGAGTCGGTAGAAGAGTGGCAACGCCTCCATGGTGGCCAACGGCGGCGAGCCCCAGGTAAGCGTCGGCGATATAGAGCTTCCCGGACGTCTTGTCGAACCGTAGACCGAGTGGTCGACCGCAGAGCTTCTCGTGCTTGTGCTGCTTCGCCGTCGTCGACTCCACACCATTAGCGCACACTTTCTCCGACCTTTCGTAAGTACGTACGGCGTTCAGTGTTACTGTGAGGCTCGATTCAAGCAGCTAAAAGGAGCAGAGAAGGTATACCAGTTAGGGCTAACGAGAGCAAAGGTCTTCCACCGAATGGACTCGCCCATCCACCGGACAACGCGGCCGTCGGCCAAGCCGGCGTACGGGCCTCGTCCCTGGGCATCGAACTCGAGCGACTCGGGGCCGAACACCTCGTCGACGAACTCCAGCCTCCCGAACCGGAGTCTGCTTCGACCATCTCGCGGCCAGTGCTGCATGACTTGGTCGTAGGGCGCGATGTCGTGCTTCACCGGCCGGTAGTCGTGCCCCCCCAGCGGACCCAAATGGAAAGGGTCCATGAAGACGAGGCCAAATGCCAAGGCCAGGAAGAAGAGCCATGGGCGCGGCAACAGACCATCTTCTTTACACAGGACTTTCTTCTCCATTTAAGCTGAGATTACACTGAGAGAGAAAGAGATAGAGGATTATAAAGCAGTGGACCGAGTGCAGATGCATGCATGGCTTTGTTCGAGCATGAGGTTTGTGTGAATTGGTGATTGTTTGGGGTTTGGTTGTGCATGCTTTTGACCTGCTACCATTTCCTCCATCAATAATCAATAGATTGAGCTTCAAAATATGTGCACTTTTCTCTACTGATTAAAGACCATGTAATGAAAGGTTTGCAAAGTCCAAAAGATAAAATGATCATAAAAGTTGGAATCATACGAACTCTTTAAGAAGAGGAGCATAAATTGAGTTGCATTGTGGTCACCTGGACTCCCTTGATTATTTGATGCCTTTTGTCTACCCCTTCCACAAAACATAACTTAAGCTTCTATCACTTGTGGACACTTTGGGATCTTGAAACAGCCATTCCTGAGAAGCATGCAATTTGCTATTTCCAATATTAAGCAATGCAACAAATTCACATGGTAATACAAACCTTCCAAATTACAACCCTAAAAAAATCATCTTTTGCTCATTTTAAGACTGAAAGGATATGATAATTATGGTGCCTTTGTGATAATTAATGACCTGGTCTTCACTTCTTTATGGCCTATGGCAACTCTAATTTTTTTACCAAGGTATGGATTTGAACACCTTAACACTACAAAAAGCAGACAAGCTATTTGAATTCCTTTGCTACTCCCCATCACGATACATGTGCCATTTCTGATATCTCTGAGGGCCAGGTAGTACAGGTCTAAGTCGAGGGGCAGATGTACAGTGCAAACAACAGCACCCGCTTAATTGTGTCACACAAGAGCTACATGACCTGACAAGAGGAAGGGAAAAGACAAAAATAATTGAATCGACTTTGGATGTAGAATTGGTTGGGACTGAAACATCTACACAGTGCTTTAAAAGAAATTATTTAACCGAACAAGATATAAGGTAGTAGTAGGTGCTTACAAAAAGAGCTGGTTGCAATCAAGATTTGCACAGTTGCGATGCCTGAATTCAAGCAACTCTGATCCACATATGTAGCATCTTGCAAACGTATTGTTTTCGTGCACCATATTAGGTCTTGCCGTGGCATTGGTGTTCGCTCCTGGTTTGTACGTAGATGGTGGTAAGGACAGACGCCCATCAAAAACAAACAGGTTCCCAACCCATTCAGCTGAACCTTCATTCTTGAGATAATTAGAGACACCCCCGCTTAATGTGTACAAGTTTCGGAAACCCTTTTGTCTGGCATGTGAAAATATTGGAAAGTCGGGCAAGAAAATTAAGACATTTTCTACTAGAGTGAATCTGATAACATAGGTGGAATAAGCTACAAGTTTCAGGAAAAAAAAACTACCTAAGAATTGTGGAATACACATCACATCTTATGCCACCTGTGCAGTACATCAGTATATCAGTATGTGCCTTGTCAATTCCAGCTAAAGGATCTGAAGAGGCTACCTGGATTTAGAAGACCAGACGGCGCAAAGTGGGTTAGAAACAATGTGCAGATTTATCAACAGGACAAAAGTCAGTAGTCATGTAAGATTCATGCCTACACATCTCATAGAAAGCAAACTGGCTAAAACAGTAAAAGAGCTTCATTACCATAACAGGATAATTGAATAGGCTAGAACACAAGCACAGTTACCAATTATGCTGGAAAGTGTGCAACTTAGATACAATGGATGGTTGTGAATATCTTTTATATGGATATTTTGTCTGAAGAAGATGTAAATCCATCTGACATTTAAAAATGGTAAAATTGCTACTTACATCGTGATCAACCCTGGTTCTATATCAAGGCCAAATTCTGATTAAATTGTTTAAGGTGCACTTGACTAGAGGCAAATTTGTATCTCCAAATCATATGGGCAATTTGGAGGCAGATCTTAGAAATTTCATCGACTAATGTTATTCCTAGAGAAAGTAGATTTGTTGAGCTAGAAGAAACATATATAGCATGTCTATCCCTAGAGCCCATGAGTAGTGTACTTTAATATACTGTATATTGAGTAACACAAGATCGAAAGTAGATTCAGATAATAACACAACAAACAAATCATAACAGAATACAAAATTAAAGGAAGCACCAGAGCCATTAAATGCTAATTAGGCATTTACTGCCAAGGTGAGAAAATGAGAAAGAGAAAAAAAAATCATCAGGCATCTTTTTTACTTTTCTTGAAGAGGCCATAAATTACTAAAATAAAGCGGAATCTTTTTTACTTTTCTTGAAGAGGCCATGAATTACTAAAATAAAGCTAAAGATTTGTAATCCAGTATAGCTAAAAAATTTCAGTAATAGGATCTGTTAAAAATGTCCTAGTTCATAGAAAGAGACCTAGACTGGAAGATTAAAAGGGCAGTTATCAAGGTAATAATAATTATTATATTTAATGATAAGACGCTGGGATTCTCAAAATCCAATTTGCATTGTTCTCGGGTTCTGATGGTGCAACTAGCAAAGCAAGTTCAAGATTTTAAAATGTTTGAGCCATTAGATTTATTAGATACGGAAAGAATAGTCATACACAACAAGCTAGATGAGATGATTCAGGTAAGAAATCTTGAGTTTAACTAGTATAAACTTTTTCCTACATGTAAATTGAAGAACTATAAAGTAAGAGAGAAGTTTTAGCTGAATGGTAATGAAACCTCTTGTTCTGAGAGCCCAAAAGAGGTGCTCCTAAAACAATCCACGTTAGGTCTTTGTGCTCCTTGAAAATGTCCAACATCCCACTCATAGCCTGAAAAAAAGAATATGAAGTAGTATTTTACTTTTGTGCAATAGACAAAAAGTTTGGATTATATATATAAATAAGACTCATCCTGAAATTCAAGTATTAAATGTACATAGAAGAAAATAAACTTTTTAATGGTTTAGGTCCTGTTCTACAAGTCATTCACATCTCAACAAGTAGTTATCTAAATAATGGCTAAGGTACTAAAGCCTAAAACCAATTTCTTATGGTTCCATTTACAACTTGGTGCTACATGTTTGGATCTACCATTGGTGAACATTGTTAGGTTGCATAGGGACTCCCACCATATTGGTATGTTGCAAGAAGCAACTCTAAACACTTCCATACCTTACACTGTTTAGGATAAGCATGTGGAAATTGTTTACTCGATATCACACTTCACTTAGGCCCTCATACTTTAGAACTCACGTTTTTTGTAAAAAGAAACATGACATCCATTTAAATTGACACATAATCAAATTATTCGAAGTTAGCAGAACTAGGAATAAAATTACCATTTCTCACATCCAGCAGTAAGCATTTTCTATCAGAGACCTGCTCGTCTGACTCACTTGTTGGTCTGCTGACATTGTTCATGGATTGCAATCTTTTTCTCCAATCAGATGGAGTCAGTGGGTAAGCTCGCATAGAAGGATCTACCAAAGGAAGGTGAGAAACACCTCCTTCCAACTGAAGAAAATATTAGAGCAAAGAAAAAATGGTCAATTCGATACATAAGATGGCATGAAAGACAGCCTACTGCAATACACTAAATCACAATTAGAACTTCTAACATCACCATTGGAGTTTTTGTACAAAAACAAGCAGAGATTTTGTTCATTAGGCTGTGGCTACATGAAGAAGCTGGCTCTGCCAATTTAATATGCAGAGCAATGAGATACTCACTCTTGATGTTTAAACAGTCAAGTTATTCAGAATAATGAACAGTGCAGTCAAATGCCTAGTAGTACAAAATTTAACCATAAAGCACTACCTTTTTATTTTGATAACAGGAAAATCGAGGTACATGGCATACTTTTATATCAAGGGTTTCCATTTAGCAGCATACTTATCGGCAGCTTGCATGCTACAACATAGGGCATGCTGAGACAAGTGTCCCACAAGGAAAATGAAAACAGAAAAAGAGAAGAAAGAAAGAAGAAGCTATACTTTACATACATATAAGTTGACTATCACATCTAAATAAAAAATGAGGCTCCAAATTGAAGATCAACTCTGTTTACAAACATTCAAAATATTCGGAAACCAAAAATTCATGTGATTTGGACATATTCTGTGTCTTCATAAAAGTAACACAAAACGCAGGTCTCAAAAATTCAAGAGCATAGGGCTCAACCCCAGACACATAGGACACAGATATATCTTTTCTGTATAACAATTTACATTTACATGTAAAAGCCAGAACTGCACTAAAGCAAATAAGGCCATAGCATGATAATAGTAAATATGGCTTGCCTGTACAAGTGAGGGTTTATACCGCAGTTTCAACCGTGGAAAAGCATGCCCATGGGAAGCTGCTGAAACCTGGACCAGAACATCAGAAAACCTCTGATCCTCTTTAACCCAATCTGCATAGGCCAGAGCATCTTCATTTGGACCACTATACTGAAAATAATAACAATAAAAACCAAGTATTATTATTGTTAAGTGAAAAATATCCAATATCCATAAAGCTATGTCATTAATACTCAATTCCTCACATAACAAATATAATCTGAAATTACAAGGCTCCCAACAACTTCTATACACAACAATGGTGTAAACATTGCTTAATATCAAATCTCCTTCTTTAGATCAACAATGCATCAGACACATTGAATCGATTACAAGAGTAAACCTTCCTTTATAGGTCTTAAAATTGTTACAGGAGTGAATCTTAAAATTTAAGAAAGTAAAGACTGGAGAATGTGCACAAAACTAATATTTTTTGTTAATCTCTCTTTCAAAACTAAAGGATAGAAAATGTGCCGTAATTACATCTCAAGCTGTCAAAAAATCTAAGATAATTGCACCTGTGCATTAATCCCTTGCTCATTGACGTATATGCGACCATGAATATCCCGTCCCTGGTACCATAAACATCAACATAAATTAGGATCATTGTTCAAGTAGTTTAAATGCATAAGGTAGCAAGTGATATCTCTACATAATGATAGAATAAACACAAAATAAGCCATGTCAAGACAAATTCTTTGCCATATAACAACATGATACATGGTTGTTATTGGAACAAAAACCTTAAAGGACTTTTCTTTATTGTGGACATATACCAGACGAATTCCCCAAAAAATGGAAAGCAGAAACAAAAATCAATGTAACGCAAAAGGAAAACAATCGAGTAGTGTTGATAAAGAACTAAACCTGGAGGAAGGCGAGGTGCCTGGCGACATCAGTCTGAGGGTTTTCGATGACGACGAACTTATAGAAGCTGACGACCACGAAATCGTCCCCTCTTCCGGCGTCTGGCTCCTGATCGGGGCCACGGCGGCAGGCGACGATCCCCGCGGTTCTAGATGCCGGTCGTATAGGAAAGATCCGAGGCAAGGAGAAGGAAGAGGAGGAGGAGGAGGAAGAAGAAGAAGAGCAAAAGAAGGGAGACACAGAAGGCAGGCGGTGGAGGGGCCGCACGGGGCACGGAAGGAGCGGCGCGACGCGGCCGCATGCCATCGCCATGCCTCTCGACCGTCGCTTCCGCTGGCCGAAAGGGCAAAGAAGGCGTGCCTTATCTACGACGGTCACATGCCATTCCTTTAAACTTGTGCGGACATTTCCTCGAACACCTTTGCCACTTGCAATCATAATGTTCCGTTTGCGTTACTTAGCGGGCAGCGCTTTTTGTTACCCGTTATACCCGACCCGTTAATACAGGATTCGCTCCAAATAAAAGAGAGGAGCTCGAATTAAGTCCCGACATTAACTCTTAAGTAGTTAGTCTAATTTAAATATCCTATAAAGTCACATAATAATAATTATGGATTTATTCATCAAGTAATCTTTTTTCCCTCATTGTTTTTAAATTATATTTTTATGATTCAAATATTAAAAAATGCCTATTAAATTTAGGCTCATAATTGATTGTTGCAATGCTACTAAGTAAAGCTCAAAATTAGGTCATAACTTAAACATTATTCATGGACACATCACTTAGTTTTCTCAGTCATAAGGCTTTTGATTGCATATAATCCTAAAATTAATTACTCAAGGCTCATTAGCAGTCTTGCAAACTCTAACTTTATCTATAAGAAATTATATCACATTCGATTAGTCCTAAGGTAGTCAAGACTAAGATTAATTTATAAGAGTCTTATAAGATTATCAGTTTTAATTTAAATATTTTGATCAATGATTTAAACCAAACTAAGTTAATATATCAATTAGCCTATTAAATTAGAGTTAATACTTGATATCAGAGTCACGAAATTAATAGGCTCGTGTAGAAAAGAAATTTTTTGAATTATGTAGGACGACAAAACTAAGATTAATTTATAAGAATATGATATATGAACTACCAGTGATTAGATCAAATGAAATTGATAGGTTAAATAATTCATGATAAAAAACTTCTCTCTTGAGATCAAGAAGAAATTTCTCATTCTCACAAACTCTTTAGAAGTTGCCAATACCTTAATTATATATTTAGTTGGTTTACATTTTTCTATTTTTTTGAATCTTTTTGATGAAAATTATTTTTGAATGTTTAGATGTGTATCTTTCATTGATTTAATCCTCCAATGTTATCCAAACATTATTTTCTGATACTAACTCTCAATTTTTTCATCTTTGTGAGTTCAGCCTATCAGGAGCCTTTCTACATGAGCTTTTTCTTTCATGTTTATTTGAATTGGATCCAACATAACCCAGTCAAGTCTAGGATTATTAAGTCATCGGTTGAACCAGTTTGTCAACTAGTCAAACTTTTGAAATATATAGATAACCAAAAAAATAATTTTACTATTAAAAAATAATGAGGATGATAGTGAAATATAATGATATAACAGACATGTAAACAGGAAGAATATTTAATAACAAATATAACATGTTATCTTCTTTTTCATTGCTCTAATTAAAATGGAATGCCTTTGAAAAAAATCAAATAGAAAATTAAGGATGTTGCTTTTTAAGGCTCAAACAATTGAATTGGTGAATCAATCTATCTAGTTTTTGTAGCAAAAAAAAAAAAAAAAAAAACCTTTGCCATGATACTCTACAATAAGAGGGTCTTGATTGTTACCTTAATAGAATCATCCATGTGTGGGATTTCATCATTGGATAATTAGGCATAGAACAACTTGTTAGCTTTTTTTTTTTTTTTTCTCACCAGATTCCTTCAAAATATTAGTGTTCTTTGGACAAACCCGAATTTTTGTTTCTAGCGTGTTTGATATAATTTGATGGATTTTTCACCTATATAAAATGCATTGCAGATCTGACTACTGTATAGTGTCCAGAAGACACTGTTAGTGGACAGACGCACACAGTTCCTTCTTGCATTCCAGCACAATGAATGGAATCTCTTTTTGTTGGTTGCCACTTTCATTGTTCCTTTTCTGAGAGTCTCTGCAGATTTGTTTTCTTTCGCTCTTTTAGCAGCTTGGAATATCTACGCGCAGATTGGTGTTGGATACCAATGTCTGATATGGTACTGCACAATTGCACTTGGAAGGCTTCCTGTGAGCTTTTTTGCAAGAACAAGCGGCTTCAACATCTTTTCTGAAAAGAATATGATTGTTTACATGAAAATTTATACCGTCTTTTTTTCAGTTAAATTCCACTGCTGCTCTCCTTAAACTTGAGATCTATGTTTGTTTGTCCTCCAGAAACAAAATAACAACTCCAGCAGCTTCCGAAGAGCAGTGCTGATGCTGATCTGCACAGTGCTTCAGGCATCAATTGTTTCAACTGTTGTGTGAGGGCAAAGGCCGGTTGACTTCAGTGCGTCGTTGATGTGACTCTGCAGTATGGGGATGGCGGCTAAGCTTGGGAGTCACATGCCGTGCTTCTCCAAGTGGCAGTGACTCATGATGGTGATTGCCCATCATGGCAGATATGTACTGAACAAAAGCGTCTTGTTTTGTGTGTCAAGAGCTGAGTTATTGCGCGGTGGTCCTGTTGAAGTGGTGAAAGCCATGGCTCCTTTTTGACGGTAACCCTAAGCTGGAGAGCCATGGTCCTTAGTTTTGCAATGCTCACTTCCGCTGCTGTCTTTATATTATTCTTTTCCCTCTTGACAGGCCAAAGGATCCTACTTGCAGTTTTCCTTGATGTGGCACACTAAACTGGTTATCTTAAACCCACTCACAAAGCTTTTCCTCCTGCTTCTTTGTTTCTGTCTATGGATAGGGGAAATTTACTGTCTCAATGATCTTATATAGCACAAACGGCTAAAACACAATCTTTCCACTGCCGGCCAAAGCATCAGCCAAGCAATTACAATGATATGAAACGCCCAAACCCACTCTAAAAAGAAATGAGGTCACCACTAAACACTTGTTTTAGCGAACCAATGAGCATCCTAAAGTTCACATTCCAACAGCTAATTCCATTGGTATAGTCCATGACAAACTAGGGAGAGAGAGAGAGGTAGCATGCATCGTAAATGCATGAGCACAGACGGATGGCTGATGCGTTATCAAAATATAATAAAGTGATGGAAAGAAAATATTAATAATTAATTAGAATATAAAAAAAAAAGGATAAAAAGAGATGATGGAATGTAATTAGAAGCACGATTGAGAGCATGCATTTTGTCTTGAGGGAAAGCGGGCTGTATGAATCACACAATAGGGTCATGTTGGTCCACACAACACGTTAAAATATGCTGCAAGTTGGTGAGCCCGGTAGATTGCCTCGATCTACTCACCAACCCACGCGTCCTTTTCCTTACGTTTTACCGCTCGCCGCCGCCCGCTCCACCCAATCCTCATTGAAAACGTGTTCGACGATCGCCGGGGCGCCTTGCGGTCCCCATCGACGAATCGGGCACGTTTACCGCCGCACGGAGAGCCGCGGACGAGATCCGGTAAAAATTTATCGGTCGGCCACGTGGATGCATCACCTTGTCTCATCTAATTCCCTGGCCGGATCTGCTGCAAGGGAGGTTGTACCAATTGGTAGACCTACTTCATCGTTGTTATTATTAGGGGAATTAACATAATAAAAGAGACGATGACTAAGTTAAGAGTATAGTGTAGTAAAGATGCAAAATCTAAACAAGATATGGGGTTGGTGATGGTAACCTTTTGCCCTGCAATTTTGTTATGATATATACCTCTGCAACATCTGCAGATCGGTTTGGATCCAAGTTGCAGAAAATAAGATTAGAATAATGCATTTCTATCGATGTGTCTCATCACACTTTTGACATCGAGTGCCTTTCTTTTGTTTTGGACTTTGTATGAGTTGTGTCCTTTCATACAAAGTTTGATCTTGAAATGACCACAGACTCTTCTACAGATGATCAAAGAAAGCTGCTATTCTTAATTCTCATATAAGTTCATGTTTACATGATCAATTGAACTTGTTTTCTATCTCTAAAAAAGTAGATTAGAGTTTTTGTTTTCTTGGAGATTTTTTTTTTTTTTTTTTTTTGGGGTGGGGGGAGGGGGGGTGGTAGGGGTATTAATGCGATGTTTGTTGGTCAGGAGGGAGAGGAGATGGGCAGTGAAGCAGATGCAGAAGGAAACAAGCAACAAAAGCAGCAGCAGAAAAGAAAGGTATCAAGAAAGAAAGAGATGGAGAGAATGGCAATGCATGATTAAAAAAGCAAAGCAAGGCAACCAAGTAAGCAGGGTAAAAGCTTGACACAAGGTGAAGAGCTTTAGAAGAGCAACAAACCAAGAGGGGTGCAATAAAGAAGACAAAAAGGGGTTGGGTGGAGAGAGGGAGAGAAAGAAGAGCAGGCAGGGGGGAAGGGGGAGAGAAAGGTGGGAGAAAGAAAGCAGGAAATGAAGGCTCCACAATAATTGGCACCAATACATGCATCCAAGTCCATGCCCGCATCGGGACGCCCACTGCCTCTTTCCTGAATCCCAAGACATTGCTTTGTTGCTGTTATTATTGCGCAATTATATGCTGCAAAGGGGGCTTCCTTTCTTCGCTCTGGCATTGGAGATAGGAGCGCCGGAGGCCGTATCTTCTTAGGGTGCCTCTCCCCTTTCTGGAGAAGCATAGCAGGAAGAGTGCATAGATTAGCGAGGTTCTTGCCCTTTCTCTGTTCTAGGTCACTGTCTTCCTAAGTTTTCCTTTTGATTTAAGGCGCGTGTGTGATGGAAATTAGGGTTTTCTGTTGCTCAATTTCGCGTCCGGATTTCTTTGAACTAGAAAAGATTGTTTCTTGAACCGAGTTTCGTGGGGTTTTGGAGGATTATTATTTTGACTCCATCACGGAGTGTAATTGCTTATTGCGCTAATTTATTGGCTTCATCCAGGAAAGAAAAGACGAGATCGTCATGGTCGAAGGATCGAACAATTAGCAATTTCTAAGCAGTTTCATCTGTTCTTGAGATGAGACCATTGTTCTGCGCAGACTCTCGCTATCAAATTGCTCTGGGTTTCCCACTGTTTCACTGTAATGTATTATATTGCTCGTGGTAGTAACAATTTGAGGATGTTGAACTTTTGTGTTTGAGGGGGCAGTTTGAAAGGTTCTGGCTTTGTCACCAGTTGAGTGTTTTTGATAGATTAGTGCTTCAGAGAGAGCTTTGGTGTAATGAGAATGGCAGCAGATCATAACATCAATTTCACATATGAGGCAGTGCTCCAACAATCTTTTCGCAATCAGCATGGCTCTTTTCAGCCAGGTTCCGAAAACAGTGCAACTGGGTTTTCTCCCGGTGGCATGGACAGCTCAGGTGGAATAAATGGATCAACAGGGATGTTAGTGACTGGGAACTCCCCAATGTTGAACAATATTTCTGTCATGTTTTCGACCAGCAGTTCTCCGGCAAATCTCCTCCTTGATCCAGTTAAGCATTCCACAGCATTCTCAGTGGATTGGACGATTGAGGAATTGGAAGTGTTGAAGCAATGCCTTGTCACGTAAGTCATCTGTTGAGAGTTCCTATCAAAATTTAGGCTAGAACTAGTTTTGTTGAGAATTAATTTCTTCTTGTCAAGGGCTAGTTTTCACTAGCTGCGAGGCTTCTATGTTCAGGATGTGTAGATCATGGTCCGTACTGATGTACCGACCAACCATTGGTATGGTACATACTACATACCGATATACCGACACATGGTATGTCGTATATACTAACAGACCAGCATGTACCACCCATCTCGGTCGACTATCAGATCGATACATAATGTCCGTACCAAGTGGTATGCTATGGTATGATGAACCTTAGTGTAGATCTTTTATAGATTATGACACATTAACTGATGCACTTAAATAAACTTCACTTATCACATATTGCTTCCAGATATTGGTCAATGTCAACCTCTGCTTTCCACCATGTAATTGTTCTTTATATCTTCCATAACTGATTGAGGGTTTTAATGATCCAGAAGGTATCATGTCTGAGAAAATCGAACCTATATTTTGCGATTTCATTCGCATGAGGTAGCTGTTGCAAATAATTCTTTCTACTCATGTTTCATTCAAACCGAATATGTCTCTGGTTTCTATCAAACTAAATTGATGCTGATCTGTATTCTGTAAGATAAGATGACTGAAACAATATTCAAATGGAATCTTATTATATCATTGGTTTTCTTTCTCCTCTATAACACTTGAGTTCTTGTCCTTCACTCTGTTTTGGACATCAGAAACAATCGGCTGTAGTTATGTTTTCTGTGTTAACATGTTTCATGTTAAACTTTCAGATATTCTAGTGAACCGAATATCATGAGGTATATCAAGATAGCAGCCAAGCTTCCTGACAAGACTGTCAGGGATGTTGCGATGAGGTGCCGTTGGATGACTGTGAGTATTTTTTTTGCGTGTTTTGATCATGAAATACAAGATTCTCCATTTTTTTTCTTTTCCACATATCTCCTTGACAGTTGAAGTGCATGACTCCTATATTTTGTTCACTTATTTGTTTATGATGCTTGCAGATTTTTTGTTTCTTAGTTTTTGTTGAGCATTATATAAGGAGAAACTGCGTATCTAAATGCACCAATTTGTTGAGTTTGGATTTGCCAAGGCCTCTTTAGGCATCTTGTTCTTTTCCTGTTTTTTATTTGTTTATAGAAGTCTTGGATGGCTGCATACTTTATTGCGGCTATTTAGATCACTTGGTCTTGTGATGGTCTATGGCACTGTTTTTTGAAGGTGAGGCTATGGCCTTAATTCCTGCTTTGATAAATTAAGTTGGAAATTCTTAAGGTCATCCATATCATATCTTGTTTTGGCCTACATTCCTCTTAGGAAAACTCTAAACTAACTCCTTCATTGCAAGTTTCTTGACTGTTTGAGATTTCTGTAGCTCTTCAAGTTCAAATTATCAACTAATCATTGTTTCAGAACACAAAACAAGAAAGCAATGATAAAAAAATGCACTTAAAAGGGACTATAACATTTTTCCTGTACGTATAGGTATATGCGCATAATCTTGTCTCCTTCAGTCTTTTATGTAATATGTTATAGTAAGATCTTTTTTTATTTAGAGCACATTGGATAGCAGAGCATTGAAGGTAATTGTCTTTACCCACAAGAAATCACATTAACCTGCCCAAAAAATTGATGACTACATAAGGTTTCTTTCAATATGGAAAAATTACTTCATATTATTTCTTCAAAGATTGTATCCACTATTCGAACTTTATGGTTCGGGCACCTTTGAACTTATGAAGTAGAGAAGGATTCCTATCACAAAAATTGAACTTATGGAATGCATTTTGTTTTCCCACCCCATTTTTTTCCTTGTGAGCTCCCTTGCAGAATCTTGATATCTAACTGATGATAAAACAACATGAATAGACAATATCTTGCATTCCTACCTTTCAGTTATGAAAAACAACATGAATAACTTATTTGGTTTGTTTTCTTCACAAAAAATATTTTGATTGTTCCTCAATTAAATATATACACAATATATTCTTTTTTCCTCAACATTATGTTTTAATTGTCCATCTTTATAAGACGTTGTTGCTTTTTTGAGCAGCATATAGAATATTTGGTTTGTATATTTTATCAGCTGTCTAAATTATCTAAGAATAAGCTTTTACCTGTTTTAGAAAACTTTGATTATGCTGATATTTTTGTCCTATTTGTAGAAGAAGGAGAAAGGGAAACGGCGTAAGCCTGAAGACTATTATGCTGGAAAGAAAATTAAAGACATGAAGGCAAGTTTTTACCCAGTCTAACGAACTAAAATATGTTGATGATTCTATGCTCACATTAGTATCATATTCTTCAATGATCTAAGCTTAATGGATGAGAATATCAAATTCTTCTAAGATCTTTATGGTTTGTTTGTAATAGTGCATCATATGGCTCTTTAACCTCAACAGACTAAATATGAAACTGTTTCATGTTTTTTGTTTTTCTTTCAATCCACAATAAAACCATAATGAAATAACAATGGTATATTTTGGTCAAAGGAGAACAGGTAACTGGAACTCTTGTACGTTAGAAATATAATTTCGTTTTATTGCAAGATCCAACTTCCAGGATTTTCTTTTTGTGGTTTTGATAACTATCATATAACATTTTGTTCAGGAGAAGATGATAGATTCTTCCTCAATGGCTAATGCACGCTGTAATCAACCAGAGATTGCAGATGCATATTCATTCAGAATGCATGATGGGAACCACAATAATCAGTTCTTATGTGAAGGTCAGTAGGTGCTACCATTGAGACACTTAGGTCAACCTTAGTTGCTGATTAAACTCTTCTGAAGTGTTCATGCCACATTCATTCTTGTTATTGTTGAGAATCTCAGCAAATGTGACGATTCATGTGGAAAATACTAAAGAATTTACATAATTGCTCTGACTTGCTTTTTAAAAGAAAGATGGGATGATTGTTGTATCATGTGACAATTTTATACTAGAAACACATGCTGTTAAAGATAGCATAGAAAGGAGTAGCTTCTTTAGCTTAAAAGGTTGATTTTGTTAAGATTATCAAAGCTAAAGTCTACTTTTGACAAGTGGAAGGCTCGTTTGTGCTAGCTATTTATCATGGATACCTTTTCTCTATAGAAGATGTCGACATGATTAGTTGAAATTCTTAATGTAATTTAGGTCCTTGTATAATGTGCTTCCATTACATGTTATCATGGAATAGAAAACATTTGGTGATAGCTTCATCCTGTAGCATGCATTGCCAGTTCTGTTGGTAAAATGCTGCACGTGATTCTATTATCCTTGACCTTTCTTCTTAGTACATAGTTTGGTAAGTCTAATATTTTTTTTTCTAATCTTAATTCTAAATCTGTTTCTTCAACAGCACCTGTGATTGACAGCAGAACACAGCAACTTCTGAATGACAATGCCAAACTTTTTCATCAGATTGCAGTTAATCTTGAAAACAATGAGGTACATAGTTTGATTCTCTTTTTCTATGAGCTGTGGTACATTTTGTTCTCATAGAGTGCTTGGAATCAGGTCATGCAATTTGCAACTTCTAGATGGAAAAATTGACTTATAACTCTGTTGATGTGTAGAGTGGAGTGGTTGCTATCATTTTATTGTCTGTTCTCATATAATATTTGGAATCAGGTTCTTCTTTGAGCTAGTTCATAAAATGTGCCACTAAAAAATTGTCATTTACTTCCTTCTGGATGCATGATATATTTTTCTGCTTCGGCTTGTCCTTTGCTACTCTGTTCAACAGTATAACTTGTTGAACAAGCATGAGTAGGAAGTTTATTGCTATAATTGTTCATCATAGGACAAACCTTTCATGAAGAACTATTAGAAGAATTAATTCTTGTAGGATTAATGATCAGTGCATTGTCATTAGTTCTTTATCTTTCTTTAAACATATGTCACTATTCTGCCTCCAGACAGAATGCCCTGAAATCAGGAATTCTTTGTCAATAGAAAAAAACATGTGGATTGTATGTGCACCTTATAAGTTCCTTGTCAGCAAAATTATCTTTAATTGAGTGAGGTTGCATGTGTCTAGAAAAATTATTAACCAAGTTGACACAGAACTGTAGTGCTATAAATCTGGCATGAGGTATGTATCTTTTGTGAAAATACTAGTATCCAGCAAGTGCAGGAGCAACTGCAGACTTATCTTTTCCATTACTGGCCTACACAAATATTTCTAATTTCATTATCTGTTTATTCATTGACTTTGTCTTATGGCCTTGCCTGTTCATTTCCATCACTTCTCATTACGACAAATCCATCTACACCGGAATGAAGCAGGGATGTAGTCTTGACTTTTGTATTATTTCTTGCTACTTTATTAGCCTGGTTATCAATACCTAAAGGATGATGATGAATCTGTCTGTAACAACTGTTGACATTTTCTACATGATAAGATAATTTGGTTCTTTCATATGGCTCTTCCATCGTAGATTCTGATTTACTACAAACATGTTAATGAACAGTAAAATACAAGGGAAGACTGCTATTAATAGGTACTCATTGTGCTATCGTTTTGGCTTGTGTCCTCTGCTTGCTATTATCCACATGGACAAGTAGAAATATATCTCATGGTTGGTTATGTCTTTTTATTTGTTTGCAGATACAAAATAATATTGATCTCTTGTATCACTCAAATGAGAACCTGAGAGCCATTTTGAATAGGTACATTTGTCATTCAAGAATTCGAACTGTAATCTTTCATCTGAGACTCATGCAAGTGGATTTCATGTTTTTATAATGTTAGTTTATGAACCTGATATTTTTTCTTTTAACAGCATGAGTGAAATGCCCGGTATCATGAGTCAAATGCCCCTAATGCCTGTACATGTCAATGAGAATCTTATGCATTCCATATTGCCCGGGTACCAGTCAGGTAAGGTTCCGCTTGCCTGTTAATTTTTTTTCTCCGATCTTTTAAATTCTAGTTATTTGCTATCATGGTTGCTTAAATTTAGATACTTCTACAATTTTCTTATTTCTTATTAGAGTTCCTCATATTTAAATTATTATTTGGTTAACCCGAGTCGATCTTTAGACTGTAATTAATGTAGTTAGTGCTTGTAGTTTATTTTTGACGATCTATGTGGTCTTTGGTTAGTGTAATTAGTGCTTGTGATGCTTTTTCGTGTTAGGATCGAGTTGGCACTAAGAGTGGGGGGGGGGGGGGGGGGGGGGGGGTGGGTGATTAGTGTAAGTGTAAGAATGCTCGGTTTGAATAATATGCTTGAGGTAAAATAAAAATAAAAAGCAAGTAAAGAAAGACTCACTAGTTTATAGTGGTTCGGTCACCAACTTGACCTATGTCCACTTCCCGAATCCTCTTTTGTCGAGGCCCGCCACTATCCACTAATGATCTTCTTCCATGGGTGAAGATCAAAACTCTTTACACTTTTCTCCTTTTCCCAGGCTCAGGAGAAGAACCTTTACACTCCTTTTTACAGGTTCAGGAGAGGAACATTTACGATCTTCCACTCTTCCCTTAACCTCACTTTACACTTTGAAGCACACAAGAGAAGTTCTCCACAAATTCTAAGAGTATTTTCCTAGTATTTTCACCTCATTTTCTTTCACTTTCTTGCCACTTTCTTTCTTTCCAATACAATAATACTTGAGGTATTTATAGACCCCAATTGGCTTCAAAAAATGAAGCCAAAATTCAAGCTTTACCGAAAAACCCGGGTATAGGCAGTATTACCGCCGGCACTGACGGTACCACCACCTACAGCCTCCCGAAAACTTGGGCGGTGGCAGTACCACCGATCCCGAAAATAGTACCTTTAGTACTTTTTTGTACCCGACTCATACTTCCTATTGATCCTTTTTCAGGTCAACGAAATGAGCTCAGCCTGAGCTCAAATCCAATCCAAAGTGGACCCGATTGCCTCTCATTGAGTTATTTTGGATTTCTCCAAATCTAATTCAATTAGGATTCGGAACACACGATGCTAACTACGACATACTAAGACACAATTACAATCGTTATTATTGTCCGGCACGTCAATCGATCTTCCGAACTCCCGGCGAACTTCCCGGCATCCTCTGGCGAACTCCCAGCGAGTCTCTCGATTATCTTTCGGCGAACTCCTGGCGCACTCCCAACAAGCTCTCGATCACCTTTGGCGAGCTCCCGGCAAGCCCCCGATCACCTTCGGCGAGTTTCCAGCGATCTCCCGGCGAGTTCCCACTGCATCGTCCGAATCCCGACCAAATGCCCGAACTTGACTCTGGCCCAACATTAGATTGTATTACCTTTTCACCGTCATAGTTAATCCTGCATCACTCATCTCTAATACACATATTAGATCATAAAACCCATCAATTGATTTTATCATCAAAATTCGAGATTCAACATTTCGAACAATGGCTGCAAGGATGTCGATATTTACCCATTCAGATCTCAGTTTTTGTACTTCTATATATTGATGGACGTGCTAAACTGGAATTATTTTGTGAAGGTATAAAAAAGAAACAAGTAGAGATAATGAGAGAGAAAATTGTACAAGATCAGTTTTCATGGCAAACAAGCAACCCTTTTATGATTGAAGTCAGCGAAAACTTAGGAAGATAATTTGAGAGTTATTTTGGCTTTTTCTGAGGGAAAGTAGCTTCACAATGGTTGGATTCTCATTCGCTTGCACTTGTCCCGATTGTCTGGTATTGTATGTGAACAACTCTGAAATGGCCATTTATGATATCTATACACGACTGAAGTGTGTGCCACTTACATAGCAATGAGCCATTTTGACCTTTAGTTTTGCGTTAACTAGTAACAATACCCTATTGAAATGTGGATTCTTCTCTGCCTTCTCCGTCTTGATCACAATATGTTGTTTTCTTTTGAAAGGCGCACGCACCTGGCAACAGTCATTTTCGGGAGGAGCCGAGATGCTGGTAATTCTCTGTCCCAAAGTGACCGTGTTTCTGAAGTCCACAATCTTCTCATGTAAATGCAAGACTGGTGGTTGAAGCCGTCTCATCTGAGTTCCACATTGCTTTCAAGCGGGAGTTCACGAAGATCTCATGCCAGAATCAGGCGAATTAAGCGCAAAGCAATAGTAATCTCTGTGCCCGAAACTGCATCTCGAACTTTGGTTGAGCTGCCTGCTTTGCATATGCTTGATAGAGGGGAAGTTTGGCGCATGTCAACGCTATCAGGCGCTCGTAGCTTACTGATTCTTTTGCTTTGCTGCAACGTCCTTTTCCTCGGGGAGCATTTTGTAATGACAAGTTCTAGTGGTAGAGAATAAATTGCTCTTTGTAGTGTTGTTGTATTAAATGTACATTTATAGGAAGAGACTTGAGTTGTATCACTATTCACTGATGAAGTCATTTTATCCTTGCACTGTTGGTGGTTCTTATTTTGTTCTGAAGAATCATCCTTAGTGATGATTTTTTCATGATGTCTTTTATTCCTGAGTCGATGTTGTCGACAGAGCTCACGAAGGTTTTACCTTTGCCCAACTGATTTCATTTTTTTGTTTTTGTGCTACTTGTTTCTAAAAACAAAAAACTCAAGAGCCGTTTGAGCGATCAGGCGAGAGCACGAATCACAAAGTTGACATGATTTATTGGGAGGAACAAGAACTCTGGATTATGATTGGTAGAAGTCGCTGTTCCGCATCCGCCCCTCCACAGGATGATGACAAGTCGGCCGTCCGAGGACCGGCCGGTTCATCGATTTTAATTCCCGAATCCACAGTTTAATATGGACTTCGAAGGCGGAAGGGTTGGGGTTCCATTCCTCCTCCACAGCAAGCAGCAGCGGCGGCGGCGGCGGTTCACCCCCTTCCTTCGGCCTTGGATAGGTTCTCCTACCCCGCAGCCCGTCTACTCCCTGGTGTGCATCTATCTCCCTTACCCTCTTCTCTTCTGGATCTTTGCTTTGTAGGCTCTTACCAATCTCCATTGCTGTTCTTGAGCATCCAGATTCTGTTTGATAATTGCATGGCATATATTCTTGCCGCGACTACATTAGGATCTTTGGGAACTGTCAACAATGTGGCCGTCGATTCTATCGGTTATGAGCTTATGGGAACAAAGATAAAAAAAGTTATAAATATAGATCAGGGAGAGAGAGAGAGAGAACCTGCCAAAAAGTTGCATTCGATTACGTCCACGTAAACTCGAATGGGTAGATGCATGGGACAGCTGGACTTTGAGGGTCGTGCCGGTGCCATGCAAAAAAAGCCTTGGAACGCTTTAAGAATCGGTCTCAGCGTCGGAGACGGCTCCTCTTTGCCCGCTTCTTAAGACCGTCTCCTCCTCGGTTGGATCGAGAGAGGGGAGGGGGAAGAGGAGAGATGAGAGAGATGCGGATGGGAAACGCGGAGGAGGCGGCGATGGAGCGGCAGATGGTCCGGCGGGCGGTGGAGGACTGCCCGCGGCTGGCGCAGGACGAGAAGGAGCGGATCGACAAGGTGGCTCGGTTCGTGGCCAGGGACGGCGACCTGACCGAGACCATCCTCCTGAGGCTGCTCAAGATCACCAAGAACCAACGCCGCTGGGGGTTCATCTCGCCGGACCACCCCCACCACGGCTACTACCTGCGGCGCAAGATCTCGGAGCAGTGCCGGGCCATCCGGCCTCCCCGGTAGCTCCTCTCAACCTTCCGTGGCTTTTAATGATTTCTTCCCTATCCACCGTCATATAATTCCAACCTTCTCGTTCTAAAGAGAGCTATACTCATCGGACAGGCATATGGTGATCACTGCAAGAGAGAGATGACGGGTTTCAGGTCACCGTGACAGTTACCTAAGTAGCTACTTGTTCGTCGTCTCAAGCCATTGTTCGTTTGGAAGGAAATGAATACTTTTGCTTGCATTTGTTGGTCTCGATTGCTGCAAAACTCGACTGGTTTCGGAAATGACGAGGATTGGTTTCTTGCGCTTGTTCTCAGCATTGTATGCTGCTACTCTGTTGCTTAGCATGGTCTTGTTTAATTCTCTTGTTTCTTTAATTATAGTTGGGTATAAGCTGTGCAATTCCGATGTACTGCTCCTGACATCTGCTTGATCCCATGACCCTGAATGATATTTCCTGGTCCAAATATATTTGGAGGCGTCAATCTTTTGGTCTATGAAGTATGTGAAGTAATCCAGATTTTTGTCATGCATCATTAACATTAGAATCATCAATGTCATAAACTGATATTAGCATCTCACTGATGAGATACTTATCACATCTGATACATGCAAAAAGAAGCCTTGATCGATCATGTTTCCAAGAATATGCATTTGAGGTATTCTATTATCAACAAATAATCGAAGATTTACATTTCCACGCATGTGCACTTATAATCTATAGCGAATGTTGCATTTATTTGACCATAAATAATTGCATATTATATTTCACTTTGATATAAAATATCCTAGACCGCCATGGGTCAGCTGGGCACCCATAGCCCAACTCAGCCCCCTGAATTTGGGTCGAGTCAACTACCCGGTAGCCCCCTGACAAGTACGGGACAGTGCACATATCCTGTTACTCGAAAAGAAAGGAGCAGCGCCGAATAGTCCAAGCGGGGGCCGGCCAACTAAGGCACCAACACACATTAAACACTTATGTATGTTGATGCCTACAACCATTAAACATTCACATATGTCGACCCAAGGCTAGAGGTATAAAAGCCATCCTCAAGAACAATACTAAGGGGAGAAAGAAAAGACCACACACACACACACACACCATAACTCTTCTTCTTTCTTAGAACTCCGACTTTAACTAACTTGAGCATCGGAGGGGCTCAATTGAGGGATCCTCTGCCCGACTCTGGCCTTTGTGTAGGACACGACCAACTAGGAGGAAAAGACAATCATCTGCCACATCCCGGAAAGTTTGCCCAAAAATCCGGCGATTGGGTTTTTTGCCAATTCCCCTTGGTCACCTCGGAGCAACGTTGGTGGTCTTGCACACTCAAATCGGACTAAGCCGTGTTGACACCTCGGCCATGATATAAATATGATAATATTTTTTACGCTAAAAGGAGGGCCAATATCACAAGAACACCAATATCCAAGTAACCTCGGGGAGCACCTCGAGGAGGAAACCCACATGACGTACTCAGTCCTCAACCTCGGGGGACAACCTCTCTCCCTCCCTCCTAGGAGGGGAATGCTCCATCCCAAACCCTAAGTGGATATCGGAGGCTATTCAATGACCCAGGGCTCTCTCCCCTTGGGAGAGGTGTGGGGCATCCTGACATCTCACCAGAGGCGTTCCTTAGCCTCACACAAGAAGTTCAAGCCTTGATCGGAATGATACAATCCATCATTCCCCTCATCCCCCATGTGAGTCTCCTCTCCCAGTTCGCTTAACAGACCATGCCATCGTAGACACTGTTATTAATGCCTCGACCAACTCTTTTCCAGGCGCCTCTAAACCCCCTTGAGTCCGATAGACAAGCTCGAGATGGCTGCTGCCGAATGAAGAGCCATCTGGAGACGGATGACCCATGCCTGAGCACGGGAGAGGCCCCACCAGCTCCTGCGAGCCATCCTGAGCCATATACTTTGTCTTTTGACCCATCGGGCTCGTTTCGAGCCTAGTTGTACTAGGTTAACCATCATTTAGACGAAGTCCAAAAAGAGTTCCACAAGTCGAACGAAGAATAGGGGGAAGACTCTCTCGGGGGATCCTATTTCATCCAAAAAATCTAAGACAAACTGATCCCCCCTCCCCCCCCCCACCCCCAGCTTCTGCCTATCGACGCTAGAAGCCTATGACAGCAGCTCTGACCCGGCAGAGCACGTAGCTGCCTTTTGAGCCCATATGGCCTTGTATGGCACATCTATTACGCTGATGTGTCGGGCATTCCTCATAACCCTTCGAGGTCCTACCCTAATATGATACAACCAGCTGAAGCCTCTTTCGATTTCGTCCTTCAACCAAATAGCAAGGGAATTCGAGCTCAACTTCCTGGCCAATGCCAGACCGAAGCCATCCGCGGTTGTGCTCCTCGGCCTGAATCAAAAGCACGATAAGCCCTTCTCTCACTTTGTCTCTTGCTTCACTATGGAGATCAGGGCAGTCTCAACGCTCATCCTTCTTTAATTATGCAAGAATTCATAATGGGGCTACGACTGTCTAGGTTCTTTTGGTCGTTGATCGAGAGACCACTGCAGAGGTGCTAATGGCAGGGAAGCGCAAGGATCACAATAGGCCTTGCTCGGAGAAACCCCAAGGTCGACCGCCGGAGCCCCTAAGGAGGCGGCCCGATCGGCCATAACCATCCTACCCGAAGCCACCTCCGTCCCCTTTGAACTCGATCAGGACGAAGATCTTCCTCCAGATCAAAGAAAAGGGGCTCCTAAGAACGCCCAACCAAATAAAAACTCTACAAGAGCTCAGGGACTGCGTGAAGTATTACAATTTCCACCGAGACTACATCTATGACACAGAGGAATGCCATAACCTCAAGAACCAGATCGAGAAGCTCATACGCAAGGGATATCTCGGACGTTATGTAAAGATGCCTCAAGAGCCTTCCCTGTGCCCCCATGGATAGAGAAGCATATCAACGTCATTATTAGCGGACCAGCGTCTGACGAAGATAGTGTGTTGGGCAAGAAGGCTTATGCCCGAGCAGTCATGGAGAAGCACCCCAAGCGAAAAAATAAGCTGAAGATCGCCTTCGAGGCTGGAGAAACCGAGTATTTTGACCACAATGATGCCCTGGTGGTCTCAGTTAGCATTTCCAATGCCCGAGTTAAGAGGGTCATGATCGACATTGGAAGCTCAGCCGACGTCTTGTATTTCGACACCTTACAAAAGCTCGGGCTAACCACCACCGACCTATCACCAATGAGTTCCACCCTCACCGTGTCCACAGGTGGCTCTATTGCCCCTCTCGGGATGACCATTCTACTGGTCACCATCAGACAAGAGCCAAAGTCCAAGACCATGATGGTTACCTTCATGGTGGTCAACCTCCTATCAACATACAACACCATCCTCGACCGACATGATCCTCAATAAGTTGAGGGCAGTCTCTCCACTTATCACTGAGCAATGAAGTTCTTGACCCAAGCAGGGATCAGGGAAGTGAGAAGCAAATCTTAGGAGTTCAAGCAATGTTACATGATGGTGATCATAATGCCAAAGAAATAGAAGACCGATGTTCAACCCTGAAGAAGACAGAGCAGCCGCAACTGCCTCCCGTCGGCCCTTGATCGACCCACGGGAGGAGTTCGAGACCTCGAGTCGACCAAAGTCCATGGAGCGGATATTAGAAGTCCCCCTCGATAAGCACCAACCTGACTAAGTTGTGAAGATCGGGTCCAAGCTCCCGGAGAGGGACTACGTTCAGCTTGTTAATTTTCTAATAAAGAACGTTGACGTTTTTGCCTGGTCACCACAAGGACATGTCGGGTATCGACCCCGAAGTTGCACAATATCATTTTAGCATCCTCTCTGAAGTGCGATAGATGAAGCAAATGTCACAAAAATTTACCCCTGACTGACAGAAGGCGATTAGCAAAGGAGTGGATCGTCTGATGGAGGTAGGGTTCATAGTCAAGGCCAAGTACCCTCAATGGCTCTCCGATGTAGTCATTGTTAAAAAATCTAATGGAAGCTGGAGGATGTGCGTTGGTTACACTGATCTTAACTGAGCATGCCCGAAGGATTATTACGCCCTCCCGGGGATAGATTGATTAATCGACCAAACCTCGGGGCATGAGTGTCTCACATTCATGGACACCTTCTCCGCCTATAACTAGAACTGTATGACTCCCAAGGACTGAGAACACACCACCTTCATCATTGATAGAGGAGTTTACTATTACAAAGTCATGTCGTTCGACTTGAAGAACGCTTGGGGTGACGTACCAAAGGATGGTGAACTAGATGTTCAAGCACTAAGTCGGCAAACAATGGAGGTCTATGTTGACGATATGATTGTAAAGAGCGAAGTCATCAAGACCCACTTGGAGGGCGTCGTCGAGACATTCTGAATCATCGAAAAATCCGGGATGCGTCTCAACCCCACCAAATGTGTCTTCGGGATGGGCTCGGGCAAGTTCCTTGGCTTCATTATTCACCAAAGGTGGAAAGATGCAAACCCCAAAAATGTCCAAGCCATCACCGAGAAGCAACCTCCTCGGATAATCAAAGAGACACAACTCACAGGAAGGATAGCTGTCATTAGTCGATTCGTATCTCGGTCTGGGGACAAATGCCTCTCATTCTTTCATGTGCTAAAGTGTGCCAAAGATTTGTTATTGGACCCAAGTGCTAGGAAGCCTTTGAAATTTTGAAGGAGCACCTTGCTCGACTGCCTCAACTCACCTAGCAAGCATGGGCGAACTGCTCAGCCTCTACCCAGCTGCCTCCGAGCACATAGCCAGCTCAGTCTTGGTTCGAGAAGAATCAAACGCACAATGACCCATCTACTATTCTAACCACATCTTAAAACGGGCCTGATGAACGATATCCTCCAATCCAAAAGCTCGCGTTAGCCTTAATCCAAGCAACCAGGAAGTTGCGCCTCTACTTCCAAGCCCACACCATAAGGGTGGTTACAGACCAGCCCCTCCAACAGATTCTTTCCAACTTTGATACAGTTGGTTGAATGCTCCGGTGGACCATTGAGCTCAGGGAATTCGATATTCAATATGCCTCGAGAACGACCATCAAAGAGTAGGCACTTGCATATTTCATTTCTGAATTGACCCCACTTCAAACAACACCCTCGGAGCTACGACACAAGAATGGACCCTTATTCGTCGATGGTTCGACCAATTCCGAAAGAGGAGCAAGCCTCATCTTGAAGGGACCTAATGATAAGCTACACAAGCATGCACTCCGCTTTAAGTTTGAAACCACAAACAACAAGGCCGAGTCAAAGAATTACTCTATGAGCTACACCTAGCCTCAAAACTAAGCATAAAGGATCTCATGGTGTTCAACGACTCCCCTTCGATGGTTGTTGACCACATCAACAAAGACTATGAGGCTCATGACCCAATCATAGCAAAGTACTTAACTGTGGTACGATGTATAATCAACAGTTTTCAGCATTTTTCCCTGACCAAGGTTCCATAGGCGAAGAACGTGCAAGTCAATGCATTGGCTAAGATAGCCTCAACACGGGGAGCTGAGGGTTGCCCGCCAAATGTAGAGGCAATCCCTACTCGATCCATCATAAGCCAAGACATAACTACCACTAGAGTCATGCTTAACTAGATGGAGGATATCCTTCGATACAAGGATGGGATGTTGCTAGCTGACCCGGTTGTCGCCCGACAGATAAGATGCATGCAAGCTTGGTATTACAAAGTCAATGACCGACTCTATCGTAGGTCATTAAGTATGCCTCTCCTTCGATGCTTCACACCCAAAGAAGCAAAAAACCGTGCTGGTCGAGTTCCATGAAGGCGTCTGCGGGGAACACATTGGTGGTCGACCCTTAGACAAGGCTATTATTGGCCGACCATGCGTCGGTATGCCTTGGCCTATATGCAGCGGTGCCCGAAGTGCTAGAGGTATGCTCTGATGCAACACCAACCAACAGTCCCTCTAACACCGATCGACTATGCGGGGCCCTTTGCATAATGGGGAATGGACCTTCTCGGCCTTTTTCCCTCAGCCTTGGGACAATGAACGTTCATCATAGTCATCGTGGATTACTTCACTAAGTGGGTTGAGGCCGAACCCTTGGTGTCCATAACGAAGAAGCAAGTTAAGAAATTTATATAGAAAAGCATCATCACTCGATTTGGCATCTCGAAGGCCATCATCACTGACAACGAGACCCAGTTTAACAACGCGAGATTCAAGGAGTTCTTCACGGCCTATGAAATCCATCCAAAATTCAGCTTAGTAGCACATCCTCAGACCAATGGCCTGGCTAAGGTGAACAATCAGATGATATTTGAAGGCCTCAAGAGAAGAGTGGACGAAGCACAAGGGACATAGGTTGATGATCTCCCGAGTATCTTATGGGCATCCCAAACCATGCCGAAGACCGCTACGAGCGAATCCACCTATAGCTTGGCGTTCAAGACTAAGGCAGTGTTGCCATCTGAAGTAGTCTTCCCAACCCCCCGGGTCGAGAACTATGAAGAAAATATCTCGGAAGAATCTCGACCATATTGAAGAACGAAGAGCCGAAACACACTTGTGGGCCCTAGCATATAAGAATGTCGTGGCAAAGCTTTATAACCGAAAAGTCTATCCTCGACCAATCAAGGTTGGGACTTAGTATTACGGAAGGCCGAGATCAGTGACACGACCCACTCCCGAGGAAAGCTAGCCTCGAACTAGATGGGACCCTATTGGGTCACCAACATAATCCGAGATGAGACTTACGCCTAGTTACTCAAGAAGAAGTCCAGCTCCCTAGGATATGACATTTGTCCAACTTGAAAAATTCTATGTCTAAACCAAGATTCTGACAACCCTACTTCGTCAGGCCCACCGATGGACCTCCGCGAGGTCTAAGAAGGAGAAGCGCAAGGGGTTGATTAGCCAATAGGAAGGACCTTTGCAAATCAGGCAGGTAGTCAGATTGAAGGGAAGAAGCTTTATTGATTAAAGAAGAAACATTACATCATTTGTGTAACCGAGGCCATCTTATATCCCGAGATGCAACTTGTCTCCTTCAAAAGTTAGGAGAAGAAAGAAAGAAAAATTATAACCAAAGACGAGCCCTGACCAAAGGCAAAGTACATCCCAAGACACAACTGGTCCACTGTAGAAGTTTGGAAAGCGAACATCCTCCGGTGGGATGTTGTACCGTTCCCAAGTCCTTATCCCTGAGCACGTCAATCGCCTCCTAATCTTGTCACCACCGGCAGAAGGCACACTCGGCAAAACAATGAACAATAGAAGACATGAGGAGTGAAGGAAGGGAGTTTTCATTAACAAGGAGTTAAATACATTCTCGATCGGGGACATGTGAAGTCGACCCCGACCAGGCCGATTAGAGAAAGAAAAAGGGGAAATGGAGGGAGCGAGATTGGTGGTGACTTTCAGATGACCCCTAAGCAGCTGGGGGATCGCTGTTGTCAACGGGGACCTCCACCTCCATCGACACATTGTTGTCCTTGGGAGAGTGGCATAAGGATCCTCCTCGATCTCCAGTTGGGGGTATCTCGCCCGGAAGCATGCTAGGGTGACCCAATTCTCGTACTCATAGCTGACCTGACCTATCCTCCAAGATTTGGGCTTGCTCCCAGGTCTCCTTGTCTTGCTGTTACGCCTCCCCGAGCTAGGACTTGAGAGAATGATATGACTTATCTTGACCCCCCCAATCCACGGGACCTCCATACCACCACGAAAGGGCCAGCTGGGCAACCTGAGCCAACTCAGCCCTGCGAACTAGGGTCGAGTTAGCTACTGATCCCCCACACTGACGACCCCTGACAAATATAGGGGCAACGCAGCCTTATATCCCGTTACTTAAGAAGCAGCACTGAACAGTAGGCGAGGTCGACTGCCAATGTACAAGCCAACCACCTAAGGCGCCAACACGCATTAAACATCTATGTACGTTGACGTCGACAATCATTAAATATCCACGTATATCGACCCAAGGCCAGAGGTATAAAAGCCACCCTTAGTAACATTACTGAGGGGAGAAAAGAAAAAGTCACATACACACACCAAAACTTTTCATCTATCCTAAAGCTCTAGCTCCAACTAACTTAAGCATCAAAAGTCAAATCGGAGGACCCTTCGCCCGACTCTGACTTTTGTACAGGACGTGATCAACTAGGAGGAAAAAACAATTATTTGCCACATCTCAGAAAATCTGCTCAAAGATATTGGGACTAGGTTTCCTGCCAATTTCTCTTAGCTGCCCAAAAGTAAAGTTGACGATCTTACACACTCGGATCGAACCAAACCATGCTGACATCTTAGCCACGACATAACACACACTTTAAGACTAAAAAGCTTAAACTATGGAAAATTTTACAGGTTAAATACATTATCGCTAATAACAGTTTGTTACGGTCACTCGTCCACACCAATTGGAAAATTTTACATCCAATGAAATCAACAAGAATCCACAAAAGTTGAGTTTCTAATAAGAGTACAAATAGTCAGGGATCGGTCAGCCAAAATGTGTACTTCGAATGTACTTCGAACTGCAAGCTTACCGCGTTTGCTCTTCGCGCCTCACTTGTACCATCCAGCAAGAACATGCCTCAGCCAGAAACACAAGAGGCATGACAAAGCCTGTAAGGGAAAAATATATGCATTGCAATCATAAGTGTACAAGCATCTGAAACAATGAATTTTAGTTGTAACAATAACATAAAGGCTGTTTTCCACCATCAGCATTCAACGCAAAAATAACATCTACAAAAATGGCCTTTTGAGTTGTGTTTGAGAAGTTGGAACACAGGAAACAGTTGTTGGGTGACTGGGGACTAGAGTTTTATTTATGACATAATCACAAGTTAGGAGTCTAACCAAACATAAGATGCCCTGGTTAAATACTAATTTATTGTAAATCACATGTCGGGCACTCAGCTGAAGTACACTGGAGTCAATATTATTTCGATCGCACATGTAAAAAGCACAAATTGTTGTATGAGTTGAGTAACCTGGAAAATAAGAAGTCTGATGCATAGTATCTGTTCTGTGCACCGACCAAACAATCTAAGGAATAGGTTTACAAGAGTCCCATCCTTTGTCCCGGTCAAGAGTCCTGTTTGAGGATCAAATCTAAAAGAACAAAAAAGACTTCCAAAGTCAAGAAACTAGTTAAAATTAAATACTTCAAAGTTTTTGCAGGAAAAAATACAGTCAAGATACCTTGGTAGGCGATGCCGTGGACAAGGAATTATCTTAAAAAGCTACAGGGAAATAAGAGATAATAAAGGATGAGAAGATCATATAATAGAAACTAACATAGTTCAGAGTGCATAATGAATAATTAAGAGCTTGAACAAACCTGAGGGCATGAATAAAGAAAATTCAAAACTTGAGGCAAGAAGAAAAGCAGCAGTGTCTCGCTGTAGATAGAAGAAACTTTAGGTTAGCATGAATTAGCTGTATCTACAACTTTATAATCATGTGCAATTGTGCATGCACATTAGACACAATGCAAACATATGCTTATTATCACAGACAGTATACCAGGAACAAGCCGTGAACGTTATTGCACCGGCAGAAACAAGCAAATTAACTAAGTAGAAATAAACAGATGGATAAACAGGAAACAATTCAAGAAATGCATAGATGACCATTGGTCACCTCTCAATTGGTCCAATTAGAGCATAGAAGCAAAGAAAATCACCAAGAGCTTTGTTTTGACATCTTGTCAAACTAGTATGGTACTGATATACCTAGCAGTGTACAAACATATATAGTTCAATCATAAAAAAAATGAATATACTGAACATACTGAATTATATGGTCTCGCACCAGCTGTTGGTCAGACCAATGTAGATACTTGTCCAATAAGATCTGAAACCTTGATCAAGAGTTTTTGCCTCACAAAAAACATAAATTTGTATTATCATAGAAATATTGCCTAGTACCTTCGTCATGCTCCGTACAATCATCAAGGACCATAAACATAAGGTACATTTATTTTAGAGTACAACTAGATTCAGTTATGATGACAACCATTTAGTTTTAAAGTTTCTTTTTGCAGATATCCTTCATCCACTTTACAGGAACCATTTACATATTCTACTGTTCAAAGAGGAGGTTGCAGCAAATAGAAGCAACGGTCTAGAGGATTAACTAGAGCTTACGTATAGTAGCTACATGATAAAACTGAAAGCAAATAAGAAAGGCTGCAGGTTACCTGTAATGGCCAAGAATTCCAACTACAGCCAAAGCCATTCCAGCAAAGTAAGTGTAGGTATCACCAACAAAGACTGATGAAGGATACCTGGCATTTAAATTGAACCAGTGGCATCCTCAGATGAACTTTATGGATACCGACCTTTGTAAAGACACAAACATGAGAACCATAATAAGTAATTATAACTACCAATTGTATGAAAGTAAAGCCAACGAAGTGGTCAGCAGAGGAAGGACAAGGTAAATAGAAAATGCATGAGCCTGCTGATGTTCTGGGTCTGTAGATGCACCAATTTGCATGACATTATGAATTAAGACCTGAAATTGAACAATTCACCATTAGTTCCATCTCAAAAATAAAAGGCAAGAAGAGATGTGATATTTCATATGGTCTTCTAACCGCGGCTGAAATTACAACAGTCTGCCCAGCTTCCAGGCCATTTAAACCAGCATGTATGTTGATGGAGTTTGTGCAGAAAACAGCTAACATACCCATATATAGCTTGTATATCCAACCTGTGCTTCCCACCCACACACACACACACACAGAGGGAGAAAAAGGAGCAAAACGTTGTCATAACTCTAAACATAATTTAGAAAATTGCCACAAATAAGTGGTAGCTACATACATCCAGCAAACAGAGTCTCTACAACCAGTTTGAAATGATAGCTATTATGCAAGAATATTTTCATACAAAAAGTTCAATGTTAGAGAATAAATTCTTGGAATCAACTGATTTCTTATCAGGGCAGCATGAAGCATGTATATATTAGACTAATTAAGAATATTCAAATCTTGCATCCTTACAACTTCTTCATTCCAACATTCCAACATAAAGTAACATGAACTGGGTACTTGGACTTCTTCACGTTCTTCATATGTCACTTTGTTTGATGCTGTGTCATGATTTGAGGTAGAGTAATTCCTGCAGGCTAGGTTGGGGCCTATAATATAACAAGTTAAAAGTAGGAATTGGACTTAATAGTCATTTCTAGAATCAAATTTGTCCATGTAATTTTAGCTTAAATCTGTTAAGTAAATTGGTCAGCACTTCGAAGAAATTTAGTACATTTGGCATCTAAATCGTGAAATTTAGTACTAAAATACTAGGAGAGGGCAGGCCTTGGTACATCCGTAAGGTTGCTCATTTGTGACCTAGGAGATCAGAGTTCGAGTTACGGAAACAGTAAATCTTTGAGGGTAAAGCTATGTATATTATCCCTCCCTAGACCCCGTTTTGGCGACAGCCTCATGCACTGAGTACACCCCCTTTTAGTACTAGAATACTAGGAATCAATTTGCGAAAAAGACAGCTGTGACCCTTTTTCGCTGTGACCTACTCATGATAAACGTAGTATATTTCTGAATATTATTTCTATTGTTAAAGTATTACAAATATTCAAAATCCTCGAGAAATTAAACTGTATGGCTGAGGCATCATGCACATGGCTTCTGTAGTTAGTAAAGTTTCCTTTCAAATTATTTTATATCATTTTATTAGGGAAACTCCCTAAATGAAAAAGGCTTTAGGAAAGGAAAGTGTTCATTAGTCCTTATCGACAAGCACGTTGAATGCATCTTTTCTTTCTCAATATCCTTTTCTTTATCTATAATCAAATGCAATGAGGAAACATGAAAACTGTTGAAATCATATTTGAATTGTTTTGGATTTGACACAGAAATGACCTCTGGATTCAAGCCTACACAAACATTCACACTAAAACTTGATGGCATGATAGTTTAGTTCCCAATATTTCCTTAATGGCTTCCTGGCATTTCAATCACTAAAAAATTATATGGATGACTGGCACATGCAAATAATTAATGTTAAAAGCTTCTATTATCAATTCCATAGAAAATTAATAATATGCCCTATGAATGCAAAAGTAATATTTATTGAACACCAAAGTGACAGAAGGTGAAATAAAGCTCTAAAACATCTTTACTATCCAACTAGAAGAGTACCTAAATCCAGAACAGCTGCTCCAACATATTGAATGAGGGGCTTCGGTATGATGATGGTAGTATGCCCAGCATATGCCATCAACAAGGGAAGAGCTGCAAACGAGGGCAGCACCAATTTTCTGCTCTTCGGAAGAGAAAAGAAAATTAGCTTGCATATGAAAACTTGAGAATTGCAGAGACAACCAACTTCCAAGCACAGAAGAGACAGTCAAGTGGATGAGGAAACTTGTACAGTTAAATAAAATATGCAAATCCTAGATGAATAAACTATGATTATGCTGCTCAAGTGGATCATACGCTCTCCATGGGACATCAAGAACATCATCCACAAATCCTAGAAGAATCATGAAGCAGATAGAAGCTAGTGCCGCATTGTATTCAACGAGCCACTGCATTGAATAAAAGGAGCTTGGTGAAGAATATACTAAAAAATTCAGTATTGTCAAGAATATAAAATATTATACATTTTTTTAAAGACTTGCAATAAGCGAGCTTCTCCTATGAGGATGAAAACTAGATTGTCACATAATAATAGAAGTTTGACTTGAGCACTAGTATCATCTGAACTAGAGTTGTCTACATCAAAATATGCACTAAACATTTCCAAGTGGCTGACAGATCATATTTGGCATAACACACTAAAACATCATCACTGAATCAGAATATGAAGGCCACATGAACATCTTGAATTTTTTTAGCACCTTTATATAGGATGGGGAAAATTTAAAGTTCCAAATTATTTGACTTCCACTTGAACAATCCTTCCACTATCAAATACAATAGAATGATGAAATATAGGAGTGCAACCAGAAATGACCATGCTTGATCTCTATCATTAAGGAGCTGACAAGGTGATGTAATGAGAATTAGATAGTGCAACAAAAACCTGCCATGGACAGATAAAGTAAGCATAGTACAACATTAACTGTAAGTTACTGCTATGCCTTGGCATATGATTTTAATTCATTATGAGAACCTAAACAGGTTCACAAGCGATCATACTATCTGACCACATTTTTTCCCAACCCTGCTCATACACATCTACCACTCATTTCCTATCTAACACCCTGAAAAAATCAATACACCACATTAAACAACCTGCTTTTGTCTCAACTGCTTGTAGAAATCTGGTATTTCTTGACAGCAAAGCTAACAAACTTGAAGGCAATCTCCCCTTAAAGAACAGAATGAGGCTGCAGTGTATTGGAAGCATTAGAACCTTTTGCCCTACATCTCCGGATTTCAAGATCTCTAATTTGAACTGTCTTTTATTTACTTCATGTATACTAATTCCTAATATTAAAGCCATTAGATCATTTATGTGATTTCTTCAAACCTGATTATTAAGTCCAATTAAATATCTTGCGGGCACACTTAATCAGGCCCTACTTTTCATGCTTGAGCTTTAGTATTGTTAGGCCATCCATGTCAATGTTGGCAAAGAACATCCTTTTTTCACACCAAAATTCGGGTTAAAGATGACATAGTTTCAAAATTATAGTTTTTCCTATGCACTATTTTATAATTATGAATGTATGTGCCAACATAAGTTATAACACAGTAATTTCATATCACAACAGAAATATAACAAAGAGCCTCCAGATTAATTTTGTTGATAATTTTTTGTACTTGTCCAGAAAATTCATTTCAAGGAAAAATTAAACCAAAGTTACACAATTCATATCTAAGAAGCAATGCTGTCCAATAGAAACTATGATTGCGTGTTTCATCCAACAAATATACATACATTGGAGTCTGAAGTGAAGTTGAAATGCTGAAAAAGTATAGCAATAACCAAGTAGACAATTCCAATAACGATACCCAAAGATTCAGGCCTGGAAGTCCATACAAGAAATTATTAGATTTTTTATGCATAAAACAAGGGAACAAGAACAATAAGCTAACCTATGTTTACAAATCCAAAAATATCATAACAATATACATGTCCATATTAATTTCAGATGCTGCATCAATAAGCTCATGTAAGAAAAAACATTAATTTTCTCCCTACAAGCTCAGGGTCACATATTTTGTACAATGTTTAATGCTGATAATTCTGTTAACATTAGCAATGATGTTAAATCTATGAGGGATTTAATATTTTACTGGCAAAATTAATTAGTTCTGAAGTATAAAAACAACTATATAGCCAGATTTTTACAAAAGCAATATGAGTTTATTGAGCCAAACTCATAAAATGATTGTCATGTCAATGATATATATAGTAAGTCCATCATTGTTTACCTTCCGTAAGTTGCAACATGTAAAATTTATAAGCAGGTTCGATACATATATTGGATAGCTATGATCACAACCTAACTGGTAAATAAATCAGTTACCATAACAAATAGTTAATTAGTTGGCTCATGTGTTGCCATGTAACATGGAAAGTTCAAATATCTTGTTATGTACATATCAGCCACAAATATGAATACCATGACCAACCTCAATACATAAGAATCAATGCATTAAACCTGCACATGGACACTTCATGCATGGATTGGTATATCTCCCCACATAAATTTGTCAAAACTAGACAAGAAATCACTAGGTATGGAGTTCTATCCAATTTTTATCCCAGCAATGGTACAATTCTTTTTGTTGGTCTCTAGAAGATGAAAAACCTTTTTCTTTTTAAGTTGTATGCAGAAAACTCCATGTGCAACTATTAGTAAACTAGTTACTAGAAAGGATCAAAGTGCATGGGGAGCAAATCGTAGCATCCAAATAAAAAATTTGGCAAGTTCATACTATGTTCTTGGCTTGAAAACAATATCAACTTGGAAAAGAAAATTTGTACTTTTAAATTTCAAAAGACATGAAAATTGATGGCCTAACTCATGTCACGTTATGCTCAGGTGTGGTTTCTTGGTGAAATCCCACAGAGTTGGCAGATCAAGTCTAATCATTCTCCATTTTTAAATTCTTCTTTAATCAAACATTCAGGAATATAAGGAATGTGGAAATTTGTCAATGAACATACATTATCAACCTAACAGTCATATCGTCGCAAAGATTTTGCAAGTTTTACTCAAACCATGCGTGGAATATACAAACCTCATTTTAGTAGTAATGAAAACAAGATAAAGTTGAGTACAAATATTCATATATTCGCAAGATAATTAATAATTTTATGCAATTAACTCTCGGAAATAACAAATTAACGATAAATAGATAGGAAAACAGCGTGATATATACACCATAGATGAGCACGTAACGGTTTCATAGAAGCAAACCAAAGTCTACGCAGGAGTTTAAGAAATCGACGGGGTTCGAGAAGGAAAAAACCGACACTTTGATGGTGCCCTGCGGTGTGCCCTTCTTGTTGATGTCGAACCCGTAGAGATTGCGTCGCAGCACGTAGCGTGCTGCCACGGGGATCATCCGGACGGCCAAGACGAAGGCGCCGAAGCTCATAGCGGCATTGATGGCGATGGATCGGCGCAGGTCGGGCTCGATCTGGTACGTGACGAACACGAGGTAGAAGAAAGGGAGGAAGAACGCGGCGGCGACGGGGATGATGAGACCAAGCTTCGGAGGGGCCAGAGACGGGGCATCCTGATGCGGGGGCTTCGCCTCCTCGGACCGCACCTCCGGCGGGATCTCCGAGGGTTTCGAGGAGGGCTTCCGGCGAGTAGCCATGGCGGCGGCGCAGAGGCGATGTGGTGCCTCGCGGGTACGGGTTTGGAACAAAAGGAGGCGCCTCGAGGTGAGATCTAACGGTAGGATCCGACCCTTAATAAGGGAGGGAAACCTTCCTACGTGCTTGGCAGCGATTGGACGCGCGACGTGTCAACGTACGTGCTATTTGACGGGCGCCACGCCATGTTGAACTTAATTGGCCAATAAAGTCCTAACACGTCATATTTTTTCACCGGTTTTGGGGTGAAATTTTAATTCAAAAAACCAATCAATTTTAGCTCCGACCCGTTATCTTCAATGTTCAAGTTTTTGAAGTTTAAAACGGATTCGACGGCAAAATAGATATCTTAGTCTTTTATCGGGTTTGGATAAAATTATGACATCCGACCCGTTATTATTTCCACCTATCGCTACGAACCCATCTTGTCTCGATTTTTATAAAGCCCATAATGTGTTCGGGAAAAGGCCGCCTCTTTTGCTGCTGCGATTTAGGAGCAACGCAAAACCCTTTCCCTCTTCGCCTCTCCGTTCTCTCCCTCTCTCGTCTCCTCCGCTTCATCATGTCTTCTTCTTCCCTTCCCGACGAAGTCGTCAAGATCCGGTGGCTCGGGTTTCTGATCTGGCAGTCCATCGCGTCTGCCGTCATCCACCTCTCCTCCTCCCTGCTCCTCCACCGCCTCGGCCGCGGCTCCTCCTCCGCCGCGGCGATTCTCTTTTCTTTCCTCGCCTTCCACCTCTCCCTCCTCCTCCTCTCCCTCGCCCTCTTTCTCCTCTCCACCCCCCATCCCGACCTCTCCGCCTCCCTCCCCGACCTTGCCGCCGCCACCCTACGCGCTTCCCTCAAGTCCATCGTCGGCGGCTTCTCCCGTCCATCATTCACCGCCGACTTCGCCCACCGGGCCCGGCGCTCTTTTGCTTCCGGTGTTTTCCTGTTGGTTTGTGGCGTTGCGGGATTCCTCTCGGTGGTGGCCGTCTGCGGGAATTCTGAGGTGGTGGACGGGGCGAGCTTGGTTGGATTGGGGTTGAGAGGGTTGGTTTTTGGGCTGGTTTATGGTCTCCATTATGTTTACAGGAGGAGGTGGATCCTAAAATTTCCGATCATTCAGGCAAGTGATAGGAAAAGTTTCTTATTTAGCATGTGTTGTCTACTTGGAATTTACTTGTGTTCTCTAGTTGATCTTGCTCCCCCGTGCTTAATCACTTGAAAGTGATACCCGCGCAGGAAAATAAAAGATTCGAGTTTCTGAATGGGTGCATGTACATAATCTACATAGCACATTAATTTTTTAAAATGGGGAGCAGATGTGAACTTTGCATGATTTGGGAGTCTTTGCACTTGGAGGTGTGGGTGATGGATGTATCAATGACGGCGAGGCTAAAGTATTTGTTAATGGCCTTATAGTTTTTTCACTCTTTTTGTCTGGTTTGAAGTTTGCAGATTGATTCCACTATGGCTCAAGAATGTACTTATTTTTTTGCATGTGACTAGACAACTGAGTGGCTACAATCTTTGTCCTAAAGTAGATTCTGCTTGCATATATGCAAGTGACAGACTTATGTAGAAATAAGACCTGAACAGATTTGGTGCTTATTTTATTCAATAATATTTTTTCGGTAAATGATATGTCTTACTTAACATTGCATGCGTAGCTTTATCCTTTTAACTCTGTGTTTAGACTTTTGAGTTGACACTTCAAGAAGTTTAACAAAGGAAGGAAGATAACTAATTCAAACTTATAAAAGGTAAACAGAGCCAGAACAGACCTGCCGATAACTTTTGCCAAATTATAAATGGCTTATGTAAAAATATAGTTCCTTAATGTATTGTCTTTTACCATGCCCATTGAATATTTTATAAGGTGAGTTCCATATTGTTTTCTTCTTATAGTGATTATGTTATATCAATTTCATTAACAGAATCTGTTGTTTTCTTGATTGGTTTGATCTGCAGCGTCCTCTTTTCTACAGCTTCAAGATTGGTCTGTCTCAATCATTGAAAAGAGCTCTTAAGTTATCAGTTCAGGCTTATGTCTCATCAGTCATACTAATTTTCTTTTTGCCTGATCAATTAAAGAACAAGAGTATGATAGGAGAACTCATTATTCAACAGCTCAGATTTTACATCGCGATACTTACTGTTTCTATCTGCTGGGAACTAAGCTATCATCTACTTCAGGTTGGTTAACTTAGTTTATAATTTATTATTGACTTTTTATTATTTTATGACATTTTCTCCTTCATATTGGGGCTCGTGGATATTTGTAACCCTGTTCCACATGCTTCTCTTCCATTACCAATCTTTTATTATTGCCAATCATGTTGCTTTTATTCACTATCTACTTCTCTATATTTATGTAGGATGTACATACTAGGAGGTGCATTTTTGCACCACCACAGGGATCAGCTGCAGCAGAAACAAATCCTAGTGAAATTCTGCTAGAGACTTTGGAACAAAGCAGTCCAAGATCCCTCATACAGTATCTGGCATATCTTGATCTGTGTCTTGTTACAGAGAGCAATGTAGAACCTTGGCGTCGAGCTGCCTTTTTCGAAGAAACTGGTGAAACTTACCAAAGAACTATAAATGTATGCTTGAGGCCTATCGAACAGCTTGCCTCTGGGCTTGCTGAAGGTCTTGAAGGTTTTTCCGTAAATAGATCTGATCTCTTGTCCAAGCAATTAAATTCACCTGTAGACATTCAAGTGGACTCAAGGCTTCATGAAGCTCTCAATGATTTTCAGGTATTATGTTCAATTAGGATTATGGAAATATTTTTCATTTCTGTGAACACCCCATACCTTGTTCTAAGATTGATGTATGTTAGACACATTTTTTCATGAAATAATGTTGTTGACCTCTCAAATAATGATATCTGACTGGATAATGGTTATGCACTTTGCCATCAATATTGAATCAAGGACTTATTTGGCACTTGGTAGGTATTTGAGGAAACAATATAGTGTATGTTACGAAATGTCACTGAATAAAAAATAAGCACCATGGAACAAGAAGCAGGAAGACACTAACAGATTAAAGATAAATTCTTGTTGATATTTATTCAGCCTTAATTTGAACCTTGATTCGTCTGATGTTGACTGGGCTACAGATTTAGTGCTTAATCAGGCAAAATTTAGCAGTCTCAGCTTTAGAAACAAAGAAGTAAAATGTGAAGAAAATTGGTTTTCTGGGCGATTGATCATGCACTTGTGTGGAAACCATTGATGTTATGTGTGATTGTCCACACACTTGGCTAAGCACCTTAGGCTGTTTCCTAGACCAACATGTGCCTATTACCTCGACACCTATGAAAAAGAGGACAAGAATTTAGAAAATAAAAGAACCTCTTCTCATAATTTGCGGTGCCAACAACGAACCAGAAGCAATAGCTTTGTGGCAGTGGCTGTTGGCAGCTGTGATGTGGAAGGTGTGCGATATTGGTAGTGTTTGCAACAATGATAATGGTGGTGATGTCAGGTGTGGTAGCAAAGCTGGACATGACATTGGTATTGCACCTTTTACCTATAATTGATATGTTAATGTTAAAAAGCTAATTTTATTCATAGGGAGGGGGTAATCGGTGTTGTTCAAAAACTGAACAATGTGCGCTTGACAAAAATCTCGCTATAAGAAAGATTTCAAGGCTTTTATGTTCGCATCATTTAAAGAATCTAAATTTATTAGTGTTTCGACTATGACTGGGCAAATGGTCATATTGATTTCGGATACTGACGATCATCTTTGTGTATATGTTCTCCATTATAACATTATTATCTTTAGATTTGAATCAGTAGTTATGCTAAAGCAAGAGTAACATGCATGTTAGCTGGTGGACTTCGTCTGAAATATTAAAACTGGATTGATGAGGATGAGTGTTGTTACAAGGGTAAGGAGGCTCCTTTGAGACCTGGGTGACTATGTTTGCCGTTTTTATATCAACAAGGGTATATTTGATGTGGCACATTGAGTACTTGATGGCAGAATTTTGAAATATTAGGGTCATAGTTGTTGTCCTTGGCAGAATTTTAAATATTATAACTGTAATATGTATATGTAACAAGCCTATGTCGAGAAGCTTGTAGGCCAGAAAAGTAGGAAAGAAACCTTTTGGTATGTGCTCTATCCTGGTTTAAGTGATCCTGGGATTGACATCCTTATTTCATGTTATTCTATTTGATACTGGATGATCACTCAAAAAAATTCGAGGTGATGTTTCTTCCAGTATACCTGTACATGTGGTGACTGTCTGTTTTTCATACATCAGGTTTCACCTGATTTAGTCTTCCCAAGTATCTCTTTTGTTCTGCAATTGTTGATTTGACTTCCTTTGAGCTGTCGTAGCTATCAGTTACCATTTCTTGAAATACTGTCTGTTACTTTTTTTTTTTTTCTCTTTTCCTGTTCTTTGAGCTGTTGTAGCTATTCCTATGTTATCCTTCTGTTACCAACGGGATATGGTTCATTTGATCCTTTAATTATCAACCTAAAGGATATCATGTTTCTTGCCTTCAATTTTTCTCTATTAATATTCTTGTTATATTATGTAGATTTGCTCGTGGTGTGCAAGAGCTCTGGGAGCATTGACAGCACGGTCTCACTCGGAGGATAGGTATGGAGTTGCTCAACTTACTGGCTGCAACAAAGCAGTCGTTTCAACATTGTTGTCTTGCCTGCTGGCTGTGGAGGCTTCCGTGGGTAAAAAAACCAGCGTACAGCTGGCACACATGCTGGGCCCTGCCAACATCAGATGGGCGACCGTCAACACTGGGAAAAGAGACGCTGTGCCTGCACTGACGACCAAAAAAAGAGGTGCCGCACTGCATGCTAAAGCTTATGCCATGGCCGATGTTCTCAAAACATCCATATACCAAGTAGTGTCTGCTTTCCAAACCGATATGAAGGCAAATGCAAAAGCATCGGTCTTGGAGAAGAATTGGGTTGCCGAGGGAAAACCTATATATGGTACACGTGAGATCCTTATACAAAAGTTGCATCTCTTTTTGGATTATCATGCCGTCTGAAGTTCTAATTTATTCAATTTCTATATTTGTTTTAAAAGTGTGGAGATTTTGGCTTGGGTTAGGTTTTTTGATGAGGCCATATAAATTTTTCTCATCAAGAAGAGATCACATTTAACAAGGTTTTGTAACATGCTCCTACTTTAATTTGGAAGAAGCTCCTTAACGGTAAATTGTAATGAGAGACCAGATTCCATGTTATAAGCATTGATCCTTGTTGCATTAAGGAGGAAAATTGCATTTTTGATATAAATACAATGTCTCTTGTTCTTGATAGCATCCCAGTAAGATCTGTAACAAGGGGAAGCCACAAAACCTTCTCCAATTCCACAGTTCATTAATAATCTTTTGCAAAAAATTTCATTGCCCTCACAATCTAATAAATTATTTATTATTTTATTGACTATTGATGAGCTTCTCATCTTCTATTGAAGAATTTGAGTGGATATCTTGTTTACCACTCACTGGATGATGATTTGGCGAAGCAGATACAATTTCGTCGACATCGGACGAGCTACGGCGCATCCACGGACATAGAGGTATTATAATGTCCGACCAGATAAGTTGCTCAGGCATTATAATGGTCACTGAAGGAGTTCAATCAAAAGACGACAAACCTCCTCCGGGTGTAGCGTATGTGTTGGCTGACTTATTATGTACATGTAAACATAAAAAATCATTATTATTTTATTATTATATAAAAAAATTAATATTAAAAATTAAAATTAAATAGCGATAGATGTAATTTAACTCATCAAAAAGTTATTATGTTATGAAAATAACTTTACCTAATTAGATTCTAAAAATTTTAAAATATATTTTATACATGGTTATGAATTTTAAAATAAATTAATAAATCTAATAGGTATAATAATAATATATTAAGTCCAACTACCAATGTGAGTCATATCGGTTGTATGTCATTAATATCATATATCATATATTGAATCTCGGATTTTGATAATGAAATCAATTGATAAATTTATAGACTAATATGCTTTTAAGATAAGTGATGTAGAAAATAATTCAATCATGAACGGAAATCATCACAGGGCAAATCGTCGATGTAGGAGAATCAGACGTTGGGTCAGGAAAGCATCATGTCAGAGATTGGATGTCGAGTTGAAGAATTGGTCGACGTGCTGATGGATAGACTTTGTGCCATGAGTTCGGGTATTGCGTCAAAAGATCGGATGTTGTGGGAAGTCAATATGCCGATAAATCGGGTCATACACTAAAGGAAATGACGATACGCTACAAGTTCGGACGAAGTGTCGAATGATCAAATGACATATAGGAATGTTGGACAATGTCTTAATTGCTTCGTGATTATGCTTGATATGTGATTGAGTGGTTAAGTCTTAATCGAGATTGTTTAATGTCAAATTGAATTGGTATTGGGCCGAGACTATACCAACTCAGTTATGAGCTTATTGGTCCTGAACAAGACAGAATTAGGCCTATTAGAAGGCTCATTCGGTGACCTGAAGTAGGCTTAGGTTGTGGTATCGCCCAAGCGACGGTAGTGCCGCCAAAGCCCAAAATTCCTAGGCTTTGTTCGGTAGTAGTACCATCTAGCACTAGTGGTAATACCAGCAGTACCCGAAATCTCGATGACTTAAATTTTTAGCTCTATTTTTGAAGCATTTGGGGGTCTATAAATACATCACTCATGCTCTCTTGATGCAAGAGGGAACAACAAGAATTCTTAAGGTTAAGTGTTGTAAACTCTCTTTGAGCATTGGCTGAGTCTCTTCCTCCTTGAGTTTATAAGTGTTTCTAAGTTGTAAGAGAGTTGAGATCTCTTGTAAAAATAATGTGTAAATGTTCTCTCCTGAGCCTGTTAAAAAGGAGAAGAGTTATAACAAAGATAGTTGATCTTCGCCCATTAGAAAGAATATCAGTAGTGAAAGTCGGTGGCCTCGAGGGAAGATAAATCAAGAGTGGATGTGGGTCGGGAAGACCAAACCACAATTAATCAGTTTGGTTTCTCTTGCCATTTCTTTGTTATTGCATATTGATTTAGTTACTCACTACCCTTACTTACACTTTTAGTTAGACGCACTACGGATATAAATTTTATCAATCAAATTTTAAAAATCAAATTCTTTTTGCCATAATACTAATTCACTCCTCCTCTTAGTGTCATTATGATCATAACACCACAACACTTTATCTTGACTCTTATCATTTATCTTGTCAAAAGAATCATGTTCTCGCATTCAACTATAATATACATAAACATAAGTATAAACATGATAACAAAAATAAATAATTTTAATTAAATAAAAATATTAATAATAGTATCGACCTAAACATATATCATCATATTCTTTACTAAATAGGCCCTAATCAAAGAACATGTTATTTAAATAATTTAGATTGTAAAACTTTAGTAAAGAAATCAGTAATCATCAAGGTGGTGCTTAGGTTATCAATTGATATTTGTTGTTTCTGGGATATTTCTTTAATCAAGTACTTGTCATTATTAGAAAAAAAATTACTATAGTGTTATTGTAAAATATCTTAAGTGGCCTGATAATTGAGTCGATCACACCAAATATTGATATGAATTTTTACAATCATAAGCTTGATTTGTGGCCTTCAAACATGCTATAAATTCAACTTCCATTATTGATGATGCAATAAGCAATTGGTTTGTACTTTTTTTTATAGAAATTAACCTTATAGCTGATAATAATAAAAATCTTAAAGTGGACTTCCTATTATTAAGGTAATTTATAAAATTAGCATCTAAATATTCTATCATTTAAGATGATCTGATCTCCTATGAGCATGTAGTATTTTGCCCTACAGATATCTTATTACTTTTTTTATAATTTTTAATATTTTAAAATTTTTAAGTTCCTCTAGTATCTACATAGTATTTTAATTATAAAACTGATATTTGATCTTGTAAAGGTTTGAGCATATAATAGATTTTTAACTATGCATGCATAAAGAATATTCTTCATTTGATTTCTTGCGAAATCTTTTTTAGGACATTGACTTTGATTGAATCTTTCATCTATGATAATAAATGTATCATCGGCTAAAACTGCATACTAAATATCTTCAAGACTCGATCAATATATCATTTCTGAGATAGTCCTATCAATACTTAAGATCTATCCTTTAATATCTTAATACTAATGATATAGGTTGTCTCATTCATATCAACCATCCTAAAAGTTTTGATGAGAAATATCTTAGTTTCATGCAATAAACTAAGATAAATACTCACAAGCAAAATATCATCCATATATAATATCAATATAATAAACTTACTCTAATTAACCTTTAGATGTATACATTAACTAATAGTATTTTTCTTAAATTTGAATGAAGTAACGGAATCATGAAATTTTATGTATCATTGTCTAAAAGTTTATTTAAGGCTACAAGTAGATTTTATTAAGATTGTAAATATAAGTTTTCTTTTTCTTTTTTGTGAATCTTTCAGGTTGTTCCATATAAATTTTCTCATCTCAATTTTTATTCAGAAATATTAATTTCACATAAATCTGATGTAACTAAATATCATAAATGAGTTACTAATATCATAATGACCCTTAATGAATCCTTTATAGTTGATATTTTCTTTCTTAGAAAAACTTTTGGCTATAAGTCTTGCTTTGTATGATTTAATATCACCCTTTGAGTTATGTTTTATATTAAAGACTCATTTGCAATTGACTATTTTATAGTTATTAGATAATTTATAAGTTTTTAGATATTATTCTAGCCCATTGATTTTAACTCTTCTTTTATTGCATCATACAACTTTTTAGAATACTTACTATCCATGGCTTGTGAAAATGATAAGGAGTCCCTTTTGTTCTATATATTTTAATATGATTCTTGTAGATATATCACATAATCATCAGAAATGATATATCTTTTTTCCCTTTGAGATCTTCTCAAAGCTATCGATTGTGGTTGTTCTATAAAATTATTAGTAGTTCTATCAACATTATGTGAGAGTTCATTAATGTTATTTTGTTGTTCACTCTCATCAATTATTTCAGTGATTTAAGAAATAATAATTTATCAAATAGAAAATGATAAAGGAGTATCGACTTGTATCCCTTTGATATCAAAATTTATCCTTTGAGATTTTTTACTTCATGTATCAACTTGTATTTGTGTTTAATGTAGTCCTTTTTTATATGTCTTTTTTTACCACAAAAGCATTTAACTGTGAATACTTTATTTTCATTAGCCTATTTAGTATTTTTAGACCTGATAAATTTATTTGATGGATGATACTTCAATCTTCTTTTCTTGTTACTAAATCATTGAGTAGTAGTCGGAATATTATGAGATCTTTCTTATCTTAATTTTAATTCTTCTTAAGCATACAAATTAGTTAGCTCATTCAAGTCTCATTATCCTTATTCATATTATGATGAATCTTAAATGAGTAAAACTAAAAAGAAGTAGATTTAAGAATGAATTGCACGAGGAAAGACTCATCCACATTAATGTTTAATGCTATAAGTTTTATAGTTTTATCAGTCATATTAAGGATGTGATCCTGAATCCCTCGAGTGAGTATCATAATACTAAATTGTAGTTTTTTTTTATTAATGTGTATGTCAATGATTTATCAGTATATTTAAATGTCTTCTGTAGTCCTTAAATATTTCTGTGCACTATCAGCATAATATTAAAATAATAAAGTCTTTAAATTATTTACAATTGTCATTTATGTAAACATTAAACTGAGCCAATTAGATCTTTATTAAATATTTATTTCATTAATTTGTTCCATAATACTTTTATTAGTCTAAGTCTATGGGACTTCCCAATGATCAAGATTTAATACACCTAATATGAACTGCATATGCTCTAGTCATTTTAAATAATTTGAACTAGAGAGAATAGTAACACTAGAATCATAAGAGTGTATGAAAAAAAATATCACTATAAAATATAAAATAATATTAATACTTTAAGTTTTTTAAAATATGATTAACTATTGAAATCATTTATATTTCACCTTTGAGTAAAATATAGATATATCTAATACTCACTCAAAATTATTTATGGAATACTACTATAATACTTGTGGAATTGTATTGTTACATTTGGGTATATAGACTTACCGGCAAGGATATCGAAAATAATAATATCTTACTCCATTACATAATTATTCAAATTAAAATTTTCTTTGGAATTATCTTAATCTCTAAATTATATATATCATTGTGAATATTATTTTTGAATATTAGTTAAGATTAATTCTTTAATATAATTTTATAATTTATTGAAAGCCACTTTAATAGCTACAAGATCAATACAATAATATAAAATATTAATATATAATAAAATGTTTATTATAATTTATATTTTAAAAATCTATCATCCTTGGTTACTTTGACAACTATTAGTTACATAATATTAAAAGATATAAGTTATAAATAGTATTCACCATGTATCCTTTGATCTAATTATGTTAAAATAATTTAATAATAATAAAATGATAATCAAGATAATTATTGAATATTAATCAACATAAACAAAAAATAGTCAATATGATAGTTATAATCATGATAAAATATAAATCATATTTTTATGTAAAAATAAACATTATTTCGTACTCTTAAAGATATACATGTGAATAACTAAATAAATATCCAATTGGTAATTTATATTTCATATTCTTAGAGTTTAATTATCTCATGTAAAATTTTTACCAATGTGACATTTAAGAAAACTCTAAGAAAAAAATGATAGTTTATATTTTTTCAATTTCATATGAAATCTTAAATTAGATCAGTCAATCATATATAAATGGATAGGTCTAGAATTAGGCTAAATATCAACCTAATTAAGTCGATCAAAAATTAAAGTTGATCAATGTCAAAAATTAATCAAAATTTGACTTATCCGAAATTTGATCAACAATGAATTGGTTGAATCCAAATCCAATCAAGCAATCAAAATATATTTATGATCGATCAAAATAATTAATTAAAATAAATCAAATTGATCAATTTTATAATTAAGGATACAAATTAGAAAATTTTAAATGTTGAACGGCAAAACTATCAACAATAAAACCCTGTCTTTTTTTTGTATTTTTGGTGGTCATTACACAATGCATGTGGTTATCACGATACGAGTCCATTTCCTTAGGTGATAATTGTTCTTACGCTGCAGACCAACAGCCTCACTAGTTGTTATGCTATGTCATGCCTCCAAGCCCACATATGGCTTTTCACAAGCGTCGTGTTATCAAATCAAATATTTGATTTAGAAATTTATTCTTTATTTACTTCCTTGTCATTACAATTTAGAAAACATTAATTCTTACTTTCTTGTTTATCATTGTAAATTAAGAAATAACTATTAAGCATTTCAAATAGGATGATGTAATATTTGTTAACATATTAAATACCATTATTAGTGGAGAGACTGCCCTCAAGAACCAGATCGAGAAGCTCATACGCAAGGGATATCTCGGGCGTTATGTAAAGAGGCCTAGAGAGCCTTCCCTGTGCCCCCATGGATAGAGAAGCATATCGACGTCATTATTAGTGGACCAGCGTCTGACGAAGATAGTGTGTTGGGCAAGAAGGCTTATGCCCGAGCAGTCGTGGAGAAGCACCCCAAGCGAAAAAATAAGCTGAAGACGCCCTGGTGGTCTCGGTTAGCATTTCCAATGCCCGAGTTAAGAGGGTCATGATCGATATTGGAAGCTCAGCCGACGACTTGTATTTCGACACCTTACAAAAGCTCGAGCTAACCACCACCGACCTATCACCAATGAGTTCCACCCTCACCGTGTCCACAGGTGACTCTATTGCCCCTCTCAGGATAACCATTCTACTGGTCACCATCAGACAAGAGCCAAAGTCCAAGACCATGATGGTTACCTTCATGGTGGTCAACCTCCTATCAACATACAACACCATCCTCGACCGACATGATCCTCAATAAGTTGAGGGCAGTCTCTCCACTTATCACTGAGCAATGAAGTTCTTGACCCAAGCAGGGATCAGGGAAGTGAGAAGCAAATCTTAGGAGTTCAAGCAATGTTACATGATGGTGATCATAATGCCAAAGAAATAGAAGACCGATGTTCAACCCTGAAGAAGACAGAGCAGCCGCAACTGCCTCCCCGTCGGCCCTTGATCAACCCACGGGAGGAGTTCGAGACCCCGAGTCGACCAAAGTCCATGGAGCGGATATTAGAAGTCCCCTTCGATATGCACCGACCTGATCAAGTTGTGAAGATCGGGTCCAAGCTCCCGGAGAGGGACTAGGTTCAGCTTGTTAATTTTCTAATAAAGAACGTTGACGTTTTTGCCTGGTCACCACAAGGACATGTCGAGTATCGACCCCGAAGTCGCACAATATCATTTTAGCATCCTCTCCGAAGCGCGATAGATGAAGCAAATGTCACAAAAATTTACCCCTGACTGACAGAAGGCGATTAGCAAAGGAGTGGATCGTCTGATGGAGGTAGGGTTCATAGTCGAGGCCAAGTACCCTCAATGGCTCTCCAATGTAGTCATTGTTAAAAAATCTAATGGAAGCTGGAGGATGTGCGTTGATTACACTGATCTTAACTGAGCATGCCCGAAGGATTATTACGCCCTCCCGGGGATAGATTGATTAATCGACCAAACCTCGGGGCATGAGTGTCTCACATTCATGGACACCTTCTCCGCCTATAACTAGAACTGTATGACTCCCAAGGACTGAGAACACACCACCTTCATCATTGATAGAGGAGTTTACTATTACAAAGTCATGTCGTTCGACTTGAAGAACGCTTGGGGTGACGTACCAAAGGATGGTGAACTAGATGTTCAAGCACTAAGTCGGCAAACATGGAGGTCTATGTTGACGATATGATTGTAAAGAGCGAAGTCATCAAGACCCACTTGGAGGGCGTCGTCGAGACATTCTGAATCATCGAAAAATCTGGGATGCGTCTCAACCCCACCAAATGTGTCTTCGGGATGGGCTCGGGCAAGTTCCTAGGCTTCATTATTCACCAAAGGTGGAAAGATGCAAACCCCAAAAATGTCCAAGCCATCACCGAGAAGCAACCTCCTCAGATAATCAAAGAGACACAACTCACAGGAAGGATAGTCGTCATTAGTCGATTCGTATCTCGGTCTAGGGACAAATGCCTCTCATTCTTTCATGTGCTAAAGTGTGCCAAAGATTTGTTATTGGACCCAAGTGCTAGGAAGCCTTTGAAAATTTGAAGGAGCACCTTGCTCGACTGCCTCAACTCACCCTAGCAAGCATGGGCGAACTGCTCAGCCTCTACCCAGCTGCCTCCGAGCACGTAGCTAGCTCGGTCTTGGTTCGGGAACAATCAAACGCACAATGGCCCATCTACTATTCTAACCACATCTTAAAATGGGCCTGATGAATGATATCCCCCAATCCAGAAGCTCGCGTTAGCCTTAATCCAAGCAGCCAGGAAGTTGCGCCTCTACTTCCAAGCCCACACCATAAGGGTGGTTACAGACCAGCCCCTCCGACATATTCTTTCCAATTTTGATATAGTTGGCTGAATGCTCCGGTGGACCATTGAGCTCAGGGAATTTGATATTCAATATGCCTTGAGAACGACCATCAAAGAGTAGGCACTTGCATATTTCATTTCTGAATTGACCCCACTTCAAACAACACCCTCAGAGCTACGACACAAGAATGGACCCCTATTCGTCGATGGTTCGACCAATTCCGAAAGAGGAGCAAGCCTCATCTTGAAGGGACCTAATGATAAGCTACACAAGCATGCACTCCGCTTTAAGTTTTAAACCACAAACAACAAGGCCGAGTCAAAGAATTACTCTATGAGCTACACCTAGCCTCAAAACTAAGCATAAAGGAGCTCATGGTGTTCAACGACTCCCCTTCGGTGGTTGACCACATCAACAAAGACTATGAGGCTCATGACCCAATCATGGCAAAGTACTTAACTGTGGTACGATGTATAATCAATAGTTTTCAGCATTTTTCCCTGACCAAGGTTCCATAGGCGAAGAACGTGCAAGTCGATGCATTGGCTAAGATGGCCTCAACACGGGGAGCTGAGGGTTGCCCGCCAAATGTAGAGGCAATCCCTACTCGATCCATCATAAGCCAAGACATAACTACCACTAGAGTCATGCCTAACTGGATGGAGGATATCCTTCGATACAAGGATGGGATGTTGCTAGCTGACCCGGTTGTCGCCTGACAGATAAGATGCATGCAAGCTTGGTATTACAAAGTCAATGACCGACTCTACCGTAGGTCATTAAGTATGCCTCTCCTTCGATGCCTCACACCCAAAGAAGCAAAAAATCGTGCTGGTCGAGTTCCATGAAGGCGTCTGCGGGGAACACATTGGTGGTCGACCCTTAGACAGGGCTATTATTGGTCGACCATGCGTCGGGATGCCTTGGCCTATATGCAGCGATGCCCGAAGTGCTAGAGGTATGCTTCGATGCAACACCAACCAACAGTCCCTCTAACACCGATCGACTATGCGTGGCCCTTTGCACAATGGGGAATGGACCTTCTCGGCCATTTTCCCTCAGCCTTGGGACAATGAACGTTCATCATAGTCATCGTGGATTACTTCACTAAGTGGGTTGAGGCCGAACCCTTGGTGTCCATAACGAAGAAGCAAGTTAAGAAATTTATATAGAAAAGCATCATCACTCGATTCGGCATCTCGAAGGCCATCATCATTGACAACGCGAGATTCAAGGAGTTCTTCACGGCCTACGAAATCCATCCAAGATTCAGCTTAGTGGCACATCCTCAAACCAATGGCCTGGCTAAGGTGAACAATCAGATGATATTTGAAGGCTTCAAGAGAAGAGTGGACGAAGCATAAGGGACATAGGTTGATGAGCTCCCGAGTATCTTATGGGCATCCCAAACCATGCCGAAGATCGCTACGAGCGAATCCCCCTATAGCTTGGCGTTCAAGACTAAGGCAGTGTTGCCATCTGAAGTAGTCTTCCCAACCCCCCGGGTCGAGAACTATGAAGAAAACATCTCGGAAGAAGGCCTCCGAGTGAATCTCGACCATATTGAAGAACGAAGAGTCGAAGCACACTTGCGGGCCCTAGCATATAAGAATGTCGTAGCAAAGCTTCACAACCGAAAAGTCTATCCTCGACCAATCAAGGTTGGGACTTAGTATTACGGAAGGCCGAGATCAGTGACACGACCCACTCCCGAGGAAAGCTAGCCTCGAACTAGATGGGACCCTATTGGGTCACCAACATAATCCGAGATGAGACTTACGCCTAGTTACTCAAGAAGAAGTCCAGCTCCTTAGGATATGACATTTGTCCAACTTGAAAAAATTCTATGTCTAAACCAAGATTCTGACAACCCTACTTCGTTAGGCCCACCGATGAACCTTCGCGAGGTCTAAGAAGGAGAAGCGCAAGGGGTTGATCAACCAATAGGAAGGATCTTTGCAAATCAGGCAGGTAGTCAGATTGAAGGGAAGAAGCTTTATTGATTAAAGAAGAAAGATTACATCATTTGTGTAACCGAGGCCATCTTATCTAAGGCTAGCCTCGACCGAACTCAAGGTACATCCCGATATGCAACTTGTCTCCTTCAAAAGTTAGGAGAAGAAAGAAAGAAAAATTATAACCAAAGACGAGCCCTGACCAAAGATAAAGTACATCCCAAGACACAACTTGTCCACTATAGAAGTTTGGAAAGCGAACATCCTCAGGTGGGATATTGTACCGTTCCCGAGTCCTTATCCCTGAGCACGTCAATCGCCTCCTAATCTTGTCACCACTGGCAGAAGGCACACTCGGTAAACAATGAACAATAGAAGACATGAGGAGTGAAGGAAGGGAGTTTTCATTAACAAGGAGCTAACTACATTCTCAATCGGAGACATGTGAAGTCGACCCCGACCAGGCCGATTAGAGAAAGAAAAATGGGAAATGGAGGGAGCGAGATTGGTGGCGACTTTCAGATGACCCCTAAGCAGCTGGGGGATCGCTGTTGTCAACGGGGACCTCCACCTCCATCGACACATTGTTGTCCTTGGGAGAGTGGCATAAGGATCTTCCTCGATCTCCAGTTGGGGGTATCTCGCCCGGAAGCATGCTAGGGTGACCCAATTCTCGTACTCATAGCTGACCTGACCTATCCTCCAAGATTTGGGCTTGCTCCCAGGTCTCCTTGTCTTGCTGTTACGCCTCCCCGAGCTGGGACTTGAGAGAATGATATGACTTATCCTGACCCCCCCAATCCACGGGACCTCCATACCACCACGAAAGGGTCAGCTGGGCAACCTGAGCCAACTCAGCCCTGCGAACTAGGGTCGAGTTAGCTACTGATCCCCCACACTGACGACCCCTGACAAATATGGGGGCAACGCAGCCTTATATCCCGTTACTTAAGAAGCAGCACTGAACAGTAGGCGAGGTCAGCTGCTAATGTACAAGCCAACCACCTAAGGCGCCAACACACATTAAACATCTATGTACGTTGATGTCGACAATCATTAAATATCCACGTATATCGACCCAAGGCCAGAGGTATAAAAGCCACCCTTAGTAACATTACTGAGGGGAGAAAAGAAAAAGTCACATACACACACCAAAACTTTTTATCTATCCTAGAGCTTCGGCTCCAACTAACTTAAGCATCAAAGGTCAAATCGGAGGACCCTTCGCCCGACTCTGACTTTTGTACAGGACGTGACCAGCTAGGAGGAAAAAACAATCATTTGCCACATCTCAAAAAATCTGCTCAAAGATCTTGGGACTAGGTTTCCTGCCAATTTCCCTTAGCTGCCCAAAAGTAAAGTTGACGATCTTACAGACTCGGATCGAACCAAACCATGCTGACATCTTAGCCACGACATAAATACGTTAACACACTTTAAGACTAAAAAGCTTAAACTATGGAAAATTTTATAGGTTAAATACATTATCGCTAATAACAGTTTGTTACGGTCACTCGTCCACACCAATTGGAAAATTTTACATCCAATGAAATCAACAAGAATCCACAAAAGTTGAGTTTCTAATAAGAGTACAAATATTGTCAGGGATCGGTCAGCCAAAATGTGTACTTTGAATGTACTTCGAACTGCAAGCTTACCGCGTTTGCTCTTCGCGCCTCACTTGTACCATCCAGCAAGAACATGCCTCAGCCAGAAACACAAGAGGCATGACAAAGCCTGTAAGGGAAAAATATATACATTGCAATCATAAGTGTACAAGCATCTGAAACAATGAATTTTAGTTGTAACAATAACATAAAGGCTGTTTTCCACCATCAGCATTCAACGCAAAAATAACATCTACAAAAATGGCCTTTTGAGTTGTGTTTGAGAAGTTGGAACACAGGAAACAGTTGTTGGGTGACTGGGGACTAGAGTTTTATTTATGACATAATCACAAGTTAGGAGTCTAACCAAACATAAGATGCCCTGGTTAAATACTAATTTATTGTAAATCACATGTCGGGCACTCAGCTGAAGTACACTGGAGTCAATATTATTTCGATCGCACATGTAAAAAGCACAAATTGTTGTATGAGTTGAGTAACCTGGAAAATAAGAAGTCTGATGCATAGTATCTGTTCTGTGCACCGACCAAACAATCTAAGGAATAGGTTTACAAGAGTCCCATCCTTTGTCCCGGTCAAGAGTCCTGTTTGAGGATCAAATCTAAAAGAACAAAAAAGGCTTCCAAAGTCAAGAAACTAGTTAAAATTAAATACTTCAAAGTTTTTGCAGGAAAAAATACAGTCAAGATACCTTGGTAGGCGATGCCGTGGACAAGGAATTATCTTAAAAAGCTACAGGGAAATAAGAGATAATAAAGGATGAGAAGATCATATAATAGAAACTAACATAGTTCAGAGTGCATAATGAATAATTAAGAGCTTGAACAAACCTGAGGGCATGAATAAAGAAAATTCAAAACTTGAGGCAAGAAGAAAAGCAGCAGTGTCTCGCTGTAGATAGAAGAAACTTTAGGTTAGCATGAATTAGCTGTATCTACAACTTTATAATCATGTGCAATTGTGCATGCACATTAGACACAATGCAAACATATGCTTATTATCACAGACAGTATACCAGGAACAAGCCGTGAACGTTATTGCACCGGCAGAAACAAGCAAATTAACTAAGTAGAAATAAACAGATGGATAAACAGGAAACAATTCAAGAAATGCATAGATGACCATTGGTCACCTCTCAATTGGTCCAATTAGAGCATAGAAGCACAGAAAATCACCAAGAGCTTTGTTTTGACATCTTGTCAAACTAGTATGGTACTGATATACCTAGCAGTGTACAAACATATATAGTTCAATCATAAAAAAAATGAATATACTGAACATACTGAATTATATGGTCTCGCACCAGCTGTTGGTCAGACCAATGTAGATACTTGTCCAATAAGATCTGAAACCTTGATCAAGAGTTTTTGCCTCACAAAAAACACAAATTTGTATTATCATAGAAATATTGCCTAGTACCTTCGTCATGCTCCGTACAATCATCAAGGACCATAAACATAAGGTACATTTATTTTAGAGTACAACTAGATTCAGTTATGATGACAACCATTTAGTTTTAAAGTTTCTTTTTGTAGATATCCTTCATCCACTTTACAGGAACCATTTACATATTCTACTGTTCAAAGAGGAGGTTGCAGCAAATAGAAGCAACGGTCTAGAGGATTAACTAGAGCTTACGTATAGTAGCTACATGATAAAACTGAAAGCAAATAAGAAAGGTTGCAGGTTACCTGTAATGGCCAAGAATTCCAACTACAGCCAAAGCCATTCCAGCAAAGTAAGTGTAGGTATCACCAACAAAGACTGATGAAGGATACCTGGCATTTAAATTGAACCAGTGGCATCCTCAGATGAACTTTATGGATACCGACCTTTGTAAAGACACAAACATGAGAACCATAATAAGTAATTATAACTACCAATTGTATGAAAGTAAAGCCAACGAAGTGGTCAGCAGAGGAAGGACAAGGTAAATAGAAAATGCATGAGCCTGCTGATGTTCTGGGTCTGTAGATGCACCAATTTGCATGACATTATGAATTAAGACCTGAAATTGAACAATTCACCATTAGTTCCATCTCAAAAATAAAAGGCAAGAAGAGATGTGATATTTCATATGGTCTTCTAACCTCGGCTGAAATTACAACAGTCTGCCCAGCTTCCAGGCCATTTAAACCAGCATGTATGTTGATGGAGTTTGTGCAGAAAACAGCTAACATACCCATATATAGCTTGTATATCCAACCTGTGCCTCCCACCCACACACACACACACACACAGAGGGAGAAAAAGGAGCAAAACGTTGTCATAACTCTAAACATAATTTAGAAAATTGCCACAAATAAGTGGTAGCTACATACATCCAGCAAACAGAGTCTCTACAACCAGTTTGAAATGATAGCTATTATGCAAGAATATTTTCATACAAAAAGTTCAATGTTAGAGAATAAATTCTTGGAATCAACTGATTTCTTATCAGGGCAGCATGAAGCATGTATATATTAGACTAATTAAGAATATTCAAATCTTGCATCCTTACAACTTCTTCATTCCAACATTCCAACATAAAGTAACATGAACTGGGTACTTGGACTTCTTCACGTTCTTCATATGTCACTTTGTTTGATGCTGTGTCATGATTTGAGGTAGAGTAATTCCTGCAGGCTAGGTTGGGGCCTATAATATAACAAGTTAAAAGTAGGAATTGGACTTAATAGTCATTTCTAGAATCAAATTTGTCCATGTAATTTTAGCTTAAATCTGTTAAGTAAATTGGTCAGCACTTCGAAGAAATTTAGTACATTTGGCATCTAAATCGTGAAATTTAGTACTAAAATACTAGGAGAGGGCAGGCCTTGGTACATCCGTAAGGTTGCTCATTTGTGACCTAGGAGATCAGAGTTCGAGTTACGGAAACAGTAAATCTTTGAGGGTAAAGCTATGTATATTATCCCTCCCTAGACCCCGTTTTGGCGACAGCCTCATGCACTGAGTACACCCCCTTTTAGTACTAGAATACTAGGAATCAATTTGCGAAAAAGACAGCTGTGACCCTTTTTCGCTGTGACCTACTCATGATAAACGTAGTATATTTCTGAATATTATTTCTATTGTTAAAGTATTACAAATATTCAAAATCCTCGAGAAATTAAACTGTATGGCTGAGGCATCATGCACATGGCTTCTGTAGTTAGTAAAGTTTCCTTTCAAATTATTTTATATCATTTTATTAGGGAAACTCCCTAAATGAAAAAGGCTTTAGGAAAGGAAAGTGTTCATTAGTCCTTATCGACAAGCACGTTGAATGCATCTTTTCTTTCTCAATATCCTTTTCTTTATCTATAATCAAATGCAATGAGGAAACATGAAAACTGTTGAAATCATATTTGAATTGTTTTGGATTTGATACAGAAATGACCTCTGGATTCAAGCCTACACAAACATTCACACTAAAACTTGATGGCATGATAGTTTAGTTCCCAATATTTCCTTAATGGCTTCCTGGCATTTCAATCACTAAAAAATTATATGGATGACTGGCACATGCAAATAATTAATGTTAAAAGCTTCTATTATCAATTCCATAGAAAATTAATAATATGCCCTATGAATGCAAAAGTAATATTTATTGAACACCAAAGTGACAGAAGGTGAAATAAAGCTCTAAAACATCTTTACTATCCAACTAGAAGAGTACCTAAATCCAGAACAGCTGCTCCAACATATTGAATGAGGGGCTTCGGTATGATGATGGTAGTATGCCCAGCATATGCCATCAACAAGGGAAGAGCTGCAAACGAGGGCAGCACCAATTTTCTGCTCTTCGGAAGAGAAAAGAAAAATAGCTTGCATATGAAAACTTGAGAATTGCAGAGACAACCAACTTCCAAGCACAGAAGAGACAGTCAAGTGGATGAGGAAACTTGTACAGTTAAATAAAATATGCAAATCCTAGATGAATAAACTATGATTATGCTGCTCAAGTGGATCATACGCTCTCCATGGGACATCAAGAACATCATCCACAAATCCTAGAAGAATCATGAAGCAGATAGAAGCTAGTGCCGCATTGTATTCAACGAGCCACTGCATTGAATAAAAGGAGCTTGGTGAAGAATATACTAAAAAATTCAGTATTGTCAAGAATATAAAATATTATACATTTTTTTAAAGACTTGCAATAAGCGAGCTTCTCCTATGAGGATGAAAACTAGATTGTCACATAATAATAGAAGTTTGACTTGAGCACTAGTATCATCTGAACTAGAGTTGTCTACATCAAAATATGCACTAAACATTTCCAAGTGGCTGACAGATCATATTTGGCATAACACACTAAAACATCATCACTGAATCAGAATATGAAGGCCACATGAACATCTTGAATTTTTTTAGCACCTTTATATAGGATGGGGAAAATTTAAAGTTCCAAATTATTTGATTTCCACTTGAACAATACTTCCACTATCAAATACAATAGAATGATGAAATATAGGAGTGCAACCAGAAATGACCATGCTTGATCTCTATCATTAAGGAGCTGACAAGGTGATGTAATGAGAATTAGATAGTGCAACAAAAACCTGCCATGGACAGATAAAGTAAGCATAGTACAACATTAACTGTAAGTTACTGCTATGCCTTGGCATATGATTTTAATTCATTATGAGAACCTAAACAGGTTCACAAGCGATCATACTATCTGACCACATTTTTTCCCAACCCTGCTCATACACATCTACCACTCATTTCCTATCTAACACCCTGAAAAAATCAATACACCACATTAAACAACCTGCTTTTGTCTCAACTGCTTGTAGAAATCTGGTATTTCTTGACAGCAAAGCTAACAAACTTGAAGGCAATCTCCCCTTAAAGAACAGAATGAGGCTGCAGTGTATTGGAAGCATTAGAACCTTTTGCCCTACATCTCCGGATTTCAAGATCTCTAATTTGAACTGTCTTTTATTTACTTCATGTATACTAATTCCTAATATTAAAGCCATTAGATCATTTATGTGATTTCTTCAAACCTGATTATTAAGTCCAATTAAATATCTTGCGGGCACACTTAATCAGGCCCTACTTTTCATGCTTGAGCTTTAGTATTGTTAGGCCATCCATGTCAATGTTGGCAAAGAACATCCTTTTTTCACACCAAAATTCGGGTTAAAGATGACATAGTTTCAAAATTATAGTTTTTCCTATGCACTATTTTATAATTATGAATGTATGTGCCAACATAAGTTATAACACAGTAATTTCATATCACAACAGAAATATAACAAAGAGCCTCCAGATTAATTTTGTTGATAATTTTTTGTACTTGTCCAGAAAATTCATTTCAAGGAAAAATTAAACCAAAGTTACACAATTCATATCTAAGAAGCAATGCTGTCCAATAGAAACTATGATTGCGTGTTTCATCCAACAAATATACATACATTGGAGTCTGAAGTGAAGTTGAAATGCTGAAAAAGTATAGCAATAACCAAGTAGACAATTCCAATAGCGATACCCAAAGATTCAGGCCTGGAAGTCCATACAAGAAATTATTAGATTTTTTATGCATACAACAAGGGAACAAAAACAATAAGCTAACCTATGTTTACAAATCCAAAAATATCATAACAATATACATGTCCATATTAATTTCAGATGCTGCATCAATAAGCTCATGTAAGAAAAAACATTAATTTTCTCCCTACAAGCTCAGGGTCACATATTCTGTACAATGTTTAATGCTGATAATTCTGTTAACATTAGCAATGATGTTAAATCTATGAGGGATTTAATATTTTACTGGCAAAATTAATTAGTTCTGAAGTATAAAAACAACTATATAGACAGCACACATATATTTTATGCATGTGTTTGACAAAAGAAGCAAATATTTTAACTGATTTCCAATCGACCAAAATTGCCATGTAGTCATTTTCAAATTATAACTTAAAATTAAATAAAGAAGACAAAAGGTAATAATAACATCAGCAGTGCTGAATCACAAAATAACACTTGTAGTGATGAAAATAGTGATTTCCCACTTATCTGGCTATTCTGATTCTAGAAACAAGAAATTGAGGAAGTATGAGTAAAACTAAAGATAATTAGAACAAAAACACAAGCCAGATTTTTACAAAAGCAATATGAGTTTATTGAGCCAAACTCATAAAATGATTGTCATGTCAATGATACATATAGTAAGTCCATCATTGTTTACCTTCTGTAAGTTGCAACATGTAAAATTTATAAGCAGGTTCGATACATATATTGGATAACTATGATCACAACCTAACTGGTAAATAAATCAGTTACCGTAACAAATAGTTAATTAGTTGGCTCATGTGTTGCCATGTAACATGGAAAGTTCAAATATCTTGTTATGTACATATCAGCCACAAATATGAATACCATGACCAACCTCAATACATAAGAATCAATGCATTAAACCTGCACATGGACACTTCATGCCTGGATTGGTATATCTCCCCACATAAATTTGTCAAAACTAGACAAGGAATCACTAGGTATGGAGTTCTATCCAATTTTTATCCCAGCAATGGTACAATTCTTTTTGTTGGTATCTAGAAGAAGAAAAACCTTTTTCTTTTTAAGTTGTATGCAGAAAACTCCATGTGCAACTATTAGTAAACTAGTTACTAGAAAGGATCAAAGTGCATGGGGAGCAAATCGTAGCATCCAAATAAAAAATTTGGCAAGTTCATACTATGTTCTTGGCTTGAAAACAATATCAACTTGGAAAAGAAAATTTGTACTTTTAAATTTCAAAAGACATGAAAATTGATGGCCTAACTCATGTCACGTTATGCTCAGGTGTGGTTTCTTGGTGAAATCCCACAGAGTTGGCAGATCAAGTCTAATCATTCTCCATTTTTTAATTCTTCTTTAATCAAACATTCAGGAATATAAGGAATGTGGAAATTTGTTTGTCAATGAACATACATTATCAACCTAACAGTCATATCGTCGCAAAGATTTTGCAAGTTTTACTCAAACCATGCGTGGAATATACAAACCTCATTTTAGTAGTAATGAAAACAAGATAAAGTTGAGTACAAATATTCATATATTCGCAAGATAATTAATAATTTTATGCAATTAACTCTCGGAAATAACAAATTAAACGATAAATAGATAGGAAAACAGCGTGATATATACACCATAGATGAGCACGTAACGGTTTCATAGAAGCAAACCAAAGTCTACGCAGGAGTTTAAGAAATCGACAGGGTTCGAGAAGGAAAAAACCGACACTTTGATGGTGCCCTGCGGTGTGCCCTTCTTGTTGATGTCGAACCCGTAGAGATTGCGTCGCAGCACGTAGCGTGCTGCCACGGGGATCATCCGGACGGCCAAGACGAAGGCGCCGAAGCTCATAGCGGCATTGATGGCGATGGATCGGCGCAGGTCGGGCTCGATCTGGTACGTGACGAACACGAGGTAGAAGAAAGAGAGGAAGAACGCGGCGGCGACGGGGATGATGAGACCAAGCTTCGGAGGGGCCAGAGACGGGGCATCCTGATGCGGGGGCTTCGCCTCCTCGGACCGCACCTCCGGCGGGATCTCCGAGGGTTTCGAGGAGGGCTTCCGGCGAGTAGCCATGGCGGCGGCGCAGAGGCGATGTGGTGCCTCGCGTGTACGGGTTTGGAACAAAAGGAGGCGCCTCGAGGTGAGTTCAAACGGTAGGATCCGACCCTTAATAAGGGAGGGAAACCTTCCTACGTGCTTGGCAGCGATTGGACGCGCGACGAGTCAACGTACGTGCTATTTGACGGGCGCCACGCCATGTTGAACTTAATTGGCCAATAAAGTCCTAACACGTCATTGGTCTGTCTCATTAACAGAATCTGTTGTTTTCTTGATTGGTTTGATCTGCAGCGTCCTCTTTTCTACAGCTTCAAGATTGGTCTGTCTCAATCATTGAAAAGAGCTCTTAAGTTATCAGTTCAGGCTTATGTCTCATCAGTCATACTAATTTTCTTTTTGCCTGATCAATTAAAGAACAAGAGTATGATAGGAGAACTCATTATTCAACAGCTCAGATTTTACATCGCGATACTTACTGTTTCTATCTGCTGGGAACTAAGCTATCATCTACTTCAGGTTGGTTAACTTAGTTTATAATTTATTATTGACTTTTTATTATTTTATGACATTTTCTCCTTCATATTGAGGCTCGTGGATATTTGTAACCCTGTTCCACATGCTTCTCTTCCATTACCAATCTTTTATTATTGCCAATCATGTTGCTTTTATTCACTATCTACTTCTCTATATTTATGTAGGATGTACATACTAGGAGGTGCATTTTTGCACCACCACAGGGATCAGCTGCAGCAGAAACAAATCCTAGTGAAATTCTGCTAGAGACTTTGGAACAAAGCAGTCCAAGATCCCTCATACAGTATCTGGCATATCTTGATCTGTGTCTTGTTACAGAGAGCAATGTAGAACCTTGGCGTCGAGCTGCCTTTTTCGAGGATGTGGGTCGGGAAGACCAAACCACAATTAATCAGTTTGGTTTCTCTAGCCATTTCTTTGTTATTGCATATTGATTTAGTTACTCACTACCCTTACTTACACTTTTAGTTAGACGCACTACGGATATGAATTTTATCAATCAAATTTTAAAAATCAAATTCTTTTTACCATAGCACTAATTCACTCCCCCTCTTAGTGTCATTATGATCATAACACCACAACACTTTATCTTGACTCTTATCATTTATCTTGTCAAAAGAATCATGTTCTCGCATTCAACTATAATATACATAAACATAAGTATAAACATGATAACAAAAATAAATAATTTTAATTAAATAAAAATATTAATAATAGTATCGACCTAAACATATATCATCATATTCTTTACTAAATAGGCCCTAATCAAAGAACATGTTATTTAAATAATTTAGATTGTAAAACTTTAGTAAAGACATAAGTAATCATCAAGGTGGTGCTTAGGTTCTCAATTGATATTTGTTGTTTCTAGGATATTTCTTTAATCAAGTACTTGTTATTATTAGAAAAAAAAACTACTATAGTGTTATTGTAAAATATCTTAAGTGGTCTGATAATTGAGTCGATCACACCAAGTCTTGATATGAATTTTTACAATCATAAGCTTGATTTATGGACTTCAAGCATGCTATAAATTCAACTTCCATTATTGATGATGCAATAAGCAATTGATTTGTACTTTTTTTTAAAGAAATTAACCTTATAGCTGATAATAATAAAAATCTTAAAGTGGACTTCTTATTATTAAGGTAATTTACAAAATTAGCATCTAAATATTCTATCATTTAAGATGATCTGATCTCCTATGAGCATGTAGTATTTTGCCCTACAGATATTTTATTACTTTTTTTATAATTTTTAATATTTTAAATTTTTTAAGTTCCTCTAGTATCTACATAGTATTTTAATTATGAAACGGATATTTGATCTTGTAAAGGTTTTAGCATATAATAGATTTTTAACTATGCATGCATAAAGAATATTCTTCATTTGATTTCTTGCGAAATCTTTTTTAGGACATTGACTTTGATTGAATCTTTCATCTATGATAATAAATGTATCATTGACTAAAACTGCATACTAAATATCTCCAAGACTCGATCAATATATCATTTCTGAGATAGTCCTATCAATCCTTAAGATCTATCCTTTAATATCTTAATACTAATGATATATGTTGTCTCATTCATATCAATCATCCTAAAAGTTTTGATGAGAAATATCTTAGTTTCATGCAATAAACTAAGATAAATACTCACAAGAAAAATATCATCCATATATAATATCAATATAATAAACTTACTCTAATTATACATTAACTAATAGTATTTTTCTTAAATTTGAATGAAGTAACGGAATCATGAAATTTTATGCATCATTGTCTAAAAGTTTGTTTAAGGCTACAAGTAGATTTTTATTAAGATTGTAAACATAAGTTTTCTTTTCCATTTTTGTGAATCTTTCATGCTGTTCCATATAAATTTTCTCATCTCGATCTTTATTCAGAAATATTAATTTCACATAAATCTGATGTAACTAAATATCATAAATGAGTTACTAATATCATAATGACCCTTAATGAATCCTTTATAGTTGATATCTTCTTTCTTAGAAATTTTTTTGACTATAAGTCTGGCTTTGTATGATTTAATATCACCCTTTGAGTTATGTTTTATCTTAAAGACTCATTTGCAATTGACTATTTAATAGTTATTAGACAATTTATAAGTTTTTAGATATTATTATAGCCCATTGATTTTAACTCTTCTTTTATTGCATCATACAAATTTTTAGAATAATTACTATCCATGGCTTGTGAAAATGATAAGGAGTCCCTTTTGTTCTATATATTTTAATGTGATTCTTGTAGATATATCACATAATCATCAGAAATGGTATATCTTTTTTCCCTTTGAGATCTTCTCAAAGCTATCGATTGTGGTTGTTCTATAAAATCATTAGTAGTTCTATCAACATTATGTGAGAGTTCATTAATGTTATTTTATTATTCACTCTCATCAATTCTTTCAGTGATTTAAGGAATAATAATTTATCAAATAGAAAATGATAAAGGAGTATCGACTTGTATCCCTTTGATATCAAAATTTATCCTTTGAGATTTTTTACTTCATGTATCAACTTGTATTTGTGTTTAATGTAGTCTTTTTTTGTGTGTCCTTTCCTACCACAAAAGCATTTATTTAACTGTGAAGACTTTATTTTCATTAGCCTACTTAGTATTTTTAGACCAGATAAATTTATTTGATGGATGATACTCCAATCTTCTTTTCTTGTTACTAAATCATTAAGTAGTAGTCAGAATATTATGAGATCTTTTTTATCTTAATTTTAATTCTTCTTAAGCATACAAATTAGTTAGCTCATTCAAATCTAATTATCCTTATTCATATTATGATGAATCTTAAATGAGCCAAACTAAAAAGAAGTAGATTTAAGAATAAATTGCACGAGGAAATACTCATCCACATTAATGTTTAATGTTATAAGTTTCATAGTTTTATCAGTCATATTAAGGATGTGATCCTGAATCCCTCGAGTGAGTATCATAATACTAAATTGTAGTCATTTTTTTATTAATGTGTTTGTCAATGATTTATCAGCATATTTAAATATCTTCTGTAGTCCTTAAATATTTATGTGCACTATCATCGTAATACTAAAATAATGAAGTCTTTACATTATTTACAATTGTCATTTATGTAAACATTAAACTGAGCCAATTAAATTTTTCTTTGGAATTATCTTAATCTCTAAATTATATATATCATTGTGAATATTATTTTTGAATATTAGTTAAGATTAATTCTTTAATATAATTTTATAATTTATTGAAAGCCACTTTAATAGCTACAAGATCAATACAACAATATAAAATATTAATATATAATAAAATGTTTATTATAATTTATATTTTAAAAATCTATCATCCTTGGTTACTTTGACAACTATTAGTTACATAATATTAAAAGATATAAGTTATAAATAGTATTCACCATGTATCCTTTGATCTAATTATGTTAAAATAATTTAATAATAATAAAATGATAATCAAGATAATTATTGAATATTAATCAACATAAACAAAAAATAGTCAATATGATAGTTATAATCATGATAAAATATAAATCATATTTTTATGTAAAAATAAACATTATTTCGTACTCTTAAAGATATACATGTGAATAACTAAATAAATATCCAACTAGTAATTTATATTTCATATTCTTATAGTTTAATTATCTCATGTAAAAATTTTACCAATGTGACATTTAAGAAAACTCTAAGAAAAAAATGATAGTTTATATTTTTTCAATTTCATATGAAATCTTAAATTAGATCAATCAATCATATATAAATGGATAGGTCTAGAATTAGGCTAAATATCAACTTAATTAAGTCGATCAAAAATTAAAGTTGATCAATGTCAAAAATTAATCAAAATTTGACTTATCCGAAATTTGATCAACAATGAATTGATTGAATCCAAATCCAATCAATCAAGCATTCAAAATATAATTATGATCGATCAAAATAATTAATTAAAATAAATCAAACTGATCAATTTTATAATTAAGGATACAAATTAGAAAATTTTAAATGTTGAATGGCAAAACTATCAACAATAAAACCCTGTCTTTTTTTTTGTATTTTTGGTGGTCATTACACAATGCATGTGGTTATCACAATACGAGTCCATTTCCTTAGTGGATAATTGTTCTTACTCTGCAGACCAACAGCCTCACTAGTTGTTATGCTATGTCATGCCTCCAAGCCCACATATGGCTTTGCACAAGCGTCATGTTATCAAATTAAATATTTGATTTAGAAATCTATTCTTTATTTACGTCCTTGTCATTACAATTTAGAAAACATTAATTCTTATTTTCTTGTTTATCATTGTAAATTAAGAAATAACTATTAAGCATTTCAAATAGGATGATGTAATATTTGTTAACATATTAAATAAAAATTAATATTAAATAAATATAAAGATTTAAAGAAAAGTTTCATCTAATGGAGGGCTAATCTCCTCCTATTTAAGGGGAGGGATTTCTCTCCGTTGTTCCTCACCTAGTCGAGCCTAACTGCGGGAGGAATGAGGAGTTGCATCTTATTAAGGAGATAGAGGTTTTCTTGCATTTCTCGAAGAAAATAAAAGTTTTTTTATTTTTAGTAATTGTTAAAAGTTTTGTAGTTCGAAAATAATTATCAATCCATTAAAATTTATATATTAGATTAAAATATAGCATTTATAGTTTTTAAGATATTTTTTATCATCTTTTTAAAGTTTTTATTTTTGAAGTTAAACATATAAAAATTTTACATATTTTATATATTGATGCATGATATTTTTTTGATATTACAGTTTATCATTCAGCCTTGTCTAGAATAAAACTTTCATGTTACACTAAAAATCTAAAATTCTTGATATTCTTTTATCTTAAATTTAAAATATATTATTATAAAAGGTTTAAATTTTATTTTATTAGATTATATTGAGATTGGGTATATATTGAATGTATGATTGCTAATTGTTATTAAATTTAGAAAGCTATTTTATTGTATTAAACCTTATCTTCTAATCTTATCTTTTGTTTTTTATTATACATATTTTTTAGTGAAAATATGTTGTTCATGAAATTGGATAGAATGTGGGTTGAAACAACAGTAAGTTAAGCCAAACCCATGGATCAGGTCATAGCCCATTGGCTAGGCCCAATCAGTCAACCCATAGGCCAAGCTTAACCCGCGGGTCAGGCCATAGCGCGTAGGCTAACCCAACCCAACATAGGTAGTCATGTGTGACTCACATGATTAATTCACGAGCCAAAGTCTGGCCTAGCCTAGTGTGGTACATGCATAGCCATGAATAGTGCACATAATCAATATATGAGCTGACCTAACTTAGCCTAGTATTATACATTTTTTAGATTTGAGCCCAACTATTGATTGAACTAAACCATATTTGATTAGTTATATCGATTCAGGGTGATTTCAAATTAGTTGACTTATTCAACTCAGTTTAACCTTGATTGAACTTAATATAGTCTAAATTATACTAGTCTAAGATGATTCCAAACTAGTAAATGAGGATTTGAGATCGATTCAACTAGATTCTAGTTAAATCTAATTTAATTGGACCAATTAAATTAGAGTTTAATTCAATTAAGGGTTAATTAGTAGTATTTGACATGAATGATGTTTAAAAGCGATGTTTTGATGTGTTATTTCATCCCAATATAGATATGACTATTGTGAGATGATGTTACTTCCCTATCGAGGGCAAATAAGGTGATTTCCTTCGGGGATTAGTGGACTGTCAGACGTGACAGTTGGATTGTGCCTTTATCCATTATTGGGAGGAACGTATCCCCACTTTAGTGGGTGAGGGATGCCACTTCATCCATTATTGAGAGTACGATATAAGTTTATCTCCATCCGCTGTTAGAAGAACATAAACTCATCCCGCATGATAAAGCCTCTCTATTCGCCATTGAGAGAGTGCTCTTTCGAGTATTTGATACATGCCAATGGGATGATGGATAATTGATTTTTGATTATATATTTATTTTAAGTTGAGTTTTGGGATTCATACTCAACGTTACTAAATTTTATTTATTTATTATTTTCAGAGCAGTCTCCCACGATCACTAGATCGGGGTCCAGTAGAGAGAAGACTTTTCTCTACATTTACTTAGAGCCACTTAGATATTTCTTGGAGTTTATATTACCATGTTCTTCAATAAATATTTTTCACTTATGATTTGATGAATAAATAAATTATAATAAATATTTATAAATTATGACTAAAGTAATGAAATTTATTTAGCTCTAAATGTGTGGAAAGATGTGATACTAAAAAAAATATCTAGGATGTAACACTTTTTATGGTATGAGAGCATAGTATAGGGTCGGTAAGTGTTTAAGTTTTTTGATTGACTTTAACCAATAACTCTTTTTGATCTATTATATGAGTAACTGAGCCAATTCAAAGGAACGCTATTCCTGTCACTTAGGGCGTTCGTGGTCATAATGATACTGGCCTACACATTCGGAGAGATGCTTGAGCAATCAATAATTTAAAATTTTTACGTATTATAGAGCAAACTTAATCCTCACATACACCTATCACTAATTATTTGTCAATTTCTCCCATCACCCAGAATGCACCTCATACTCCAGCACCTATCAATACTCTAAATGATGTACATGGAGTCCTCGGTAATATTAGATGATACTTTAAGCATCATGAGGAGTGAGATAGAGCTCCATTGGGTTGAAATAATATTTTGGATCAATTTTAAAAGATTGAGAATACCTATTTTTGAGGGTAAACTAGATCCAATTGTTACTAAATGTTGGATCCACTAAGTGGAGAAGATATTTGAAGCCATCAAATGCAGGAAAAATCAGAAGGTGTCCTTCGCTTCTTTCATTTTAGAAGGGAAGACATACACTTGGTGAATCTAAAAAATGAGGATGTTGAAGGCTAGAGGCAATACGATGACATGAGAGCAATTTAAAGATGCATTCTATGAGCAATTCTTTTCTGATTTTTTTCGCTTTGAGAAGCAACAATAATTCTTTAGCATCCACTAGGGAAGTTATTCAGTAATTGAAGATGATCATTATTTCACTGAGCTAGCCCAGTGCTATCCACATATTACTTTTAATGAAAATCATAGGTCTCGCCACTTTGAGAGAAGACTTCATCTATTAATTAGGAAGTCCTTTACAGTATTGATGTTACCAATATATGCTGAAGTGCTAAATCAAACTCTGGTGATGGAAAAATTGGATAATGAACTGCAATAAGCAAATGATCGAAAGTAATCATTTAGTGTTGCACTATCTATGTATGGGGGTCATACTTTGGACCCTCAAAGAAAGGCCAGGGCAGACAAATCCGACATCAACCGACAAGAGCTCCCAATAATCAAGTTGTCATAAGATGTTATTTATTATGAAGACAAATCATGTTTCCACCTCTTGCCCTATAGGATAATGTGTATGCTTTTATTATCAACAATCGAGGCACATGTCGAAAGACTATCCATGAAATCAACATCAACACTAAGCACCACCCCAAACAGTTGAACAACAATAGACAAGACCTAGAGAGGGAAGTCAAGCAAGGGTCTACCCGCAGACCCATCTAGATGCTAAAGCATTGTGATCTATCATTAAAGGTATCATCACACTTTATGGTATGCATACATATGTGCTTATAGATTCTTGTTCTATATATATTTTTATATCACCTTATTTTGTAATAAAATTACATAAGAATCCTGAGACAATGAATAAAGTGTTAATGATAGCAACACTAGTTGGAGACTCTCTAATAGCTGATCAGAAATTTAGAAACTATATTATTACTATTAGAAGTCATGATTTACTAGTAGATCTTATTCTACTAGAATTTTAAGATTTCGATGCTATTTTGGGTATGAACTAGCTTTCAGCACATCATGCAAGTGTCAATTATTTTCAAAAGATTGTTACTTTCTTACCCCCTTGATCAACACCCTTTTAGTTAATTGGGATTCAAGAAAAGCTCCCTCATATTATTTCTGCCTTAATGTCATTCAACTATTACTAAAAGGATGTCAGGAGTACTTGACATTCATTTCTGGAGAAGAATATAAGAAGTCATTATTAAAGGATATCCACATTGTGAGGGATTTCCGGATGTTTTTCTTAAAGATCTACTTAGACTACTACCAGACAAGTAAATTGAATTTACAATTGATATTCTACCGGGCACTGTAATTATTTCTAAATCCCATTATAAAATGACACCAATTGAGATGAAGGAGTTAAAGAAACATATTCAAGAGTTTTTGGACATGAGTTTTATTCGACTCGGTGTATCACCTTGGGGTGTCTTTGTCCTATTTGTGAAAAAGAAAGATAAATCAATACGACTATATATTAATTATAGATAGCTCAAATAAGTGACTGTAAAGAATAAATATCCCCTTCCCTGAATAGATGACCTATTTAATCAGCTTTAAGATACTCAAGTATACTCAAAAATTGATTTGAGATCCGGATATTATCAAATGAAGATAAGGGAAAGAGGTATATAGAAAACTATTTTTAGAACCAGATATGGTCATTATGAATTTTTAGTAATGCCCTTTAGACTCACAAATGCATTGACTACTTTCATAGATCTCATAAATAGAGGGTTTCACACTTATCTTGATAAATTTGTAATTGTGTTCATCGATGACATCTTGATCTACTCCAAAAGTAGGACGGAACATAAACATCATCTTAAGATAATTTTAGAAGTCCTAACCAAAGAAACTATATGTCAAATTGAGCAAGTGTAATTTTTGGCTCAATGAAGTTATGTTTCTCGGTCATGTAATTTTGAATGCTGGTATATCTGTTGACCCCAAAAGATTGAAGTTGCGATAAAATTAAATCAACCTTCAATGCTTCGGAGATCATAAGCTTCTTGGGCTTCGTCGGACATAATAGAAGATTCATAGAATGATTTTCAAAAATAACAACACCCTTGACCAGGTTAATACAAAAGAATATAAGTTCATGTGGAACGATAAATATTAACGAAGTTTTTAAGAATTGATGCTCATATCTAAGTGATTCCTTCAGAGAGAGAAGGTTTTGTAGTGTATAGTGATGCCTCACTACAAGGAGTTGGTTGTGTTCTAATACAAAATGAGAGGGAAGTTGCTTATGCATCTAAGTAATTGAAGCCTCATGAGAAGAAATATCATATTGATGACTTAGAGCTAGTACCTATCATTTTTTCATTGAAAATTTGGATGCATTATCTCTATGGACAAACTTTTGAAATATTCACATATCATAAGAGTCTCAAGTACATTTTCACATAGGATGAGTTAAATATGAGACAAAGAATATGATTGAAATTTCTAAAGGATTATAATTTTAATATCAACTATCATCGTGCGAAGGCTGCTAATGTAGTCGATAACACCTTAAACATAAATACTCTAAGTCTTGTAGCCTATATGAATATTTAAAGGAATTATATGATGACAAAGTTAGTAGATTTAAAACTAATTTTTATCGGAGACAAATAAATGTTTGCTTACATGTTTGATGGCATAATTATATTTGGTAGAAAGAATTAAAGAAAGTCAAAAGGAAGATGCATATCTTTAGATGATAGCTAAGAAGATAGCTCAAGGGTCTAGACCCGAATTCCTCCTGAATAAAAATGGTTTGTTACATTTCATAACCGACTTTGTGTTTCAGAAAGTCATCTAATAAAGATACAATATTGGAGGAGGCACACATATCAATATTTAATATTCATCCCAGGACTACCAAGATATACCAGGATTTATGCTAAAACTACTTGTGGTGTGGTATGAAGAGAAACATAACAGAGTTTATCTCTAAATGTTTGACATATTAGTAGGTGAAGGCAGAACATTAAGTACCTGTGGAAAAATTACAAAGGATTTTAATTCCTGAATGGAAGTGGGAGCAAATTACCATAAATTTTGAGACAAGATTACCTAAGACTGCAAAATGATATGATGAGCTTTGGGTAGTAGTAGGTAGACTTACTAAATCTACTCACTTCATCCCTATTAACAAAAAGTATTAATTAGATAAACTAGCAAGCTTATATATTAAGAAAATTATTCGATATCATGGGGTGCTAATTAGTATTATCTCAGATAGAGATACAAGGTTCACTTCTAAGTTTTGAGAAAGTATGCAAAAATCTTTAGGCACATAGTTAAAGTTTAGTATGATTTTTCCCCCCAAACTAATAGTCAATCTGAGAAAATAATACAAACTCTTTAAGATCTCTTAAGAGCATGTGCTTTGAACTTTGGTATAAGTTGGGATATGCACTTATACATAATTGAGTTTTCTTATAATAATATTTATCACTCTAGTATATAGATGACCCATTTAAAGCTCTTTGTGGAAAAGTGTAAATCACTTGTGTATTGGGATAAAGTAGGAGAACGGAAGCTTTTAGGATCTAAATTAATTCAAAAAAAATATTTAAAGTGTCACCAACCAAGAGAGTGATGAGATTTGGTAAAAGGGGGAAGTTAGTCCCTAGATTCATTGGCCAATTTGAGATCTTACAAAAGATCTAGCCTATGGCATACAGATTGGCATTGCCCCCGATTTTGAATGGTATTCATAATGTATTTTATGTCCTTATGCTCCAAAGATATATCAAACATTCATCACATATCATATTTTACTAACCTCTGCAACTAAGAGAAGTTGCCACTTTTATAGAATAACCAACCAAGATATTGGAAAAGAACATATTCTAAGGAATAAAGTTATATTTAGTCAAGATTTATTATCATCATTCAAACAAAGAGACAACTTAGGAAAGAGAAGAAGATATGTGACAGCATTATCCCATCTATTCTCTTAAGGTATGCTAAATTTAGAGACCAAATTTTCTGTAGGAGGAGAGAAATATAATCAAATTAAATATTTGATTTAGGAATCTATTCTTTACTTTCTTACTTGTCATTGCAATTTAGGAAACATTAATTCTTATTTTCTTGTTTGTCATTGTGAATTAGGAAATGACTATTAAGAATTCCAAATAGGATGATATCATATTTGTTAACATATTAAATAAAAATTATATTAAATAAATATATAAAATTTAAAGAAAAAATTTCTTTAATGGATGGCTCACCGGGAGATATTTCTCTCCTTCATTTCTCATCTAGTCTAGCCTAGCAACGGGAGGAACTATGAGTTGTATCATACTGAAAAGATGTAGGTTTCCCTACCTTTCTTGAAGAAAATAAAAGTTTTTATATTTTTATTAAGTTTTGAAAGTTTTGTAGTTTAAAAATATTTATCAATCCTTTAAAATTTTTATTATTAGATTAAAATATGACATTTTTAGTTTTTAAAATATTTTTTGATTATCTTCTTAAGGTTTTTATTTTTGAAGTTAAGCATGTTAAAATTTTATATATTTTATATATTAATGCATTACAATTTATCATTCAGTCTTATTTAGAATAAAACCTTGATGTTAGATTAAAAATATTCTCTAAAATTCTTGATATTTTTTAATCTTAAATTTTTTATCATTCAGTCTTATTTAGAATAAAACTTTGATGTAAGATTAAAAATATTCTCTAAAATTCTTGATATTTTTTAATCTTAAATTTAAAATATGTTATTATGAAAGGTTTAAAATTTATTTTATTAGATTATGTTGAGATTGGGCATGTATTGGAAGTATGATTGCTAATTCTTATTCAATTTAGAAAATTATTTTATTATATTAAACTTTATATTCTAATCTTGTCTTTAGTATTTTTATTTATGTATAATTTTTAATGAAAATATGTTATTCATAAAATTGGATTGAAATTGCCCGTAGGCTAAACCCAACCTATGGGTCAGGCCATAACCCATTGGCTAAGCTCAATCAATAGACCAGGCCCATTCCATAGGCCAAGCCCAACCCTCGTCATAGTCCATAGGCTAACCTAACCCAACCTAACATTGGTAGTTATGTGTGACTCAGACCCAACTTGGTTTGGTGCATGCACAATCATGTGCAATACACATGATCAGTATATGAGCTTACCCAACTTAGGCTAATATTATACATTTATTAGATATGAGCTCAACCATTGATTGAACCAAATCAGATTTGATTAGTTAGATCGATTCAAGGTGATTCCAAATTGATTGACTTATTCAAGTCTATTTAATTTAGATTGAACCTAATCTAGTCCAAATAATGCTAGTTTAGGATGGTTCCAGATCAGTAAATGAGGATTTAAGATCGGTTTAACTAGTTATATTTAAATCGAGTTTAATTGGACCAATTGAACTAGGGTTCAACTCAATTGAGGCTAATTAGTAGTATTTGACATGAATGATATTTGAAAGAGATGTTTTGATATGTTATTTCATCATGATATAGATATGACTATTGTGAGATGATGTTACATCCCTACCGAAGGCAGGTAGGATGATTCCCTTCAAGGATTAGCGGGTTGTCGGACATGATGACTGGGCGATTCCTCCTTCTGCTATTAGGAGGAACGTATCCCTACTTTGGAGAGTAAGGGATATCACTCCATCCGTTGTTGGGAGTGCAATACGAGTTTGTCTTCATCCGTTATTAGGAGAATATAAACTCGTTCCGTAGGATAAAACTTCTTCATCCGCTATTGGGGGAGTGCTCTTTCGGGTATTTGATATACGCCAATGAGATGCTAGATGATTGATTTTTTATATGTATTCATTTCGATTTAACTTTTGGGATTCGTACCTGAATTTTATTTATTTTTAACTTTCAAAACAGCCTCCCACTGGTGCTAGATCGGAGTTCAGTGGAGAGGGTGTCAGGTAGAGCCACTTGGATATTTCTTCAAGTTGATATTACCATATTCTTCAAAAAATATTTTTCACTTATGATTTGATAAATAAATGGATTATAATAAATATTTATAAATTATGAATAAATGGATGTTATTTATTAGGCTATGTATGTGTAGAAAATATGTGTTCCTAAACAAAAAAGTCTAGGATGTGACACGTTGACTAGTGACACTCATGGATGTCGCAACATGTCGTTGTGCCCCACACATCTGCTTCATCACATTTGTTTTTTTTTTTTTTTTTGCTGTGCAATCGTTGAAAATCATGGCTTTCGTCGTCCAACGACCATGACCAACAAATGACGTTGCAACGGTACTATTATAGTTGTCGCACGTAGTGGTACTGTTACAACCACTGCAGTTGCATAGGCAACAAGACTATTGCAATCGCCCGCATGTAGCAGCACTGCTACAGTCGCCTGCGACCAAGGTAGGCCAACTGTTATAAGGTTACTGTACACAAGCAGTTATGCATGTGACAATTGTCGATTGTTGTACCCTATGACACTTCCGCTATATGCAACATTACCTATACGCAATTGTGTTACTCGTAATTAGGCTAGCAACCATGAGAGGCCATCACTCCTCAACAATACTATTGTGGACAATATATTTATGGTAGTCCATCGATCAAATACGGTAAACCTTACATCACTAGCAAACAAGTAACTGGACAAACTAAGTAAAGATATAAACTAACAACCATAGACAAATCATTCAATCATCATGAATCAAAATTGAATAATACATTTTCATAAGCAAAGGATGCTAATAAACAGATATAAGGTATTTGATTTTAAAATATGACTTTAATACTAATTATAAGAATAAAAATTATGATTATTCTATTGTTATATTGAAAACTGAAATCAAATAAAGATAGATCTAATTTATAAATTCAGAATGACTTTATATGATCTCATTCAGAACTAAACTCACATTCTATTCTTGATAAATATCGATTATAAAATAAGGGAGATTGAGAATAAATCTATAATCTTAATAAATTTTATTCATTATTATTTTATAGGAGAGAGTCAAAGGTATATGATAGATAATTAGGAGAGTCACATCCATTTAAAGAATTCTATTACAATTAATTTTTTTATTTTTTATAATTATAATCAGAATTAATTTAAGTTATAATATATATTTTTCTAATTAGACAACGTGGAAGAATCTAATGGACCGTACGACGTGTGACGTAGAAATCTTGGGCATCCAACGCCCACCACCTCTCCCTCCGTTCACGACATCTTGTAGAACCCACTGCTTGTCCCTGAGCCTAGTCCAGCGATGGTCGCCAAGCATCATCTTCATCCTCGCTCCAGAGAAATTGTTTATATAGCGAGGAGGAAGAAGCCTCCTCGATGGAGCGGAAATGGAATCCGAAATGTAGTTGGTTGAGCGCAGCAGCCCATCATCTCATCTGTGCTGCTTGTGGAGTTCGAGTCCTGCTCGATCACAAGCTCCTGTTTTCCTTGTAGGATATCTTTTACATCACAAGCCCCTTGAAACAATGCAAAAAAAGTTAACAGTTGAAACGGTCTCTAAATATCAGCTCATTTGATCATAACATGGAAGTTGGATAACTGTTCGCAGGAGTAAACATCACAGAATGCTACTCTGCCTCTCAAAAATGCTGCGGAGACAGGCAGCAAATTAAATTTTCACAGTAAAAAACACAACCCTGCAACATCTTCTTATAGGCCAATCTCCATTGTATAGCATATTTCCATCTCTCCAGGGATCTCCCGGCCTTTACCGGCATTCCATTGTAATCACCAGCTTCCACTGTGAGGCCATGAGCTTCGAAGAACTCCCTGAGCTCGCTCGTACGAGGTAGCACCACTGTTGAACTCAGACAGGAAGGATGGTCTATCATTTTGTCGATTGTACTCCATAACATGCCGTCTTCACCTATTGTGGTCTTCAATCTCGCCAATATGTCTGTGCAGTGTTTAGCCAACCATTTCATGATCAACACCTCGTTCTCCACTGACACCATAGATCCGCTATAAATTCGATTCCCAACTGTTCTGCGGAGGTTCATAGGTGTAGCCCACAAGCGTAGAGCACATAGCAAGGCGAATGAAGGGACTCCATCATGTTGGATGTACAGAGAATCTCTGGGCCAACTACTTGATGTGCATACTTCAGCCTTTAACTCGATGAATGCCTTGTCGTTTGGATTTTCTTTCAGTACAAAACCATAATGCTCTAAGAGTTCTAAGTTAGTGTATGTTCCGTAACCAAGAAGAACCTGTGAGGAACAGTGTATCAGATAAAGCAGTCAAGTCAGATGTTATGAGCAGTCCCGGTAAAATTTGAGCCTAAACCAACAGAAGACAAACCAAGGTTGAAATTCACAAATCCATTAAGAGCATATTTAAATTAAGGTTCTCTCAGATGCATATATTGTGTCAACATAGGCATCAAAATCATAAGGTGTAGAATATTCAAAGCATTAAAAAAGCATTTACAGACCCCTATACAAGTTCCTATAGGAGTATTTTATATGAATGCTCCTAAATATGAAGATCTACCATAAGAAAGTACATTGCTGTGGTATTGATTGTCCTCACAATAGCGAGCATTTACTAGTTGCTGCCGAACACTATAAGATTTTTTTTTTTTTTTTTTTTTTTTGTGCAAGTGCTTTGCCTCAATACAAATTATGTTGCTACCTCGAAGTTTAAAAGATAGTTTCCCACATAAGATATAACTAAAATGAACCACTGTATCTGATTTAAATTTTGTCAGAAACGCACCTGCTCCCCCTTTTTATATCTTTTTCTTGCATAAAAGCAATATGAATTCATATTTTCGTCGTATCCGCCATCTGTCAACCTTTGCAAGAAACCATCAGGCTGGGCAGCATTATGAACTGTCCCCTCCTGACTGCTATGCTCGAGCAGTTGAATACTCAAGCTAGTAGTTTCTGGCTTACTGTCCGACATTTCAGGGGAATCGTCCTCATCAGGTGCAGCATAATTAAACAAATCACCAACAGGGCATAAGCAACCGGCACTATCCCACGGTATATGTAATGTACGAGAAGATATCTTCAAGCAGAAACAGAAAAAAGGCTGGTCGTGAATATTCAAGTGACCAAAAGAAAACGACAAAGGGCTAAATTCAGTAATCCATAACTTACGGTTGCTGAAGCCCAAAGCCATGACCTAAAAGTTAAGAGTTGAGGTTTAAGGTCCAGGTCCTGCATCAAGCCAACAGCTTCTTTCCACTCTGACTTTGCTATAACAACAGCCTTCTCGGAAACCCAAATAGCATCTTCAACCTGGTAATCAGATGAATTATTTTGTCAAATGGCTCATAAGCAAGCAAATCTTGACAAACCATGAACCTAATTGTATATAGGGAAACATCTTTACCAAACATTACTTGCAAAGCCTGAACTTCAAATCTGGTGAAATTTGCTAATGTATTATAACTGCGAGGCAACTGCACCAGGTAAGGGTACCATCGAGAGCATCTTCCCTTTTCCACCTCAGCCAATAGACATACAATCAGCATCTGCAAATCCATATTAATTGTCATAAATATACAAAAAGGATCATTGAGAAGAACAGTAAGAGAGGCTAAGAAATGAACTATAACCATATGAAGTAAGCAAAATGCCTGAATTTCTCAGAGATAGAGTTAAACTTGGATGAAGAAGGTTAGCATGTTTTAGTAATCTAGCAAATGATTTATGTAAACTCTCATCTTTAATTTAGACCAACAAGGGTTTAACAGATATTTCAAAGCCTATATACTTGAAAAATACCAACTACAACAATAACATTCCTGCTTTCCAAATGCACTGAAGATTTAAAAGAATGAAAGGTAAACAGTTTTTCACAACGAACTACTTACATGAAGTTTACTTGTAAATTCTAGATCTTGTGCATGATTAAAAATAGCCATGTGACCAATATTCAGATTTAAAATTCTCATGCATGATGAACTCAACAATAGTCTTATACAACCAAAAACGCTTGATGCCATAAAACATTCTCCATATATTCAATGTGATTAGCTCCTTATAAGTGTCTTACAAAACTTTCTTATATGCTAAATTGGCAGATTACATTTGCTCGATCCCGAGTGCTCTATTGTCCTCTTTTCATATAATGCCAGTTTAGTAGCCAAGATGTTGTGTACATAATTTACCACAACCATCTTTGACTTTGTTTGATGCAAGGCAAGGAGAAAACCAAAGACTTAACAAAGATAATATTCAAAGCCCTATGATTTCTGCAAACTTATTGATAAAGTGTTCATAAGATTGTCAGATTACCTACATAAGTACAATATACAAAAAGGCTGTCCTGTATCAACATCTTTGGGGATTCAGCAAGTCTTCTACGTACTCTAAAATTCAAATTCTTAAGTATCAATCTCATAGAAATAACATCAGAATCAAATGGAAAGTCCCACAAAGTAGACTTATTTTTTTATGTTCTATATTGGCCATATTTTGGGCCTTAATTGCTTCATTCTGATTTCTCTTAAGTTAAGAATTGTAATTCTCAGAAAAACCATGATTTCTAGTCTCTCAACCAGCTGCTCTTCAGTATTTTGCTTAAGCCGCACAATAGTAGACATATCATAGATGTCATATCCAACGATAACAACGGCAATTAAAATCTGAGCACGTCTTAATCAGCAAAAGACAATAAATGAGAGAATAGAAAGACCTGAGTTGGAGAGAGACGATGCTGGTGCCTCTTGACGCAAGATGCAAACTTTTCATCAGCCATCGCGCTGTCGGTCGTAAAAAGAGCTTTCCTTGGAACTCTTAGTATCAACTCCCCCTTAACTAGGTCACGGGCGGCAGCCAGTCCTCGCCTGAAGAAGACCAAGACGAAACAACAGCAAAGCAGGACAATTCTCAGAAGAAGAAAGACCAAGAAGTAGAGCGAGAAGCGGAGAGGATGGAAGGATCACCCGCCGGCTTCAGAGAAGCAGGAGACGAAGAGGGTACGCCCCAGACAATAAGAAGAACAAGAAGAAGACGGCTCCACGGGGGAGGAGATAGAAGGCGTCGGAGGAGGCCATGGCGAGTCTGACATGCCCATATGCGCCGCCCACTTGAGGAGGGCGGCCATGCCTTCATCTCCTCCGCCGCCGCCCTCTTCGGCTGCTTCACCCATCTTCTCCACCGTTTGATCCGACTTCGCTTCTCCTTCCCCCCATCTTATAATAATAATACAAATAAATAGAATTTAAGTTGGACATTTATGCCAAATGGGCCGGGCTAAGAACTCAGGAAAGGCCCATCTTAATAGATCAGGCTTAACAATCCACTTTTGATTTCATCATTTATCCTTTGCAAATATAAATATATATGTATTTATGTAACTCACTTTTAATTTCATCATTTATCCTTGACAGATATATATATATATATATATATATATATATATATATATATATATATATATATATGTGTGTGTGTGTATTTTATGTAGTTTCATCATTTAACTTTTGCGAATATATAATATATATATGTTTCATCATTTATCTTTGGCATTATCAAGGACATGCTTTTGTTATAAAAGGAGAAGACATACTTACCCCTCAAGTGGTGGCCATTCATGGATGCCTACTATTAAACACACCAAGCTCAAATCTCAATGGCTCCAAATAAAAGCCAGTTGTGCTTTAGTTGGGTATTTATGTGCCAGGACAAACTATGCTGTCATCTTAGTGCTCCCAAGACAGCAAAGGTTAAATGATGGATGCTAAGTAGGGCAAAAAGATGGGCAGATGGGGTCCTCCTTTTAGTAGCTGTGTAATACCAAGCATTGACATCATCACAGTGAAGCAGCCAAAAGAGTGGTGACCTGAGAGGTTGGGCATGAATGTTCACAGTCAACTTTACTGAATTACCTGAAAATTTTAAGGCACAACAATCAGATGTCTCACACAATGTCAAATAATTTGACCTCAGATGTACACAACTAAACTACAGCCTCATCAAACAATAACACTAGCCTACATGATTTACTTCTAAGAGGAGGCTAAACTGTCAAGAGCCTCCTTTCTTTATAGGCTACACAACTTGTATAATCAGACATCAATGTCTAAAGCACCCTTTAGGGTATGCAAACCTTCCAGAGAAATGCTCCGACGGACTTTAGATCTTGAGACCTCAATGCGAGGGGGCAGATATAGTGAGAATCAGACAACCACAACCATCAGATTATCGGAAGTATTTCGTTGAAGTGCCTCTTGGACAAACTCTCTGGAGCATTGTTCCGGATCGTTGTGAATCATGAGCTCCTTCCTAGCTATCCGTCACAGCACACTGACTGCTCATGACATCCCATAAGCCATCACACCCCATTATCAGAAACTCATCTTCCTCCGTGAGGACCGTCACCTGCAGCTCAGGTTCAGCGCTCAAGGGGCAGGCAGAACCTTTTGTGCCTTCCATGTGCCAGTTGCCGAGCGCCCTTGCAGCTCAGGTTCAGCGCTCAAGGGGCAGGCAGAACCTTTTGTGCCTTTCATGTGCCAGTTGCCGAGCGCCCTTGCGACAGAGAGCTGGCCATTCAGATATGCGTCAATAGATTTTGCCGCCTAGCTTCTCGATTCTTAGCCTTTCGCTGTTGCAGCTAGGTTTATGGTCTCTGGGAAGTTCTATTGCTCGCCTACGCTTCCCTAGCAAAGCTCGGCAATCACCAGCATTTGCAATGAGCAGAGACCTACAAGGTACAAATTCTATAGTTAAGACCCAAGTACTAAGAACATTAAGCAATATTAGTGAATGTCAACGAGCAAATGCAAAGTCTAAACCACAAGGCACATGCATGCTCCGCCTTCACATATTATGAATTCTCACCTGTCAAATCTTTGACCCTAATTAGACCATGGTAAAACACAAAGAAACTACAACAATCACATTAACTTCCAAGTTTCTAGTCTAAAGGCTCGTTCTAGACAATTTTTTAGCTTTCATCAAACAAGAAATCCAACCCCTCACACTCATCTTCAGCAAAACAATGTAGTGATGTAAAAGAAAGAATGAAGGTTGCTTCAAGTATGAATTTGAGAATGTTCTTCTGAACAAAAGATGCTGCATCTGTGCCACCATGGCCATCAAACACCTGCCATATGAACTGCTTCATTTCAGCAACTTCTCGACGGTTGTTTGCTATGACCAGGTCTGACAAACTTTATGTTCAAAGAGACATTGGGGGATTTATTCTCTGTTATGAACGATAAAAGCTATTTAAAACCAAACATTTAGAACTCATTGACGTTATAATATCTATGAGATAACTGAGACAAACATGATTTCATGATTGAGAAACATATTGGGACGTCCATTGCCTCATCTGTGAACGATAAAAGTTATATCACACAACACGTTTAGAAACATCTTAACACCTAGACATTAAAAAAATGAAGAAGATAACTAACACAAACAACACATCAAGTTTATTAAAGAACTATTTACGTTGGATACAAACAAAAAACGAATTCCATATAAAGGTAGGCACACCCCATAGAAGGCTCCCGGTGATGAAAATTTCACGGAAGCTCCAAGATGCTCAATTAGATTATCTATGCAAACACATTCATCCTCCATAGACAGCTTCGGCCCCATCTCAGATCAGCTCCCCGAGCGAAACACAGGCAGAAACCCAATCTGTTCTTCCGGTGGAAATATCAGTGCTAGACTCTCAAAATCAAATTCCTAGAAAGCTTTCATAAACATAATCAGCAGATTGGAATAGATATCATCATCAAGAGAACAACAGAAGGCAAATGAACAAACCAGGCAAGCGGTGTTCACAGAATGTCGAATAACCGAGAGATGTCGAGGAGGCTTCCCACAACTTTAGTTTCTTTCCTGTTTTCTGGAGTCTTAGGATCTTCACTGCCAGAACTGAGTGAAGATCCATTATCCACGTCCCGTTTCCTACCGTCTAACATGGCCAATGTGAGGGATAATCCCGTAGCAGCTGCCATAATCCTAAGCAAACCCTTTGAGAGCACAATAATTTCTTCGAACCCACCTATATCACAATATCGCCGCTCTTCTGACTTTTCAGGTATCCCAATGGATCCAATCAAAACTTCCAAAAAGTTGAGACACCCAACATTCCAAAAAGTGAACTTCTCTTTTGCCCCTAGAGCTATCCAAGCCGGGAGAAGAAGCCATGTTTCTTGTGGGTATTGAATCCAGATATCTACAATATCTATATATAGAACTGAAAACGCCAATAGATCCTCCGACATCCCTAAACTATCCGCACAAACAACCAATATTGCATCATCCAAGAAACAAAAGTCCTGATCTTTATCGCCAAACGATCGAATGATTTGAAGTGCAAACTGCTGCCCAAAAGGCCATCCACATGCCCTTAACAAGACCTCAGGAAAATTCACCAAAATCCCACCTTCAGCACAAAAAGCTGAAGAACCAAGCGATATAAAGCGTAACAACAGCTATAACAGATCAAACCCTCAGAATGAAGAAAAAAACACCCCCGAGTGCAAAAGACTCAAAACATAAAACCATTACCACCAAGTTCATCGACCGGCAGCACTTCCCTTCTCCTTCCCTCCTGTGAAGACCTTCGTTTCTCTGAGAAGAGGAGCAGAAATTGCTCAAAATAATCGGTGAAATAAGAGGGAAAAAAAAAACCACAGCTTTGAAGGAGCCGTAAGTTGCGGACCCTCTTACAGTTGGAAGGCACGACGACCGGCGATCGGAGGTCACCCGTCCGCGCCACCAACATCAGAATCGTCGGGTGGTATGAACCGCGGCGGACACCTGCCGGGATCACGGTTCCGAGGGAAGTATCGGGGTGGGATGCCATGTCGCTACCCCGCCGTACGATCCGCAGCCTTGGACGGTTGAGATTGTCCCGGTGGAGTAGTTGGATCCGGTGGTGAATTGCCATGTCACACAGTGAATCTTTGGGATTTCAGCAATTTGGATTTGGCTGTTAGTTCTGCTTGGTTCGGAGAAACAGTGTTCTTCTGCTCCATTAAAACTTATGACAACTTGCTCTGCAATTGCTTCTTCCATGGCTTCCATGTTCAAGAATCAAAAAGCTTACCTTTTCCACTCACAATTATAGCAGAAAATTTAGGCAATAGAAAAGTGCTTGCATTGTCTTACTGTAATATTTGAGTTGAAGCAACAACACTACTTTGTCAGAATTTAAGTTGATGCCAAGAAATGTATCCATCATGACCCCATGATGAGATCACTATTAAAGCCAGAAATTTTTCTATAGGAAAATGTAATCAAGAATCTGCATGGTTGACTTCGGAACACAATTTGTCTACCCAATTCTCACTACCTTCACCAAGAGTTATTGGGAAAACCTCCAAAGCAAGTACCAGTACATCATGATGCAACAATGTAGTGAATACCAAATGCATTTGTGAGATCTTGATTGCAAAATCATCAGTAGTTTTCTTGGCTGATCTGATATCACTTCTTCTTCTTCTCCTCCTCCTTCTTCTTCTTCTTCTTCTAACATTCTTCATATTCTTCTGACCTGGACATAATGTAGACACAATGTTATATGGGGAAGAGAAGCTTTGAACAAGTAACCAACCCTCTCTTGCAGTGGCACAAGATTATGTGTCTTCTTTGATGTAGTTATGGAAGTAACTGTTAATAATCCAGAATTTTGTTTAATTTTTTATAATTAATGATTAGGGATCTAAATAAAATTTAAAAGTCAAATGAAGCACAGGTAAAAGTTGCTGTCTTCTGACATCTTATGGTATCATCAGTCTCTGTTAAAAATTGTTCAGACGAGAGGGGGAAAGGAAGGTCCATCTTTTTCTCATACCTTCATTTCAGCTTGGAGGTGATGAGCTGATTGCCTTCCCCTTTTTCTTAGATCCAACCATGGTAAGCAATCTCTTCAGCTGGTGATGCAGCAAGTTCCAGATAAGCATGCAGATCATGAGAAACTAGCATTTGGAAGGCAAAATGACAAGCAAGTACAGGGGATTCCAAGATTGTTGGCCAACAGATTGCAAACTCCATTGCTCATGATCTCTTTTCCACATAAAATAATTTTTCCCTTAAATCTCTTCCTTGATCTACATAGGCTCAGAAATATGAAGCCATAACATTGTCTAACCATACTAGCAGAAGCATGATAAAGCCATTGATGCTGGTAGGGTCATGATATGGTTCAACCACAGTATCATGGAGACAGAGAGCTTTATAGAAGAAAGAAGCAAGAAAGAGAAGCAGAGGACCAAAAAGCAAACAGTACAACTACAATAGAGACGAAACCCAGAGATCAGCTTCAGAGAAACCAGCAAACCGATCGTGGTTGCACAAGAAAGATCTTGTACCGTTGATTCGCAATCTTGATACTCTTTCGACAGCCTCTCGCGATCTTGTTCCATCTCACCTTTACGGCTGACGCAGTCCTTTAGTTCCTGACGGAACACGAGAAGCGGATAGGAAAACAAGCAAGGCAGGAGAAGAGCTGGGGCGACGCGGGAGGGGAGGCAGAACACGAACCTGTTGCCAAGACGGACCCTTTCTGACAGCCCGCAGGGCCTCTATGATCGGGACGATCCGTTCTTGGAGGCGGCGGCATTCTGCCTTGCAAGACTGGATCTGGTCGTCCAACTGTTGCTCCATGCTCACCTCGGCGTGGAAGCCGGTACCAGACGAGGAGGAAGAGGAGGGCGCGTAGGGGCTGTGGTCAGATTCTAAATCGGGCATCGGCTGGACTTCCTGTGGACTCATTGGGTAGCCCGATTCTAAATCGGGCATCTCCTCGTCTTCCGTTGGACCCATTAACCATGACCAAACCCTAGAAAGCCACATCGCGACGGCTGAGGGAGAGAGAGAGAGTGTGCGTGTATGAGCATATAAAGAGCGCGGGTTTCACAGTTCTTGAAACTGAAGGAGATGAGTCGGTTGCGGTTCGTTGCAGTGGGGATCGCTCAAAGGTCGTTAACCTACGTTGGTTGTTTCAGTTGCCTGTTATATGTTATATATACTCGTGTCGGACAGTGGAAGCTCCAAATTCTCGATTACTCTTCAAGCATCAGTATCGTAGAAGAAACACTTTGATCTGCTGATCACAAAAATGTCACACGCATCTCCTCGAGTTTTACATCCATCAGAAAAATGATTCGATGCACATCAAGCAATCAGTTTATGCTTCATAAACTTTGCATTCCTTGGTCTCTGGGTTTGTCTGACAGTAGTCTTCCAGGGGATCTCCGCTCCCCTGTGCGGGAATGCCAGGCCACTTGCTCGCCACCAGATGGGCCAAATCCACCACCCTTTGGCTATCCAAAGAAATCAAACAGTGTCAGTGTTTTCCAATGTGATCTGTTCTTCCCTATCCTTGAGGCTCGGAGAAGCAAAAAATCTCACCTGTAACCCCATTCGTTGTCGTACCAAGCAACCACCTTGACCATGTCATCGCCCATCACCATGGTCAGCGATGAATCGATGGTGGAAGACACGTCGCTGCAGCGGAAGTCGACGGACACCAGGGGCACGTCACACACCGCAAGGATTCCCTTCAATGGCCCCTGGGCCGCCTTCCTGAAGGCGTTGTTCACGTCCTCAGCCGCCATCCCTTTCTTCTCCACGTTCACCACCAGGTCCACCACCGACACGTTCGGCGTCGGCACCCGGAGGGCGATCCCGTTCAGTTTGCCTTTCAGCTGGGGCAGCACCAGCGACACCGCTTTCGCTGCTCCGGTGCTCGTCGGGACGATGTTAAGTGCTGCAGCCCTCGCACGTCTCAAGTCCCGGTGTGATGCATCCAGCAACCTCTGCACTAGCACACATGAACATAAAGATACTGGGAGAAGGAGATGAGCAACCGAGACTGTATCTAAAGGAGAACCTGATCCCCTGTGTAAGAGTGAGTTGTTGTCATGGTTCCCTTCACGATGCCTGCAAGGATTGGAGAAAGCAACGAACGAGCTCAGTAAAATGCACGGCGGTCTTCGCTTTCGGGTGGATTGCAGACACGAGCAATTCTTACCAAATTCTTCATCCATGACCTTCACAAAAGGAGCAAGGCAATTCGTCGTGCAAGATGCATTGCTGCAAGTAGGAAAGGAAACCAGTAAATATCATGATATTAATGGAACTACAAGGAAATTAAAGATCATCTTTGCCGCCCAACCTGACTATGTTTGACGCCTCGTGATGGTAGTCGCCTTCGTTCACGCCGACAACGTAGGTTGGGATGTCGGCTCCTTTCGCCGGTGCCGTGATGATAACCTTCTTCGCGCCGGCTTGTATGTGTTTTCCAGCTCCTGGGCCATCAACGAAGACTCCTGTCCCCTGTTTTTGGTGAACCATGCATGAGGTTTGTAAGCTCGAGATTTCTCATACCGGTGAATCCTTGACATCAAACTCTGTCAACAGTACCTCGATGACAATGTCGATTCCTAGCTCGGCCCATGGCAGCTTCAGAGGGTCACGATTGGAGACGACCTTGATGGGCTTGCCATCGACACTTATCGTCTCGTTGTCCACAGCCTTCACGTCAGCTTTGAAGGTGCCAAGCATGGAGTCGTATTTGAGAAGGTGAGAAGCCTATGGGAGAAGGCCTTGTCAGAAACTTGGAACGGCAGTAATGACACAAGCATCAAGTGCAGGAGCAGAAGAGGAGAGATGTATTATCGTACATTCTTGACACCGCCACTGTCATTTACGACCACCACTTCGAGTGGGGAGTCCTTCCGGCCGTGCCAGCAGCGGAGGAAGTTCCGGCCAATCCTCCCGAAGCCATTGATTGCAACCTTCAGCTTCGCGACGGTCTCCCCCCTAACAGGAACAGCGCTCGCAGTCTGAAGCAATGAACAGAACCAAGAACACAAGCATCAACTGACACAGAATCATGATTCTACAAACGGAACACCGCCTCACGATTTGCAAAGCAAAAACCAAGAAAATTGCAGGAAATAATCGATCACAAGATCGAATATTGACCAGATTAATAACATCTTGGTATTATAAAATCTTTAGTACACCGATGAAGCAGAGCAACATGCTTCCTGAAAGATAGACTTGAAAGTTTGCTGCTGTCATAGAACTTGCCTTGGTAGACAACTGGGAGGCCAATACATCGGAGAAGGATGCCTCTCTTCCATGGGTGGCAAAGGCGAGACATGTGTTCGATCTCAGCCCTGAGAATTCAGCAACCTCTAGCCTCTACATGCATGAAATTTAAATCATTCAACAAAAGTTTGCTACCATATCAGTCTTCAGAAACAAACACCATGCGATTCTAAGTTAACACTAGTAGCACTAGTACTGTTTCTAGCTGAAGTAGAGAGAGAGAGAGAGAGAGAGAGAGACCTTGCTGAAGGAGGTGTTGGCCTTGGTGTGGAACCTGGTGTTGGATGGGATTTTTGAGGAGGCGAGAGCTGCATGGCTGGCCATTGCTGCAACTGAGAAGCAGAAGGATTCCTAATGGGAGATTTATATGTCAAGTGTCTCAAATATCATCAGTCACTGGCATCACTCATTGCCTGTGTGGTGATGGGCTGAGGTGCATGAAGAAGGTCTCTCAAGGTGGGATGTCCGTGTGGCTGCAGAAGACCATCTTTTGGGGATAAGGAAATTGTGTCTGATATCACTTCTCAAACTGGGAGCCACTCATTTCCGCTGGATCGCTGACACCACAAACCCAGAAACGAGGGCAGCTAAATCCACCGCATTCCTCTACTGGATCTTCTTCTCCAGGCCCAGTCTTTCTCTCTCATCAACCGGTTGAACCATTATGAATCAACCCAATGAGATTATGTTTTGACATCTGAAACCCCAGTCAATAATATGGAAAGACACAACAGTCGTCAAAGACAAGCAGAGAGGGACATCTGAAACCTTGGCGCGGTCCATGCAGCTCTCGTCAGCTTCGGCTTCACACTCCTTTCGGAGCTAATAATGGCCGGCGAACTATTCCAATATCTCAGAAGAGAAAGTCCACGTAAAACAAATCAGTGGTTGGTGATTCCCCAACGAGTCATCCAATTACTCGTTAAATCTCTCTTCTTCTTCTTTTTCTTCATCTTATAAACTAAAGCCATGACTGCAGCTGCAGGAGAGCCCACCACTCGGAGTAGATTAAGAAGGTAGGCTTCTGGGGAGTTGCAGAGAGCACGAACATGGCAGGGAACGCCGGTGACCGGTCGTTGATGGACACGCTGACGTGGGCAGTGGCGCTCGTGTGCGCAGTGTTTCATGTTCTTTACAGTGTTCTCACCATGTCTCTCGCGCTAGCAAAAGTAAGTACTCTAAGCATCGAAAACTTCGATTTTTGTTCTCTGAGAAATTGGAATATAATGATTGATAGTTTTTAAATTCACATACTAATTACTAAGACCCATCAATTCTGATATGATTGACAGATGAAGAAATGGAAAGCCCAGTTCTCTAATGGTAGTTCTTGATCTCAAGTTGCAAGGAAATCAAAACCTCACAATCACTTGTTCTGCAGATCCTTCAAGGTTCAGGTTCACTCACCAGACATCTTTTGTGAAGCGGCATATGGGGCTTTCAATCGCCATTGGCATCAGATGGATAGTGAGATATTAATATGATATAATTTGGAGAAGATATTTAGGCAGTTCTTTGGATCAGTGGCAAAAGTGGACTAGTTGTCCATGGCTTTATCAATGTAATATCTTATTATTCCAAGTTTCCCTTTTGGCTCTCTTCCTCTGTAGCTTCTGATTGCTGAACATTATAACACTGATTTATGTTGGATTTGTTGAACTACTATAACAATGTATTGAATGCTATAAAAATATATAGGCACATTTGTCCCCAAACAGCAACTTTGATTTCCATAAGTGCATAAAAAGATCCTTAGAGGATGACTTCAAAGTGGTGGTGTGCATCAGGTTTCCCTATCTTACACTAAAATATCTCTGTATTAATTTTTTTTTTCTTAGGTAAGAAATTTCTCTCTTTCTCACTTTTACATGTCCATTTGTCAGTCAGTCCATTGTGGTTCATTGCCATCATCAGTCTACTTCTTGACATCAATGGTAATTACTTTTAATTGTATGCTCTTAGTCATAGAAATAGAATAATATATTACCAATCCTTCATGGCTATGATGCAGGATATCATTCCCTTGCATCAGTTTCTTTTGCCCCACTCATGATGATATTACAGTCCATGAGCTCTTTCCCTTTCTATTGTTGTTGGGGAGCAAGTCAGAATGATGCTGCAATGGTTTTGCAGGTTCTGTTGGTATTTGGCTTGAAATTAGAACTTGTCATCATAGAGATGGCTCAAGAGATCCAGAACAGAACTACCATAATTGGAGGAGCTCCAGTTGTTGAACCAAGCAACAAGTACTTCTGGTTCAACAGGCTTCAGTGGATCCTTTTCCTGATACACTTGACTTTGTTTGAGGGAAATGCAATGATCTCAGTTATCAATGATTCCAAATAAACCAACAACAATGGCATTCAACAGATTGTGTTCATCAACAGACTTATTTTATCTTCTATTTGACCTTTATACTTCTGATTACAGAATGCATTCCAGATGGCACATTGTCTGTGGACATGGCTGATAGTTTATCTTCTATCATGATGAACTTTTTGATGCATTTGATTGGCATTTTACTGAAACAGCCTGAATCATGTTTGCAGTATTGCATTCAACCTGAGATCATGCTTTTATGAGAGCTCTTGTGCAGCTACATCACTCTTCCATTATATGCTTTAGTGACACAAGTAAGTTGATATATTGGCAGTAGTAATGACATCATATCTACACATCAAGAACAATTTGCCCAAAATGACAGATGGGGTCACACATGAAGAAGGCCCTCAAGAAATTGAGAGAAGCAGCAAGGAAGAGGAAGAGGCTTAGGGATGCAGGAAATGGAGATGTTACACATGCATTTGCTTCATAAGTTCAAAGTTCAGGTCAACTGATGCTGAATGAACACCACCCTCCCTAAAGTTCTCTCTGTCAGAAGCTGATGAGTCTGAGATGAGAAGACCACCAGAGAGATTTCCCATTTGATTCACCTTATCATTGGGTATACATATTCTCTTCTTTTGTTCTTCTGAACTTGGATAGAAATTTATGAACACTGCAGCGATGGTTATGCAAGGAGGCTGACATATGAAACTTGCACAGATGAGAAGGGTACAGGTGACAGAAATTAACTCTGCCCTCTTTTGGGGGCATGTAGTATGCATAGGGTAGGGGTCAAGTGGGAGGGATGATTTATAGAGGTCTATGAGTTCATAGCTGCTGCAGTAATATTTCTATTGTTTTGGCATTTGTAGTCCCTCCATTGTACAGAAATAAGATAAGCTAGAATGAAGCCTCATGTATGCTTTTTGCCAGCCTACAAGTATAATATATTAATCCATCAAGGAGATAAAACATGTTTTGCAGGCACTTTTCACTTAGAATTTTCTAAAGGTGTTGCTGTGATATGTGATTACTGTTCACCAGAAGACCTTAGAGACTCTCTTCACTTTTATTTATATTGTGATCATTAGTTGGCAAAGGAACCAATCCAACCCCTACTAAATTTCACTTAGTGGAGAATTTGGTGTTTGCCTAGTAGATGTATTCAGCCTCCGAGTTTGCTGAGCAAGCACTCACTGGTTCAGGCCCGTGTGCGCTAGCTCGCCCGTGGTCTTCTCGGTACGGAGTGGGAGCCCGTCCGGATGTATAGTGATTCAGAGTTCGGCTTGGGAGGTCGGCTGTTGGAGTGGTGGAGTCCGGGTGAAGAGGGAGTACTCCAGTTCGGGTCGGCTGCCGACTCCTGCAAGAAGGTCGGGTCGGGTAGGTTCCAAACGTGACCCCTCCGAAGATCAAGTTAGTTCGTGTATTGGTCTTTTTTCTCCTCCCCTGCTCCGTAGAGGTGCAAGAGCTTTTATAGTGGGTGTTGTAGATCATTCGTACCTGGTAACCTTACTGCATTTATGGCTTACCAGGCCACCGTACCTTCCTACCATGCTTGCTGTCCTTGCAATGAGGCGTGTGTTTGCAGGTGGGGGGTGCCGACCTTTCCTGTGTCAGGTCGGCTGTACGACCACTGGTGCCGCCCGTATATCCGGCCGGTTACCTGCGTCGGGTCAGCCACGTCGGCGGGCCAACTGTCCGAGGGTGTGATGACTTGGCAGCCAGGTCAGCATCTGTCATATCATTCCCCCCCCCCCCCCCCCCCCCCTCCCTCCCCGGGAAGACCTTCTCGAGGCGCCTGATGAGGGTGCCGAAGATGAGGTCTTGTGCTTAACCGCTGGTTCGAGATCATCCTGAACTAGTTCTGAGTGCGGTCTTGGGGATTTCAAGTGGTGCGATGGTTGATCCGACCGAGCAGGAGCTCGGGAATTGCGATGTAGCAAGAGTCAATCCGACCGAGCAGGAGCTCGAGAATTGTAATGTAGCAAGAGTCGATCCGACCGAGCATGAGCTCGGGAATTGCGATCTAGTGAGAATCGATCCGACCGAGCAGGAGCTTGGGAATTGCAATGTAGCAAGAGTCGATCCGACCAAGCAGGAGCTCGGGAATCGCAATGTAGCAAGAGTCGATCCGACCGAGCATGAGCTCGGGAAGTGCAATGTAGCAAGAGTCGATCCGACCGAGCAGGAGCTCGGGAATTGCGATGTAGCGAGAGTCGATCCGACCGAGCGTGAGCTCGGGAATTACAATGTGGCGAGAGTCGATCCGATCGAGCAGGAGCTCGGGAATTACAATGTAGCAAGAGTCGATCCGACCGAGCATGAGCTCGGGAAGTGTAATGTAGCAAGAGTCGATCCGACCGAGCAGGAGCTCGGGAATTGCGATGTAGCGAGAGTCGATCCGATCGAGCGTGAGCTCGGGAATTGCGATGTGGCGAGAGTCGATCCGACCGAGCAGGAGCTCGGGAATTGCAATGTAACAAGAGTCGATCCGACCGAGCAGGAGCTCGGGAATTGCAATGTAGGGCTTTTGCCGAGGGTGAATCCTGGCGCGAATCCTGGGATTTGGCCGAGGGTGAATCCTGGCGCGAATCCTGGGATTTGGCCGAGGAAATGAACTCGGGCGCGAACCCGCTGGTCCGACCGAAGAAGTGAATTCGGGCGCAAGTCCGGAGATTTGGCCGAGAGGGTGAACTCGAGCGCAAATCCAAAGATTTGCGCCGAGAGGGTGAACTCGGGCGCAAATCCGAAGATTTGCGCCGAGAGGGTGAACTCGGGCGCAAATCTGGAGATTTGGCCGAGAGGGTGAACTCGGGCGCAAATCCGGAGATTTGTGCCGAGAGGGTGAACTCGGGCGCAAATCCGGAGATTTGGCCGAGAGGGTGAACTCGGGCGCAAATCCAGAGATTTGGCCGAGAGGGTGAGCTTGCTCTTTATTATCATGTGCATACTATCATACCTATGAGATAATATTATATTATATATATATACATATCTTTCGTCCTCTACCTAGGGTTTCGGTCAGAATTATGGCGCATTTAATGCACTGAGTGCTTTTTCGGGATGGCGGCGCTTCCTCTTACCTCGGGAAGCTGAAACAACTCCCCTGGGCGCTATAAGTTAGCTGTGGGGTTGGGTAGAGACCTCACTTGTTCATTTTGCCTTCTTCCTGCCTCCTTCTCGGACCACCCTAGCCATCCTTCGTCCCTTCGGCTCGGTAGCTCCTTTTGAACAGGTCGCGATGACCTCGTCGGACTCCTCGACTAGTGTCAGGGTCGTTTCTCCCTCGGGGTCGGGGGAGACAAGTCGGAGTGATCCCGAGGTTGGTTCCTCGGGAGCGTCTTCCGAGCCCCCGTCGCCTGTCGACGCGAGGGTTCAGAGGGATTTGGAGGTCATGATGTCAGATCATGATCTCGACACGACGGTGACTGAGGAGTCACTTGCCGTGATTAGGGAGCGATACAGCATCCCGACTGAATACGGGTTGCATGTTCCAGAGCCGGGGCAGCGTCCTTATAGCTTGGACATCCTCGGCATGTACATCTCAGTAGATGCCTTGGAGGCCGGTCTTTGGTTTCCTTTGCACCCTTTGATTGAGGAGTGCCTGAAATGGTGGAGAATTTCTCCCAGCCAGGTAGCGCCCAACTCGTGGCGTTACCTTGTGGTTTTCTTGGGTGAATGCCGAGGAGCCGGGATTATCCTGACTCGGGACTTGTTCATGGCGTGTTTTCGCCTATGCAAGAGTCGGGGCGGTTATTATCTTACCGCCCGAGTTGGTTTTAGGGTCAGCGGGGCACCTTCCAGTAACAAAGGTTGGAAGTCCTGTTATCTTTACGTTAGTGGTCTGGTTTGGGGGTTCGGGCTCAGCTGGTCGGCTCACCCGATCGGCAACGCCCCCCCTTATCTGTCCGAGGAGGAGACCGTCCTGGTCGACCGACAGAAGGGGATTCTTTCCCCTTCTCGTGCGATCAAGGAGATGACCGAGCTTTGGCTCGTCGAGACGGGTTTGAGTCCGGCCTCTAGGGGTACTAGCATTTCGCTTTGCTCTAGCTTTGTTAATTTCTTATTGACCTGTAAGTTGGGATGCAGAGCGGATGGATCTCGGGGAGCTTCGCTGGATGCCGAGAGTGACTGGCGGCAAGGCTCCTCCTACCCGTCCTACCGCCCGTGAGGTCGGCGCGTCTCCCGCGAGAGAGGCTCCGAGGGCTTCGTCGAAAAGGCTGGCTCCCCCCCCCCCCCCGACTGAGCAGGCAGAAGTTGCGGGGAAGCAGGCAGAAGAAGACGAAAGTGCTGACGAGAAAGCACAAGTCCCATGTCGGCGAGGGGGGGTCCCGCTCCCGTTCCAAGGGTAAGGAGCCCGCCGCATCGTCGAAGAGGCCCGAGGCGCCTGCTGGGTCCGAGGAGGGGGCCGCTTCACCGGTCCATGAGCGTCCGAGGTCAATGAAGGACCTTTTCAAAATAAAGGTTCACAAGGGCGACCAGGGCTATTATGCCCTGCTAATGTCTGACCTGGGGCATCAAGACCCCGAGAAGGAGCTAAAGACCCGGTGGGCGGGGCTAAAAAATTTGACTAAAGTGTGGAACAACTCGTCGGCAGCCGAGGAGTATGGAAGGGGGCTTCTTCATCCCCAACTGGCGCGGGAGCTGTACACGCTCCCCTCTGAGGTTCTGATGGCCCGAGCCACAAAGGAGATGGTCCTGGTAAGCCTCCTGACTTGTGTCTTAGTGATGTGAGTTTTTTTTTTTCCGTTGCTATATCCTAAAGGTTGTCCTTTCGTGCAGGGCCAACACTTCCAAATGGCGCTGGTTGACCGGGTTCATGATGCGGGTCGACTAATCACCTTCATGGACTATCGGGTTAAGCAGCTGCAAGAAGAGCTCGACGCCCTGAAGTCTAGGGGAGGACCCGAGGCGATTGCCGAGGTCGAGGAACGCGCGTCCAGGCTGAGGGAGGAGCTTGAGAAAATAAAGGGTGAAAAGGCTGAGGAGCTCCTCAGACGAGAAGCCTCGGAGAAGGAGCTGCAGGCGATACGGGGCCATCTGGGTGACGCCCAGCAGTTGCTGAAGGAGGCCCAAACCAGGGCTCGGAGGATGGATGACGAGCTGCTGCAGGCCGTGAAGGACCTAGAGCATGCCCGAGCTGAACTGCCGGGGGAGGCGGTCGCCCAGTACAAGGGGTCCCTCGGCTTCAAAGAGGGTCTGAAGCGGATGAGTCGAGTTACTTATGAATACGGGTATCGGGTGGCGCTAGCTCGCTTTCGCGCCCAATACCCTGATGCCGACATTGAAGAAGATCCATTTACCATCTACCCCGAGGACGACTCAGTGCCGATGGAGCGACAACAAGATTTTGACGACTCGGTGCCTCCCGAGCCCTGATTTTGCTATTCCCTTCTTTTTTTTCTTTTTTTTTTGAAAGCTTGTAACTCGGGTCGGGTAGCCCTCATTTTTGCTCCCGACCTCTTTTGTACTTGTTCCAAATCAATACAAGTCAAGCTGTTTTGCTGATATCGCTGCGTTTCAACTCGGTATAAGTTGTAATACAAGCCGGGTCATTTTGCTGACATTGTCATGCGTAAAATTTTTGCAAGTTTGTGATGTGTCAGGTTCTTGGCAGCACCTGTCCTCCATCGTTGCCAGCGTATAAGTCCCGTCTCGGACAACATCGATAACTCAGTAGGGACCTTCCCAGTTCGGGGCCAGCTTACTGCGGGACCCCTCCGAAGATCAAGTTAGTTCGTATATTGGTCTTTTTTCTCCCCCCTGCCCCGTAGAGGTGCAGGAGCTTTTATAGTGGGTGCTGTAGATCATTCGTACCTGGTAACCTTACTGCATTTATGGTTTACCAGGCCGCCGTACCCTCCCACCATGCTTGCTGTCCTTGCAATGAGGCGTGTGTTTGCAGGTGGGGGGTGCCGACCTTTCCTGTGTCAGGTCAGCTGTACGACCACTGGCGCCCCCCGTATATCCGATCGGTTACCTGCGTCGGGTCGGCCACGTCGACGGGCCAGCTGTCCGAGGGTGTGATGACTTGGCAACCAGATCAGCATCTGTCATATCAACTTCCAAACATGACAAACATGCTACACCAATGTGATAAAAAAAAAATTCTCACAAAATCTATAATAGTAAAAGATGATACTATGAATATTTTTTATCCACGTTCAATATATGAAAACTAATTTGATCATCGAAATGATATGGGCCTCAAGTGAATTACAGTATATAAGATTTTTATTTTTATTTTTTTGCTTGAAACTAAATTGTATGGAGACCCATGAATCTTCTTTTCCAAAATTTTGAAAGACTAAATAAATTAAATCAATTTTGTCACATCATAATAAAATATGAGGAAGATTAGAGTTTGAAGTTGGGTATGTGCTAATTTTGTCATGATACTAGCATGTTACAACTAAGAATAGCTACCTAAATAAAAATGATCCAGGAATCAAAAGGAATAGGTATGCAACCCATTTCCCAAGCCATCAGTCAAACATTGGATCAAACTCACAGTTTTTTTTTGTCTTCATCTCTGTATAAATTAATGAAAGTTCATCAAAATTAGTGATGGCCTCAGACATCCTCCACCAGTGCAGCAATCAGACCATGAGAAATATTTATTTAAGACACTTCCTCCTTGGAATATGTATTATTGGCATGATCTGCCTACTTATTTATCCCAATTCTTTAATCCAAGATTCCATTTTTCCACCTCACAGAGCTAACACTTGACAAAACAAAAAGGACTCTTCCTGATCTGCATCCACCACAACCTACAAAAGATGAGTCCCTCTTGCAATTGAAAACTCACAGAACATTAAACAAGCATGTTCTTCCATGCACATCCTCCCCAAATCCATCTATGGACACTCTCCTAACTCTCCTAATCCAGCAATTACTGATTAATTAAGATCATCTGTAACTTTCCATATAACATGATTCCCCTTTTGTCACAAACATAGAAGTTCCACAATCATCATCACCCATCATAGGCAAATAATTTTGCTATGGAACTTGATTGTGATTTGGAGTTGTAAATATATAGTGTGTTGCCCATATGGTATTTATATGACAATGTGAGGAAATAGTTTAATCATTCTTAGCCTTTTCAAATATATAGACTGAATTCTAGGCCAGAATAGATTTTTTCTTGATAACCCTCAAAGGAGTCATATTTGTGTGCATTGACTTATCTTCTTCTATGCTTTAAAATACATCATATTTGATAATATAAAATAGTATACTTACATGTGTGTCCTCTCTACAGCATTTTTATTGAACAAGATATCCGAATCAAATTATTTTTAGATTAATTTTGAATTTAATTTAAGTTCAGTGTTTGTGTTGCATTTCTTTAAGGTATATGTGAAAATACAAGCTAGTTAGGGGTTTAAATAAAAAGAGTCTTCCGAAGAAGGACAGTACTAAATTTATAAATATAAGTTCTTAAGGGATGTTTACAGATAAGTACACAGTAACTAATAAGTGCAGAAGGAGCGGTAAGAGTGATAAAACCCTTCGGCTCTGTTTCCATTTCCGCGGCCTCCGCCGCCACGACGGGCACGTTCGAGAGCCGTCCCCAGAACCCTCGGGAGGAGCGACGCCCCATCTCGACGAGGGCTTAGCACCGCATGTTGGAGGCCGCGAGAGAGGCGGAACCCACTTGGATCGCGCCGTTTGTCGACGGGCCCGAGAACCAGCGGTAGGGGCGAGTGGATCGGCTTTGGCTTCCGCTTCCGCTTCGAGGTCTCGGGGGGGTGATGCTGTTGCGTTCGAAGTCATGGCGAGACGGCACGGGTGGCAGCTCCCAGCCCACACTTTTCAGGTCGAACGCGTAGCCTTTTATCGTCTCTTGGTCCAAATCTTCATTTTTGGCGGGTCATGTTGGTTTTCTGCGAAATAGCTGTGAGATTTTATAGCTTTATTCTTCTCCGTTGGATTTGTGGGGGTTTGCAGGGGCGCTGCTGGCAGTTCTTGCAATGTGGGCAGTTTAAATCCACAGGAGTAGGTTGTTGATGTGTGTGTTACAGATTCTTATTTTCTCGGTAGTTGGTGCGACAAGACAGCACCTGTAAACCTGCTCATTCTGCTTTACCAAATTGCAAACTAGATTTCCAGTTCATGATTTTACTTGGATAGTTATGCCCTTTGGATTTTGGGAGTATATAAGCATTTTGGAACTCAACCACTTGTTTCTTGGTAATTATTCATAAATCTCTGTTGCATGAGTTACTAGTTGCAATTGTTCTGATACTCGTAAAAGCATCCCAGTAAATAAAGTCCTCTGTCAATGCGGGATCTGAGGGAGGGAGGATCGAATGTGCATAGCCTTACCCTTGGAAGCAGAGAAGTTGTTTCTGCTTGTGTATTAGTAGTTATTTGCTAGGATTAATCGATTGTCAAAGCAAATATCTCCTGTGGCCTTCGTTTGATATTTGTTTAATCCCAATTCAAATATAGAAAAGAAAATATTTAATTTTTGTACATAGGACCAAGAAATTCTTGTTTAATCCTTAAGTAGAAGGGTAAAAAGAAAGAACAATTAGAGTAAATACTGTGTTTTTTTTGGTGTCTCATGAGGGGCTTTGGCTGGAAGGACAAAGTTGATTTAAATTTACTGCAAAAAGGCTTGCTGTTTATTTTAATAAAGTGTATATCTACTTCTTCTATTTGACAACATCATTTGATGGAAGTTCTTTTGGTTCGCAGGTTATTGCAATCACAGTATTCTTCTTGTTATCGATAGCATTTTATGCCTTTTTTGCCCCATTTCTTGGAAAAGACTTATATGAGTATGTGGCAATTGGAGTATATAGTTTTCTTGTAAGTATGCTCCCTTGCTAGCTAGATGTTATTCTCAAGCGTATTGGATGAAGTATTTATTGTTATTTTTATGACCATATTATTCATGGATCATGTTGCTTCAGGCGCTGTGTGTGTTTATACTTTATGTTAGATGCACTGCCATTGATCCTGCTGATCCTGGAATTTTGCTTGCTTATAATGAAGCATCAGCTTATATGCCACAACGTAAGATCCAACTATCTAGTCCTTGGTTGGTAAAGAGATGTATCAAGCACTAATGACAAGCCATTCATGCTAACTGAGAGTTCCTTGTTTGGACATAGGGGATAGAGGTTCCTTGGAAGAATCTACCAAGATAGGATTTAACACTGAAGAAGAAACTGTCAAGCATAAAACAGCAAGCTTCTTCATTGGTTGTTTCTTCTGTGCTCTTTTGTCTAAAGAAGATTGTCGCAAAGATGAGGACAATGCTGAGCAGCAAACTAGCAGTGATGAAGCATTATTTTGCACACTATGTAATGCGGAGGTAAAAGCTTCATGCTTATCAAGTTTTTTTAGATGCTATGCTATGGTGATTGTCTGCCATTATCTTTCACTCTAGAAATTGATGACCTTTGTCCTATCCGAGTCCTGAAATAGTTCACACTTGTATGATCATTTCCAACATCACAAACCTTATATATTTATTAGATGCTTCTTTTCTTCCACTCAATGCTGACTTTCTATTAAATACGAACTAGAACGTCCAGTACATTAGTTTATTTCCATTAGGCATTCATTTTTCTTGAACCTTCTAAGTTCCCTTCTACATAGACTTCCTTAAATAGATGAGAAAACTTTGATGCATCTCCTACAATGATATTTATATTGTTTTACGTTCCAATCTTGTAACAAAATCTTGATCGTAGGTGTTTCTTGGTGATTGACTCTTGTTTGTCTCAAGAAAACCTTTCTTTACTAACGTTTTCTAGTGAGAAATCCTCATTCTGAGATTGACTGATATTATTTGGTATTGATCATAGACAGATGTTCTGGACCAACTGTACAATTCGGTGATTCACAACCATGAAAGGTTGCGAAGTGTCACCATTAGATCTTTTTTTTTTTTTTTGCAGTTGAGGGGCTAATTTGCCAAACTACTTTTAAATCCTTAAATTGCAAATCATTTTGTTTTGGGGTTTGCTCTAGCAAGGATCCTGCGTGGGGCTGTTTATCAAACCAGCCTTTTGCATCCCTTCTCATCCTGTCCTCTTGGTGCAAAGGGTAGGAGAAAGGGACCCAAGACCTAGTGGCTCTGTCGACTATTGACAAAGACAATGACCACTGTGAGGTCCATCATTGCTTATTATGTTTTCTTTCTTCTCTTTTCTTTCTTCCATGAGCATACCTGTGTTGGAATGGTGGCATGTGATAGCTTGCCATCATTAAGTTAATCCATGTTTATAGTATTGATATTGTCTTTCTTTGAAGTGATCTCTTGATTGTCCTTAAGCAACCTTGAGAATCTTAATTCACCTTTCTTCTTAGTGAAAAAAATCTTAATGATCTACTGAATTCATTCTGTATGCCATATAATGAGAACCAGTAACTAGTCTGCCACTCACCAGATGTCCTCCAGGAAAGAAGTAATTCTTTGGAATCCAACAAAAGTCGACCGAAAATGTGTTTGGTCAATCTAAAATTCAATAAAAAAGTTATCTTGCGTAAGATTGTGAATACATGAATAAACAGAAGTCATTCAACTGTTTTATGCTCCAATTCCACATTGCTTTACTGAATATGCATGAATCGTTTCCAGTCTGATTTCCTTTTTTAAAATGTGAACATATGATGCAAGGATTGCTGTTTCGGGTAGACTTTTTTCAGAGACCTGTCAGATTGGTACGTATCGGTCAGTACCTATGTACCGATACATGGTACATCGGTGAGTACCAGTATTTTGGTGAGTAAGAAAAGGAGGAAAAAGAGGAAGGAAGAAGGAAGAAAGGGAAAAGGTGGAGGAGGAAGAAGAAGGAAAAAGAGGAGGAAGTGGAGAAGCAGCGGCTGCTGTGACATTGAACGTGAGAAGAGGTCTCATGAATATGAGCCCTAATTTTTTACTTTTATCATTTTTATTCAACTGGACTGGGCTGCCCATAACAGGGGTGGTGCATGTATCGGCCCACGCCCAGACCAATACATACCGCCTGTTTTATACCATTTCGGGTGGTATAGCAGTCCATGATATGATGTATGGATCAAAAAAGCAAAAATTTCTCTTTTATTAAACTGATTTTTTTTTACATTCTTGTAATTCATCACTTTAGCTATCTGCTTAAAGTTTGGGACTAATTTTGTCTTATGCTCTACTTATTAGTAGACCATCCTCATCTTACTTTCCTTTTTATTGCTCTAGCTCTTTCCAATTGCCAGAAGCAAGGCTGTTATTTGTCTCTTGGCTGTTCTGTGTCTCTTCACCTTCTACTCTGATGGAGAATGTAAATGCTTAGATTAACCATTTATTTGCTACACTTTGTTAGTAAAAAGACAATCAGAGTGAGGTCTAAATTGGGATTCTATATTTTTTTTCATTTAAATTGGGATGGCTTCAAGGAGTCAACTGTTCTAGCATGGAGTATTGGTTCCACGTTGCTAGGAGTTTCATATTGGTTGCAACTGATAAATAATGTCATATTTTGCTCTTGCAATTAATAGTCAAATGAAAGATATTTTCTGCATAAACATGTAATTCTTTTTTTTTAAATCTTTTTAAACTGTCTTTTAGCCTATGAAAGTGTACGTGTTTAACTTTTTTTTGTTTATGGTTGTTATGTATAGAATAACAGATAGTTCAATTATTCTTAGGACAACAATTAAAACAAACCATTTGATAAGTTGATGAAATTTGTTCTTGCAACTGCTTGGCTAGGTTCGCAAATTCAGCAAACACTGCAGGAGTTGTGACAAATGTGTAGATGGGTTTGATCATCATTGCCGGGTTTGTAAACTAAGTCCATGTTCCTTGCCTACATTTCTATAACAATCTGCATATATTAATCTTGGTGCTTGGACTTTATTATCCTTTTTGTGCAGTGGTTAAACAATTGCGTCGGGAGGAAAAACTATATTACATTTTTGTCCCTTATGTCAATGAGCCTTGCCTGGGTAGGTATATGCATTTCAGAAAAAATGCTTCTTTTCCAGTTCATGATGTTTGTATTTATAAAATAATTATTCACCTAAAATATGTGGCTTTCCCTGATGCAAATCATTTGGCCCTATCTTCCACATAAGCTTGCTGTTGAAAGTGGAATTGGTATCACCGTTCTTGTCCGATCCTTCACTGATAAGAAGCAAATTGAATCTCAGATAGTTGAAAGGCTAGGAGATGGCTTCTCCCATGCTCCCTTTGTTACAATTGTGGTATGCATCAAGTTTATACACTATTCTTTCTCATTTATTGAATCTAGTATTGTGGAGTAGCATTGGTTAATCCAGATATGTCTTTTTCACGAGTTGCTCATTGGGCAAGATGGTTTGCAGTGATTTATAACTGTTCATAATTAGAACCTTCTACCAGTATTTTTGACACTTGCAATTTATGAATTTTAAATCCATCTATATGTTTTATTCTTGTTTCTAGATTATGCTAACAGTTTTATGTCTGCATTTGGAGGAACAAACAATGGTTATCAAGCCCTAAGACTAAATTTTTAGGTCATCAAGCTGCAACTAGTGCAGCTATTGGAATTACCAAACTTGTTACCATAACCTCAAGTGGTAGTGTGTGTGCCAAATAAGACCAATCAAACGAAACATAAGGCTGTAATTTCCAAATCTGATATAGAATCTTGTTCATATCGTACTTGAGAATTTCAGGTTATCCAAGTTCTTTGGCTTGCACCTGATCACTGTCTTATTAGTTCTGGAAGCATTCGTTGATCTCTGTGAAAAAGTGGCAAGCCCAATACTTCTACTGATCTAGCAAATAAGTTGTGAATAAACATAAAGAAAGCAAGTGTAACTTGGACTTATCTGCGCCAGAGAAAGAGTGCTTGCAGACTAATAATAAGATTTTTATTTCAGGCCTTGTGTACTGCTCTATCGTTGCTGGCTTCTGTACCTTTGGGTGAATTATTTTTTTTCCACATGATACTTATTCGAAAGGTTTGATACTTCTTTTCATATGCTTATTTTTGCAACAATTCTGCAATCATTGTCAAATAAGATAAAATTTCTTCCAGGGCATCACAACGTACGAGTATGTGGTGGCAATGAGAGCCCAGACTGAACCTCCTGGTCCTTCTGTTAATGAGGATCAGCAAAGTCTTCCATCCTCGCCAATGAGTTCAGCACCAACTGCCATAAGTGGAAGTTCTTTGGGCTTGCAGTATAGAGGTGCATGGTGTACTCCTCCAAGAATTTTTGTTGACCAGCAGGTATGCTTGTCTGTGATAGCTAAACACAGCTTTTTCTAAGCCCTATTATGTGGTTGATATTCTCTTTGTTTTCCAATAAAAGGATGAAATAATCCCTCATTTAGAACCGGGACGTGTTCCTTCAACTATTGATCCTGATGCTATTGATCCATCTGGACAAGTGAAAAAGCCACCCAAGCATCCAGTCCCCATCAGTGCTTGGAAACTCGCAAAATTGAACAAGAATGAGGTCAAGAGAGCTGCAGCTAAGGCCAGAGCCTCTTCGTCTGTCTTAAAACCTATAGGTTCACACATGCAGTATGACATTGATCGCTGCTCAAGTGGGAATATCAGCAGCAGAAGTAGCACTGTCAGTGCTGACATTGGGCATCGGGATCATCTTGTGGTTGCTGCAAGATCTTCGCCTCTGAAGAGTTCTTACCCTCCTAGCAGAGCTAGTAGGGAGGACCTTGAAACATGTCCTCAAACTCCTAGCAGTTTCAGTAGCCCTCATCACCCTAACCCGTTGGGCCTCACTCCAGCCTTGGAGCAGCAACCTTCAAACACTAGACACTTTAATCCAATATATCAGTCATCAGCAAATCGATCTCCATGGTCTGTCCAGTCTAGCGATGCCAAGGAAAGCATGGCTGGGCATCTCTCAGAGCATGGGCAAGCAAGGAGAACCGGCACAGCTCCTCTAGGGAGCTCCGGATCCTCCGTTTACTGGGATCAGGAAGCTGGTCGATTTGTGTCCTCTCAGAGTATTGCTGGGCCTTCTTATCGGGACAGTCGTACTGAGCTGTTGTTCACCGAACCATCTATATTCTTTGGTGGTCCTATGTTGAACGAAGGCCCTCCGAGGAGCATCAGAAATGCTGGGACATCTAATCAGAGGCAAGGTGGTACTGATAGGGGGAGGGGGCCGAGCCAGTTGCCTATCTTTGTCCCCAGAGACTATCAGACAGATCAGTTATCTAGATTTCCCTGATGGAGTAGTATTTGAGCTCGAAGTTTAGATTGATCGGCGGAATTGTTTCATCATTTAGCGCCTTATTTCTAACTCTAGAACTCTTTGTAAATTTTAACTCTTGCAGATGTGTTATGGAACCAACTTCCTACTTTTCTTTTTTTGCTCTCCTAGCAAGCTGTAGACTGCTTCTAAACAGATCTAGTTTATTACTGATCTAGCTTTGTCTTGATTGAAGTTGAATCACAAAGAATGTGATTTGAGCTGTATTGCATGTGGAAACAATCTCTGAACCAGGAACTCTCACATGTTATTTCTGAAGCAGGGTTGTGTATAAACACCTTAAATTAGCACTCCAGCTGTATCTTGGCCATTGTGATACAAGGTTCATCCACAAGAACATAGATATATTTTGTTTGTCTTTTTTTATTTAAAAAGAGTCCTATCAGTGCCTTTAGTAATGGATCAATAATTGCTTAGGATCCGAATATGTTGATTGCCTTCAATGATCCCCTCACAGATGCAGCTATATCTACAGCAGAGAAAGCTGAGAGAGACTCTAATAGGAAAAAAGCACATCACATGATAGATGCTCTAGGTTTTTATAAGATTAGATTGATCTATTATTATTATTTCTTATCAGTGATTAAATATAATCAATATCAGTCTGTCTATAAACTCCAAAGTTCAAATTTTAGGGTCATTAATTATAAAAAATTGAAAAGCGAACCCCACAGCCTCATCCACCAGGATAAAAATGAAAAGTCAACGCCACAGAGAGGTGCTGTGGACTTGGGAACAGTTGAAAACTAAAAGTCAACACAGGCAGATCCATGAGCAGGTGCTAAAATGGCACTACAATACCACAATTCCAGACTCGCAATCGAGAACTTGGTCAACCCACTTCTTGTGTTCCTAGGATCAATAAGAAGACGTTGACCCAATCGATTAGTTAATCGACAGAGACAGAATGATTTTTATGCGGCGTGAAGGCACGTCGAGTCCACGTCGCAGTCTTCGGAATCCGATGAACAAAACATCAGTGTGCACCTTCACTGACTGGCAATAGGAAGTCAATCGAAATTTCAATTTAATTCCACTCCCGTTCTTATTGATTACTTTAAGATTCGTGCGTGAGACGTGGACGGTGCTTTCTGTGTGTTTTAAGAGGCTCGGACCACTGAAACGTGGGCGCGTCGACGAGTGGGAGCTTGACACATCAGCAAAAGGAGCTGTATCCTGCCTGACACCCGACAGGTGGGCCTGATCCTTTCCCCAAAGCTGGACCCCGCCACCCAGCTGCCGACGAGTGGGGGCTTAACTGGCTTGCCATCTCAGCACGAGGGTGCTGTTTCCTGTGCAACCCCCAACTCCACTTCACCAGCCGCGGGCCCACTAGTGGGGGCTACACGCTAAGAGTGGGACCCACGCAAGATTCGTGTTGGTGAAGCAACCTTAATGACACGGGGTTCGCATGTCCGTACTCTTCGAGTGTATTAAACCGCCGCGCCCCAAAACCCCGAAGGGGACAGAAAAGGAAGCTCAAATCGCTGTCCTCGTGAATCCTCCCTCGAACGTTCTCCTTCCGAAAGCTCGCTATTTCGGTACAGGAAGCGATCGAAAGCCGCGAAGTTGGATTTTGTTGCCTCCATTTAGACCGCGGATTGGAAAAGAAGTTTGCGGTGGGGGAGGTTTGAGGCTTTGTCTCGGGATGGCGGGAGGTGGAGGTGGAGGTGGCGGCGACTCGAGAGAGCTCGACCAGACCCCGACGTGGGCTGTCGCGGCTGTGTGCGCGGTCATCGTTGTGATCTCCATATTGCTGGAGAAGGGCCTTCATCACTTCGGAGAGGTAAAAGGGAAATTTTTTTGCTTCTTTTCTTTTCTTCGTTCTTTCTTTTCCTTTCGTTTGAATTGTTTCGGGTCTGAGATATGATTTCATGTGCAAGAAGCGAACTTGGTTGCTCTTTTGGCTTGTTTTGAGGTGTTGAAGTGGATTACGGATCAAAAGGTGGTGGTATCATGAAGCCGTATCCAAAATTAGACGAATTCCGCTCCTTTTGTTTCTTCCTTTCTGATCTTTTCTTGATTGTTTCACCGTTTCCTTTTAGCTCTGCGAGATTAGTAATCGTGTGAAGGCTGCGAACACGGTTTCCTTGTCTCAAAAACTTGGGGTTTGGAAAGGAAAATTCATTAGGAGAATATTTAGCTGTTCTCGTTTATTCTTCTTCAAGGGAGAGCAAAAAAGAAAACCAAATAAGGCCATACACTCTCTGTAATTGCTTTTCTTTTTGGACATTTGGAGATGGAAATGTTTGAAAGACGAAATCTTTCCTTGTGGGTTAACATAATTATTTCTTTTTTCTCATTAACTTGGTTTTTGCTAGATATATCGTTTGAAGAATTCTTATGTTAATTTCTGACATATTCCCTCACTTTTTGTTTGCATAATAAACAAAATACCAAACTATAGTGCGTATTGGTAATCTTTGTTTATTTTTCTGCTGGGACAAAATTTTCTTTTTGATCGACTGCACTTTCTTTACAAACTTTCCATATCTTCTTTTTATTTTCAGAGCCATATGTAGCAGTTCAGAAGAAACATCTTCACTCTAATCATTATTATGTCTATTTTTGACTTTCTTGATTACTTTGATATTTTCTTGTTTTACTTCTATTCTGAATAGGATCTTTGAAAATATATGTGGTGTAATGCTACAACAAAATGTTCGACCTTTTTTCTCTCGATTGGCAGGCACGTTGTGTATGATTATTTTGGTGTATGACTGATGGCTCATTGTCAATTAGATTTGTACTTGTTTAAATAAAAACGATTTGGGACAATTTCATATGCACCCTTCAGAATATGTAAAATTTTATTTACGCCCATGTAGGTTGTATTTTTCAAGTTCTTTTTTATATGCCCATGCTTTTTAAATTTTGGAAGTTTGTTAACTTTAGAAGGGTATCTGATATTTTTTAAGGTATTCATGAGCCTTGTAAACTTTAGAAAGGTACTATTATCATTTCCAATTCTGCAAGGTTTCATGTGAAGTTACAAGTACCTGAATCAGCACATATGAAATTGTTTTAAAATATTATGTATGTTTTTTATGGTCAGAAATATTTGCATTCGACAATGCGACCCATTTCATCACTCTTGTTGATTCTCAAGTTTTTTTCTACTTTTTTATAATGCCCTAATTTTTTTTACTTGGATATTCTGATTTACAAGTGCCTATTAATTAAATTGAGTTGTGTATTTAAACTTTCCCTCCGATATGATTGTTGCTTTTTGCAGAACTTGACAACCTTCCCTCTTTTCGCATTCTCTCTTTCTTATATGCATTTCTTCCATGGTCATTACCCAAGTCCAGTGATGTTCAGTCTCTGAGCCTATCAAGTGCTGATTTTGCATGCCGTCGCAAAATTTATTCTTGTCTACTAGCATGAAAAAAATCAAATTCTTATGTACTATTGTGAACTTTGTTTTTCAGTGGCTTAATGAGAAGCACAAAAAGGCTCTTTATGAAGCTCTTGAGAAGGTTAAAGCTGGTAAAACCAAAATGTTCATTTCTTTGTTTGAATGGTCATTGAATCTTGTTACATTTAACTTTGTCCATTGTTGTAATCTCTGTTGTCCTGTGGCACATGCATGGTTGGGCTGGCATTGACTTTCAGCTGAAGTGACTGACAATAATTTTACTTTCTTGGTTTTGCAGAGTTGATGATTCTTGGCTTCATTTCCCTACTACTGACTTTTGGACAGAGTTACATTGCTAAAATCTGCATACCTGATACATTTTCAAATACCATGTTGCCATGCCCAATCAAAATAGATACAGGGACAGCAGAGGCAGGTGGAGGACACCTTAGGAAACTGTTAACAAATGCGCTTATACACGGGAATATACAGCATAGGATACTAGCTACAGGATCAATTGTTTCATGTCCCTTAGTAAGTACATTTATTAACAGCTTTGGAACTGCAATTAAATTGCTTTTAATTGTTCCTCTATTTGTTTCTTTGAATATGGGAAATAGAATGTAGTGTTATAAACACAACATGCTCAGTTAGTTCTAAAAAAGGTCAGTAATGCTCTCTCTCTATCTTTTGGTATAATTCTCTTGATTCTTGGATGGATATCATAGCTTAATGGTTCAGCCCGAACCTACTTATTCTCTTCATTCTTGGATAAATACCATAACTGAATGGTTCAGCCTGAACCTACTGATTCTCTTGATTCTTGGATAAATATCATAGCTGAACGGTTCAGCCTTGTTCCTATCATTCATGCTGGACATATTGCCATATTTTATTGTCTACTGTATAAATGGACAATTATATTAATACTAAATTTTTTATTGTTTATGAATTTGAAAATTTGCTCAATATATTTTGAAAAATCATCCAAAGTGAACACGCAGTTAGGAAATCCTGTGCCAATTTGTTGATATGGAATAGATGTAAAATAGGATAGTTTCACACAAAACAACAACCAAAGAGACCAAGAACTGACATCTGGGCACTTGCTACTTATCTATCCAATTCTAGATTTCTGTTTTCGCAAAATCTTCATTCTGTTTATTTTTGGCAAGCAGATATCTCTTTAAAAAAATCATAAACTCAAATGGGAAAAAAATTATGTGGTTCCCAAATGTAGAAATGGTATAATTATAAGTTGGCAGGTTGACCTTTAAGTTTCCTAATGCCAATTTGGCTGGTGACTGAGCAACTTGGTTACTGCAGATGATTTTTCCAGATCTAATTGAGATGATACTCTAATCAAGGTTCGTCGTACCAGTCCATACCGGCGTACCGAGATTTGGCCAGCACGGTACTGTATGTTGGTACAGCTCGGTATGCTTGGGCGTACCGAGCAGTACAAAATAAATAATATTTTAATGATTAAAAAAATATTATTTTTTTAATGCCAGAAAAATTAGAAAAAAAAGTTAGGTAGGGTTTGTAAGATAGAAATTGGTATAGATTCAACAAAATCAATGTAAATTAGGCAAAAATAATATTACATATCTTTTTCAAACTTTGAGGAACCATTTTGAGAAAGTGAGAGTTTGAGAAAGAGTGAGTGTGTGAAGTGAAATGGGAGAATGGTAAGTTTAAATAAAGTTAGAAAGAGTTTTTCGACCGTTACAGGGTCTGTAACGGTCGATTTTGACCTTTTGCAGGGTTTGTAACGATCGATTTTGACCTTTTATAGGGTATGTAACGGTCGATTTTGACCGTTACAAGGTCTGTAACGATCGATTATGATCGTTACAGGGTCTGTAACGATCGATTATGATCGTTACAGGGTCTGTAACGATCGATTTTGACCGTTACAAGGTCTGTAACTATCGATTTTGACCGTTACAGGGTTTGTAGTTTGTACCGCCCGGTACAGGGCGGTCCACGTACCGATAAACCATAGGACCGGTATGTACCGCCCATACCGGGCGGTACAGGGCGGTATGGAAAACCTTGACTCTAATAACCCTTTTCCTACAGTGCAAAATGCCAATTTTGAGCTCTTTCTTACTTCCACATTATCCTACTTACAGGGCAAGGGGCCCCTTATTTCAATGAATGGACTACATCAGTTGCACGTCTTCATTTTCTTTCTGGCAGTGTTTCATGTAGCAAGTAGTGCTCTCACAATGACTCTTGGAAGAGCAAAGGTTGTAGGAACTTAGCAATCAATCAAGTACTTTTCTGAATTTTATGCAAAATTTACATTAATTAACCATTAATCTGATTGATATCATCTGTTTTTCACTGAAGACTCTCTTGCATGCAGATGCGTAGATGGAAGGAGTGGGAAACTGAGACTTCATCCATTGAATATGAGTTCTCCAATGGTATTTTACTGCTCTCATAAGTTCTTTTTTGTTTAATTTTCTACTATCTTCTCTCAAGTTAATCCTCCGTAGGATAGAGACACTGCCAGGAATAGTATAGAATCACTAATTTCAATCTGAGGTCATATGTTACTGCTCAATTGACCAGTTTTCTGTATTCAATTATTTTAGAATGTACTTTCAAGTCCCCTTACTCTGCCAAGATTTCTCATTTTGTAGGCTATTTCTTTAGATATTTTTCTTTCGGAGACAAATATAAAGTTAACTAATGGAAACCATGCAATAGGATAGAGACACTGCCAGGAATAGTATAGAATCACTAATTTCAATCTGAGGTCATATGTTACTGCTCAATTGACCAGTTTTCTGTATTCAATTATTTTAGAATGTACTTTCAAGACCCCTTACTCTGCCAAGATTTCTCATTTTGTAGGCTATTTCTTTAGATATTATTCTTTCGGAGACAAATATACAGTTAACTAATGGAAACCATGCAATTATGAGGAGGTATTGGCCTCCATGGTAGGCAAAAGGCATGTCACTGTAGATGACATATTTCTATATATAAATAAAGGTTATGTGTGATAATATTAAACCCATTATGATTCATGATGTAGGAAAAGGGTGGAAGTGGGCTTCTATGGGGACCTATACTTGCTATATAAGTTTAGCAATAGAAATAATTATATCTGGAATTTTACAATCTGGACCTGTATGTCACAATTTACAGGACTGTAGAATTACATAACTCAATGAAAATAGGATGGAAATTTACAGTTGCAGATGTAGTGATGTTTGGATTGAATTTTTGTGATAATGATAGAAATGATGAATTTGGGAGAATAGAACTGCTGGCCTGATGTGGTGTTCTCAGTGTAAAATCAGCATTGTTTTGTAGTGTACTGAAGCCGATTCTGATGGAGTTAGAACAGAAATATAATATTGCAACTTGAGGACATTCTAGATATTTTCAGGTGTGTGTAACAGCAAGTTTCAAAGTTTCGAATAAGATAAAAAGAAAACAGATTCACTCCATGATGGCTTCATGCTATGACAAGGAAGAGATGGATGGCCTCACACCATTTTAGGAAGACCTTTCTCTAAAATAAGAATTGTTTAAGAACTGTTCCAACAGTCTTAAACCTAAAATCAAGGTTAGCAATACTGTATCGTGCCGCTTGGTATGCTCGGTACATACCAGTCTGATAGAGGACTGATACGTTTGGTACAGCTCGGTACCTTAGTGTACCATGTGTCGGTATGCTCGGTACATACCTTACCGACAGCTGATCGATATGCTGGTACGGTACTAGATTGTGAACCTTGCCTAAAATAAATCATGAAGTAGAAATACAATTCAGTTAGGACACACCTTAGTACCCAATATCAGTAAATTTGGCTTAGCCAATTGTGTACATTTGCCTTATGTCCCAAGTTCATGATATCAAAGACTCAATAATTGTAATGATACTCATGGTATTAATTGGCAGCTATATAAATTTATTTGCCTCTGTAAATTTTTCATAATAGTTATGAAAAAAAATTATCTGCCTTTCTGTCTCATGGTGCATATATCTTCTAAAAATATCTTGAACTAGGACTTGATTCAGTGTCTTGGGTCTATCTTTTCCTAATTAAACTTTTGTGGATCTTGTCAAAATTAAAAACTTATCTATGATCCATTGTCAGTTTTGTTCATTCAAATGAACAGAATTTGATCGTCATTTCCTACTTAGCAGTTGATTTTGCTTCTAGTATCGGTTTGTGTTTATCTTGTAACCTTGTTAACTATTGTCAGATCTTTCATTACATAATTGATCTTTGTATATTTATTAATTCGATAACCTAACATGAAAAATCAGCATAGTATGGAGATCTCTGTCAGTACAATTTATATATTAGTCAATTTTTATGCAATTGGAATAACATCTACTTTGAAACTCTTTTGTTGGCATGTAGTTCATTATATTTAAACCATATGTTTGTTTGTAAACAATACAGATCCCTCAAGATTCAGATTTGCTCATGAGACATCATTCGTGAGAAGACACACAAGTTTCTGGAACAGAATCACAATCCTGTTCTACTTTGTAAGTAGACAACCGTAGTCAAAAACTATATTACTCTGTTTGTGATTAAGTATTTACTTGCTTGTGGACTATATGTTTGAATAATTTAGTCTACAGTAGCACACTAAAATAAGACCATTGTTCCCTGTCTTCTAGAGGAACTCCATTTACCAAAATGATTGTTTTGTTGAATAGTGAATATGAAGTTAATATTGATATTTAACAATATTGAGGAACTCCAATTCGCAAATGCTGAGAAGTCATTGATAGTTTTTTCATCATCAAATGAAGTTAATATTGATTCTTGGGCTTTTTGTACCAGGAAATTGTTCCTACCTTTTCATCATTATCTATTGACTGGCCATCTTTTTTCATTTTTGTCTTTTATAGGTAAGCTTTTTAAAGCAATTTTTCAGCTCTGTTCGTAAAGCAGATTACTTGGCATTGCGCCATGGTTTTATCAATGTAAGTTTGACCAACAGATGGCTACCTGATAATTTGTTCGTCTTGTAATTTGTCTAGCTTAATGTTTATAGGCTCACCTGGCTCCAGGAAGTAAGTTTAATTTTCAAAAATATATAAAAAGAACATTGGAGGATGACTTTAAGGCAGTAGTGGGGATCAGGTACCATAATTACTGAACTTACTTTCCTACAATTTCTATTACAGTCAATGCTATACTTAATAGGATTACCAATTAAACATTCAACTGTGGTATTTGATTTTTTAAGTGTATTCAGTTGTGTAATTCCTGCTAATACAGTATCTGCTTATCTAATAATAGAAGTTTTATGTTTGAAGTCAAAGTATCAGGAAGTTGTATATCATTAAGAAGAGAAAAACATCATAAAAAGAGAAGCATTAATAAAATGGAATTTTCTTGATCCTAATCTTCTTAGTTGGGTTTAGGAATCCAATGAATCTAGTCATTGTTTTTGCAAATGATGAAAAATCTAAGAATTTCCATTAAAATTGACACTCTTTTGATATTTAACATAGTGTTGTTACAATTTGCAGTAGCATAATCATAGAGAATTGATCTCGTTAATTATGATTGCATGTCTTCCCAAGTATAGTGTATTTCATGTTAATCATAACATGTTTTCTTAAATAGAACTTTCCAAAAATGCTTCTTTACTATTAATAAAGAAATTGATAAGAACAACTTTCTGCAGTGATGTTTTAGCTTAGGTCCTCTTTTTCCTTCCCTTTGAAGTTCTTTTTCTTGACAAAAATTTCTTTATTCAACATTATTTAAGTTCTTCATGTGTTCCTTCTTTGGAAGCAGTCCTGCATTATGGGCTTCAGCTGTGATCGTTTTGCTTCTTAATGTTCATGGTGAGTGTACATCCGATGTTGCAAAATATTTTCCAACACACAGGTTTGGAATTTGACTCTCTTTACTTCCTTCAGGATGGGAGGAATTGTTTTGGGCATCAATACTTCCTCTAGTTGTAAGTACGCAAGTGTGAGATACGGATGTCTTTCATATAATCAAATTGGTAACTTTTTCATCTATAATGTAGATAATTCTGGCAATTGGGATGAAGCTACAGGCAATAATAGCGAGGATGGCCATTGAAGTTCAAGAGAGACATGCAGTGGTTCAAGGAATTCCGCTGGTGCAACTCAGTGACCGGCATTTTTGGTTTAAAAATCCACAGTTTGCTCTATTTCTCATCCATTTTGCATTATTTCAGGTTGTGATGTTGTTTCCTCTATCTGTGCATAGGATTTTTTAAATTGGACAAACTTCATTGGTTCACGTACCCAGTTAATAGTCCTAGTTTTTTTCAAGTCTTTTTAATTATGCATATACTATAAATTGGGTGAATTTTTGAAAAAAGCTCCTAACTTTGGATTTTTCCTGTAGAACACCCCAAGTCTAAAAATGTTAGCAGAGCGTCCCTTTTTTCAAAAATGACCAATCGCTTAACCCCTGTCAATCATTGCCCTCCGTTGTGCCTCCTAACGTGCCTCCACCCATCAATTGCCGCCCTCTGCCTCGTGCCTGGCAAGCCCGCCTGTCGGGCCTTGTCAGCTCGTTGGCCCTCCTCGTGGTCGATTGCGGCCCTCATGGGAAGAAGGAGAGGTTGGCCGCAGCTCTCATGCGAGGAAGGAGGGGCCAGTTGCTGGCCCTCGTGCGATCATCACACCGATGATCATTGGCAAGGGAGGGAGAAAGAAGAAGAGGGAGAAGAAAAACCTGGAGTCGCGTTGTTCTTCCCCCACGCGATCCATCGCCTGCCCGATCCGTCGCCTGCGGGCGATTTCTTCTCCCCGCATAGGGAGAAACGTCTTCCCGCGTGGGGAGAAGGAATGAGCCGACGTCATCGCTTTTTTTTTTTATTTTTTAACTTATATTATATATTATATTATATTGTACCGAGTGGTACACCCAGTGCGTAACGCTCAGTACCGGGTATCGTACCATACCGAGCTGAGCTCGATATGCTGGTATGGACTGATGCAACAATCCTTGTGTTTAATTATATGTTTTTTTCTTGTTATTGTTAATTTGGTTATATAAGTGTTTGAAGCTAAATTATCTTTCCCTCTTTTTTCACATTCTCTGCAGAATGCATTTCAGATCACATACTTCTTTTGGATATGGGTAAGTTTCTGTGTCCAACTTATTTGCCGTGACTATCACATTCTTTTCTAGCATTACAAGTCATTCTTTTTTTCTTCTTTTTGCAGTATGAGTTTGGATTAAAGTCCTGTTTTCATGATAATTTTGATTTCATCATCGCAAGAGTTAGTGTTGGGTAAGCTTCAAACAAAAGCTACCATTTTGTGATTCAAGAATATGCTATCTAATTTTTTCTTACCGATGTTCCTGGGCTGAAAAAGAAAGTAACTGGTGTGGCAATTAATCCTGAGCCCTTCTAAATTGATGTTGATATGGTTGATAATCTACTACCTTTACAAATATTTGGCCAGACTTATATAATTCCCTGGAGTGAAAATTTCTATGGATTCATTAGATACATGGTGATTTTGCTTTCAGCAAACTTTCATATTTTTATGACTTGAGTCACTAGAACGCCCATACTGATCCACAAAAATTATATTTTGAAAGTACTGATAACATAATAAAAATAGAAAGAAAGCTAAATTTAGACTTTGCTGAATATAGCCAAAAGGGTAATCAGACTGAAGCTGGAATCATCTACTCCAATGCTGCATTACATGTAAACACTAGGATGCTGTCCTTTGTACAAGTAGCATTTATTTCAACTGTTATTTCTTTTAGACATCTCATCATGTATTAACTGAGTTTCCCATGTTCACTCACATTGCATTTTCTTGTGTTATGGGGACCTCATTGGTAAGTGAATAGTGATCTAATGGACCTTACAACTCTTGTAATGTGAAGCAAATTAGCTTTGGATAGGAAAAGGGAGAAAAGAGATTGCTAATAGTTTTCGTTTAAGAATGACAACCATTGTGAAATTACATATGATCACATTATTAATATCACTGAGATCAGCGTTTCATTGCAATTCTTGGTCCATATAGGTGATTTCTTCTTCAGCTGTCGTTGTTCACATTCAAAATTTTGATTGTCCTTGGATAAAATTTTGAGATGTTGTGTTGAATGAATGTTGTAATCTATTTGTCAAATTCATTTGCATATCATACTCTTCTTAGAATGCAACAAGGCTTAACTAGTTCTTTCGGTCTTATGGACTTGTGCTTCTGTTTCATTGATTATATGCAGAGTTGGAGTCCAATTCTTGTGTTCATACATTACACTTCCACTTTATGCACTTGTATCTCAGGTACAGGCCTTTTTAATTTCTTATTGATATCATTACTATTATATGTCATCTAAACAGATAATATTGACTTTGAAATTATTTTATCCAACTAAAATAAAATGTTGAATACGTATACTAATGGAGGTGAATATGTTCTTTGGATACATGCCAATGATTTATTTATGATTGTAGATAGTCAATAGCATCATATCTTAACTCATCCTAGCTAACTAATCAGCAAAACTACATCCATGGTTGATAGTTATGACCTCGCTATCCTTGCTTTGTGGAGAATTCCAACTTTATTGTTCTTTAATAAACTGCTGAAACTAAATTAAGATAATTATCAAACCGGCAAGTGTACAGCATAGATCATTAAGCTGCTTCCAGTCATCATACACCTTTAAACATTTCCAGCTCGATATCAGGTGGCACATGTAAGGTTTCTTGATGGTGGTAAAATTTGTACTTGATGAACTTTCTCAACTCGCAAGCAAGCAGAGTAATTGCTCATTGAATTTGGATGCCAGAATAATAGGATGCATTCTTACTGACAATCAAGTTTGGATATTACAAATTATAATATATTTGTTAATTCTTTTGAAATTGTGTCAATTTGTTCACAGATGGGTTCACACATGAAGAGGTCCATCTTTGACGAGCAGACTTCAAAGGCTCTCAAGAAGTGGCATCAAGCTGTGAAGAAAAAACATGAGAAAGGAACCTCACATGCTTCCTCAGTCCGTGAAACAAGCCCCAGGGCAAGCTCGCCACCATCTCCTCTGCATCCTACGCAGAGGTATAGAACTATTGGGCATACAAGAGAATTATCCAACTCATCAACAGGAAATGTTTTGGATCATTGCAACTCGGATACAGAAATTGAGATGTTATCCTTGTCAAGAAACAACAATCAAGAGTCTAGACCAACCGAACATCACCTACGCATAGGAGAGCACCGAAACGACGAAGACCAATTCTCGTTCGAAAAGCTTTCTTCTCAGACAGGAGGACAACCACAATCATGACATTTCTAGTCTCGTGTCGCTTGAATCAATTCCCGTAACATTTATTATTATTGTTTTCATAAATTTTGATATCATGCTTCCTTAGCAGGGAATTATGATCTGTGTGTAGTAGTTCAAATGTTGACATTTTTATTGTTCACCATTCAGCTAGCTAGCTAGCTGCTTGCTTGGATTAGGATTAAAACATCTGATTGGTTTTAGTACATACATGTATTGGAGAATTAATTGTAGAAAAAAGAACATTGGAGAAGATTATCTTTTTTTGTCCTCATACAACTTGTTCTGAGGTTTTATGATCCTGTGAAATGGATACTGAGTAAAACCTACAGAGAAATGATTGCTAAGAACATGAACCCTTTATTGAGTGCAAGTCTAAACAGTTCCAAGTAGAGATGAGAATCTGATGGTAATACAACAAAGCCAATTACCGCTCATGGAGTTCATCTTTCAAGGTCCACTAGTGGATGGATTCATGGATCTATAGACAACACGAGATGGAATGATTGCACAGGTGGAGCCTAACAAGTTGATCCCTCCCATTTCATGTCACATCTCATTCTGATAGATTGAGCACCACTGCCATGGCATTGTGGCCTACCAAGAAGGCCATGTGGTGTGACTCAAAGAATCCATCCATCCATCATCATGCGAGAACTGGTGATCCTGGCAAAAGCTCAGGTAGGTGACTGGTTCACTACTTTAAGACGTGTGTGAGAGGTCAATGCGATCCACTATCTCATGCTCTCTCTCTCTCTCTCTCTCTCTCTCTCTCTCTCTCTCTCTCTTCCCAGCTGAAAAGCTACCTTGATGAACATGGTGGTCTTCCTACTTCTTCTTCTTCTTTACATGAATCCTCTTCTTTCGTTCTCCTCCAGAATCGGGAAGTGATGCTGAAGATGCATGCGCTCGACATAATGCCTGCAGATTTGGCGAGGAGTGACCATCATGCATCTAATAAACTCCATGATTTCTCTGTCTGCTTGTGGTTATAAGCCAAGGTTTGGATGCACATAGATGTCGATCAAAACAAGCCACTCTTGAGTTGTCTATCCTTCATGGATGAGCAGCCTAACATTCTTGAAGTTAGTGAGGTAGTAATGCAACCTTGAAATTACAATCTTACTGATGTGATGCCAAGAAGCTTCTCCATACGTAAATGATTAGTTGTGAAGAAGCTTGGGAATGGAAGGACAGGACTGCAAGCTCGCGCTGAGTGGAGTTGGTGGCTTATCATTCCCATGGTCTGGAAAGTGATCATAGCACATGTGGACTCATTGCCAATGGGAGGAAGAAAGGCTATCCCTCTCTAACTAATCTTGGAGCAAAGGAGAGAGGATGTGTCAAACATATAAAGATGGAGACCAACACTCTCTTGTTTCTTTCTGCAGATGCATGCATGCTGTTCTTTCCATGAATCATCTTTTTGCCAGTTAACTGCTGCCATTGATGAACAGGAGAAAGTCCTGTTGAATCTGTCTCTTGGTCGAAGCAAAGTGAGTGAGAGAGAGAGAGAGAGAGAGAGAAAGAAGCAGAAATTGTTGCCGTCATCACACTTACGAGATTTCAGCTGCAAGAATGGCACTGCCACTGCAAAAATGAATGGCCTCTCACTTTGCTGGTAGAGTAGAGTAGCTGAGGATTCCTTCTTTTTTGCTTGTCTGATACTGGATTTTTTTGTGCCCCAATCAGGGTGGCAGTGGCTTTCAACAAAATCTGATCTGATCTATTGGGTAGGGAGAGGAAAGAGCTTTCCATCAGCATGTTGTTGAGGATCTTCCACTTGTTTTTGGTATCAAGGGCCTACTTATGCACAACATGCAGCATAGACAAAAAGCTTTCATGAGTGGTAGGGCACTTTGCCCCAGATGGATGCCAATCCCCATGTTGGTGGAACAGTATACTTGTTGATCAAAAAGATTATGATGTTAGATTGGTCCAACATAGAAATACTTGTGCAAGTTGCATCATGTTCTAAGGAATCCACTCCTAATATTTCCACACAATTCTCATGTGGAGGAGCAGATGAGAAGCAAGTGATGATGATGATGACGACGTGCAGGTGAAACAGTGAGTTGCACCCAATACAATATCTCCATCAAACTGAAACATGGAGGGAGAAAGAACCCAGGTGCCACAGTGACACACTTCCCACTCCCATCTCTTGAAAGCATATGCCTTCTTTTCTCTCCTCGGAGCTCTCAGTCTTGGATCGCCAACTCATGCATCAAAGGCGAAGAACAGAAACAGTGTTTGATGTCTGACTAAATGCACAACTGTCGACCAGTTTTGGCATCCTTTGCTCGATCGCTGCCTCCATCTGCAGAGGTGTGTGTCTGTTTGAGGAAGTCAAATGCAGGAGGATTAAAGGGATGCTTTTTTGCGTCCTCTTCTCAGAGTTTGGCTCCTTCCAAGGATGTGTCGTTGGAATTACTTTGCATTGTCCTCTCACTCTTGTGTTCTAAGTCTGCTGTGGCACAAGCATCCTTCCCGAGAAGAAGACCAGTGTTTGGATATCCTTCTCTCTCAGTGTCTGATTCCTTGTGAGGATACGTGCATATGGTGTTTGCATGCCACAGACATCCTGCCTTTCTCAGCACACACACACACAAAGAGAGAGAGAGAGAGAGAGAGAGAGAGAGAGAGAGAGAGAGGTGCAGACTTGAAGAGAAGCTCTGGCAATCTTTTTTCTGAGACAGATTTCTGACAAGTAATTGTCCTCACTGTGTCATAAATTCCATATATTGGATAATTTTTTATATGTATATGCACATATTAATTTACTGACTAAGATATATTTTTTAATATTCAAATATAATTGTCTAAAACTCTGGAATTATTGTGTGATTTGCTTATGACGTTTTCGTCATTAAATAGTGCTTTGAGGGCCTTTTCGTCCTACAAATTATCGGTTGTACCAACGTGTGCTTCTTTCACAAAAGGAGGGGTTTTTTAGTCAATTAATACTTGATATTTTTCTTATTTATTAATCTTTCTTAGACCTTTATATATTGATGCGAGAGGGCGCAGGGCTTCTCGATCACTCCTATAACCACTTCGCCGTTCGATGAGTCGATGCCCCGGGCGGCGAGAATTCTGCAGGCGAACTCCGGCCTCTTGCCGGCGGCTGAGCCTCCGGAGCCACTCTCGGTGGACTCCGACATGGTGGTGATCCTGGCGGCGCTGCTCTGCGCCTTGATCTGCGTTGTGGGGCTCGCCCTCGTGGCTCGCTGCGCCTGGCTACGGCGGTCTGCCGGAGCCCCGCCCGCGCCGAAGAGTAAGGGGCTCAAGAAGAAGGCGCTCAGAGCGCTGCCCAAGGTGTCGTACGACGCCGCGGCGGCCGGGGGTGGGGGGCTCATGGAGTGCCCGATCTGCCTCGCGGAGTTCGTGGAGGGGGACGAGATCCGCATCCTGCCGCAGTGCGGGCACGGGTTCCACGTCGGGTGCGTCGACACGTGGCTCGTTTCCCGCTCCAGCTGCCCGTTCTGCCGCCGCGAGCTCGTATTCGCCGCCGGGGCCGCAGTCTCCCAGCCATCGCGATGCCAGAGGTGCGGAGCACGCTCCGGCGACGCTGCTGCGCCCTCCGCTGCGGCGGTAACAGAGGAAGTGGCGAAGGCCAGAGAGGACGGCGATGCCAATAGGTTCCTCACCTGAGTCCTCCTCTCTTTTCTGCACTTATTTAAGTGAAAAAGATGTAATTTTTTCCCTCTCTGTTTACGGTTTGTGCTGGTAATGGCTTAGAACGCCATGTGTTTGTAAATTGATGCCTTAGGATTGTACAATATGTAGAAATCAAACCAAAAGATGGAAACAAGAATTCACTTTCTGAAGTGAAGCATCTTGGATAAATCTCCCCTTGTAAATGCCCATTGTGGCTAAAAGAAATGTGTCTTTTGGTCCAATAAACAGAAATAAAGAGCTTTTCTAGCCATTTGATGCCCTCTTTGAGTTTGAGTAAGAAAAGCTCTTCCTCCACCAGTGTACATGGCTGGTGAACATTTATCAAAGAAATTCTAAGAATAAATGTGAAGAAGAATAAATTGGCATTTTCACAATGAAGTCAATGGAGGTAGAGTTATGTGATTATTTCCGTTCACTTTACTTCCCTCTTTTCCTTTTGATGACTGCCTATTTAAGGGGACTAAATTGAGGTGGGAGCATAGAGTAATGGAGGAGGTGGCAGTTGTAGGGGAAGCATCATTCATCAGTGGAGGAATGTGGATTCGACAAATTTGGTGGCAGTAGTAATTGCAGTAGAGCAGTTTTTGGGACCTACCTGTGGATCATTTGACTGAAGTTATTGTAATTAGGTGTCGGGGGCACACTTAATTACAACCCACTAGGAAGCCTTAAAAAAATCCATTCTTTTTGGCTGGAGGGAGATTATACTGAAACCTGACCCTTGGTGTTTTGTTTGGTTATATCTTATCAACTCAAAGTTTTGATATGCTAGTATTACATCTTTCAACCAAGTACCTTTATCTTGACATGTCATTTTTTTGGCTGCCCGTTTCTGTAATCTCTATCTATCCAATTTTCTACATTGGATTTCACAGGGAGTTGTGGAACTAATTTATTGGGCTAAAGCAGCTTGAAGGAGATAAACTAGTTTCAGCCTGATCATACTCAAGGTTGTAGAAGGAACCAATGAAATGAAAATGTCATTTTGGAATGTGATATTAACCCAGCAAAATGGGATGATGTTGTTTGTGGTTGTTGGATCATGAGTTAATATAATTTGTGGTGTTCATCTTGTATGAGGTGAATATGTTACTACCACCAGCCAACCAATAAAAGGTCTGACATCCGAATGTGTCTGGTTGTATATGGAGGAATGCCAGATAAGCTTGTTTGTGCCTGTGGTTGTTGGATGATGGGTTAATATAATTTGTGTGATCATCTTGTGTGAGGTGAATTTGTTACTAACACAAGCCAACCGATAAAAGGTTTGACATCAGATACATGGGTGCAAGAGAAAGAGTCTCCTTGTTAGAGTACAGGTTTCTGTTCTTATGAAACAAAGAATTGATATTTCAATGTGGTTCCAAGAGCCAAAAGATGAGGTGAAATGACTAGAACAATATTAGACAAAATTATCTGCCTGCTCTTCTATCAATTTATCTAGACTTTGTTATCTCAGGGACAATATCTTACAACATGTTCTTAATAATTTTTCAGATCTTATATTGGAGATGCAGCAGTATTTTGAATGATTGAAATACCATTAGACTAAAATATGACAAACTAACCGTTGGGATTAAGTGAAATCGATGTGTCAAATCTGAAAACAACACCTTGCTTTTTGGATGGTAAGACATACTCTTCTAGTTATAAATAAAAAAGATTCAAGAAAATAATCTCTGTTGTTTATGCTTGCTATGGGAAACAATACTCGTTGGCTATTTGTCATGCAACTGGTGCTGCAAGCTTTCTTCACTAATACACTTGTTTCCATCATGCTATATTGGAACGCAAATTATCCGAGTAAGTAAACTAAGGTTCAAAGCTTCATAAGAAAAGCAAGAATCTATTTTCTGACCTCATCAAGTCCAAGGAAGTTATATTGAAGTTTTACAATATATTCTCAGTTGCAGTATGAGTAACTGGTGCAATCAAATTGGTAAGACCATATTAGAATTTCTGATGCCAAAACCTACACTGATCAACTTTGTGTATGTAGCTGATCAGCTGTTACTGTCATGTCATTATCAGTTGATGAAGATATAGTATAGTTGGAGCTGCTAATTGAGAGAGTATCTGCATTGCAGGTAGCAAAAACATATTTTCGAGTTTATTCTGAGTTCATAAAACACAAAAATTGACTTTAAAAAGTAGATATCTTGGTTTATAGAAACTAAGTTTAACACATTTAATGCATGGCTGATACTCTGGTGACACAAATTTTCCTTATGTGTTTTGATTAGAACATGTTAGTCCTTATATTTTCTCATCTCTGTTGAAATAACCCACTTTTTGCATCTGCTTGTTTGCACAGTTTGAATGAACATACAAGCTACCTTGACTCCATGAAAAGTGTGACAAAGCTTTATAGTGTGACTAACACTAAAAGCCTGCCTGGCCTTTCCAAAGATTTTGGTTGCAACCATCCCTTTCATGGTTCAACCATTCTTCTGAATTTATTGGTGGCTTGCCAAGGTGTGGAATTAAAATAAATCCACTGGATAGAAGGTCAGGTAGAAAGCATGGGATTATGATTAATTTATAATACTGTTAGACCCATGTAATCAATAGCTTTTTATTGTAAGCGTCACTAGTGTCCTTGTGGCATGTGGTAATGATCAATGAGTTGTTTAAGGAAAATTTTCATATGTACCCTTGCCAAGCACCAAAATATCAAATTTTTCCCTCAAAACTTTTAGATGTCATGTATAACAACACTCTCTAGAAGGCAATGAACTTTTAAATTTTATCTGTCATCAGAGACTATTAGTGTCTATTAGAAAAGCAAGGTTAAATGAGCTAGTTAAGTTGTAACTGGGGTCAAAGATGACATTTTTCTTAAACAGAATTCATTTATGTCAACCTTAATCACTCTCAGGTAACATAACCTTTCTAATTGCTTCAGTGTCTGCCTTCTATCAGCAACTAATAAGCCTTTCCAATCTTAAGAAATATTTATTAAGAAAAAAATCAGACACATATGAGAAACAAACTTTATAATTGTTGGTTTTAGGTATTTCTTACAAAAAAGAAAGTGGGTAATTTTTTTCACAAATCATCAACTGTCATAAGGTCTAAGGATCTATCTAAAGGGAAAATGGTTAAAATTGTTCAACTATCAACTGCAGGGTTACCTGGAAACACTAAATAGCATGTTCTGAAAAATAAATATAATATTTTAGTATTTGGTATCGATTCTTATAATTTTTTTTTTGCTTGTATATATATTTATATGTAATTAACTGAAAGTGAAAAAGATGAGAGCAGAAGAAAAAGTGCGCTCCTTGGCATGAACTAAGTAACCCTTTTTTTCCCAGTACAACTAGCAAATAGTTTTCTTCCAATAGGATAACTAAGAATAAGTTTGAAATGAAGGTAACAAGAGAATGAAGTGGTTAAATACTGTTACATGATGCTTTCTGCAGTACTTTTTTTTTCCCTGAAATATTTATCAAGATGCTTCGAAGAGAACAGCATATTTGATTTTGCCTTCTATCCTGATAACTTCAAATGACTTGTTTTTCCTGTCATTAGGTATATATATCCTCAAAATGCTGGGTAAGCTATTACTGTTGTTACTTTTGTTGTCAGTTTGTAATTCACATAACTGCAAAATCTTATTAGATAAAGCAAGAACAGTGACATGTATTCCCTTTATATTTTATAATGTTAGATTGTTTAAATGATGCCTAGAAAAAAAGAAGAAGCTTTAGTATCCCCTTGGCTCCACCCTGCACTAGCACTCTGAGTGGTCTACATTTAGCGGTCTGCAGCTATTTAGTCCATTTACTTTAATTCCTGTGGAGGGGTCCTTACTTAAGTTGGCATTATGAGCTTACTTTTTGACTGGTCATCTTTGTTCATCTCATTATTCATTACTTCATTTCCAATCCATTGAGATAAATCTTGGCAAATCCCTCTTGGTATCTTGACTGGCTCTCCAACTTTGTATATGGACATTGACAAGGGTGTAAAATGGATTCGTTGGGACTAGAAAATTAAAGTGGAAGTTAAGGACAAACTAGTACTTCTCAGTATACGGACCTTCGAGGTGATCGTGCCAGAACAGCATTAGGTGACCCATAAATTCTGAGGATTTAAATTGATTTAAACACTTTTAAGAAATGGAGTGTTGCCAAGAAGAATATTATCAAAAGTTTGTTCCGATGGGATATGATCAGAACCAAAAACATGGGTAAGATGAGTCTTTTTTTTTTTTACCTCAAACCAAAAAACTATAATACTTTACTGATGATGATGCATTACAAGAAGAGCAGCAAGAGGATAGGTGAGTTGTATTTGAACAATTTTTTCTTGTCTTGATAGCATCAGAGGAGAGGAAGGTAGAGCAAATTCTTGATCTTTGGATAAGATTTCGGGAACTAAAATCCTTGCTCAAGTCCCTATCTTTTGTCAAACTCTAGTTGTCCTGAGAATAAAATGTCCTTACATGTTCTTACTGATCTCCAAATGTTCCACTGGCTGTACACCCATTTTCTTGAATTATATTATCATATTTACTGCATCATTTCATATGCCGCAGAAATGTTATGATTTTTTAGTATGATCACACCTGATCTAGTGGCCCATTGTTCCATTAGAGCATGACAGGAATGTTCCAATGAACCAAATCTTGTAGGGTTTGCATGCCTGACTTAGTTTTCTAATCATCAAACTTCAATGCTTCAACCACTCTTGTCATGTTTTTGGTGGCTTTCTCGGTGGTGGTGAGGAAGAAGAATTTGATCAAGAATACGTGGTCAAACCTGAAAACTAGTGGCCATAGTCAAATATTTTAACTCTCATCATCTCTTAAGTATGAGTGGGGAAGGTGAGAGCTGAGAATAGAATAACAGAACACTCAAGTTTAGGCTTTGACCAGCTTCATCTCCTGTATGACAGCTGAGTACATAATGTACATGGTAGCTTCATAACAAAGCTAGTATATTATATACATACAATGTTGCTGTTAGTCTCCTAGTCTTCTTAGGTGTGACCAACTTTCTGCATTAAACCATGCTCTCCCTTAATGAATTCTCCCTACAGATTTAGTGGGTTGGTGAGATGGCTTGATGTCCTGGCTCATCCAGTCCCACCTTCCAACTCCTTGAGACATCCATATCTTGTCCTCTGCTTGACCTTCTCCACATCTTTGCCTCCTCTAGGGATGTCCTTCACTATATTGGCATCTCTTTTATGTGTAATTTGATTAGTCTTCCTTGTTCTTCTATAATAACTTAAAAGTTAGCATCCGTTCCTAAGTCAAGGAATATGTGCCCCATGGTCTTCCTGATGTATGACTTGACGAGGATGAAGAAGTTTTTTTTTTTTTTTTTTTGCTTAATCACTCTTCAAATATGTGTTGGGAGTTACCACTCTGTTGTTGTTGTTATCGACTCTTCCAAATGTATATGTGCATTATCTACTAATGAGTTTATGATCAGTAACAGGCATTCAGCCTCTGAAAGAGTGATCTTAAAATTGCATGGAGGAGAATTCTGCAACAATGAGAGCTACAAGACCTTCTTAAACTAATGGTTGCCTACAGAAACAGACTCATCATCAGTGAGTTCTACAGCAAGCAAGAGGAGACAACAACAGTGAGCCACAAAGATTAAGTTAAATGGTACATCAGTTCATGAGCAAAGATCAACTTCAGCTGTCTGTGTACTGATCTTGAGAAGTCAAAGGCATGGCCAGAAAGTTTCATTTATAGAACAGAGAATACAGCAGTCCACATTATCTCAGATTTCAACCCGTCTTACTCTCAAGGAATAGGGAACTGAAACAGGTTTCCTATTAGACCATTCTCTCAGATGAATCACTCCATGAAACATATCCTGTTGCACAACGAGATGATTGGCCATGATGAACTGAGAGGATCGAACTGTTGTGCATTTATGGTGAACAGAAACTTATAGATACAGTTGATGTAGCAGAAATAAAAGCCATGGAAGAAAGTAACATAAAAATTTTCATGCTTAGTGTTGGAGGCACAAGTGTTCTTGAATTTGGAGAGTGATGATGATCACCATCACCATCACCATTGCATGTGTGTTTCACAATGTTCATATGATTTGAGGATGGATTTGGTGATGTTATCCTTCTGGAGATTCATTTTGATGGTGAATCATGACCGCTTATCTTCACATCGATGGTGGTGATGAGATGGAACACCGTCATCCTCAGCATCTCAACCGACGATAGATCTCGATCGTTTATCTGGTCTGAAGGCCGATCGAAGCCGTTAGATTTATTTTAGATGCCATATTTATCGTTTCATTATGATCTGATGATAAATAGTGATTATCCATTAGTTTTCAATGACAAATGCACAATACAATTCTGGTCGTTCATTGTTTTTGGATGCTGATCACGACCGTTCATTTTTCAGCTCAGCAGATCCGGTACGAGACGGGAAGTCCCAACCCGGTGACGTCAGAGTGATGATCGTGTCCTTGGGCCCAGCTTATTCATTCCACGCGTCGATCGACTACAAACGGATCACAGTGTCTTGTGTTTTTTATCATCGAGTCGATCCGCTTCCCTCTGCCGATGGCAAGTAAAGGGGGCGGGAGAGGCGCTCGCAATTCTGAAACCCTTCCCCTTTCCTTCGTTTTCCCGCCATGAAAGTAGACGTCGAGATGGGCGGAGGAAGCCCGAAGCTCTTGGAGAGGAAGCAAGCCGTCTACAGGAATCTGGTATTCTCGGATCCCTACAGCTCCCGTGTCTTCTGATCCTTGTCTGGAACTTTGGCTATTTTTCCCTTATTTTTTTTTCCTTTTTGATCTCTTGGGGTTTGATCGCAGGATGAGGGGTATGAGATCCACGGTGAGAAGTACAAGGGGCAGCAGTACAGCCACATCTACTTTACTCGGCTACACTACATGAGGAATCTCCTCTACTCGCTCGTCCCTAAGTGGAAGCCGAACCTCCCTGGTGAGTCCGTACAGCTCTCTGATGGCTTGGTGTGTGTGCAAGTTTGGGTTTTGTCTTGAAATCCCTTTACTTTTATCTCGATGTCATGTTGTTGCTTAGCGGATTTAGCGTGGTTGTCCTGTCATTCCTTTTGAATGGAGGTGACTATTTATTGGATCATGCAAGTTCCAATTATGTTATGCACATAATGAGGCACTAAGATGAAGAAATGGAAAATGCTACACTAGGTTTATTTCAATGCGTTAGTTTTCTGATTGGGTCACTCAAGCTTGATCACATACCAATCATCTTTAAGGTTCTTGTTGTGATGTTTTGTGTTTTTCTGAATTAGAAAAAGTTTCTCCAGGTTATCTCTCTGAGTGGATTTTAAAAGACAAATAATCTGAGTGCCTGCTACACAGCAGAAGTTTTAATCAGTTCACGGGAAAAATGGGCTTAATGGAAAAAGTTGTATTCTTTCTGCTATATATTGGCACTTGGAATAACTCAGACCTTCGTCACACGACCTATCTAAGGGTATATGTTTGGTTTCAGTTAAAATATTTTGTCGATATTACTACAAAGAAATGATGTATGAAAAAGGAAATTCAGCACTGTCATTCATTCCTCTCTTGAGAAACCTGATGTGACTGTCTAGTTGAGACTAGTTAAGGGCCATAATTAGTACTTCAAATTAGAGACCTCATTGTAGCGGTTGCTGCATAATCAAATATTCAAATACTCTGAATCCACTTAAAAGCCTAGGTGAAAAGAACAGAGTACGAGTAAATTGTGTTTTTAGTTTGCTTTGTGTCATTAGGTAGATGAATGCGTGCTTCAAGGCCTTTCACATATTCATTGAAACATTCCTCATGTCACAAATTGCCTCTGCAAACATGAGATATGTACAAAGACTAAGGTTCTACCATATGTGCTTTATGGATCTCTTAGGGTGGTCAGATGTGAAGCTATCATACTGGCTGCTAGGTGACTTCAGGATAATATGGTCGGAAAGTTACCTTACTGGTATACTTTTATAAGTAATTGCTAGGATGTATCTGTTGCAATTCTGAAATTATTGTCTAATCACTTTGTGCAGACTTGTTTTTTCAGTCTCAGCTTCGCTTTTCTTTTCTTTGCAGTTAATACAGTTTTGGGGCTTGAAGAAGAGAAAGAATGCATCATCGCGGGCACAATGTACAAGCACATGAAACTCAAGCCTTCTATCCTTGATGAATACTCTAAGGAGGTGAACTTACATCAGTGATACCATTTTGGTTGAAAACCATAATAAATGCCTACTTATCCTCTTGGATTGTACTTCCCTTTTGACCTTTTTTGTGTATTCAGAGATCTAAAGTTCCTCTGGTGAAGCCTCATAACTTTGTGCACCCTGATGACCATCTTATTTTGGAAGATGAAAGTGGAAGGGTTAAACTAGCTGGAAGTTTGCTTGATCCTTCAGCTTTTGTAACAGGTTCCACATTAAATAGCTTATTATTTAAGGTTTTATATAGATCTTATGGTGTAAGAAAATTCTTTGCAATGTATACATAGAAACGATTTCCATTATTTATATAAGGTGTTCTCCCTCTGACAGGAATTGTAGTTGCCCTACATGGAAAGGAAACTAGTGAAGGCAAGTTTTTTGTTCTTGATATGCTGGAAGCTGGTCTACCCCCACAGATCGAGCAGCCACCTAGCTCGAGTATTGTACCACTTGACCTTTTCTCAACACTGTAAATGATGAGTATCTGAACTAATATTTATGTGATGTTTTTGTCGGGAATGCAATTATACTCACTGGCAAGTTAGAAAGTAAAGCTTTAGCCTTAAAGGTCACAGTTCTGTTTGACATGTGTGCTTCTTTTCTTATGTCATATATCTCAATTTTGCTGCAGCAGAAGACAAATATGTTGTCTTCGTGTCAGGATTGAGTATTGGGAGCAGCACTTTCAATCCTCTTCAGTTCCAACTTCTTGTTGACCATATCACTGGGCATTTAGGTGATGAAAATGTATGCTCTACCTATGTATTATATATTTTCCTGAAATCAGTATATGGAATAACTTATGAAATATTATACAACAGGAACAAACCATTGCATCTCAAATTGTTCATTTTATAATTGCTGGAAATTCTGTACAAATTCTACAGGGACTTCTTAACGGTCAGGTACTTCATGCCCATATACATACTTTGAGGATATGGTATTTCATTTAACATTTATCTTTCTATAACCTGGTGCATGAGATTCTTTTGTGAGGTTTCTGATGATTTTTAGCTTGCTTCTTGCGTGCATTTTTGTATCAGACAATTGCTCCGAGGGATCAGGCTGCCTTAACTGAACCAATTAAGGAGCTCGATATTTTATTAAATCAGGTATGGATTCTTAAAAGACAAAGTTACAAATCCATTTCCTAGAGCATTTTAAGATCACCTTTCAGAACAGAAATTTTGTCACAGTGTAGAATCTTATTGGAATTTGTAATTCATCTTTTTTCTTGTCATGGTCTAGATAGTTTAACAAAAACATTGTCTTCATCCGACTTACCTATTTTGTGTTTGCAGCTTGCAGCAGCTATGCCTGTTGATATAATGCCAGGACCCAGTGATCCAGCAAATTTTTCCTTACCTCAGCAGGTCTATCTATTTTTCCATTTTGGTGAAAGCAAACATCTTGTGCTAACATTCACCAATATATATTGTCTCTGTGGGTGTGTGGATAGAAAAAATATGCATTGTTATGTATTAATTACTCGGTTCGTGTATTTATTTATGTTATTTTAAGCAGCCCTTAAACAGATGTTTATTTCCTGGAGCATCTGCCTATAATACATTTATTTCATGCACTAATCCTCATCAATTTGAGCTGGATGATATTCGGTAAGTATCGAGAATCTCTTGTAGTCAACTATTGCCATGTGCAAAACAGGAGTTTAACAGTGGTGGTGATGTATAGGTTCCTGGGAACATCTGGACAAAATATAGATGATCTTTTCAAGTATTCTGAGGCAAAAAACAAGCTTGAATTTATGGAGAGGACATTAAGGTGGAGGCACCTGGTACCAACAGCTCCAAACACCCTTGGTAATATTACTCTAGCAAATCCATTTTTTCAGTTACCTAAATGGAACTGGACATGCTTACAGCCTTGAATGAGAAGTTAACCACTTATTTCTTCTACTGAAGACTGATAACAGTTGTAATTTCATTTGCTACACAAATTTAATGATTCTGTTAGTCTTCCCTTGTTTTTGTTTGTAGGATGTTATCCCTTCACTGATAAAGACCCTTTCCTCATTGAGAGCTGTCCACATGTTTATTTTGTTGGTAATCAAGATAAGTTTGAAACCACGTTATTACGAGGTAATTTCATCAGGTCTTTATCATGTTAGGTTTCTATCTCTGGATTGATATAAATTATTCTGCTTCCATGCAGGGTCTGACAACCAATCTGTGAGGCTTATCTGCATTCCAAAATTTTGTGAGACTGGAGTTGCTGTCATGGTATGTTCCTGTGTGCTGGTTCATGGCTTCAAAATTGCTCATATCAACTGAGATTCAAAAACCTGTTTAGTATGTGAAAGAGAATCATAATTTTTTTTCCTTCTGCCAAAATGGTTAAATGCTGAGAAGATTAAATTAAAACATCACTAGTGGTGATATTTAGAGGATTATTACTTGCATGTTTTAATGCTTAGGTTGTCTGGCACTTTGCTGTTTAATAACTATGCTAATATTTTAGTGCCCCTTCCCACAAACCATGTGCACAGTTCTCACTGCAGCCAATATTTTTTTTCCAAACTATACATAAGGCTTAAAAGTTCTATGTTGGGCTTTCAGTAACAAAAATATTGTCATAGGACCTTATTACAAAGTATGGAGATAAACAGAACCAAAATTCAATCGACTCTGTTGCTTATTGGTTCTAATGGTTTGTTTTGTGACTTGTGAAATTCCACATATACCAACAGTTGACTCATGCTTCATTCTACTCCAGTTGGGGGTTATGTTCATCCCAAGATCACTTCAACATAATGATGCATATAAAAAGGAATCTTGAAAAGGCAGTCAAAGTGCACATGCGACTCAATTTTTAGCCTAGTTGACTCATTCCTAACACCATAAAAATCAACGAACTCTAGGTTGCAGCATCAGCATCTGGCACACCTATCTCCTAAAAGGTTCTTGAATTGCAATCTGCCATCAACCGAGTGAATGATATTTCATGTATTCCTCTTTGTTAGGTCCATCTCTGCTGCAATTTTTTTTTAATTGATTGATGTGCTTTACTCTTTGACCGCTATGTGCATCCAGTAATTTCATTGGTATCCTTTCATCTGTTAACTAACTTATTTTTGCATGCAGCTAAATCTGAGGAATCTTGAATGTCATCCTCTTTGTTTCTCAACAAGCTTGAATGTGTAAACTAATCTGGCACATACAATATGCCAAAGAACTGGTTGTCTTCCATCAACTTGCTGATTGATTAATTATTACTGGTGGTTCACTGTAATGCTTGTCCTTCTCGTGTAACAAAAAACATAGAAATCTTGTAACAGGTTTTGGCTTCTAGCAACCCAGTTTCATATTGATCTTCTGACTTATGCCAAGCCAGCCTTCTTTCTTTGGTGTGGCAACAAAGTGCAACAATTCATTTGTCTTCTGCATGCTGTGATCAGCTCCAGAAATGTATTTTTGATGTTTCTGATGATACTGCGAAACAGACATTCATCATTTATGTTACATTATTTGTTGGCAGGCTAATGGTGCAGCCACTTCTCATTTTGATTGAAATTTAAAAGTAGGATTAATTATATATTATCTCTTATAGTTAAATCTCTTTAGTATCTCTTTTCTTAGATTTAATTTTTTTTATAGTTATAGTTATGAAAGTAAAATATCTAATCTCATTTATTTGGAAGTCGTTGATTTTTATTAATATACAACATGTGATAACATGTGTAGAAATGAGATGAAAATGATGGATAAAAAGATAATTTTAATGTCTTAGTTATGTTTTTTTTTTGTTATATCCTAATTAAAGTTTTTTAGTTGATTGTTGTGATGGTGACAGACGATGGTGTCGTGTCACGGGCGGTATAATCTTCTTTTGGCGACATTAAGGATTGAGCCCTCAGGTTCTCGAGACGTTTGCTACGTTGGTATACTTTGAGGTTAAGAGGTTGAAGGTGGAAAAGGGGGTGCTCGAGTGTGCGGTGTGTCTCAGTAAGTTTGAGGACGACGAGGAGATTTGCTTCCTCTCTCGTTGCAACCACATCTTTTCTTGAATTGTTTTGATGGTTGGTTTGCCTCCCACATAACTTGCCCTATCTGTTGCACCAACCTCGTCGAGTAAGCCATCAATAATAATCTCGACCTATTACTTGTAGCCACCCCTGTCTCAGATGTGTCGAGTCTTCAACTTAAAATTGTTGCCCCACTATAAGATTATGTTACTATCATTGTGGACCCATAAGTGGCAACGATGAAAGAGGAGAAGTAGAAGGAGGCAACCATAGAATTAGCATGGATTGGAAGCCAGAGGTGGGTGGCCCAATCATAATTCGAGCGGCGGTCGATGAAGCTCTCATGGTCTCATCCAATCAAACATTCTTAGGTCCACCCAATAGAGGACGTCGACTAGTACACCCTCCTCTTATCACTGTCCCTCCTTTTCCCCCTCTAGCTCTACATCTACGTGATGGGAGGTGAGGCATATGTGGTAGTGTCACCTAGATCGCAATTAGGCCTCTTGCCTCTAGCTTCCAATCGACACCTCCTTATGCTCATCCACTTCCACTATGAGTCCACAATGATAGCGACATTATTCTACGGTGGAGCAGAGGTTTCAAGTTGAAGACTAGTTGCGTCTGTAGCAAAGGTGGCTATAAGTAACAGGTCGAGACTGTCATTGATGGCTTGCTCAGCGAGATTGACATGATAGATAAGACAAGTTAGGTGGGAGGCAAGCCAAGCGTCAACGCAATCCAAATGGAAGACGTCACTGCAACTAAGGGAGGAGGCTAAGCTCCTCATCACTCTTGAACTCATTAAGGCACATCGTATACTTAACCACCGCCTCTTTCACCTTTAACCCCTTAACCTCATAGTACATTAGCATGGGGAACATTTCGAGGAGCTCGGAGCTCTGCCCTTACTATCATCGAGAGTGGGATGCACCACCATTCACCATCACTATAATAGCTGACTAAGAAGTTTTAATTAAGATATAATTAAAATATTTTAATTATTTTTGTACTATTTTTGCATGTACTTGTATCTTTTGTTAGCAAGATGATAATTTTCGGATAAATAAGATTAAATATTTTATTTTTATATTATAAAAAAATTAATATATATTTTTTAAGTTAATAGGTATAGCAGAAGCAGTCGTCGTAGGCCAGTCTATTTTATTGCGGTGGCCTTCCGTGGTCTTCCAACAGTATCACTTCCCGACTCCAATGTCGATCGCCATATCGTCTTCGGTCGCCACTTCCATCGCCACCGCTACATTTGCTCCCCTCACTGTTCGACGCCGCGTTCATCGGACCAAAACTCTCGGTGCGTCCCCTCCCATTCCCAACCCTCTGGCCACCGCCTGCCGTAGTCGTCTCGGTTTCAGGTAAATCCCACCTTTTGACGCTCCGTTTGCGTGGATTCCTTTCGACTTCTGTCTATTCTGCCTTCTCGTCCTTGTCTTGAATTTGGTTGTTTGGTGGTTTTATTGGGTTGGGTCAATTGTTTCACATGGAAATGTTGCAAAGAATCAGCCATAATTCCTGTAGAACAATGATTCTTTCGGTTCTATGTTGTAGGTTGATGGTTTAGTACTTGAAATTCTTCTTCTTAGGGTAACGGTACTTCTGGCTTTCTTAATTTACCAAACCCATGAATCTTTCTAGATCTTGTAATCATATTTGACATGGCAACTGAAACCCTACCTATGCCATGGAAATCCCCTTCGTCGTAACCTTTTCATTTCAGCTCTTTCGGCAACACTGTTGTTAAATTCCTTTCTAATTTTCTGTTCTTTTAACTTGGCTAGCAGCAAACTTCTATACCTTTTTTCTTACCTTTTATATATAACATTATCCATGCACACATGAAGATTGAAACCCTACCCTTTTACTGTGCATACATACCCCAACCACTCAGCTCTTTCGTCTGAAATGGCAGCTAGTGATCGAACTTGTTCTTCGGTTATCAGTGTCGAGAATATTAACTTGTCCTTCTGTATGAAAAAATTAAAGGATTTGTAATCCTCCAAGCTTCTGCCTTGAGGATGAAAGATACTGCAAAAGAAGTCCTAGCTTCACATTAGAAGATAAGGGATGACTTAAATAACCTGGATATAAAACACTTAACTCCATGCCAGGTAGATAAAGATCTTGATCTAGTAGGTACTTTGTCCCTGGCTCATACACTTGCCTTTTAGGATGTCCTGTTACAAATGCCAATGGTTTTTCCATTATCATTCAATGCTTTTTAATGAAAATTTTCATTGTCGCGTATGTATTCATAGTTGATCTAATATATCTTCTATTCTAAGGTAGTATGCAGTATGTCTTCAATTTTAGACACTTTTTTTTTATGAGCTTACACACAAATAATATCAAAAGTGTCCCGAAATGTCACGGGCTTAGCTGATTTTGCCTAAGTCATACGGCACCTATGCGTATCCATCTGCAAAGGTCAACTTTCTCCGAGATCTCCTAAGGTCCCTTAGGACTTACAAAAGAGAAAACAGACCAGAAGAAGCAATTCCAACTGGATCCACAAGCAACTACTCAAGCAAACATTTTATAAAGTCAATACAAATTATACCCATGGACATTATAAACTCAAAAAGGTTGCACATAAAGGATAATGGTTCATTACAAATCGAAGTCCCCACAAGTGCTTACAAGACACACTCGTATTTACGAGCCAAAATCGGTATAAAGCAAATCAAACTAGGGCTGCCAAGCCTACTACAAGCCCTCTACTTGCTGTATAAGGTATGTATACAAACCGAAGACACAGACAAACATGAACATTTCATTGAACACATTGTTTACATTTTTGTCCGTGACATTCTCTCCCACTTATTCCTTCGACGTCCTCGTCGAAGTCACTGTAGACGCTGCATCTCCTTGCATTTTGCTGAATCTTCAATCTTCTGCTTTGGCTGCAACACGCCCCTTTGGCTCTCAGCCGCTCTCTGCCATTGTTGTTGAGTAGTCGAACTCTGATCCGCCATGCTGCTTCAACTCACCAATGACTGACTCTAGTGTGGGGTTGGCTGAGTTATGCTGATCCTTGTTGACTCTCGTGGATCCTTTTGATGAAGGAAAAGACCTGTCTTATTATGCACCAGTATCGCAGTATACTCATGTTGCTTGAACTGGATGGATGCTTGTTGGAACTTTAACGAGCATCTTCTCACAGACTTTAAATTTTTTTGAGGTCCTTCCTCCACAATATTTGCCCATTGATCCTTCTTCCACTTTTAGTTGTCACTTCCAAGTAGGTTCACATCACTTCCGCTTTTGATTGACATTCAATTGGGAAATGAAGCGGACAATCTATTCTCAGTAGTACTGATCACCAATAGTGAGGATTTGACAACTATTATCTTCCATAAGCTTTCTTCGAAAGGTCATTGAACTTATGCAGAGCTCCTCTGCTGGATAAGTAAGAGAACTGAGATACTCGACTTCACTCGTTCTCTTCAAAGTTGAGAAGGCAAGGTTACTTCGCTTCGCTCGTCTCCTCGAGTTAAGAGAATTGGGGTACTCAGTTTCGCCCATTCTCTTGAGTTAAGAAAACAAAGGTTACTCGATTTCGCATGCCTCATCGAGTTTGTACTTCATGCATTGAGCTGGTTACTAACATTAGCCCGCTCTTTGCTCACACTTCTGAAGCACTTGAAGTGTTTGCACTCCTTGCGTTGAGTTAGCTGCTATGATTCGCCTTCCCACTGTCATTGAACTTCTGGAATGCAAGAAGTTTTGCCCGAAAAGAGCAAAAATTTACCCCAACTTGGAGTCCCCCCCAACTTGGAGTAAGTCTTTGATAGATCTGGTCGCCTCTGGGATTGTACCATCTCCTCCATCATCTTTGTCGCCTACTCTTTTGAGTAGAAAAGGTACAACACCACATATTGTCTACTTCGTTCCTTGGTCGAGCACTCCTGCATCAACCCGAAGTCCCTCACTTTCGGTTATTTTGATGAGAAGTTGGTTGACACCGGTCTTATGAAGTTCCTTGGCCTTTGTCCTTCTGTCTTGTCATGGTACTTGGAGTTTACCTCTGCATTCTCCACCTCCTCGACCCCTTTCACGACCAATGCTCTCCCTCCATGAGAGCAAGGGATCGATGACTCTACAGAAATTCCGCCTCTGCGGTACCATGACGCTGCCAAGCCCATGGCCCTACCATCTGTTGCCTTGCATCTGCGTCCCTTTTTTCACAATCAGTAGATCCACCTCTGTGGCACTGTGGCACTCCTCTGAGTCCACCTCCTTTTTAACCGACGCTTTGCTTTTTTGGTAGCTGAGCCCGCCCCTTCGGACTCATCGTCGCTTCCTCACCCCTTTTGACCCCTTGTTTTAACACCTCTGTGTTCTCCAAGCAGTTCTCCTTGGTCAATGGAAAGACAGACTACAACTCTCATGCATGGCCTCCGCCATCTTGTTGCAGGGCTCACGTCGATTCTGTTCTCATTAGCTTCCTTGGTAGTAACGTTCGCTTACTCGGCCTTGTCCTCTGACTTGTCGGGCTCCCTTAAGCAAATGTGAGCACTGAAACAGTCCAACTCTCCAATCACTCTGACTATACCTCTGTATGATCAAGTCCCCTCCATGGGATTCACTGATACTTACAATCTGACTTCTCCCTCGATGGTACACAACCCCCATATGATGATGACAAAGGCTTTCATTTGATGCAAGTTTCAATGCGCACACACGGAAGACCCGCCTCTGCGGTACCATGAGATTCACTCCTTGAATCCACAGCCCTTCTTATCGTTGCATTGTTCACCGAAGTGGAGCTCCCAGTAGCTCCTGATCATTCATATGATCACGTCCCCCTCCATGGGACTCACTGGTACTTGCACTTAGACTTTTTCCTCGGTGGCATATAGCCCCCCGTATGCTGATGACTAAGGCTTTCATCCAATGCAAGCTCCATTGCACACACAAAGACCCGCCTCTACGATACCGCGACATTCACTCCTTGAATCCATAGCCCTTTTTCTTGTTGTGTCGTACACCAAAGTGGAGCTCCTAGTAGCTCCTGATCATATCCCTCATGGGACATATCCGCATATGTTGTATTGTCGCAAACTATTCCACCACGATCCGTTGCACTATGTCGTCTCCTGGTGATGTCTCCATTGTATTCAGATTCTTATGTGATGAGCTTGGACTACGATCTCTGATTTTTGTTCGCTCCCTTGGCAATTCACCTTCGCCCACCCATTCTAGGGTCACACTCGGACGAAACATAGCTCTAAGACAGTCCATCGCCTCGTAGCTCTCGAAGTCCTCTGACTTCGTTAGGATTGATACACCATTGTCTAGATCCTGGGCCTCTATCCTCTACCAGCACAATCTCCGTTATGCACCACTTGTTTCTGACAACTCGAATGATAACATTGTGGCATATTCTTCAAGAGTACCCGTCTTTGCGTCCTCTTGCCCTGTGCTAAGGTCTCCTGATCCCAACTTCGCCTCCGCAAGTTGAATCACCTTTAGTTACTCCGTCAAATGCATCTCAGAGGTAAGGTGCATGTGCCTCGAAGATCCTTTCGTCTTTGGCACCATGCAAGATAAGTCTGCCCCATCAGAATGAAGAACTCATGGAATGACATAATCCCAATCTTGCCTCTACATGAGTTCATGCCCTTGACCTTTGTCCAAGGAAAGCTTCGTGCCTCCGCTCCATGTTCCAACTTCTATGTCGACTCCCTTCATGCGGCTTGGATACTTCACCAAGTTCCACCCAAGTCGCTCTGCTCCTCGATTTGCATTGAGTTGATAGTGGCCCTCGCGTCCACCATTCCACGAGTCAGCCCTTTGTTGAGTCTGATTTCCATATCGACTCTAAGTGTGCCTTCATATGATGTTGCCTTGGATTGCTCCCCCACTTGATCTCGAAATGCATCCACCAATGCATTACCTCATTCGAGATCATGTGACGACTCCTCGTCACTTGCTCGGTCCATTGAGCTTTGTGGAGATATTGCCTTGAGGAACTCTTCCTCAATACGTGCGGTCCGTTGCACATGATTCTCCCCCTGGAGAACTAGGACTTATCCCTCATGAATATCTGTCATGTTGGAGCAACTTTCCTCTTTGCATTCTTCCCACTTGAAGTTTCGGAGACCACCATCCCCTTTGGACTACTCTGTCTTGCTGAACAACTTGTGCCTTGTTCTGCTCCCGCAAATGGAGATATTGCCTTTAGGAACTCTTCCTCAATACGTGCGGTCCGTTGCACATGATTCTCCCTCTGGAGAACTAGGATTTATCCCTCATGAATATCTGTCATGTTGGAGCAACTTTCCTCTTTGCATTCTTCCCACTTGAAGTTTCGGAGACCACCATCCCCTTTGGACTACTCTGTCTTGTTGAACAACTTGTGCCTTGTTCTGCCCCCGCAAATGCATTTGCTAGATTGCGACTCTTCGCCAATACAGTCCCCACTGCACCCTTCAAGGTCTAGCAACGTGCTAAACTTGTTGCACGCTTCAGTCGCTTACGGACGTATCATTTCCATGCTGAAGAGAAAGTTCTGATGCTCCATGGCGTCGAGTTTCGATCGCACCTTGGGATGGCCACGAACACTCCATCATCCATGTACAAGCCCTTGCATGAGTACCAAATCTTTCGAGTTAGCAATTCCCCTCACCTCTGTGAGCTTTACGTAACTTTTTCGGTCGTTGTGCAACACCTCCCACTTTGCACGGTCTCATCTTTCACCAAGCGCCCCCCCTGCCTTAAGTACCGTCAAGTTTGGTTGCCAACGTCAAACCGTAGCTCGAACTTAGCCATCCTAATCTTTGTGCGCTACACATCATTCTTCGCTTGCTTGTCCTCATGATGCCTCTCGCGCAAAGGGTTAGTCATTCCTCTGAATGCCAAACTTGGATGCCCGCTCCTCTGAGCAACTCCTTTCCCTACATCTCAATGTCCGTTTCCCCCAAATGGTTGCGCGTGCTGGCTGTCCTCCACACAGCCCAACTAGGTCCCCCATGTTTGTATGGCGAGTGTTTCTACGTGTGCTTGTCCCGCTTTGATACCATAATATCACGAGCTTAGCTGATTTTGCCTAAGCCGGGCGGCACTCATGCATGTCCGTCCGCAAAGGTCAGCCTTCCCCGAGATCTCTTAGTGTCCCTTAGGACTTACAAAAGAGAAAACGGGCTAGAAGAAGCAATTCAAATGGGATCCACAAACAACTACTCAAGCAAACACTTTATAAATTCAATACAAATTACACCCATGGACATTACAAACTCAAAAATATTGTACATAAAGGATAATGGTTCATTATAGACCGAAGTCCCCATAAGTGCTTACAAGACACACTCGTATTTACAAACCAAAATTGACCACAAAGCAAACCAAACTAGGACTGTCAAGCCTACTGCAAGCCCGCTACTTGCTGTATAAGGTATGTACATAAACCGAAGACACGAACAAACATGAACATTTCATTGAACATCTTGTTTACATTTTTGTCCGTGACAGAAAGACATTACCTTATGTCACGGACAATAATGACATTACATTACATTGGTTGACGCTGATATGAAATTTCTCAGGATCAACCAACTCATTGGTACTGATAGACAAAAGGCAACAAGACAGAAAGACATTCCATTACATTAGTATAGTCATTATTCACTTAGTTTAATACTTGACGCTGATATGAAAGTTCTCAGGATCAACCCAACTCATTGGTACTGATAGACAAAAGGCAATAGTTCATTATCTATTTGGTAGAACAACTTTGAAGAAGAAGATTCAGATGCTTAAGTGCTTAAATTACAGTATCGAGCTCCTATATATTATCTTGACTTTGCATATTGATTTTAAAATCAAATTATTTCTCTAATTAAGCAAGTGGCAAGCAAGTAGTTAGCATGGAACATATGAGTTTAATTCTCTTCTCTACAGGGGATACTAGTATTTTGAGAAAGAGCAACAAGACCGGTCTAGAATGGGTAAAGTATTAACCTGTTAGTTTGAAAGTTTGGTCAGGTATGTAACTTTGTTGGTGTGGCTAAATAGAAGATACCATCTTGTAAGTTATCTAAAACATCAAATAATTCATGGTATTCTGTTTTCTTTGCAAATGTATGATACATTGAATTGAGCATCTGAGGATGGTTGATTCTTCTTTGTTAGCTTGCTAAACTCCGAGAGAACACTTTTTGGAAATGATTCCTCTAACATTACCCAGTTTGGTAGAGCACAACAAAGCTATTTATGCTCCAGGCAACGAAATGCCGCAAACTTCCATCGGAAGCCCAGGTTGCTGATAGTTTCCGCAGATCCCACCGCAGCAGGAAAAGCCGATGGCGGCTCGGATGTTGCAGGTGGCCCTCCTCTCCCTACCATCTTAGCTGGTGTTGTAGTAGTCTTCTTGCTTCTCTGCTGGGTTGTTGGTTCTATTGCTATGTGGCTTGTTGGTTTCATTGTAAGTCCACCTTCCTAAGATCATTTGATTCTCTCGTTTCCTTTCTGCAACATCTACTACAACTTGTACTGCCTCTGTTTTCTTGCAAATTAATTGCAACTTATGAAGCTTTTTGTTGCTTCTCATATTAACTGGTGTGATCACTGAGATGCTTAGAACATAATAAAATAATGTATGTTTCATACTCAGGTTTTGTTTGAAGTCGAGTGAACGTCGATTGACCCGAGCAAGGCATCACAAATCTTTTTACGTCGCGACTCAAGTTACGACTTGAACATCGACCGGGTCAAGCTGCCACCCAACGGCTATATTCCCGAGCTCCTCGCCCAATATGAAAGCTGCCATCGAGACCACCTTAGCTCTCGTAACGGTCACACCCCCCTCTTCTTTTGCAGGCTCTTTCTTCCTCTGTCCTAAACTGTTCTCTCTCTCTGTTTGATTCCATCTGCTTCGCCTCATTCATTTGCGAGATCTAAGACAGGATGGAGACGGCGAAGGTGCAGCACGTGAGCAAGGCGTCGTCCGACGAGCTCCTCCGCAAGTTCGCCGAGGTCGACGACGGAACCCCTGCCGGCCCCTCCGCCCTCCTCCGCCACGTCCCTCCTATCGTCACCAGGAAGGAATCCAGGCGCACCGTCTCCCCCCTCTCCTCCGCCGGCGACGAGGCCGCTAGGGCAAGGAGGCGGAGGAAGAGCAAGGGCGGGCTGCCGGAGCGGAAGTCCCTTCTCCCCATCTCCAATCGCAGGCCCGCGTCCCTGCTTCGCAAGATGAGGATCCGTCGGCCCGAGGACGGCGCCCCTGGAATCGGAATCGTCCTCGCCATGGCTCTTGAGAAGGTGAGGTAGCGAGCCATAAAATTGGAAAATTTTCATTTACATACCTATCAGATTCATAATTTCGTACATACATATTCATACGTATATCTCTCACTAAAATTACATCAATCTAATTCTACTAATATTCTGCTAAAAATTTCTTTTTAAATATTCCCAATTGATGCGTAGTTTTTCCAATAACACTTCTCGTTAATTTCGTGTTTTCCTTTTGCCTTCTATGGACGTGGCGTAGGACTGTGGAAGGTGCATCGAAGGTGTTTGTAGAAAAGCACTGCCATAAACATGTTCGTCTTATCGGCGACACGGTCTGAATCGACCATAGCATTCTTGCAGCTATGCTTGCGAGCTGCGTCGACCGTAAGATTTCTTTAAGGAGTGCATTAGCATGGCTAAGAAGAAGGTCAACGAAGCTCCATTGTTGGAAGTGGCTGCTTCGAAGGAAGAAACTTTTTCTATTTGCGCCAGCTGCCCTGAATCGTTGACATTTGATTCTGCTTGCTGCTTCGAAGAGGTCAATGGGCCATTCATCTCTCCCAGTCCATAAATCAATTCTCAGAGCATGTGCACCGGCCACCAGATCCAGCTAATACAAGTTCTTCTCTCTAAAACTTTGACTGCTCCTCGCATGAGCAGTCACGTTATATAGATAGAGAGATCGATGCATGATTGCTGTAACTCCATCTCACTGTGAGATAGCAACAAAGAAAGGCATGGGCAGGCTCGGCCATGAGCTGGTCGTCGTCCATTTCAGCCACCCCCACCCTTTGGAGCTCACCTCCCTTCATCAGCAACCGGCGACCACCTGCGCCGGCTGCTCGCGCACGCTCTCCGACCGCGCCTACTCGTGCAAGGCGTGCGGGTACGCGCTCCACGTGTCCTGCGCCCAGATGCCGCAGCGCGTCCGCCACCCGGCCGACGCCAGCCACAGTCTCACCCTCCTCCCCTCCGGCGGTGGCTCCTTCAGCTGTAACGCGTGCGGCGCCGACGGCTCCGCGTTCTTCTACCACTGCGGCGAGTGCGACCTCAACCTGCACTGCTCCTGCGCCGCCTTGCCGCTGTCGGTGGTCCACGCCGCCCACCTCCACCCTCTCACCCTCTTCTTCTTTCCTCCCTACGAGAACAGGGGCTTTTCCTGCGACGTCTGCGGCCACCCCGGCTCGCACCAGTGGGTTTACAGCTGCGCCATGTGCGGCTTCGACGCGCACGTCGGGTGCGCGACGGCGGCGGAGGAGGAGGCGCAGGCGAATCACCCATGGCATGGTTCCGAAGGCGGCGGCAGCGCCCCACATTTAGCTCTGCAGAAGATGGAAACCGGCGTGGGTGTTCGTAAGATCGACAAACGCAAAGCGAAGAGGTTAGCGAAGAGAATTGCCATAACAGCGGGGACGAGCTTAATCTGCACAATCCTATAGAGTCACTAATGTGCAGAAGTCACAGAGAACTCCTCCTCCTCCTCGCCTGTATGTGTTGTCTTTTCCGGCCGGAGAAGAAGACCCATCTCTTTCAAGTTGAAGTAGAACATGTTGCAGAATAGTTTATGCGGTCAGTGATGATGATGTGCTTCTTTGCGACTTGGAAGATCATACAAATTTAGGAGCCCCATTTGATTCAAAAAAGCACATTTAATTTCAAATTATCCCTTAAATTAATTATATATAGTATTTTTCTTTTATAAATTTTAATGAGATATATTTATACTTAGGAAGATAAAATATTTAATTTTATTTCTTCTCGTACCATCGATTATGTTCATAGAAATATCACACGTGATAAGCTTAAGTGAGGTAGAGTCAGCACGTGTTTAATGGATATATTTTGTGGTATTTTTGTCAGTAGTATCGACAGCATAACGAGAAATGAGGTTAAATATTTCACTTTCATAAGAATCTCAATATAACTTTTAAAATTATATAGATTGAGATGTTAAATATAACTAATTAATTAGCATCAAGATTTATGATTATTACAAGCTAATTCTAGATTATTTCCTACAATTATATATTTTTATTATATTGATCCTTATATTTTTAGAAATTATATTGAAATCATTATACTTACGAAAGTAAAATATTTAATATTATTTTTCTTCATATCGTCGACTCTACTAATAAAAATATCATAAGACTCGTCATCGAATCTAATAATTTTACTCTATCTCATTTCAGTTTAATACTGAGCACTTACAAAGGAGGTAAAATATTTCACTTTCTTAAGTATATGGATCTAATATAGAAGGTTAAATATTTCAATTTCTTAAGTATATGGATCTAATATAATTTTTAAAAATATATTGGGTTTCTATAATATATAATTAATTCAAATTTAATTTCAATCTGTTATTTATTTATTTAGGTTTCAATGAAAACCTACCTACTAATCGCATGCAAAGGAACTTTCTTAACCACTACAGAGCATGATGGATTGGTCCTCCTTAATCATCTTTAACTTGCATATGACATAATTAGATAAATTTATATCTTTGCCTTTTTAGATGGAGATTGTTGCATACTGTGAACAGTCCATCCATGAGAGAGACAAGTGCAGGAAAAATGACTCACTCCATCATTTTCACTGTGTTTCCTGTTCCATGTCGCGCAGCAAAAGCTCACCCAAAAAAAGAGCTTTTTTTTTCTTCTCGCCTACATGACTCGTTCACGCCGACGTCTTCGGTTCCCGTACCAGTGATTGGCTCGGTGAGAGATGGCGATGAAAGCCTACCTCATGTGCAGAAGTTACCATTCTCCGTTCGTTTCTTCTCTCTCCCTGCCTTCTTTTTTGGAATTGTTGGTCGAATCTTTTTCGATATGCATATGTTTTAATGGGGGAAAGTTTTCACGGGGTGTGGAACCGATCGCTGTTGTGGCCTGCAATTCTACCAAATTGCTTGTTTGGTATTTGGTACCCAATCGTTGCTTTCCTTTTGATCTTTCCACCGATAAAAATGTCGATCTTTCTTTGGGAATGTAGGTGGTGCGGACTGGGGTCGCTTTTGGCGTTGGGTCGGGTAGTGTCTACTGAGATCGCTACTGTACATGAGCTGCTTTCCTTGTTTCGGCCCTCGCCGGAGGGAAGCGAGCGGTAGAATCAATGACAGCGGTTGCTCCCGATCCGCTTCGACATTCGTCGTCGAATCTTCCGGTGGGTACACTCCTCAAAACTAGATTTTTTTTCCCCCCCTTTCCCTTTGTTGATTCGAACCTTTTGTTTCGAATTATGGGCATTTTTATTGTGTGTGGGTTAAGGGAGCGGGAAGAAGGTGGCATCTGGTGATGGCGAGAGGAGTACATCTGCAAGAAAATTCACCTTTAGGGATCTCGCAACAGCCACCCAGAACTTTAAGGAAACCAATTTGATCGGGGAAGGAGGCTTCGGAAGGGTTTTCAAAGGACGGCTTGATTCGGGCCAGGCAAGTTATCTCTATCTTTTCTGATACTTGAGATTTTGATCTATCGAGATCATTTGCTCATAAAAAAATTGGACATTGGAGTGCAGGTGGTGGCCATCAAGCAGCTTAAGCACGATGGACCTCAGGGGAGTAAAGAATTCTTGGTGGAGGTTCTCTTGCTGATCATGTTGCGGCATCCTAATCTTGTGAGTTTGATTGGATACTCTGCCGAGGGAGATGAGAGGCTGCTAGTTTATGAGTACATGCCCAAGGGCAGCTTGGAAGATCACTTGTTTGGTAAAACTTTCTCTTTATCTTCTTATATTGTTGATCCAATATAGGTTAGATTTGCTTAACTCTAGCATTTGATGGGCAATCGTGTTTTAGGATCTGATACTGGTTTGTAGTGGAGAAGATTCTAATAGTCCACTACTAAGTACAGGTGCAATGCATCAAATAACACTTGCCTCCTTCACTTGTTGTGGCCTTGATTGATTCAATGCTCCGGCATATGGTAATGGGCTTTCTCTGGGGTCTGTACTAGATTATCTGTTGGAAATGACCATAATTTGGATGGCCGAGCTAAAGGGAATCTTTGCGGGCCGACGTCGTTTCTTCCTAATAATTTCTTAAGCTGGTGGGGCAACCTATCTGCTTCCTTTTGCCTCTCCTTTTCAGAGCTTGACCTTTCCTATCTAGCAACATTATCTTTGCCCTCGGTTTGAGTTAATGATAAAAGGACAGAAGACTTATATAAAAAGAAATTAAAACCCTTGTCGGAGAGGAATAAAAAAATAATGAGATCAAGAAAATGGTTCCATTTTCTGTAGAGTGGACTATTATAATGATTCAAATGATATTTGTTCTTATAGATCTTGAACTATAGTAGACTACTGGCACCCAGAATAACATTGTAAAAAAAAAGACATAAAAGGACAGAAAACTTAGATAAAAAGAAATTACAACCCTTGTCGGAGAGGAATAAGAAATAATGAGATCAAGAAAATGGTTTCATCTTCTTTAGAGTGGACTATTATAATGATTCAAATGAAATTGTTCTTATAGATCTTGAACTATAGTAGACTACTGACACCCAGAATAACATAGTAAAAAAAAAAACATAAAAAAAGAATCTGGTCTGTATCAAATATTTGACTTTCCTTTTAACAGCCTCAAATCATTTATTGGACATGCATAGATGTTACAAGTTTGATGGATTAGATGACTCTCTCTGCATTATTTCTTGTTAGTATATGCCACCTTTTGATTGCTTTATTAATTAACTGTTTGAGTACTGTAAGTTTGACTCTTCTCATTACGTTCTTCTTCACAAGTATTGGTGCTTGTTCCTTCAGATCTATCTCCCAACAAACCACCTCTTGATTGGAACAGACGAGTAAATATTGCTCTTGGTGCTGCAAAAGGGCTCACATACTTGCATGATGTCTCAAGCCCACCGGTTATTTTTCGGGACATGAAGGCTGCAAACATATTATTAGATGATGACTTCAACCCTAAGCTATCTGATTTTGGACTCGCTAAATTTGGTCCTGTCGGTGACAGGACTCATGTTTCAACAAGAGTGATGGGCACATATGGCTACTGTGCTCCTGATTATGCGATGAGCGGTAAGCTAACCCTGAAGTCTGATGTATACAGTTTTGGTGTGCTGCTTTTGGAGCTGATAACTGGACGGCGAGCTTTTGATCCTTCAAGGGCTCGTGCGGAGCGGAAGTTAACAATATGGGTATGTCAAGCCACTTTATTATATTCTGATTTGCTTTGCATTTTATTTCTCGTCGGTATGTCAATTCAATTTATGGTTCCTTCCATGTATGTAGACTGTTCAAAGAACATGTTGGTATTGCCATATATGTTGGCAAGCTCTCAAAAGTCCAATTCCCTTTTCCATCTTAACTTCGAGTCGTTGCTAATGACTTACTCGCCTATGTCTTTCTTTCAGTCACGTCCTTTTCTCAATGATCGGAGGAAGTTTTTGCAATTAGTCGATCCATCTCTAAAAGGACGATATCCACCACGGGCCTTTCATCAGTTGGTTGTCATCGCCTCGATGTGTCTCCAGGAGCAGGCGCATGTTCGGCCCATCATAGCTGATGTCGTCTTTGCTCTAGACCATGTGGCATCTCAGCCTTACGTCGAAGGATCCGACTCCAAGATCATGAAGTCCTCTACATCCCCCTCTTGAGAACAAGGAAATGGTACATCCTCTAGAGGAGGCAGTGTTGGAAAAGGTGTCTTGGAGTAAAGCGAGTTCTGCCCTCCCCTCCAATTCACCGAGAGCTGAGTTGAGGCAGAAACAAGAATATGGGTCGAGGGATTAGGTATAGAGCCACAAGTAACTGCTGTTTGAACCTGCTCAGGCAATGATCATTAGATACCCAGTATCACGTCGTCAAAGATAATTAGCCGATGCATGAAGTCTTACGACATCGGCTTTGTACAGGTTAAACATGTTTTGTGTTCTCAAATCTGATGCTTATGTAGAACTACGGTATTAGTCGAGATCTGCGATAATCCGCTAAGATCCATGGATGTTGACATTCAAGATCTGTGTTCATCTGGTTTTTGTTGATAACTAGTAAATACATTGTTTTGATTAAGTCTTGTAATATGTATGTTGTTGTACGTCAAAACTCTATAATTTCCTTTCGGAAACAATGATAAAGCACCTACAACTGCTTACTAAAATCATACACAAATGAGAAAATTAAGACCCAAGGAAGAATTAAGTCGCAATTTCTCCATGTACATAACTGATTGATTCGAGAACTCACATTGAGACGTCTTACCGTAAAGATAAAGATTTGAATTCAAAAATTAAAAAAAAAATCTTCTATAAATTATGAATATTATATGAATCTAGGATAATGATAGGGAGACCAAAAGTGAGTATGGACATAAATGATTTGGTTTAAATTAGAGTGAAATCGGATCTCAATCAATGATTCTAAACCAAACTGAAATCAGATCCTGATAGTTCTCGTGTTCTAATTTTTAAAACTTGAAATCAGAATCGAAACCTTGACGATTCCCATCCAATTCTGAGTTGATCATAGAAAAATATATATTAAACGATTAAATGCTCTTCAAAATGATAAATATGTCTCTTGCAATGGCTCAAATTAAAAATATTTTGAAAAAAAAAATTAAAAATATAAAAATATATTTCGATTCAAAACCATAATCGTTTTGGAATATCATATTTGAATTATTCTAAATGTATTATTATTAAAGATAAATCTTGATGTCACGATAAGATTATAATCGATTGATGTTGCTATGGAACAACAGTAGATAACGAGATAAAAAAAGACACTGACTCGTTGACCGAATCATCCAAAAAGAATGGAGTCGTTCCCATGCTTTTCTTTTTTGGGTTTGTTTTTGAATTAATGTTGCATGTAGTTGACAATAACAATCAAAGCATGATCCCGACATTAATTCGACATCAACCGTTGAAACAACGACGCGTGTGCCGAGTGAGCAGGGAACTCCAAATGTCCGTAAAAAATGCGAAAAGTCAATGTTCTTGGTGGATGTCTCCATCCAAATTAAAGATGAAGGCCTGGCGATGCGTGTAATTTAACTTGGTTCTTTTAATTCTCCCAATTCACTTATCATCATATGAATCCTGTCATCGAAAAAGTCATCAGTCACTAGAAAAATTTTCATGTGACTCGTGACTGATTCAAACCTCTTTCTCCATCATATTCTTACATTGATATGTTAATCGTCTATTTTACTAAACTTTATTATAATTATATATTTTAATCGCTATCAATAGAAGTTAAGTGTATGCTGGTAATACAAGTAGTAGTATTATTTATTATAGTTTGTATTATTTTTTCCTCTTCCACGTTGATAATAATAATAAAAATAATAATTATATATATATATATATTCTCTCTCTGCATCCATCTTAATGCAATTTGGATTGATTGGATAAGCGTGAATGCTCGAGAAACTCGACATGCTACTGATCTTACATAAATTTCTGACATTTAATGCAAGAAAGAAAGAAGAGGAAGAAGGAGGAGGGCAAGTCATCATATTTTAAATAAACATAAAGTGGCATTGTATTCCAAAGTCAACAACATGGTTGATTTGAGCTCAATTTAGTGATAAGTGAGTTGTTCTTTTGTGATTAGCATACTTTTATTGGAGAAATAAATGAACTAATAATCGGATCGATAGCCCCGTAAGAAAGTGAGTAATGATCGAAGCTCGTATCGGTTATTTATAGGAATGCTATTCGATTTCATTAGATGTCACTTATTAGATTAATTATTAGTAGAGTAGATAACATTAGATGCCACTTATTACAATTCCAACAAACAAATATTATTTCTAACGCACAACATTAATAGTTGTCTGTTTAGGAGTTTGAAGTTGGATGCATATGGCCAACTTCCTCATTAGTAGATCGATATAGCAATTTATTCTCTACCTATCTAAGCTCGGAACTCAATTAGTTCCAAGTCATCACACAACCAAAGAATCTCTCACTAATCCATTAAGTTTAAAAGACTAGAAATCATTAAATACATAAAATAATAAAAATAAAAGAAAGGGCAGCACCGGGATCAGAAGGCCCAAACGATCCTTTAAGATTCGTGCTGCACGGTCTCCCTCTCGACGGCGTTGGTGGCGGAGTCGAAGGAGAAGCACGCGGCCACCCAAGTTTGGGCGGCGGCGGCGGTGGCGTGTCGCTGCGGCTAGCAATTACGCTTGCCGGCCGAGAAGGGAAATGAGATGGGACGTCTGCCGACGCCCGCCCGATCACCTCTCCATGACTCGTCTGTGTCAGATGTTACGCGGAAATGTGCACTTCGAGCGATTCGAGAGTTAAGACAAATGGATTACTTATGGTTTATCTCAACATTTGAGGTCTGTAAACACTATATGAAAATTTACAAGGACAGAAATGTAAAATGCCTGTTTTCTTTGAGCTCGTAATTGATTCGAATGGTGTTAATAGTGTTTGTTTGGGGGGTAATTGTGCAAAAGCTTGTGAGGGTATATATACTATTTCTAGATTTATAAGGAAATGTACGTAAAAGTACCTCCTTATTTTAATGCCTCCGGTATTCACACCCCGCAGGTAACATTCACGTGAACAACGAAACGGATCGTCGGGTGACGTCACTCCGCTTCGTTACTATAAGAAGCGGTGACATCCCCTCCCCTACTTCGCTGTGCTTCCTTACTGCATTCCCCCGCTCGTCGCGTCGGCTTGAAAAGAGGGCGATCCGTTCGCGCGTTTGGGCGCCCCACGGTCACGCCGAGGGCAGGCGGAATGGAGCTTCGTCGGTGGGGTTTCCTCCTCCTCGTCGCCTCATCGATCCAGGTATAATACATCGAGTCGTTCGGGGCCAAAAGAGAGAGAGAAAGGGGAGGCGGTGGTTCTTTTTTCTTCCTGTTCTCTACTTTGGTCTCGATTGGAAGGGCTGTTCGAGTTATTTGCAGTTGTCGGCTTTTCTCGAGTTTGAACAGTCGGATGCATCAAGATTAAAAAAAAAGAAAAAAAAAGAGGTAGACCAGGCGTTGATCCTTTGTTCTTTATTAAGTTTTTTGAACTCTTAATTAGGAATGTACTTGTTCGCTCGTGTGAGGAGAATGTCCTTGTGCTGTTGATACTTTTTCACCCTGAATCAGCGAGTTAATGGGTAACATGTCGGGGGGGGGGGGGGGGGGGGGGTGGGGGGTTTCAGAATTTTCCAATTCCGACAAAATTTGGTACTTTGGGGCTACAAAAAGGAGAGGAGGGGGTGATCTTGGATATTCTCAAGGCAAGAAATGGTCCGTTGGCTTGTGATTCTGAACTACAGTTGGTTTTAGTTTTATGGACGCCGGAAAGATTTCGCCTCTTCTTCTTCTTCTTCTTTTGTTTTTTTTCCTTCGACGTTCTAGAGCTTATGAACTGGAGGTTTTAGAAATTGAATTGAACCTGGAAACGTAATAAATTCTTCCATATGTGGCGGTTGAATGTGGTAGCCCAGATTTAATGTTTCTGACATGACGTCCGGTAGTGCCTGCGCTTTGCATTGAAAAAATCGTCGGCACGGACATAAATGCACTCATTCAAGTTTGGTTTGTGTAAAGGGCATGGACATATACGTACTCATTTAATTCTGGTATGGGTGATGTTTGGTTTGTTTTTCACGTTCTTATTGTCGTGCTACTGCATTTAATGCTGAATTTTAGGTGAGGAATGTTGTGTGTCGGATCTGGCTGGCATGAACATGACTTTTATCGTCATCTTTCTTTTACATGCTTATTCCGCGTGAGCTACTTTTAGGATTATGTGAAACCTTAGTAACTGAGTCGTACCGTTTTCTAGAAGTCGGGGGATCTTTGAATGGCTTGTTCCCGTTCTTCATAGAGAAGTACTCTGGTCTGCTTTGAGGTATCAAAATTAGGAAAACTTTCTGCAGCTTGGATTTTATAACCATTTTAGGTATGAAACTCCTGAGGTTCTTGTTTAAGAGTGTGCGAGTTCAACGAGCCTGTATTACAGAATACAGATTGCTTTGGCTTCATATACATTTGCACCTTCAGTTGGACTTTCTTCTGTGGACATCATAAATCAAGTATTTCCATGTGAAAGTTATAGATATTCACTAAAGTTCGTCATTTCGAGACATACCATCCGATACGGGTACTTACCGGTCTGATAGGAGATCAGTATGGGTGGTATATCGGTACACCCTATCGTATTATCTGTCAGTACACTCTTACGTCTCGGTGCAGTTTGGTATGTATTGTATCGACAGCTGATCGGTATACCGGTATAGACTGATAAGGCGAACCATGATGTTCACAACAAAGTTCTGTGATGAACAATTTGTTTGATGTGCAGCAGAGCCATTCCGTTGTCATTTTATTCATGCCATTTTGAAGTAATGTTTCTCTCTACAATATAGACCATTTTTTTCCTTTAAAGAGTTTCATTTATATAGCAGAACTTAGGAAGTATGTATTCTGATTGTCCATGCTATCACATAAGGTATTTGGATTAACATTTTCTGAGTCATCAGGCAAGCCCCTGTCCTGTTCATCCATTAGGAATTTGACACCAATGCACTGAGGCTCCACTCTATATTAACAGTTGTTGTAACTGCTTTGTATTCTTGATTTAGAGTAACTAATATTTGGAAGTGCCTCCTTATAGATTGGGAAAAAAAAACTTGCGAAATGTTGATTTTTTTCACTAAACTCAGACGAGATTGATTGTTTTTTTTAAAGGAAAATTTTATTTTATATTTCTGGTGCAGTGGATACTGGCTTTAGTGTATATCATTCTCTCAGATATGCTGCATAGGTCTTGTGTGCACACAATGACTTCTGTTGAAGATAACTTAATATTATGAATTTCCCATTTGTAGTGAATTATTCCTGTAGTTAGTTAATGGATTTCAACCTAATTTGCAACAATCTCATGTTTGCAGGTCATTTCCATCTTGTTTCCAGCAAGTGGGCAGCCATCCAATTCACAGTAAGATTGAGTTATTGTTCATCTTGAAAGATAGCCGGATGGTTTATTTAATTATGTAGAACAAATAATCAAGTAATAAGAAACAAGAAAAGGGATATTGTGAAGGAGAATGTCAATGTCTTTTGTGATGGTGGATTAATTTAATGACTAAAGGCCCAATATTAATTTTCATGTATGCCATCAAATAAGAAATTCTTAGCGAGGTTCTATATGCTGATCGAACCGATGTGTACTTAATTACTTATCAACATTTACCAATTTGACCAAGTACTAGAATTGAAGTATATAGCTCGATATAGCACATATTGGTTCAATTTTATTTTCATTATTCCGTTAATGTTCTCGGATGGAATAGGTCAGTAAACTGCATGTTGTATCGGTTTGATAGTTTATCAAAATATGTATTAAAATTTTTGACTCCTTGTGCCATCTAGTGAAGAAAATGTATATTTTTAGGAATTTGCATGGTGGTGAATATCTTCCATATTTGATGTATATATTCTTTATTTTCCTTTTTTCACTTTTTAGAGAGGTACATGGAGAAGGGTATTGTTCCATGTATGGTATCTGTGGAAAACGTAGTGACGGGAAGGTTTTGAGTTGTCTCAACCGTACACACTCTGTGAAGGTAAATTAGTAACACAATCTGGTAATCGTTTTGTACTTTTGTGCAAATCATACTAAGTTCTGTTAATTGGATTATCATGGTTGTTCATTCAATTACAGCCAGAGAAGGTGTTTTCTTCAAAGATCCAGAGTTTGTGCCCAACAATCAGTGGCAACGTGTGCTGTTCTCCATATCAGTTTGACACATTACGCGGCCAAGTCCAGCAAGTAAGATGTCGAATGCAAAGCTTGACTGTTATTATTACTAATAAGGGGTAGCATACACTCTAGGTAGTTGCTAATTCTATTCCATTCTATTCATTAATTATAGGTTCTATTGATTCCATGATTCTTTTTATTGTTAACCATCCTTATATGCTGGTTCAGTTATCTGCAATGTTGAATTGGAAAATATCTTTCAGAAACTAATCTATCTCATTGTTCCAGGTGTTGGATTGGTTATTGAAAAGGATACTTTAAATCAAATATATAGTACAAATTATGGTCATTAACTGAGCACTGATCATTAGACCATTCATTTGTTACAGCTTGTTGTTGATGTGTCAAAGGATAGTAAATATGATAAATGAAAATCAACAAAGGAGTGGAGAGAACAAGAATATATTTCACCCAAAAGTAAAAAAAAAAGCAAAAAAAAAAAAAAAAAGGGTGTTTGATCCAAGACTACACCAGATCCAATCTGAAATTAAAAAATGACTCCATAATGCAGTTGGCTTGGTCTGCTGCTATTTCAGAAAAACTGTGGATAGAACAAGTAATCCTTGAAAACATGAGACAGAAGTTGTTTAGTCAATAGGCCATTTCTCAAGTAGAATTCACTAGTATGATGCCAAGCCCCTAGATGCATATAGATAAAACCCTTAGTTGCCTTTCAATAAAACCATGAACATTGAACATGACTGTATGGATGGCCAAATATGTTTGACACATTTGCACCCCATCTAGGTGGAGGGACATGAAACATTTATTGAAATTTCAGTTTTATAGTTGATTCATTGTGTTAGCTGGGGATTCTGCAGCTTGTTGTTGTTCTCAAATTTCTTTTATTAAGTACTACAATGTTTTTATGTTCTACAATTTGTTCTCTTAATACTTGATTATTCTTGTATAAATATCTATTGCAGGTAATTCCCCTTCTTGTGGGTTGCCCAGCTTGCTTGAGAAACTTTTTGAATCTCTTTTGTGAGCTTGCTTGCTCTCCCAATCAAAGCCTATTTACTAATGTGACATCAGTCAAGAAGGTGCATTCTTCCTTTCCTTGTATGGAGAATTTAAGTGTGTGCAAGTTGGTTTGCATCTTTCTTATGTCTGCTTCAACTGCTTGGTAAAACATTTTTTAGTTTTTACTGAAATATGTTATTCATTTTAGTTGAATGATGTGATATACTGCATATCATTTTCCTCTTTTTTTGATTGGCATGTAATATATACATGAACTTTTTTTGTGTGAGTTTAAGCTGCAATATAGCATAATCTTTAATTTTACATTTGCAGGTGAATGGTAATAGGATGGCTGTTGATGCAATAGATTTTTATGTAACTCATGACTTCGGAGAGCAATTATTTAACTCATGCAAGGATGTGAAGTTTGGTTCTATGAATACTCGTGCAATGGATTTTATTGGTGCTGGTGCCAAAAATTATTCTGGTTAGAGTTGCATGGCTCTGCTTACACATTTATTTTAATAAAACTAGATATGTATTAAATTGAAAGAGCTAATCGTGCTGAGAAATAATAAGACTTATGTGTATGAGATAGAAATGCTTCCTCTATATTAAATCGAACGAGCTAATCATGCTAAGAAATGAAAAGAATTATGTGACATGGAGATGCTCTTTGTATTACTAAAGATATGTTTAATAAGTCTAACAATGCTAATCTAGCAAAGCATAATGATTTCTGTAAACACCAGAGCATAACTTCGTTAGTATCATCTCATCTCTCCCTTACCCGGGTCATGAGTACCTTATCTTGATTTTACTCGGTTTCGTTTTCTAATTCTGAATCACTTGCATGCCTGTCTTTGTAGCAAGGACACTATTTAGATAGTTCTGTTATAATAATTAAGTTGCGATCAAAGTGTTCTTGCAGCAATCTCATCAAGACATGCAGAGTATTAACTTTTTATGATGAAATTGCTTTCTATTCTTTTAATTGCACTTGCAACTTGCAATATCCATCTAAACTTCAATTGTAATAACTCTTATTGTGTTTTCATTCTGCTTCCAGAGTGGTTTGCATATCTTGGTCGTCAAGCAAATTCTAATGAACCTGGCTCACCCTATGCAATTACTTTTCGATCAAACTCTAATGATTCATCTGGAATGATGCCTATGAATGTAACTGATTATTCATGTGTTGACTCTTCTTTGGGCTGTTCTTGTGGTGATTGTCCTTCATCTTCTGTATGCTTTGATTCTTTGCCACCAGCTCCACCTGTGAAACAATTTTGTTCAATCAAAATTGTTTCTTTAACGGTAATACTTTTTGGTTGTAATTATTTGTAATTACTTATTCTGCTTCCATGAAAATAGTTGATTTATATGAGTCAGCATAAATGCATAAGTATCCTAATTTAACTTAGAAATTTCGTAGATGATTCTATTCGATGAAACTGATTGTGTTCTCTATTCTTGAAGAGCTCTTGGCCATAATAATATTCTTAGAATAATTCATAAATAGTATTAAACTGGTACACAAGATTTTAGCCAATGCAGGTCTGGGGATTTCACTAATGTGAAATTTGGGTGAGGGTCAATCAAGGATTCGCATACCGGTCCGTACCGGTGTGCCGACATTTTGTCGGTACCGGTATCGGGCGGTATGCACAGTGCATATCATCCGGTATATTAAATATATTATAATATTTTTATAATATAATATAATATTAAAATATATTTAAAAAATAAAAAGGGACGATGTCGCCTCGAACTCTCTCCCGGGTGGGGAGAAAAAAACCCACGTTGCAGGGCAATGCGGGCAGCGACGGCGCTAGGGCAGCACAGGCAGCAACGGCAGGCCCGGGGGTCGGCGACGTTGCCTCGAACTCTCTCCCGCGTGGGGAGAAAAAAACCCGCGGACGACGGCGCTAGGGCAACGCGGGCGGCGACGGCGTTAGGGCAGCGCAGGCGACGACGACGCTAGGGCAGCGTGGGCAGCGACGGCTTGCGGGCGACCCCCGGGCGGAGTCGCTGCTAGGGCGGTACGAGGTACTTCTCTTCCTCTTCTTCTTCTTCTTCTTCTTTCCTTTTTCTTCCTCAATCGACCGTCGACGGTCGATTTCTCCTTAAATCGATCGCAGACGGCGGAAATCGACCATCGACGGTCGAAATCGACCGCCGACGGTCGATCTTAGTGGTACCGCCCGGTAGCGGCCGGTCCACGTACCGGTCAGCTGCCGGACCGATATGTACCGGGCGGTACGGGTCTTACCGCTCGGTAAGGAAAACCTTGGGGTCAATATACATAACCTTACATAGAGGCTGTTTCGAGACTCATCACTGTAAAGGAGCAACCTTACCAATGCTGATCATCTTTTAAATCTTATTAGTGTTTTCATGTTCCCCTAGGCACCTGCCTCAAGTGTGGCAGGCTACATGTTGTTCCGTTTACCGCATAAGCATTGTTTTGTGTCACTGGGCTAGATGGTCATTAATTTGAATTGTCTAGACAACTACTAGTGAGCGCATTTGAGCGGGCCTCAACTGTTGAGAGGAGATATGAATTATGATTTGTTAATGGACTTTGATACCCATTGCCATATAATTTTTAAGTTGTCTTCACTTCCACACGTTCAACAAAAAGTCAATTTTCAAGAGATGCCAATTGGATGACCAAAATCATATTGTAGTGTCCCTCAAATACCAAGGAGCTCAATGCTTTTTTACTTCTTGATTTTCTCAAGTCTTTTGTTTGAAAATGCTTTTCTGATTGTTTACAGTTGATCAACAACTTTAATCGCTGGGTATAGCTGCTTCGACAATTAATTGCCACCTGCAGCTAACTGACACAAAAATAGACAAAATTTGGTCTTACTGGTGGAATGCCACAATGTAGAAAAGATGACACTTTGCTTGTGGTGACCTTTTTCCTCCTCTCATAGTGGGAGGTATTGGATGCCTATGAATGAACGAATAACCTTTCATCGAGCTATGGAGGCTTATGTTTTAAAATTACAATTAGAGAACTTTTAGAGTTGAAAAGTTTTTCTGGTGGGCCATAAATCATCTCAAATTTATAATAGTCCATTTTAACTATTTTTTTCTTGAGATTTGATTATGATCAAGCTAAAAAGTCAGTGAAAATGTTGTGTGTGGTGATATGTTTTCTGTTTCTAAGGAACTAAAATGATTCTAGCTTATGATCTCTCCCTCTTTTGTGTGGCGATATGTTTTCTGATTCTATCGATTGAAGGAAGCAGTGAAATTCTCAGAGGATATTATGTGCCAGATGTATGGTAACAGTGAGATGCACAGCTGCTCTGCTTGTATTCCTGTATGCAAATTGAAATTTAAATCTTAGATAAATGAAATTCAACTAGTCAACTGTTCTGTCCCAGAGGAAATTATATCCCAGTCTAAGTGAGAATATGATAAATTACATTAATGAAAATTCTCAAATATGAGTACTGCAAGCTATATAATTAATAGCTTATATTGATTTCCATAGAATGTATTGAATGTAGTGGAATTGGGGATTTAAGAAATCATGCATATGCAAGCTTTACATATTGAAATTTTAACAAATGAACAAATACCATGAGATTTGTCCTTGGTTCCATTTTAGTACTGATTTTTGCTGTTTGAAGTTATTGAACTGCACCAAAAAAACTTGGGTATATTTTGTTTTTTCTAACATACAAGTTGTACAGAAACTATATAGCTACAGACTCCCGGTCGTGTGTATTCCACATGCATAACATTAGTGACAGAAAAATTAGTTGTGGTGCAGTCTGCATTGTTTTTTTCAGTCAATAATTTTGAATAATGGTGACAATGGTTATTTGTTCGATGTTTAATGATTAGATACCTTTTCGATTTGATACATTTAATAGTTTGAAGTTTGAACAATTTCAGCAGATGCACGCTCCACTATCAATGATGTTTTCTCATTTTTTATTTATACCATTCTCATTTTATGCAGGTCAAATGTTTGGATATGTCATTAGCAATTGGGTACCTTTTCTTAGTTTCTGCTTTTCTACTATGGGGTTTTGTATACAGAAAAGAAAGAACCGATCCTTCAAGAACAAAACCTTCAATCAATGTGAATGAAGAGAGCAAGCTCAATTCTGATGGAAAGCAGGAAATTCATTGCATTCCACAGGTGCTTTGTTTTTGTCTGCTGTTTTAGCACATGCCTTTTTATGATATGGCGACAATTTTGTTGCATCTTATCATTGCACTTATCTTTTCCTGAAGTTATTTTCATTTTGGAACTTCCAAAAAAATATTGCTATTGTTTTCTTTGGAATTTTACTTAAAATATATTCTTGTATACCTGCTATCAAATAAAACAATATTTTTTTGTTGTAGTTAGTCTAACTATAATACTTTTTATAACATTAATGCTTTTGTAATACCTGTTCAATATTTTAACATTTTGATGCCTGCTTTTGTAACAGATTTTTCTGAGTAAATCAATTTTTATTTATGAATATGTAGCTCGGATATCATTTGTTACTTCAAAGATTCAATATCTGAACTGATGGATTTTTAGCTAACTGTTCTGACGTATCCAGAAGGCTGCATAAATAGTTGTTATTTGTACATTTACTTATATAATTTCTTTTTACCATTACCAATGACCAGATTTTGGCTGTCCATGATGTGATCATCTGTTGTAAGAAGAAGGAAAGAATTAATTGTATATTACTTGTAGATAAAGCTTGTTCTCTTACTTCTTAAATATGCAGACATTGTATGTAGGACTCCTATTGAACCTTGACGAGGTATCCTTCAGTCATATCTATTATATGATATTGTTAAAAAAATATGTTTTCAGAAAATTTTGACATTGGATTTTGTTGTCATGATTCAATTTTGTTGTGTTTTTCATCTATAGATATCTGAAGCAGTACCTCCAGTAGTTAAGGCACAGCAACTTGTTGTTCAACATTATATGTCAAACTTCTTCAGGTGGTCATCTGATCTAATGTGAAAATGTGTAATGTCGAATATTGAAATATTGGTTCTTTTTTAGTGTTTTCAACAAGTTTCTCTTGCATTTGTAGGAAGTATGGAAGTTTTGTTTCCAAACATCCAACTCTTGTTTTGTGCTTATCATTGGCTGTCCCTTTTCTTCTATGCCTAGGACTTCTCCATTTCAAGGTGGAAACTCATCCTGAGAAGGTATCTTGTATGACATTCTTGAAATGTTAGTTGTGGTATCTGAGTTAGTTTGTATATGGAATTAGATGATATTATTGGAAACAATATTTGTGTATCACCTACACTTTTAATTCTAGTACTTAAGGTGTCCTTGATTATGCAGGTGTGTGTAAATTTGTGTGCATTTATGTGGAAAATTGTACATGTATACTGATTTTGCATTCTCAAGGAAAGATGTGTCATTTGTTCTTGATACCAAAGTTTTCCATACTAGGCGATACGTCCTGGTCTGCCAGCTGATCGGTACGCGGTCTGTCTGCTACCGGGCGGTACCGCCAAGTAGTGGTTGTTTCCGCTTGTTACCACGCGAAATCGATGGTAACGATCGATTTCGATCATCGCTGGTCGCTGTTGAGTGGTAAGGGTCGATTTCGACCGTCGTCGGCCGATTTCGAGCGGTATCAGCGAGAGAGGGAGAAAGAATAAGAGGGAGAAGAAGAGGAGAACCTGAAGATTTCTTCGCCTGATCCGTTACCCGCGGACGATTTTTTCTCCTCGCGTGGGGAGAAGGAATGAGGCAACGTCACCCCTTTTCTTTTTTTTACTTATACTATATTTTATTATACCGAGCGATATGCCCTATACGTACCGTTTGATATCGGGTACCGTACCATACCGAGCTAAGCTCGGTATGTCGATATGGACCAGTATGGCAATCCTTGCTTGAGACCATTTCAAGAATCAGCTTTGCGACCCAAAACAATTTGTTAATGTTGTTCTATGCGGGGATTGGAATTTTGAATCGTACCACCCATACCGAGCGGTATGTACCGAGCGGCACATATCGGTTCGCTAGTGAACCGGTACGCATATCACTTGCTATTGGGCGGTTCGCTCGATACGATACGGGGCTGTTTCGGACGGTAATGGTCGATTTCGATCGTGATTGCCCGCTACTAGGTGGTATCAGCCTGGCTGTGGCGAGGGAAGAAGAAGCATCGAGAGAGAAGGAAGAAGGAGATGGCATTCAAAGAAGAGGGAGATTCGAGAGAACCTCAACGCGAAGCCTTTTCTTTATCCCGATCCGACGCCGCCCTCCCTCGACGATCCCGAACTAGGAGGTAACAACGAGGCGGCGGCTAGAGCACCGGAAGAGGCAGTCTCCTTCATCGCCTCATTTGCGACTCTGCAGCTTCTTCGCCGAAGGCCAGAGACGTCTATGGCCTTTGAAGTCTTCGTCGCCTTCTTCGTTGAATGTTGCAGATGAGGCGACGTTGTCGAGGCAGCGTACGCCTTCTTTTTAGATTATTTTATTATATATATATATATATATATCAAGGTTTTACTTATCGGTTAGTACCAGTGTACCAACATATTGTCGGTACCGGTACAGGACCCATATCGGGCGGTATGTACAGTACGTACCACCCGGTATTAAAATATAATATAATATTTTTATAATATTATTATATAATATAATATTAAAAATATTAAAAAAAGAAAAGGGGGGCGACGTCTCCTCGATCTGTCTCCTCGCGCGGGAGAAAAAGCGGCCGCGGTCGCGGGCGGCGACGGCAGGCGGGCGAGGACGGCGCTGGCGAGGTATTCTTTCTTCCCCTCTTCTTTTTTTTTTCTTTTCCTCTTCTTCTTCCCTTTTTCTTCCTCAATCGACCGCCGACGGTCGATTTCTCACTCAATCGACTGTCGACGGTCGATTTCTTTCCAAATCGGCCGTCGACGGTCGAAATCGACTGCCGACGATCGATTTTTGACGGAACCGCCAGGTAGCGGGCAGTCCGCGTACCGGTAACCTGGCGGACCGGTATGTACCGCCCGTACCGGGCGGTACAGATCGAAATTGTAAACCTTGATATATATATATATATAATATCATTCGGTACGCCATACTGCATCGTATGAGCAAAGCTCAATACACTGATACGATACGAAGTTTCAATCCCTAGTTCTATGAATTATTTCTTTGTCACGATTCTGATGTAGACTTACTTACTTTAAGATTTCATATATAATTCTTGCATGTTTTATTTCTTTGTCCTGGCTTTGAATATTGTATTTGTTTATTTATATTTCCTGCTGCTTATTACTGTTTTTATAAATAATCTTTGTTGTTGTGCAGCTATGGGTTGGTCCTGGAAGTAAGGCTGCACAAGAAAAACAATTTTTTGATAGCACCCTTGCTCCTTTCTACAGAATTGAACAGGTATTTATGATAATGTTGTCATGCTAATTTGTTGTTAGGTTACAAATTGCACTTTTCCATGCCAGTAGATGAAATTGTGTTGTAGCTATTGAAGAAAGATTAAAAAAAAGTCATAAGGTATTGACCAGAGTTTTTAATTTCGTACCATACCACTCAGTACGGGCAGTGTATACCGGTCTACTAGCAGACTGATATGTGGACCGCCTGCTATCGGGTGATATCAGATTTTTAGCCCCGCATCGGGCGATACCGACCTGTATCAGGAGATATACCATAGATTTCATCTTTTGATGTTGATTGTTAAAATTTCTTGTTAAACCAGAAATTTTTGGCAGCAATTTGATGTAGAACAAGTGTTGATGGAGTCTCAAAGAGGATTACTGCAACTCACTGAATTGAAATAAGAGCATAAAGTTGCTGAAAATCTAGAAACAGTATATAAAATTGTCTTAACAATGATTTCAGGAAGATAATATGATGCAAGTCATTGTCCAATACTTCAGATTTATAAATTTAAATATCATTTTCAGCTAAAACATGCAGGAATTATTGCGAGATAATTTGAAGGAAAAATCAGTTTATGATAGGATGAACCATCGATTTTTTGATGTTGAGTCATTAGTTAACTCTTTTCTAATGACTATTTTTTTATAAATTTAAGTATCATTTCAGCTAAAACATGCAACTCTTTTTTTAATTTTCAGGTATTTTTGGAGGGATTTATGCCTATTTCAGGTGTGCTGCTCGGTACACCCTGGCGTACTGCTCGGTACACTAGTACCATACTGTATCGAGCAAATCTCGGTACATTAGTATGGTACGAGATTAAAAACCTTGGTATTGACCAAGGTTCGTCGTTTTGACTCTTACTGCCTGGTGTGGGCGGTACATACCATTCCGTTAGTAGACTGGTACACTGACCACTCGCTATCAGGCGATACCCTTGACTAAGCCCCATATCGAACAATACAGGATTGTTTCCACCCCGTTATCACCCGAAATAGGTCGGTAAAGATTAATTTTGACCATCGTCGCCCGTTACCGGACGGTATCAGCCTGGCTACAACGAGAGAAGAAGCAAGGAAGAAGAAAGAGAAAGAAGGGGAACCTCGAATGGCGTCACCCTCTAACGATGATGCGGTAGCTCAGCTTCTTCTTCGCCGAAGGTTGGAGACGTTTGCGGTCGGAGAACCTTGGGACGGTGCCGTGGATGAGGAGAGCCTCGCGAGGCGACGACTTCTTCACTGCGGTCTTATATATATATATATATATATATATATATATATATATATATATATATATATAAGCGTATCGAGTGGTACACCCTGGCATATTGCTCGGTATGCCGGTACGATATGAAATTACGAACCTTGGTATTGACAATCGATACCCAACCACAAAGGTCGGTATTGATTATATTTATTCTTTTAATATTTTTCAATTATACTGGGTGGTATGGGTCAGTATTCCACCTGATAAAACATTAATGTATTAGTCTGATCGGTTGCCAAAACTACCATCGGACCAATATACAAAAACACCAATTGTAAGATGTTTGCCACTCAATGCCTTGGTTGATGTTTCCATGCCCCAATCCTTGATAATGGCGTTTGTCAGCATGAGTGACCTGTTAGTTATGACAACTCGAAGATTCTTTCTTTCTCATTGTTGGTACTGAATTTTAGGTTGTGCTGCTCCTTGCAAGTGTTGAACTTGCTGAGACTTACACCTATATTATAATTCATGGCACATTGGTGGTGTAAGACCTTAACTTTCTTCGTTCTTGAAGCATGTTTAAAGACAGTATTTTGATGGTCAGTTTAACTCTCGAAAGGATCAAAGGAGGGAGTTTTAGGGTTTTATAATATAGTATAATGTGCAAGCAGATTTTTGAAGATCCTGCTAGTATGTCATTTTGTTCTGTGAAACAAGCTACATATATGCCTACCATGGTAATATCTACAACAAATGGATCATTTTGTAATACAAAGTATGATTTTAGTTTGTGTTGGCATGACCTATGCTGATAACCTTTGTGGGTTGGTCTAAACACTATGATTCAAGTTCATGTTATACCACTTGATATCTACAGTCCATAATGATACGGGCCCAGACTATGCAGCAGATTGCCTGTACTGGAATGTCAAATTGTGATTCTTGCAACAAGTGAAAACATTATTTATAAATAGTCAACAAAGATAGAGAATTTGCGATGCCCCCTTTAATGTGCAAAAAATGTCGTTAGAATTACCTTCCAATTACTTCCTTTCTATCCTCTTCCGCCTCAAGAATGCTGCTATCACACACTCATGAGGCTTGCCCTCATTGTCTCTGTGAGTTCTACCTCATTGTTGGTGGCCAGGAAGAAATCCTGGTTGTATCTCTTATAAAAATGTAATTTCTCTTCTTGCTCCCTCATGCAGGGGTGCATTAGCAAATACTGATTCAGAACACTTTGTTTCATTTACCATGGTTGATAAATCACATAACTTGGAGACTTGTTTTATATTAGAATTATAAACTTATTTGCAAGAATTAATATTTTGAGGCAAGAAGGTATAGCACAGTATTATGTCATGCTAATTGGTACTCACATCTACAGTCACAAGAAAGAATTTGATCTTAACATGTGTTACTTGTGCTTTTTAACTGGAAATTGCATTCTAACCTAAAGTTCAATTTAATCCCTTTGTTTATTCCATTAATTGTGCTCTGATGTTTCCTTTCTTGAAAAATGATCTTGTTGCAGCTTATATTAGCAAGTATTCCGGATTCAAATGGTGAGAGAGCACCAAGTATTGTGACTGACAAAAACCTGAAGTTACTTTTTGAATTACAAAAAAAGGTATTTTGAATTCAAACTTAAGGATGTGCACTTATATCATATATATCCCTCAGAATTTTAAGTTTTCAAATATCCCTAGTGCTTTTAAATCCAACCTTACAGATATGTAAGTGTAACAATTTTAAAGGTTGATGGACTTCGTGCAAATTATTCTGGATCCATGGTTTCCCTAACTGATATCTGCTTGAAGCCACTTGGTAGAAATTGTGCCACTCAGAGTATTCTGCAGGTGCATTTTTATGTATTATCTTATTTTGTTGTTTCACTTTCATGAACTTAAGCATGTTTCATTCTGTCAAAAGGTGTGCGTTTTATACTTTGTCTTCATGTGTTGGTTTGTGCCACCTTGTTTGCATCTTGATGTTCCATCGATCTTGACACAGAAATTGTAATTCTTAGATATATTTATAAATTCCTGCTTTACTGAAAATGTTTTTAAAAGGCTGCAATGTGATTTTATGCATAATTTATTCATTCTGTTCAAAGTAGAATGGGAAGTTGTCGGCATCAAATGGAACTTTCATAAGGCAAGAAACGTCGACGGAAAATGATTGTGCTTTGTGATTAAATACTATTAAAACTGAAGATAAAAATGGAGAACTTTGCAGGGCGGGACCTAGATACATAATATAAAGGAATATTATTAAGGTCATAAGAACTTGTCTGAACAAAATGGACCTCGATAATTCTTTTCTTAAATTTCCTACTGCAATAACTATTTGATATTTGGGCTGAACACATCCATTTTTTTATCTAACTAAACATCATTGTGGAAAAAATATTATATAAGAGGAGAGCAAATTTGTGTTGGAATTTATAAAAAAGAAAATTGTACCATGGATTTTAGACTTCAGAAAATAAAGATTCGACTAATATTTCATACACAGCCTGAAGAACATACTGGCCAGAAAAGTTAATACCTTTGTTCTTGCTCTACACAAGAATTGTTGTGCCAAACCAAGGCATGGGAAGAAGACAAATATCTTGTCAAGCTATGCTAACAAATACTGCTATGCTGATGTATGTCTGGGCTAAATTTTTACTTACATTGTTCAACACAAGGGATGTGCTTGGCAGCATCACACAATAAATTCCATGTCAGGACTTTCATCAGCATCATTCTGAGCCCCAAAACATCAATCCTTCTATGTTGACTGTGTGATCTGGTTATTTTTTGGTCATATGCAATGGTTGTTTCCTGATTCCATCTCTATTAATGAATATAATTGAGATTATATTTTCATCCAAGTCTTTGTGAATGAAAAGATCCAGTGACTATCATGGAGATCTATAGAAAAATTATATGGGTGATTAACATGCCAAAGTTTTGATGTATCAGCCATGTTTTAAGTATATGCTAGCATTCTCTAATCTGGTGATAACATTGTTACTTTACGTCATGTCATTTTATATATCTATGTTGGCTCAAGATATGTCAGTCAGAATATATTGTAAGGGATTTTGCTAAGCATTCATGTAGGAACTATCAAAAGAAATAAAAAAACAAATATAAACCATTCATAAACATTCATATTGTCATTGACAGCATTACCTGTATGCCGAACAGCTAGGATGACCGAACCTAATAAGATAGCAATTACTACCCAAGAAGTGATAAGTACTTGGGCATGGACTTGTAAACCTCCTATTTGCCAATAGAAATGTTGGCCTACTTCTACACCCGATATATTGTATAACCCCTTGAGTGTTTTAATGGAACATGGTATAACATTCATATGGTCCTCTTAGGTGTTTTTCTGTTTTAATGGTTATTCCCTATCACTTTCTTTCGACTCTTGTTATAATCGTACAAGAAAAATCATTATGTTAGATATTTTATATGCTTTCATCAATTAGGAGCATCTTTTACTTAATATGATTCTTTCTCCCAGTATTTCAAAATGGATCCCCAAAACTATGACGCATATGGAGGTTTAGACCATGTTCAATACTGTTTTCAGGTAACCACCTTTGAACTTTACGTGTACATTCTATTTGTGTCATACGGATATACACTTCTAGTAGATGTGGCAACGAATTGGGGTCAATCTGACCTTAGATCATCTGACCTCATCTGGATGAATCTAATTTGATAATCTGATTGGTCATCTTATGTATTGTGCAATTAATATAAGAACCAGTTAAGATCCACCTTGATATTATCTATTTATGATCAGATCCAATTATCCTATATTTAAATTATTAGTGTGTCTTTTATTCTATTAATTTAGAGCTTTGGTCTAATGATGTTTAGCCTAGATGAAATCACTTAATTTGAAGTCTAGTTCTTAAGTTTTAGTTGGAACTGCAAACCTGATTTTGTACTAGTGATTGAAATACTGATTTGATTGATATGTGTGGATAGGTAAATAGCTAGACCGGTAACTTTTGACTAAGATTTACCAATCTAATCACTAACCTTTATTAGATCATATAAGTTGGGTACTTACTGGTATTTAATATTTTGTTTGTTTTTTGGGTATTACTAGGCGGTATAAGTCGATATGCTTCTTGTATTATATTATATTAACATTATATTATATAATATTCTATTATACTATAATGTACCCAACGGTATGCACAAGCATACCGCTTGGTATCGGGTACCCTACCGAGATAAACTCGGTACGTCGATACGTACCGATACGACGAACCTTGCTTTCGACTACCATCAAATATAATGTTATCTTTTATTTATACAATATTTTTAGAACATTTTTCTGAAATATTTTTGTTACTGTTCAACATTTTGATGTTAAAGGTGCTTTGTAAGCCAATCACGTGAATGATGACACGTATGATATACTATGCACTCCTTTTGGTAATTAATAATATGATATTCTCAATTTATATTATTGTTGGATTAATATATTGTGACGTCGTTAGATCTGTGCAATGAGAATTGGATCATGATGAGATCATGATAATGAGACTAATTCGCCTCTAAACATAGATCCCAAATAATCTCGGTCATAGGTTACTCGAGAGCAAGGTTTTACTTACCGAGCGGTAAGGCTCGTACCGCCTGGTACATACCGGTCCGACAACTGATCGGAACGTGGACCGGCCGCTACCGGATGATACCGCTAAAATCGACTGTTGACGATCGATTTCGGTCGTCGACGGTCGATTGAAGGAGAAATCGACCATCGACGGTCGATTGAAGGAGAAATCGACCGTCGGTGGCCGATTGAGGAAGAAAAAGGGAAGAGGAAGAAGAAGAAGAGGAAAAGAAGAAAGAAGAAGAGGAGAAGAAGAAATAAGAAGAAAAGTACCTTGCCCGCGCGCCCTCACTGCCCGTGAGCCATCGCCGCCGTCTCCCCACGCGGGGAAAGAGATCGAGGCGACGTCGCCCCTTTATTTGCTTTTCTTAATATATTTAATATTTTTAATATTATATTATATTATAAAAATATTATAAAATATTTAATATACTGGGTGGTACATACTATGCATACTGCTTGGTACTAGTACCGTATCGGTACCGACAAAATGTTAGTACATCGGTACGGACCGATACGTAAAACCTTGCTCGAGAGAGACATCGAGATAACCGGATAGACCAGTATGCTATATACCCATCCATATGATGGAGGCTACCAGTCTCATAGCTGCTTGTATGGGGACACAAATGATATAATGCAGGTGCTTATTGGAGAATGAGTTCATTGATCCGTTTACAAAATGCTGGATGGTTAATGATACTTGATCGTCAGACATCGATTCCGTAGCCCAATTGTGTGTCTGGTCCTTAGACTTAAGATACTAAAAATGTCTTGTTTGAGTACTCCATTTTTTGATATCAGACTTATATGGAAATTTCAGATTTAGTAAGATAGTTATTAAGAATGATAGTCAACTTTACGAAGACAATTGAGTGCCAATATAGGATTATCCACTCTCGATATCATGAGCGAAATATATCATATGTTCTTACTCAAGCAAATCTCTGGCTAGGGTCATTTGGATTGATAGAGAAAGAGTTCTCCAGGAGAATCCGATTTGAGTGAGACTTAGATGGATTCTATATGGGGCCTGATAGTACCATACCCGATATATAATGTCTGGGGTATTAGATGGATAAGGGACTACAAATACATGATAATTGAGGTCAGACAAATCCAAGGGATTAGCTCCCCCTGTACCGTCTGGGGACTATGGCATAGTGGCCTAGTACATCTATAGTCGATGAGTTGAGTTAATTATTATGAGATAATAATTCACTGAGTTAGAAAGAGTTCTGACAGGTGCGACTCACGGCCAGCTCGGTATTGAGCCTAGAGGGTCATATGGTGGATGCCGCGATAAGTAGAGGATTGAATATGAAATATCCGATAAGTCCCTGTTTTATTGGATATCCAATAAGTCCCTATTTTCTTGGAGCCTTAGGTGTGACCCAATAAGAACAAGTAGTGATTATTGGATAGAAATCCAATAATCCAAGAGGCTTAAGATAATTGGATAGAGATCCAGTACCCAATGGGGCAGGATCTATTAGGGTTAAATTGACAAGGACCTCTACAAATAGGAGAGGGACCAAAGGGCCATGGGTTAGACCTTTTTGGCTGCCTCCTATTCTCCTCCTTCCCTCTCCTCCTCAGCCATCAGCCCCCTCCGACAAGAAGGGGCCGACCCTTCTTGTTTGCTGCTATGAGGTGGTGCACGAAAGTTGCGAGGATCTGTGTTGCAAAGGGAGGTGTATCGCTGCGTCATCTACTGTGTGGATCACCGCTAGGAGAGGACATTTGACCTCCTTCATCCACGGACTTGGATCTGTGATTTCGGAGATATACGATCTCCCTTAGGTGAGAACGTCTCACATGTGTTATGCAGTTTTTCAGTTTCACGAGTTCTTTGCTCCCAATCATCGCACGATGATCAAATATGATTCTCTTGGAAAACCAGTTTTGTTTTGTTCTTCCGCTGTGCATGTGATGCTCCCTCCGAGGTTTCCCAACAAAAGGTTATGTTCTCCTTACAACAAGCCATATAACTCCTTAAATAAGCTATATTGAAGACTGAGGGCAATACCAAGTCAGATGCAGTGACCTTGTCCTGAAATAAGCTATATTAAGGATTGAGGGCAATACCAAATCATCAAATTCATTACAATGTGCTCATCATAGTAGTTATGCAAATACTGAATACAATCCTCTACCTAATGAACTGATTTTATTTTAATATATAGATAGTAGTTTTTTTTTGCTCTTTATATATTCCATACAACTTTGTTTGTCTATTTGGATTGATTAAAACTCTGTTGCCATAACTTTTCTTATGAACCTTGAATGGCTATCAGCATTTCTCTTCTGCTGAAAAATGCTTGAGTGCGTTTCGAGCTCCTCTTGATCCCAGCACAGCATTAGGGGGATTTTCGGGAAGTAACTACTCAGAGGTAGTTCTTTAGCTTCTAAGTGCCTTACAACAAGTATATCATTGTTCTAATGTTTGATTGGGCAGGCCTTGTCTTTTGTAATAACTTATCCTGTGAACAATGAGCTTGATAAAAAAAGCACTGAATATGCAAAGTCTGTTGCTTGGGAGAAGGCTTTCATTCGCTTAATGCAGGTTCCTCTTCCTGCCTTAGCACTCCCTTATGACACTTTATAGTTCTTTATTGCACAAGTTTCTCTGATATACTTGCTTTGTTGACAACTTCAGTTTCAAGTCTGAAATTAATTTATATTAAAATTCATGAATGCTGAGCGTAATGATGCTGAGTGCTATTTTCTTACACTGGGTTTGTCATCATTTTGAATGCAGATATTGATTATTTTTCTTGTAACCTTGGCATTCCAGGTGTTAAACCAATAAAAAGATAGTCATGGTTCTTCTTTTTAGTAATATAGTCATGTATCCTCTTTTATGGTTCTTGTATGGGACTAAATTTTCATGTTTTCTACCATGTTGCTGTTTTTATTCTACATTGACTAACCTACAGGGGCCTTATCATATATAAAATGCAACAATAAGGTTGCTCTGCCATTATTGGAAATAATCAAATATTCTATTGATATTGTTTCAGTGTGGCTTAAAATGCTTAAAACTGTTCTTATTAGCACTTTGGTAGTACTTCATTCGTATTTAGATGACTGACAAATCTAAGGTCAACATAGGTTGTTGGCACCATCACATTCATCAAACTAGTAGCTGAAATTATCATATTGTTTTGAGAAATAGATACAAGTCCAAAAGAAAATAATTGATATGATCACAATCGATGTGCATAATAAAAAATGTATATAAGGATAGGTTGTTGTTACTGTCATCTCTCTTCTTTGAAATAAAGGGGATCCTAAATGCTAATTTATGAATTTACATAAAAGGATGTCTCCAAAGTACTAGTCATTGTATAATACCTATATTTGGAAGACATGCCATTTTTTTTATTCATGATGCTCACATAAGAACTGTCCAAATTTCTTTATGGCTTTTATTTGGTCAAGTTCTTCAATGGACACATTATAAAAGTAGTTTAGTGCTAGCATCAATCAACGCATAGCAACATGGTCTTGCTTGTGGCCTTTCTAATGCAGGGGTGCTTGGAGAAACTGAAGAAGAAAGGAGAAAGGAAAAGAAGATAAAAATGGAAAGAGAAAACAAAAGAAAACTATAGATTAATTACTCTAGTGACATATGTTCCTCTGGTGATTGGTTTTGTTCCCTTTGATGGTGTCAGCAAGTCTTGAGCCTGTGGAATGATTGAAACCCTAACCCAAGGTTGGACTATGCTGAAAGGTTTTGGAAAACTTATTAGTTTCCTAATCCATAACAGGGCTGAAAGTTGATCTAACCACTGAAGCTTGGATAAATCACAGATAACGGATACTGATGTCACTATGCTTGTTGGACACGCTATTGATACTGCCTGTTACATGGTGCAGCAGATTTTCATTATTGATATAACCATTCAGAAACATAAAGCTTGAATTTTCCTATGTTTGAGAAAAAGGGTAGTCTGGTGCATGAATCTCCTGCCACTGCAGGGTTTGACAGATCAATGAACTTAGCTGGCATTACATATAAGAAGAGAGGTTATTCATAATTTTATGTTTTAAGACATAAAGGGGCAACTTCAGAGTTCAGACGGTGTTATATAAACAATTCTCTCTTATTGGTTCATATTGTTTTGTTTTATATATTCTTTATATTGTTCTGAATTGGAATTTAATAGTGATATTGATTTATATTCTTTGGTAAAGTTTGATGATACATGTTACAATTGCAACAAGATGAGCTTGTACCAATGGTGCAGCCACAGAATCTTACGCTTTCTTTTTCATCAGAAAGCTCTATCGAGGAGGAATTAAAAAGAGAAAGTACTGCTGATGTGATAACTATATTGGTATACTATCACTAAAATTTTCTTCCTTTTTAGCTAGAAAGCTTCTACGGCTACTAGAAAGATCCTTGTAATACTTAAAAAGGTTTTTTAGCTCTATCTGTTATGAATTTGATTCAGGTGAGCTATCTTGTTATGTTTGCTTACATATCCATCACGCTGGGAGACAGATGTCAATTGTCATCTTCCTTTGTTTCTTCTAAGGTATTATAATTTTCACTCTTTTCTTTTTGTCCCTATTTATATGCTTTAAGTTATTTGTTTAAGTTGTATATATTACATTTTACATTAAATTTAGCATTTTAAATAGTAACATACTTGCTAGGAAAATTATGTATTTAGTGCTTAACTTATATGCTTTTAAATAAAATAATTAATGCTTGTAAGTTATACGCAAGGTTTTCTGTACCGCCCGGTACGGGCGGTACATACCGGTCCGATGGTTTACGGTACGTGGACCGCCCTGTATCGGGCGGTACGAACTACAGACCTTGTAACAGTCAAAATTGACTGTTACAGACACTGTAATGGTCAAAATCGACCGTTATAGACCTTGTAACGATCAAAATCGATCGTTACAAACCCTGTAACGGTCAAAATTGACCGTTACAGACCCTGTAAGGTCGAACTCAACCGTTACATACCCTATAACGATCAAAATCGACCGTTACAGACCCTGTAACGATCGAAAAACTCTTTCTAACTCTATTTAAACTCACCCTTCTCCCATTTCACTTCACACACTCAGACTTTCTCAAACTCTCACTTTCTCAAAACGGTTCATTAAAGCTCGAAAAAGATATGTAATATTATTTTTGCCTAATTTACATTGATTTTGTTGAATCTATACCAATTTCTATCTTACAAACCCTAACCCAACTTTTTTTTCTAATTTTTCTGATATTAAAAAATTAATATTTTTAATCATTAAAATATTATTTATGTTGTATCGCTCAGTACACCCAAACATACCGAGCTGTATCGACATATCATATCGTACCGGCCAAATATCGATACGTCAGTACGGACCGATACGACGAACCTTGGTTATAAGTACATTATTTTGACTAGAAAGGTCATGCTGACAATGTAATGTTGAAGAAGAGAGGACATGCTTTTAACTGAGGTAAAACAACTTTTAAGAAATTGCATCTTTTAACCATCTCTTTCTTGGCTCAGTATATACATCAATGCATCTTAAATGCCAATTGTGACTACTAGAACCAAGGAATTTAGAGCTGGAACATAGTATGTACCGGCCTGACCAAGTTTCAACATCAGTATATTTAGCTTCACACAAGTATAATAACATTTTTTTTGTTTTTAAAATATTTTATTTAATGATACTGGGTGATATTGGTCGATGTACCATGAATATACTAGTACCATACTGAGCCAATAGGTTATCTAAACCAAGGTTCACCATACTGGTCCGTATCGGCATATCGAGCTCAGCTCGGTACATACGCTGGTACCGATATAATATAATATAATATAAGTTAAAAATAAAAAAGGGGCGACGACACCTTGTTCCTTATCCCCACACTGTCACGAACGGTCGTCGCGCACCTGCAACATCTTCACTCAATGAATCGTTCGTCACTTTTGCATACTTGTACAAATGCTTGACAGCCTATTTTGCCTTAGTTTTATATGATTTTGCCTGAGAAATGCAAGCAAAAACCTCTATAGTGCGACTGCTAACCGTGTCGGGCCAAAACTATCCAAAACAGCTCTATTTTCGCTTGCCGTGGCCTGATTTCTGCAGATCGCGGTGTCATAGACAAAAATACAAAGAGGGTGCTCAATGTAGTGCTCATGTGTGTTCATGTCTTTCGGGTTTTGTTCATACATTGTACAGTAAGTAGCAGGCTAGCAGTAAGCTTGACAGCCTTAGTTTGGTTAGCTTTCGTAGCAGGTTTCAGCTTATAAATGAGAGTTGTGTCATGTGGACACTTGTGGGAACTTTGGTTTATAATGGACCTTGATCCTTTGTGTGTTACCATTTAGAGTTTGTAAAGTCTATGGTTGTAATTTGCACTGGCTATATAAAATGTTTGCTAAAGTGGTTGCTTGTGGATCCTGTGGGAAACGCTTTCTTTAACCTATCTTTTCTTTTGTAAGTCCTAACGGACTATAGGAGGTTTCGGGGAGGTTGACCTTTGCGGATAGACACGCGATGGTGCTACACGACTTAGGCAAAACCAACTAAGTTCGTGACATTTGGTATCAGAGCAGGACAAGCGCACGCAGAAACACTTGCCATGTAAACGTGGGGGACCTAACTAGGCTGTATAGAGGGCAGCCAGCACACGTGATCGTTTGGGGGAAACATACATTGAGATGTAGGGAAAGGAGTCGCTCAGAGGAGCGAGCATCCATGATTGGCATTTAGAGGAATGGCCAACCCGTTACGCGAGAGGCACCAAGAGGACAAACAAGATAGGAAGAATGCGTAGCGCACAAAGGTCGGGATGGTTGAGTTCGAGCTATGGCTTGATGTTAGCAACCAAACTTGATGGTGCTCAAGGCAAGCAGGGTGCTTGGTAAAAGATGAGACCGTACAAAGTGGGATGTGTTGCACAATGGTCGAAAGAGTTGTGCAAAGCTCACAGAGGTGAGGGGAATTGCTAACTCGAAGAATTCGGTACTCATACAAGGGCTTGTATGAGGACGACAGAGTGTCCATAGCCATCCCAAGGCAACCGAAACTCGTTGCCATGGAGCATTGAAACATTTTCTTCAGCATGGGAATGATATATTCGTCGGAGGTTGAAGCGTGCAACAAGTTCAATATGTTGCTAGGCCTTGAAAGGTGCAATGGGGGCTGTATTAGCGAAGAGTCGCAATCTAGCAAGTGCGTTTGAGAGGGCAGAACAATGCAAAGTCTGTTCAACAAGATAAAGTAATCCAAGGGGATGATGGTCTCCAAAACTTCCAAAGGGAAGGATACAAAGGGAAAGTTGCTCTAGTAGGATAGATATCCAGGAGAGATAAGAACTGGTTCTCCAGAGGGAGAATCATGTGCAGTTGACCGCACATGTTGAGGAGTACCTCAAGACAACAACTCCGCAAGCTCAGCAGAACGAGCGAGCTGTCACGGACTTAGCTGAAGTTGCCTAAGCTGTGTGGCACCCTTGCGGCAAACTCAAGGACTTAGCTGGAATTGCCTAAGTCGTAAAGCCACCTTTCCCAATGCCTTGGACTTAGCTGAGATTGCCTAAGTCAAGAAACGCCCCAAGTGTTACGCGTCCGCAAAGGGTCAGCCCAATTGCAACCTCGTGCCGGTCCCGAAAGACCTGCAAAAAGAGAAGTTGATTAAGTTGAAAGCGAGCGACGGACAAGTCTCGACGTCTCGCGGAGAAGGAAGCTCTTACAAGCAATTCGTCGAACACCTTGTGTGCAGCAGAAAAAGAGAGAAAGAGAGCGAAACAGGACTTTAGAGGGTTGTAAGAACGGTCGCAAGTCCACAAACGACGGTTCCTAAGGGTGTCGGACATAAAACACTTCAATTTCTTTGAGTGCTCACGGCCAACTACTATACCGAAGCCCTATCCAGCCCTGTGCCACCCGGGGGGTTCCAAGGGGCTGAGATGGCTGACGTTTCGCTCGGCTCAGTCCGGTCGTCGCAGCACGCTAAAACGGCCTAAAACTGGGCAGTTTTGGCATGTTCTGGCTCCGCGTAGCGAGCGATCGTTCTGCAGCCTGACAGACTGTTTCTGCTCACAATTTCTAGGCAAAATCACCCAAAACCAAGGCAAAAACAGACTGCCCAACATTTGTACAAGCAACAAAAAGTGAGGAACAGTTTACCGAAGCGACCATTTGTGACAGAGCGACAATGAGTCGTCACATGATCTCGCATGAGGTAATGCAGTGGTAGATGCATTATGAGATCAAGTAGGAGAGCAATCCATAACAACATCATACAAAGGCATACTTAGAGTCAATGTGGAAATCAGACTTAACGAAGGGCTGACCCGTAGAATGGTGGGCATGAGTGCCACCATCAACTCAATGAAAATCGAGGAGCGGAGCAACTTAGGTCGAACTTGGTGAAATATCTAAGTCGAATGAAGGGAGTCGACTTAAAAGATAGAACACGGAGTAGAAGCACGAAGCTTTCTTTGGACAGAGGTCAAGGACATGAACTCTTGTAGAGGCAAGAATGAGATCATGTCGTTCCATGGGTTCTTCATTATGATGTGGCAGACTCATCTTGCATGGTGCTAAAGACGAAAGGAGCTTCGGGGCATATGCACCTTGTCTCAGAGATGCATTTGACAGAGGAACTAAGATGATTCAATTTGAGGAGGCGAAGTTGGGATCATAAGGTCTTAGCACGGGTCAAGAGGATGCAGAGGCAAGTACTCTTGAAGAATATGCTATAGTGCTGCCATTCGAGTTGTCATGAAGAAAGCGATACGTAGCGGAGATTATGCTGGTGAGGGATAGAGGCCCAAGATCCAGATAATGGTGCACCAATTTTAGCGAAGTCTGGGGACTTCGAGAGCTACTAGGCGACGAACTATCCTAGAGTGATGCTTCGTCCGAGTGTGACCCAAGAATGGGTGGGCGAAGGTGAATTGCCAAAGTAGTGGCGGAGGCTCTATGATGTGCTGACAGAGGCCACATATGGAGAGATTGTAGTCTGAGTTCAACCCATAAGAATCTGAATGCAATGGATATACCACCAGGAGGTGATATGGTGCAGCGGATCGTGGTGGAATAGTTCGAGGCAATACAACACATGGGGGAGAAGTTTATGTCCCGTGGGCGAACAATTTAAGGCGTGAACTTTTGAGAGAGTGTCACAATTTCCTTTGGACGGGGCATCCGGGTATTCATCGAACAATAGCTCTCATGGAGAGGACCTTATTGGCCGAAGATGCGGATCAACGTGGAGGAATATGTTTGAACATGCCTAACTTGCCAATAGGATAAGGTAGAGCAGCAGAATCCGGTGGGACTTTTGGAGCCGCTGCCCATACCAGAAAGGCCGTGGGAGAGCATTTTCTTGGACTTCATATCAAGCTTGCTGGTAGTAGGGGGACTTGGATCGATACTCGTGGTGGTCGATTGGTTTTCGAAGAATACAATGTTCATTGCTGCACCCCTACACTGTTTAGCAAAGGAAGCAACCAAATTGATGTTGAAGAATGTGGTGAAGTATTGTGGAGCCTCACACAATATCATTAGTGATCGAGATGCTTAGTTCTTAGGACGATTTTGGACCGAGCTATTCAAGTTGCTAGGATCGAAGTTGTACTTCTCCACAAGCCTCTACCCTCAGACGGACACCAAACCGAAAGAATCAATTCGCTCTTGGAGCAATATCTTTGACACTACGTGAGTACCACCCAACGAGATTGGGTGAAGCTATTGGATATTGCCCAATTCTCCTACAACTTGCAGTGGAGCTCTGCGTCCAACAAGAGCCTCTTCGAAATTATTATAGGACAACAGCCGTCGTCTCCTCATACTTTGGCTATCGATTATACGGGAATAGTCTGTCAGCATATCAATTTGCAAAAAGGAATGACATAAAAATGCAGATATTGCGCGGGTTTACTTGGAGAAAACGACCAAAAAGATGAAATGGGTAGACTTGGGAAGGCGACCATAGGAGTTCAAAGTTGGCGACTTGATGTTGGTGAAGCTCCAACCAGCATCACTCCAGTTCTTTAGACACAAAGTGCACAAAAGACTGGTACTTAAGTTTGAAGGACCCTTATCAATTATCAGCAGGGTAAGTAATGTCTCATATAAGTTGCAACTATCGGCATAGCTCAAAATTTACAATATCTTTTATACAAGCAACTTGAAAACCTACCACTCATATCCGCAAAATACTTCCCGAAAAATTTCAACTCGACTACCCCCATCAGAGCCTCCTACAAGAAGCGAGTTGAAACCATTCTGGCAGTTCGCAAGACAAAGCTACCCAACAGAGCGGAGCAAACCGAGTACTTAGTGAAGTGGCGAAAACTTCCCCGAACAGAAACCAGTTGGGAGCCTGAAGATACCCTACGACATGAAGAAACCATTGTCGAAGCCTACCAATAAACGTCGACGAGGGCGCCGATAGTTTAAGTGGGGAGAATATCACGAATGGTCGTCATGCACCTGCAACATCTTCACCTTAACGAACTGTTCGTCGTTTTTGTATAAATGTTTGGCAGCCTATTTTGCCTTGGTTTTATGTGATTTTGCCTGAGAAATGCAAGCAAAAACAGTTCGTAACACTATAGTGCAACCGCTCACCACGACAGGCCAAAATTGCCCGAAACAACTTCATTTTCACATGCCATGGCCTGATTTTTGCAAACCATGGTGCGACACGAAACGTCGGCCATCTTAGCACCCTGGAACCCCTCGGGTGGCACAGAGCTGGATGGGGCTTCGGTAGGATGTCGGGCGTTGAGCATTCGTCACAAGTTGAGCTTGTCTTCATGCCTGGCACCCAGTCAACCATCGTTAGTGGACTTGCGACTGTTCGTTCAACCTTTTAAAGTCCTTTTTCGCTCCTTTCTCTCTTTTCTCTCTTGCACTCAAGGTGTTTGTTGAATTGCTTGTAAAAGCTTCCCTCTTCACGAGACGTCGAGACTTGTCCGTCGCTCGCTTTCAAACTAATCAATCTTCTCTTTTGTAGGTCCTTTGGGAGCGACACGAGGTTGCACTTAGGCTGACCCGTTACAGATGAATAACGCATGGGCATTTCATGACTTAGGCAGTCCCAGCTAAGTCCGTGACTTTGGTGCAAGGGTGCTTCACGACTTAGGCAATTCTAGCTAAGTTCGAAACTTTGCCGCAAGGGTGTCACATGACTTAGGCAAATTCAGCTAAGTCTGTAGCAGCAGAGAGACGTTTCTTCTCCCTACACGGGAAGAAGAAATCGCCCACGGGCGAAGACATCGCCTGCGCGATGGATCACGCGAGCGAAGAGCAACACTAGACTCTAGGTTTTTCTTCTCCCTCTTCTTCTTTCTCCCTACCTCGGCTGATACCGCCTGATAGCGGCCAACGACGGTCGAAATCGACCGTTACCGGTTGATTTCGGGTGGTAATAGCACAAAAACTGCCATAATCGGCGGTACCGCTTGGTAGCGGGTGGTCCGCATACCAGTCAGCTGGCGGACCGGTACATACTGCTCGATACGAGCTGTATCGATCGGTATTGCATTCCTTGACCTAAACCAGTATGGAACCAGGATTTAATTCCTTTATTTAACCAAGGAAACCAACCCTCACCCTTTTCCACATTTTCTAATCAATTGAAGTTCTTACGACATGCTTTAAACACATTCTAACCCCATTAGAGTACTCACTGACCATGTTAACTTGGAAACTCTATCCATTTTTCACAGATATCATGCTTAGTTTGTTGTTTTGTTTGGATTCTTAGAGCACAAGCACAGCCATATAAATTACGATCACTAGTGCATTATGAGGCATGAGTGTTAGGCTATTCCATTCTACTCATTGTAGGCTTGGTTTCTTAGTATGCACCTTGTTAGCAGTTATTTATGCCTATAAGAATTGCACCTGCCCAGTATGGTGTGGCAGGTTGGCATGTGTAATTGGTGCTTTTGAAATTCTTGTGGCAATAAACATAGCTACTGGGTGTGATGTGGCAGGGCAACATCTATATTTCTAATCAATCTAATATCTTCTTGCTCCCTCTTTCTCTGATGCCTATATAATGCTTTTTTTCTAGGTGCTTCTTGGCCTGTCTGGAGTAGTTCTGGTTATGCTTTCTGTTCTTGGATCAGTTGGGTTTTATAGTATCATTGGAGTTAAGTCGACACTCATCATAATGGAAGTGATACCTTTTCTTGTTTTGGCTGTAAGTTCTTGTTTCTTATAATTTTATTTTCTATTACCATTTTGGTTCTATTGACTGACTTTTAATTTGCAAATTTTCAAGGTACTGTTGACGGACGTTAAATAAGTAGAGGAGTAAATTCAAGCATAAAAATAAAGTATATTTTGTTGATCAAAGTATAATACATGAATCTTTTAGTAGGAATATCTGGTTCCATGAGGAATCCTCTTGTCAAGCTCCAATTATAGTCTGATATGCTTTTGCATTCTTTGGTTGAACTAAGATGAATTACCCTAAGTGCGCTTCTTAAAGTTTTTCTTGTACATGTAACTGTATGTTTTGTGGAACCTCAACACCCCCATTCCTTGTGTTTTGCTTCTTAGGCTACCTCGATGTTGAGCACTCCAATTTTTTTGTAGCCTGCATCATTTACACTAATCAGAATTAATTGTCTGATAGTGCCTTTTTGTTGTGATGTACAATGATGGAAGTGTAAATGACTTAGCTTATCGTTATATATAGTTTCTTTTGTTCAAATATTATGGACTTCGAAAACAGCCTCTCAGTCGACAGACCTAGGTTGATATTTCTTTCTCTAGTCTCTCTTGCAAGTTGCAAGTGCTTTCGTTTAAACATGAATTTGGACTTCTGTGGCAGCCATCAATGAAGCTAGTACCATCTCATATATTTAAATAAGGACCCTAGTATGCTATTTAATTGCTATTATTGGAGCCATCAAGAGGGTTATCACTGAATTCACTTTCTGAGATGGTATATTATCTTTTTGAATTTATCTTATTTCTTTAAACAGTAAATGTTGTTAAAATGAGGTTCCTGGTCAAAATGTTAGAGTTAATGTATATACGCATTATTTATAATTTCATATTACAGCTTTTTCCTTAGCAATATCAGTTGTCAATTTTCATAGTACCAATTGCTGTGCCAGTTAAACATTTATGCTTATTTAAATTTTCGCACTTCTTATAAGTTGCTGTCTCTGGACTATCATTAGCTGAATTTTCGTTTATTTGATATATACCAGGTTGGAGTGGATAACATGTGTATTCTTGTACATGCTGTTAAACGCCAACCATTAGACTTGGTTTTAGAAGAACGGATAAGTAATGCACTCGTGGAAGTTGGGCCATCTATCACCCTTGCTAGTTTGGCTGAAGTTCTGGCCTTTGCTGTGGGTAGTTTCATACCAATGCCTGCATGTCGTGTTTTCTCCATGTTTGCTGGTTGGATCTTTGTCTCCTTTTCATTTTCTTTCATGTGAAGTTTAATTCCAATCCAGCTTATCAACTAAACCTTTTTTTGTGTCAGCATTGGCTGTTCTACTGGATTTCATTTTGCAACTTACAGCTTTTGTTTCTCTGATAATCTTTGACTTCTTAAGAGCTGGAGATGACAGAGTTGATTGTGTTCCATGTATTAGACTTGCATCAAGCAGCAGCGCTGATGAAGGTGCATAGTAATTGGTGTTGTGTATCAATCTATTACCATCAGCTCTGAATTATTATGTAACCATAAAAGAATTCCTCCTGCCAAATATACATAAACTCATGAAATGTTGTCAACTTATGCATCATTAGGTACTGTCAAACAGGATCTTGGGTTGCTCACACGCTATATGAAGGTGTAGTCTAACACTTTCCTTTTTATTTGTCCAATATGTTAGTTGCATTTTATGTCTAAATTTAAATCTAATTTTAAAATTTTAAATGTTATCCCATAAGGTTTCACAAAATCCAAAATACTCTTTTATGAGGATAAACGTTAAACAAATCTTGAGTTCTGTACTGGAAAAATCTGTTACTTAGGTGTGGCAAGCATGATGGTTTCGTTAATTGTTCCACTTGTTCACGCCAAATAGCTTTAGAGTAGGAGTTTTCCAGTAAATATCTTAGCATTTGCACAATTCTACAACATACTAAATTAGGTAATTTATTTATCTCTCAATAATGCTAGCATTTTTTTGGTTAACGAACTCTGCATATGTTTTTTTTTTTTGGGTAAGTAGCTTACGGGTCACAACTCTGCATATGCTTGTTTTTTGTTATATCTTTTTCACTACTGATCTGTACCCTAAAAAATATGAGGGTGCATTAGGCAGCTGATAAATGATGTAAAACTTATTAAGATGTTGTATGCTTGGATCCTCTAATGATCTAGTAGAGCTAGGCCATTGCCAAAACTGATACGTTTTTCACCACCTGGATACCTCAAAGAGCAAAGTAGGTTAAGTTGCCTGGGATTCTTTTTCTACTACAGGATATGATCAGTTGCAGAGTCTGCTTTTAAGGTTGTTTTCTTTAACATAATTTAGAATGATCCTTACTATGATACTGCTAGACCACATGCAGGAAGGGTTGCATGTGGCTTCAATGGTGGTTATGTTGGATATAGCTGCGCAACAATGGCTTGATAGCAAGGTTTTACTTACCGGTCCGTACCGGTATACCAACATATTATCGGGACCGGTACGGGACCCGTACCAGGTGGTATGCACAGTGCGTACTTCTCGGTATTAAAATATAATATAATATTTTTATAATATAATATTTTTATAATATAATATTTTTATAATATAATATTTATATAATATAATATTTATATAATATAATATTTAAAATATTAAAATATTTTAAAAAAAGAAAAGGGGGGCGACGTCGCTTCGATTTGTCTCCTCACACGGGGAGACGCTCCGTCTCCTCGCGCGGGAGAAAAAGCGGCCGCGGGCGACCCACGGGCGGCGACCACGCGCAGGCGACCCACGGGCGGCGACCACGCGCAGGCGACCCGCGGACGGCGACCACGTGCAGGCGACCCGTGGGCGGCGACGGCAGGCGGGCGAGGACGACGCTGGCGAGGTATTCTTTATTCCCCCTTTTTTTTTTTTCTTTTCCTCTTCTTCCCTTTTTCTTCCTCAATCAACCGCCGACGGTCGATTTTTGACGGAACCCCCTAGTAGTGGGTGGTCCGCGTACCGGTAACTTGGCGGACTGGTATGTACCGCCCGTACCGGACAGTACAGGTCGAAATTGCAAACCTTACTTGGTAGCGAAATGTCATGCTACCCAATGTTGGTTGAATTGTAGGATGCTGTTGACTGGAGCATGCAAACTCAAAACCTTGTTGATATTACATAATTATGGTGCTAGTATATTGTGCATGCCAACAATATCTAGTTTCTCTGTGTCCTCCTATGGTGCTTGGATATAATCAGGCAGAATTCTAAGAGTTACTTGTAATTTCTTGGTTTTCTACATAGCACTCCTCTTGTTTTCAAGAATGAAAATAAATTAGAATATGGTATCCAGAGTTGCAAAAGCTTACATAATATCTTTCTAAATTTCTTGGTGTAAAGATTTTTAGTAAGTCCGTTCTTGTACGTTCATGCCTATATATCTCAGGATGAATCGACAAACAGTTCCATTTAATATTTAGAAATTTTTACCTTTATGTGGTTCAGACTCTGATGGAGTTTGAATTGAATGGATGGAGATTTACTAGAAAGTTCTTGACTAACTCTATTTTCTAATTTTTGTGGTTCAAATCACTTCTGTTTAATGTTTAATAAAAGTTTTGTTTCATCATCATTTTAGCTGTTGTACAAGCAGCCAGTTCAAGAATTCATATGAACATCACATTATTTAACTATTAATCAATCTTGATTGGATTATCCTCGGCATGGATTTATGTTTATTTTTTTTAATATTAAACTATTATATTCTGATTTCAGTGACCATATCTTTGGATTTTTCATGACAATGTTGCAGGATGTCCATGCACCTCTTCTTAGCCGTCAAGGAGTCAAGATTGTTGTAGTCGTTGTATTCTTTGGCTTTGCTTTTGCAAGCATCGTGAGTCACTCTATAATTTGTTTGTTAATTATCAATTTAAATACTTGGGATATATCAAAGAACCTCATCTCTAGAATCATAATATACCTTCTTGAAAGATACATTTCTTCGAGCTAGCACTGTTTCATAATTTAAACCCTGAAACACTTGGATTGGGAGCTTCCACTAAATTAGGGATTATGGATAGATTGAAAGTTCGAAACTATGCAGCCGGATACTGCAATATAGAGATTGACACCTTTATACCATGTATGCCAATATTTGCAGATGCTTATCATTTTGTCAGGACTTGGTGCTCACTATATGCTCTGCCATGCATAAAAACTCCTCTCAGATTTTTTATAGCTGCATTATTTTGCATGTGCCATTATGGACTAAACATAATATTTTAGTGATAATATGTGAGATTCAATAATTTCTTATATAAACTATATTTTTTATTGAAATATCTATCAACAATCTCGGAATTGTTGAGGGAATACCTTCGGTTTTTACATCGAGAGAAAGAAGCCATGTAGATAATTGAAAGTGTTCACATATGTGCTATGTAAGATGATTATCTTAGGTTATTATTAAGCATTAATTTAGATCTTGATTATACCAGTTGGTATAGTCTGGTTTTAATCAGTCTGATGGCTGATCAATACATGGGCTGCCAATTTCTCCCATTCTAGTCTGAAAGTGGGTTTACTGCCTGGTAAGCTTGCCACACCAGCTTTACTAGGTGGTAAGCTAACTAATACCTAGCTTTTAGGGTGGTAAGCCTATCTATTAGTACCTGTAACCATCGTCCGCCCCCCTTTTTGTTTCTCTTTTTCATCCTATTATTGCTACTTTGCTTCTCCTCTTTGCCATATTAATGCTTCCTTGCCGCCGTTCCTCCTTTACTACAGGTTTGTGATGTGCTGCACTTTCTTTGCCTTAAGATATCTCTCTTCGTCCTCATCCCCCTTCACCTCCCCCTGCTCCTCTCTCCAGCGGATACTGGTCTCAATATCAGATCAAGATTTTAATCCATGGTTATGAGACAAATTAAAATTGAACTTGATGGTAAGATAGTATTAACAAAGTGAACCATTGGCCTTGTGGCTATTAGTTTCTTGGTATGATGATGTACAATGATCTTTTGAATTTTTATTTATATTTTGAAGCAAAACGAAAGCAACATTTTTTTTATTTTTGTTCTGAACTAGGATATATAAACAGTTCAAAAGGCTATCTTTTTAAAAATGTTTAAATGAAAACCACAATTTCCTCGTTGGCTATATGCCTTGTATTGTCTGATGAACACATGCCACTAGCATAGTATATTTGTTTTTATATTGACAATGGCATCTGGTGGGGTAAAATGGGAGTACCAAAAGAGAAAAGGGAAGAAAGAGGAAGCTCTATAAAGAAAGCATAAATTTTGGAAAATGACCTCTACTTGCCAAGGTTATTGCTATAAATGATGATAGGGGAGCAGAGGAGGTGGCAACTAAAAAGACAGAATAATGAAGTAATGCAAGGGTTTAATGCCAGTTGATTTGTGTGTGCTAATCGATATCTACTGCTCTGACCTAGGACTGGTGTCAACATATGTCAATCCTGATTAATACTTTATTTATTATTACTGTTTTAGTGATACCAACTACCAAGAAGGATTAATTGGTATACAGAAACCATATTGGTCTGACCTGTGTCGGAACTGTCGTTAGACTGCTTTGTAGTAAACAATCTTCTTGTCAACTTAAGCCTCCAGCAAGCTTGTTGGAGTTGGGTTTATCTATTGTAATCTCATATTCTCAATCGTCAATTTCAACTTGATTTAATTAGATATGATCTTGCACAGAGATCAGAGATTGGAAAAGATTCATGCTACTGACCTGAGATAATGGGACATTATGGTTGCTTGTTGTTGTGGATATGCTGAATTTTCCAATGCTATTTTCGCTTTCATGCCTTTGTGTTTAGTTTTTGTTATCAACTTATCATTACATTTCATATTATGTTTTAATCTATCTTTTGTGCAATATTTTCATATTTCCAAATACATGATTGCAAATGGCAGTTGTATTTATAACATTTCCTTTGATGTATGTGACATTACTATTGCCATAAGCAAAACAGAATCAATGAATTTACTAATGCAAAACTTCTATTGTTGCCTCTATTTTATCAGGATCAAAATTCTTTTATTTGGCAATTCACATATGAAAATTTGTTTCTGCTTTATTTGCTTACTTATCCTTTTCTGTTATGTAAGGCTCTATGTACCCGAGTTCAACCTGGTCTGGAGCAGAAAGTTGTCCTTCCCCGTGATTCATATCTGCAGGTGAACTTAAAGATGATTATCAATTTACTTAATGTTGATGATACAAGATTCATCCTTGTTTTTTCATTTTGCTTACATGATTACATTTGTGCTATTTTCAGAGTTATTTTGATGATCTTGCAACGTATCTCAGAGTGGGACCACCATTATACTTTGTTCTAAAGGACTTCAACTACAGGTACTATGACATGATATTTCTCGATGGCTTCAATCAGCAGATACATGGGATAGTCGTCCATGTTTAATCTTATTTGCTTAACTTGCTTTTTCCAGCTTGGAATCAAGAAATACAAACCAAATATGTTCGATCAGCCAGTGTGATCCAAATTCTTTCTTGAATGAGGTTTAATTGCTCTGATCATCATTATCTTTCAGTAAATAGTGTCTAGATTGCTCTAGGGTACAATTCCACATGAAGTATGTTATGGATTATCATGTGCATCTTTTTCTAGGGATCAGTGTAAATTTTACTGTTGATCTTGGTGAATTATTGCTGTCTAATTAAGTTTCTATATATTTTTTTAAAAGCAGATTACAAAAGCATCATTGGTGCCATCATCAAGTTATATCGCTAAACCTGCTGCTTCATGGCTTGATGATTTTCTTGTTTGGTTATCCCCTGAAGCATTTAGCTGCTGTCGGGAGTTTGTGAATGGGAGCTATTGCCCCCCAGATGATCAGGTCGAATGATTTCCTGTTTTGCCTGATCATGCAATAAACATCGTCTGAACTCTTGGTGAAAGTACTTTCCAAATCTTAGTACATTTTTTGGTAATCTGATTAGGTCTTCTGGCAAATTCATTGGTTCCCTATTTAGTTCTTAAAACCAGTTGGCCATTAGTTGTTCCTATTTCTGAAGTTCTTCTATGCATATATGTAAATGAATTATCTATTTTATCATGTGGCATAACTCATTACATTTCTCATTAATTTGAACCATCATCACACTATGGCAGAACTAGGGATTCATTTATTATACATCCATAGGTGATAGGCCTACAGGTATATTGCCCAGGGCATAGGACCATTTTGCAGTACTTTTTTTCTTTATAAGCCAATTGCTTTTCTTTTGAACATGCCAACCCATAAGGAGTGGCGGTGCTTCTACCAACTGAAAAAACCAGCAACTACATGCATTTTAGAATACTTCAGGATAACATGAGTACAACAATTACCTCTTATAGCTGGCATAAAATTTTTATCATATAAACAAATTTTCACTTAGTTCGGAAAGCACAAATAGCTCTTGTGAAGTACTATGAGGCTTGATATAATCTATCTAAATATCTCAGCTTTGACTTTAATCAGTAAATTTACAACAGATTTACTTGTGAATGACACTTTGCCAATTAGATGCATACATGTTATGCAATATTTCTTATTGATCTAAATTTGTCAACAGAATTATGATAGAACCCTAGGGTTCTATCGTGGAGGAGGAAGGTGGAAAGAGGGATAATCAATCTCTTCGAGGGAATCGGACCTCCTAGATCACTTCGAGGGGATCTGCCTCCTAGGGTTTCTGCCTGTTGGCTAAAACTAATATTTCTTTCTTGATTGATTTTCATAAAAGAGTTTACAACCTTATTTATAGGGCTCTATCAAGAGTCTCACTAATCTTTGACTCTTAACTAACTTGATAAACTCCTAACTGAAAATAATAATTAACTCAATCCCAACTGAAGATACAAACCACTCAATCCACTCATAACTGACTTGATGAGATTCACCCGACCCATAACTGACTCTGGCTAACATGACTCAACCTGAATAGATGGACCCGACTTAGCTAGGGTCCTAATAGACCCGCCCACTTCAAATCAGCCTTGCCCTCAAGGCCGAGCAGTATCAGATTTTGAGAGCACTTCAGTATTTACCACGCATCACGACTCTTTGATCAATTAAGTAGGATCTTCACTTGGTGTAAGTAATGGTTTGGTTTTCTCGTGCAATTGCCATTATAGTCTTATGGAAAACCCTTTTTATTTGATAGCTAGTGGTCGTACCATGTCTTCTTTTAAGGATCGCCACTTTGAAGTCTTCCCGAGACATCAAAAAGAAGTCGACAAGTAGTTGTTTTACCTTTGAGCACTTTTTATCACAAATTAAGATTTGCCCATTAGCAATCTTATCTTCAGATTTGGCACAACCTTCGTAATCGGACTCCACATTATCAATTTTTTATTCCTCCTTAGCTAGTTCAATCGTCAGAAGTTTATCACGGCCTTCATATTCAAACTCCACATAGTCAGTTTTTTATTCATCTTTAGTTGGCTCGACCGTCAAAAGTGACTCTTCTATGTTGACCACTTTAAAGTCCTCATTTATTGATTTTTCCTATTTATTGAAGCTTCTGTTCCGGCGAGTGTCCATATTGATTTTTCCTTCATGTACGCTGGTAAATGCTATGGCTGCTATCATGGTACGGGGATGGCAAGCTTTAACTTCACATCAAATCTCAGGATTAAGTCCCTCAACAAATTTTCTTACTAATTGTATCTCGGACCAATCTTGGGTTGGTTCGACAGGTGCTTAAATCTGCTCTGGTACTCCTGTATTGTAGAAGTCTGACGGATTTTAGCGAGCTGTCCATTAGTGTTCTTGTACTCCGATGGTCCGAAGCGAATCAAGAGCTCTCTCTTGAACTATCCTCATGAAGGGACTCTATGATAGGTCTCGTACAGATCATATCATTGGATCACGTCTCCTTCAAGTTGAATGGAAGCGATCTCCACCTTGGATTCCTCCAGAGTCCTGTGAAAACGAAAAAAAATTTCAGCATGTGAAATCCATCTGGGAAACTCCACCCTCATGCGTGTGTATCATGTGTCCTGCCCCTGATCATACTTTTCAGATCGACTCCCTTTGGAACTTTCACCATATTGACTTTTCTTGGGACTCTCTAATCGGCTTCTTCTAATTTCGCGGAGGAGCTCTTGAAATCTGTCTTCCATGCAAGCCTCGAAGGCTTTAAACCTTGCATCAAGTGCATCATCTGTAGTCATCGTGTAGAATTGTAGATCAGTGATGTTCAGTTCTTTTTTTTTTTTTTGTGCTTTCGAGTCAGGGCATGAGTTTGCGTCGTAGATGTGGTCGGACTTGGTCGCAACGAGATTGTTGGTGTAGACAAGCAATGGGAGGAGAGAAAGATGGATGCGGCTGCTGGAACTTGGCTAGGTGGCAGCAACAGAATGAAGTGGTGGTAGCAAGGAGGTGCAGCGGTAGGGGTGTGGTTGAAAGCGGCTGCGGCAACGAGGACAGCAACAACAAGGGAGGAGGAGCGTCGGCAGTAGCAGGCAGCGATTAAGGAGGAGGTTGCGGCGACTGCAACGATAGAGGAAGCGAGGTGCGGGAACTGCAGAGGGGGGCGGCTGTGGCTGCGAGGGAAGATGGCAGCGGCTGTCCGGTGGTGATGAAGAAGAGGAGATCAAGGCTGCGACAGAGGAGGGCTTGGATGCGGTAGAAGCGGCTGGGAAGAGAAGAAGGGGGCAGCGGGGTCCGGCGAGGGCCGCGGCAGCGGGAGAGCGTGGCTGGGAGGTAACAGCAATAACATTGTTGTGCGCGGCAATGCTGCGGCAGAGGAGGCAGCAACGAGGGTCTAGCGACCGCTGGCTGTGCACTGCCAAGGGCTGGCCGGCGGCAGTGGCAAGGAGGCACGAGAGGAAAGCAGCACCGTGGGGTGCGGCAGAGGAGCGTGCGACTGGGAGCGATGGGCGGCAACAAGGATGGCGGCAGCTTGCGTGGGGAAGACAGCAGCGAGGTCGACAGTTGGCAGTGACGGGGCAGTAGAGTCCGACGAGGGCTGCGGCAGAGGAGAGCAACAGAGAGCTGACCGGTGGCGACAGTGGCAGGGGTTGGGCTGCCGACGGTTGATGAGGAGAGGAGATGGTGGCCGGGAAGAGGAGGCGGCGAGGGCTGCGGCAGCGGGAGAGCAGCGGGACAGGCGACAAGGTGGCTGGCAATAGGTAGGTGGGGAGGAAGAAGGGGGAAGGTGCGGGGCCCCTATTTCTTCCCTCTCTCTCTTTTCTTTCTCCTTTTTTTTAATTTTGAAGATGAGGAGAAAGGAGGGGTGACTGTCGTTTCTTTTTTCTTCTCTCTCTTTTTTTTTTTATTGCAACAAGGTGGCAGATATGACGACGATAGCGACGACGACGACGATGGCGGTGGCGACGATGATGACAAAAGGAGTGGTCGCGGAATCACAATAGGAACGCCAAGGATTGCTACTCTGATACCAGTTGGTAGAACCCTAGGGTTCTATCGTGGAGGAGGAAGGTGGAAAGAGGAATAATCGATATCTTCGAGGAGATCGGGCCTCCTAGATCACTTCGAGGGGATCTGTCTCTTAGGGTTTCTGTCTGTTGGCTAAAACTAATACTTCTTTCTTGATTGATTTTCATAAAAGAGTTTACAATCTTATTTATAGAGCTCTATCAAGAGTCCCACTAATCTTTGACTCTTAACTAACTTGATAAACTCCTAGCTGAAAATAATAACTGACTCAATCCCAACTGAAGATAAAAACCACTCAATCCACTCATAACTGACTTGATGAGATTCACCCGACCCATAACTGACTCTGGCTAACATGACTCAATCTGAATAGATGGACCCAACTTAGCTAGGGTCCTAACAAATTACTATGCGGAGAAAAGGATAACTATTGATATGTTTTCTTTTTAAATCTTGTTGTGACTAACACAATCTGTGGCAGTTGAATGTGCTAATATTGACTGAATACTGAACTTTTCCTCAGAATCAGATTAAGCTGCTCTCTTACTTGGTCATTTAGCAACGGAACTAGTTTAAAAGTAAAATGGTGGATAATTACTTCATCTGTTGATGTTCGTTCTTTTTCAATTTATAATTGTTTACTTATTGAACAAACTGTTATAAGTTGATATTGTTCTAAGACTAGTTTTAAGTTGCAAATGATTTGTTCACCTGTATCTATTGGTTCCAGCCTCCTTGCTGCCAACCAAATGATGGATTGTGTACAACTGGTGTTGAATGCAATGACTGTACAACGGTATGATATCTTTGTAAGCTTTTATTCATAACTGTATTAAGTAACATTTTTTTATGAAAGGGTAATCAGATTATCATTATTGATTATCCAATTACTTTAATCATTAAGAGGTGGCACTTCCAATTGTCTGATGCTGAGCAAGAATTGATAAGAAATATCCAGACACGAGGGTTGTTTATTTCCTCTGCTCAAATTATAATGTCAAGCAATTATTGCTCGTAGATGAAGCTCAAATTTGTAAAATTGTAATTATCTTAATTTGTGTGATGTGATAATTGGAAGTTCTCATGATGGTTTTATGCTTTTAGTGCTTCCGCTATTCAGATTTGCATGATGGCCGACCATCGACAGTGCAATTCAAGGAAAAGCTTCCATGGTTTCTCAGTGCTCTGCCATCTTCTAATTGTGCCAAGGGTGGTAAAGGAGCTTACACAAGTAGTGTGAATATCTCCGGTCTGTACCATGTTCTCTGCCTTCTTTGTTACTGGACAAAAGTTCCTGAATGATTTAATAAAGAAAAATATGTCTATCATATTTATGTCAGGCTATGAGAGTGGTATAATTCAAGCATCAGCTTTCCGTACTTATCATACACCACTTAGTAAACAAGTAACACTACCTCATGGATCTTATTGTAGCTTTGGTAAATGTCATTTCTTGGAGCTTACTTAATATGCTGTTTCTCACTTCAGAGTGACTATGTGAACTCAATGAAAGCTGCACGGGATTTTAGCTCTAAGATGTCTGATTCACTGAAGGTACAGTTTTTTTTTCCTGCACACAGTTGGTAAAGTTCTAAGACTGACTACAACAAGCACATCTTATGGAGCTAGAGAAAGGTTGCAACTGTATATATGTGCATGCATATACTCTATCCAAATGCCTATATGGCCATCTTATGATATATTCTGTAGATTATTGAAAAAAGGCTAAAAAAGAACTCGTGACATATTTATAGACTATGATTAAATTTGCATGTTTATTAACATCCATGTATAAACCCAGGCAATGGGTTGTTAACATGTTAAACTTGGTCTCTTATTGTAGTTTCTACATAAATGCCTTGCCATGAAGGTACACAATTTTAATATCTGTAGGACACAATAGTTCAGTCATCTGGTAGAGTATTAATATGTTGTGCATGCATCTACATGTAGTGCTTGATAAGAACAAATTCAGACATTTATACAAAGATAAGTGTTCACGTACCAACCATATATAGTCAGCTAAAAGGATCTTTTTCTTACCATAGAGCTGGGTAGGGCAATTTCCTTAGGGAGGATCATTGTGTGCTGTCTTATTTGTGCACTACATATTGAGAGGCTTTTTGAGTGATTTTAACCATGGTTACCCAGGACATAAAGGAGTAACCTTACCATGTTTCAAGGGTCACCCATGTTTCAAGGGTCACCCATGTTTCAAGGGTCACCCACCAATTATGAACAACTAAATCATAAAATAACATCTTTAGAATTAATATGGCTCATACTTGATACAACATTTATAGGTCCAATTTAAATTATTCAATGTCACCTTTATTCAAAGAACTAGTCCAAACTCAAATATCCCTTGCATCTTTATCTCACACCAACTCAAGAAAATTCAATTTAGGTATGGTCATGTTGTTCCCAACTAACTGATGTAGGTTACATGGTTCTTTCTTCAGTCATTATGCTTTAGAAAGGGTGGAATCATTAGTACATTTAAAAGCCACTGAACTCTTTTTAGTTTTCTTATTATAAATGAAATTTGATTTCATCTTCATCTACTTCTCTTAATTTTTTCAATGTAACACCATGATAAACATTTATGGTTTCTTACTTTCTTTAATATCTATTTTTCTCATATTTAAACAGCAGCAATTTTTTTTATAAAGAACAATATTTTTTACCAAGCACTAATGCAACTACCTAATACAGATGGAAATCTTTCCCTATTCAGTGTTCTATATATTTTTTGAGCAATATTTAGATATATGGAGGACCGCTTTGATCAACATCTCAATCGGCCTAGGTAAGGTTTCTCATATAAGTGCATTGCAGCCCCGTGCTCTTGGTTGCCCTTTTTATAATGTTATAGTTATGCATCTTGTACTTGTATAGAACAAGTATAGTTTATACTTTATAGTGACCTAAGACATTCTAACAGATAAACCTAGACCTATTATTTTGGGATAGATATATGCTATTATGCTTGATAAAAGTTCAGGCATTTTTTTCCTCTTTTAACTTTGTATACTCACAAGACAATCTCCATGAAGAGTTGGTTATGGAGCCAACTAACAGCAAGATTAGCTCTTGTCTGACTCAAGAAAGGCCCAGTTTTGCCCTACTCTATGTTGGTATGGGCCATGGTTTGCCTTACCGGTCTATACCAGTGTATTAACCAGCTATCTTTATGATACATACCAAATTGTACCGAGCCATAGCGAGCATCCTGATACATGATACATGGGGGCATACCGATGTATTGACCATACCAGTCCCCTGTCGGATTGATACATACCATCCATAGTCCATACCAAGCAGTATGCTGCAGTACGATAAACTTTAGTATTGGCAAAGTTGGCATCGATTTGTCTATAATGAATCAATACCGTTAATTATTGATAACTTGTCAACAACTTAGTGGTATCACTTGGTTTGCCTAGTCCACATCTGATTATTGGATGGATGTATAGCTGCTTGAATTATTGGTTCAAATCATCTTCACGATTAAAGTTGATTATTTAAATAACCCCACAAATTCACTAGATGTTTAATATCTAGCTTATTTATTCCTTGACTCTAAGAAATCAATGGTTACTAATTTGGCATTAATTGTAAAATATGGTTAAATTTTTGGTATAACTTAAAGTCACTATTCATACTATGAATGTTTAATGTGATTGTCCAAAACAGATAAATGCTTTTCAGAAGGTACTCGATACATGACAATTACCGTAGTTAGCTGATCTTTCTTAGTAATTGAGATATAAATTCTGACTGTTACTATATTTGTTGATAGGTGCAGTATTTATTGTTTGTCTGATTCTCACTAGCAGGTATGGAATCATATTTCTATGATTGCACAAATTCACTTAGGTAATTTCTTGGATAAATTTCATGTTAAACCTCAAAGCCTTCACCTTTATTTGCAGCATATGGATCTCAGCGATAACATTATTGGTCTTGACAATGATTATTATCGATATGCTGGTAACTTTACTTATCTGTTTAAAGTATGGTCATCCCTGTGAGGTGTGATTATATTTGATATTTTCTACTCTGCAATTGCATACATGTGGTGTGTTTTCAAATTTCCCCCATCTGAGGCCTATTACAGTCATGACTACTGAAATGCTCCTTTATCCTATACTTATAAATTTTCTAGATTTTCATCTGTTGAATTTTTATCATGAAAGCTTAATGACATTTGTGTGACATCCGTTGCACATGTGATATGTAAATTTACAACTGATCAATGAAATTAATTTAAATATGAGGGTATGCCATATATGTTTTAAGTGAATAATATCACATAACTGAATGATATACAATTACTAATATATAAAGTACATTTGGTTGGAAGAAACTTTTGCATTTATAGCCAAAAAATTTAATTTCACCTAGACTGATCCAGGCATGAACCAATACACAGCCCAGCCCATTTTGGTGGTCCAATTTGGTTTTTCTTTCTTTTTTAACAGCAGTGTTGATTTTTCTAAAAGGGAACAAGTTTCTTTTAAGAATTCTAACAATCTTTTGCCCTAAAACACTCATGACTCCTCTTGAGCCCATCTCCCCTCCACATCATCACCTGCCTGCTGTCACCTATCCACCAGTTGTCCACTGCTTGTTGTATCCAACACCATAGTACTCCTCTCCACCTCTTCTTCTTCCTCCGTCCTTCCCTACACCACTCCACCCCACTTTTAGAATAGTACTATGGTACACGCTGCATACCATGTGCCAGTAAATCAGCATGAATCACAACCATACTGATCCAGCAATTGATCAGCATGGTCTGGTATCTGAAATTTCATTCCTTGGTTATAACAATGAATTTTTTCATTATAACTGCTTAACCAGTCACATCTAATGATAGATTTAAACTCTGAATGTAATGAACTGATAAAACGAAGCAAGAATAACTCTCCTGAAAATGTCAGCCTACACAAAATCATACCCTCTTGACTTGAAACATTAATGTCTCTGATGTGATCCGAAGTGGGTAGCCAGTGACTTGTGAAGAATCAAGAAGATAGTTAATTTGGCCATTAATGTAACTCCGAAAAATTTGCAGACTATAGAGGCAAGAGCCGGGAATTATGATTATTGTCTAGTATCTCTAAATTTAACCAAATTTAGATGTAAAAGATAGTGCTTATATTGGTGACTTGAATTCTTTAAATTGTCTACGTAAGAAAATTCTGATCTTGCAAAAGTGCTAACTCATACCTGAATTCATGGGTTAAAAGAAGCACACTGTTCATAGTAACACTGTCATATTGTTAACTTATTAGCAAGTCTGGAGTTGATCAACATATTAGGGTGTAAAGTTTAATGAAAATAATATCCAATTTATCGGTTGAAGTTCTGATGTCATATAGGCATGAATGATGATACTGATACAAATAGCCATAGGAACATTGATTCATCATTGTATTGCATGTTAAGAAGCATAATGTGAAATTTTGACAATGTCTTTCATATCTTATCGGTGTACTGAGCTTTGCTCAGTATGGTACGGTATGGGGTACCAAGCGGTACGCCAAGGCGTACTGAGTGGTACACTTGAAAAGGGATATAAAACCCTTCAAAAATATTTGAAAAATAGAAATTGATCCCATGACCCAAAACTGACATCATTAACAAAATAAACCCCAACCCTGTCTTTAACCTCTTACTATTCGTTTCAGTAGAAATTAGCGATAACGAACATTCATCCTCAGTCACCGGAACAAGGCGGTTTACAAAGGCGGTGTCGGGTCGAGTTCCATCGTCTGACGGTGTCGCTACAACGGGGTTGTGAAGGGACTAGAAGCGGAGGAGTCGAGTTCGAAGGGAGGCAGTATCTTCTGCGAGAGCTTCTTCAAGCGACCGTGGTTCTTGATGGAGAGGGAGGTCAGGAAATCGGTCTAGACGACGAGCGAGCCGCCTGGCTCGGGAGGCCGGAGTTCTGTGAGGAGCCGAGACACTGTCGCCCCCGCTGTCCGCCCAAAACTTCTTCCACGGGTTCGGCATCAGGCCAACCGACGATCATGGAGGGGGCAAAGAATTGGTGATCTAATCGGCAATAAAGGATCACATGCTTTATCTCTCCCGTTACCGCTCGATATAAGCCGATACAGGTCGATAACAGTCAAAATTTTGATCATTACTGTCTGATACAACCCCGTATCTCTCGATACGGGGCCAAAATACTGATACCGCCCGATATTGACGCATGTCGATCTGCTGGCGAACAAGTATGTACCACCCATACCGGATGGTACAGTAGGGTTTTGCAAACCCTGCTTTGATATCAAAATGTTAAGCGAGAATAAGATGAGATATATTTAGCCAAGAAACATGATCAATTATTAAAAGTATGTCTCATCAAGTGTCTAGAAAAGTACTTGACAGACCAGTTATTTGGGTGTCTAGCATTCTTTAAGATTCATTATTGATTTACACACAACCTTTTTAGGTTTAAACGGACAAGGATCATGAATCAGTGGGTCAGAAAATTTCATTACTGAGATTTACGAGAAAAAATTATCTGCAAGTTTTTCAATGAATGTTAGGATTAGTCTCATGATTATTTCTATATATGTTTGTTCTTTCTAGTTCATGTACTGTGTGCATATGAGCTGTGATTTAATGCAATCATGTGGCACAATTTTTAGGATTTATCAAATACTTTGATATTAAATTAGGATTCTTACTTTGCCTGTTATGGAAGTATTTGCTTAAATACTTGGGCTTCCACTTTTCTGACCAAACATATCTGGCAGGGAGTCATGGCTATCCTGGACATTCAATTGAATGCAATTTCTGTTGTAAACCTTGTGATGTCAATAGGAATTGCTGTCGAGTTTTGCGTTCATGTAATGCATGCCTACTTGGTAAGTGCCAAATATTTTTGTCATAAGTCCAGAACTTTAATTTGTGAAGCAGTTTGTTTTGCTATGAACAAATTTAGGTTTCTTTCATACTTCAAAATTCAAAAGTATGCTTCAAACGTCGGTTGGAAATCGTCTGTTCATGTATTTGAGAAAACGGTTCCAAGAACTTGCTTCTTTTATTTCAACATAGAATACAAGACACCGCTTTTGGGAACTCATCAAAGTCTACAAGCCTTTTTCAATTAATTTTAGCCCACCCTTTAAGTTTTGATTTGATTTAAGTACCAAAGTGGACTACTCAGTCGAATGGCTTTATTTTCTAGGGTTTATTTGATCAATGAATTTAAGCATATTTCCACGCTGCATGGCACAGACCATATATGTCATTCCATAGTGGGAATGACATCCGAAGCTTGTTGTTCTCACCCATGCCATGCCATAATGGGAATGACATCCATTTTTGCCAATAAATTATAGGTACTTCAAAAGTTTGATTAGGCACACAAAGAAAACATTCCCCAACTGTTGCTCAAGAGAAACTCCACACTCCATTTTTTATAATTTTGAGTGACCCCTTAGAAACTTTGGGTAGTAGCTAACTTTTAGGATGTCAATATGAATCAAATGTCATAACTTCTGCTGCTGATTGAAAGTGTTGCCTCTGCTGAGAGCCTGTTTTTCATGCTTCTGGTAAAATAGCTTCTTTAATCTGTTCAGCTTCTCTTTATATCTTTGCCAAGACATGGCAGCCTAAAGCAAGAAGGCACCTACTCATGCATTCAGATCAACAAACATTCCTGTTCCAATACTTTTTTGGTTTTTCTGTTGCTGAGGTTCTACTATTCTTCTTATCATAATTAATGGTTCATGCTAATCTTTACCTGTGAACATTATCATGCAACTCCCTTTTAAAACAGTAGGTGGGGATACGATAGCATATTATTGCATCATAACTGTTCTCTTATATTTGTCCTGTTAATGGCTCCGTGAGTTGTTTTCTAGAAGCAAGAAGCTTTTGCTCCTTACACCAATGATTCAACCTCCAATCAAATCCCTGGCTGGCATATAATTTCATACTCCAGTTTCAGGTGGATGTTGTTATTAATTCTTTCGATAGGAAATACCATATTTCTTACCAAGCATTTGTAATACTTATTGCAAATCTGAATAGGTGTTATCAACATTCTAACAGGTGCTGAACTAAGTAACTCTGCACAGCCCTGTAATTGTGCTTCTATTCGCTGGGACATTTAGATGTAATCTAACTGAAATTATTTATGGAAGATTTATTAGGCTTCAACAATTTTATTTTGATTTTTGGTTTTTACAGTGCTTCTGAACATTAACTAAAATGTAGTCTGCTTTTAACAGGTAAACAGTGGGGATAGAGGATCTCGGACCAAAGTGGCTGTGTCTACCATGGGTGCTTCAGTATTCAGGTAAGAGTTTTCTTTTCTCCTTTGTCCTTTATTGTAGTTATAACTGGTGAAAGCCACAAGTAACTTGAAGCCACTGCCTAGGTTACCAATGGGTGCTTCTGTATTTTAAACTTGTAATGTGAAAAGAAAAAAAATGGTTTGTTCCTAATGGCTTATATTTGCCACACTAGATTGATTGACTGCTGATTTAGACCCACATATAAAGTGCAGTCCAAAAGAATCTGGTAGTCATCTTAGGCCTGTTATGTTTCCCTCACTGCTATAGCATTTTGGTTTAGTAATGCCCATTTCTTATTGAAGATTGACTGGGCCTAACTGAGCATTAAACAAGAAATCAAAAGCTAATAATGCCTTCATTACATTTCATTGTTTCTGGAGTTGCCAGCTGCCCTAGCTGATGTGGTTGAACACGTGTTAATGAGATCGTTTTGTTATTTAGTTCACTTGTCATTTTTATCTTGCATTCAAATCATCTTAATTGAAGATTCATAACATATGTTTTTGTCTCTTGCAGTGGGATTACGCTTACGAAGCTAGTAGGAGTTATTGTCTTGCGTTTCTCAAAATCTGAAGTTTTTGTGGTCTCTAATAAAATCTTGGACTTCTCCTTTTCTAATTTTGTTCAATTAAAATCAGTGCTTTTATTTCATTTTTCTGTGATGTCTTACAGGTTTACTACTTCCAAATGTATATGGCGTTGGTCATCATCGGATTCTTGCATGGACTAGTGTTTCTCCCGGTAAGACTGAAACCAATTGTTTGTCAACGGTTTTGTTGAAAGCTGCTTCTGATTACTGGTAGTGTATTTCCAGGTGATCTTGAGCATCTGTGGTCCTCCTCCAAGATACATGTCAGCCAACACACAAAGAACATCAGTGGACAACTCAGACTAGCTGATCGATTGCCGGTCTGAGGACCGACGATGGTTATTTCTAATTACACCACTGTATACATTTCTGATAGCATTTTCTATGGGTTCTGTTTATTTGAACTATCTGGTGACATTTGAATTTTTCAATGCCACCCCTATGGACTTGTCTTCCAAGCATACATAAACTGGAGAAGGAAATGGAAGATTTAGCTTCTTACTGAGTTTGATTAAATTGTTCGCTTATCAGCATTAACTGTAGTATCAATTGCATCTGCTGCTCTCTCTATTACTCTGTGTTCATGATCTGATATGCAAAGGGTGCAATCCAAGAAAACAGCAGCAACAAATTTCAGCTTTTGCTCAGTTTTTTTTTTTTTTTGCAGTCATTTTCTTGGACAATCAAGCACAAGGGAAGCATCCTAGCATGTTCATGAAAGTGCCATCTGGCTCAAGTTCAATGACTGTATGTGATCTAAGCTCAGAGCTTGCAAAGAAACATGAGCATCACTATACAAATTTGTATACAAAGCCAACTGTGGAAATTTCTCACTGGAATCCATATGATACAGACAAACAACAGAAGAATCTCTGGATCTGCTAAAAAATCATCTATCAGTGGCCAACAAATGCCGACTTTCCAAAACTCCTGTACATGATGATCACATACTTCAAACTGTCAACAAAGGTGTCATTAGTGTGCAGCATGCTTATAATAGGTTAGTTCAAAGTGACAAATTTTGTACTTTTTGGACCATTTTTCTTTTCCATTGTGCTGACAGAAACAGGTCATTTCATCATACTAGCATGCAACCTTAATACCACCACCACCACTAAGGAAAACTCAAGCAGCAGAGAACCATGGTCTTTGCATCGGGTGTTAGCCATCACTGTTGCACAGACAGAGATCACATTTCCACACAGAAGCCACCAGTTTTTTTAGCACCATCCATTTCAAATGCTCCTTCCTTCGACAACCACCCTAGTTGTCGGTTTTCTCAGTCCCTCAGATACCGAGGAAGGAAAGCAGTGGAAATGCACCATACCCACAGGCCATTCTTCTTCACATGCTTTGTATGACCAATCCATTACTGAGATTGTTCGCCATTCCAAAATGATTAAACCTGAAACGATCAAGATAATGCTGTGCTGCCCAATGAGGACCTATTGGTTCGTTGAACATGATGCACAGATAGTTTGATCGTATGCGCCTGTGTTGATCTGTGCACATCGATGCATTCCCTCAGGTCTTCATCACATGTTATAAGGATCCACTCGGAGTCTTCGTCCAGATACTTGACATCCACTGAAGTAGTATCACCTATAACAAACCGCCTTCCGATCTCTTGCTTCAAATCTTGGAAGCCCCAAGTTGGCTGTAGTCTGAATATAACTTTTTCTTCCCCATAATTTGCTTTCACTTTAAGAAAACCACATCTATTCCTTGTCAAAAGAAACATAGTTCCTGAAGGATGATGTTCGATCTGAGGTCTCTGACTTTGCAATCCACCCACAGATTTTGGAGCCACCTCAGTTGGACAATGCAGTTCCACATGTATTTGGACTTTATTTAGCGCATCACTCTGACTCTCCACCAAAGTAGTTTGTCTAAATTCAAATTCATGAGTCTGATCACACTGCCTTTGCTCACTGGAACAGCGCTGACTGGAATTAGAGTTTTGACTACCTGAAGAAGAAGAAAGAGAGTTTGTTCCAGATGTGTGTGAAGTAAATCTACCTTCTAGCTGTTGCTTTGCATTTGAGGACTCCGGGTGATGATCAGTTTGCTTCGACAATGAGTCTGTGGTACCAGTAGCTAAGTTACTATCTGACCGAGTGTTCTTTATGAAGTTTTCATACAGGGAACTCAACTGGAATGCTTCTCCAGGACCATGGACAGAGTCTATAACCACTTGCAGTTTCCTTAAGGAGCGATCAACCTTGTTGATCTTTCGTGAAGGCCAACGAGTAATTCCGTGTTGCCTACATATTCTTTTCAGAGTAGTGGGGCACACTGAAAAGAAGCCAAAAATATCGGTCTTAACGACATCAGACACCTTATACTCAAGGCAGGTAAATCTTATTATCACTGAAATGCATATCTTCATGATACCATGGTTGAACCAATCAAATCTAAATAATCTGTTCTGCGATATTCTTAATATGAATTAAAAGGCTAGAAGTGCAATTCGGTTATAGTTGGACAAGGTAAAGAAGAGAAGGAAATGATGTAATATTTTAAGAACATTCGAAAATGACAAGGGGAATCAAGATGTGGCAAATGCAAGTTCATAGGTAGGAATAGTTTTAGATATCTGCATGTAGTGTTACAAGAATACTTCATAACAAGATTAAATTTCATTATCTTTTTTTTTGTTTGGTTTGTTAAAGCAATGATGATGTCCATTATGTTTATTAACCTATGTAGGCAATAAGCTAGCCAATCACATTGGATGGATGAATTTAACACCTGAAGCAACATTGTGCATATAAATGCATAACAGAGGCTGTTTAAATATCTACATTTATTTTAAACATAATTGGAAATAGAACGAAATGCTGCACTTACAAATTGCAATGCAGTCATTTTATTTGAGTCACATGATTAATCAGCTTATAAAGATTATATAAAGCATATTCAAAACTGTCATCATAAGGGCGAACATGATAGCAAACCTATAGTTTAAGCAATTGAAGCGTCATGATTCCATTGACTTAGCTATAGTTTTCTGTATAAAACTACAGTTTGAGCAACCAAGACTAAGACAATTCCATATGAACAAACACACACATTAAGTATGTAAAATATCTGTGTATTTTTATTCAACAAGGGTTCGAAATAAAGAATGTATCACTTCTAGGGATACCCAAGTCTCCATAACCAAACAAGCACCAATATGTATATTCTACAGAGTGTGGTACCTAGAGTCTCTTTTGGAGCGTGAATTAGCTGCCATCTAATGATACCATGAATGGAGTTTAGCTAATTATCTATTTTGGCATCCAGAATTTATTTTTTTCAATTTATTGGCATCTTATCTTGGTCTTATGACAAAATCAATCAAGATAATCTTGGTAGTCATGGTAGCAGTCTCTTATTAAGACACTGTTCTTTTACTGTTTATCCAGTTAGTTATGGAATTGCCTTTTGAACAAAACCAGGTTCAAATAGTTTGAACGAAGAAGTCACGAAAATATGATGCTTACCTCCCAGGCTTCTGGATGCATCTTTTAGGCTGCCGGCAAAATATTTCTGAAGCTCTTGCAAACTGACAGTCCTTTCAGTTTTTGCACGCCTCTTTTCTGTTGCCTTCTCCACATTTGAAACATTAGTTTCAGCAGAGAAAGAAAATATATAGTCATCGTTGGACTCTCCATGGTGCCGCTTGAACTCAGAGAATATATTCCCGGTAGGTAATAATACCACATCTGAGGGATCCCAGTCTGTCGAAACACTGAATTCCTTTGTACGTGCCATTGGCACGGAAGCAGGAAGAACATTCTTTGGAATACCTACAGCAGGTGTAGTACCTGATGGAAGAGGTTCATCCACAATATATCTTTGACCAATCTCGGAAACAGATTTATCAGAAAACATATCTGAAGGGATTTGCTCATTATTTTCCAACATTGTCTCATCTTCTAATTCCCTAGTTGTTACAACTCTAAGTGTGTGGCACACTTGCTGTATTGCAATGGACAAAGAATTCAGCATCAGTTTCTGTTCTTCACTTTCTGTGCAGTGGATGGGTAAGAAGAACTCCAGCACAAAGTCCACATTTCCAGAATGAACACATCGCAGTCGGATAGCCACTGCAGCCCTTAAGTGGAACAACTTAGCATGGTGTGACAGTGGATATTCAATCTTGCTAAACTCCGTAACATCTGATGAGAAGCATGGTTGATTTGTCATAAATGCCTTACCGACTACACCTTGACCTCTAAACAAATGATGCTCGGAGCAAGCTTGCTGAAAACCCAACATGCTAGGATCTTGTACGTAACAAGCTTCATCGACGGTAGAAACACATTCCTTAAAGCTTTCATCAGAATGCCGGCTGCCCTCTCTGCCTTGTTGAATGCACGAAATCCATGTTTGAGCTAATGGCAGCCTATGGGACTCACAAGCAGTTCTCAAGACCATTTGGATCTCCGGTATGGCGGCTAGGTAAGAGTCACCAGTCATCTGACAACGGAAAAAAAAAATGTGGGGTTACTACTAATTGAACTGTAATTTTTTTATTTTTTCAGGAGTTCCCGTGGCTCACCTTCAAACGGGGAACACTTAGGACTTCAGAACTCCTAAGATCCACTGCCTGCACAAGTGTCATAAGCAAAGATCTTGAGGATAAAAGGTAATGAGTAAATAAGATAATTTTCTTTTCCATTCAAACGGTGAGAGGTAGATTGCCATTCAACATCTTTCTCACCATGTTCCTTATATGACACCAAAACCGTGCATGAGAACAAGTACTACATTCATATTTACATAACAAAATTTGTCACAAACAGACATCTAAAAGGAAAACAGAAGTGACTCAACAGTCCAGTAGATTTCTTTCCCAAACTATCACAGTGAAACATTGGACTTCGTAATGCAACTCTTCATGAAATTAAACCGATTCCCAAGAACGGAAATAAAAAAAAGCTTGTAAGAACAATCAAGAAACTGCAGAAAACCATTAGGTATCTAAACTGCATGATGTGAAACCCCGAAGAGAAAGTCTTAACCATCAAGCAGAAGAGAGGGTAAAAAGTAAAACATCATCAGATAGTGGATTCAGATTACACAGCAAAATTTGAAGATGAGGACTCACCTGAAGAGCATTACAGATGTTCTCAAGATCGTAGCTGTAGTTGACCTTCTGTGTGGTCATCACAACCTCGAGAACCCCTAAACAAGATTGACTATATCTCTCAAAGATTGGCAGCGCGATTGTTCCACGAACATCATAGCGCTGAGCCTCACCCACACGAGGGTACTCAGAGCTGCTGAAGTAGCGGACGTCTGGAGTCCATTCCGGCAACCTTCCCACGAACACCCGGCCAGGCAAGCCGACCGCCTCATGGGAGCTCTCATCGGCCAAGAACTGGTACCTCGTCGAGATCGACCTGTAATTTACAAGCCTCTGACAGTTGAAATCTAGCAAGTAAGGTTGGTCACAGGTAGTAACAACTTGCTGGTTTCCTCTCATGGCAGGCACCCAAATCTGAACAAGCACATCACCTTCTCTTTGTGACTCCTTGATGTACTTGAGGACGTACCTCAGTCTTCGTTCCACACTACCTGTTTCCCCCTTGGGCTCGATCTGCCAACTCTCATAACTGGGATCCTCTGCTTCCAATCCATCTGATTGACCGCGAAACTTGGTTTCTCCGACAGGATTCAGATTGATGGGTCGTCGGCCACCGTCAAGCATTTGCATCCGAGCTTCATCGGAGGCTAACTCCACAGAGAAAACTGGGTACTCAATTCCTGGAAAGGTTGGGTTAGAACTAGTGCTGCTGATCCCAAGAACGGGCGAAAAATGGCAGGAAGATGCAGAGGTGCTCGTTTGCAGGAGATCAGAGCAATCAAAGAGTGATCCTGATAACAACTCATCCATGAGGTCCAAATCATCGACAGCAGCAGCAGCAGCGTCCGAGAGGGTCTGACCCGACGAGCTTCCCTTCGGAGGAACGGAGTCGTCCATCGGCAGATACCTTCAGAACCCCATAACAAGATCCCTACTGCGATAGGAGGATGATCCCTGGGAACCCATCACAAGGATATGTATGTAACACGGCATTCCCAAAGAGAACAAGCAGGCGCCTCACGAAATCTTGAGAGAGGAATTAGAAGCAACGAACCAGAACAGAAAAGGATTCGTGAATCATTGAATAGCTTTGAACCCACGGCTACAAAAGACTCCAACTTGCCTGCTGCAGAGAAAAGAACAAGAAGGGGAGAAAGCCTCTCACCTCCAGAGGACTGCTCCAAGATGGGAACTTTTTTTTTTTCCTTTAAACTCTTTCTCAGCAGTGGCTTCTGGAGAGAGGAACATGCAACAGGAGAACACAGAGCCTACGCCCTGAGACCACCAAGAATCTTTGGGTCGTCCGCCGTCTGCTGCCTGCCTTCTTCTCCCAAAGCATCTCACAGCTGAATCCTGCTGCAGGATGGAATTTGATGCAGTCAGTGATGGAATCTCAATCCTATTTCTCCTCCTTCAGTGGGAGGGAGGGAGGGGACCCACCGGCAATGGAAATGGCAACCATCCCCCCTCCGATGACCCGAGTCATACCTGCTGCACACGAGAGGCCCGGTGAGAGGGAGAAGACGAGGGGGCAAAAGGACGAAAGCCCGCCACTTAGCAGGACAACGTTGACCTTGGATGCTGCTGGATCTACGAGTCCAGATTCTGGCGTGGGGATCTTGGACGGCCTACGCGGTTCCCACCCTGCAAAGAAGTGTTGAGATGAGATGGAGACAGGGAGGAGCGGGCGGCGATCATCATCGTCGATCTCCATTATTGGGGTTGTGGATTTCATCCGAGGAAGGGGAAGAGGCGCCACCACCAACAACACAATGGTTGGTGGTCTCACCCTTCACCAAGAATCTTGGAATCCCACTGCATCCATATCATATCATCCCCTTTTCTTTTTATTAAGAGAGGGAAACAAACAGAGGTTGGTTTGGTGGGAGTGGAAGGAAACTATTCATTGCTCTATTATATATATACATATATATTATAATAGCCCACAGTCGTAAGGATATAATATATCTTTAAAGGTCGGTATGAACTATTAATGCTAATTAAGTTATTGTTTGTTCACCAGATTTAGAGGGAGGGAGGGGGTGGGGTTAAAAACATAGAGCATCAACATAAACACATATACGACTAAAATTTAAGATAATTTTTATTTAAAAAAATCTTTTTATTTTGAGAAATTCTTTATTAATATCTATTTTTTTTTTAATTCTCCTCAGCCTATACCTCCACCTCTAGCCATCACTGTCCTTACGCTTGGTCGTCCTACTTTCATCTTATCGATTGTCGTTTGCTCTTCCATACCCTATATTCACTTTTGTCTCATTAGTCTCGTTGTCGTTCCCATCTTGTTATTCCTATCATCTTTATCGTCATCTAAACACAGGGAGCTGTGGGTGAGAGTGAGGGCCTATAACACCTCCCCACCCTCCTCCTGTCATCTTTGTTTATCCTTAGTCATCTTTATCTCACTACCCCACATCTAACATCGTTTTTACTCATGTGTCTCACTCTCATCGTCCTCGTTTGAGACCCTTTCGTTAAGGTTCACAACCAGAAGGATAAAGATGATAAACTAAAAGTAAGAATGTCGTGTGACGATGACAACTAAGAGTATTAGAATGGAGGCAACTAGTGGCAAAGGTACCGACTCCCAATGATGAAAGTGATGATCGAAGAGACGGAGGTAGACGATTAATATAATCTTTTAAGGTGGGGAAAAAAAAAAAAGTGATATCTGAAAGTTTTTTAAAAAGGGTGTAAAATTTCTCAAAATATGAGGTATTTTCCAAAAAAAAAAATTCCCTAAAATTTATCTTAATATTTTATAGCAAACTACACATCAATTTGACACCAAGATGCGGTGTCGTGCAGACTTGTACAACCTCTTTGTAGCTTATGATCTTGGAATGCATAAAGATTAAACTAATATTTTGTGTCCGTTTATATCTTTTATTAAACTGTATTCATCACTTCTCTTTATTCATTTGACATTAACAGATGCAGAAGATCTCAGTTACATGATTGGTTTAAGATGTTTCAAGTTTTCAACAAACAAAGATTAATTAAAACGAAGGTTTCAATCTCGAAGAAATAATAATAATAAACCCTCGAAGAACAAGACACAACAAGTTTGGGGTTTTCCTTCAACCTGATTCATGTACTCCATAGTACACGAGAGGCGTAAGCTTCCCTTGACATTACTTTCCACAGCCATCGCCATTTGTCACTCACTTCCTTGACATCTGAAAACAATGGAGGATCGAGTTGGCCACCAAAAGATGATGACAAAAAAGCCGCAGGAATTGACTGACTTGGAACTTAAAGTTGCTAGTGGCAGGCGATAGAAGACAAAAAAAACAACAAGAGATGTGGTCGACAGCTCCATCATTTATCTTATGGGATTAGGAGAGGTCATCGACAAGCTATAATTAATGTAGTAAAATCCTGCAAAAGCCTCATATTATGAACACATCCGAATGATAGAAAAGATTAGTATTTGCATTGCATCACTCCCATCTTGGTATTTGAAGCTTGGTTTAACGAGCATAACATGCCCTCCTTCATTAAGAAAGCCAGGAGTCAGCTTCAGGACCTTGGTGTGCGTGTGCAGCTCGCACACACTGGAATCTACAAGGAAGACAACAACCATCTGTGGAATCTTGGATTATGTAAATGGATCAAGGCCAGTGCCAAAGCTAACTTGCTGCAGAAGGAGACTTGTTTAAGGCTGATGCAGAACTTACATTTACCGTGCGTTGCCTACCTACCTGCCCACGCCCATCTCCAAAAGCTCAGATCCCTGAGCTATTAATACCTCCACTCTTATGCACATCTATATTTTGCTCTGCTGTTCTTCATGCATCGGATGAGCACCTTCTGACCGCTGCAGATGCTTTATGTATGTGTGAGGAACACTTTCTTTCTTGTGACCACATGTTCCCAAAGCCCCAGAAACGAGGAGTTCATAGTTTCCGATTGCTTTGAAATGTATGGTTTAACTACAACTTGATGGCAGATAGATATGATTTTGAGGACACTGGATCTGATGATTGAATGATCCTTTGATGATTGACCTGAATGCCAACTTGCATTTGAGGCTAAACAATCCGACTATAGAAACAAACGGAGTGGTTATCATCGTATAAAATGCTTGCTTTGGTATCAGTAGAGCATGTTAAGCAACTGCTATTGGCAGAAGCTAAATAAGTAATAGTGGTCTGAGTCCATACTCACATAGCAATCCATTTAGATTATTGGTTCTGCAAAAACCCAACTCGAGAAAGCTGATGCAGATCACACAGCTTGACCTGTAAAATGTTTACAGCTGCTCCTTGCTTCTCTCAGTTCTTACTTACTTATCCATGGACTAATTCTCGAACTATATGATACTGTCATTAGATGAGACCTGTTCTATTTTCTTGACACTAAATCACCCTGGAAAAACATTTGATAGCCAGATGTTTGATGATCACATTTCAGAACACTTCCAAATCGAAGTTTCCTATACTTGCATTGTTTTTTGTTCATCTTTTCTTTACACTCGCACTCTAAAAAAAGGTTTTTTGTTTATTCATACAGTCTCTGTCATGCAACTATCTCACCATAAGTCTGCCGCCCACCGTAGCCTGACTTTATACTGTTATCAGTTCCGATCATTATCTTCTCCCCTCCAAAGAAATGATTCAAAAAACTTACGTGTTTGCCTTCGACTATATCTTCCAGTTTACATGGACTTCGAGTTGGATGTGTTCCATGTCGTTGACCTACATCATGTGTATAATATTCACACGCGTGACTCACTGGGGAATACGTGGGGGCGCATCGAATCCTGCTGATATTAAAGATGATGCAAGCGTCGCCATCGCGGGAGGAGATGTTGGTGTGCTCCCCAATCAGAGGCCAAACTATTCCACGGTTGGGTGTCAATGATAGAAGCACATCGATGCAACCATGTCTGAAGACGAAGATTAGTCAACCAATCTACACATTGTTCGCAGAATAAGCATCGAATGGCATCCTAGCTATTAATTCTAGTTAGATAGGTATATATATATATATAGTTCGACCAAGCTTGGTTGGTTTGCATGTATCTTAATCCATGGTGCGAAGTCGTAGTAAGTAAGGTGTAAGGAAATAAGAGTTATAGTCATCCATGAATTGGTGCGGTTTAGGGTTTCAGATATGACTTACCTGTGAAAAGATGAGTCTTCGAAGGCAAGGCTGGAGTATAGAATTCCAGGAGGAGTAGCCGTTCAGCAGAAGATTGAGCTGCTTTAAGTTGCTGTTTCTTGAGGAAGACAAACAAACTGCTGAAGAACTCATGCAAAAGGTGTAACTATGGATAGATAGACACAGAGAAGAAGACGGTAAGATGAGAAAGTGTAGAGGATGCAGTCGGTCGTGGGAAGGACGAAGTCAGGGGTGTACAATACAATGCACATTTGCCTGATCTATCAAGCAACCATGGAACTACTGTCTCTCATCTTCTCATCGAAAGCTTCAAGGGGTGTGATTGATGAACATGGTCGAGTTGATGTGCTGGTAACGGTACCAACGTAACCTTCCCATCTTCCAAGCATGGAAGAGGCATTCTTTTCATGGTTCATAGGATTTATTGTGTGTCTAACTTTGCTATTGTTGTTGGGTTTTTCGTCGTGTCCGAGGGGTCAGCATAACAGAGGTGTTGAAATAGGAAATAGAAATGAAAAGCTCAATTGGTTCATTGATCCAAAGAGATGATTATTTCCCTCAACTAACATACGTAATTTTCTCATTCAGTTTGAAAATCATATATTTCTCCCGATCCCTTCGATGATTAAATTAGCTTTATACCCAAGGGTATAGTCCGACGTCCCCCTCTCCGATGACGCTAGAGCCTCATCTTCTTTTGGAATTGAAGCACGTAAAAAGCCTCCCCTAGAGTTGTCCTTAGGGTGACTTTTTATATACATATACGTTGGTGACTGGATTGGTTATGTCTCACTTTCATCATCCTTCTAGCGTTCTCTGTCAGCATGTTTAATGCTACAAGTACTATTGACGATTGTTCATACTATATATAGGTGAGGGCATTATATATTGTTTCTGCTCTGATGTTGTACGATTTCTTCAGATTCTCTGAGATTCGATAGTGACTACGTGGCACCCGATATTGCTATACATTGGGTTTATCCATTTGTTGTGACACGATACCCGTGTGTATTAGAGGACGGATTGTGAGGTTAGTTAGTCGATTCTACCCTCACGTCAGGTTTGTCTTGAGTCACGTCGTTCGATTTGAGAATGGACCCGCTATTATCCCTATGAGTTATTGAAGCGTCATGTCTATCAGCCACCCCTGTGGCGGCGCCGCCGTCACTGCCCTCCTCCGCTCTCGACGATGCCATTGGCAGGGAGGACGGAGGTGAAGGGGAGGGCGCTGTCGCCGATACGGGTGCAATGGAGGTGGAAGATGAAAGCCTGAAAGAGAAGGGAGCGGCGAGTGGCGGAACAAGGCGGAGACGGAGTAGTCGATGGGACGTAGCGTCATGGGAGAGGAAGAGGATGGAGGCGAGCGCGGGTGGGGCGGCGGCATTGAACATGAGAATAAGATAACTGAACAATGAAGGATTTGAGGATAATTTTTTTTTTTTTTGAGACTTTTCGTCGTTCGACTGGCACGCGGTAATTTGACCGGATGGTCGAGTGAGAATAAGATAACGGAAAACCGAAGGATTTGACACTATGAAATAAATTTTTGGGCTGTTTAGACATCGGGAACATGGGGTAAGCATACCGGAAGGTCCTTCTACCTCCCGGTCGTGCTAATAAGGTAGCAGACAATCGAAAGATCTGCGGCTCAAATATATTTTTTTTGTACATCCGGCTTTACGCAGTAAGTACACCGTACGCTCCTTGTATACTATCGAATCCGCTCACCGTCGTAAGGACGAGATGACCCGAAACGCCAAAAATTTTTTTTTGGGGCGTTTTGGCATCGGACTGGCATGCGGTAAGTTACCTGGATGTGTTCCATACCCTATGTTTCCTCCATTGATTCCGCTCACCGAAGGTCATGTAACAATCTTATTCTGTATAGGAAAAACTCTTTTATCTCTCTCTCTCACTCTCAAGCAGGCGAGCCAAGTCATGGTTGGAAACCCGAAGGCGGAGGAGAAGCGACGAGGCGTCGGCGGCGATACGGCGTTAGGCCAGTAGAGAGGAAAAGCGAAGGATACGAGGCTGGCATGCTCTCTCTATTTCCTTCCTTCCTTCCTTCCTTCACTCCCTCCCTTTGGCATTCATTGATCCTCTTCAAATTCCAGATTGGGAGATCGATTTCGCCTGTTGAATCTCGGTCGCCACCATGTCTTCCCTCTCCGATCCGCCCCATGCAAAGCATCGAGGTTCAAGTCTAGTAGTGCTGGATTAGGGCATAGGAGCACAGGTAGCGATGCGCCTGAATCGGACGGAAGTGGGTGGTCGACGGTGGGACTGGTAGAACGGGAAGTGCGGTCGCCAAAAGCTTCGAGATATCGTTACTATTATTTGAATGGTGAGCTTCTTAGCCTTCTCGGATTGATGGGCTGGGTAATGGCGCCCGCCGTGACCGTCTCTTCCTCCATGCACGGTGCACTTGATCTCTCGAGGCTGCTGCGTCCATGGCTCATCCGCGCGGCAGCACAACCTTTCTTTTCTTTGTTTTCGCTGAATTGGTGCAGCACACTGACATTAATGACATTAAGTTGTCTTGGCTCAAAGAAGAGGAAGGAGGATTCTCCAATTGTGTTGATCATAGAGAGTTGAAACTTGGTGTGATTATTGTGGCTAATTAGTATCATAATTTTTATATTTTCAAAAAATTATTATAATTTTAAAAATAAAAAATAAATAATCTTATTGATATTAATATCATGTTAGTTATATTGATAAAAATATAATACGTCACATCATATACTATTAGATCGGTACAAAAATAATTTCAATATTCCTTCCGATCCAACATGGTGTTTTTTCGCGAACATAGTTAAGGAGATGGTAATAATAAAAATGCAAACGAATTGATTGGCTCAAAAGATTGGTTAGTAATAATAAATTGTATAGGGCTACAGATAGTAGGAGAGCTGATGCTTCCAGAATTTTGTCGACTGATATTTCGGCTCATCTCTGGATTTCCCTCTGTGAATATGTAAATTGTAATTTTCTTCAAAAAATTGATGTTTTCTCTCTTTATAGTTCGGCTCTTAAATGCACCTCTTTCTGGTTTTTGGATCATTGAAATCAACAGCTTATATTCTCAGCACCATATCACATACAGATTATACAAGCAATAGAGATACCGAAGAAAAGCCTTTTCATTTCACGGCTTTCATGGCCCAAAGCCGTGATATGTGATATGGTGCTTGAAATAATTATGTTCAAATTATTTCAAGTAAAAAAAAAAAAAAAAATCTTGAAACAAAGTTGAATGGATCTTACAGAATCTGCAAAACACAACACGGCTGATTTATTGTCGAGCAAAATTCACAAGGCAAACACAGGGTTGGCACTTACATCAGTGTTTCGAGATTTAAAGTTACACCAAATAATCCCACTCAATGGAAGAATAATAATCGCTGTTCGATCCATAAGAATGAAACACTGTGTACAATGAATGAGTTAAGTCTTGCCCAGAAATCCCTATCAATCAATGCCTTGATCTGAAAAGACGAGGCCTGTTGGTGAACAACCGACCCTTGGCTCGCACGAACACTGCCATGCCCAGACTCAGGCCCGCCCAAACAAGCGCTAGTAGTAAGTGACGTACATCATTTTGAGCTGCAAAATAAGATAGGCAGCGTCAGATAGTTGTAGAATTTGGTCAAAGTTTCCACGGAAGATATATATCCTATTTCATGTCCACTAATCATGAAACTCCACTAGAATTTGGTCAAAGCTAACGAGAATTGCAAGGAAACAAGTACCTATTGTAGCCCGAACATTGCGACCACATGACACAGTGAGACATGGTTACAATTCAAGTTAAAATGTTATAATGAAAAAACCACAATATCCTGCAGGTATGAGATACTTAGATTCTGCACACAATAATATTATGGTTTCAGGATTTGGAGGTATAAAAAAGAAAGAATCCACTATTAGGTGAAAAAATAATTTGCAAAATATGCTATCAAGTAATTCACATGGTTGCCCTTTCAGATGGCTACATTTAATTAAATGCATTCACAATTGTGAAGGAATTCAACTTACATCTCAATTTTTATTTCTACAGAGGTCTAGGATTATTTAATTTTCCGAAACAAATGTCCCACAATTTGTATAAAACCATGCACAAAATGGAGTGCTTGCTAGTTAGTTGAACCTTCAGACAGGCTAACTCCATTGACGATAGTGTCAACAGGGTTTGACAAGCCTATTAATATCCCTAAGATTATATAATAATTTCATTTAACTCCATAACTATTGGTAGTACTATTTTTAGTGACGGATCCCTTTATATTAGGGAAAAGAAAAAGTAATATTCATAACACCCTTATTAGTCCTACATCAGAAGTGGACAATACTAAGATTGACTTGTAAGGATCTGATGAGAATACTATTATCAACTTCATCTTAAACATTTCGAACAGTGGTTTAAGTTTGACAAAATTGATAGGTCAGTTATCTAATCAAACCGGATCGTGACAATTGGTATCATAGTCGACTTCAAATTGATGCATGGTGAGCGGACTCAAGTAAGAAAAGGCTACCCGTGAATGGAGTCAGAGAACTCGTCACGACGTTGAGCCACTACTGGGCGATACCTCACATGCATCATGCTAGGGAAAAAGTTTAATCTAGGATATGCTGGACCTTAACTAGGATGTCAAGCTCTTAAGTGAGAGACTTTGTAACACCCTGATTAGTCTCACATCGAAATCGGTTCTTGGGACGATTCTGGACCGAGTTGTTAAAGTTGTTGGGATCTAAATTATACTTCTCCACAAGCCTCCACCCCCAAACGGATGGCCAAACAGAAAGAATCAACTCGCTCTTGGAGTAATACCTCCAGCACTACGTGAGTGCCAACCAACGAGATTGGGTAAAGCTATTGGACATAGCCCAATTCTCCTATAATTTGCAGCGGAGCTCTGCATCCAACAAGAGCCCCTTTGAGATTATTACGGGACAACAGTCATCAACTCCTCATACCTTGGTTATTGGTTATACAGGGAGTAGCCCATCAGACTATCACTTCGCAAAGGAATGACATTGCAATGCAGCTATTGCGCGGGCTTACTTGGAGAAGGCGGCCAAAAAGATGAAGAAGTGGGCAGACTTGGGAAGACGACCACAAGAGTTTAAAGTTGGTGACATGATGTTGGTGAAGCTCCAACCAGCATCACTCCAGTTTTTTAGGCACAAAGTGCATAAAGGATTGGTACGCAAGTATGAAGGGTCTTTCCCAATTATCAGCAGGGTAGGCAATATCTCATACAAGTTGCAACTGCCAGCATGGTTCAGAATTCATAACGTCTTCCATGCGAGCAACTTGAAAGCCTACCACTCAGATCCACAAGACGATTCTCGAAATGTTCCAACTCGACTACCCCCCACCAGAGCCTCTTACGAGAAGCGAGTTGAAATTATTCTAGCGGATCGCAAAATAAAGCTACCCAATGGAGCCAAGCAAATCAAGTACTTGGTGAAGTGGCAAAAGCTTCCTCGAACAGAAGCCAGTTAGGAGTCAGAAGACGCCCTACGACATGAAGAAGCCCGCGTCAAAGCCTACCAACAAGCGTCGACGAGGGCGTCGACAGTTTAAGTGGGGGAGAATGTCACGAACGGTCGTCGCTCAACCGTAACATCTTCGCTCCATGAACCGTTCGTCGTTTTTTCTTGTTTGTACCGATGTTTGACAGCTTGTTTTGCCTTGAGTTTATGTGTTTTTACTTAAGAAATGTGAGGGAAAGTAGTGTAGAAGGCTGCAGAACGATCGCTCGCTGCGCGAAGCCAAAACAACCTTGTTTTTGGGTCTTTTTTGTGTGCTGCAGCGACCACGCTGAGCAGTGCGAAATGTCAGCCATTTCAGCACCTTGGAACCCCCCGGGTGGCACCGGGCTGGCTGGGGTTTCGGGTATATGTCGAGCGTCGGCTTTCATCAACAATTGAACTTGTCTTGCGTCCGATACCTTTGGGAACCGTCGTTTGTGGACTTGCGACCGTTCTTACAACCCTCTAAAGTCCTGTTTCGCTCTCTTTCTCTCTTTTCTCTACTGCACTCAAGGTGTTCGACGAATTGCTTGTATAGCTTCCCGTTTTGCGAGATGTCGGGACTTGTCCGTCACTCGTTTCTAAGCTAATCAACTTCTTCTTTGCAGGTCCTACGGGACCTCAAGAGGTTGTAAGAGGGCTGACCCTTTGCGGACAGATAACGCTTTGGGCGTTTCATGACTTAGGCAATCACAGCTAAGTCCGGAACAGTGGGCAAGATTGCTTCACAACATAGGCAATTTCAGCTAAGTTTTCGAGAGTGCCGTGAGGATGCCGCACGGCTTAGGCAAATTCAGCTAAGTCCGTGACAATAGGTTGACATGTAGACAATCATTGGCCTAACCAAGATAGAACAATGTCTAGATGCCTACATCAAAATGTAAAACCCCATCTTGGTAATCTTGATGAAATAGTTTTAGATAAATAGATACTATGTTAATTTAGAGTTGTACATCCAATCTGATTATTTATCTTGATGAAACAGTTTTAGCAAAAGGGGAAAACCTTCTATCCTTCTTGGCTGGTTAGTATTGCATCTAAATGATAAGGAACTATCAATGGATACATGAAGGATTGCATTTATAGTGGTTATACTTGATTCTTGTTTTAAAATTTGGACAAGGTTGTTCACCTTGACATAGCCATTTTTTGGGAGGTGAGGGAGCCACTTAAAGAACAGCATTCAGTGAACTTTATGGCTTAAGGTGTATAAATAGACTAATACTAATAACACTCCAAGGTCACCTTTAGGAACTGCCGCACTGCAATTTGTTGCATAACTATCTAAAAGAATTAAGTTACCCTGCAATGGTTCAGAATGATTAGATAAAGAATACAAATAGACTAAGTTATGATCCTTATTCTTATGTTCTCCTAAACCAATTGTTTGCCAATCAACTGCTTCTTAGAAAGTACAAAGAACAAAGAAGAGGTACTAAAACATTGAATAAAACCAAGGATAACTATCTAAAAGGATTAAGTTTACCCTGCAATGGTTCAGAATGAATACATAAAGAATACAAATAGCCTAAGGTATGATCCTTTATCCTATCCTAAAACAATTGTTTGTCAATCAACTGTTTTCTAAAAGTATAAGAACAATTAAGAGGTAGTAATTGAATAAACCAAGCATAACACTTTTAAGGTGAACAATTCATTAAATTGACATGATTTTATTAAACATTATCAGACAATACTGTAAGTAGCTTAAAATAAGCACCATGAGCAGTTATTTTTAATATTTTGCTCTAGAAACAACATGAGTATCTTAATACTTGAGATAAGGAAAATAACATTAAAGCAATAGATTGGGAAAAGAATATAACATTAAAGTCTTCATCATTGTTACAAGTGCTGATCAACTACTAAATGGTTAACTCTACTGGAAGTTCCAATGAATTAAAATTGCATGCATCTTACCTTGTCGAAGAGACATCAATGCAAACATAAGCCCACTCAAGACCATTGTTAATGCCAGTCGAAAAGACTGAAAAATGAAACCCAAAAAAAAAAAATTAGAGAACCAATTGACATGCAAGATAAAGTATAAGTCATATGCATGGAGAAAAACTGACTCCCCACTGCCTGCAGCAACTTGATGCAAAATATCTAAGACCAATAACCTTATAGAGAACATTTCAAGCATGGATACTACTTCTGGCACACCAATCCCTATGTCAAATTCCCATGGGCTCTTGCATGCAACCACAGGAGGTGAAGAAAAGATGGGCTGCCAACCACGATTGCACAAGTAATGACTAGAAACAAAGATAGTAATTGGAAAGAGATATTTCAATTTAATGCTTTCTTTTCCGCTTGTGATTATATGCTAATCCAGGTCCTGTTGTGATAAAGCTAGAGAACAGCAGGTCAGGTACCCACAAAAGTTCATCCAAACCCAAATAGATATCTGATTTCCTGAACTTGAAATCAACTAGGGTACTTAATTTCCTATCAAAACCCATTCCAAACCAAATTAAAAGTAGGTCACCTAAACCTTAATACCTGAAAAAACTCAACCCCCTGTCATCCGTGCCTCACAGTAAGAATAAGAAAGGATACCAAAACCCGACTGAACCTGCAAGAAAACGATTAAAGGGTGCCCAAAGAACAATCTTGTGTTTTTTTTTTGTTAACTTAATTTAACAGTGAATATAGATAGATGCACTTGCTAAGATCTCTTCAATCTCGATTATTTTAACAATTTTTATTGTGCTGCAAGTATTTCAGCAATTTACTGATGTTTCTATTTTCTAATTTACAATGCAGGAAAATGTAAGTCAGTAATGAGCAAAAAGGTTGAATACAGTCCATACTCCATACTCCATACTCCATACTCCATACACAATATGTAAAGTTTTCTTTTTAAAGACATGTAAGAGTGAGTTCAACAACTCAGTGCATCTTAATCATTTCCTTTCCTGTTCTAGAATAACACTGTCCCATCTAGATACAATGGTCCTATGAGATGATAGAACTAAAACTATTTTTTCCAAAGTCAGATTGCAGATATAGCTCTTTTGTCATGCTCTGTTAGCATGCATTCACATTTGAAGGTCAATTCGACAAAGAACAAATGTATATTCATTCAATGTCTTTAAAAATTCAACTTCAATAACTTCAATATATACCGAAGAAAAGGCATAATGAATTCTTCTATATATGTATGCGTGTGTGTGTATATATATATGTACATATACATATAATATACATATATACATATAATATACATATATATATATATATGTACATATACATATAATATACATATATACATATAATATACATATATATATATATATATGTCAAGGTGCAAACAAACAATTTAACAGATTAAGAAAAGTAACTCAGAATTTATTTTAAAGCCCCAAGAAACTACCGATCAACATTGACTGGCATAAACCTACCGTATATGTCTCCAAGGCTCCCGCTTTAGTTGGAGAACTCATATCTCGACTAAGAGAGACAATATAATGCCCTTGTAGCAAATCAATTGCATCCTTGTAAGCCAAAAAACAAGAGAAAGTAAAGTAAGTATTATGTCTAATGGAAATTGTTGAAAGAAATAAATCTAGAGTGCAGACCACCATAGAACATATTCTACAAACTTAAGAAAGTTTCTCAGTATGCAAGTAATTCCATTGTCACAAAAATATGTAAACAATCCCAAAAGTTAACCAACTTCCTGTCAATGGAGAATAATCCAGTCCTCTCAATGATGAGGAAGAAAAAGATATCTAACTAAAATCTAGTATATAAAACATTCAGTGATATGAAAAATGCATAACATGTCATCATGTAAAACAAAGGGTTACAATATCATGCATGCCAGCTAATGGTTGTCTACATAATGCTCCTATGAATTGCTGGACCATGCTAATTTGTTGTGCCTTACTGTCATGGTAAAAAGACCAATTACCTTTTACGATTCAAAATCTATCCCACAAAGTCACAAACGAACGACACTGAACCAAAAGCAAATTCAGTTGACTAAAACATGACAGGGACATTAACAAAAGCTTCAAGGTCATGGCCCAATTTCATTACTCTTGCTAACTGTCATTGCAGTGAAGCATTCAGCAAAGAACCTACTACCACCATGCATCACAAATGGGAGGTTGGAGTAATGCGCTGAAAAAGATTGTGAAATTTGACATTTGTGCTTGGTTCAAGGACATGGAATGATATACAATGAATGGCTTTTACCTTTTTCCTATTTCTCTTTCTACTCATTCAATATCCTGATGAAATGAGTTGGATAGGTTTTTGCTTAATGTTTGCTTCAAAAATGGAAAAGATGGGTTAGCTGCAACTATTATGCAAGGACGGTCTCATAAACCTGATGTCTATCTATAACTGCCATTGGTCTTATATTATCTGTTTTACCATAAAACTATATAAAGAAATTGACTTAGTAATAGCCCCATATTTTACAGGACAAAGGCAAAAAGATAGATACGAATTAAAAAGCTTTTGGTCCCACATATTTAACAGCTTAATTAAAACCTGTGTCCCTGTAGAAGAGCAAAAAGATCAAATTTATCCTTGATAGTGCAAAATCAATATCAATGTCCCTTGTCAAGAATTCTCTGAAGGATTTGGCATAATATTTCATGTCCACATATTTAATAGGTTAGTTTCCTTGTGTCCTTGTAAAAGATTGGAATGAACAAATATATCCTTAAAAATTGGTGACTCATTGTATTATCCCTAAATAAGTGAGAATTTAAAATCAATGTTGCCGGATAGTGACATTTATAAAAGGTGATCTCTGGCGAGGGACATGATGTTAATTTTGCACTTCTTCTGAAGAAAAACCAAGTTTCAAGTTTTTGAGAGATCATTCCATTATGGGGCAAGTGATATGCATGTAATTCTGTGTATTTATCAGTTGTGGTAAGTCCACTCTACTTCTAGCCATTAAGAAACCTATTTTCATCAGTAAGTGTGGAATTTGAAATTACTTAAAGGGTTAATTTTTAACCTTTGGTTTTGATCCTATCCATGACAAGGATCAACTTCTAGCTTCAACTATAAACATGAAAACTTTAAGTTGAAGAAAGGATTCCATTTCTCATGTTCACCATTGTAACAATCTTTTCCTAATCCTCTTCCTGAAACCACTCTGCCGTTTCTATAGCTCTCATATCTGATATTGGTAACTGCAATGTAGAACCACTTAAGTGTCAAAGATCATGGCTTACATGGACACTCCAGGTATACTGGTTGGTACAAACATATTCACTTAAGTAAATCAAATGGAGGCCCATCATGGTATTCTTTTTTTATCTATTTTAGGGTAGTTCACTAAAAATTTCAGCATGATTGAAGCATATTCTTTAGAAAATATTGTGAATGAATCATACTTAGCTACCATGCGTATAGTATACAATCTTATGAAGATTCATCCTTCACCAGATGGTCAATGTTCAAATGTATTCTTTGAATCACCATATGCCTTTCTGAAGATCCTTTGCCTGTAAACTCACCTTTTATATCCTATTTTTCCATATGGTAGATCCATACCAATGTTAATATATGATAATTACTAGCAAGCAAAATCTTAAACACCAATGTTTCTCACACATGGGAACTACTTTGCAGGTATGTGCTACATAACTCTTGGGAAATTTTGAAACTAGAGGGTTTCAAACAAAGGATGTTCAAGATAGGTCATTAATTTAAACTTCTAGACACCATACAGACAAAAAAAATTAAATTACAATCAGCCAAAAACCTGTTTTGTTCCATCAATGAAGTTGTTCAAGTAATAACGAGCTAGAGCATTCCATCCATCTTTCAAAATTCCCTGCACTGTTCGTTTTCCATGCCTGGAAAACCAGATAACATTTAGAAGTTAAGAAAAGAATATACCATTAAGGTTATTCCCAACATAACTGAGGCAATAAGTGTATCCTATTGGTATATAAATCTACTTTAGACCTAATTTATTTAAGGGAAAAAAAATATAGTTAATAGATAGACGTAAGAAACATGATAACAAGTCATTCTGAAGACTAAAGATAGATGAAAAAAGATATGCTTCAGATACCAATATCATCAAGAAGGTAGAGAAGTTGAATAATGGCATCCAACCTTAGAAGAATATCTTCAACAATTGTTAATTCAGATAAGTCAGTTAAGACAAGCTTTTTGAGGCAGCATCTAATACCAAAGTTAATGTACTTCAGACAGTGTTCCCCCAACCAACAAAACATGGTAGAAAAGAAATCCATTACCATCTAATACACCTTATATAATTAAAACACCTTATATAATTAATTGTGACTAAGAAGCATCCAAATTACGTTCAGCTCAGTTAGTCCAGAATCACATCAAAAATTTAAATCTCATTATCTCAAACAGAACTCTCTTCAGTCTACGCACATCTTGGCACATAAATTCTATAAACACTGTTCATTTATTTTCTCTTGTGCATAGGAAACTTTTTTTTTTTTTTTTGGTAAGTCATAGGAAACTTCATAACATAGTAGTAATTGAGAACAAGGTTTGACTTACTGGTCCGTACCGGTGTACCAAGATTATCTCGGTACCAGTATGGTACCGGTACCAAGCGGTATACACAGTGCATACCATCCGATATATTAAAATATAATATAATATAATATAATATAATATTAAAATATTAATATATTAAAAAAAGAAAAAGAAAAGGGGTGACGTTGCCTCGATCTTTCTCCCCGCACAGGGAGAAAAAGCGCCCGCGGGCGAGGGCGGCGACGGTGAAGACGTCACGTGGAAAGTAGATTCTTCTTCTCCTCTTCTTCTTTTTTCTTTTTTTTCCTCCTTCTTCTTCCCTTTTTCTCCCTCAATCGATCGTCGATGGTCGATTTCTCCCTCAATCGGCCGCCGACGGTCGATTTTTGGCGGTACCACCTGTTAGTGGGCGGTCCGCATACCGATAACCTGACGGACCGGTATGTACCGCCCAAACCGGTATGTACTACCTATACCGGGCGGTACAGATTGAAATTGCAAACCTTGCTTGAGAAGACAATTTAATAGTTGTAGACAATGTCTAAACTATAAGATTTAGAGTGAATATCTGCCCCTCAACTAAATAGCAAGTTGTAAAAATATAATTCAAGTTTTCACTCCCAGCAACATGCTAGCTAAATTTTTACTTCACATGTATGTGTTTAATATAATATATCATCTAATTCTCAAACTCTATGCCTGCAATCTTCAAAGCAGCATATCATGGTTGCTACAACTCTTATGGCCTATGATGGAGACTGGAGCAACATACAAACTAAACAATGACAAGAAAAACAAGAATACTATTGGCTGTCTTGTGATCAGGGTTTTAAGCACCAAAATGTCAGTGCTTGTAACTGTTTTGACATCCTTCACAGGGCTCTTTATCATACCAAATAAAGGATTTTAATACCTGTGTGAATGTAATGGACCAAGCCACAACAATATTAATGTATGATAGGATAAATTTAGGCCAATATTGGCTGAAAGGGAATATGCCAATTGCCAACGAGCAAGCAAGTTATATACTCAGCCAGAGGTCCATAACAGTCTCAACACTCCTCTGTGCCATTTAACAGTCCTTGTGAGAAACAACAGCATCAAAGATTTCATCAGCAAGAGACTAGAATGACCATGACTTCAAGTAATATGGCCCAGAATCTGATACAGTGCCAAAGCAGGCCATCATTCTCATGTCAAGTGTGTCAAGTCATACCCTTGTTGTGATTAGCTTCTCTGATCAATATGGCATGACAACAAAACTCTTAATTTTCAGGTATGTTCACAAATCAACTATCATTTAGTTCTCCAAATATTTTTCCATTTTCTTGTTTCTTAAAAATGGTTTCCTTTCTCCCTTCGTGTTCTTTAGTGTCACTAACATACTAAGCCAGGATGATGAGTTTTGGTACAACTTTAGAAAATTTAATTACAAGATAGAAAGTACATATGTTGACTTTATAATTTATATAGATATTTCATTTCTCCTGAAAGTTCACCAAAAAAAGTTATCGAACCATTCCAAGGGAGACATAAATTGGAACATACATGCCTGCAAATTACCCAGCACAATATGCATTGCAATTATTCAGAAATCTTGTAATGTCTATCAATATATGCCCATAATTAAAAGGATGCAGCAAATGATATTCCAAAGTGGGTTCGCACATATGTGGCATACAGTGCTAATTCTTGCAATGCTGCTGATGATTAAGAATGATGCACAAGGCAGAATCATTCAGAGCTCCTTCAAAAAATCTCCAAACATTTTTCTAGATACCTATGTGTTCATAGAATGGTTGGAAAAGATAGACTACTACTCATAGGAGTTACCTAACAAAATCTCCTTTCAGTGCTGGAGTTCCAGAATACTGTATGCTAATTTCATCTCCATGATTAGCCCACACTAAACAAGGAAAGTCACAAGATTAACCCTGATGGTAAGGATATCATATAATTGCAAAAGGTGGATCACAACGAAAACCCAAAATATATACTCACGAATTTTGAACTTTGCATCAAAAAATGGATATGTAGTAATTAGGTCATCAGCACCAAAAAATTCAATTTGCTTAAGTTGGTTTTCCAGCATCTTTCTCCCAATCATGCTCTGCGGACCACATGATAGATATATATGATAATATGGAAAGTTTGTCTAATAACAGTGATTCAAGCCCTTTATAGATCAATTTAAATTAAAAATTATTTGCCAAACAGAAAAAAAACTGGCAAAACTGGGAACATGGATAGAGCAGGGCAAGTTAAAGTGTGTCATACACAGCAGATATTTGCAAACAAACAATAAAGTATGCACCACAAAGGAGCAAATGACAAAGATATTTCATCTTCAAGAAACAAGAAAAAGACTTATTGCCTACAGAAAAAGAACAAATGAGACATAGACCTTAATAATTGAAGAGTTAAATATTTAATACAACATAGAAGTTGGACTGATATACACAGATTGAAAATTATTTTATAATACAAATTGATTTATAGAGTATATTTTTTGAATCAATGCAGGATGAGATCTCTTACTGATATCAATAAATATCTTCAACTCTTCATACAAATGAAATTCAGTTTTTGACATTTCTACTGATAGATGTTTATTTTTTTCAGTTCCACTGGTAGATGTTATTAGGGTTTCATTACCAACTAATTTTCTGATAAATAAATTCCAACAGATTATTTATTATCAAAGTAAAAGAAGCATGGACTTTAGATAGATTAACTACAAAGACAAAAGCTAAAACACATTCATCATGCAACAGATGAGTTTCCACCAATTCTTTTGGTTTTTTACATACTATTTTAACCCAGCCTAATAAAATGATCTCATGTGAGCCCATAATACAATTAGAATAATCTAAATAGAATATTAGCATTCACCTGTGTAACATTTGTTCGATCTAAGCAGTCAATACAATTTGTTCTCACAACTCCTGTCTGACCTGCAACTTTCTCGCCTTTCTCATTCAACAGAAAGTATCTAAAAAACCAATGAAAAATAAGGTTAACCATTCAGACATTACCAAAAGTACACTTGAAGTGAGCACCATAGTAGTGATACATGGCACCACGATTACCATAAATGTGAAAAAATAGATCATAGTAGTTCTCGCCTTTCTCATATTTTTTCCTTTGTAAGACAAAATAGATCATAAATGTGAAATAAAATATTTGGAAGGCAAAAAGTAGTGCTGCATGGTATCACGATTACCATAATATAAGAAAAAGTGTAATGGTCTTACGGTAAAAAAGTTTGAAGATAAAGCAGAGAAAAATAATTTGGCATATAGACTTGCTGCCTCCCAAATTTATTATATGGCGTTTCCAATTATGTCATATAACTTATTCTGTTGATAAACTTAAGTTTAAGCATTATAAGCCATATTTATCAGAACCAAACGGATCATTGACTTAAGTAGGTTCACTAGGTCGATAGTCTGATAAGTGGAACAATCAGTTGGAAACATTACATAAATTCTACTGTATATTTTATTTTTACAATTATCATGATTTCCTATTTTATTTCTCGTTTAGTTTGTTTTCTTTTTGTTCTTCCTTCTCCTTGACATGCTCCTTTCTCCCATCCCTTCCTCTCATTCTCTTTTCCCCGCTTTCACCTTTTACTCCAGTCTCCTCTCGTTCTTTTATTTTTTATTTTCCCTTTCCTTTGCTCTTTCTTCTTCCTCTCATCCTCCTCTTCCTTCTCTTCTCCTATTCCTCCTCTTCTCCTTTAGATAGTTTCAACAAAATGGGCATGATGCACTGAGCATCCACAGGCACATGAGAAACAGGGAGAAATGCAAGATGGAGCGATTGAGTTTGTATGGATTTGGTTTGATGGTATCTACTATAATTCAACTGTATTTAAACAATAAGGGTGCCATCGTTTTTGCATGTCTTAAAAAATTGACTAGTTTGTTCTAACCTAATTCAATGCAATGATTAATTAAAGAATCAGATCTAGTCTTGCTTTCTGCCACATCTATATTTTAATCAAATTGAGCCAATTTCAAAGTTGATTCATTGTCTGTGCAACTAAACCGACTAGTCTAAATGTCTAATTACATCAATATAATTACTATATTTTTACCTTTTCTGAAATTATAAATCTCTTGGCGTTGTAGTATGCAAATCTCTCTTCTTCCCTCCACAATATTCCAGTAGTTGCCTCAATAGATAAAAAGCATTCAAGGTTGATATTTCATGCATAAAACAAAACTGATTGCCAGAAATACTTGTTTCTTCTACCATCAATTCAAAGTTCCACTACATGACTCATTAGCTTATTTCTTTCTAGAATTTTCACAATAAGATGGATAATTAATATTCAAATAGATTGATTTGCCAATATATCATGGGATTGAAGCTCATAATATGGCTGATCTTGACTTACATTAATCCAAATCACGAGCCTAACCGTGAGAACAAAACCTGTCATACTGCCTCATCAAGCTCACAATGACACTAGGTCCATTAGTTTCAAAAATCTTCATGCAAGAACTGCAATTTCATACTGAAATTATAATAAAGACTTCTTATGCTATGTTGCAAAAAATAACTGTGTACTATTGATTTATTCAAATTAGTCAATTTTAAGCAATTACAAATAGTTCATAGTAGTTTTAAAATAATATTTAATAATCAACTATGTTACAAAGTACAAGAAAAGAAAAGATGATTCACCTTCAACTCACAGTGTAAGTATGCTTAAGCAATTTGCAGGATAGAGCCTGATTGTGAATCCTATCAAGCCACATATAATTTATATCCATATAAATTGATAAAATGATAAAATGATAATCCTGTCAAACGACAACTAACAGTGAAGGTGTTGATAAATTGATTATTCATATAATTTAGCTACTGTATGTTTATAAAGAAAGACGTCTCATGCATATGTCCATAGTAAATGTAACAATTCAAAGTTGATTCATATACACAAACGTCAAATAAACCAAGCTCGATGGGTTAACTAATGTAACAACAGAAGATAGCAAGGCAAACTGCATACCCATGCTTATTCAGGTAGTCCTCGATTTGATTATAAAGGAGAGAGAGGCGCTCAAAATGTATATGGCCACAGATCTGATGGAAGTCAAAATGTACGTACCTTGAACAAGAAGCAGGTTTAAGCTAAAGAAATAATACAAAAAAAATTGTATTCCCATGCATATCATATTACCTAATATCATCATTTTGAATGGTCTGCATTGCTTTTGCAAATCTTTCACTCAGACGTCCCTCACTTCCATGCTGATTATTGTGCAAAAATAAGAAAAAATTGATAAAATTTATACAGTACTCAGATTTCAGAAAATACATATAATGAAGATGTATGCCAAAAGGAATTCTGAAGTCAATTACATCCACAATACTGACTATTAAACAAGCACTGTCACAAACCCATCATATCTTCGCATGCATGGACTATAAATTAAAGTAGTAATGCCAATTACAAGATTAACAATAAAATATAATTTAAACTCCCATTTAGATCCTAAAATGGAAACTTCCAATTTCCTTATATTGTCTCTAAATGCTCAGACGCCATTAATCTTCTACAGACGAACTACACACACAACCCAAAATTTTACCTTCTATATTTGAGTATTTAAGTTTGTTACCATAACTAATCATGTAAATCCAACCTGTGTTTGTGTTAGCTTAGCATACTTTATTTACTAATTACTACATCATAAATGCTTATCACTGCCTTTGTATGTGATTAACATTTACTTGTCATGATCCAAGGGTTCCAGGGAAACATTAGATTATCATTGCCAGAGATCAGAGAGACCAATTCACTACCACAAAAGATGGAAGCCAACCACATAACCAATCAAGTATTTTCTTGGTTCCTTTAGCTGTATTATCTTTTTAGTTCAATTCATTAAAACTCTTTCACTACTACAATTATACAATCAATTTTTTTTTAAGAGGATTCTGGCAACCGCTAAGCCAGATACATGTGATCCAAATATATCTGCTACAGTGGAGGATATAAGAAAACAAGGATGGTCTGATACCAATTTTGGTAATGCATCCTACAGATGTGAGACTTGTATACTGGATAATATACTGATTCATACCATCCAATTTTATTTGATAAGATAATATAAAACGAATAAATATGCACCTATCGAGTTATCCATTTCAATACCAGTATCAGGTTGGATATATAAACACCAATCAATACATATCGGACCGACCAATATTTAAAACTTCATAAGTAACACTACCAAGAATAATTTGCTCAACCTGAAAATAAACTACTATAATAACAAAAACCTTTTAAGAGAAAGGAAGGTCATAATGTCATATTTAACCACAAAAGCAAACAGTTTAAGTGCACATGATAAAATTTCCTATGCTTAAACTACATTTGCAGATTTATAATAAAAGATAATATTAATGATAATATTATAGGATAACTATGTTGTTGTAGGAATTACCGTATTGACAAGGTCAACAGCTAAGACTGAACCATATTTTTTACTCAGATCCAAGAAATGACGTTCGGCTACGCGAGACTGTCAAACAAAAAGAAATAGGGAAGTTAGTGCAGCCTGCACTCTAGAAGGACCATAACATGATAACATTATCTAAGAGCACCAAATGTAAAACAAACTGAAAAATGAAAAATATCAGTTCTTACTGCCTCCTCAGGCCTAACAATCTCAAAGTTAGGTTTATATGTCAAGTCAACAATCTGCTCCCAAAGAAATGGCATAGACCCACGAACCTACAAGCACTTAATTTAATTCAATGTTCTTTCAAAATGTAACTTAATAAACATATCTTAAAAAGGATAAAAGATTATCAAAAGATATAGGATAAAGGACAAACAAAAAAGAAATAGACATACAAAACATATGCAGTAATCAGATGGTTAAAATCAAGAAGCTCACAATGAAGAATTCTTCCAATTGATGAGGCACAAATCACAAAGCCTTATATTTGGAAGACTCTTGACCAAAAAGCCATTAATGCAAAACCCTATCTTACATTAGGAAGAGAAATTCCCTTGTATATAGTGGATTGTTTCTCTTGTTTTTAAATTGAAAATCTAAGCACTATGGACATGCCTTTATACTGTATTACTGTCCAAGGTTCGTTGTACCGGTCCGTACCAACATACCAAGTTTATCTTGGTGCGGTACGGTATCTGGTACCGAGCGGTATGCATAGTGCATATCGCTCGGTATAATATAATATTTTTATAATATAATATAATATAATATATATTTAAAAAACAAAAAGGGGGCGACGTCGCTTCGTTCCTTCTCCCCGCACAGGGAGAAGAAATCGCCCGTGGGCGACGGATCGCGGGGGCGACGAACCGCGCAGGGAACCGGGGAAGAGCGACGCGCACGAGGTATTTTTCTCCCTCTTCTCCCTCTTCTTCTTCTTTCTCCCTCAATTGATTGCGACGATCGAAATCGACCACCGACGGTCGATTTCTACCGGGCGGTCCACGTACCGATCAGCTGACAGACCGGTACATACTGCTCGGTACGAGGCCTTACCGCTCAGTAAGGCAATCCTTGTTACAGTCAATAACAAATTGCAGAAAGTCAAATGGACAATTACAAAAGACAAACAAATATGCATCCACAACTTCTGCATTGTGATTTACGGAGAAATTAAAGCACAAGACAAGTTAAGATATTGTTGAACAATTCAAATTCAGATAAGCTATAAATGCATGCTGGGAGAAGTGCAAGGCCATCTCTAAAAGCGATCTATCTGTACTCAAGCATATTCTCTTTGAATTTAACTGGCCAAATCAATTTCACATTAGAGCAACTCAGACAAAAAGAAACCTCAACCTACTTGAACAAAGGATGCTGTGAAACCATTTGATTGCAATATCTGTTCACTTTCAACAAAATTTGCAACATATCCCTCAGTATCAGCTCCTCTTCTCCACATCCGAGTACCTTCAAACAAAGAATAGTTTCAACAGCACATCATTTTATTGCAAGATAAACAAACTAAAAATTGGAAAAAGTTTAAGATAGATAATGTGATATGATTATCATGTTTCAGTATCAGATTGATACAGTTCAAATGAAAATCCCATTCTATGGACCAGTAACAGTGGCACTTTTTTATAAACAACATAAACCTGTTCTCCTCGTGCATCTACGTGCAATTAAAGTAACATTAACAACTTTTGGACCAATAGCTGCTTGAAAATTTTGGTAACCTGATAAGCAGTTAAGGATATTGAAAAGATTGCCTTAAGCATACAGTAAAAATTGAAGGAACGACGACCAAGCAAACAACTTTATCAGGATACATCCTTGAATGATAGGTAGAATGTATGAATCCAGCTGCAGAAAAATTGTCAACACATTAACATAGGTTTCCTGAAAGGACCTTGGTAAACCATTAAAGTAGTCGAGAATCATCTCACTTTGTTATCAATGAGTGCTTCCAACATATAGCTATTCCAAAGAAATCTAGGTTCTGCCTGCAAGATTTCGGTAAGTGATAGAAATAAACGCATTGCTCTTCTGCAACAAAGAACACTAACTAGTAACTGCATAGGATATCAAGTTTCTAATGATAGATAGTTACCTAGAACAAGCAGTTGTCAGCATAGAAAGCATACATACAATACAGATACAGAAGACCAGACAGATATGATAATTACCTAATCCATTGCTGCTGCTCACATGAGGACAAAAAAGATCACAATGAAGATGCAGTAGCCCATGCTTTAAAAGTCAATCAGGTCAATTATGTGACTGTTTAAGCTAAGGTTTGACTTATCGGTCTGAGTCGATGTGCCGGCCAGCCAGCCGACGGCACGGCATGTGCCGCTCCATACCGGTGTACCGACACAAGGTATGCCGATACATAGAGATGTTTCGACGAGGAAGAAAAAGAGGCTGAAGAGGAAGGTCTGGTGGACGAATAGAGAAGGAGAAAGGAAGAAGAAGAAGAAGAAAGAAAAGGAGAAGAAGTGCAACGATACTTAGGAAGTAGCAGCAGCAGCAACAACATTGAAGGGAAGCAGTAGCATCATAGCAGTGAAGAGGTGGTGCCACTACAGCATCGCAACGATGAAGCAGCGAAGAGGTAGTGCCACAACAGCATCGCAGTGGCGAAGAGGCAGTGTCGTTGCAGCATCCAAGTGGCGAAGCGACGAAGAGGCCATGCTGCTACAGCATTGAAGTGGCGAGTCAGAGAAGAGGTAGCATTGCTGCAGCGCAAAGAGGCAGCGGCGCTGCAGCATCATAGCGGCGAAGAGCCAGTGTCGTGGCTTCGTATGCGAGAAGAAGAAAGAACACAGTCTTCTCCTCATCTGAGGTGACGAGGAGAAGAGGAGGAGGTGACGTCGCCAAGGCTTCTCTTCATTTGTGGTGTTCAGCAAAGACGTCGAAGGCCACAGACGTCTCCGACCTTCAGCGAAGAACGCAGCGAAGAAGCCGAGCTGCTGCCTCGCCATTACATATTGGATCGGGATTGTCGAGGGAGGGCGGTGCCGAATCGGAACGCATCGAGGTTCTCCCTCTTTCTCTTTCTTCTTCCTTCTCTCTCGCTGCTTCTTCTTCCCTCGCAGTAGCTAGGTTGATACCGCCTAGTAGCGGGCAGCGAGTCGAAATCAACTATTATCGACCTATTTCAAGCAATAACAGGGTGAAAACAGCCCCGTATCATCCGATACAAGGCTAGATCAATGGTACCGCCTAGTAGTGGGCGATCCACGTACCAGTCTACTGGTGTACATACCGCCCGTACCAGGCAGTACAATTCGATTTTGAAAACCCTGTTTTCCAGTTCCATAGATCCAGATGACAAACAAATGTTGTAGATCATGGAACAGATCAGTTCAGATCTTGTTTAAATATAGTTTGTAGACCTGCAGTCTGGGTAGAATGGAGATATTAAGAGAAGCTTCTTTGGTTGTTGATATGTGTACCACTTTCAAGATCTAGTATTCTATTTGGGACAAGAAAGCAGAGTCTACATAGCCTAACTAAAAAAGGTGATAAAACTAAAAGACTAATAGAGAAGGAAAGAAGAGAAAAAAGGATTAGGCAAAGAGTGAATTGTAGATGTCTCTCAACGGGAAGAAGGAAAGGCCTATTCCTATTGAATCAAGATGAACAACAAAAAACAACAAAACCAAAAAAGAATCATTGGATATGATAAATATGTTTATGGTTCCCTTTACCGGTCCATACTAGTGTACTGATCGGCTGTCAGTATGGTACGTATCGGTATATCAATACATGGTATGGTGGGGCATACCATTAGACCAATATGTGCCGCCCATACTGGTCCTTATTGAACCGATATATAACACCCTTACCAGACTATATGCCGTTGTCCGACGGACCTTGAATATGTTTACAGGACTTTAATAGATTAACCGACCAACAAGCATCCATTCTCAATCAGAACATAAGATAAAATATACATCAAACTCATTCCTTATTCCTTAAGCTAATTAAGTTAAATAGAAAAGTAGCAGTACAATTCAACTCTTATAGGAAACAGCTTATAGATGAGCTTGACCAATGCAAGAAATCAATCTGCGATAACAACTATGCACTAAACCAAATCGAAAAATATATATTAAAGGTTGAAGAATGAATTGATGTAAAACTATCTGTTCTAAAAACATTGAAATTGCAATGTCATTAACTTATTATCAGGATTCAAATATCCAAACCTGTCTCCAAAGAGGAAGCAGCTTTGACTCATTTCCTAGTTCATGTAACCTCTGTAAGCTGCAACATAAATTATGACTAGCATCAGGAGATATTATATCAAGATCATGTGTAGCTTAAATTACAGGATTTTGAAAAGTTAAATTTACTATAATAGATTTACCAAGATAGGCAGAATTGCCTGGTACAATTTGGTACACACAGTATTTATCCCCCCAAGAGGTTATCGGTACACCAACAAGGTAATCTGGACTTTATGCCCATAACGGATCTGTAACGGGTGATACCACCTGCTATGCTCAATACAAGGTCAATGCTACCCAGTAGAGGGCTGGTACCACTGGATTCAAGTTGGTATAGGCTCTATACAAGACCATTTCTTCTTTACTTTGCAGTCTTTTTAAGTTATTATTTCTAAGGTTTTTTTTAAGGTGTTTTGTTTTTACTTGGTAGGTACCAGTAATATCAAGTGTTAGTACGCTGGTATGGACCGATAAGGCATCAGTCTGATCCCTAACTGATAGAGTACCAATAAACAAAAATACAAACCTTGAATATACTAGTCAGCTCATACCAGTTCTAGGTAACACTAGTACCAGTATACGAATTAATAAGATTCAATCTTGACTACTTTTAGTGTCTTGTATTGTTTTAGAAAACTTGCAGCCAACAGAAATGGTCAACCAACAATTGGCTCATAACCCAGTAACTCCTCACTCTTAATTTCACAAGATGAGCAAAGAAAAGAAACACAAAATGCAAAAGACCATTTAAGAAAATGGACAGTTGCCTCGGAAGATCTCCTTACTACAGACAAGTTTATTATTAGAAATCAATGTGTTTCGACTATCAATAGTCTATCCATCCTAATAAACAAGTGAATGACCACAGAAAAAAGCATAATACAAGGAAAAGGCAAACAAATGTGGGGTTGTGTTTATCCCTTTAGTAATATGATATTGGATAAATAGTCATTATAGAGAATAGTGTCTATATCATATAGCGTCTTACATCAATTAACCTTGATTATCCTCCTCACTCCAAAATGTAGCTTTAGCTTCGATCTCCTCTATAGCATCTAATCTATCTCTTTTGTCTAGCAACTTAACTTGTTGTCGCTCTTTAAACAAATAAGACCATCCAAAAATTTACTACCATCTCGTTAAAATCAAAACAAAATTGATGGATAAGCACATGGAGACAATAATTTTTCTTCTCCAATAGTTGTGAAGCCAAATAATAAATCACATGTGGGTTCTTCTCACATGATTGGAGCAAAATTTATTTGGTTAGGCTATGTAGGATTAGGGCAAGAAGACAAGCGTTGTGCCATGGTAAGATGGCTCTATTTTGACCAGATAACCAACGTTCTAGTCACGAAGCAACTTCTCTACTACTAGGAGTAAGATTGTGTACATTGATTCTTTCTAAACCCAATATTAGCAAGAACCTAAAGCCCTAAGTCGTGCCTTTGTTTATGGTGAGGGCCTAGGTTTGAGGAGTGTAATCATGACCACCATAACCTATGGTTAAGTATAAGGAGTTCAAGAAACCAAAGACAACTTCGGAAGGCCAGCCTAGCTTCATAACTATCTCTTCACTTTCACATTGTTACATAAAGAACGAGAAGAAACTAGGAAGAGATACTAATAAGTGTGCATTAAACACCAGCTCTTACGTAGAAACAAGATAGAAGAAATTAACATGACAACCACATGGCCAGTGAACCTTTTTTATCAGCTTAAATGGAAGAACAATTGGAAAAGGACAAGAATTAATTAAAATCACTCACCAGAGTGTTAAATTAACATCATAGGAGAAGTACAGACCAGAAGTCCCTTCTGCAGTATTTAGAAGTTCAGAGAACTGAGCTTCCATCTTTTTCTGTCAACATATATTCTGACTGCATAAGTTAATATATATTGTCTAAATAAATCAAAGAAACTGATAAAGCTTTCCAACCTGCTCAGCTGAGGAACTCTTGAGAGAATGATTGCATGGGAGAATTTGCATGCCTGAGACCTTGTAAATAGGATGTCCTAAGTAAGATCCAACACATTCACACTCTGTTATAACCAACAGATATGCTCCTGCAGCATGCAATTGTAAGTAAATAGGTTACATCTGTGTTCCACGTCAATAGCCAATAATCAATTAGCAAGTCAATGCAGCAAGTCCAAAAAAACAAGCTGAATAGAGATGGGTTTTTCAAACCACATGTTCAAGGTTCGCGATCTCGTATCATACCGGCGTTTCAATCAGCTGTCGGTACTGAGCTTTACCGAGCATACCGACACATGAAACACTAAGGTACCAAGCGCACCGATCCTCTATCAGATCGGTATGTACTGAGCATAGGAGGTGATGATGGAAGTCCTATGGATGATCTATCAGATAGCATGAACCAAGGCTATATCCATTCAGATAAACTGAATAGAGTAAAAAGCTCTTTATATAGTAAAAAGTCTTGCAAACATAGGCAATTATTTAGAACAATTATTGTCGATCCTGGCCCTGAAACAGTCCTTGGAACAATTATTTACTCAAAATTCAAATATTTGGAGCCACATAAAAGGCCAAGTGAAACATGCTACACAGAAAGCCTTGCAATCATAGGCACATTTTAGACCTTTGTGGCACTTGACTTACTTCCACGTTAAAAACAATGCTCATTACCACACAACAGCAAAAACTAAAAACACTAATTGCATGGCTTTATATAGATACTAAAACAATACTCATTAACGTGCAACAGCAGAATACAGAGTAAAACGTTCTTTATGTAGTAAATAAGTCTTGAAAATCATAGGCAATTATTTGGAACAATTATTGTCAATCCTGATCCTGAAAGAGTCATTAGAACAATTATTTACTCTAAAACTCAGGGATTTGGAGCCACATAAAAGGCAAAGCGAAACATGCTACACAGAAAGCCTGGGAATCATAGGCACATATTAAACCTTTGTGGCACTTGACTTACGTCCAAGTTAAAACAATGCTCATTACCATGCAACAGCAAAAACTAAAAACACTAATTGCACAGCTTCCTGAAGCTCACATTAAAATCTAAAGTTTACAATTGTTCTGAAATGGTTGGACAAGCTACCTCTGTTAAAGAGAATATTATAACAATAAGAAAACACAAAACATATTGAAAATAGTCACTGCCAGTGATGACAATGCACATACCTAATAAAAGCTTAAGAATTCCAACGACACCAAAAATGGTATGAATTTTTGGAGATTGTGTAGTGCTGCATTCCAGAAGCTCACCTGTTCACAGTACAACCAGATGAACCTTTTGTGTAATAACTTAAACATAGTAACTCCTTTAATACTCATACCCAAGAGCAATTGAACAAGTCAGCTAGAATAGTAAAGAAAATTGCTTCAAGATATATAATAAAATAAAGCAACTTCAATTCTGATTCATAAAAGTTACAGCTTGATAGGAGACAGTCAATAAAAAACAATCTTTAATAGATATTTCTTACCAAGGTCCGCAGTTTCAAGTACCAGACTGTACCAACATACCGAGTGTTAGTACACCAGGTAAGTTTCAGAAAAGGACTGAAAATTACTGAAAAATAAAATAAAAAGAAAGTGCTAGTATACTGGGCAGTATACACCCTGTACCAGACGGTATGGCCCCTGTACTAGACAGACTGTCTGATTCACCCTAGTACACATATCAGTGAGGGACTAGTAAATACTGCTCATAACTTATGATACCGGGCGATATCGTAAACCTTACTTCTTATGATCATTTTGTCCTAATGAAATTATATAGGCAAACAAAAAGAGAGGAGAGGATTCAACACCTAGACAAATAGAAAGGACTAAATGGTTAAACACGTAAACAATTGATTCAACTGTAATAAGTTTAGCCAATAAGGGATCTAATTGCACTTTAGATGGGAATAGCTAGCTTGACATATTGCCACCAAAATTAAATATTTAGTAAACAAAATGCCTACATAAGCCATTTTATGTGTTCCATCCTGAATAGCTAAGGAACATGTACAAGAAGTCAATAATATGCTAAATTACTTAGAAAGTGGAGAGTACCAATCCCAAATTAATACAATCAAGCCTGTTATGAAATATCCCATACTGTGCTATTCAGGACGGAACTGTTTAGCCCTTTATTCGAATGGCAACTATAACTGGCATCACCTAAATAGTTAGACTAACAAAGTGGTTGAATCAATTGTTTACTCAAAGGGCAAAATCAGATAGATTTTGGGTTCTGATTCTAGGTTGTATTGAAAAGGCTGCCTGTGACTTTCTAGTTCTCTCTTCTATCTTACTTCATTTATCCTCTCTTTCCGGTTGATCTCTTGTCCTTTAGCAGTTTTAAATCTGTCTGCTATCCACTGTTCATTTTCTATTATGGTAAAGAGAAATGTCTTATAAATCATATGAGGATCAACCATAATTGCTTCTCATGGTGATTTCAGCTTCACATTGTTGGCTCACAACTTATTCAAGCGAAAGCCCTTAGTTTATGTCTACAGTATTTCAACAAACTTCAGGAATATAAATAATAGAATAAGTAGAACAAAGAAATAAGGAACATACCTATTAAGTTGATTGATCCATCAGTACGACTAATTGACAAATAAGAATCAGCAAACCCATCAATGGGCTCAAGGATATACTTGTCTGGGAATTGCCATAGCCTCAACCGTGTGTGAAGCTTCTTCTCGGAATCCCTCTTATCTGAATCATCCATATCTGGAAATGCTGGAAAATTAAAATAAAAGACAAAACAATAACATCTCATACTTAATCCAACAAGTATAACGGATTGGGTAGCCCTAGAATAGCAGCTCGAGTCTGCATAACAATCTATATCTAACTGCAACTACAACGACCTGATCAGAGCAAACTACAACATTCCAACCCAAATGCTAAAATAATTTCAATCTGTAAATACCATTTAATACACTCACGCATATCGACGAAAAGAATGTTAACCAAAGCCTCCAATTTGCCCTCGTGGCATATCGTGACTAAAGAGAAAACAGGACTCCAACAAATGTGTGATTTCTTAATTGCAATCATATAGGAAAATTCACACTTCCAAGAATTCAGAATCCAAAATCCCATCACAATAAAAACCATAAGAGGGAAAAATTGAAGATCGAGCAAAAGCAAAACTGCACCATGCACATAATTTCTTGATGACAGACAGAAGCAAAATCAGCAATTCAGTAAGAGATTACACGAAAGATTGGGAAGAAGACGCATTCAAATCGGATAGGGAGACCAAAGATCGGGTAGAAACAGAACTCCGACAAACATACAATTTGCTCATCAGAATCACAAAGGCAGGTCCCCATTTCAAGAATTCGGAGAACTATCCCAAGAAAGAAAAAAAAAATGGTCACAGGATAAGCCGTAACAGCACAAACGACTCGAAGCGACATAGTATTTTTCTTGATCGCGAGCGCCAACGCAATCCCCATTCAAGAACTCCGATAGCGATCCAAAAAAGATGGAGAAGGTCACGAATCCCAACAGGCTTTTGTTCTTTCTTTTACCTCGAGTATGGGACGGCAGGGCCTGCACAAGACAAGGCCGGGAAAGCGAGCGGTGTGGCGGGGGGAGAAGGGGGCATAAATAGGGGCGGAGGGGGCCGGGGGCGAGAGCGCGGTGGAGGCGGAGGGAGGAACCTGAGTGCGCGGGCTTCGCGGTGGGCACGGCCAGCGAACCGCGACGGCGAGCATGCACCGCGTACAACGCTTCAACGGTCTTCCTTGTTCGATCCTTGTACGGAGGAGACGATGGCGATCGAGAAGATGAACAGGTCACAGAAAGACGACTGACTTGGGGGTGAAAATTATCTCGACCACTACGTGAACCGTCCATCTCATGTTTTCCATTTAATCTCGACCGTCCACCTGATTTGATAGAATCGTTTTATGTCATCTTCTTTATCAGTCGTACGGCTGAGATAAAAAAAAGAGACAAGGAGGACGGTCTCAAAGGGATTTATAAGTTTAATTATAAATTACTTTATGTAATTACTTATATTGAGATATCTGAAAGTAAAATATTTAATAATATTTTCTCGTATTATTAATTCTCTAGATAAAAATATCTTAGGGGTTATGACTATCTATGTGTTAACTTTAGCTCATTTTGATTTACTAATAAGGATAAACTATATTTTTATTAGTAAAATCGACGATAAAAATAAAATTAAATATTTATAGTTATAGAGATCTAATGTAAATTTTGAAAGTACAAGAATTAAATATAACTAATTACAGAACTAATATATAATAACTCGGATTTATATTAGTCTTGTAATTAAAAATAATATTTAAAAAAAAGGTCTTAACTTTTAAAATTTTATATTCTCATGGCCATATTTTGATTTTTTTTCACATAATTCTCTAATTAAATGACCGAAATATCCCTATCACCTTCCCACAATTCCAGTTAACATTGGTTTAATAAATGGCTTAACTAATTACCAAAATCAAAATATAAAGGTCAGAATGTTCTGAGATCAAAACTGGTATTCATCATTTATCCTTTACAAAAAAGGAAAAACAAACCCATCAAAAAATAAATATGTAAGCCCCATCAATTAATTGAAGTGATGGATCAATTAGTCAAATCACATATTTAAAAATATATATAAGATATAACCTAGGATTAATATAAGAAATATCAAAGAATGTTTTCAGCAAAGCAATAAGATATGCTTTGATTGAGTTGTATGTCATATGCCAAAGGACATCATATTAAAAGCACATGAAATAAGTTGTATCAGGATAAACTTATCATCACATTATTATACCACAACTGCTATAAATGTAGTCAGATGTGTCTTAAATGCTACAATTAACTGCAGTCTTGTCCAAACTCCACTAGAAACAAAGAAGAAGCACAGTGTAGCAAAATGGCAATATCACTGGTCAGTAAAACTGCAATACAACTGGTGATCTTATAATAAGATCAACCTGGAAGGGAAGCAGTTCATAATGTGAAATCTTTGACAGGCTTTTGAGGCCACGAGAAGGAGCAGGCAGAAGAAACCATGACTAACTTCTGGAGTCCATGAATGCATCATGGAGGTGGTTGTGGTGAGCACACTTGGTTGAAGAAGCTTATCATCTGAACGCAAGCTGATCTCATGTTCAGCAAATAAGTTATCAGTTATTCTTCTCTTTCTCTGAATGAAGATAACAACAAAGTGTTCAGCAACTCCTTGCTTGGTTTTGCAGACGCTGGGTGGGTGAGAAGATGGGGGGGGGGGGGGGGGGGGAAGAAGGCAGAATCATATATGACACAGCAAAAGAAAAGGGTATACACAATCATATGCCTCGTGCTTGTAAAAGTTATCATGGAGGCAGCGTGAAGTGGAGGATGAACAGAGAAAAGCTATGTACTCTGTGCAGGGAACATAGGCTCCTCACGCTGCTACTTTCTGAACATTCGAAAGCGTCTTCCCGTTCTCTGACTCGCACTTGCCAGCGATTTGTACTGTGGAAGCGAAGGATGTTTCTTGAGACTTTAAACTGAGCATTTAACGGAGGTGTGCACATCCGTAGATTATTAGCTGAGTTCATTCGTCGAACACCTACCATGCACTCCAGGATCAAATTTATTGCTCTTGAAGTACCTCCCTCCATCTTCAGTGCATTTTCGAAGAGAAGCAAGTCTGCCATTCTCATTTATTAGTAGCTGTCGAACGTACATGATGGACCGAGACGTTCAAAATCGCCATCTTGTTCCATGAGTCAAAGCTCTGAAGCAAAGATGCCGCTGCAAACGTCTGCTGCTGATCCCTCGGCTTTGATGCTAATATAGAATTCACAGAAACCAGTGAGTGACGGCCTCTCTCTCTCTCTCTTTCTCACGCCGGCGATCACGTAGCATCATCCTTCGTCACCCATTCCAAGAACCAACGTCGAGAGGGGCCCACCCGATCAGAGGATCCGACGGCTATCACATACGGGACCACCGAGGACGACCGTCGGATGAACCCATTGAAGAAAAGCCCAAATGGGACGAACCCGAGAGAATTCGAAACGGAAGGTGACCGTTGGGCTCGGCTTAGGGGGTCTACGCCGTCCGGATAGGATCTGACGGTCATGATTCACTAGCCGTTGGTTTGGACGCCACAGGTGAAGCGTCTACGGACACCGACCCGTTATTACCGTGCGAAAAATACTTTCTTTTCCTTCCTCTTTTTTATTCTCATCCCCTCTCTTTAATCCCTTCCAAACCCCAACGAAGAGAGAGACTCAATAAATCTGCATCGATCCACGGGGGGACGCAGCTTGATTCATGCCCACGCCTCCCGCTCGCAACTCGCGGGGAGCTGAGGGTGGGATTTGGAAAAGGCGAATTCTAAATCGATCCACCGGCGGTAGGAGGGGAATTTGAAAGTTTCGATCCGTTTATTGGTGTTGATTTTGCTGGTTCTTGGAAGATCAATTTTTAACTTTGATTTCTAGGTGAGGGGCAATGGAAAGAGTCGATGAGAACAGCTGGGGCACCATGAAACCAGCGACCTTCCGAGGTTCTTCCTAGAAATCAACTTGGATTCTTTGGATCGATCAGCTCAATATTCTGATGCTGGGATTCGAAATTTTAGCCGAAGAAGACTGAATTCTCCCTTTTCCCTGTCGTCGCAGATATGGGCAATCGAAGAGCATTGAGGGACATTAGGAATTTGGTGGGAGCGCCGCCGTATCCTTGCGCCGTCAGAAAGACGGGATTGACAGAGTAATGCATAAAAAGATGATTTTTTTTCTTTGGTTAATTGTTATCCCCTCCTGACCTAATTTCTCCTACAATCTGTTCCTTGAACAGCAACGGTGGTTCAGATGACAAGAATCCAACGTTCGCAGCTCGACGGCCGGTGACGAGGTTGCCCTGAAACCAATCTTCTTTTTCCTTTCCCATCCTCTTGTGGTTCCTCGTCTGGGTCTAACTGGTTGATCCGTCGATTCTGTAGAAATTTTGCAGCTTCCGTCGCCGGCAAATCACAGCTTGATCAGCAGGTATTATTTGTGAAATTACATCATCAAGTAATCCATGATTGCTCTTTTACTGAGGTCTTAGTCTTGTTTAGGGATCTAGAGTTGGGAATGAGAGCCAGTGCAAGCCGCCAGCACCATCTCTGTCGAGTTCAAGTTGTCTGGATAATTCTTCTGTAGTCAATGTGGATGATTATAGTTTCAGTAATGACATAGCGTCGCCCATGGTAGAAGAGATGGAAGAAATGGTCTGTTCTAAGCTACCTACCATCTTTGGATGGGAAAATTTTTTGAGTTATATGCAGTTGGTAGATTTACTTCATTTATGTGCCATTCTAATTGTCATAAATGTTGCAGGACAACTCTGATCTCAAGGAAGTTGAAATGGAGGATCTTGTCATCAATACCATTCCGGATATTGATGGCTGTGATTTGGATAACCCACTTGCAGTCGTGGAATATGTAGAAGATATATACACATTCTATAGAAAAACTGAGGTGAGCATTTACCATTCGATAATTAAAGATTTACTTGCATTGCTTATTTGATCTTGTTCATCTGTTCTATATATATTATGCATCTTTTATAGCATGGGCAATATATATGAAACCATGCACTAGCTAAGCTGGATTAAGACAGAAAATTCTAAATTTTCTCTCACACACACACAAGAAGAAAAAAAAAAAAAAACTAATTGAAGGAGTATTTGCTACAGGAGGATTGTTACACCATTCTAGGTCACTGCTTAAAATGAAGAAACATGTAATGCTCCTTCATCAGCTTGTTTGCCTTTACCTGAAATGTAATGGATGCATCAATTGTGCAGGTTACAAGTTGCGTAAGACCCGATTACATGTCCCACCAATTTGACATCAACGAAAAAATGAGAGCTATTCTCATTGACTGGCTTATAGAGGTGGCTATGACTCTCCAACCATATGTTAATATTCAGGAATAATTATCATTCATTCTGCGTGTTTTTCGTGCATTGTATGATTACTTTTGAAACTTTCCTTTTCAGGTGCACTACAAATTTGAGTTGATGGATGAGACTCTTTTTCTAACTGTAAACATCATAGATAGGTTCTTGGCAAGCCAGTCGGTGGTGAGGAAGAAGCTTCAGTTGGTTGGAGTTACAGCCATGTTTCTTGCTTGCAAGTACGAGGAAGTGTCTGTTCCCGTGGTAGAGGATCTAATTCTCATCTGTGACCGAGCATACACCAAGGAAGAACTTCTTGAGATGGTAAGACCTTTAGATGATTCACTCCATAATCTGAAAACATAGTGTCCGATTACATTCCAAACTTGTGAACTGTTCTTATTGAACCAGACATACGGTTACTGTTATTGTCCTCGTGGAATTTCTTGTTCTTCCTTGATCTTTGTTTCTTATCTATGATGTTTGATGCAATTTAATCTCTGCAAGCAGGAAAGGCTAATCATCAACACTTTGCAATTTAACATGTCTGTGGCAACTCCTTATGTGTTTATGAGAAGGTTTCTCAAGGCAGCTGATTCCGACAAAAAGGTGAGATCTCTCTTTCATTCTAGTGCTAAAGAAGTATAGAAGCACAGGAATGGCATAGTTCTGATGGGAATATAAATCTCCTGCCGAACAAAACCAGCTAGAGCTTCTTTCATTTTTCATCATCGAGCTGTGTCTGGTGGAGTACAAGATGCTGGAGTTCCGCCCTTCTTTGTTGGCTGCTGCTGCAATCTATACCGCCCAGTGTTCGCTCAGAGGATTCAGATGCTGGACGAAAACTTGCGAGATGCACACTACCTATTCAGAGGATCAGCTCCTGTGAGTTCCATTACTTGATCTCTCAGAAACAATGATATATGATTCCCAGTTCTAACATGTTTTATTTCATATGTTGATGGTTTGTGTCCCAGCGAGTGCTCGAGGTTGATGGTGGATTTCCACCAGAAGGCTGGAGCAGGGAAGCTGACAGGGGTACATAGAAAATACAGCACTTTCAAATATGGCTGCGCATCAAAATCAGAACCAGCACTCTTTTTGTAGTGCTCCAATTTCCAGGGACCGAATCTAGAAGCAAATCCTGACTTCAAAATGGCCAGAATTATATTGGGGGATGAGGAATCCAGCCAGCATTGGCTACAACAGAAGTTGCACAAATTGGAATAATAATAATTCTCGTTGTTCTTGGTGTGTGTTCTTCCTGTCAATTTTTTTTTCTTATTGTTCTATTTAACTTGGAGAGTCAGTTTAACTGACAACTTTGTATTGTCGCTGCAACCTATTTGTCTAGTGGCAAAATAAGACTTCTCAGATAAGGATTGTTCTATCCAGAATGTGATATATATATATATATATATATATAAGAAATTGAAACCATTAATGTTGAACAAAAGTATGTGGGTGACTGAAAGTGATAAGATCAATCCAAGCCTCATTCCAAACAAGTAGGGGTGTTGTTATGGATATTCCTCTAAGGAACAAAGGTCAACTAAGTTTGATCAATAAATCTACCAAAAAAAAAAATTAATGTATTAGAAAAGATTTTATAGATCACACTACAAAGAGCAATAGGCCTAAATTCTTTAACGTTGGTTTTTGAAAAAGATGATTTTATCCCGAGCAACAAAGAATAATCCTTTCTTATTTAAACATTAAAAATAAACTCTATTGTATTGGTTTAATTAACAACATAGTCAAACAATACCACTTGATCGTCTACTACTTGATTAGATATGATGCTGGATGATTAAATAAATTTTTTTTATTTTTATTAGTTTTATCTGAGTATTTATTTTTTTCTAAAAAAGTATTTTTAAGTGATATTGTTTATTTAAAAAAGGAAATTAACGTTCTTGTTTTTTCCTCTTAGTATTATTTAACATAATATCAAATAGATAAAAGAAAAAAGAAGTTTTTATAATAATAAATTATTATAAAAGTGTCTTGGCATGTCAGAACGTCCAATTTTGGGGGGAGTGTGCACTTCTTATTTCTCACGAATCTTGGAACACGTTTTCCTTTATAAAAATACACGAATCTTAGAGCATTCTTTCCCCTATAAAAACACACATTCAATAACACAGTCTTCCTCTCTCTCCTCGTCGCTTTCTTCTCAAGAAACCTTGTGGGCCCTTCGAAAGTACTCCTGGAACAATACATTTGATTATTTTACAGTAATTTTACATATGGAGTAAGTTGTCACATGATAACTTATATTCAAGGTGAAAAGAAAGAAAATAAATGTAGAAAAAAATAATCTAATTTGATCTTGATATTATAATCTTAAAATTTCATTGTAGATTTTTTGTGTCTTCGATGCCGAGGATACAACACGATTTGGTCTTATCTGTATGCGTAATTTCATCCACGTCGTCCCGAGTTGAAGTGTCAGGATGATGTCGACATGGTGTCTCGATGACCTCGTCTTAAGTAGGCGAATCAAGTCTTTTTTCCTCAGCGACAATCCTCGGGAGCCGACCTGCAAGATGGTCTGGTCAAGGTGGGGGTGTCCAATGAGACCTCTCTGATGCTTAAGTCAATGCCCCCGAATTGATTGGGTGTCACAGTTGTAGTAGTTTTGAAAAAAGATCCCAAGCAAGAGAACGAGATAGAAAGTCCGAAAAGAGCCCCGCAACCCCCCCTCATCACTTGTCTTCAGGCGGGGGGTTTATACTCATAAATGGGTGGTCGATCGTACCCTCGGTCTTTCCTCCGATGACACATTGGGCATGGTCGAGTCGTACGATCGACCACTGCTTGTCCAGTTGAAGTGGTCGATCGACGTTTCGTCTAGACAGAGCGGTGCAGGGGTGCAGCGCACCATCCCTCATCAATGCGCGCTTGTGAGGTTTCGGCTACCGTGTTGATCAGTAGTTGCTTTTGCCACCTCAGCCCAAGTTGCTCCAGCTAGACTCCTCGTCTAACCTCGGTGCCACTAGGGACTGCTGACCTGGCAAGAGCGTCGGTGAGCTAGGCTGGCTCATTGCTTACTCTATAGTAGATGAAAGTCTATCGATCAAGAATATCATTTTAAACAAAAAAAAAAAAATTATTATATGTAGTAGACTCTTGATCTTTCTAGTTGATCTTTTCATGAGATTCAATACTAGTTCTTAATTTGATCTTCTTTTATACGATTCAAAAACTAGTTTTTGATCTTACTAGTTGATCTTTTTTTCTCGTTCTTGTTGTCCTTAGAATCCCAAGTTGAGAGCATAAGAGTGAAGTGGAGGGAGACGTTGAACCTATAGCAGAGACTAAGAACGAAGCAGAGGGCGACGTCGAACCTGTGGTAGAGGCTTATCTGCTAGGAGAGGAAGACATGTTTCCAGGCACAAATCTAGAAGCATCGCCCTCGATAGTGCACCTCAAAAATTAAGATATATCTCTGTTATTTTTTTTTATTTCTGTTTCCCATTTAATATTTGCTGATGGAATCCTCTCCCATATAATAGAAAGGACAATTTTTTACAGGAACACTTTAATTCTTGGAAGAATATTTGACATCCAAACTTTTAACACCCGACTTTTTATAGTAATATTTTATTTCAAAAATTAATTTTCATGATAATATTTTCATTAAAGAGTTTTACAGATTTAGTGTTAATATTTCAATTTTAAAAAAAATCCTTAAAGATAATATCTGCAATAGGCTAAGAGGTAGCTTTTCTCAATATTTTTATGTATTTAATATTTTTTATATTATGTTGTAGTAATTATTCCAAACTTTTGTATTCATGTTACTTCATGAAAGGTATGCTGTAAGAGATTCATATTGAAAATTTTCTGTTGATTTTCGAATTTATAATAACAAGTAATTAAATTTAAGGTTGAATGTTAATCCTATTATATTTGGTTTATTTTTATATTTGATTTATTGACCCAGTATCTTTTTTAACCTAAAACATCTGGAGCTATGCATGTTGAATTTGGTTGACTTAGGTCAATTTTTAACCAAATACCACATAAATTTTTGATTCATGGTTTCCGAGTTCCATACCGGGTCATGTAGATCTTTCATATGTGATGCTGTAGGATTTTTTCAGGACCATGACATAGAGAAAACATGCTCACAAGCTGCAATGAAACATCTTTGAAGTAATTCCCATGGTAGAAAAAACAGACACTGCCTAAAACAAACATTGCAGTCTACTTTAGCCGAATCCGCATGTACATTGTGCCAAAAGATGCACAAGAAATGGCACGCCAAATGGATCGATGTCATCAGAGAGCGAAACTTGGGATAATACATTGATGCAACAACTCTCGTCGACAAAGAGGTCAGTGGAAGAGATGGAATTGTTGTTCTTAGGGACCTTTCCCACCCTTTTGCCTCTTCTCTTCGAGCATCGTGGCTTCATGCAGCATATCGGCAGCGTCGCTTTGCATATCTAGCTTGGCCAGAGCAGCTGCTTGCATGTAGAATGCTGTGGGCCAATCTGGATAGACACATTGTGCTTGCATTGCATCCCTCAGTGCGGCATCAGGTTGATCGCACATGAGATGACACAGGCTTCGTCTTGCATATATCGTAGGTGAGACCATTGTTCCAACATCTAAGAACTGCACGGGGACGTACGACAATGATTACTGACTCTCATCACCGACATGCAAAATGCCATGTCAATAGCACATTACAGTTTGGGCAGGTCAAATGTTTGGTGTTGGGTAAAGACTTGAAGCATTAGTGATCCAAGAATGAGATTAGAAACTTTTATGAACCACATATGACACATAGCTGAACAATTTTATTTACAGTCACATACGGTACCTGAGAGTAACACTCAATAGCTGTCTTAAAATCTTTATCACGAAAGGCAAAGTCTCCCCTCTTTCTGGCATCCAGTATATCCCTCATCTGTTGCGTCCACTCTTGGAATGATATCTGATGCAAAAGAAATAGAAAATATCTTTTCTGAATTTGAAGCAGACTACGCTGTCAACAGTGGGAAAATTCAACCAGAGAGCACATCTAATTAAAAGACCACATACATACCTCATTAGTTCCTTCATCATCTCTGTAGTGTGTCATTACTAGAATCTGATGGATGGCAGTGAGGTCCATTCTGGAGCAAGCTTCTCCCATAGGGGAAAGTGGGTGCAATGGTGTGGCAGGTGCTTCCTCGAGCTTTTGTATTCCCAGCATAACATAAGACGGCTCCTGTAATTGGACAATATCACTGGACGCAAAGGATGCACATGAAAAGCATGACTACAGTATGTGCACTTCATGGTGCCGAAAGTAAAAAATGCATGTATATAAACTAAGAAATAGTTGTTATTTAAAGAAAAATAATTAAATAATAGAGCATCTCAAGCATATTTTCTAAAATTTGAAAACTATAATGCCATAATTCAAGATAGTGACCAATGATGCAGCTGAAGAACATTTTTAGTAATGACATACTATAAATTCTTGTGTTTGTCAAAAGAACACAGGACCATACAACATGGGGATCGCTCGCACCCATGAGGGAGAAAGATTCACCGTCATCCAAGACGAGGGGCAGTGACGTTGATATTTTGTATCTGTTAGCTACAGACAGATGTCTAGAGGACCATCAGCTGGAATATACTTTGCTTCTTTCGTTCATGACTTTTAACAAACCCTTGTAACAGGTCGAACACAGGGCACTGTTCCACCAATGTTGAAAAAATTAAAAAGCAATATCATTCAAGCAATTCTATCAAATATTACTGTAGGTAGCATAAAAGTCTAGGTAGTATTAAGTATAAACATTTGGTAGTCAGATCAAGCACAGTAGTTCCTTCAATGACACAATCACAGTTGGTGTCGTAACTTAGATACTGTTTCACTTTATTTCTTGATCACTGCACCGATCATAAAATTGTTTACCAAATTTTCGGGTATAATCACAGTATAAGTTTGTATTTGAAATTAAAATTTTAACATGAACAACTATTTAAATTAACTTAAATAACACCAGAGGAAAAATTAGGACAAGAAGATTAACACGTAATTTTCACCACTTTATATACTTCATATGTTTCCAGTTAGATCAATTGGTTAACATTTATAGGAACCTAAGAACAAAGCACTTCTATCCCTGTGACCAATGAAATTTATTGTCAGTGACAGTTATAACACCGGCAGTGGAAGTCTTGTCTGTATATGAAGTTAGTGCTGAGCAAATGTCTTAAGACTAGATATTCAGAAAAAAATAGAGAGAAGAATCTATATTACAGATTCACCATACACTTATCATTCTTCAATTTACTATTGAAAGGAGAAAGAAAAAGAACCTGAACAAGATTAACCCAATGGAGAGCCAATCATATCAAAATGTTCACCTGACAAAGGACAAGGCAACTTGGACAGGGTGCTTACATGTCCAATACAGAGACACATTGCCAGTTGATCATGAAATGAGATTTCATGCCCTATGAATCAAGTAATAATTATTAGCAATAAAATGTCAAAACCTGTTTTTCCTCTTTAGACATTGTCTCCTTGTTGCAACTGGTGAACAAGAGCATGGAGGTTCAAGTTTGCACTTTGGAATGAGTTTGTTAAGTTACTATTTTCAAGGCCTGAAATTGCACAAAAGCACCACAAACTCTCGTGGATTGAACCACCCTGACATAAATGGTGTTAAGAGTTACTATGCCTAAACATACATATAATGTGTACATGTATATACGTATAGGATTCACAGATTTAGGGCTTCCTATTCCAATTGTATAGAGGGGAACTTGCCCCACTCACACAACTCAATATTTTCTAATCTTTTCTTTGAGCTTCATAATTCAAGGGAGAATATAGTATTCAGTGATGCCTACAATTCTTACTGTAACTGCAAACTTCAATGATTTGCGCTTACAAGAGAATGTCAAAGATGTTAAGGTAGTTTCATTTCTGCAAATTTGATGAGAGAACTACTAGTCTGATATCTGCAAACTTGGTAAAACTAGTACTAACTTGTCTACAAGGGTTATTAATAACATATAAAGCTTTGAATAGATTCACCATAATGCAAGCATTATAGCCACATATTGACATGATGGGTAAAAATGATACATGTTTAATACCAAACCTAAGAAAATTACTTCAGACTCATAATGGTGCTGGTAAGAAAGCCAGTATCCAGAGATCCATCTGGTAACCATGCGAAGGCATATTTGACTTAAATGTCTTTTTAACTCAATATTTTACCCCCTTTGGTTGAATATTAAAATAATTGTCATGATAGTATCTGCATCCGTGCTAATGCAATTTTCCAATAACAATTACTTGACAGCAAACAAAATAATGGAATCACTACACTTGCTAGACAAAAGATAAACAATGGCATCTCAGTCACACTTACCAGGCAACAAGTTATGTTTCCTACGCTATACACAGAGGATCTACAAATGGCCAAACCAACGGCATACCTCTAATTTGATTTGCAATGATGCAAGAGTAGCAACCAGCTTCTTTGTGTTGGGCCGATCCCTAGGTTCATATTGCAAGCACTGAGAAGCAAGGTCAACTAGTGTCGTTGCCTCTTCTGTAGAGAAATTCCCCTCCAGGTGCGAATCCATCAATACCAAACTATTTTTCCCTCTTATCATGTCAAGAGCCTGCAAGCAAGAAATTAATGTCAGTAAATGATTAGGAGTGAATGCTGTGTGCAATAAAATGAATGTTGATAAAAGCAAATGAGAACACAATGCCAAAAGTATTTCAGTTTAGTGGCATGACCTCTTACAGATAACATCTCAGTACAGTGTACCAATTGGCAAGAGAACCGTACAATCCAAGTGCTATGTTGGCACGCACATGAATTGTTGCAGCTCCTACGTGTAAGTATCATAGGATCAGCATGGTTGCTAAATGCAATACCTGCCCTAAGGTTTTTCCCATTTGTCCAAATGTTCTCTTATAGTTTTTCAAAGCTTGAGGGAACTTTCATATGTTAATTTATTTATCATGGTGCCATGAATAACCTGCAAAGTTTAGGAACAACCAAGTTCTCTCTGGTTTAGTTACATGAGTTTCTTATTACAGCCCATTGCATACAATGGCCTCCTTGTCAACCTTGGATCTTTACTTTCTAACTCTGGTGGCCAACCAAGCTATAAACTCAACATAACTAAAGCTGGCCAGGTTTTTTTATGTTTATTATAATATTTTGCAATATCTACGGAGTTCTATTATATCTCTACTATTATATTCACAATGCAAATGAGGAATAACTGAAGGCCTATGGATATTTTGCTGACAAAAGGCCCTATTTTCAGAATGACCAAAAAGAGATCCAAATTCTCAGAAAATAACAAAGAGTGTCCCATTTTGAGTGATCAGTTTTACACTTGTTCTTTTTTATTTGCGTGTGTGTTTCTTAATTGGTTACCTGCAATTCTCTTTTCCTCTTTCCTTGATATGACTCAAAAGAGCAAGGGTCAATATGAGACTGAACAAAACAAACATTTAAAACTAGATGCCTGTTTTGTCATTTCCAAAAACAAGGGGTTTTGCTTCATAAATTTCCTTAGAATACTTACATGACTTGGGGGAATGCGCTTTCCACTGAGAAGATCCAAGAGGACAGTACCAAAGCTAAATATCACACTTTCTGGTGTCACCCTCCCTGTAGAACCAAAATTTTGATTGTTTATGGATTGACATTGCAATAGTCAATTCAGTATTTTAAAAAAAACTTCAGTATTAAAGACCAGTAACTTCCAAACAATACCATAAAACAACCTGTTTGCTGGATTAACCAACAGATTATATTTGATATTGTTGAATACTATAGTATTAATGTGTTTGAAGAGCATGTGCTAATTCATATAAATTCAGATTCTTCAGTATTCACTTAAAGGGTTTGACTTTAGTAGCTGGAAGCATGTTCTTGGCCAAGCATGATACAGAAATAAAAACCTGTAGGTGTTGCAACTCCTGCTATGTTGAGTCACAAATCCAGGTATTTCCAACAATGCACTTGGTGGAAGAAAACTAAGTGCAGTGGTAACAGGCAGAACGAGAAAAGGAGACTGAGTGAGGACCTCACTCCAAGCTATCATAAAACTGTTAGCCTTCTGATGCGCCACAGCCCATGTCAGTGCAGTCACATGCTGCTGCTGTGGCATGCCACCATTGTTGCCACTGCACCATAAGTGACAGACACACACATATGTTTGTGTGTATGCATGTGTCGAGAGAGAGAGATGCTAAGGGATCTAACAAGGTCAGAAATTTGCAGTGAAGGATCTTATCTAAGCCATATTTTAACTGATGGTAACATCCATCCATTAAGAGAAGAAGACTAGAAGTAAAAAGGATTAGATAAGGGGAAAGATAGAAGAAAAGGAGAAGAAGAAAACTCTACTTAGACGTTTCCTACCTTTATGTTTTTAAACAATAACACTTCTTTTAAGACACACCTACAAGCTATTCATATCCGCTTAATTTATGGTATTCCAAAATGCCTCAATGTATCTTGAATTAGTTGTATCTCTAGCAGAAAATCAAAATTTTGCCATGCATTTTTAGATCTTCTTGAATAAGATCAAAATTAAGGTTCTGAGCAATCTAGTCAACTTTTTAACAATTTTGCATGCATTCTAGAACTTTTCTGTATCTGAAGATTTGAGTTCTGGTCTCTTTTCAGTAATTCCAGCAACATAGTTAACTTACCCTATAACTATAAAATAATCTTAAACTTGATTTGGTCAGTCTCATCCATCTCCACTTTATTAGGATCTGAAACCTGATTACTAAAAGATCAAAGAGACACAAAAATGAAGATATATGGTCGTCTTGTCTTGAAGTTTCTTAGCATCTTGACCATCATGAGATTAGTTCAAGATCTTGCGGACTCATGAATATGTTTTCCTAGTCTCATTAATTGATACAGAACTTTCTGATTCTCCCACACCCATTAGTACCAGCAGTCTAATTTTCCTTTTCCTCTTGATTTTTAAATTGCATCACCTTGCAACATATCAATTGGCAGTTAGTAAATTCCAACATATGTAACAATATTTCTCCAATTGCATGAACTTTCTTAAGGCAATTACACACTAATGATTCTTTATGGGGCAGAAGCCATGGGAAGCAGCAAGGATAACTGCAGCAAAATTTTCACCATGCACTTCAATTAAACTGATATGCTAAATACCCAAAATGCAAAAGAAACAAATAATTCTCTGTAGCGACATAAGAAGATACCATTTCTCAAATACTCTGGTGGTGTATAAGCTAGGTTTGTGCTATAACTTTTTCCATCCCGGCTGTTTTTCATGAGACCAAAACAAGAAAGACGTGGATCACCACCCTGCAAACACAGAAAAACTTGAGCTGCAATTTGATATATAAAAGTCATCATTGCATAGTTATGTTGACAAAATAGATATGCTTCCCAGAAAAATACTGGAAATCAACATTTCTTATTAAAGCTCCAGAAAAATAGTGAACTTTCATAACTCAAGTTAAGGCATGCACTTTCTGACACCCATTTGACAGTGCATGTCACCTTTCCCAAATATTTTCAATCGAAGCACCAATAGATAGATCAATTCAGCAGAAGGTATATCTGTTTTTTTGAGGATATTATTAGCTAGTATGAAGAAAGTAAAGTAAAGACAAGACAGAAAGAGTAGGAAAGAAAAACACATAAATCTGTGTGGTTCGGCTCACAAACCTACATCTACAAGAAAAGATGGAAATGATTCACTATGTCGAGTATATGTAGGGAACAAGAGGCTCAGTGCAATTATAACTCCAGAATCACCAGTACCCTTGGACCATATAGAGAGAACCCTAACAAAAAAATAAGAAGAACAAGAACAGAGCTAATACTAAACCTAAGTTATTGAAGATTACAAAAACTGGACCTACTCCATACTAGAAAAAATTTCAAGTCAATTTTTTTGTCACAAACTTTAATTACAATGCATACACAAGATGTGACAGGAACTAGTAAACTATACACATATTCTTGTAATTACTGCATATAATACAAACATGTAAACATAAGCATCGAACTATGATAGTATGATGTGGAGAAATATCCGAAGACACTTAGGAATAATTAATTATGAAATGGGGAAAAATAGACACAACACCTCATCAAAAAGGACTCTATATGCGTTGAGATCATGATACAATGGGCGTCCCTCGTTACTACAATATTCCAAAGCTTCTGCGATATAGAATGCAACCCTGAGACGCATAGCCCATTCGATTGTCTGATTTTCCCCTGTTTAAGCATAATGATTGAAAGAAACATCAACTTCCAAACATAACATACGCCTTAAAAGTACAGCACAAGGAACACAAAAAATAATCACATGTATAACATTCCACGGCAAACACATAGCATGGAAAATTCACATGGTCCTGTTGGGGCAGGAGGTTACTCATCCTAATCTCTACCAAAGCTTTCACAGTTGTATCTGTCAGGACAAAATAACATATTTCCCACAATATCTAAAACAAAGTTAAAATGGCGAATAACAAACAAATCAAATTTTGCATTAACCAAAAGCATGTCTCCACCATAAAAACAATTAGAAAACACTAACATTTCCTTGATGATGATTCCTATTTCAATGGGGGTCATTCCTAGCATCTTCATTGTACCACTGCTGATGGCTATTTCTACTTGTTGCAGCTTGCAGTAAGCTCACACTTGAGGTTGGTTAATAATTATGTGTGAACTAATTTAGGGAAAGAAGGAATCTTGAATGAAACTCCACTGAGCCAAAGCAAAAAAGGGTTGCTTGCCCGATAAGGCCACACTCGATTGGTAACATCTACAATGTACAATTAGGTACAAACAGACAATCTAAGATCAGCCGACAAACAAGGGTTTGGCAACTTTGGATATAATAAAGGCAGGAATCTGAAACCTTCAGCTTTCTTGGTATAAAGCAAATCTCCATTTCTAAATATGTCTACTGTGTACCTAGGCAATCAATGTACAACCATTCCACACACAGAGGTTACAGAAGAAACAGAGCTTGAGATCGATAAGGAAAAGAAAGGCCCGAGCAAACATACAGTGGAAAAGATGTTTGGCAAGGGTGTCATTGGGCATATACTCAGCAACAAGAAGCCTCTCGTCGCCTTCGCAGCAGTACCCAATCAAATTCGCCAGCCTCCGGTGCCTCAATTTACCAACGCCCCAAGCCTCCTCCTGCAAACCCAATCAAAAGTTCCTCTTTTTTTCAGCATCAACAACATGAATACAACGGAGCAGAAGCCAAAGAGAAGGAATCGAACAGCGAACTGCTTGGGATCAGGCCAGGCCGTCCGGCTGAACTTCTTGACGGCGATCCACCGGCGGTTCTTCAGCCGGCCCTTGTAGACGAGGTTTGGAGCCTTGTCACCGCTCTCGGAGACGATATTCTCGGCGCCGAACCCGTTCGTCGCCTCCTTGAGCTCGGCCAGCGAGAACTCGGCGAAGGCCGGCACCTCCCCACCTCCACCGCCGCCACCGCTTTCCCCCAACCCAACCGAGAAGGACCGCCGCTGTTGCTGGTGGTGGTGGTGGTTCAAATGGAGGTGGTTATTCTGCTCCACCGCCGCTGCCGGCCCTGCCGCGGGGCGGTGCTTCTCCGGCAGCAGGGACGAGCAACAAGACCCCATCGCCCACCCACTTTGTACAAGGGGAAAAAAAGGTTCCTTTTTCCTCTCTGCTTCTCTCTCTCTCTCTCTCTCTCTCTCTCTCTCTCTTGCTCTATTTATAAGACATCAAATACTACATATAATAACAAAGATAATAAAAATGTGATGGAGGAGTTGAAGGTGTCAGTGAGTTATGGAGATGACACTCGTGTGCTTGTGGGGAAGAAATAAGTAGACAGGAAAGGAAACAGAACTCCATTGGTTGCCTTCTTGTGTGTTCCTTCGCCTCTCATCTCTCTCTCTCTGCATCTCTTTCTCTTTGCCTCTCTTATCTGTTATTTTAATTTCTTGCTTTGGAGTTTGCACAGATGAGCACGGCACCCTCCTCAGCCCTCCCTTGTCTTTATTAATCCTTACTTTTTCTTTTTAGGTTGTTTAATTATGAAGAAAACAGTGGCAGTACACAATTGGCTGCAGTGAGCTATTGACAGATAAAAAGAGGAGAATATTATGATTTTTATATGTCTATGTGGACTGCTGCACTAATGAATGGGAGAGAGAGAGAGAGAGAGAGCAGTGAGGCCAATTCATTGTATCTTTCAGACAATAGACAAAGAGGACAGCAAGTCTTCCAGAATCTAAGAAGCAGCTTTGTACTTTTAGGTTTTGGCAAGGAAACTACACCAACATTTTGTAGCTTCATGATCATAAATTTACTATTTTCATTATAATGAATTTTTTTTTTTTCTGTCCAGAACACAATATTCATGTGATCAATCCCAAGTTAATTTGCCAAACTGTGCACAGGGGTGAAGAAGCTCCTCCTCTCTTCTCCTATGTGAGTTTTTCATCATTTATTTATTCTTTGAACAGTAAAAGCTAAGGTGAGTGATGATGATGAGCAAAAAAGGTTGCATGTATTCTGAGTCTCCTCCTCCTGGAGGGACCTCATTCAGTGTCTTCCTTCATGTGGAGCAGCTTCCAGGTCTTCCTCAGTCAGTCTCCACACTTTGGCTTTGCAATAAATATAGACTGCAATCATCTATCTTTGCCTTTGGAAGAATTAGCCTTTTAATGAGTAGTGTGTGGAACCTGACAATTGGCATCAGAAAGGTTTGATTTCAGCAAGGGAAAGGATGAATGATGATGCTGTTGTCTTCTGGAGTGAGTGAAGAGGAAGAGGAGCAGCAGCAGAAGTTGGCAAAGGAAGAGAAAAGCTTTATGCTTTTTATCTAACAGGATTCTCATAGTTCATAGTTGGGTCCAATCATTGGTTTCACTGTGTGTCCATGCACAGCATGAGATTTTGCAGTACTTGATGGTGGGGTAGTAATCTGCAGCTTTTCCTGCACATACTCTGTGTATGTATGTATACTGATGTCTCTCTACTGCACATCCATATATATATATATATACACTGAGATTTTTGTTCAGCTTAACATCTTGCAAACAATCATAAGGTAAGCTGATCAAAACCTTGCAGAAGTTTGCACATACTCACCAAAAATATATGTCAGTCTAACTCTGCATCTTCATCTTGATTTGATAGTATAATAATAAAAAATTATACTTGCATGAGGCATTTGTGGTAAATATTATTATTATTATTATTTTTTAGATGATGGGAAAAAGAAAGAAGCTACTCATGTGCAATGTCAGCAATAAATCATATTGGAGTTGCTCTTCTCAAGGTGAGGCTTTGGGATTGGCCTTTGTTGATATGACTTGTGATCTCCACCACATGTCAGTGTCCACACAAACCAAACTTTTTGCTCAGTAGTGACTACTGCAAATTAAAGGCTCCACATGAAGGGTCAGTGTGGGAGGGGCAAATGGGTGTCAGCAGCATTTAATCAGACACCACCCAAATCTTCCTTCACTCCATGCTGTGGTGGTAATTGTGGTGTTGTCAGAGAGAGAGAGAGAGAGAGAGAGAGAGAGAGAGGGAGAGGAAGATTGTAATAGAGCCACAGGGAAAGCAGGTGGTGCAGTAAAAGGCAACCTTACACTTTGTCTTGCCTCTGCCTTCTTTTTTTTTTTTTCATCTGCTATCTACTGGTGGAGTGTACTGCGCAGTCCATCAGCTGCAGGCCTACAGCTACCAACAATTCACTATGAACACTTCACACTGCCACTCTTATGCAACTTTTGCCATAAGTTCCCTAGGAAACAGAAACCAAGAAAGGGCCCTTTTTTGTCCAAAACAAAATATTTTTTGAGAAATACTGGCATAGTAATTTTATTTTCAAAAATTTTCATAAAACACTCATTCTTATATAAAAAAAATTTATTTTATTCTTATTTCTATTTGACATACCGTCATCACCATCTTCTGTAACCTCATCCGTTGAGGGGACATGATTCGTACACTCTCGTTGTTGTTCGTAAACCCCCTTTGACCAAATTGATCGTAAAGCGAGGAAAGAGGGGTACTTATATGCTCTTCATCACCTTTGTCATCTTCATCGTCACGCATGGGCTATAGGTGAAGGCGACAAGCGATGGTGTTGGATAGATGCGTGGGTGATGACGAATGGCAAATTTATTATTTTTAAAAAAATATTCTATAAATTTTTTTAGAAACTAAGATGCTCTAATAATTTTTTTTTAAAAATTGCCTGATAATGAATTCTTAAGTATGATTTATACATGTATAGGATAATTTGATTACTTGCAAAAAAAAAAACTACCATCATATGCTATTATTATTATTATTATTATTATTATTATTATTATTATTATTATATTTATTTAAAATAATAAGCTTAAGATAGAAAAGTTTACCTTACATCTTGGTAAAATAAAAATTATGCTAGACTGAGAATGACTTATCTTAAAATAAGGGACATTAACTTTGGAGGGATATATTTAATATAACGTAATATATATCTATCCTTAAGAAGTTTCAATATACCATACTTATCATTACAAGTTGTAATATAGTGCATATGCCATTCTAAATATTAAGATCCTCGAGCAATGTCTGTCTAAAATACTTAAAATATTTAAAGTGTCCTTAATATTTATGCCTTCACATAAATTATAAAAAAGATACTGATGTAAATCAATTTTCAGCTAACTATCAAATGGCAGTCTACTGATGAAGATTAATTATAATGGCATTATACATATGTATATAAAATAATGGTTTCATAATAAGAGCCTGAAGTGGAATAAGTAAACATCACAACACTTCCCATGGAACTCATATATATAATGAATCTAATGGAATAGTAGTTTTGGACCGTCCAATGGTCACTGTAGAGCTGCAGCGATGGCCTCACCGAAGTAAAAGCGAACTTGTTATTTTAATCGGCACAGTGAGCTCATCCATGGAGACGATGACAAAAGGCTGTATGCCTTCACGTGTGGGTGGCCTCTTCCAAAGCTACAGTCACCAGCACAATGGGCTTCTCGGAATCTGCCATATGAGCACACGAAAGCTGATGTCAAATGTTTGCTTTGAACAGAGGATGATGGATGCCTTCGATGACGGCGGAAATAGTGGTCGCTCATTTGGCTCAAATCACAGGTTCAGATTGGTTCGAGGTGTCTGTGTCTCAAGGAATGCTGCTTCAAGAGCAGTTCTCACTTCCATTAATTGCAGCCAGATTTTGACCAGAAAAGATAGATGATGATGTAGCTGAGAACTTCAGGTTTTGCTTCTGCCGATCTCAAAGGAATCATGGTCGGCATTTGGCTCAATCACAGGTTCAGATTGGTTCGAGGTGTCTGTGTCTCAAGGAATGCTGCTGCAAGAGCAGCTTTCAGGTTCAGATTGGTTCGAGGTTTTAGTGTCTCAAGGAATAATGCTACAAGAGCAGTTCTCCCTTCCATTAGTTGCAGCTAGATTTTGATCAGAAAAGATAGATGATGATGTAGCTGAGAACTTACAGGTCTTGCTTCTGCCAATCTCAAAGGAATCACTGTGTAACATCGAGACATGGCTCATTTCTGTAGGATTTTGAGAGATTGCAAACAGGAGATCTGGCAATGGATGTCCATAGATCTTCCACATGTGATTTATTACGCTGATATAGCCTGTATGAATGAAACTGCTGATAACTTCCACCCTCTAATTGTGTCGGTCTCATAGTTGGAGTATCTTTTGTATGATCAAGAGATGCACATAACCCTTTTAGATTGAAATTTAGTATCGACATGCTCAGCAGCAACATCAAGAACTTTCAGAAACAAGATCTGGCTGTGGATGTCATTAGAAATCTTAGCCTCACAATGTGATGAATCTGCAAAACCTTCCCAAAAGCATAAAAAGATTACAACAGGATTCACTAGCTGTTCATAGGAGAACAAGAGAAGGATGTGCTCAGAAGATGCAAATCCACATTTATATCTTGCAAAACTCAAAGTGACAATTTACAGGAAGCTTTGGCTACCGTCTAGTAGACAAGCGCTATCTACTTAAAAACTAAATAAATTGTTCAAAATTGCCTTTTCTTGCTGCTTTTGCTATCCAAAGACAATGGCCGCAGTGCAGCAATTACTATAGTAATATTAAGCACATATATGTGTAGACTAAACCGAGAAAAGCTTGTATTGACGAACCTATATTGAAATCCTTATAGATCCCGATGGGGAGAAATCTGCGTGCTTCGCTGCTATTCTGTTGTGCTGTGGCAATACATAACTAGAGATCGTCTCTAGACTTGTCGGAGCTTGGCGCAACTAATAGTCGACCATAGACGCATCCATGATCACCAAAATACGCAGTTGCGATCAAGAGAGAATGCAACTTCAAAGAAGATATTGTCAAGCTCAACTTCGGGTGAGCAGCTCAGAAACATGACATTATGCCATCCGTGCAACGTTGCTGGAACTGACATGAAAGAATTTTTTTGCATTCTATCCAGACATCCTCTGTTCCTCACAATGCTCAAGTAATTTCTCATAAGCTTTCACTGAACTAGCCGTGAAGTCTTGCATGGCCTCAAAGATCTTTTCCAAGCCTAGCTGCGTGCTGCTGGTTATTTCTGCAGTATGGCCTTCAAAAACTGGTCGATAAATGTGGAGACCAATCTGGCCAGGTACTAGAGCCAATTTCTTGTTCAGAGAATTCACTTCCTTGTAAATGTCTTTTGTATTCTTCTCCAGAGTTCTAAGCCATCTGTCCATGATTCTAATTGCTATCATCCGTTCGTGATGATCGATGTTCTGCTGCTCCCACAGACGGCGCACAGCAGTAGTGAAAGCCTGCATGGACTCGAGCACATTTCTCTCAGAAGTCATGTCCATGGCTTGTGACCAGCAATTACAGATAATAAAAACAGGCGGAGCACCGATCCTCCTTGGAGAATAGGGCGGGACCCCATCAGCTGTTTCTTGAGGTTCATAACGAAGACAAAGCACAAGCCATCCATTCAAAGCTTTGACATAGTTTCTCTGAGAATTAATCCAAGCAGCAAAATTGCTAGTCCACTTGAGCATCTCCAATTCCAACTGCATTATTTCATCAGCATGACTACTAGTAACTTTTCCGTTGGAGATGACTATATCGAGTTTTTTAACTTCTGATAGTGCTCGACGCTGCATCTGATGGCACTCGAGCATGGTATTCCACATCCTCACCAACCTGCAAAAGAAGTTGTTCTTCCTATGTTGGTCATATTCAACATATAAGATAGATTGGCATCATCGGTCAACAATAATTGAAGTGCATAATGATTTATACACAGAAACTGTGATTTGGGCTATGCAGATCCTTTTTCCTTAATCGCGATCTCAAATTACATAAAAATACACAACTTCCTGCAGAAGTTCACATAGGGGAATTCATTCTCAAGGAACAAAACAGATAGAAGATTTGGCATTCGGAAAGATGAAATAATTAATTTTAGAAAAACAAAATATAAATAGAACTCTATAACGTTAAAAGTTCATGTAGGGAAAACAACATGAATAGACTATGGAATATCTTTTTGAATAAGGAAACAGGACTCATCATGTCACTCATACTCTTCTCCAAAATAAAAATAAAAAATATCATGATTAGAAATCAAGGTAATTATTCAGAAATATGCATCGGAGGGAAAGATAACAATCAAAATGCCCACAGAGTGGTAAAATAATTGAAACATCCTTGATAATACATTCTGCTACTACCAAACTACAAATACTTCTGACATTGATGAATTAGATGATAAATATAAATAGGCTTGACCGGTCAAGGTGCTTATGAGAAAATATATAAACACATGAATTTGAATAGCTATGGTGAACAACAAGACAAATGTGCTGACAAGCATGCACAAAGAGAGTAACACAAACCATACCCTAGAACAAGTTCAGTCATCCGTGGCCACAGTTCTTCATCTCTCAGTCTATTTATCTTTTTTGAAATCGAGTCAACAACCTGAATCGCAATTCTTATTTTTGTAGATAACTTATTAATCAGACTTCTAGTGGAATCGATCTTGTGAGCCTCAGCGCCCCTCTCAATCATGCGTCTCAGCTCCTTTTGGCTCCTTCTAAGGAGTAATCTCATTTTTTCCTCGGCCTGAAACATCATATTATCATTAGTCGACGTCAGAGTAGCAATTCTAAATCAAGATTCTGTCAGTTGAAAGGCCAGAAACAGTAAAATTTGCAGAACAGAGATGACCAAGATAACATGACTGATGAAAATAAAGAAAATGGTATACTGTGCGATCCAAAGTGTTGGATGCCATCGATTAATGCCTAAAACAGGAAAAAAAAAATCAAACGATTGAATGACTGTAACACTACATAGCCAATTTACTTTCAAGAAGCATTAGATAAGAGTAACATATAATTCCACAAGTGAAAGGGAATAACTTCGGCTTCATGAGATCATCTTTACCTCAACATATAGAAGCATTTCAAATCACCACCATTTTCAATCTGACCAACAACAAAGTATCACCACAAAGGAAAACAATAACAAAAATACTACAGGAGCATACCCTCACTTCATGGTAAAGCTTCCTCTCCCAAACATACATCTTCTGCAGTGTCGAAGCAAGACTCTTGGAACCCATTTCCTTATCACCTTCGAAGCCAAAAAATAGAGAACTTGAAGGAGGAGGCATCACGGTGATCATCCTCGCCGAAACTGGTATGTGGAACAAGTAACATTGGAAGGTCATGCAATTTCTCTTGGCTGAATTTTGTGTAATATTAAAGACAAAAGGGTCAGGAAAAGGCAGACGAAACTTTTTACCTTCAAACAGAGACTGTTTCGGTTGATGGTGGCGCTTCCCCACCTCCAGCAATTCTGAGAGCTCTCTGGTGCACTGAGATGCCCTTTCGAACTGGGTCTTAATTTCATCAGCGAGATCAGAAGCATCCATAATCTTCTTCGGATCTGCCACATTCTGCTGTTGAAGCTGTGATCTTTGAGCCCCATGAGCCACTGGATTCTTATCGACCACCTCCGGTTCATAACTCGAGTTCGTACCGGCTGCCGCCGACCGGGATTGGTAGAAATATGAACCTCGAACGCTGTTCTTTCCATCCGTTCTTCTAGTTGACGCACCCATCGAGGAGGAGTGCTCTCCGGCGGCTGCAGAGGAGAAAGACGCAAACTTTTGGTGACCATAACTCACGTTCGCTATGTCGTGATCCTCCTCTTCGAGGTCCGGGATCCCTTCCTCCTCCCTCACTTCTCTTGAGCTCCGGCTAGGAGTGTAGCGATGGGAATAGTTCTCATAAGCCTGGAAAGGGTTCAAGAAGTCCCAAGTGGACGTACTCGGGGGCGGGGGAGGAGGAGGTGGCGGCCTCGAGGAGGAAGATCCTCTCAATGCCGATGACGCCGTCCATGTAGGCGGCTGCATTGCCTGCGGAGGCGAAGACGGACCAAAAAATCCACCCATTGAACCATAATTGCCAGGGAAATAGGAGTAAGGGTAGCCGTGAGAAGTTGAAGCGGCGTAAGGCTCAAAGGAGCCAACTTGCACGGTCTCGTAGGTCTGTGGCGGCTGCTCGAGTGCGATGGAAGGCGGCTGCGGCTGGCTGCGGGCGTAGTAGATGTTGCCAAAACCGGGGCCGCGTGGAACTGTTCCATAGTGGTCGAGGTGGTGGACAGGGGAAGAGTCGCCGGTGTGGAAGGGGGAATAGTCGTCATCGTCGTCGTCGGAGTCTGAAGGAAGGAAATGGATGTGGGAGCCGGCACTGGAGTGCCGGACGGAGGAAACGAGCTGAGGAGGAGGGGAAGGCTCGGACTTGCGGCGGGTAGGGAGGGGAAGGACAGGGGAGGAGGAGGTGGACGGTTGGAGGAGGAGGACACGATGGAGGGCGACGGAGACGGAGAGGAGGGAGTCGGAGTAGGCGGCGTGGGCTGCAGCGAGGGCGTAGCGGTGGCGGATGGCGGCGGCGAGGAGGTCGACCCGGCCGCGGCAGAGGGCCACGGCCTTCTGCTGCTCCACTTTCGACGACGAGCAACCCATATAGCTACTGCTTCTTCTTCTATTACTACTACTACTGCTTCTTATTCTTCTCCTTCGACCGCTACTGCCACTACCGTCATGGCATTTACAACCGACGCACAATATATAATTCGAAAAGGACAAAGAAACAAAGAGAGATTGACAGAATCTTTGAATAAGATTAGCTTTTTGGACTAAAGATAAGAGAGTAGAGAGAGCTTTGAAGAAGAGGGGAGCAGGAAACCAGAGAAGGGAAAAGAAACGAGTAAAGAGGAGGGTAGAGGAATCGAGTAAATGCTTATAGTGGGCAGAGGATGCGAGTTAATGCACGAAGCGAAGGGGATTCCTAATTCACAGGCGCCTGTCGGAGTCCTTCGGAGGGTCTTCATCACTTGCTTTTAACCCTCCCTGACGAAAGGAATGGCTGCAGGGAAACTTCGACATCATATGCTTTCAAGCAAAAAAAACTGATGAGAATGATGTCAAGAACAGTGGATTTCTTTTCTTGTTGCTGTAATGGTGGTGGTGGTGGTGGTGGTGGCGTTCGGGTCATTCAGATGGGCCATAGCACAAGATGATGAACAGAAACCATTGGGTCGTGGGGACATCAGAGACGCTGGAAACGCCATTGTTGCATATCTCAAAGCACCTGCACACTGCAGCAAGAGACTTAAACGAACGTCCTCCTCAAGCCTCGAGCAGATTATGCGCAGAGGGATATGCATAAGAGAAGAAACGATTTGCTCGGGGTGTTGACTTTTGATTCAAGAAATGGATCATAGTAATCGTGTGCTACCACAAAGCTGCGAGCTTGGTCAACTTCTCTTCGCTTCTTCTATTTTAAGCCTTGACAGTATCCTAAAGGCAACGACGTGCAGTAATCTGACTTGTAAAGCTGTAGTTCTTTTCTTCTTCTTCTTCTTTTTTTTCTCTTTCTGGGCTTTTGCTTTTCTCTCTCTTTTCTTCAGCTTCTACAGAAGTGGTAACATTGCATTAAATAAGTCAGTGTCTGAAATGACAACCATTAAATGATCTTGTGAGGTAGAGTAATGATCTTTTTCTGGACTTACTCTCTCTCTTTAAGAAGGTGATCTCTAATTACTGTGATGAGTGAGAGAGAGAGAGATAGAGAAGCAAATGCATAAAAGCCACACCTTTTGGTGATTTCATGAGAAGTCAAGAGTCACATATTTTGGAGAACTGCTAGCTTATTTTTCACACCATTATCAAGTATCAGAATCCCCCTAAGAACCCAACAAATGTAGGGCCATCCCATGTTGCATGTAACCAATAATATTAGAACATTTTCTTATGATTAATGTACATTGGGGGTAGGGATGCACTTTTATCATGCAGCACCATGGACCACAGCCAGTGCCTTGGAGTGAGGGAAAGAGAGAAGGAAGGACAAAGTAGATCAGAGTTGCAGTCCTGGGAAGGCTCACAAACCCTTTGCCTCTCATTGAGAAGACTGACAACAACAATGAGCACTTGCAACTTTTTCCTCTGTTCTTCAATCATTAACCTCTGCCACTGAAGTTTCTCTTCCTGGAAGTATATGCTGATCTAAGTTTTCACTGTGTGAGGAAGGAAGGAGAACTCATGCATGCAGCAGTATGTATACATCATCACTTTCTTCTCCAATCACTCAAATCTTTACTATGTATATTTTCCACCTTCATGGGTGGCTTGGAGACAGACAGCTACAGATGGATACCATTTGGGTTGATCTGGATTCGTGAGGTCAGTAAAAGCTGAAGGAAAAGCAAAGCATGTAAACTTTTCTTGTTTATGTTTGCATGTCAGCTTAATCTTTTTTCTTTATAATTTTGTACAGTGTTCCACTTGCGCACACGAACACAAGTGTTGCTTTATTTTTCCCTCCAACTCGATCCAAGAACAGCCAAAAAAAAAAAAGAGGCATCAAATGACATGTCAAAAGGATGACTTTTGCAAACAGTCATCAAATCTGCTCAGCTTTTCTGAACTTTGTGAGCCTGTTAAACCCGACTCCTGATTTGAACTAACAGCTATGTCATCAACAACCATAGGCTCTATTTCCTTCCACTGTTGGGTATTCCACTCTTGGGTATTCATCTTGTTTCAGTCACTGAAGTGTTTGAAGGACTGTAGCTGATAAAAGAGAGGTGCTCTCGTTCTGCTTCACTCTACCAGAAGACAGCACAGTTCACATCAGATTCTTCAACTTCTTAGGTACAGGTCTTCAGGATAATCTAATAAATTCACTGTGGATGGATAGCATGAGGGCATTGCCAACGCCACATTAGCCAGGCTCACAAGGGGATCTACCAAAACCAAATGGCAACCATCATCTGCTGCTTTTGTTTGTTTGTTTGCTTGTGATCAAGTGCCTGTGCAGATGCACTTTTCTCTTTCACTTCTTTAGAGAGATATAAAGGAGAAACAACTCATCACACAAAGCAAAAGAAACAGCAATCGAGGAAGAAGACCATGTTGAACCAATGCCATGAAGATGGTTGGTTATATACTCCACAAGGATACAAACAAACTGATGAATTATGGATTGGATACTGGAGAAGTCCTCATATTTGTCTGTATCCACCCATATTTGATGTGATCATGAACAGAATGGGATCAGATCATACAGATGCAGAATCTAGTCGAGTTGATCCTGGATAAAGATTATGTTCAAGAAACTAGTCAAGTAGCTTCACAATTGTATAAAGAAATCAGTAGTGCTGAAGTAGCTGCTATTTAGATATTTCTCAAGCACTTCAAGAGGAGCAATTTAACTGAAATAGAAGTCACTGAATACAAATAGATAGATCAATAGTATATAGTGGTAACTTTGGCCTTGGGGACAGCTAATATATTTGTTTTCTATGCATGTGTATATTATTTCAAATGTGTGCATGAACATAGAGAATCAGGTTGTGCCCTCTGTTGACTGCCTCTTGGAAGATTCCCACCAACACAACAGGATTAAATAAAACTAAGCTGGTGTCAGGATGATAGAAAGAAAAATGTGATAAGATTTCTTTTATGAAAGATGGGACTGACTGATATCTCAAGAAATGTTCTTGCTTTCATGGGGCAGGTGTAAGTGGAGCTTATCTCTTTCAGTGACTATCTAAAGTATAGAGATCAATAAACTGATGCAACAAAGTTCAAAAACCAGGGTGGCCAACGAGGATGATTTGGAGAATTTTGCAGTATATTTAGTTCATGGATTTCTTCCTGTTTAAAGCTGCTGTGGAGACTTTGAAAGGCCAGTGAATGGAGTATGGGTGCAGTGTCTTTTTGTAGCAAGGCCAGCGACATAATAGCTAAGAGTATCCCACCTACTTTGGTGAAATGGTCACTGCCATGTGCCACCTTTGTCTTCTTGAGGTGGAGCAAATGCACCTGTCTCTTCTCACTTCCTTAGGGAGATGAAAAGAACTCCATCATATGCATCATATAAGATGATGTTCTTTGTGTATGTGTGTGTGTGAGAGAGAGAGAGAGAGAGAGAGAGATGAAGAAGCAGTCTCATTTCATTTAAAGCAAATTTAGTACCACAGCTAGTTGATTATTATGTTGTCCACAAAAGACATTATATATGGAACTGGAACTGGAAATTCTGGTCATTTGATCATGTAATTTGTGTGTTCCACACATTTTTTAGCTGAAGTTTCTATTCTATAAGCTGCATACAGACAACTGGAGTATCTAATTATGCCAAATTATTGGTTTTGGATCACCAAGTTATCATGTACCACTATGAGTTCTGCAAACACTGCAGGAATGGTGGTAGCAGCATGTGAAGCGAGAAGAGGACCATATGGCACCATCTGAAACAGAGCTCTAGCATTCTTCTAGAGGACTATGGAGTGGAGTCAGTGAACTTGGAATTGATGGTCTCATTTGATTCATTCTTCAGAAATAAGTACAATAATTGTTTGATCTTCTTTCATTCAGAATATGATCTGAGAGATTTTGCTGGTTGTTTTTAGCTGAATATTTTGATCCTTCACTCCTGCCAATTTCTTCTGCCAGATTAAACCAAAAGCCACTGAATGCAATCTAGGAGAAGAAAGAGATCATCCTGCACAATCTGAAACAAAAGGCAGATGCATCTTTCTTCTTTGTTTTGTTTTAATTGAACCATGGATTATTTCAGATACAGGGGACTGACTCCAAGAGGATCTCAGGATGATTCAACTCAATTCATGGTTGGGTTTAATATGCAATCTAGGAGAAGAAAGAGATCATCCTGCACAATCTGAAACAAAAGGCAGATGCATCTTTCTTCTTTGTTTTGTTTTAATTGAACCATGGATTATTTCAGATACAGGGGACTGACTCCAAGAGGATCTCAGGATGATTCAACTCAATTCATGGTTGGGTTTAATATGCAATCTAGGAGAAGAAAGAGATCATCCTGCACAATCTGAAACAAAAGGCAGATGCATCTTTCTTCTTTGTTTTGTTTTGACTGACCCATGGATTATCTCAGATACAGGGGACTGACTCCATCAAGGAACTCAGGAATGATTCAACTCAATTCATGGTTGAGTTTAATGTGGACATAAAATTTCAGAAGAGATCCTCTTATCAGCTCCAAGATATCTATCAAAGAAAGGTAAGGGCCAAAACCTGGTCACTCTTCTATATGATCTGATCACATAAAATTGGAATACTATAAACTCATTTCTCTGCAAACTTTTACTAATAGGAGATCCAGAGAGAGTCAATGTATGCCGTCTTGATGTCAAAACAAATCCTAAGATCTATCTAAGATAGATTACATCTGATTTGGTTGAATCAATCCAAAACACTCCATCATTTGGAAGCTGCTAAACTGCAAAAGGTTGGTGAGTGACCCTAAGCAAATATGCCTTCTGTGATCCATGCTATTAATCACATCAAGGACCATAATTTTTTGTCATAGAGAGAGAGAGAGAGAGATTTGACAAGCTAATGTGTCCAAAAATCATGTCCCAAGCCTATCTAGCTAACCCACAACCAGGCCTTCACATGTCTAATAGTGACCAAATTTGATGAAGCAAGAACACAACTCAGGAACAAAGTTGGAACATGTTGACTGCAAAATATAATCCAAGAGAGACCAGCAGGTGGGAAGTCATTTTCCAACCAGGATTTCTTATGGGGAATCTTGGCACTTTGTTTGTTTCTTGACATCAAGCACATGAACCTGTACAAAGGAACAAGGATTCCAATCCCCCCTCATTTCTGCTTCAGAGACGACAAGCATAGGATGAAGAATTCTTGTGTTACTTGTATTCTTCCATGCGACAGCCCTCCCGGGCAATGTCAGTGATCTGAACACCCAAGTCGTAGACTGAGCCAGTTGACCACTCCGCCGGCAGGACCGCCTTCTGAGCCCACACCCACCTGCCGCCGTAGCCGCCGGTCACCACCATCCGCAATTGCAGCGGCCCAACCGGCGCCCGGCGGATGCTCCAGACCGGACCATACTCCCGGCGCATGAATCGCCAATTCGGTGACCCGACCTGCCGGGTTAGAACAACACATCGCAAGAGTAAATACGAGACTCCCGTCGATACGATTGAACGTGAACGATCATGAGTTGCAGCGAAGAGAAGCCGAATCTGCGGTGGTTCAGTACCTGAGCTACATCGACTGCTACCATGTCAGTCTGACCTCCCTGGTACAGGAACTTGATGGCCAGGTGACTGGGGCTTCTGCTACTCTCTTCCACTCTGATAGATAGGTTCCGGTTCTTGTACTCACAAGGGATCCTGCTCAATCATGAAAAGTGATGGAGTGGGTTACTACATGGTGAGATGTGAAGATGACAACCTGACCATGACGTTGTGTGCATTTCCAGAGAATTGATGGCAGGGCGGGGAATGATATCTGTTTAGAAAGCTGTCATTGGGCATCGACAGGGAAGAAAGGTAGGTTGGTCCAGATTGTTTTCCTGTACCTCTCGTATTCCACATCCAGAATGCCCAGTTTCTTGAGCTCTTGCTCCTTGCCATTTCGTGCCATGGCCGTGAAAGCAGGGTCCCCGAGCACGAAATCAGTGTGGTTGCTCTTGTTAAGGTCCGTCAGGATCACGCTTACCCCTTCTGTGCTGCAAACGCTTGTGTTCTTGCATCTTATCTGGATGGTGATAGAAAAGTTCGATCATACGTAACTATTAGACGATCATTAAATCCGCATCAGTGAGTGGTATTGATCCAGGTCTTCGTCTCTAACCTGGAAGCATGCTCCACAACCAACGCCCCCTCTGTGAAGCGTAGAGCTCCCAGCTGCAGTATAACCTCCATTGAAGCCCAAAGCCATGGAGCCATACCCACAAGCTCCAACTATATATATATATTACGGGATCACAGAAGAATTCAATCAAATGTAAACCATTCTTCGGTTTATGAAGCAGAGACTCTGTTAATGATAGAACATACCAGAGAGGCCGGAAGAGGAGGAGTAGGCCGCCTTTGACTGATGCACACACCTATCTCGAGCAGCAGCATAAGAGAGAAATAGGAAGAGGAGAAAAAACGTGAAGACAATGTCACCAGCCATGCGTGGAGCAAGATGGAGCAGCAGCAAAGAGGGGAAAGGAAGAAGCCTCCTTCAACTGATATATAAGGCAAGAAAGGGAAACAAACACAGGACAAGCGTCCTCTAAAGTCCAAACAGTACAAACGAGGAGACTACCTACAAAGATCAATGGCAACAATACCACCAGCCTCCTGCACAAACCCAACATCTGCTACCGCAGACTTATACACCATGTCAAAATAGTTCACCATGGAATTTAATGGGGATGTGGGTAGTTTGGGGTTGGGAAGAGTGGAGAAAGCTACAGGGCTGATGAAAGAAATACGCTGAGCTTGAATTCACAGAGTGATAGCAGAGGACAGAAACAGAGGGCAAAAGGACAGCAGCCCTAATGAATTCAGCTAAGTGGTAAGAACAAAGGCTGTGCGTGATCTTAATGCTTTCTTTGAAGCATGACTTTTGATGCGTCTTCAACAATGGTTTGCGCAGAAGCCAGAGCTGTTGTGTGCGTAGTGGTGCAATGAAAACTGTGCAGAGGCCTTTTCTGTGGAGTGGACCGGTGCTTGGATTGACTCTCTGACCTTAGAGATGAAAGGTCGGGTTGCAGAGTCTTATAAATAGAACACTAAGTCTATAGTTAGCATCTCTTCTTGGCTTCGTCGTCGGCCGACATCAACTTCGGCAAGACCTATACAGCGGCGGCCATTACTGCGTGGGTCACCGGTGTCCTGTTTGAAGCACAACTTCTATCGTCATCTCTATTAATTCTCCGTAACATCCACACTTATTGCAACAGCATCTCGCATGAAGCGCGTAGTCAATGGTTTTCCGTGTTCAGCATTAAGGCGGGGTTGCTGTCGGCATTCGTTGTCGGAGCTATCGTCCTCTCACCGGCCAAGCAACAGCAGCAGCAGCGGCTGTAGATAGATCTCAGTTACTACTGCTCGATCTGTGCCTGCCCCGCTCTTAGATCCCCACCATATCTACGGTCAGATCTACGAGTATCCAAATAGTGTTAGTTAACGAGATCGGGTTCGGGAATCTGTACAAGTTCTCTGTTCTACCATGTTCGAAGCATGTCGAAGTGGGATGTTTGCAAGCTTTAGAATGTTCTCTGTTCTACCGTAGTAGTGAAACCAAATAAGCAATTAATTAGACCGACGCTAACCTCTAAAATAAATTTCACCGCAATAGTAACCTTTGATCAAGGAAGCTTATCATTAGCCACCACCAGTTTCAATTCTAATCACCCCATCCTTGCCGCCGTCACCCATCACTGTACTGGCAATCGTCCGCGAGGTCCAGGGGCTCATCGAGGCGTTCCTCGCGGAGAACGAGGGAGAATCGAACATGACGATGGAACTCGGATGTGACCAGGTGATCGAGGAGGTGAGCTCGTGATCGGACCCTGAAGGATATCTCTAGTGGCACCATCGTGGAGGTGTTGCCTTCCGTGGCTTGGCCTATCAGGCTCGAAGCCCCTCTGTAGAGCAACACCTGTATGTTGCCTATCGCCACGACCACCATGCGCCTGCACTTCCTCCTTCCTACATTGTTATCATACATCGTCTCTGTCATTGCCCCTACGCCCTACATTGCTCTCGCTCCACTCTAGCTCATTGGAGTCATCACTCGCAACCCTCGTGCAAAGAAGGAAGGGGCGGGAGGGTCATCGACGACCCTTTGCTTTGTCGTCACCCTCTACCCCACTAGAACTATCGTTCATAGCCTTCGCCATTAGGAAGGAGGAGGTGTGAGTGCTATCATTGACCCTCTACTCCATTGTCGCTATCTACCTCATCAGGTTCATCGTACTGTCACAGATTTAGCTAGTTTTGCCTAAGTCATGTGACACCCTTTGCTTCTTCGTCTATAAATGATTAATCGTCCTGAAATATGGCCCCTTAAGAACCCACAAAAGAAAGATAGGTTAGAGGAAGTATTTAACTCGTTATCTCATAAACATATATTTCAGCAAACACTTGATAAGTAATACAAATTATAAACATAAACTTCACAACGATCATGCAACTAAATATCCAAAGTGGTCCGTCATAATTAAAAATTTCTATAAGTGCCCACATGACACATTTGCGAAATAAGGTAATGAACCATCCCTAGATAATACCCTAAAAGCTCATCCAACCATGCGCCACTTGATTAGTTATAGGGTATTGTATTGGCTAACACTCCACACCACTCTATAGAGCTATAAAACCTCCAAAATGACACCTGGATGGTCTATTTTTCGGTATTTTTACCTCTACACGATGATTGCACATAATTTACATTTATAGAACTAAAATAGTCATAAAAATAAACTAAAATAGGGCTATCAAACCTCTACAAGCCCTTTATATGTTATGTAAAGTATGAACAAAATCAACAGACATAGACATACATAAACATTACATCGAATACCCTTTGTACATATTTGCTCATGACATTTTGCTCCACTTATTTCTTTGACACCCTTATCGAAGCCTTTATAGATGTTACATCTCCTTGCCTTTATTGAATCTTCAATCTTTTATTTTAGTTATAATGCACCTCCCTCGATTTCTAGTACTGTTGTCAAGTGTTCAAATTTTGATTTGTCAATACCTTTCAACTCACAAGTGACTTTAACTCTAGTGCAGGGGTCGATTGATGTTAACTCAATGGAAGTCTCATCTCTATAGTATTATAGTATTACCATGTTTATGGCCCTACTATATATTATTTTGATTTGCATCCCTTCATTTATAATTGATAGATCCACCTCTACGATATTGTAGCACTACTTCAAGTTCACCTCTATCCTAACAAACGCTTGGTTTTGGATAGTTAAGTCCTTATGGACTCGTCGTTGCTTTATCGCCCTTTTCGATCATCTGCTTCAACACATTTGTTTTCTCTGAGTAGTTCTCCTTAGTCATTGGAATGGTTGACTATAACTCTTATGCATGACCTATGTTGTTATGTTGTAGGGCTCATGCTAATTCTATTATCATTTTTATTCTTAATAGCAACATTCATTAACTAGGTCTTATCCTCTGACTCACTGAGCTCTCTTAAACGAATATGAGGTTTGGAGTATCCTAACTCTCCGATTACCTATGTGACTCACTAGTACTTGCATCAGAATCTCTCTCGATGGTAAACTCTCATAATATACTAATGACCAAGGCTTTCATCTAATACAAAATTTAATGCACGTATAAAATACTCGCCTCTATGGTATCATTCACTCCTTGAATTTATAACCTTTCTTGTTGTTATGTTGCTTATCGAAGTGGAGCTCCTAGTAACTCTTGATCATGCCTTTGTATGATCTAAGTCCCTCATAGGACTTTTCCTATGTGTGTTATATTATCTCGAACTGCTCCACCATAATTCGCTACACCATGTCGCTTCCTAATAATATCTTCATTATACTCTTATCTTTGTGAGATGAACTTGAATTGTAATCTCTCAATGTTTGGTCTCTGCTAGTATATCACAAGGCCTTTATCACTTCTGATCATGTTTGCTCTTTAAGTAATCGACCCCCATCCACCCGCTCTCGGGTCACACATGGACGAAGATTATTTCTAGGATAATTTATCACCGAGCAACTCTTGAAGTCCATCGACTTCACTAAAATTGGTGTGTCAATATCTGGATCATAGGACCCTATCCCTGGCATATTCTCCATTGTGCACAACTTCCTTTGTAGCAACTCGAATGATAACATTATAATATATTCTTAAATAGTACCACCTTCATATTCTCTTGCCATGTGTCAAGGCCTTCTGATCCTAACTTCACTTATATAAGTTGAGTCACCTTGGTCTCTTTGTCAATTGCTTCATTTAGTTTATGTCATGTGACTCAAAGCTGCTTTCAACTTTGGCACCATGCAAGATGAGTCCGCTCTATCAGAACAAGGGACCTATGGAACGACATGATTTTACTTTTGCCTTTGCAAGAATTATGTCATTGACCTCTATCCAAGAAAAGCTTTGCGTCTTTGCTATATATTTCATCTTCTATATTAACTCCCTTCATGTAGCTTAGGTACTTTATCAAGTTCCACCCAAGTTACTTTGCTTCTCAATTTGCATTTAGTTGATTATGGCTCTCACACTCACTATTTCATGAGTCAACCCTTAATTGAGTCTGATCTATGTATCGGCTCTAAGTGTGCTTTTATTTAGTGTCATATAATATCACTTCTCCACTTGATCTTATTCATAAACCTTAGAGAGTATCATATGTGCATCAAAAAATAAAGATAAAAATTATTTTTAAAAATATATATTATCAAATCATCATGACCGAGAGCATAAAACTCGAAACAAAAAATCGCATCACGAGAGTGAGACGTTTTCACCTAGGGAAATCATATATCTTCTAAATCACATATCTTGATTCATCGAATGAAGGAGCACTCGCGAACTCCTCTCTAGTGGGGATCCATACAGCAGACATAGCGACGACGCACCTCCTCGTGCAACAGGTTCTCTCCTTGTGATAACATATCACCACGTAGCAAGGGGCAACAACAATAAGCAAGAAGGGGCTTGGCCCTCTTGTTGTCTTCTCATACCAGGGAGGGGGCTCATGGCAAGGCAGAGATGGGAGGAAGAGATTAGAAGGCTAGCGCGACTATATGGGTCCTTCTTAGTGGGTATTGGATCCTCGTCCAATAACCATTGACTTAATGGATATTGGATCTCCATTCAATAACCACTTTAAGCTCTATTGAGTCTCACCTAATGGATCCATTAAAACTGGAGTTTATTTTATATCTCATATTCAATCCTCTATTTGTCACGTCGTCCATCATATGTATATAACCCTCTAGGCCCAATACTGAGTTGGTTATGAAATGCACTTGTCAGAACTCCTTTTGACCCATAACTCTTTCTGACTTGATGAATTATTATCCTCATAATAATTCATCCAACTCATCGACTATAGATGTACTATAGCACTATGTCATGTCCTCAAACAGTATAAGAGGATCTAATCTATTGAACATGTCTACCCTTAATTACTGTATATTTATACTCCCTCATCTATCTAATATCTCAGAGATCGTATATCAGACATGGTACTGTTAGGCTCATACAAAATCCAGTCAAGTCTCACTCTTATTGGATTCTCTTAGAGAACTCCTCTCTCAATCTGAATCTCACTCTTATCGAATTTTGTCAATATGATTGACCATAACCAATGATTTGCTTGAGTGAGAGCAAATAAGATATTCCTCTCATAATAATGAGAGTAGATGATCCTTTATTGACGAATAATTATCTTCGTAAGATTGATTGACATTCCTAATGACCATTTGTACTTGATCTGAAACTTTAAAACCTATAAGTCTGATATCAAAGAACTGAATACTCAAGTAAGACATCATTGATGTCTCAAGTTTAATAACCAGATACACAACTAGGACTATTGAATCATTGTCTGATGATGAGACATCATTAACCATTCAATATTTCATAAGCAGATCTTTCAATGAACTCATTCTCCAATAAGCATTTGCACTATATCCTTAGTGTCCTTACACAAGCAGCTATTAGGCTAGCTGCCTCCATCATATGGATGAGTATATAGTATACTAGTCTATTTGATTACCTCAATGTCCTTTTCATGTAACCTACGACCAAAAATATTTATAATTTATATTTAAATGTGAATTGGTCTAATTATCATGAACTCATTATGATCCAATTCTCATTGTACAGATCCAAAAACATCACAATATATAATCATAATATAAAGTGAAAAAATATCATTATTAATATTAACTAAAAGAGATTAATGTAATGTATCACATATGTCATCATTTACGTGATTAGCTTATAGAGCACCTATAACTAGCAGATCTCCTAATGTATCTACCATTATACTACCTCGTGCAAGATCATATGACAACTCCTTATCGCTCACTTGATCCATTGAGCTTTATGGGGTTATAGATTTGAGGTATCCCTCTCAACACGTGCAATCCATTGCACATGATTCTACCTATGAAAAATCGGGACTTATCTCTCTTAGATATCTGTCTCATTAGAGCAACTTTTTATTCATATACTTTTCTATAAAAATTGTAAAGACTACTATCCCTTTGGACTACTTCACCTTGCTAAACACTATATGTATTACTCCGCCACCACAAATATACTTATTAAATTATGACTCTTTGTCAATACAACCCTCATTATTCCCCTTAAGGCTTAGTAATATGCTGAACCTACTACATACTTTAACCTCCTATGGATGTATTATTTTTATATCAAAGAAAAAGATTTTATGTTATATAGAGTCGAGTTTTGATCACTTGGGATGGCCACATATAGTTCATTATATGTATATTAGTCTTTACATGAGTATTGATTTTTTTCAGTTAGTAATTTTCCTCACTTTTAGAGCTTTGTATAACTCTTTCAGTCGCTGAGTAACCCATCCCTCCTTGCATAATCTCATTCTTTGTCAACCGCCCTCGCTTGCCTTAAGTACTATCAAGTTAATTGTCAATGTTAATCCATAGCTCGAATTAAGCCATTTTAATCTCTATGCACTATAAGTTCTTCCTAGCTCACTTGTCCTCATAGTATCTCTCATGTGAAAGATCAAAGAGTTGACTATTCTTTTGAATGTAAATCTTTGATATCCACTCTTATGTCTTTATGTTTGTTTCCCTCAAAACGATAGTACGTGTTAGTTGCCATCAACATAGCCTCGCTAAGTTTCCATCGTCTGTATGGTAAGTGTCACAAACTTAGTTGATTTTGCTTAGGTCATTTGACACCCTTGTGTATATGTCTACAATGGGTTAGTCACTTTGAAACCTCTTATGATCCCTTAAGGACTTGCAAAAGAGAAGATAGGTTAGAGAAATTGTTTAACTCAGGATCTCATAAGCAAATATTTAAGAAATTTTGAGATAAATAATGTAAATTATAAACATAAATTTCATAAGCTTTGCACGATTATATGACAAAGGATCCAAGGTCGTTCGCCATGGCCAAAAGTCCCTAGAAATATATACATGACATTACTATGAAATAAGACAATGAATTAGGCCTAGAGGCCCATCCAACCTTTGTGTCACTTGGGTAGCTCTAGGGTATTGTATTAGTGAATACTTCGTACTGCTTTATAGAGTTAGAGAACTCCCAGAATGATTGCTTAAATAATATATTTTTAGGTAGTTTTACCTCTATGTGATGATTACACATAACTAATGTTTGTAAGACTAAAATAATCATAAAAGCTAACTATAATGGGGTTGTCAAGCCTACTATAAGCTCTTTATATATTGTGCAAAGAATGAACAAAATCGAAAGACATAGACATACACAAACATCACAACAAATACTCTTTGTATAGATTTATCCGTGATAATACATAGCCCCGACGTGAGAAAGGAGGAAACGACGATGGCTCTCATGCCGCCGCCCCCACCCCCCTTCCTCGCTCAATGATTATAAGCAACAGGTTCGACGAGACAGATGGTGATAGTGGAGCAAAGGGTCGATGGTAGCTCTCGCTCCCTCTCCTTTCTCTATGAGGGTTACGAATGATGATTTTAACAAGACAGAGGGTGATAACAAAATATAGGACCGCTAGCAACTCTTGTGCCTTCTCATTCCTTGCATGAGGGGTGTGGGCGATGATTTTGACGGGCCAAAGTGGAGGGAAGGCAATATAGGGTGCAAGGGCAATGGTAAAAACAACAGAGTATATATCATTAAAAAAATCAAAATATATGTATATATCTAAAATAAAATTATCTTTTAGAATACATATATATATATACGCACACAAAAACAATACGAAAAGAGAGGATGGATGATACGATATTAGGAAAAGCTTACGTATCCGGAGGCGATCTTGAGGTCCGAATAGTACCTCACCAGGGGAGTGGTTGACGTGTAGACTCTAAAGAACGTGGCAGGATTGCGTTGACCGTCGAGTTGATGGAAAGCATCGTGGTGGACAACCCCGTGGCGTCCGTTCCCGCTTGGAGATGGTAGCAATGGAACACCACGCCCTGCAAAACGGAGAAGACTGTGTGTAGTGACGGGGAGAAAAGTTCCGATGCGACTCGGGATTGACTCCGGAGGGTTCGGACCTTGACGAAGACCGCGGGCTTGTAGGACTTGTTGGCGCCCCACCGGCCGAGGGAAAAGAGGGTGAAGAGGAGAATGGATCCCAGGGCGAACCAGGCCACGTAGCAGCGAACCGGTACGGGGCCTCCGCCGACGCTGCCGTCTCCGTCATCGTCGTCGTCGTCTGACTCAGAGCAATCTGAGGAGGCGGCGCCGTGGTGATAGTGGGCGTGCTGATGGTGGTTGTGGATCTTACGCCAAGAGGAGGCGGAGGAATCGCGGAAGTCTTGGATAGGGGAGCTAGCGTAGCGGTGGTGGTGGTAGTAGTTGGGGTGCAAAGGGGTTGCGCCAGGGGAGGATCCGCCGATGGAAACCCCGTCGGCGTCGTGGTGGGGGTGTGTGGGTGCTCATCAAGCGACTGCGGTGGGGACGACGCCGCCAGGCTCGTCATGGCCGAGTCGCTCTTCGTGTGCATCTCTCCGCCTCCACCTCTCGCTAGCTACTCTCTCTCTCTCTGTCTTCTCCTCCTCGCTTTTTCATACGTTTTGTACTCGAGCGGGAGAGACGTTTGTAAGCTAATTAATGAATCCATATTTGTTGGAATATGACAGAATGATGGATCAAATATGGTGAGCAAAGGTTAATTTTTCAGTGGAGGGGCGGATGCAAACCGGAGGTATCGAAGCGCGCTTCTGCTGCACTGTTGGCTTCTATTCTTACTGTATGGCGGTGGGGTCCGCCTGCTACTGAAGCGGGGCGAGCGAGTTTGCGGGAGCCACAAAGATGGACCCCACCGATCAGATCACACGATCCAACCCCACTAATCTCGATCAAATTTCGAGACTCGAATCGTCAATTAGTCCCACATCGACAGGCACTGAATCGCGAGCAGAGGCACGCAACGATAAGTAGGCGCTCGTCCGAGACCCAACTCATCTTTGCGCTTGGGGCAATGACGCAGCTAGTGAGGTTATAACCGAGGCGCGTCAATTGCTGGTTGAAAACTATTTCCAAACCCCCTCTTTGGCCGGGGTTTCACCCTGCGCCATAGAGAATTTCTGGAAGGGCTCCCTCTAACCCAGGGTACAAGCCCTGCAATCCTCAATTAAAAATCGCTTTCGGTGGTTAACTCTTAGTGGTCGATGCAGGCTTTCTGTAGTTCGATGGACTGCTGTAGTGCGGGTTTCCTCGGTCTAAGACCGGTTCTTCGGCTCGGCTGGTGGTGGTGGTATTGCTGTGGGCCGGAATTTTCTCGATTCCATTGATGTTTATGTTACAGAACATGTCAGAATTGAGGCAAATCGAAGGTTAGGTGTTTTGGGCGGAGCAGGAGACGCGATTCACAATGTGGTGGATTCGCAGCAGCCCGCTGAGGTGGGTGGGATGGTGGATACCATGCCCCACGTTTCAGGTGATGGAAGGGAAGCGAAGCGTGTTCCCTGACTTGGGTGATACAGGCGAGCCGGCAACCTTTTACCTTTCAAAGTTCCCATCTCATTATAATATGGTTATGCGCATTCGTTTATTTTGACGGAGCGAGCGCTAAGCGTCGGGTCTCACGTCGAACCGGCGCAGCTTTGGCCACCTCCCCCGCGAGAGCCTCGCGTCTCTCATCTCGAAGCCCCAGAAATCGTCACTCATCTCTTCTTCTTGCTTCTTCCGCTCGTCCCTTCGTCTCCGCCTCCTCTCGCTCCTCAGGAGGTAGATGATACGATCGATCGCTGTTTCTACGCTTACGACCTTTAATCAAACACCTTCCTTGCACGAGTGAACCGACGATGGCTGCTGTCCATCCTCTTGCGCCTCACCGGTCTGCGCGCCTGCATGTGCCATACGCCGCCGCCCTGCGTCAGCGGCCAATTCTGTTTCGGTGCGGTCGATTTTGATTGCAGAATGCTATTGCCTCCTCTTCTCTAATCTTTGACTTGCGTTGTATCTAGATATTATGGTTGCATTGCTGAAGTAGCTGCAGAGCCGAGATCAGTGCCCGTCACAGTCGTCCATGAGCGCCGTCATCGATCAATTCTTTTGAGGTGACGCGGACAAACGGGCCCTTTTTAGTCCACAATGTTATTGCCATTGTCTTCTCTTTTCTCTGACATCTGTTGTGTATGGGTTGTATAATTGCATTAGGTCAATGTCATCCAACGCGAATGCTGAAGAAGCTGTAATGCCGAGATCAGTGCCCGTCACCTTGGCCCATGAGTTCCTTACAGCTGGACATCGTTACCTTGATGTCAGGTTAGTCCTTTTTCTTTTTCTTTTTGTGCCAATGATGATATTGCTCTTGCAGAGTGTGTAAAAGTAAATCTTTTGTTGGATTCATTGCTTGGATTTTGAGTCTAATAAGGTGCTCGAGCAACAATGTCGGCTAGTATGCCAGCAGGACATTGTGCCAACTCATTTTCCATAGAGTCAGAAAATTTAGACTAGTCTACTTAATATCTTTTCTAAATTGAATGGGTTTGTAGGACTGTAAAGGAGTTCAGTGGTGGGCATGCTGTAGGAGCTGTAGACATTCCTTACATGTTGGAGTCTGTCTCTGGTAATGCATAACTATTTTGAGGTTTGGTCCTCTTGATTAATGCATCGGTCATGTTCTGTTCAATTTTTGGTTATAAGTGAAACTTTGTATCTAATTTCCCGCTACTTCAGAATGTATGTCATTTGCGATGTGGGAATTTAGAAGCATATTGCTAATGGTGAGTCACTAAGTTTTTCGATAGTCAACAGCTATATTCACCATACTCAAATTACATGTTGTTTGCATCCATCACAAACTAATCAGTACATGCTGTCTTTTTATGGGCTCACTACTTACCTATTAGTATTTTGGAATTGGAACTTCTGAATTTTCCAGGCATTTTCTGGTCTATTGTGTGAGTCATGTCCTCAAGACTGAGGGCATCTTACCATGGATATGTAGCTTTCCTTTAGCCAAAAATATTGGTTTTTTTTTTCTTTTTTCTATGTGAATGAGCTATAGGTGATGCTAAAATGCTAGTCCCTTTTTGAACTTGTAGCTGGTGGTAGTCGCTCAATCTAATCCACTGAATGTCTCACATATCACATGAGTGATTATTAGAATTTCAATTTCTTGCTTTTTTGCCTGTTGTTTTAATATATGTTTGTTACAAGTATTCTCATGACTGATCTGCTTAAGTATTTTAAACATTCATGATAGTCCTTTCTTGACTCCTATATGTGATATACAAAGTATGAACCTATTGATGCAAAAAGTATGACAGTCTTAGAAAGATCATCCTAGGAGTTGATGGTAACATCAGATAATAGTTAACAAGTAACAATCATGACTTTGTCTCCAAGTGTGAAGATCACAAAAGTACCTATATTCTTAGAATCTTTGTTCCTGCAATATCTTAACTGCAAAAGTTGGAGTTGCTGCACATTTTAGATTGAGGTCCAAGTGAATAGATTAGGTAATGTTGGCACTTTGGTTGGAAACTTTAAATTTGATAGGTGCAGGTTCACGTCTGTTTCAATTAAAATTCACAAGGTCGCAAAAAGGTTTTTAACATGGCACATTAGGCAGTTGATTTTGCTTGAAAAGAACAAGTCCCAGCTGAAAATGTAGTCATTTATCTGGACCCGTTGAAGTATTTTGTGATTTTGTCTATTACCATAAATCTTTCGTGCCCGTACAAGTTTTCAGCAACTTAGCTAGGCTTTTACAGCCTTGGACCAATCTGTTAGTTGATCTCTTTGTTACTACCAAAAAGACTTGTAGTTTCCTATATTATCGGTACCTTGTTTTTAGAATTAACATTGTTGGTGAACGTTCTAACATTGTATTTTGGTTCTTACATATTCATGGGATCAGCTTCTTGTTTATTCGTCTGGGAGCCAAATTTCAATTTTGATTATGAAATATAGCAAACTCTTGTATCAGTTCTACTTTGCTTGTAAGTCTTAATTTCTTATAGGTTATCATCTTATTAAAAAATAGTTGATTCATTAAAGCTTGGGATTCTTCTCCACTTTGAACTATAAAAGCACTTGGTAGAGGTGCCACTTCCAACAGAGTAGGAAGTGTGTTGGAGTATTTATTGTAGTAGCATGGACACATAAAGACTGGAAAAGCAATACTTACCATTAGGAACAGCTTTAGTTTCTGATGAAATTATGAGTATTGTACATCTTTGTGTCTATTGCTGAAACCTGAAATTTTAGAAGAACCAAAGCCCCTTAACATGTAAATTGGTAGTATTAATGCACCTAACCGCTGCATATTTATTGAAGATGGTGCTCCTATGACTAAGCAGCCTTCTTAGTAATATCTGAGTGTTGTTTAATCACTTTCTGGGAATTCATTTAGCAAGTAGTCCATTTCAGTTCTTTAGGGCCTCAAGTGGCCAGAGCAAAGATAACTCAGTAATCATGGTAGACAGAACCAGATTTTTAAGAGTTAAAACTTCTAGGTAGGTTTGACTTCATACTGTGACCATAATATCATTTTTTTTTTATTAGTCAAACTTGAATTAACAGGAACTGCACACTCTTTTTTTTCACCAAAAAGAAGAAATCTATTGCAAGCCTGTTAAAACAATTACAATCGTACTGTTCAAGTTAAGTGAACCAAAAATCAAGATCAGAAGGTCAGTGTTCAATCCAAATACAATTACAAAAGAAGATCTTGCAAATTGTACACAAAATAAGCGAGGGAGTATAGAATATTCTGGAAGACTCCAAAATTTTCTCCAAGGCATAGAAGCATTGTTGAAAAGAAGGTCCACTAGAGCTTTAGAATCAGTTTCTATGTGGATTATCTGAATGCCATCTGAAGTCCATCTCTAGTAGAAGCAGCCTCACAGTATAAGATGTCTCTCCTAAATGACATACTAATATTGATCTACACAAAACTGCATGTGCTTTTCAAGTACTTGTTTCCTGACTCATTTTCATCTGTTTTCTCTTTCTCGACAATCATTTCACTCAATTCATGGTACAGGAAGGTCAAAGAACCCTGGCTTAATTCAGGAAGTGTCATTAATTTTCAGAAAGGATGATGAGATAATGATTGTATGTTATCTAACCTCAAGTTCCTTCAGCTATTAGAGTTAAATTTTCTCTCAGACCTCTATCCTTCAAGTGTGGATATATTCTTCTCCTTTCTAACAGGGTTGTTTAAGCAGAAAACGGTCACTAATGGCTGCATGCGAGCTTTCAACTGCTGTAAGTAGTTTATGATGTGCTTATGAATCTATATGATGAACTCGACCAAGTTCTGTTGTTGGATGTACAAATTAGAGTATGTCAGACGAGCTTATATTTGTGCACAAACTTCCATTTGATATTTAATCGAGAAGCATTAACCCTATGTCTAAATAAAACATAGATTAAGTCATATAGCTTGCATTCCCTGTAGGGTATTACTGGCATCATAGATGTTGCAGTTGGTTATTCAGCATGGGTGGAGAATGGCCTTCCGACAGAGCAGAAATAGCTTGTTAGACAATCCACATGCTTTCTTTAGGTCTGAATGGTACTCTTTTCCTTTCTGATCCAGTGTAGTTTTGTAGCATCGCAAAGGCGAGCAGGGTAATAAATGAGGTCCAGTAGCTGGTGGTGGTTAAACAAAAATGAACAAGTAAATGCATTTATGCGAAAAATTCATCTGCATCAAATTCATTCAAGCTTGTAAATGTGCCAAGCACCCTCATCAACTGTTAGGTCGGTTGTTTTGGATCAACCTGAAGAAAATGTTTTATTCTTTAGTTGTATCTGTTGTTCTTGTTATAGTTGTTTCGATTGTTTAAAGATTTGCATAATTCTCAAGGTCACTATGCTCAGTTACATGTTGGTAATCTTGCAATGTTTCAGAAGTTGATTCTGAGGTTTCAAATCTTGACCGTATGGTTTAGTATGGACCAACATTAGCAGGGCAGATCAAATACCGGTGTCGTAACATATAGCTTGATACAGTTCAATCTCATTTGCTTCTTTTGGTTATTGTATTCAATCATATCATATGGAACAAGTTGATATACTCTCTGGTGTATTAGTATCTGATGGTTGATCACATCAGATGGTTGCTTTATGTTATAGAAAATGGAAGGAAAAAAAAACTTATCAAGATGGGAATCTTTTGCCGACTCCCTTTACATGCTTCAATGCCATGCTTTGATGTTTACCTGCTTTCGTTTGTGTTCACTTAATCCTCTTCAACTACTTCTTGTGATCTGTTTCTTGCATGACATAAGACCTAATGGAGAGATCCATTCCCCAAAACTTGTAGGAACAGCTCAAAGCAATGTGCTTAAGAATTTGAAAGTTTTGTCTTACGGAAATTTGGACGGCATAAAACCTCCTGCAGCAAGTCAAGAAGGAGGTGTTGATCTCTGGAGCTGCAGCTTTCACGTTGGCTGGTAACCAGTAAAGCTTCCTACAACAACCAAGAGGATAGATGAGGTTACATTTGGAGAAGAAGAAGAAGAAGAAACTAAGCAGTTGCAGCAGCAACTCGGTCGAGTGGAAGAAAGCTGAAGGGATGAAAGAGTACTAAGATATTGGCACGGCTCAATCAGAGAACAAAGCATGAGGACTTTGCATTGCCCGAGGAGTGCATGCACTCTGAGTGAGCCGGGCCGACATCATAGTAACCATCTCAAGGTGATGTTATCCTCCTCCATTGTTACTGCACAAGAAGCATGCCTTTTCTTCTGTCCCTACAGGGAGAGCTGGAAGAAACGGAGCAAGTTTCTCTTCTCTATCTGCAGAGAAGATGGAAGCTTGAGACATGGAGGGCATGCAGAGAGAGAGAGAGAGAGAGAGAGGGGCGAGAGGTGGTGGAGGAAAGGACTCATGCGTCGGAATTTAAGGAGGTTGAAGGGTGGGGGTGGCATTTAAGTCTCCCGACAACTCGAGGAGGAAGACAGGCTGCAGCATTAATAGTAAACCTCTCTCTCTCTCTCTCTCTCATATATGCATCCAAATGGTACATCAAGTTCTCACTTCAACAGCTTTTGAGATTTAGCTTCTTCAGAAACGAAGTGGTGCCGTCTGACCAGAGAAGGCCACTACAAACACTATGGTAAAAATGAAGGACTGTATGTATATACTACCAAGTCTCCAATAGCTAAGACAAAAGAACATGTAATGATGTCGATGCTACTGAATGGTGAAATTAAAATTGATGCCATTTACTCGTGCATTAATTACTTGGAATTTTTTATGAATGCAGATGCAATAGAAATCAAGAAAAGTTATCTCTCTGCCAACAATTGCAGATTAGAACAAGCATTTATGGATCTCCAGAGTTTGCTTTGCTTCCCCAAGATATAACAGATGTACATTTAGTTCATTAATTTTATTTAACCTGCTAAAACATCATAACATGTTGGAATGTGGTGCAGTAGACATACAAGTCATAGCTCTGACATATGTGGCAATGAAGAACTTTCAGTACAATCCTTTATGATGCATGTGAAGTGAATGACTCATTGATGTCAATCCTAAGTTTGCCAACCTCATTCATTGTGACTCATGGAGGAAAAGCCCATATATATATATATATATATATATATATATATATATATATGGAGAGAGAGAGAGAGAGAGAGAGAGCACATATTCTGTATCACATTGTGTTGCATGCATGATGTGTGCAGATGATTAGAAAAGGATTGGAGTGGCTGTGGGAGGAAGAAAGATGAAATATCAAGCTGTAATAAACTCATGGTTCTAACTCTCAACAGGAAAAGGTGGAGCAGCAGAAAACAAAGGTTTGGAATGGCAGCAGATGGAGTAGATACGGCATGGGGATTGGAAGAGGAATAAATGAGGGGGAATCTTTGTCTGACGCACCACGCGGTAGTACACACCGAGATGAGATAGAGAGAGAGAGAGAGAGAGAGAGAGAGTGGGTAGCTCAGTGTCGCTTGTGATCTGTTTTGACTCCGAGAAATTAAACTCCCACCAACTACTGCGATTGTCCCTATCTGCTGCAATAGTGAAAGGGACTGCCATCTCAGTGAAGATGAAGACCTCGACTACATGCACAGTACGATCACCACTGAATCGTTCACCGGTTCTGATTTCGATTTTGATCGATTCGAAATGAACTATGATCACCTTAAGTGACATCAAATTTGATCTTACTACGCAACTAATGTTGGGAAATAAACGTGAAACACAAAGTCTGCTACATTTCCATCGGTCAACTCGTCTACCACATCATCGTTAAATCAAAATCTTCCCTGATTTATGCATCAATAACACTGTGATACAAACAAGAAGAAAAAGAAAAAAAACAATAAAATTTTCATCAATTTTCTCTCTTAATTACCAATACTGTGGCTTTGGGATGCTCTCTCTGCACAACGTTATGGTTCACCTGCAATCACATACAATAAAAATGTGACTGTTGTGGCTTTTCAGTGTGATTTCTGAGGTACAAGACATGTCATCACAACCAAAATTATATATTCTTTCCTAGTATCTTTTCTAACATGTATAATCTCAAGTGGTAAACATTCTTGAGTTCTTGATACTACTAGAGAAAGAAATCGGATGAGGGAATCTGGGTCCTAATCTCATTCACTCTTCGGTTGAGGCTACGCAGTGTTTGGATGTGAGGTTCATCCTCCTCGACTGCTATTATCTTGGCAAATTCTCCCTCCCCGAGATAGTCCACCACTCTGTTTGCAGCTTCTAATCCGGTCACATATGCTTTCTCCTGCCATGAGCCACGGGATGGTCATGCCGTTTCGATTCTCATGTTGTCTTTGTTTTCTCGATGTATTTTTCTCTTCTCACAGTAAGTTACAACACTTACCTTCGACCATGATCCGTGTCGGGTGACTATCCAGTCTCCAGCCATAAACAAGTTTGGAAACGTAGTCGAGCCGCGCAGCATGTGCTTGTAGGAACCTGCATATCAATTTAGCTCAAATGGGTTGCTCAAATGATCTAACAGAAAGAAGAGAAAAAAAAACAAAAACACAAAGACAGTAGCAATATCATTTATGGGTTGAAAGACTTGGAAAGTGGTAAACTTGACTTGCTGGGATAAAAACATGCATCGTATGGGGCCTGAACAATTTTTTTCACTTGGTTCTGATTACTTCATTGCTATATAAACAGATAAAGCAAGTTCGAAATGAAAAGTTACAAAGAAACACCCGGTTGGAGTCACCAGATATTAGATGTCAATAATATCAAAATTAAGTTTCATCGCATATTAGATGTCTTACAAGAATACGCAAACTTATCAGAGTATTAACGGAAGCATAAACAACTGGTCAGATGACCACAGGTTAAATTCCAATGTAATGAGTCCTAGGCTATCACAGGTGACACATAGCTTGGGTGATGAAATTGCTTCATCATAACCTGTTAAGTTTTGTAGTGGAGGATCATATATTCAAAATACTGCATCCCAACATGAAAGGAAGATCTTAATTCATTATAATGAAGGCTTTAAGTATGGGAGAGAGGGGGGGTTTCAGGTTTGGTACCTTAATACAGCACTACATAGCTGGTATGCCCCTGTGCCAGGGCAAAACAGGCAAAAATTGGCCTGACCGAGTAAAATTTCTCGCAGCGCTAACACATGTCATGGCAACAGTCCTCATAGAACGAAGCGAGTAGTGGAGCATATTTAGGAAGAGGAATTTGACATAACCTGAATTGCTGCTTAGAGGATAGGAAGATTGACCCGAAAGGGGGTATAGTATGGCTCTTGGTACAATATCTTGCACCATTTTTATCCTTCCAGAGTATAGCATAGACAAGATGCATTACAAACATTCCAGAATTTTGGTATCACAACATTACCTGGAAAGAAGTGAGTAACAGATTTGGCATGCCTGACTACATTTTGCTGCATCACAATGGCTTCTTTAAATTCTTCTACACAACCTGAAAGATATGCCACCACTTTTTTAACAATTTGTTCATCTTTTAATGGCAACAGCTGGTTGGCATAGTACTGCAGTGAACAAAACAAGCAGAGGTAAAATTTCTGGAAATTCAAAAACCCCAAACATTAAGACATAGTAGTTAGGTTATTGTATTCTCACTGCCAACTAAAGATGATATTTGCAATTTGGAACTCACAATTTCAGCCTCCAAAACTGTTGCCGGTTCATCTTGATATTCATCATATATTGAGTTCAAATCACAGAAAGTCCAGCTGATTGAATCATCAGATCCAAAGCAAATGTTGACTGCATTTGGAACTTTGACCTAGTAACTATGGAATCAGTGCAACTTCAAAATTCAAATGTATATGCTAAACTAGAAACAAAGAGGCATCATTGTTCACCTTCCTATCGAACCATAATTTAACAGAGATCACATCGATGGCAGCCAGGTTAAGAACGCTTAGGAATTCCTGTCGTGATTGTAGCACAGGACTACATGAAAATAAACAGTCAAGAAAAGAAAGGAACGAGAACTGCCACTTTGCTTTTGATAGAGCATTATGCGACAAAGAGTATAATTGAGCTGGCATTTAAAATACTGGCATTAAAGGTTCAAAATACAACAGAGATTTGCTTACGTGATAACACAGGACAACGACTAACTACATGATAAGAAACCCAGCAATCATTCTTTTTTCCTTTTTCTCCCTACTGTCTGATGATGACATGGTAATATCTTCCGTACCTGCTCAGAATAGTCGACTGGACAGTGGAGATACCAACTGCTAGGACAAATGCATCAGCCTTATATAGTTCTTGTCCACATACTAGTCCAGAGATGCAACCAGTATCTTCATTTATGATAAAATCCGTCACCCTTTTGTTTTCCCAAAACTTCAAGCCATTTAATCTCATTGACTCTAGCCATGGCAACAAAATTTTTTCTTTGACGGCTCCACGGCACCATGCAACGTCAAAATTTTGCTGTACAAGGGAAAAGAGTATAAGGTCTCTCAGAATCTTGTATGAGATTGTCATGAAAGATCTCACCTGTCAAGGCAATAATATGTACACTGTAGAAAGAAAACCTTGACATTTTGTTGACATAAATTCACCTGATGAGAAAGAATGTAGTAATAAAGCATTCCTAAGGTTGCAGCTGCACTACATTGCTCTGCGGGAGCAAACAAGCCAACATGAAGGAATGGCTCGAAAACCTCCCGGAAGAGCCTTTCTGAGCACCCAAATTGTTTAAGAAGTTCCCTTGAAGTCACTGCCATTTAAAATTCCTTGATCAAACTCTAGAATGTTTGATCCTCGGTACTTCATCATATATTAACAAAAAAATGCTCATAGCACAATTTGTAGCTCTCTATGTCACATGGGATATAGATGTTTCCCTCACTTGTATCATATCTTCTCCAAGCAGTATCGGTGTTGTCAAAGTCAACAACTGCATCATGAAGAAAACATTAGATGGTTGATAATCGTCAATGGTGAAAACAGAAGCATGACACCAATTCTGTCCTTTCTGACAAGATCAACCGTCATTAAAACATAAAGGACTACAATAAGTACCTGCAGATATAAGAGGAACTGAAGTTAATCGGTCCACCAAAGGAAGATTAAGAAACTGTATAAATATAAAAGTCAGTTTTAACAAGGAGAATATAAAGAAAAAGATCTATATTGACAATATTACTAGATCCCAGCAGCAAACTTAAGCTTATTCAAGGCATACTTCTGGGTATAATAGGGCTCCAAAGGGAGTTGGTAGCCGAGGTAGATCTTGAAATACAGGAAATTTGACCTGCATATTGGTGATCATAGACAAAGCTGTTGAAATAAGTATTCACTCCAGCACTGTCTAATTGAAAACACATGCTATAAAATCAAACCTACTTGTCTAACATACCAACAAGAGAGTATATAATACTTGTTCACAGTAATAGTATAGGTTCTTTCTCAAAACTGGGTGTTTAACCAGATATCAGATATCATTTCATGAGCAGTAATGTTACACAAAGGTCCTCACCACTATAAGTTATTCTAATAAAAATTCAAGGACCTTGAATGTCTGAGGACTTCACTGACTAATAAAGAGAGACATAATATGTGTAACCAGAAATGACGAACTAAAATATAAATATCACATTCAGTTTAGTTGCTGTTTAACACATTTAGAGTTTGAGAAGACAAAAGACCACTAGAGACTTCAAAATGCAACTCAAGAAATAGAAGAGATAAAAGCAACATGTGGACTCCATCAGATTTGGCATGATTAAGGTAGTACATGACTAAAGAGTACCTCCATGCCTTTTGAGGAGTAAAGGGCAGATCTCATCCAATTGGTAAAGCACTGGATTCCTAGTTCATCGATAGCAGACAATATGTTACGGTATGGACGCCAAAATCCTGCATGTTGGGATGTCAGTTTTCTCTTATGATAAGTGAAAAATCAACAAAAGTTGTAAATATTGTATGCCTTTCATTTAGAAGGAAGGTATCTGGAATTGTAAAAAGGTTGGATATCACTGAACACAAATAATTATTTTACAGTATACCCGCAACAACCTATTGCCAGCAAAAATTGCTGAAGATGCTAGGTGAGCTGTCCAATCAAGCAAGAGAGACTGAAAGAGAACGAATAAAAAAAGCACTAGAAAATAGACATAGCATCTCTTTTTTTTGTTCAAATGCTGAACTTGTTAAAAGTAGAAATATAAAATGCATGGGTGAAGTAGAAACTAGAAACGATCGTCATTCAACATTCTTACCAAGAAATATGGGTCCAACTAATAACATAACTCAGATAGTATGGAGAAAGCTCCATGGAAGTTGTGACAGATTCTGTATGACCAGTTGTTACTCTAGTGGACAAGCTAATGTAGGTGCTGTTGAGAATTGATTCATGGTAGTTACATAGGTAGTTAACATGTTTAGAAGTAGTGGCTCATGTTTAGGAGTTGTGGAGGTAGTTTAAGAGTTAGTGGGGGTAGTTATTAATCATGGGTGAGATAGTGGGATGAAGAAAGTGGTGTGAGGTAGTTATTATTATGTCCTATAAATAGGACCTTAAAGAATGAAGTAAGAGAACAGAGAGTGTGTGAAGAGAAGAAATTTTATGCATTTGGAGATAATCTTGTAAGTGTTCTTGTTCTTTTACCTCCTGTTTAATACTACGTCGTTTTCTTGATTAAAAGCGTTTTCGTTAATTGGATCGTAGTATTCTATTTTATCGTTTCCTTGCTCCTCCTTCCCCAACATTTGTGGTATCAGAGCCTTGTTTTAATTTGAACTGGGCATTATGGCTTTTAATGGCAATTCTATGTCTCAACCCTTTATTCCCATCTTCTCGGGCAAATCCTATGAATTTTGGAGTATCAAATGAAGACTCTATTTAAGTCTCAGGATCTTTGAGACTTGATAGAGAATGGATATGCAGATCCAGATGAAGAAACCAGGCTGAGGGAGAATAGAAAGAAGGACTCAAAGGCATTGTTTTTCATTCAACAAGCTGTGCATGAGACAATCTTCTCAAGAATTGCAGCAGCGACAACCTCAAGACAAGCTTGGCTGATACTTCAAAATGAATTTCAAGGCTCATCGAGGGTGATCATGGTAAAACTTCAAACCCTTCGCCGTGAGTTTGAAATTTTGTTTATGAAAAACAATGAATCAGTGCAAGATTTTCTTTCTCGAGTGACTGAAATTGTTAGTCAAATGAAATCCTATGGTGAACATCTACATGATTAAATAATTGTTGCAAAAGTTTTGAGAAGTTTAACTCCGAAATTTGATCATGTTGTTGCGACAATTGAAGAGTCAAAGGACTTATCTACTTATTCATTTGATGAACTAATGGGTTCCTTGCAAGCACATGAAGCAAGGTTGAACAGGTCACTTGAAAAAAGTGAAGAAAAAACATTTCAGGTTAAGGGGGAGTCTTCTACTTCAAAAGAAGACAAAGCAACAGGAAGAGGACGTGGCAGAGGAGGATTTCGTGGTAGAGGAAATGGAAGAGGAAGAGGAAAAGGACACTTTGATGGGCATGATGAAAGACAATCAAACTATGATCAGAAAAACTACAAGAGTAGAATTCAATGTCACTATTGTAAGAAGTTTGGTCATATGAAGGCAGATTGCTGGAAAAGAGAAAAGCAAACAAGCTATGTGGAAGAAAATGAAGACAATAGTAAGTTGTTTATGACTCATTCACAAGTTAATTATATCTCAAATGACATTTGGTTTTTGGATAGTGGATGTTCTAATCATATGTCAGGCATAAGATCAATATTTAGAGATATTGATGAAACTCACAAGTTGAAAGTTAAACTTGGAGATAGCAAGCAAATCCAAGTAGAAGGAAAAGGAACAATTGAGGTAAAGACAAATTAAGGGAAGGTAAAACACCTTGATAATGTTTTCTATGTTCCTAGCTTATCACATAACTTATTGAGTGTTGGACAATTGATAGATATTGGATATTCAGTTATATTTGATGATGGTTCATGCACTATTAAAGATAAGAAATCTGGTTTGATTATAGCAAATGTTTGCATGACGCAAAATAAGATGTTTCCAATTGATGTTTCAAATATTGAGAAACATGCTCTTGTTGCAAATCAAAAGAATGAGACAAATTTATGGCATTTGAGATATGAACACCTTAACATTAAAGGTTTAAGGTTGTTAAATCAAAAAGAAATGGTTTATGGATTGCCTAAAATTAATACACTTGACGTATGTGAAGGATGTATTTATGGCAAACAAAGTAAAAAATCATTTTCTGTTAGAAAATCATTGTCTTGAATTAATTCATGCTGACTTATGTGGACCTATAAATACAAAATCATTTGGGGGAAGTCGATATTTTCTGTTATTTACTAATGATTATAGCTGCATGAGTTGGGTATATTTTCTGGAATTGAAATCTGAAGCATTTGATAACTTTCGAAAATTCAAGGCACTTGTAGAAAGGCAAAGTGGTAAATGCATAAAGACACTTCGGACAGATAGAGGTGGTGAATTTATGTCTAATGAGTTTAATTCCTTTTGTGAAGAAAATGATATTCGCAGGGAATTGACAGCACCATATACACCGGAGCAAAATGGTGTAGCTGAACGTAAGAATCGAACTGTTGTCGAAATGACAAGAAGTTTGCTTAAAGGAAAGCATCTTCCGAATCAGTTTTGGGCAGAAGCAGTTGCAACAGCAGTTTATTTGTTGAATATTTCACCGACAAAGGCTGTTATGAATCGAACTCCTTTTGAAGCTTGGTATGGTATAAAGCCAACTGTAAGCCATCTAAGAATTTTTGGTTGTATTGCTTATGCTTTGGTAAATTCACAAAATCATCATAAGCTTGATGAAAAATCAGAAAAATGCATCTTAATTGGATACTCTGCACAATCCAAAGCATATCGATTATATAATCCTGTAAATGACAAAGTTATTATTAACAGAAATGTTGTATTTGATGAAAGGGCAAGTTGAAATTGGGAGATTAATGAAGGTGATGCATAAATTCGTGTTCCAGCAGAACTAGTTACTCCACCAAATCAAGTGACAGATCCTGCTCCAACAAGATCAACGTCAACCTCACCCAGTAGCAGTTCAAATTCAGCAAATGATTCCTCAGATGAAACCCCTCCAGGAAGGTTTAGATTACTAACAGAGATTTATGATTCAACATTTGCTTTATTTATTTCAAATCCTATAAGTTTTGAGGAAGCAGTTGAAAAAAAGGAATGACAAAAAGCAATGAAGGAGGAAATCAAGTCAATTGAGAAGAATGAAACTTGGGAGCTAATGGATCTACCGAAAGAAAAGAAAGCTATTGGTTTGAAATGGGTGTACAAAACAAAGTATAATGCAGATGGAAGTATCCAGAAGCATAAGGCTCGGCTTGTAGTAAAAGGATATTCGCAGCAACAAGGTATTGATTTTGATGATACTTTTTCTCCAGTTGCTAGATTCGAAACCGTGAGAACCTTTTTGGCTTTAGCTGCTTATTTGAGTTGGCCTGTTTATCAATTTGATGTGAAATCTACGTTTTTAAATGGAGATTTACAAGAAGAGGTTTTTGTTACTCAACCTGAAGGTTTTTTGGTTAAAGGACATGAAGAAAAGGTATATAAGCTAAAGAAAGCACTTTATGAGCTTAAATAAGCTCCAAGAGCATGGTACAGTAAAATTGATTGTTATTTTCATCAAAATGGATTTAAAAGGAGTGATAATGAACCTACCCTTTATCTAAAGAAGGAAGGTGAACATAGTATTCTTATGGTTTGCCTTTATGTTGATGATATTATATATATGGGTTCATCTGACTCTGTTGTGGCAGAATTTAAAAAATGCATGATGAATAAGTTTGAAATGTCAGATCTAGGTTTACTGCATTATTTTCTTGGGTTGGAGGTGAAGCAAGGATCAGATGGAATTTTTATTTCACAAAGAAAGTATGCAATGGATCTGCTCAAAAAATCTAATATGATTAAATGCAAAGCTGCAGCTACACCCATGAATGTAAATGAGAAATTGAAACTTGAAGATGGTACAGGTTTGACAAATGCAAGATACTACAGAAGTTTAGTTGGAGGTTTGATCTATCTAACTCATACTCGTCCAGATATTACATTCTCTGTTGGTGTAGTATTTAGGTTCATGCAAAGCCCAAGTAAACATCATCTTGGAGCTGTTAAAAGAATTCTACGTTATATTGCTGGAACTATAAATTATGGAATATGGTATTCTCATAATTTTAAATATAAATTATTTGGTTTTACTGATAATGATTGGGCAGGAGATTTGGATGATAGAAAAAGTACTTCAGGCAATATTTTTAGCCTTGGATCAAGAGCTATATCATGGAGTTCAAAGAAGCAAGCAACAACTGCATTGTCGACATCGGAAGCAGAGTATGTAGCTGCAACATCAACAGCATGTCAAGCTATATGGCTTAGAAGACTTCTTGAAGATCTTCATCAAAAACAAATAGATGCAACCGAAATATTTTGTGACAACAAATCTACAATTGCACTGGCAAAAAATCGCACATTTCATGGAAGAACGAAGCATATAGAGATACGCTATCATTTCATCCGAGATCTTGTAGCAGATGGAGCTATAACAATGAAGTACTGTGGCACGGATGAACAAATTGCAGACATTCTCACCAAGTCGTTTCCCGTTAAGAAACATATTTATTTTATGTCTCAAATTGGTGTATGTAACTATGAATCAAGGGGGAGTGTTGAGAATTGATTCATGGTAGTTACATAGGTAGTTAACATGTTTAGAAGTAGTGGCTCATGTTTAGGAGTTGTGGAGGTAGTTTAAGAGTTAGTGGGGGGTAGTTATTAATCATGGGTGAGATAGTGGGATGAAGAAAGTGGTGTGAGGTAGTTATTATTATGTCCTATAAATAGGACCTTAGAGAATGAAGTAAGAGAGCAGAGAGTGTGTGAAGAGAAGAAATTTTATGCATTTGGAGATAATCTTGTAAGTGTTCTTGTTCTTTTACCTCCTGTTTAATACTACGTCGTTTTCTTGATTGAAAGCGTTTTCGTTAATTGGATCGTAGTATTCTATTTTATCGTTTCCTTGCTCCTCCTTCCCCAACAGGTGCAACTTGAGGTCAAGGCAAATCTAATCAAGATAGGATCAATAGGAATTGACCATAAAACACGAATTCAAGGATTTTATGTTGGGTGAAGCAACCAAGCCTATCTTGGCTTGGATCTGTAGAACTCATGGGATTGATGTGGCATGAGACCTATCCCAATCAATGCATACTAATCTCATTCGGAAGTGTTGTAGGCACATCCTTGATATAATACAGGATGCCACACTAATACCCAGGTTGGCTAGCACAAAACGGTTGATGCCTCTCAAGATTAGCATTTTTTGGATGAAAGCGTTCAAGGTTTATACCCAGGATAACTAGTCGGTTGACAAGAACATTCAAGGATTATACCTATCCTTGAGCTCCCTCGCTAACTCAAAGTGCACAAGTTAAAAACACTGATAAGCTATATCTTCGTAGATAGCCCTTAAGATCCAAAAATTTGTGCATATGTGATCTTAATCCGTTCTGTCAGTCCTTGCACATAAGAGATCTATTCAGAAATATATCTATCTTTACGCCATCACACACGAGATGGGTTTTGATGCACCTTAGAGTTTGCAGATAGAGTAACGCAATTAAAGAGAAACCATCTGCAACTCCACTATCTTTTCTGGACAGTCTAAGCTAAAGGGGTAAATGACAAGTATTTCTTATAGTGATGCTGACTCGCTTGTACCGTGAGCATCTGTCTACCTGAAGTTATTTGTTCATGTTGTTCTTCAGGTAAGTTCTCCTTAATCTCTCTCATGTACTTTTGGTCTCTCATAAATCAAACAATATCTACTTCTTTTCGAAATAACTGAATATGACTAATGAGCAATGATACAACCACATTACCCTCTTTAAATTCTAGATAGCAGAACAATTTTGAAAAGGATAAGATCGAAGGAAAGCAATGTTTGTGGAGGAGATGGAGATTGGGCTCTTAGAACTTTCCAGATGACAAAAGCCCATCATCAAGAAGGAGTGCGATCAAGGACGACTGAGAAATTGCATATATGGCTGGCTTGGAATCATCAAAGGCAATAGCTTGGGAGTGATTTCCGATTCATTCCAATTCAAGCTTGGGGGATTTCAACAAGAGTCAACTCATAATTACATTGGAATGATGGAATGAAGCACAGGTTGACGCACACACACGGTAGAATATGTTGGGGAAGGAGGAGCAATGAAACGATAAAACAAAATACTACGATCCAATTAACGAAAATGCTTTCAATCAAAAAAATGACATAGTATTAAACATGAGGTAAAAGAACAAGAACACTTACAAGATTATCTCCAAATGCACACACTCTCTCCTCTGCACTCTTGCTTCATTCACTAAGGTCCTATTTATAGGACATAATAGTAACTATCTCACACCATTTCCTTCATCCCACTATCTCACCCATGATAAATAACTACACCCACTAACTCCTAAACTACCTCCACAACTCCTAAATATGAGCCAGTACTCCTAAACATGTTAACTACCATGAATCAATTCCCAACACTCCCCCTCGATTCATAATTATATATACCAATTTGAGACATAAAATAAACATGCTTCTGAACTGGAAGTGACTTGGTGAGAATATCTGTAACTTGTTCATCCGTGTCACAAATACTTCATGTTATGGCTCCATTTGCTACAAACCGAGTCTTATGCTTTTGGATATTTCCATATGCATTATACTTTGTTTTGAACACCCATTTCGATCCAAAAGCTTTCTTTTCTCTCGGTTGATCCATTAGCTCCCAGATTTCATTCTTCTTAATTGACTTGATTTTCTCCTTCATTGCTTTTCGACATTCCTCAACAGTTTCTTCAAAACTTATAGGATCTAAAATAGATAAAGCAAATATTGAATCATAAATCTCTGTTAGTGATCTAAACCTTCCTGGAGGGGTTTCATCTAAGGAATCATTTGCTGTTTGAACTGCTACTAGGTGAGGTTAACGATGAACTTGTTGGAGCATGATCTGTCACTTGATTCCGTGGAGTGACTAATTCTGCTAGAATACGAATTTGTATTTCACCTTCATTGATCTCCCAATTCCAACTTGTCATTTTATCAAATACAACATTTATGTTAATAATAACTTTGCCACTGATAGGATTATACAATCGATATGCTTTGAATTGTAAGGAATAACCAATTAAGATACATTTTTCTGATTTTTCATCAAGCTTATGATGATTTTGTGAATTTACCAAATCATAAGCAATACAACCAAAAATTCTTAGATGGCTTACAATTAGCTTTATACCATACCAAGCTTCAAAAGGAGTTCGATTTATAACAGCATTTGTCGGTGAAATATTCAACAAATAAACTGTTGTTGCAACTGCTTCTACCCACAACTGATTCGGAAGATGCTTTTCTTTAAGCAAACTTCTTGTCATTTCGACAACAGTTCGATTCTTACGTTCAGCTACACCATTTTGCTTCGGTGTATATGGTGCTGTCAATTCCCTGCGAATATCATTTTCTTCACAAAAAGAATTAAACTTATTAGACATAAATTCACAACCTCTATCTGTTCGAAGTGTCTTTATGCATCTACCACTTTGCCTTTCTACAAGTGCCTTGAATTTTCGAAAGTTATCAAATGCTTCAGATTTCAATTCCAGAAAATATACCCAACTCATGAGGCTATAATCATTAGTAAATAATAAAAAATATCTACTTCCCCCAAATGATTTTGTATTCATGGGTCCACATAAGTCAGCATGAATTAATTAAAGACAATAAGATGCTCTTCATGGTTTTCCAACAGGAAATGATTTTTTACTTTGTTTGCCATAAATACATCCTTCACATACATCAAGTGTATTAATTTTAGGCAATCCATAAACCATTTCTTTTTTATTTAACAACCTTAAACCCTTAATGTTAAGGTGTTCATTTCTCAAATGCAATAAATTTATCTCATTCTTTTGATTTGCAACAAGAACATATTTCTCAATATTTGAAACATCTTATTTTGCGTCATGCAAACATTTACTATAATCAAGCCAAATTTCTTATCTTTAATAGTACATGAACAATCATCAAATATAACTGAATATCCAACATCCATCAATTGTCCAACACTCAACAAGTTATGTGATAAACTAGGAACATAAAAAACATTATCAAGGTGTTTTACCTTCCTTTGATTTGTCTTCACCTCAATTGTTCCTTTTCCTTCTACTTGAATTTGCTTGCTATCTCCAAGTTTAACTTTCAACTTGTGAGTTTCATCAATATCTCTAAATATTGATCTTATGCCTGACATATGATTAGAACATTCACTATCCAAAAACCAAATATCAGATATCATTAACTTGTGAATGAGTCATAAACAACTTACTATTGTTTTCATTTTCTTCCATATAGCTTGCTTGCTTTTCTCTTTTCCAGCAATCTGCCTTCATATGACCAAACTTTTTACAATAGTGATATTGAATTCCACTCTTGTAGTTTTTGTGAGCTTAGTTTGATTGCCTTTCATCATACCCATCAAAGTGTCATCTTCCTCTTCCTCTTCCATTTTCTCTACCACGAAATCCTCCTCTGCCACGTCCTCTTCCTGTTGATTTTTTGTCTTCTTTTGAAGTAGAAGACTCCCCCTTGACCTGAAATGTTTTTTCCTCACTTTTTTCAAGTGACCTGTTCAACCTTGCTTCATGTGCTTGCAAGGAATCCATTAGTTCATCAAATGAATAAGTAGATAAGTACTTTGACTCTTCAATTGCCGTAACAACATGATCAAATTTCGGAGTTAAACTTCTCAAAACTTTTGCAACAATTATTTGATAATGAAGATATTCACCATAGGATTTCATTTGACTAACAATTTTAGTCACTCGAGAAAGATAATCTTGCACTGATTCATTGTTTTTCATAAACAAAATTTTAAACTCACGGCGAAGGGTTTGAAGTTTTACCGTAATCACCCTCGATGAGCCTTGAAATTCATTTTGAAGTATCAACCAAGCTTATCTTAAGGTTGTCGTTGCTGCAATTCTTGAGAAGATTGTCTCATGCACATCAAAGTGTCATCTTCCTCTTCCTCTTCCTCTTCCTCTTCCATTTTCTCTACCACGAAATCCTCCTCTGTCACGTCCTCTTCCTGTTGATTTTTTGTCTTCTTTTGAAGTAGAAGACTCCCCCTTAACCTTAAATGTTTTTTCCTCACTTTTTTCAAGTAACCTGTTTAACCTTGCTTCATGTGCTTGCAAGGAACTCATTAGTTCATCAAATGAATAAGTAGATAAGTACTTTGACTCTTCAATTGCCGTAACAACATGATCAAATTTCGGAGTTAAACTTCTCAACTTTTGCAATAATTATTTGATCATGAAGATGTTCACCATAGGATTTCATTTGACTAACAATTTTAGTCACTCGAGAAAGATAATCTTGCACTGATTCATTGCTTTTCATAAACAAAATTTTAAACTCACGGCGAAATGTTTGAAGTTTTACCGTAATCACCCTCGATGAGCCTTGAAATTCATTTTGAAGTATCAACCAAGCTTATCTTGAGGTTATCGTTGCTACAATTCTTGAGAAGATTGTCTCATGCACATCAAAGTGTCATCTTCCTCTTCCTCTTCCATTTTCTCTACCACGAAATCCTCCTCTGCCACGTCCTCTTCCTGTTGATTTTTTGTCTTCTTTTGAAGTAGAAGACTCCCCCTTAACCTGAAATATTTTTTCATCACTTTTTTCAAGTGACCTGTTCAACCTTGCTTCATGTGCTTGCAAGGAACTCATTAGTTCATCAAATGAATAAGTAGATAAGTACTTTGACTCTTCAATTGCCGCAACAACATGATCAAATTTCGGAGTTAAACTTCTCAAAACTTTTGCAACAATTATTTGATCATGAAGATGTTCACCATAGGATTTCATTTGACTAACAATTTTAGTCACTCGAGAAAGATAATCTTGCACTGATTCATTGCTTTTCATAAACAAAATTTTAAACTCACGGCGAAGGGTTTGAAGTTTTACCGTAATCACCCTCGATGAGCCTTGAAATTCATTTTGAAATATCAACCAAGCTTATCTTGAGATTGTCGTTGCTGCAATTCTTGAGAAGATTGTCTCATGCACAGCTTATTGAATGAAGAATAATGTCTTTGAATCCTTCTTTCTATTCTCCCTCAGCTTGGTTTCTTCATCTGGATCTGCATATTTATTCTCTATCAAGTCCCAAAAATCCTGAGACTTGAATAGAGTCTTCATCTTGATACTCCAAAATTCGTAGGATTTGTCCGAGAATATGAGAATAAGGAGTTGAGACATAGAATTGTCATTAAAAGTCATAATACCCAATTCATATTGAAACAAGACTCTGATACCACAAATATTGGAGAAGGAGGAGCAAAGAAATGATAAAACATAATAATACGATCTAATTAACGAAAACGCTTTCAATCAAGAAAACGACGTAGTATTAAACATGAGTTAAAAGAACAAGAACACTTACAAGATTATCTTCAAATGCATATACTCTTTTCTCTTCACTCTTGCTTCATTAACTAAGGTTCTATTTATAGGACATAATAATATCTATCTCACACTCAATTATGATAAATAACTACTCCCACTAATTTCACAACTCCTAAACATGAGCCACTACACATGAGTCACTACTCCTAAACATGTTAACTACCATGAATCAATTCTCAACACTCCTAAACATGTTAACTATCATGAATCAATTCTCAATAAAAATGAATCGGATGGATGGATCGATTGGAAAGGCGCAGCAACGTTTCCGTGAAACGTGTAGCATCAAGGCAAAGCGTACCTCTGATGCCGATTTCTTCGGCGGGGCCGCTTCCGGATTCGAGGAGGGTGACATCAAAGCCCTGGGGCCAAGAAACCAAGAGAAGTGACGCTAAAATAGGATCCAACACAAAGAAGTCTTCGTGGATCTTCTTGAGGACCCACGGAGAAGAACCCGCTGGAGGGAAGGAGCAAGTACGGACCTGCTTGCAGAGGTGGTGAGCGGAGGCGAGGCCGGCCCAGCCGGCACCGACGACCACCACCTTCTTCCGGCTGTCGGCGTGCGGAGCGGGGCCGGAGGAGGGGGCGGAGACGTCAGCTCGTGTGCGGTGCCTTGGCCTCGGGAAGGGGGCCAGGAAGCGTGCCGCTGTGAAGACAGTAGAACCAGAGGCCCACATATCGCTCGACGCTCGCTCGCTCCCGCTCTCTGCTATCGCCCTCTCGGTCTTCGTACTTGTTGGTCTCTCTCTTTTCGTTTTGTGGGCGTACTAAAGCCCACGCGAGCCACCGGTGGCATCGACTCTACCACGTCGAAGAATGGATGATATGATTTTGAATGAACGGGTGTCGATATGACACGTAGAAGCAAATCATGGATAGAGCACCCGCGTATCGGAACAGAAGGCGTGCGGCAATTTTAGTGTTTTATTTTATACGAAAACTTGATGTTTAGTTATTAATTATGGTCTATCATCATGGATCATTTAATTTTTTATAATGTATTTTATATTTAAAATAATTTTTATAATTTTAAAAATATAATATATAAGTGACTTCCGTCGAATGTAAGTTAACAAATGTTTTAGTCTATTTACATGATATACTAACTTGTAATAAATTATTATAATAGTATATAATTTAAATTTAAAAAATATATTTTAACTCCTATGATTTTGACCATAAACCATTTAAGTCATTCTAGTTTTCCTCATATGTAAAATAATCATTATATTTTTCAAAAACATAACATATAAATTTCTGTCATCATCCTGACTTAAAAAATATTACTAATTCACAATAAATCATTAATAATTATATAATTTAAATTAAAAAATAAAACCACCATCATAATTGAATGAGACGTCATAGTGGAAGTGACTACTAGCAATAACATCAAGTCATTGATGCTGCCTAGCAAGACATCATAGACATATAGTCTCTCCCGTGCTAACGACAAGCTTAAAAGTTTCTAATCCTACATTATGTGAATGCATGTCAACCAATATAACAATTGACACACAAATGCTCTATTGATCCCTCTTCCTCCGTCTTGGCATCTTCATCCTTATCCCTTGTCACTTTGATCTCTCATGTACCCCCACCCACTACACCTATGACATGATGATTCAGTTTTCCCTTATCTTCGCCTCTAGGCTCTCTCTTACCTCTGTCTCTTCACCTTTGTCCACTATTATGACCTCTGTCACTCTCTCTTACTCGATAAGACAAAATTTTTTTTACTTAAATTATATATATTATTATATTAATGAATTATTATGAATCAATAAGTAGATTCTAATATTTATTAGCTCAGACTAATATAAAAGATTTTATACTATATTTTTATATATATATATGAATTATCTTAAACACAAGTAAAAATATAAGAGATTAAGTGATCTATGATCAAAACTATAGGGACTAAAATAATTTTTTTTAATTTAATATATATTATCAAATTTAATAATTTATTATGAGTTAACATATCAGATAATTAATATCCAATATTTTTTAACTCAAATTTGACCAAAAAAATTATATATTATATTTTAAAATATAAAAAAAATTAAATATAAAAAAATTATAAAATTTTAAGTGATACATGATTAAAATACCATGGATTAAAAATGAAACTTAACCCTATTATGTATTTAAAAAAAAAGTACGCTCACGTTAAATTCATGGCATTTAAACTAACAGTGGTTTCTGAGATGTAGTCATAGGAAGGGTTGCCATTAGTTCCTGCCTTGTGAAGTCAACCACATTCATTTGCTTTTGTCTTCCAAACCACTGGCGACGTTATTGTTCCAAGGGATGGTATGCATTAGGTTGGTGCTTATTTGCTGTCATTACTACGTCTGATCTCCACATAATAATTCTATATTTCACTTGCTTTGACAGAAATCATATAATCTTGTGGTCTAAACCTATTACTGTCACACAAACACATATATTTATATTCATTGATGAAAAGAGAGAACATAATCGATGACAAGAACTAAATACAGTATTTATTTACCCGTAACTCAATCACAAATCCTACGGAATCAAATCGAAGAAGAAAATGGTGTGTTCCTTTCCTATTAAAGAATAGGCAAAGAGGAGGAGAGAGAGAGAGAGAGAGAGAGAGAGAGAGAGGAAACTGCAGCGTTCTCAAGCAGACAAGACCACCTGAAGGGGGCCCGAAGGCGGACGAGAAGGGTGGAGGTAAGCGCGGCAGAGGGGGCAGTCCGGGTGGGCCGAGAGCCAGCGGTCGGCGCAGGGTCGATGGAAGGCGTGGCGGCAATCGGGCAGCACCCGCGCCGCCTGCCCTGCCTCGATGTCCTCCAGGCACACCGCGCACTCCTGACCGGCCACCACATCGCCGTCCGCCGCCCCGCCGAGGCGCTCCAGTTCCGCCGTCGACAACCCCTTCCCGCCCTTCTCCCCCTCCCCGTTCTGCAGCATCGACGACCACAGAATGCACATGTACACCATGAACACCACGCCGATCCCGAAGCACATCAGAAACATTGCAACGAACAGAAACAACAGTACCATCATATCTCTCTCTCTCTCTCAGACACACACAGGATGGAAACAATGAAACAGCGAAGAAAGCAGGTTCTCTCTTTTTGGCAGGTGCAGTGGTCAGACTGACGGGAACGGAAGAGGGAGGACAGATTGCACGGCCTGGATCGACCGATGGATGGGTTCGGGACAGCACTAGCTCAGAGGAAGAGGAGGAGGAGAAGGTGGAGGAACGGGAAGTGCAGATCGGCAGGCGGAGCCGATTCGCCGTAGGAAGACTTTGAGGGGTGGGACTTCTGCGTCCCTCTCGCCCCTCTCGTGCATCCGACTCACGTTCCTCACGAGGAACGAAGAAACGACAGCGAGGTGGGCTCGGCCGCGAAATGTTAACGTGTCGCGTCAGGCGGTGCGCGTTATGACGCTTCCGTATTCTGATGGAGGCGAGAGAGGTGGGTGCTGTCCGGGTGGGACATTCCGAATCCGGTGCCTTCTCTTGGACTCGCGTTGCCTGATCGAGGACCGACGCCCGAGACGACGAAAGGGCGTGAGCCACGCGTCTCAATCAAGACAGGAAGCACGTATGACGTAATTCATGACATCGACGGAGACGTGTGGGTCCCCTGTCATTATGACGACGACAAACCCTAGTTGACGTGTGGGCAAAGCACTTTTCAGAGGAGCCGAACAATCCTTGACCTTTGTTGTGAATTCATAAATTATTTATAATATCAAATTAATCTTTCAATTATTTGATAATCAAATTATTATTCTATCATCTATCATCGGAGATCACCTCAACGACTTCCTGTTATCACTATATCATTATTGTTAGCTGGATAGTAATAAACGTAAAATTATTACTCATTATTTTGATTACCCTCTTCATGCATCCACGTGGGATATAACATATATCCTAATTTTTCATTTTATGGAGGTTTCGAATCGTCACGACACAGTCAACATGATACACCAACTCAGTGCTAAACTGAGTTGTCTAATACCCGCTCAGGCGTAGCCATGCATCCAGTCATGTACGAAGTAGGAAACAACGTCGAACAATTTAGACGGCGTCTACACCCAATGCATAGACCAGCCGCTTGAGACACCAACGAACATTAAACACTCACGAGTGTTGATGCCGACGACTATAAAGCCACCTTGTACGTTAACCTCATAGGGCAGGTATAAATGTCACCCCCAGGAATAGTAATGAGAGACAACTCGCACCCACTCCACAGGTCTTTGGTTGTGTTCCTCTATGGCGTTTTTTTTATGATCTACAGTGGTTCTTGAGATGCTAGTTATTTTTCTTTCTACTTCTTGACTTTGCAATAGGTCTCTGTTCCTTTTTCTTTATGCTTCGCATCATATGGTTCGATTCAAGTTGGTGCTTGTCGTTATTTCTCCTTATGCTCCTAGATTATATAATGTTAAAGAATATAATATAATAGAATGTAATAGTCAGCACACTTGATTTCTTGATTTAGTATCTATTTATACATGTTAATAAGAAGGATTTATCTTAATTGATCAACGAGATCTCCTCGTTCAATTTGGAAAAAAAAAATGATCTTTTGACATGTCCACACAAGATTGAGCTACTGTCAAGGACGCTAATATTAGATCGATGTAATGAAAATAGTTTACGACGAGAGGCTTCGTGAATGAGCCTACTAGTTGATCAAACCGTATATACATGATAAACACGGAGCTGATGGCCGATAACTTGATCTCACACGAAATAGAAGTCGATAGTAACATGTTTCATGTGGGAGTAGAATACTAGATGAATGCAAAAGTAAGTAGCACTGACATTATCACAATATATGGCAAGAGTAAGGGTAGAGGTAACGTTAAGCTCTTTGAGCATATTCGTGATCTAATTGAGTTATGCAGTAGTAGTGGCAATGATACGATATTCAACTTCAATTGTAGACCAAGCAATTATCTTTTGCTTCTTGGAACTCCAACTAATCATATTAGCACCAAGAAAAATAAGATACCCTGATGTGGAAGTTCTATCATCAATATGCTCTACCCAATCAACATAAGCAAAAGCATGAAGATCAAGGGGGGAGTATTTGTGAAGAAAGATGCCATGATCGAGGGTCACCTCAAATATCTCAGAATGCATTTGACTCCAACCCAATGTATAGTAGATGACTGATACATGAATTGTGATAATTTATTGACTATAAATGAGATGTCTGGACGGGTAAGAGCTAAATTCTATAAGGAGTCAACTACTTGTCGATACTGAGTAGGATCTGTAACAGGACTACTATCATATAACTTGAGTAATTCACTGGTAGATAGGGGAGTTGTAACCTCTTTCACGTCCTGCATGTTTGTTTTAGATAATAAATCTTGAATATGATTTCTCTATAAGAGAAAGAGTCCTGTAAATGTTGTTTCCACGCCTAGAAAGTAGCTCAAGTCGCCAAGATTATTTAAGAGAGAAGCGATCTACCAATTGCTTGATGAATGTTTGAACTTCCATAAGATATATCACCTGTGACAATAATATTATCCATATAAACTAAAAGATAGATAATGTCTTCATATTGTTGGCATAGAAATAATGAGACATTAGACTTAGAGTTGATGAAGCTAATGGAAGATAAGAATAGGTCAAGTTCAATATACCAAGCTTATAGAGCCTTATAGATAATGGTTTTTTAGAGTTTACAGACATGTCATGGATACTGATGATGTATAAGGTCAGGAGGTTGCTCCATAAAAATGTCTTCAGTGAGAGTCCCTTGTAAAAAGACATTGTTAACATCTAATTATCGTAAGCATTAGCCTTTGGAGACCGTTAGTCTTAGGATAAGTTAGATTGTGGTAGGTTTGACAACAAAACTGAATGTCTTTGTGAAATCAACACTAAGTCTTTGATAAAATCTTTTGGCCATGAGGCGTGCTTTATATCAAACAATTGAACCATCGAGGTTCCACTTAATTCGAAAAATTCACTTACACCTGATGATGTTTTGTATGAGATGAGAGGGAATAAGATTTCATGTAGAGTTATGAAGGAGAACATCATATTCCTCTTAAATGGCTTTACGCCAATGTGAAGATTTTTTGTCATGATAAATGATGTTGGTTCAATATATTTGGGTAAAGATTTTATGCTAGCATGTAAGTCAAGAACATGATGATATTTAAAAACACTACTTTTGGAGCGGGTTTGCATGGGATGCCCGGGGCTATGATATTATTAGATGGTAAAGGCGAAAGGTCATCAAGGTTTGAGTCAGGCTATGGGACATCAGGAGCTCCGAGTCTAGGTGAAGGCAATGGTTGTGTTGTCATGGGCAATGGTTCAGTAACAGGAGGAACTTGTGGAGAATTGGAAGAGGGAGGAAGGAGCTATGAAACAGAAGTATCAAGAGTAAGTGGATCCAAAGAAAAAGGACTAGAAGATGTGTTTTGAGGATCGATTGATGGGGTTGAAGGTGTATTATAGTAATCCATGGATACGACATGAGGCTTATTATTATGAAAAGGAAAGATAGACTCCACAAAAGTAACGTGTCATGAAATAAAGATTTTATTAGTATGAGGGTCATAGTATCGGAAGGTATTATGTTTAAGAGAGTACCCAATGAAAACACAAGATCGAGATCTAGATTGTAACTTATGTGAGGCATAGAGACGTAACCAAGGATAATACAAACAACCAAATACTTTGAGTGTTTGCAGATTATGATATTTATGAAATAACTTTTTAAATGGTGATTGATATTCTACGACATGAGCAGACATACGATTAATGAGGTAAATTACAGTTTAAAAAGCTACTAACAAAAAAGTTAGTGGCATTGAGGCTTGATGTAGAAGTGTTAAATCGGTTTCAATGATATGTCGATGTTTACATTCGATAAAGTTGACTAGTTGAGGAGTATATGAGGGTGACATGAGATGTTGAATGTCGTAAGCGGACAAATAAGATGCAAGGGCTTGATATTCACCCCCACGATCAGAATAGACTGTTCTAATTATGTCTGAAAGAAGTTCTCGACCAATTTTTCAAAATTAGAAAAGACTTTAAGGACTTCAGACTTATGATGGAGAGGATATAATCATGTGTACTTGGTAAAATAGTCAACAAAGATGAGATAAAATCTAAACTTATCAAAAGAAATGGTTGAGACAGTGCCCCAAACATTGATATAAATAATTTCAAATGGTTTAGAGCAAGACAAGGAGAATTTTTCAAAAGAAAGTTAATGACTCTTATTACTAAGATAAGCATCATAGTGAGTTATGACACTACATGATTTAAAAGTAGGAAGAGAATGACAAGAAAGTAATTTTTATTGGATAGAAGACGAGGGATGACCAAAACGTCGATGTCATGCATTGCTTATAGTAGTAGTTGAAGAGTTAGTAGTTGCAAAGCTAACGATCACTCGTAAATGTTGTTTTTATTCTGGCCTCTGACCAATCCCTTGCTCAAATCCTTAACAAGAAAAAATTCATGAAAGAATTCAATGGAAGTATGATTTTGTTTGTATAATTGAGAATTAAAAATAAGATTTCATTTAATGTATGGTACATACAAAACATTATCGAGTGTGAAAGTAGTCATATATGATTTAAGCATTGTGGAACCAGTATGAGTAATAGGAATGCCTTTACCATTACCGATGATGATATCTTCATTTTCACCATAGTTGTTATAGATGGATAGGTTATGGAGATAAGAAGTAATATGATGAGAGACACCAAAGTCTACGATACAATTTAACTGACTGTTAGTCAGAGTAGTCATAATATTCACCTTAGGCCAACTTGATGGAGTAGGAAGTCGAGGTTGAGATCGATAGACTTTTGCAGAGTGACCGACTTTATCACACAACTAGCAAATGACTTATTACTAGTTCACATGGGTAGGACGTCATGGCTGGAAGAGATCACCTTGATGATGATTGAAGTATGGAGGATGTAGAGGAGGGAAGGATAGATTGGTGCCCATAGGGTTATGAGATAGTTTGGTCACACCTTTGTGAGCGTTCTTAATATACTTGTTGCTTTTCCCTATAGATTTTTTATTGAACTGAGCTGTGATGGGTGATCCTAACAAACTATTTTTGTGCTTCAAATATACCTTATAGTCAGTTAGCTTGTCATAAAGTTCTTCGAACGAGATTAAGGAATCGTAGGATCGAATTGTCGTTGCTAGTTATTAAGAGTATGGACGACGACTTCCTCATCACTGAGGAAATAACCTATCGAAGCCAGGTCATCGATAATAATTTTTATATGTTGTAGATAGTCGACGATAATACTTCCCTCTTGTTTTATTTTTATTAGACTGGAGAGTAGCCCGAGTATACGAGTACGCTAGCGATTCCCTGAGGTAGATTGTAATTTGTTTTAGGCTTACACAATAGTAACACAGGAGGATACAAGTGGGGTGATAGATCCAGCAATGGAGGCATAAATTGCTTGGAGAATAAGGCAATCTTAACATAATCATAGTTTGTGAGCTGAATTTGGTATTGGACTGGGTTCACCTGGAATGTGAGTCATTGCTGACGGGCAACTAAGAGAGCCTTCAACATGATCTAGTAAATCATAGCAAAATAAAAGATTAAAAAACTACGCACGCCAGGATGCGTAGTTGCAGCCTTGGGATAATTTAAAAGGGGATGAGAGAGACAGTGTTGATATAAATAAGGCTTGTATGATGAGAGGCACTAGGGTTCCCTACATGGAAAAGAGTTGGAGTGTCGGAGGTAAGGATATTGGGAAAACAGCGATATAAGTCATTGAAGGAGAGGAGGAGCGACCACAAGAGAAGTCAGCCATAGAGGATGGCTTTGATGCTGGCAAGAGATGGCTATCATTTGACAGCAAAGAAATAAAGATAATTTTTCTTAACGAGAGATGGGCTCTGATACTATGTTAAAAGAATAGAATAGAATATAATATAATTTAATATAATAGTCAGTACACTTGATTTCTTGATTCAATATCTATTTATACATGTTAGGAAGGATGATTTCCCTCAATTGATTAATAAGATCTCTTCGTTCAATTGGGAAATATGATATGTTAACATGTAATAGGTTGTTCTGCTTAATATGTTGATATGTTGCTTCTTTTTCATACTGCTACTTGACAATATATGCTGGTTCCTTTTCGATTCGCATGCTATGAAGGTCTTTAGTTGGTTCTTTTTAGATTCAATTTTTTTGGGGTTCCTATATCGATGTTGGTTGATTAGTTGCAAGCCTCTGTGACACTCATGTTTAGCTGCGTTGATTTGTGGATCGAAAGTGGTTCTCTATATCCTACTTTTTTTTTTTTTTTAATGGCTTTCTGATAGGTTTGCAGTTTCTATTTTTATGCTTCTTGATCTTATGATGATTCTTGTTTTCCTTAAATGTGTGTGTGAGTGATGGTTCTTCGATTCTAGTTGTGGCGAATCCGTGGATTTATTCAGTTCCTCTTTAAGTTTATTCCGATCTTTTGTGGATACTTGTAGCATACTTGAGTCTGTTGTCTTGTCTAAATTCATGAGTGCTGCTAGATATTATGCCGTGGCTAATGAGTCAGCATGACATGATTCGACCTGTGTGTACAGAATCGACTCAGCGGGATTCAGAAGCTGGGGGAAGTTTGACGAGGCAGTTGGGCTCCGTGATGTAGCAGCTCCTTGAGTCGCGGGGGTCGACCGTGTCGATCTAAAGGGGGTGTCTGGGACATGCAAGAAGACCTATATCGGGGATGTGTGTGCCTGACTGGGCCCCTTCGATAGCTAAGTTAACGTTCGAAGGTAGATATTCTGATCGAGTCTTAGAAGGTCCCGAGCAGTTTTTAGGAGACAGAGGTCGGGAGTCCAGAAAAGATCCTCTTGGTAGGCTATAGAGGTTATTTATACTTGTGGAGCAGAGGGAGGTCGTAGCATAGTGCTTAATGGGTGCAACACCTTCGTCATGACCGCGGGTATGACTTTGCACGAGGAGGCGTTTTCACTAGTTTCCTAGGTCTCAATCGGTGAGGCCAACGACCGTGAGTACGATGCCCGACATAACCGACGTAGTCTTTGGCTTAATGTGTCTGAGTTGTTAGGTTGCTGAGGTGGATACCCACGTGGTCTTCAGGCTGACATCTTGAGGCTGATTGGTCTGGACGATGTGGCTATTGATGTGGTGCTCGGCCTGGCCTGGTCGAGTCGAGCCCAATATTTACCCTATTATTCTCTCTCTCTCTCTCTCTCCGAAGAGGCACTCCATAGAGTTACTAAGGGAGGAGCTATGGGGAGAGCTTTGTTGCAGTGCTGTGGTCAGGATCGATGTTTGTCTGTTGTATTGTGACTATCGTGATTTTGCCCGTTCGGACATTGATACCGGGTTGGAGAGCTGGATTCAGAGTGCTCCCTGGGACTGGGGGTACATCATGGCGGTCGAGGTCGGGGTCCCGTTTAAGCCGGTCAGGACTGAAAGTCCACTGGAGTTGGTCGGGAATGAAAGTTCGCTAGAGTTGGTCGAGACCGAAAGCCCGCTGGAGTTGGTAGGGATTGAACTCCCATTGGAGTTGATTGGGACTGAAAGCCCACTAGAGTTGGTCAGGATTGAAAGCCCGCTGGAGCTAATCGGGACTGAAAGCCCGTTAGAGCTGAGAGTCGTGTCGTGCCACCTTTTTATCACATGTGTCGTGCCTAACTGTCACCTCGCTCTGTCAAGGGTGTTAGGTAAGATCTTTCCCTTGACGTTAGGATTGCCTCGATGTATATTAGGATTTATTGTCTGATGTCGGGATTTTACGGCCACGTGGTGTGCGAGGGGCTTGCTGCGTGTGCACCATTCACCATCCCTCTTGCCATTAACAGGGCTGCGGCTCCCGAGGCATCAACAGTGAATTGTCACGTGCTTTAGGTAGGCCAAGCACTAGTCTGGGGGTGAGGTTCTGCTATAAATACCTGATGGTTCATTGGTTGGCTGAGGTGTGGGAATGCTTTTACATCCCTGTGGGAGTGCCTTCCTGGATGGCTTTGGGCTGTTGACCGATGCTCTCGAGGCAGGACTTCGATTCCTACTTCATCTTGTGATCGAGGATTGACTCGATGGGTGGCAGATCTCATCCTCGTAGATGACACCCAACTCGTGGCTCTATATGGTGGTGTTCCTTGAGGAATGTCATGGGTTGGGCAATATATCGACCTGAGACTTGTTCATGGCCTGCTTTCGCTTGTGTCGAGGGCAGGCCGAGTATTACTTGATAGCCCGAAGCGGGTTTCGAGTGAGTGGGGATCCCTCCAGCAACAAAGGTTGGAAAGCCAGATTCTTCTTCATTTCCCGTGGTCGGGGTGGGGCTTCCAGTCTGAGTGGACTGCTCGACCGGTGAGCCATGTTGCCCCTAATCGTTCAGACGAAGAGTCTGAACTAGTCGGATTCTCCGGGGTATCGTTTCGTCTTCTCGGGCCATCAGGGATATGACCGAGGTGTGGTTGGTTGAAACGAGACTCAGTCTTGCCCCTCGAGGTATGTCTCACTTTACCGGTCTATTGACTCATCTTGTCTTAGTTAGATGAACTGACCTCCAAGAAGTTGACAAGTCAAGCTACGAGCCGACCTGCACCGCCACCTCCTCCCGTAGCCCCCCATCGAGGCACCCAAGAAGTTCATTCTCTTTACGCTTCTTGATTTTCAGATTTTTTTAGTTCGATTATTTTTAGATGCTTATGCGTTGATTATTTGCTAGTGCGATAATCCAGGATGTAGTTTATACGAGTTCATAATCGAGTTACTTCCTAAGACGCGTCAGATAAGAAACTTTTGGTAGATTTGCTGCTACTGTGATAATTTTCGGGATGTGATTTGAATCGGATCGAAAATATGGACAATATAGTTAGGTTTTAACCCAAACCAATCCGTTGATCGGATGGATTGGTCCGGTGGGATGGGTGCTTTGGTGCTTAAATAAGCACGTCGGGATGAGGAAGAGTGTAATGGAAGGTGATCTATAAATTTCCATTCAATAAATAGTTCTTTTGAGATCCAAAAACGAAAAATAAAATTCATTCTTTTGAGATCCATAAGGCTATATAAAATTCATTCTTATGGATCTATAAAGCTATATAAATTTATTCTTTATGGATTTATAAGGCTATATAAAATTCAGTCTTCCATTATGCTTCGAAAAAAAAAACATATATTTATCATTCTGTTAATCTGCCTTACGTATTTCCTGGCATATCTTCCACAGTATCTTTTGTTTGACCAAAAAATTTATTTAAATTATTATAAATAAAAAATTGGATCATAAAGGTCCCACGCCTACAACATTCAGATTATTTGCAAGGCGCTCTAACCAACTCAGCTAATAGGCTAATACATATATTGTCAACTAAACATGTATATAATATATAAATACAAATATATTATGGCTAAACAATTTAAGGAATAAAAACACTACAGAGATCAATTAAGCACCAAAATCTAGATAAACCAAAAGAGAAGAAATGTTTTTTATATAATTTTCTCTTTATAAAATTAATATAAAAAAAATTATATATATGTTTAATATAAATAAAAATATTTTATGAATTAAAATAATCTCGAATCTATGACATTTACGTTATTAGCACAACGCCCTAACCAACTAAACTAATAGGCCAATACGTATTATTGGCAATTTAGAACTATTCATAATTAAAGTATTGAAGGAAACAAAATACAAAAACAAATAGAGAAAATGAACAAAATTTTATATGGCCCATGCAGGTTTCGAACCTGCGACCTTCGCGTTATTAGCACGACGCTCTAACCAACTGAGCTAATAGACCAATAAATTTTTTTTGCAATTTCAAATTACATAACGATACAATATTATAATTAAATAATTTTGAAGGAAGAAAAAAATACAAAAAATAATAGAGAAAGTAAATCAAATTTAATATGGCCCATGCAGGTCTCGAACCTGCGACTTTCGCGTTATTAGCACGACGCTCTAACCAACTGAGCTAATAGGCCAATTAATTTTTTTTTCAATTTCTAACTTACATAACGAAATACTATTATGATTAAATAATTTTGAAGGGAAAAAAAAATATAAAATACAATAGAAAAAATGAACCAAATTTAATATGGCCAATGCAGGTCTCGAACCTACGACCTTCGCGTTATTAGCACGACGCTCTAACCAACTGAGCTAATAGGCCAATACATATTTTTAGCAATTTCGAAAGATTCATAACGATAAAGTATTATGATTAAATACTTTTGAAGGAAAAAAATACAAAACACAATAAAATAAAGTGAACAAAATTTAATATGGCCCATACAGGTCTCGAACCTGCAACCTTCGCATTATTTGCACTACGCTCTAACCAACTGAGCTAATAGACCAATTAAATTTTTTAGCAATTTCGATATATTCATAATAGAAGGTAATGAAGGAAAAAAAATACAAAACAAAATAGAGAAAATGAAATAAAATTTATATGGCCCATGCAGGTTTCGAACCTGCGACCTTCGCGTTATTAGCACGACGCTCTAACCAACTGAGCTAATAGGCCAATATATTTGTTTTGCAATTTCCCTATATTCATAAATATAATGTATTATGATTAAATAATTTTGAAGGGAAAAATTACAGAACACAATAGATGGCCCATACAGACCTTTGCGTTATTAGCACGACGCTCGAGCCAACTTAGCCAAGGTAAGAAAACATTATATATAGTTTATATATTATGGCTAAACAAATTACGATAAAAAAACAAACTCCATATAGATCGATTAGGCATCAAAATCTAGATGATCCAAAAGAGAATAAAAAGAAATCTCATCATCTTTATTTATGAAATGAGTTTATATAGTTTTCATAAACCTACCACCAATCAGAAGGTATAACATTTTTCTACTTGGTAGTCACTTTGTTGATCTAACTTCATTTTCTCGCTATATCTTCCACTGTATCTTAACTTGACCCTCATGTTGTTTCCACCATGCCTCTCCTAGGACTGAGAACCATCCCTATGCATTTCATTTCATTTCATTTCTTTGAAAATATCTATCTCCTCCTTTTGTCATGTTTATCAAAGCGCAACTAAAGTCGTTCCAAAATATAGCATCTATCTCAGTCTCATCAAAAGTTTAATTATCAGTGGATCTACAACTGTGGCTTCGACCACCATGCCCATAACTGCTCTGCTACATTCATCATGCTATGTAATGTAGATTTACGTAATCGAAGGAATGGGTCCAAACAAGGATGAAGCTACACAATGAGGAAAAAAATGTATTTTTACGCAATTTACTATTATAAGTAGGACTAACAATATCAAAACATAATGAGATGTACGTTCCTTTCTCTCCCCCACCTCTTTTCTGACCAAAACAAATTTAGATCGTATGCAACATCCAGTGCTAAAATAAATTATTAATAGAAACATAAGAAAAGTCAGGCACTTAGTTCATTCTTGTCATACATTCATCTATGAGCAAATATAAGTGCCTGACTTTTCTTATGTTTCTATTAATAATTTAGTGATAGAAGATAGGATCTAGATATGATTTTCTCAACTGAATGAGAAAATCACATATGTTAGTTGAGGGAAATCCTCCTATCTTCACCTATATAAATTGATGATGAATCAATAAACTCAATGAGCATTTATTTACTTCTTCCTATTTCCAACATGTTATCAGAGCCCTTCTCTATATAAGAGAGATTATCATTCTTTTATTCACTGTCCAACGACAGTTTCTATCTTTTTTTGCTATCTAACGACAATCTCTTGCTAACGAGGAATCGACGACACTATCTGTTGTCAGTGCCAATTCCCTCCTCTATTAGTGGTAGCCCTCTTTCCCGTTGGATCTCATCGGCTTTCTTCTCCATCGGCTTCCTCTTTCCCCGTTGGATCTTATTGGCTTTCTCATTTCTCTGCCGAGGCATCCTTCTGCACGAGACCATCTTCCTCGTGCACCATCACTATCACATCAGCTCCAAAGAGCAGCGGCACCTTTCTTATCCCATCTATAGTAGATGATGGTTTCTATCTCTTTTTGCTGTCAAATGACAGCCTCTCGTTGACGTCAAAGCCATTCTACAAGACTTCTACTGCGTCGACTTCCTCTTCCCCGTCGGATCCATCGTCGTCGGCTTCCTCACTCCTCTGCCGAGGCATTTTCCTCGTGCACCACCACTGTCGCTACCAAGAGCACCTGTAAGGGTAGCAAGCTTTTTTTTTTTTTTTTTTTTTTGCTGTCCAACGACAGCAAATCCTTTCTCAAGATGAAGAGAAGAAGCATCTCCCTTTTGTGAAGTCCGTGGCACAACTGCCACCGTTGCAATCTCTTCTTGCCGAGGGCTCCTCTCCCTCGTCCTCTTCTCTCAGTGAAGAGAAGTATCTTCCTCTCCTCCTCTGCTGGCAGAGTTGCCTCAGTTGCCAGCCCTCGCTCAAGCCGCTACTGCACCCTTCCTGCCACCATTGCAACCTCCTCTACCAAGAGCTCCCCTTCCTCCCTTGCTTCTCCTCAGCTTACTAACGAGCCCCCCTGCTGCATCCGGCTGCAGCACCCATTGCCATCACCCCTTACTCCAACAATTGCAGCAGAAGTCACAGCCTTCGCCGGCCACAACCGCTGCCCTCTCCTTTGGCCACCATCTCCCCTCACGGTTGCAGCCCACCTCCCCAGCAGAGCCACTGTCCCCTGCCACAACGCACCATGCCTTGCCGCTACTGCTATCCCATCTCCTCATTTGCCGCCAACGACAGGAAACCACCACCACCGACGCTTCCCACAACCAGCGACTCCTTTCCAACCGCAACACCTGCTGTCACGCAGTCGCACTGTTGTTCCTCACCGATGTGCAACCGTGCCTCAGCCCTTTCTTTATTCGTTGTCAAACGATGGCAAATCCTCTGCCACCACCTGCTGCCGCAATCGCAGTCTCTTCTAGCCGGCTGCATGACCACTACCCCTTCTTCCTCCTCTGTTGCTGCTCTTGCCTTCATCACCATTGCAATTTTCTGCAGCAATAGTCAAAAAAACAAAAGAAACGAAAGTGAGAAAGAGAGGAAGACAAGGCATCAATGTCGCATCTTTCGCTCCTCACTTTCAATCGCCCGGTATTCGTTGCCACTGCTCGACAGCACCGACGCCTTCTTTCTCGGTTGTCAATCCCAACTCTATCAGTTCTCCACTATGCTGTCCAACAACAACTTATGCTCCATCTTTTCTGCTGCGCATGCCCCGTGCCGAACCTCCTCTCAGCCATGCTTGCACCCTTCTTCTCAGCTAGGCTTACATGGCCGCCGAAGTCAACTATCGTCAGACCTTCACCACGATTGACAACATAGCGGTCTCTTCTCAGTCAGGCCTTACATGGCCGCCAAAGTCAACTACTGTCAGACCTTCACTGTGGTTGACAACATAGCGGTCTTCTTCCTTCAGGTTCATTAACATATGTTCAAGATCTGCGTCCTTCACAGGAGCTTGATCTTGCGGGGGCATGAGAGTCCAATGATAGTCCGATCTAATCAGATTTTCAAACTTGGCTCCAGTAGAATCGTCTTCTCTTTCTCAACCAAGTTGATATCGCCGTCAAAGTCAAGCGCTATTAAATCTTCACCGCGATTGACAACACAACAGCTTCTTTCTCAGCTAGATTGACATCGCCGTCGAAGTCAACCACCGTCAGATCATCCACGGTTGATAACACAATGGCTTTCTTTATTTAGATTTATTGTCATCGGTTCAAGATCGACGTCCTTAGTTTAAGATCAGCGTCTTTACAAGAACTCGATCTTGCGGGGGCATGATAGAAGATAGGATTTAGATATGATTTTCTCAACTGAATAAGGAAATCACGTACATTAGTTGAAGAAAATTCTCCTATCTTCACCTGTATAAATTAATGATGAATTAATACACCCAATAGGTATTTATTTACTTCTTCCAACTAAAAAAAATCCGAAAACAAAATCAAACAATTAAAGATAGATATGTAAATGCAAACCCATTGCCAAATTAAACGTCAGGCTAAGATATTAAACAATACCAAAACTAACCTATGGCACAAAGTATCACTTTGAACAAATATTCAACAAATCAGCTCTAGAAACTTTTTATTAAAGGCGAGGTTGGTTTGTGAAACATATAGAAAAAAATTAAGATAACTAACAAAAAACAGCAGGTTGGTCACGAAAATTATCTTTTGCAAAAAGCTAGAAATTTTATATACTGTGATTTTCTTTCGGCAACCCACAAATATAGCCGAGAGATCAGGCAACATACTATATCCAATACAGCTTGAAGTAGCCTTTGCCAGGAAACCTGGAAGAGCAAGTTTGGAAATTGCAAGTCGTAAAAGTGTCCACCTCCAAATCAAACACAGGTTATCATACTCAAAGACAGTGAAAATATTCAATATTAAGCAACAAAACACTCGAGCCATAAATAATATACACATGCAGATGTAGAAGGACCAGGAGAAAACATCATCAACACTATAAAATAATAAAACAATTATGAAATCAATTAATTGACCATCAGAATGACTATCTGTGTTATTTCTCAAATCAATTAAAGAAAAAGTTGCCAAGAAATTTTGAACTATAATGAAGCATCCTCGGCTTCTACGATTTCTCATCTTGTTAACAGAGTAATAGCTTTTGCTGTAAATGTATCATAAAATGACAGCACTGAACAATAATAAAAGAAGCAACTAGAGGAGCATAAATTACAAAATATTTAGTATCGGTGAACATTAATCCGTACCAAGGAAAAATTAATGTCTCTTTAAAAAAAAATGTTGAAGGTGTTTGACATGACATATCAAGTCATGTCATTTTCCAAAGACAGAAAACAGGAAAAAGGACTGAAAACCGTAGTGTCACTAATGATGTAAAAAGATCAACAGTAATGAACGAAGATACAGTATGACATATCATAATTCATGAACACATGACGCTTGAACAGCGGAAACTCGTGAAAACCACGCATGCCCAATCGCTTAGATAAACACGACAATAATCCCACTATGGGCTCAAGCTTAGTAGGAAAGGACGATAACAGAGACAGCCATCTAAACAATATCCAGAATGTCCCCAAGCCATTTCACCTGAGCGTCAATGTGCATACCTCTGGTTTTTAGACTGACCTTATAGTCTCTTTTGCAATCAATTCTTTGCAGAATCTCATTAGATAATGCATGAAGTTTCATTGAGTTACATCTCTCTCTCTCTCTCTATTTACTTTTCTTGAAGAACAATTATGTTCTCTGTAAATGTTTTTTTATCTTAACCTACTCTTTAGCAATCAATTCTTGTTGGAATCTAATACGATAATGCATGAAGTTTCAATCGTACTCTCTCTCTCCAATCAGATTTCTGACGCTGTCGAACTTTGACAATTTTTTTGAAGAATTATGCTCTTGTAAATCTTTAATTCATAAAGCACAAAAGAACATCAAGAACCAAAACAGCAGAGCGATACTATAACTTAATGCAATACATCTGAATACAAAAGAATTAAACACAAGTTTACCATTAAATACATATTCGCAATTATTAAAAATAGAGAGAAAAAAGAAAACGATCATCTGACGGACACTCCTGATTAGAATATTGATCCATGACAATTGTTAGAAATGGAAATGAAAGAATTGAAAATATTTATTATTGATAGATGCATCATCTATGTATAACACCCCTTAGTCCCATATTGAAATAGTGGAAACATATGAATGCTTTATAAGGGTTATTTGTTAGTTAGATTAGTTAACATTTATATGTTTCAATGCAACAACAAGATGTTATTTGTTACAAGTAGTTTTATTGGTTGGTTAATTGGTTACATTTTTTTCATGAAATGGGTTGGATTGGTATTATTCTGGATACGGCAAAATCATTTTATTCGATCTAAATCTAATAGGTACCTTGTGTCAGAATTGAGAAATTCTCAATTCTATGGCCTGAATTTATGTTAGCTGACCAAGTCTACTGACCAATTCTGTAACTGAACGAGACAATCTCGTTTATCAGTTAAGGGAAATCTTCCCTCAACCTTATATAAATAGATGATGCATCTACCAATAATAAACATATTCTATTCTTCCATTTTCATTTCTAACATGGTATCAGAGCAATAAAAGAAACTCTTCTCTCTGTCAAACGATAGAAAATTTTCCTAAACTCTTCTGCTCGGCGCAACATCTACCCTTCTTTTCCAGCGACTGGCATTTCCTCTCCTCACGTTCTTCCTCTGCTGCTAACAAGACGCAAGTACAGGCAGAAGCCTCAGAAGGAGCCAAGATTTGCGTTCAAGACACGCAGCGAGGTCGACCACTTAGAGGACGACTACCGGTGGCACAAGTACGGACAGAAGGTCGTCAAGAATAGCCCCACCCCAGGAGCTATTACCGCTGCACCATTGCGACGTGTGACGTGAAGAAGCGGGTAGAGCGGTCGTCAGATGATCCCGCCATGGTGGTGACGACATACGAAGGACAACACACCCACCCCAGCACCATCGTGTTATGTGGCGCTCACCATTCGCCACCCCGCCCGCTTCCGCTCCTCCCAGCAGTGCCGTCTATGCCTCCCCTGCTTGGATTTGGCATGTCTTCGCCGGTGAACACAAAGGAGTTCCAACTTCCCCTGCTCAGGAGCTACTTCGAATCTCCCCTGCTTGATTTCGCTCGATCAGTCGCTCCACAAAACCTCCTGGTGACCTCCGATCTCACCGTCTCCATCGAGGACCGCAATCAATCGGTCGAAACCGCGATCAGGGACTACGGGCTTTGCAGGACTTGATACCCTCAAAGCCTCGGCGGTGCCGCCATTCTGCAGCAGCTGCCTAACTCTCTCGCTCAACCTCGCTAGTACCTGCTGCTTCCATCACTGGCTGTGCACCGTGGGCCACCTGCTATCCGTCGTCATCGGTGCAGATCTACTAGATTCCCTTACCTTGTCGTGGACTTCTCCACCGACATAGTTGTAACCGATGTCTCCTCTATCGCTGCTTTGCAGCCATCGAAATAGAGCAACCGGTGCTATATTTCTTCGATTGTTGAAACTACAAAAAAGGGCTGCTACCTCTTCCGTCGACTCCCTCCACGTTCGGCTGCGTGCAACAGCTGCAGCCACTACCTGAGTACCGACGATTGTGGTTGTTGCGTCTGCCCGATCTCCTCTTCTTCGTTCCAGGCCTCTTACTCTTGCACCTACCACTGAGGGTCCAGAACCGAGAACTTGCTGCACTTGTTAGAGGGTTCGCTAAGGTAGTCTGTAACTTGTTCGCTAAGGTAGTCCAACCATGCGAGCCCGAGAGCAGTTCGCTAAGGTAGTCTGTAACTTGTTCCAAGCCTCTGCAGCAGTAGCACAAGAGGTCACACGCGGAGCGACGGATCCAGCAACAAAGGCCTAAATTGCCTAGAGAATTAATCGATCTTGTCGTAGCCACAGCTTATAGGCAAAATTAGGTACTGGGCTAGGGTCTACTGGGACATGAATCATGGCTAGTGGACAACTAGGAGAACCATCAATATAACCCAATAAATCATAACTAAATAAAAGGTTGGAGAACTAAGCACGTCAAGAAGCATAGTTGCCGCTTTTGGATAACTTAAAAGGGATTAGAGATGCAGCATTAATGAAAATAAGTCTGTAAGACAGAGAGGAATTGTTAGCAGGAAAAAGAGTAGGAACATCAAAGGTAGACGAGGAAAACATTAGGAAATCACCAAAGACGTTAGTCAAGAAATGAAGACAAAGCACAGAGTAGGAAACGAACACAGAAACACAACTAGCAACCAAGAAATAGGTAGCAAGGAAAACAAAGTGATGAGATTAGTAAAGAGAAATTGCAAACCACAGGGTTACCTTCGTCAGTTTCAGATGGGTGATTTTGGTTAATCATGCTGGTGAGAAGCTGCAGTTTCCGGTTCCTGGATCTGGAAGGCTGGGTGCAACAAGTCTGCATTGCCAAAACCAGTCCTTGAAGCAAAAACAGCAGAAATGACTTCTGATCACCGAGAGAGGTTAAATGCCTCCAGAAGAGGGAGAGAGAAGCGATTGATGGCTGTAGAATTGCAGATCTGTGTAGCAGTACAGATCAGGGAGGCAGCTAACAGAACTGAACGAAACAATTTAGAGAACACATGGTAGATTCGAGAGAGGGAGTGAGTGGCTGAAGGGTAGATCCAACGGCAGTCCAGCAGGCACAGGTGCAGCTGCAGATGGGAATCCTGCTAGCTTGCTATTGGGAGAAAGAGACAGTAAAAGCATAGGACAGTAGCAGCGACTTCTGCACACGAGGAAAACACTCCTGCATGGATCTGGAGACCGCTGTGGTTCGACTGGGGCAGTTGCGGGTGGCAGCGAATCTGGAAGACCCAGCAAGCGCTGCCTCGACAGGGAGGCAGCAGTAGAGGAGGCAACGATGCGCTTGTTCGTCGACAGCAGTGAACCAGCAATTGAGAGAAATAGATGTCGACGCCCAGCAACACGAGGTTGTTGGAGGAGCAGGGGTAGCAAAGTACTTTATCAATGCAGAAAACAGAGAGGTGGAGGAGGGCGCCGATAACAGAGAAGTCGGCAAATCGGAGACTCGGCTGAGGTGTCCGCGCCAGAGAGCGAAGCTGTAGCCGGGGTGATGAGGCTTGACGTTGACGATGGTCAGCTCCAAACCCTTCAACAAGTGCAGCGAGTTCTCGGTTTTGGACCCTCGGTGGTAAGCGCAAGAGTAAGAGGTCCGGAACAAAGAAGAGGAGATCGGGCAGATGCAGCAACCACAGTCGCCGGTACTCAGGTAGTGGCTGTAGCTGTTGCACACGACCGAACGTGAAGGGAGCCGATGGAAGAGACAGTAGCCCTTTTTGTAGTTTCAATAATCGAAGAAACAGAGCACCGATTGCTCTATTTCGATGGCTACGAAGCAACGGTAGAGTAGACAACGGTTGTGGCTACGTCGATGGAGAAGTCCACAGCAAGGTAAGGGAATATGGTAGATCTACACCAATGACGACGGATAGCAGTTGGCTGAGCACAGCCAGTGATGGAAGCAGTAGGTACCAGCGAGGTTGAGCGAGAGAACTGGGCGGCTGCTATAGAACGGCAGCACTGCCGAGGGCTTTGAGGGTATCATGTCTTGCAGCAGCCCGTAGTCCCTGATCGCGGTCTCGGCCGACTGATTGCGGCCCTCGATGGAGACGATGAGATCGGATGTCACCAAGAGATTTTGTGGAGCGGCTGATGGGGCAAAATCAAGCAGGGAGACTCGAGGTAGCTCCTGAGCAACGGAAATTGGAACTCATTTGAGTTCACCGACGAAGAAATGCCAAATCCAAGCGGGGGAGGCATAGACGACTCTGCCGGGAGGAGCGGAAGCGGACAGAGTGGCGCATAGTGAGCTCCACATGGCACGATGGGGCTGGGGTGGGTGTGTTGCCCTTCGTACGTTGTCACCACCACGGCGGGATCGTCTGAAGACCGCTCCACCCGTTTCTTCATGTCGCACGTCGCACTGGTGCAGCGGTAATAGCTTTGGGGAGGGGGCTGTTCTTGACACTTCTTCGTCTACCTCGGAATGGGATCTTGAAGATGCACGATTTCTTTACGATGAGACTCGATCATCAGATCACCAAAACAAGAACCAGTAATCTGTGAAAGTAACGATCCCTAGAAACCAAACGAGAGGGGAAGAGATCAAGAACCTGGAACCAGTGTCGTCATGCCATCGTTTCTCTTCGTTTTCGCTCCATAGAGAAGACACTCCATAGAGGAATAGAGATGGACAAAAAGGAAGGGGACCATCGCTTGCTCCGCTCGCTGCCCTTCCACGGTATTTTGAGACCCCATCTATGAGAGGACGCGCCGGTGACTCTCGAGTCCCATCATTCAATTGCAGCCGTCCAATCTGACTTTCATCCGCGTGGCGCGATCGGCTAATCCAGCGATGCTGATGCGCCTAGAAGCATCGAGAATGTTCCACATCGCACGATCGGTTTTGGGAATTGGATCATCATAAAGCGGATCCTCTGTGACAAGCAGACGTGCAGGATAAGAGAGGATCCGAATTCGAATCCGAACCCGATTAAATTGCTATACCTTTTGTGGCCGACAGTCCAAAGGCTACTCGATTGTTTTCCACGTGAATTCGAATGAAGTTATCGCGCAATAGTTTCCGAAGATAAATAAATTTAATATTAACACCCCGATTGTTTAGATTAAATTAAGGATACAACGGAAACAATTAATCTTCGTAAACTTAAGGATATAATGGCACGATTAAACTTCATCGAGTCATTTGAAATTTGAGTTAAGATTGCATGATTTCGTGCACGTAACGTTTTAAGAGAAGATCTTAAAATATAAGACAAAGCCCATCAAACGGCAGAAGAATGCAAATATTTTGAGGAGCATTTTGGGTCGTGATGGATGTGGCCGTAAGTTGACCTCATAAAGGTGGTCGGCGCTGACCGACCCAAAGACGCGAGCATAAGTCTAAAGCTATACGTGTAGAGACTACCTTATGGTAGTTGTACACGTTAGGGCGGTGCTTCTCGCCTTATTTATCTCTACCAACTAATCGTAACTGTCAGTATATTTATGAGTGATAAATATATGGACGAATTCACTAAAAAAAATTATTTTTTCCTGAAATTATCATTTATTTTCAGAATTCCCCAGCCAGCGATTCTTTTTTTTTCTCTTCCATTCTATCTTTTCTTTCAATGAATCGGTTCGTATAGGATGAAGGAGTTCGATCATGATATCCTATGCTACATTATATTATTTTAAATAAATAATAAAAAATATCATAATATGGTAAAAAAATAGTATATGATAGTGATCTATATTGCGTTATAGTGTTTTTCAAATATTAGTTGGTTATTTCAATTCATGGATTGTTTTAGGAAATCTAAGTTGAACAAAACAACATTGCAGGCATTCATGGATCTGTATTGGATTGTCCACATCCAAAGGTGGGTTGCCGCACCCCTAAGCAACATAAGTAGGAGAGAGATGTCATCAGAACTCCACCTCGTTCAACCATTCATTGTCCTAATCACTTTTATCTTGTTCTTCTCTTGTATAAATGAGGGGCTGCGGTGTCTCATTACGATAGCTTAAAGGAGAGGAGAGAAAGGGGGTGGTCTGTTGGAAATAATTTAATAATAACAATATGAATCATACATCTAGAGTCAAAAAAATTTAAAAATATTTTTAATAATTATTAATTTATCAATAATATACATGATATCTTACAACAATTAATGAAATATATTAACATAAAAGTGTACCTATTGAATCCATTATAGTATCTTGAATTGATCGGTATATTAATCTTCTTATTACATACATAGATTCTTTTTAAAATTCTTAGATTTTTGAAAAGAATGTTCTTTTCTTACTATGTAATTGGGAACCATAACCCTTTTTTATAGTCATAACCATCAGTTATGACTTATAATGTCTCATGATGTTTCATAAAGACTCATGATGATTCATACTTCGAACTTGTCACGTCACCAAGTTAGAAATATGATTAATAGTATCCACATAATTTATTTTCATAATAAATGTTCCTCTTAGCCAAATAACTTTTCATTAATTAGATCACCTTAATTTTGGCTAACCACACATTTGATTATACATGTGTGACCCATTAAAATTCTTCTAAGGGTGTGATCCTTAAAATTCTAAGAATCTCCCATTGGGTCACATATGTATTCTGATAAATGTGTTATACTTTATGAGCTCAAAACTGTTATCATTATTAAACATGATATATAACATAATCTAGTCCATTGGCCATATTAATATAGGACTAAAGCAGTTTTTGCTATATCAATCATAGCTAAACCCATCAATAATCATTAATATTAACATAATCAAATAACATAGATTAATCATGAAATGTGTGGCATAAAAATTATATGGATGTGATCTATACATGTCAATTTTAAACTAGTCCAACTTTTTCTTTATGATATCATTAATAACCAAAATATACAAAGTGTAATAAACTGTAGCTTTATTTCTGATCAGAAAATCTATAGAATCTAGCATAGAACATATAACAAACATATGTCAAACTCTCACTAAACTGAAGTTTTCTCAAGCTCTAATACACTCATATAAGCATTATGCTTATGAAAGACCATGGGTGATATACCTTTTGTGAGAGGATCTACCAACATAAAGTTTGTCCCTAAGTGTTCTATGGAAATTTATCAATTTTATATATTTTATTTCACAACTAGGAACTTGATGTCAATATGTTTTGACTTAGTCGAGAACAACTGATTTATTGTCACAATATACCTTTTGCGGTCTTTCAATTCCTTGTATTATTTGTAGCCCTGTGACAAAATTCCTCAGTCAAATTCCATGATTGGATGCATCGAAGTATGCTACAAATTATGCTACCATAGTGGAAGAAGTAATAAGAGATTGTTTGGCACTATACCAAGAAATAGCCCCACCAACCAGCATATAAACGTAGCATGATGTGGATTTCCTACTATCTTGGCATCCAGCAAAATCAGAGTTAAAATACCCAATGATTTTCAAATGATCTGATCTCCTATATGTGAGTATATGATCTTTTGTTCTCTTTAAATATCTCATAACTCTTTTGGTTGTCTTCCAATGGTCCATTTCAGGATTGCTTAAGTATCTGTCAAGCACCCCAATAATATACGCTATATCCGAACGCGACAAACTTGTGCATACATTAGACTCCATATTGTCGATGCATAGGGGATCTTCTGCATTTCTTGAGTTTTCATATTTCTTTTTGGGCATTGATTAAGACTAAACTTGTCTCCCTTAGCAACGGGGATATTTCCTAGTTTGTAATTCTGCATGTTAAACATTTTAAGTACCTTATCGATATAGTTCTTTTGTGATAATCCTAAAATATCCCGGGATCATCCCGATGTATATGGATTCTTAATACAAAAGAGGCATCACCAAGATCTTTCATCTCTAAATTTCTTGATATAAATCTTTTGATTTCGTGCAATATGCCTATATCATTTGTGGTAAGCAGAATATCATCAACATATAATATCAAGAAAATAAATTTGCTCCCACTGAACTTGTGATACACACAATCATCGATAACATTTATCTCAAAACCAAATGAGAGAATTACTTGAGGAAATTTATGATAGATACCACTAACGGGATGCCTGTTTTAGCCCATAGATGGATTTTATCAATTTACAAATTATTTTATTTGGTTCTTCTAACACAAACTCTTTTGGTTATACCATATAAAGACAGGGGAGGGAGGCAGCCTGTAGTCACTTGCATTAGACCCTTATCCACGTGGATAGACGAGTGGAGAGTAGCCTCCATACTCTCCTTTTACTTCGGACAGTATGTGGTGATCATGTGTCGGATGAAAATTGGTTGACAATGTACTCCATATCATTTGTCCACCCCCCAAGGTGTTCTTTAGGGCTCTTGCTATAGAGGTCTAAAGTATGATATCTAGTTCATTTAGCTGGCAGTGCATGACACGTTGCCAACCACCCACTTTCAGGGGCACTGTTCGCTGGTCGGCATGTTGCGTTTGCCTTCCCATGTCGCCAACTGCCTACTGTCAGGGGCACTGCTCGTTGGTCGACCTGACACGTCTGCTCTGCCATGCCGTCAACCACTTGTTGTCAGGGGGACTGTTCGCTAGCCGCAGGACCTCCAATTGGTCCTCCGAGGTTAGGTTGGGCACCCGACGCACGCCTGACATGGCTGAACCATGACGTGGCCGAGGTGGGGACGCGATATTTTTTGTCTCATTTTGGACCGACCACTATTGGCCCCATCATTCTCTCCCCCCCGTGGAAATCCTTTTCATCATGTCTTTACGGAGCGCACCTATTAAAGGATTGTAGCGAGGCTTGGATTGCGGCAAAATGGATTACCACGGAGCTTTAGATCTTTTGAGGTATGTTGCGGGGGAGTTGGTTGACTTGGATGCTGTGGGCTTGTTGCAAATGGTGGCAGCCGAGATGCGCCGGTAGGATATATTTTGGCTGGTGGTGGCCGAGGCATGCAACTCGGGTATGATTGAACTCATGGTGTCCGAGGGATGCAACTCAGGCATGATTGGACCAATGGTGGCCGAGTGACGCAGCTCGAGCACGACTAGATTGATGGTGTCTGTGGGATGCAACTCGAGCACAATTGGACTGATAGTGACCGAGGGATGCAGCTCGGGCATGACTGGACTGATAATGTCCGAGGGATGCAACTCGGGCACGATTGGACTGATGACGACAGAGGGATGCAGCTCAGGTATGACTGGGCTGATGGTGGCCGAAGGACGCAGCTCGGGCACGACTGGACTGATGATGTCCGAGAGACGTAACTCGGGCACGATTGGACTGATGGTGGCTGAGGGATGCAGCTCAGGCATGACTGGATTGATGGTGTCTGTGGGACGCAACTTGGGCACAATTGGACTGATGGTGGCTGAGGGATGCAATTCGGGCACGACTGGACTAATGGTGTTCAAGGGACGCAACTCGGGCACAATTAGATTGATGGTGACCAAGGTAGGTCCCCGGGACTATTCCGTTCGAGGACACTTCTGCTTCTCGCGTTTTCTAGCAATTAGGGTCTCAGCCGTGATGAAATGGTTCGCCCTCTGCATCATCTCGGGAACTGTGGTCGGAGGTTTTTCCACCAAAGACCAGAACAGCTTTGGATGAGCGTATTCTCATCATAAATGCTTGGATAACTAAAGCGGGATGCGCGTCGGGGATTGCTCGTATTTCGATGGTGAACTTGCTGACGAATTGGGTGAGTGGCTCTTCCCTTCCCTGGGCAATGCCGAGGAGTAAGGCTGCTGTGGGTTTCGGTCGAGCATTGGCCAAAAATTTTTGCTCTAGTTCCTTCGCGAGCTGATCGAAGGAAAAAATGGATGTTGGACTAAGCTGGCCATACCACATCCGATCCGACCCCCTCAAGGTGGTCGGGAAGACTCGGCACATAAGCGCATCAGACGAGTCATACAATGCCATTTGAGCTCGGAAAGCTGCCACATGCTTTATCAGATTCGATCTTCCGTCAGACGACTCCAAGGCGGGTAACCTGAAGCTGGTTGGTATCGGCTTGTCTTGTATCTCTAAGGCAAAGGGTGATCTGTGTTTGGAGTTCTCACCAGCCTCCTCTTTTGATTTGGTGACTTCCTTATGTACCTCGTCGAGTTGTTTGTTTACGTGCCAGAGCTGCCCTCGGAGCGAGTCGGTCGAGTTCGACAATAAAGTGTCCGGGTCCCGCGGGGTGTGCTCCTCCCCGAGGTAGGAGTAGTCGATTTCTTCGAGACGATTGAAGGTATCTCGGACTGGGTTTCGGGAGGGTTCTATTCCACTAGGCTAGGTCAGGTTGGCGTTGAGTGTTCCCGGGACCCCCCTTGGTTGGCCGAGGGCCTCTAGGGCTCCAATTGAGGGGGAATCATCGTCTGGGAGTGCTGAGGAATATGGGGGATGATAGAGGCTATCATCCCCATCAAGGCTTGTACTTGATGGGCCAGCCCGAAGAAGGCCTATGTTGTAATCGTTTGGGATGCAGTGAGATACAGGGGGGTGAGCCCGGGATCGATAAGCAGCCTCCAGTATCTATCGGGAGTTAGCGTGGACTGTCCCGCATCTGTAAGTCCCGGATGGGGGGTCGAAGGTGCGACCATTACCTGAGGCATGTTACGACTGTAGGGATAGGAGGCACTACTTCCTTGGTCGCCTGACTGGGGAAGAGATTAGAAAGGCGATCTTGTGACATGAGCCCTCCTTCTAGTGCCAAATGTTGGGGTCGGTCGAGTCCCTCCGATGATCAAGTCAGGGGTCGGGATGATTGAATAGGAATGTATGGTTTAAGTTCCTTTTTCCTCCCCCAAGACCAACGGTGGTCTAGGGACACTTATACTTGCGTAGGCGAGGTCGTCATATGTAGGTCACGTCGTCGCTACAGTGCCTGACACGTTGCCAACCACCCACTGTCAGGAGCAATGTTCGCTGCTGCCAGGGGCACTATTGGCTAGTCGGCCCGACATGTCTGCCCTACCATGCCACCAGCCGCCTGCTGTCATGGGCACTATTCGTTGGTCGGTCCGACACATCTGCTCTATCATGCCGTCAACGACCTATTGTCGGGGGGACTGTTCACTAGCACGCCCGATGTGGCTGAACCGTGACGTGATTGAAATGAGGACGCGTATTCTTTGCCTCGTTCTGGACCAACCACTATTGGCCCCATCATATATATATATATATATATATATATATATATATATATATATATATATATATATATATATATATATATATATATATATATATATATACTGTACTGTGTCGGCAATCAATCATTGAGCTCCTATGTGTGCATGCTTGGATCTCACCAGAGCACCTATGTAGCGTTCTTTGTACTTGTGGTGTTGTGTGGCTTTAATTCAACAAACAGTGTCATTGGGGCACCACCACACATATGGTTGGAAATGGTGTTCCTCTTTAAACCCATAAACCCTTTCTTGGTGACTTGGAAATGGTGCAGATGACCTAACTCGTAACCATGCAACTGTGCCTTCCAGGGTGGGTGCATCCAACGCATGGATCGAAGAGCCCCTATAGTTGAAGATCTTATTGAATTGCTCCCAACCCCACAAAAGTATCATTCATTCTTGGAAGGATTTCTTGCAAGATTCCCTTTCCAACAGTAAGGTGAGTGTGACATACCCAATAGGAACAATCGAATCATATTCCACAAATTTAATTTGTCATGGGCCCCATTTGTCTTAATTTCAAGACCTATAAACCATCAATTGGGCCACTAACAATGATCTTAGTAGGTTCATTTTTCTTCTAATTGCTGCACATATCTAACCATTGGATTTATTATATATTACCTTTCATGTGTTACCAACCTAGTAATATTACTAGGCGTTATATCGAGGAGACCTTGCTATCTGTAACCTCCTCTTTGCTATTGGTAAAATCTTTTACTATATATAATTATCTAAGAAAATAATTAAATATAATTATATTCTATTTTTTTAAAAAATAAAATCTGAATATGATAACTCCGATGTCGTTTAAAATATGATATAGTTTGAGCTATTATAGAATATTATAAATTATTAGTTTTCAAACTTGTAATCCGATGTCTTAAATATTAAATGGAGCTAACAATTATAAACAATATTTATCACGTCCTCCTCTTCAATTTTTAGATCGTCTCATTTGATTATTTATTTATTTAAATTATTTTATATTATTTATAATAAAAAAATATTATGACGATTAGGATGAAAAAAGATTAAACTAAATGGTAAATTGAGGATATTTGTTTTTTTGCTGAAAAAGGAATATTATATAAATATTAACAATTCTGACAATTACGTTATGACATTGGGCAGCCACCTGCTGCAGCCAGTCAGCCGGTGGCCGGATCCAGATCGGTTGTGTCGGTCGAGACGGGTGACCGGCAATCTCGTGTTCCCCGCGACAAAGGTGGCGGGTACTCCTCACCGCTGGCGTCGAATGAGATGGAGCGCTCTCTCGTGTGTGCGCGTGTGCGCGCGGGCGTGTACTTTGGAGCCTGGCGATCGGCCTCGAGTCCCGGGTGTACTGCCTCTTCTCTTCTTTCCTCCCCATCCTCGTCTTCTTCTTCCTCTCTGCGGTTCCTAGTTGTCTGATCGCTCTTTAATGGCTTCCTCTACTAGCTTCTCAGCTCCGTCTTGCTCTCTCTGCTCTCCTTCTTTCTGGGACCGGAAAACTGTGGCTTGACCAAGTTCGGTCGTCATCCTCGTGTGGCTTCCTTCATATGGTCTCTTGATGAACGGGATCTGGTTGAGTGTTACGCTGGGATCCATGGCTAAGACAATGACGCTCGTGGAATGCGATAAATGAGCAACATTAAGGTAGGTTTGGGAGCGGCATGGGGGAGACGGGTGGGCAGTTCTCTTTCTTTCACCTACTTGTTGGGCGTTCTCTTGTTCTTGGCCAGAGATCTCAATGGTTGGGAGGCTTTCTTCATCGTGTTGCCGCATTAAGTCCTTTTTCTAGTATTTCCTGCTAAATCGACACACAGCACACAGAATGTGAATGGCTGCTCTGCTCTTTGTAATTCTTCAGGGAATCGGAGTCTTTCACGTCGGGCGGTACCGTTGAATGCGCAATGCAGTCAGCGGCCAAATTGAGGGGCCTCCTATACATCCGAAGGCAGTAATAGAAGAGCCGGAGCATGGCGGTGTTGCAGGCAGGCTCGCAAGAGAAGAAAGGGGGAGCTCAGTGCGTAATGGTGGGTCTGCAGATGGATGCCAATGGCAAGGAATTGCTCGACTGGGCAATTCACAGAGTTGCTGAGCGAGGCGACCGCATCATGGCGGTTCATGTCTGCCGTGACTCAGGTGAGTGATAGATTCAGAGCTTCAAGTCGCATGCTTTATTGATCCCACGAGCATCAACGCCGCCCTGTCCGCTAGCATTCGATTACTACCGCGACTTCTCTTACAGATCTGAGGAACACCATCACCACCCTGTCTCTGATAACCATGTTAGATGAGTACCTGGCAGCCTATGAAGGCGCCTGCAGTGTTAAGCAAGTGAGCCATCTTCCACCTGTGTGCACTGAATCATCTCCAGATCAACGAAGAGAGAAGAGATGGATTGCTTAACATTGTACTTGTCCATGGCCCTTCAGGTCGTTCTTGTCGGTCGGGTTGCTCGGGGGAATTCCATCCGGAAAGCCCTGGTGAAGGAGGCCAAATTATGCGCAGCCATGAAGGTAATCGTCGGAGTAAACAAGCACAGCTCGATAGGGTAAGTGTTGCGAAGATCTAATTCCAAGGTTTGGGGGGGTAATTGGACTGCAGCTACCAATCTGAAGTCTGACACATTTCTTTTCAGGGGATCGGCTCCGCTTGCCAAGTACTGTGCCAAGAAGCTCCCTTCAGCTACCGCTGTGATTGCTGTACAAAATGGAAAGATCATCTTTGAAAAGGGAGCTACCAAACCATCTCCAGGTGAGTCATCCCTCACTGGAGTTAAAAATCATGGTATTCCATCTCTTAGATTGGCTTCTTCATGTGGTTAGGAGAAGAATCAAAGCGCCGAAGCCTGCAGAATCTTTTATCTCCGGTCACGGTAAGTTCCAAGGACAAGACCAGTAAAGAGACCCTGAAACCATCTGATTCTGGATTTGGAGGTGGCAAGGAGGAGGCGACGCCGAATGACAGCAACCACGTCACGAAGCAAATGAGGCAACTGCCAGAGCCGAGGCTGGGTTGGCCTCTGCTGCGGAGAGCGGCACCGGGAAGAACCGGAGAAGAAGCCGAGAGGGCTGATCCAGCTCGGAAAATGTCGGTTGTCCAATGGGTCATGACCCTGCCGGACCGAACCTTGTCATCGGCTCAGCCATCGTTGCAGCTAACCGAGGAGTTGAACACAATTCTCAGTAGCAGTGACTTGAGCTGCAAATGGTTTGGATACGAGGAACTCCTGAGATCAACCAAGCAGTTCTCTTCAGGTTCTTCTTTCTGAAACATAGGTAGCAAGCATCCTTATCCTAGATTAAATTGGTCCTCCTTTTACCGTGATTTCGATTTCTGAGCAGAAAATTTGATCGGGAAAGGAGGAAGTAGCCGTGTATACAGAGGCTGCCTTCAGAGTGGCCATCAGGTGGCCATCAAGTTATCGAAACTCTCAGCAGAGGCATCAAAAGATTTCCTACTGGAGGTCCATATCATCACCAAGCTCCAGCACTCGCGTGTCGTCTCGTTGTTGGGCATTTGCGTCGAGGAAACCACTCTGATCTCCGTGTACAAGTACTTCCCCAATGGAAGCTTGGAGGAAAAACTACATGGTGAGTGTCACAGGCCTTTTTTTTTTTTTTGTTTCACCACTGTCACAAAGTGAGGTAGGTAGCTTCATGGATTTCTTCTGAGGCGTATTAAATGGAACACAGGTGACAAGGTGAAGCACCTGCTCCCCTGGGACAAGAGATTTAAAGTGGCAGTGGGGATCGCTGAGGCTCTCAGCTACCTTCATCATGGCTGTCCTCGACCGGTGATCCACAGAGACGTCAAGTCCTCAAACATTCTTCTCAATGATGCATTTGAGCCTCAGGTAAAGCTCGTCACAATCATGTCCGTGGATTTACCTCAGAAAATTAACTATGGTATGAACCAAGTTCCTGCCAACAGCTATCTGATTTCGGCTTGGCTATGTGGGCACCGACGACAACCTCAGGCTTCCTGACACAGAGCCATGTGGTTGGAACATTTGGGTGCGTTCTTCTCGGCCAAAGAAGAAGTTACATGCATGACGACAATGATGAATGTGGCATAGTTCACTTGTTTTGCAGATACATTGCGCCCGAGTACTTCATGTACGGAAGGGTCAGCAACAAGATCGATGTCTACGCCTACGGCGTCGTCCTGCTGGAACTGGTAACAGGAAGAAAGCGGATAGATGACGAAAACCCCAAAGGAGAAGAGAGCTTGGTGATGTGGGTGAGTATACGGCAACGGGATTGTGCAGCGATAGTGCGTGCATAGTAACTTGACAAACACCTCTTATATCAACCATGCTGCATTATGTTTTTCTAGGCGGCGCGAATTATTGAGAGAGGAGATGATCTCATGGACCTGTTGGATCCCGATCTCGACGAGAATTATGACAAAGATCAGATGAGAAGGATGATTTTAGCTGCATCTCTTTGCATCACAAGAGTAGCTCGTCTCCGGCCTCAAATTGACAAGGTCAGCAAGGGGGATGGATATGTTTACTGCTTGCTGTGAATTAGATCTCTGATGACAACCATTTCTTTCGGGGTTGCGCTACCATGGCAGATACGCAGCCTTCTGCAGGGGGAGGAGGACATGGAGACGTGGATAAGCAGGCAAGCAGATTCCATGGCGGATTGTCCGGACGACGAAGCCCCCTACCCAGCGTCGGACTCGCATCGAGGCCTGCCGGTGCTGGAGGCGGAGGATGATGCTTCGGTCACTAGCTTCGGGCAGACTCACGCGGGCTCCTGGGAGGAGTACCTGCGAGGTAGATGGAGCCGTTCCTCCAGCTTCGATTAGGGTGGTGGGTCCCTCTTGAGGTAATAGTGTCTCGTGTGTGCTCTCCAGCAGCCAGCTTTGGTGGGATGATGATGATGATGGTAGCATATGTTGCAAGGAGATGAACAACATATGTTGTAAACATCCACGAGGCCGAAGAAAAAAATAAATAAATCAATTGCCCGATGTCATCTGTAAAACAAGATGGTTTTATTTCTTGCGATCACAAAACAGCTCTTGCTGAACAATTTCGTACACATAACAACTTTACTTTACAAAAAAACACTTTTTAATTATGTCCAAACAATTTCTAATACTCCATGGTGTAAAAAGTATATATCAAAAAAGGGAGGAAGACGAAAACGAAGGAAAAAAAAACTCGGGTTCGTCATGGTACAGACTCGCAAAGCTCCCCATGCTCTTGCTTGCTCAACTCGTCAGTCTCTCTCTCTACATGTCGATACAGACTTGCTTAACTTCTGACATTGTCTGCACGTCCGTCGATGTCATCTTTGATGCTATCTTCTGAGTTTTCACGACAGGCCCCTCGAACTGAGCTTCGAATGCAGCTAGCTACCCTTGTGAGGTTCTCCGCTTTGATCTCAGTTTTGACATGGTGTACCTCCTGAGATCGTAATCTATAGGTCCCTCGATCTCGGATTGCCATGATACAAACTCAGCATTACCTTCGACCTCAGAACGGGACTTCGTATGGCAGCTGATACATATCGAACTCAGGAAGATAGCAGGCACGGGGTTGCAGGGAAGAACTCATATAGCTTTGCCTTACACTAACCGAGGCGACTTCTGTTGTAGCTTTGCCCTCATCGGAATGAAGACTCGAGTGTCGCTTTGGGGCCCCACACAACCAGTCCTCGCCACCAGCATCACAAGACTCCAGCTGCAATGACGGTGGATTCCAGTTCACTATTAGATCTCTGAACTGCTCCCTCTGCCAACTTCTTCTCCCAATCCTTTTTGAACCGGAAGTTCTATGCAAAGTTACAGCTGCTTCTTGGTTAAGACCAGTCTCTACATCCCTGCCAGAGGAGCAGGGCTGCTCATCAGCTGCAGGATGCTCATGAACTACCTGCTCAAGTGCTACTACTGTTGTTACTCCTGCTGTTTGTAGTGTGGATGGCAGCTGTGGATTTCTTTGCATTGACGATGGCAAAAGCAGCTCTGGTTCTGTTTTCCTAGATGATGGCAAGGTTGGTTCTGCATCTCTTTGCCTCGACCACGATGACAACTTGATCCTTAGTATAGTTCCTTTACAAGGGTTGGAAAATAGATGTCAGCAACCGAATTATAAACAAACCTCGACAAAGACAACTAGTAGTAATCTTACCAGGTTTATTGTGGCTGGAAACGGACGACACAAGTTTTCTTCTCTTGTTGCTATCCTGAGAGCTCTCGGGGGAGTCATATTTGTGCTTAATGCAATATGGAAGCTCGTGTTCTTCAGTGAGGGCACTTCCTTCCATGTGTTCGAATACATCTTTTGTTGGCCGGACCTTCTGATCGAAGAGGCTCTTCTCTTCATACTTGTTTTCTTGGCTCTTCCCAATGTACTGAAAGTTCACAGGCTTTACATTGGCTTTATCTTTCTTCTCCTTTCTCTTCCTCCTTTTCTCTTTCTTATCCTCTGTCGTCTGTTCTTCTTGGAGCTTCACCAGAACAATAGTCTTCAATATCATGAATATAGAGAGCGGGCAAAGCAAAGCAAGGCGAAACACATCAGGGAGATGTATTACATAGATATCGAGGGACCGATAACACATCCTATAGGCTTCAATAGCATGATAGTTCACAATAAGCAAAGATGCCCATTTACACAACTATCAAAAATCCTTTTGTTAGCAGAGTTCTTCCAACCAATTCTCTTCAGTAAGGTAGGCTAATCATGCCAAAATACAACAAGAACAAAGAAATCCACCATGAGGTCCCATAAGAAATCCACCAATGAGAAACAATATCTTCCGATAAGCGACAACATACAACGATTTCAACCCCATTTTCATGTGAGCAGAGCTCTTCCAACCTATTCTCTTCAGTAAGTTAGGCTAATCATGCCAAAATACAGTAAGAAAAACCGGAATAAAGTTGACATTAGCAATGGACACTGACAAATAATTCGGTGACACAAACAGAACACGACTTATGAAGAATTAATAATTGGATATCCAGAAAAAAAACTTCACATTTTAGAATATAATGTAAACAACCTGCAAAAAGATAAGAGAAGCTAATATGCAAATAAAAAATAATGTATAAAAAACAATAAACAAAAAAAAAGAATGAAAAACTGAAAAGAGAAATTTACTAGTGTTCAAAATAACTTGCAAGTATTCAGAAAGTGGACCAGCACTAGTTATGATGAAATGATACATAAAACATCCATTGGGAGATCAAGCAAGCAAATCACTTCTTGCTGGTGATTTGCTTGCTTGATCTCCCAATGGATGTTTTATGATGAAATTTCTGCTTAGCTTCTGCGAATAAGTTATGTAAACCACCATATTAACAAGCATAATCTGCAAAAATATAAGAAAGAAAAGATGTTGACTGCACATTGGCAAATGATTGACACCACCTAATAATACAGAAGTCTTCATACTACGAACTTTCTCAAACTGTCAATTATTTCCACAAATATTAACGCGGACAAATATATCTATCCATGACACTAGTAATTTTACCAAACAATTCATTTGCGAAAAGTGATTAACTGATTTAACACAGAAAAGAGACAAAGCCAGTTTTGATCGATCGCTACAATCATAAAAACATTCACACAATAGACACATGAGGAATCCCTACAAATAACACACTTTTATCCATTAGCACTTGTATGTTAGAAGCCTTCTGAAATTGACATTTATTTGCTTTTTCACATAAGATCTACTAATTCAGGCCTCCCAATTTACAGTCTCGCATTTTAATACATTCATCTCAATGCAGAAATTAGAAGAACCGACTACAATCATATCCGTAAGAACCATCAAAAAGTAACAAAGAAGAAGATATCCTAAACATGCTATCGACCAAGACCACAGCTCAATCTTTCTTGTGACTAAGTACAATTCATTTCTGATCGTTCTGACATGTCACTACAAACATGTATACCATTAGTTTTGCACATGCTCATTCGATCTTAGACGTTGTCGAATACAGACCCAAAAGATCCGATAAACTGATCGCCGATAAAAGGAAGTCGAGCAAGAATGCGAGAAATCAACCACACCAGCATTGATGCTCAACAAACCTTAATGGACGCGTTCAAGGGCTTTCCGATGAACGGCTGCGGGAACGGGTAACACCGCGACATCACGCTGCCCTTGCAGCTCGGTCGAGGGCAGTGGGATCACGGCAAAATAGCTGCGTGACCCGGCGATCCTAGAGAGATCGAAGGCGAACGGTGCCAAGGTGGAGGGAAAGCAGAGAAGGGAAGAGAAGAGAGCTAGGGTTAGGGTTCCGCCGCCAAAAAATCGTGGCGAAAATTCTTGATCCCCAAGGAGACGGGGTAATGGCGATATTTATAGAGGCAGGAGAGAGCCGTGCCCATTTAGGATAGCGGTACGATGCCCCGCGGGTCTCGAACGCATCTCGGTCGCGGGCTCTCCTACTGGTGGATTTCGAGTGGGTCCCACACGGTTTTCACATCCACGAAGCGTCGCCTCGCGCACGCCCCTGATCCGGCGGGGCCCACGTGGATTGACGAACCGACCTCGGAAGGACCCTCACGCGAGCGCAGGTGCTTGCCACCGCGGTCTATCGGTGCGTGGGCCGGGCTCAGCCGTCCACGTGGATTTGTGGAGGCGTAATCTGATTTCACGTGGCATTTGATGAGCCTCGAAGCGGGGCTTTACTCATTGGTGTTGGGTAAACCTAAAATTCTCGTTTCAAAGATTATTTCCTCAATAATAATAATAATAACTTCTTTACCTTCTTTACAGTTGTACTTATTTTATTTTAAAAAACTTTTAATGATTTGAGTGTTAGATTTCTTATGACCTTACTTGGAAATGGGTCTATATAAGGGTTGTAATTTTCTAACAAATGTATCATCTTTTCATAAGAAATTTATCATTTATTCCATTTTTACTTAATTTACCATTTTTTATAAATTTAAATTAACATCCTTCGTGTCGTAATCAAAGGAATATCGTACTTTGAAAAATTATGTATATACTTGTATGAGAGAAAATAATATAATCAAATTTTAGCTATCAAATATTTGTTTACATTTGATTTTTGCTAAGAAGTTCTAACATAGAAATCGGATACCATATCACACTTTATCATTCATCTCATCAACTCAGACGTTCGATCACCCCGATATATTAAACAGAATTTATCATCTTATGAACATGAGCATATGTATAGTAATCATACTACTAAATGATTCGACGAACACCTTCGCGATCAGACAATGATTGATAATTCATTATAATGCCTCCATGGATTAACTTGAGACTTAAGTCATCCATATAAAAAAGATTATAGGTGTACTTTTTAGACTCTTACAAGTAATTTTGGATATGATATATATTTTTATTTTTGGAATCCTTACTCTACTCATTTAATAATCGAAGCAACCTTTTATAGGGCCAAGTAATCTTTCATTATCAAACCCTTCGTTTATCCAATTGTTCGGCTAAACACTGATATGGAATTCTCTCACTCGTCAAAAGAGAAATTGATCATCAGGTGATGATTTCAAATAATTAGAATTTAATCATAAATCAAACATCGTAATCGGGTGATCATTCATGATTGTGACTAGATGATGATTGACCGCATGCAAATCTAAGGTGTCGTAGAAGTGATTACACTTGAAGCAATAATGACAAATCACATATATAGATATACGCTTTGATTAATACGACTAACCACGATCAAGAAAATGTCCCCTACCTCTCACACAAAAGAATCTGATCATGAAATATCTTTAATCTTTGATTTAGCTAAATTCAATCATGAAGTGTTCAACTCCAATTACAATCGAATCCGACCATGAAGCACCCTCTCTACCTAACATGATCAAATCTAACCTAAATCATCTTTTAACTCAAATGCAATCAAAATTGACTATAAAAAATTCTTCGACTCTAACACGATCAAATTCCGTAATGGAGAATCCTTTAATTCTAATGTCATCAAGTCCAACCATATGAAGCATAATTTGACTTTAAATAATCAAATCTAACCAAGAAGCATCCTTCGAGTCTGGCTGAACCAAACCATGAAGCTTCCTCCAACTTCGATGCAGTCGAATCCTTCGATGAATTATCCTTTGACTCTAACGCAATTGAATCTGACCATGAATTATGTTTCTACTCCAATGCAACCAATCAATCAGACTACGAAGTATCCTCCAAATCTGATGCAATTGAATTTAACTATGAAACATCTTCTGACTTTGATGATGCCAAACCAGGCCATGAAATGTCTTACAACTTTGACATGGTTGAATCCAATCAAAAAGTAACCTTCAACTTTGATACGGTCAAATCTAGTAACAAAAACATACTCCAACTTTGATGTAGTCGAATCCAACAATGAAACATCCTCTTACATGATCAAATCTGACTATGAAGAATTGTCCAATTTCGATGCAACCAAACTCGACCATAAAACGTCTTTCGACTTTGATGCGATCGAATCTGCTATAAAGTATCATTCGACTGTGACATAGTCCAATCGAACCATGAAGTATCCTTCATCTTTAATATAGTCGTATTCGATCAAAACGAGTCTCAAATATTATGTCAAATCAAAATGATGATGCCTATTGATCATGACATGATCAAGTTGTTCGAAAAATAAGACATTGTATCAGATCGCCTTCCATGTGTTGAAACACAATGAGATAGAAAACTCGTGAATGATATAATGTTACATCACACTGGATTAATCGCTCATCAACCCGACGTGTTGGGTTGTCATGATGCTTGCATCAATACCGACTCAGTTGCATTATAGATGAACATTCATCCCAACACATCAATCAGAACATCCTCGCCTCATCAACATAGCCATATGTATGCATGATAACAATAATGCTTGATTGATTAGTGAATAGTTACAAAATAATAATAGCCAATAATTTTATGTAGAAGGTTAACATTTCACTTAATTTCAATTGTTATTTGAGCTCTTTATAAAAAAACAAGCCCCATGTGCACTTCTCATATTTTTCAAACAATTTTGAGTTTACAACATATTCCTTCTTCCTTATTGATTTTTCGAATCATTCAACTCTCCTAACATCCTATAACTCTTCTAACGCAATTATCAGTAAGGATGTTCTCATCTAACTTTATTAACTTAAGCATCAAAGGAGCTTTTATCTATCACTCACTTGATATAATATTTATAGGATCTCTCGTAGAACCCCTCTTGTCCATTGACATCTAACTTGTGAGGACCTAGGGGGCTTAATGTGTTTGATAAAATATTAATATTATAATTTTTAAATTTTATTATTATTTTTTGATGAATATAGAGTTTTTTATTTGACTGTACACAAGTATCAATAACTAGGAAGATCCGAAATGTGGGTCAATGCAGAGTAATTTTTTAAGACAGAAACCATTTGAACATGAACTCTGCCTCCTGGGCTGAGTTGGGATCACGAAGGAAACATCAAAGGGTCTGTATCAAAGTTGATGAATCAACAAATCTTTTGCGTCAATTTCCGTGCAGCACGTCGTGATCTTCTCCTCTCTCTCTCCTTCCGCCGATGCGCTGTTTCCCTTCGATTCATTCCTCTGCCTCTGCTTCTCTGCATCCCTTTGCTTGTGCTATGTGCTGCCATGCTCGGCTGAGCTAAATGTTATGAATCCCCGTCATGCATACTACTACTAAGTCATTATATATATATATATATATATATATATATATATATATATATATATATATATATATATATATTACTAGCTAGATCGAGAGGCCATGCATTCATCTGCTCAGTTGGCTCTCTCTTTGATTACATCAAACCCCATCTCTGTAGGATCAGTAGCCTGCACCTCATAGTGGATCCCCTCAAGCAGCCTCCTCAGCCCTTGCTTTGAGGTAGCATACAATATCTTCGATCTGATCCTCGATGCTGTTGGAGACCTGAAAAAGCAGCAGAACGCCATGTATAAAACTCCATGACCACTTCACCAGTTGGTGAGCGTAGAAAAAAGTGGGATGATGAATCACACTCAGTCTAAAGCTAATGGTCCTTTGTTTTGGTGCACATCATGATCATAGGGTTGGCGAGATGGATCGGCAAGACTTCATTGTTGAGAGAGAATAGGTGCCAAGTCTCATCGCCACGTACGATTTGTTTGGCTTACTCGGAGGGGGATGGATGATTCCAAGAGCACACACGACAACAAGTAGATGTGCTTGTCAAACTCTGTGAAGGCTTCCTATTGGTAACGCAGGGGAGGAAAAAAAAAAAAAAAGGCTACTCGACGATCTTTCTTGCAGTATCTTTTCAGTCGAATGTCCTCTTTTCATATGGCTGGCTATATAGGCTAAGATCTGAGCAAAAAATTCTCAGCAATTAATGTTGAAAGATCTGAGAGAGAGAGAGAGAGAGGAGGAGGAGGAGGAGGAGGAGGAGGAGGAGGAGACCATGTAATGAAGAACATCTTTCTCTTGGGGCAGTTGTCGACGCTGACGAAGTCGAAGTCGAAGACGGCGTAGCGGCAGTCATCGCTGGGGAGGGAGGCGGCGAGGCCGTCGTAGCCTTCGCCCGGCCTGCCCACCTTGTCCACCATCACCTCTCTCGTCTTCTCGTCGATCTTGTACACCACGTACCGGCTGACCCTCTGCCACTTCATCTCCATGAACGAGCTCAGGCACTCCTGTTTCACCCGCATCCCCTCCGTCGCCTGCCATGACCACGCAGATCACACTCAAGCACAAGTAATCTAATCCGTCACAAAACGAGCGACTCCCGATGATGTCGTCGGTGATAGTATTACCATCTTGAAAGCCATGGCCATGGTTACAGTAGACAGCAACAAGCTTGCCGGTGCCTGCTTTCAGAGCCGACGACCTAAACCTGCTGGTCTTTTGGGATATGCGTTACCGAGCTTGATATATAGGCTGAGAAATAATTAAACATGTCTGTCAGCTTTTTAGGGTCGAAATGATTTGGATAAAGAATGGTGCATGGCTTTGCTGGATTGTTGTCATCACTCCTTATCATCTACAGAACTTTTTCTTATTGTTGAGATAATTCGGTGGGCAGGAATTGGTGCTCAACCTGGGGCCAAAGGTGATGCTGACAGCTTACCTTGCGGAACAGGGAAGGAAAGCAGTGACAGATGCATCAGCTCACAGGGAAGGAAGTGATCTGTTGTACCACAATTGTTCATTCCGTCCTAAGAAAGAGAGAGAGAGAAAGTACATAAGACGTCCCCCGTCGAAAGATAATAATAATAATCATAACATTCTGTTTTAATGTATTTTGTCGCTTTCTGCTCTGATTTTAATTACTTTTTCTTCTTTTTATTATTTTATATAACTAATTCTAAAAAAAATCTTTTTTTTTTTGAGTTTCCGGTGACAAGTGTCCTTTCTTTTTATAATTTTCTAATCATATTTTTTAGCTTAATTTTCAAGAAATACAAATAATAAGGTGAATCAAACCAATGATTAAAACTGGTTGACAAAGCGATAGCCGATCCAAATTGATAGATTGATTCAAAAAGTGTGCCAACAAAAACTATTATAATTAGCATATCATGAGGATATTTTGGAATTAAGTCAAAGAATGAACATCTTTAGGATATTATGAAAAGTAGGATCATTTTTTGATATAAAAAAAGATTTACTAAATTCTGATATTATGATTTAATTATTTTATTATGCTCTCATCTATAAATAGAAGATCTCCTACCGACTATACACATGAGATCTATTTTCAATATTTCTTATTTTTTCAGATATGATGGTTCAGTATTTAAAAAAAAAAGTCTAGAATAAAAAATTAGGATAGGTCTTCCCACCAAAAAAATATTGAATAAGAAAACTTATTTTCTTGTTTTATTATTAATAAACGTTATTTTTTATTAATTAATAATTAAAAAAGAAATAAGCTGATAATATATTTTATTCAATTAAATAGAAAAAAATAATTACTTTGCATTTGGGGCAGAGAAATAAACAAATAGAGATGAAAGAAAGAGTGCAGATTTGCATGTACGAGTGAGTACTCCAATGACAACCAACAGTGTTAAAAGGTAGAATGCTAACAGTGAGAGTTTTGGTCCCATCCCTCGTTCCTGCGATCACATCTCAAAGGCTCTCTTAATTCTTTGCTTGGAAGCCAAGACACCCACAAAGGGTGAGGCAGGCCGCAAAAAAAAAAAAAAAATAAGAGAGAAGGGAGAAGGGGCCATGTCCTCCATTCCACTCACTGACAGTGGAGGCTCACCATCAAAACATGCACGGCATGCAGTCCAAGAAGATATCAAAAGCAGGTGAAGGGAAGCTTTATGCCATCAAGCAGTGTTCCTGCAACAAGAAAAGAAAGAAGAAGGAATTAATTATCATTTTATTTAACTACAAAACATTATAATTTACTATAGTTAATTATTTGATGAGCACATACTTCTTAAGAATACACACACAACTCGAAATCTCTTGCCCTTTTAACTGAGACGAGACCATCACATCAGAAAAGAAACGAAGAGATGGAAGCTATTGTCCTCTTCCGTCTGTGTCGTATGGACAGCAGAGAAGCTCATGTTGTCCGGCCAACATATGGTCCCATCTCGGGCTACTCACGTAAATTGTTCATTCCCGCGACTTGATGGATGGCTGAGCTGCATACGGTACGATTCAATTCGTATATGCAGGATCGTCCGTATTAGGTAAAATAAGACTCTTGTCGATTTGGTGTATGTTCTGACGTGATTTTTTCGATAATTAAATTAATTATCAAGGTATAAAAATTATATGTTAAGATGTAAAGAAGGTGATACGAGTTTCGAGGATCAAAGTCCCTCGTCTGTGGATTATAATAGGGATATTTATATCTGTGGGGCAGAAAAATATCGTACCGAGATGTTTAATGGGAGCAACGCCCTTGGCTGATATGCGAGTACATTATACTGAGATGTTTAATGTGAGTGGCACCCTCGGGCGGGACACTGCCTTTGCTAGTTCTCGGGGTCTCATTCGACAAGATTATCGACTATCAATCAGTATGACCTACTGAGTTGGCGGCACTGTGTAAGACAACGCCCGCAATTGCCAAGGTGGCTGCCAATGTGGCTTGAGAGCCCTTTTTGAATTAGCCGGGACTGAAAGCTCATTGGAACTTCTCAGGACTAAAAGCCCTTATAAATTGGTCGAGATTGAAAGTCCGTTGGAACTTTTCAGGATTGAGAGCCCTCCGAAATTTCTCAAGACTAAGAGCCCTTTTTGAATTAGTCGGAACTGAAAGCTCATTAGAACTTCTCGGGACTGAGAGCCTTTTTGAATTGGTCAGGGCTGAAAGCTCATTGGAACTTCTTATGACTAAAAGCCCTTTTTGAATTAGTCGAGACTGAAAGCCTGTTGGAACTTCTCGGGACTGAGAGCCCTTATGAATTGGTTGGGACTGAAAGACCATTTGCGTTTTAGCCTGAGGCATTGCTCGAGGTCTCGGTTGACCTGAGTTGCACCCTACATCCCTAGCTGGCCGAGAGGTGCCTTAGGCTCTTCGCATCGCTCATGCATGAAGTTTTGTCATGTTGCTACGTTTGTCGTGTACATTATGCCAAATCATCAAGTCGGTTAGTTGCGAATGTTAGGTGAGATCTCCCGTCTAACATCATGATTACCTCGGCCTTCGTTATAACTCGTTGCCTAACATCAGGATCTCATGGCCATATGGATCGTGGTGGGCATGCGACGTGTGCTCGACCAATATCTTATTTATATATATTTTTATTATTTTGTCGCCATCAATGCAGGCGTTGTGTCCGATGCGTTGGTAGTGGGCTGTCACACGCTGCGGGTAGCCGAAGCATCACCTGGGTAGGATTTCACTATAAATATCCATCATAAACCCACAAGGATTCTTGTTTTTGTATCTCCTTCTTCGGGCTTCCACTCTCTGCTCCCGCTTTCGATCATCGTCCTCTAGCCCCCTTCTTGTTTGCAGCCTCAGTCATTTCCCAAGCAGGTCGTGATGATTTCTCACTCTTCCTCTCCAGTTTCTATTTATTCTCTGAGTTCGTCAGTCCATTCTATGGAGGGCCCTTCAGACGTTGTTGAGGCAGTTGACCGCCCCTATGGTAGTCCCCAGGTGGAGGTCCTGAGTTTATCATCAGGGGGAATGACCCCGATGGACACCAAGGTCCTCAAGGCCTTGATGGTTATACAATCATGTTACACTAGTGATTCGACCGTGACGGTCCAATGGTAGGCGAGGTATGAAATCACTTTTGCATTCCGGGGATTCTATAAACTTCATGCTCCCTTGCCCAGGTAGTGCCCTTACGACGCTTTCCCGGATGGCTTTGGGTTGCCGGTTGATGCCCTCGAGGCGGGACTCCAAATGGCAAATCTCACCCTCACAAATGGCACATAATTTCTAGCGCTACATTGTGGCATTTCTCGGGGAATGCCACAGGTCGGGCATCATCCCGACTTGAGACTTGTTTGTGGCTTACTTTCGCTTATGACGGGGGCAGGCCGAGTACTACCTGATCGCCCGAAGCGGATTTCAAGTGAGTGGGGCTCTTTCCAACAATAAGGGTTGAAAACCCGGTTCTTTTTATTTCCCATGGTCGAGGTTGGGGTTTTTGACCCGAGTGGACTGCTCGGCCCGTAAGCCATGTCCCCCATGTCTTTCGGATGAGGAGTATGAATTGGTCGGGATACTCCGAGGCATACTTTCTTCTTCTCGCGGTATTAAGAACATGATCGAGACATGGTTGGTTGAAGCGGGACTCAACCCTACCCCTTGAGATATGTCTGGCCTTGCTGTTTTTATCAATTAGTCTAGTCTTGGCTAGGTGCACTAATCTTTTGTCAATGCCTTACATACATGTTTGATCTTCTGAGGATGAAGATCAAGTCACCGAGCCGCACCCTGGGCCGACTTGCACCGTTGCCCCCCGTTGAGGCACCCATTGAGGGTGCTGAGAAGCGTTCCGATAAGGGAGGGAGCAAGCCATCGAGGAAGAAGATGAAGGTGATAGTTTCGAAGCTCCTGAAGAAGGTCGCCCCCAGGTGGGCGTCAAAATGGGCCCACCGTAGTAAGGGGAAGGAGCTAGCGAAGGAAGCCGCAGAGTCCCTCGACTATCCTCCCCCAGTGAGAGAGTTGTGTGAGGTGGTTGGGTGGGAAAGGACAAGAACTTAGTCATGCAAATCTTCGACCTGCCATAACCCGAGGTCGAGGGCACGTTGAAGGTGCGCTAGTCGAATCTCGTCGCCTCGTCTCGAGTTTGGACCAACGGGCCGCTTGCTACTAGTTACAGATGTCCTGCAAGTTAATCATGTGAGTGATGACACGTGTGATATACTACACGATCTTTTTTACTTGTGATTAATATTGACATATTCTCACATTATATTATCTATTGCATATATATATTATGATGTCCTTGGTTCTGTGCAATGGAAATCAGATCATGATGAGATCATGATAATGAGATCGATTTACCTTTAACACATATCCTGAATAATTCCGGTCATAGGTTACTCAAGAAGGATATCGAGATAACTGGATAGACCAATATACTATATACCCGTCCATATAATGGAGACAGCTGGTCTCATAGCCACTTGTGTGGAGACACTAAGGATATAGTACAGCGTGCGAGGGCGGGCTTGCGGACCAGGTGGCCACGCGAGGCGGGGTCGCCAGCCTGCAGGGGCTATTGACCGAGGGCCGCAGCGCCCGACGACGAGCAGAGGTGGTCGCCGACGACGGCGACTGCTGTAGGATGAGGGCAAGTGGGGAGGGCTAGGGCATCATTTTTAAGAAAAAGATGATTATGCCCCTCAAAATTTGAGAAATTCTAACTCTGTCCCATTTTACAGAATTCTTTAAATGCCCTCAATAATTCTAGAAATTTTGAGGACTGTCCTCTTATCCAAAATTATAAAAATACCCTTGATAATTTTGAAAATTCTAAGCATATCCTAATTTTTAAAAAATAATTAATTAAATAGTTTAATTAATTATTATATATCTAGTAATCCTACATATGATGTGATGTATATATGATGTATGATGTAGATGGATGATCATGAGCCATGTATTATGATGTGTGTAATTATGATTATTATTATTATTATTAATATTAGGGCATATGAGCCTATGTTTTTCTCGTTTATTATCGGGCCTGTGTGCTTGTGATTATTTGTAATTATATGGAGAGGCACAACGGGAGCATGGAGATGACAATGAGACCCATGATGCCGTGGCGGGAGATCACGCCGCATGGTGATGCACGATCCAACGGAACCAATGATGACGAGATCAATAATCACAGGGCATGGAGATTCGTCGATGCACACATTATTGTAAATGATTAGGCCCATTGGCTCGGGCTTAATCATATTAAGTGACGGCTCATAATCATCCAGTGTGGCTTGCATATGTGATATGTTATACATCTACTAGATATATGTATATATATAGTTACATACGATGTAGATATATATTAAATATGTATGTGTGTGATACAACATATTAGGAGACCGATACAAAACAAAAACCCCTCTTACGATAATATTAAGTCTGTAAGCGTGAGACAATAATATTGACCCACGTGACCTTCCATCATTATAGGAAGAAATTGAATCACGATATAAGTTGAGTTGGTCGAGTTAATCGAGGCTCACCTATCTACGTGATCAAGTTCTTGCTTACGACATATAGATGTCACCGGTGACCTGAGGACATGGTATGACTTGGTCGAGTAGTCGAGAGCATATCCATCAAATCAGACTCATCTTGTAACGATGGTGATGACTTAACTGAACTTTATGATTGGTCGAGTAGTCGAGACCATGATGATTCAAAGGTCGAACATGATAAGAATCATAAGGAGTTGTGATTGGCAAGAGTTGTCTACCTTTTGGGCTTAGTGTAATTGGTCGAGTCCCTCGAGGTTGCATTAAGATGCTAATTAGATCCCGATCCCCACTAGGAGTTTGCCGGAGACTTTCGTCTCACGTGTCGAGGGTGTCGTGCTAGGAAAATAGTGTGAGTATATTAAGATAGAAATTCATATCTTAATTAGTATTTTTTATAAAATTTGCAAGTTATTTATTTTTGCTATATCTTGTTTTATCAGAAACATGTCGCTCGCAAACCGTGCGTGGCATACTTGATGCCAATAGCCTCACTGGTCCAAACTACACGGATTGGCTCCGTAATTTGAGAATTATTCCCACTACGGAGAAAATCTCATACGTCCTTAACACGATTGTGCCCACGTCGATGAAAGGGCAAGAGAGGATGAGATCACTCGTCATGTAAAGTATATAGATGATAGAGTAGATCGAGGAACTCACATGTCTAGGAATAGCCCTAGATGATAACATGTGCGTTGATTTTATACTTTAGTCCCTACCCGATATATTTTCTCACTTCATCATGAATTTAACATAAGCAAGTTTTAAGTGACTCTCCCTGAGCTCCTCAATATGTTAAGGAAAGCTGAGAGTGCTATCAAGAAGGAGAAACTAGTTCTCTATATTGATGAGACCAAAAAGAAAAGGAAGACCAGCAAGACCCTTAAGAAGGGCAAGGGCAAAGAAAGACTAGGTAATGCAAAGGTTGTCAAGAAAGACCCGACAAAGGACAAAGGACAAAGGACAGTGCTTCCACTACGGCCAAGACAAGCATTGGAAGAGGAACTGCAATGATTACCTTACAGATAAGGCGAAACATAAGCTTGAAGAAGCTTCAGGTATATTCATGATTAGTCTCCACTTGTCAGATTTTCATGATAACACATGGGTATTGGATATCAGAAGTGCTTATCATATTTATAATTCATTACAGGTTCTGGCAAGACCTAGGAGATTGGCTAGAGGCGAGATGGACCTAAAGATGGGCAATGAAGCAAAAGTTGCTAAAATTACTGTTGGGGAGGTCATCATACATCTGCCTAGTGGAGCTATTATTACATCAGATGCATGTTATTTTGTCCCTTCCATTATCAAAAATATTATTTTCATCTCTTGTTTAATAATTAGTAGATATAAATTAGTTTTTGAGAACAATAGTTGTTCAATAATTATGGATGATGAGATCATCACTAGAGGGACCCTTTTAAATGACTTATATGTGTTAGACATTTATCCACACATCATGAATATAAATATGTCTAAGAGGAAAAAAGATGAGGTGAATAATGCATATCTATGACATTGTAGGCTAAGTCATATACATGAGGGAAGGATTCAAAAGTTGCTGAAAGATGGATACCTAGATCAATTTGGCTATGAGACATATGCAACTTGTGAACCTTGCCTTCGTGGGAAGATTACCAACTCTCCTTTTAATGAAACTGGAGAGAGAGAGCCATTGAGTTATTGGAACACATACATAGTGATGTATTGATAAGACCCCAGAAGAAGCCTTATAGATTTTGATCCTTGAGGGAGATCAACCCTTGGAACGCTATAGGGGTTCCTCCCTCCTAGACTCGGCACAAAGGCTGAATTGAAGAGAATAATTGCTTGTCTTCAAAGAGGGGGGCGGCTACATCTTAAATAGGGATCAAAGTTCTAGCCCAAGGGGGCACTTATCTAGGTAAAATTATCCTTTTGCCCCTCCTATAGCCATCCTACCTTAATAGGAACAAGGGGCGGCTAGGTTGGCTCTATAGCCGACCTAAGCAGGGTGAAACCCTGGCCAACTTGCCCAGTAAGGGGGGCGACGACTTCTAAGCCCTAAGGGCTAATCTAAACTCTAGTCATACTCCTTTGTAAGATATGAGTGACTTTATTATAATCTAGTAGGGTTTTATTGACTACTTCTAAGGAGATTATGACTCAACCCTGCTGGAGTCCTATCAAACCCGCCCTCTTAAAATCAGCCTTGTCCTCAAGGCTGAAGTTCCATGAACTCAGGGAATCGGGTCTTCAGCTACTCATCAGCTTGGGTGTAAGTTAGAAGAACTTGAGCTGAGTCGTCATATTTAAATTTTCATTTGAGTTGAGATACTTGGAGGATCAACTGTAATTTTGATCTGGTGCACGGATCTGATCTCCAGGTTGGGACCCCAATATGATCCCCAATTTTGTAAGGCCTAAGGAAATAGGGAGACCAATTTCTTGATGCTTGAATTTAATGATGGTGGAGCTGGAGATGTAGGGAGACTTGATCTTTCTCAGGAAATTTTCTTCTGCTTCGGTGTTTGTCATGGGGAAGTTTTTTCCTTGCATAGGTTACCACACGGTTAGTCTTTAGTGATAGCCAATCTTTCTTCTGGAATGGTGATTGTCCTCTGGTATGGTTCAGGATGATGAGAGCCCAATCTGGCGTGAGCATGGATTGTAATTCTTCTAGTTTAACTCCTGTTTTGTGTCATGGACCTGTATCCAACCATATTTTAAATTTGGTAGTAATTAGTATCTCTTGTAAAAACCTAATATAAAGTGTAGGGGAAACCTCGGTGTAAATTAGGAGTCAACTATCTTGCATATGAATAGCCCAAATTCTAACTCCTGATGCATCAGCCTTAAGGACCAAAGTGCGACCAAAATCGGGCAGTGCTAGGACTGACGTCATCATCATGACTGCCTTGAGTCGCTCGAAGGCTACGGAGGCGTTATCCGACCATAAGAAGGAGTCTTTCTTCAGTAAGGATGTGAACAGGGCACTGCTCTTGCCATAATCTTTCATAAAATTTTGGTAGTAGCCCGTAAGTCCAAGGGAACCGCGTAATGATTGTACGTTTGTAGGTCTCGACCATCTTTGCATTGCCTCGATCTTTGTCGGGTCCACTGCCACTCCATCCTCTAATATAATGTGCCCAAGATACTATACTTTACACTGTAATGCAAAGATGGTCATTGCCTCGATCTTTGTCGGGTCCAGCACCACTCCATTCTCCCGAAGAATCGTTAGAACAGTTCGTAAGTGCTGAAAATGTATATCAAGCGTAGGGCTATAAATGAAAATATCATCAAAGAATACCAATATGAACTTGCGTAGAAAACTCTGGAAGATGTCATTCATCAGGCTTTGGAAATTAGGAGCATTCGTAAGTTCGAAAGGCATTACCAGAAACTCGTAGTGGTAGTTATGCGTGCGGAATATAGTTTTCAGAATATCTTCAGTACATACTCGAATCTGATGGTATCCGAATTGGAGATCCAATTTAGTGAGGACTCAGGCTCCTTTTAGTTCATCCAAGAGCTCATCTACGATTGGTATAGGATATTTATCCTTGACGCTGATGGCGTTTCGAGCCTGGTAGTCAACGCACATCCATCACGTACCATCTTTCTTGCTCACTAGCAACACCGATGAGGAGTAAGAGCTGCAGCTTGGTCGAATCACCCAGTGTCAAGCATCTCTTTTACAATATTCTTGATCTCATCCTTCTACAAGTGAGGATAGTGGTACGGTTGTAAATTTGCTAGAGGTTTGCTTAGCAAAATAGGAATGCAGTGGTCATGCGGCCGGTTAGGGGTCAGCCCGCGCGGCTCCGTGAAAACGTCCGCGAATTCATCCAGCAAGAGGGCAAGCTTAGGATCTGAAATTTGTATATTCTCCCCCTTTAATGGCTGCTGGATATGCATAAAAAATCCTCCATGCGCTTTGTGCAAAACTTTCTCCATTTGTTGCGACGAAATGATGGAAATTTGGCTCCCGCGCTTGCCTCGTAACGTGACCTGTCTCCCTTTGCAATAAAATTTCATGATTAATTTAGAAAAATTTCAAGATATATCACTTAGTGTTGTGAGCCATTCAATCCCGAGTATGGCTTCATAATCATCGATGAGTAGGAGGAAGAAATCAGCTATCACTTCTTGGTCTTGGAGAAGTAGTTTCACCCGCGGGCACTGTTGGTCGCAATTAAAGATTCGACCGTCGGTGACCTTTACCTCAAACTTGTTGCAACCTTCAATTTGAAGCTCCAAACGTGCAGCAACCTTACTGTTGAGGAAGTTATTGGTGCTGCCCGTGTCGATGAGAACGGTGATGAGTTGTTGTTTTAGAAGTCCTCTCACTTTCATCTCTGCGGGTTGGAATAGCCAGCCAATGTGTGCATTGCTTAGTTGGCCGGTGGGGACTCTTCCGCCATGGCTTCTTCTTTAGGTTCAAGGGCTTTTTCAGAAGTTTTATTGTCCTCATCCTCCACTGGTTCAATCATGAGGAGCCGACCCTTTTTGCAGTGATGTTCGAGGCTCCACGGTTCGTTGCAATGCCAACACAATTCCTTGATCGATCGTTCGTGAAGCTCGTCTCTTGTCAATTTTTTTGGTGCAGGGGCTTGGATGGCAGTAGAGGGGGCAGTAGGCCTTGACATGGCTGGTCGAGGAGCGACCCTTGTCCTTCGTACCTCGTGGTTCAATTGTTCTTCTTAGATACGCGCAAAGGAAATCGCCGTCATAGTAGTGTACGGTTGTCGCGCCTTTACTTCTCCTCGGATCTCCGGCTTTAGGCCCTCGATAAAAGTACATAAAAGTTGTTTCTCAGACCAATTCTTAGTTTGGTTAGATAAATGCTCAAACCTTGTTTGGTATTCTTGTATTGTAGAGGTTTGACGAATCTTTGCCAATTATCCGTCGATGTTGTTGAAATCGGTTGGTCTGAAGCGGTCTAGTAGTCCTTCCTTGAATTGCTGCTAAGAGAGTCCTCCATGGGTGTGCTTAAACCAATTAAACCACTGAATAACATCTTCCTCGAGGTGTATGGCAGCGATCTCCACCCGTGTTGCATCGGCGGTTCGATAGAACCGAAAATAACGCTCCGCGCGCGAGATCCATCCGATCGGGTCTCCTTCTTCCCATCTTGGGAAGTCAACCTTCATGCACGGATTGTTAGGATCAGAGGTGATGTGTCTATGCTCTTGAGGATCATCTCGCTGATCTGAAGTCTCTCCATGGTGTGACTTCCTCGGGCTTGATGGTCGACCTATGCTGAATTCGGCGAATAAGGATCACATCTTCTCTTCCATGCGGTTTTCAAAGGCTTCAAGCTTTACATCGATAGCCTCCTCCGATGTCATAGTATACGCCTTAAGATCTGTAATATTGAGATTTTTTTCTATTGTCGGGTTAGTGGCATGAGAATTTTGGAGAAGGGGGTGGCCGGTTGGAAGGTGGATCGATTTGGGTGGAAGTAGGCTACGGTTTAGGGCAGATTTGGGGCTACAGTTTGTGGAGATTAGGCTACGAATTAGTGTGGTTTTAGGGCTGTGATAGCAGTAGATGAAGGTTAGGAAAATAGGTTTTAGATCTGGGATAGGTGGCAACAAAGGTAGGTGTCTCGGTAAGGAAAGATTTCTAAAAAGGTAAGTGGATCGATAAGGAAGTAGGCTGATTTAGGTGGCTGATTTGGGGGCTGTTTGGATTCGGTTTAGGGTAGGGTTTTGAAGGGTTTTTGGTAAGGATGGTAGGGTTTGGTGATGAGGAAAGGAGCGTCTGAAATCCCACAAAAAATAGCACTTAAATCTGATAGAATTCGGTGGAAAGAAGTGCTGCGATGTGTTGTCCTGCTGAATCAATTTTTGCGTGGGAGAAACACTAATTTCTCAATATAAATTCCAAGGGAAAGTTTAAGAAGATTATGAAGAAATCCTTGATTTAGATGTTATTAATACCAATAAAAAGTTTGATGAAATTTTGACAGCATAATAGTAGGGAAATAGGGCAAAAGACGAAAGGCAGATTCCTTCATCGTAAAATTCCAAAACTGCGTGATAGTCAAAGATTGCACAAGAAAACTAGTTTCAGAAGGAGTTTTTTTCATGAAATCAAATCCATATGAAAGTCAACTTGATCTTGAGAATTGTATAAAAATTTTGACCAAAAAGGATGAACAAAAGTTTGGTTTCAAGAGGCCAATAAACGGAAGGCAGATTCTGCGTTGTAAAATTTTAGTACTGTGCAACAAGAAATCGCAGCGCTATAAGTCCAGATCTAGAAGGAGTTTTTTTCATGTGATTAGTCTTAGATGAAAGCTAAGACGATATATAAAATTGTATAAAAATTTCAGCCAAAAAGGATGACTAAAAGTTTAGTTTCAATATGCAACAATCGGCTGAAAATTTCTACAGCGTTTCGTCTTTGCAACGATGATAACATTTGCGACTAACGAATTTTGCAGAGGATAAAATTTAAAAAAAATCTTCAACATGTAAAGTAAGGAATCTTGCAGTATTGAAGAGGCGTGGATGATAAAAAGAATACCAGATTTCCAAATCAAACACAGGGGGGTAGCGACAGATTGATTTGATCTGCTGCTGGGGTGGAAGGTGGAGGTGTGTGTCATAGCAATTGTGGGAATTACTTGGGAAGGTGGAGGCAATTGAGATGGCTACAGGGTAGCAGGAACGCGACTCTGATACCATATGATAAGACCCCAGAAGGAGCCCTATAGATTTTGATCCTTGAGGGGGATCAACTCTTGGAACGTTATAGGGGTTCCTCCCTCCTAGACTCGGCACAAAGGCTGAATTGAAGATGATAATTGCTTGCCTTCAAAGAGGGGGGGCGGCTACATCTTAAATAGGGATCAAAGTCCTAGCCCAAGGGGGCACTTATCTAGGTAAAATTACCCTTTTGCCCCTCCTATAGCCATCCTATCTTAATAGGAACAAGGGGCGGCTAGGTTAGCTCTATAACCGACCTAACCAAGGGGAAACCCTGGCCGACTTGCCCAATAAGAGGGGCAGCGACTTCTAAGCCCTAAGGGCTAATCTAAACCCTAGCAAATTACCTTCTGAACAGAGTTCTATCAAAGTCGATAGTGTCTACACCATATGAGATATGTAAAAGAAAGAAACCCGATCTTAAGGTAGTTAAGATATGTTCCTTGAGAAGGAACATATTCTTTGTGAAAATAATAAGGGTGAGATAGAATTAAACAAGGATGGAGAACCTAGCTCAAGCATCATTCCAAAGCCCGAGTCTGTTCAGGTATATAACACACAAATTCTAACTTTACATAGCTCTAGTAGATTATCTCACCCTCTTGAAAGATATGTGGGACTCTTAGAATGTTGTTCCTTAAGCCTATGAGGAGGCTATTATAAGTATAGACTTCAGGAAATGACATGAAGTCATAAATTCTAAGATGGATTTCATGTACTCTAACAATGTTTGGAACCTTGTGGATGCACATGAGGGGATCGTACCAATCGACTACAAGTGGATCTTTAAAAAGAAGATCAGAGTAGATTCAAAGGTAGAGACCTATAAGGCAAGGCTAGTAGCTAAATGATATCTTCAAAGATAAGAGTTGATTATGACGAAAACTTTTCACCTGTTGTCATGCTTAAGTTCATTAGAATTCTTTTGGTCATTGCAACACACTATGACTATGAGATCTGTCAAATAGATATCAAAATGGTATTCCTCAATGACAACCTTAAGGAGGAGGCGTATATGATACAGCCAGAGGTATTAATATTTAGAGAGAGTCCAGATAAAGTGTGCAGGTCGCTCAAGTCCATTTATGGACTAAAGCAAGCTTCCAAAGTTCGAACATAAGATTTGATGAGACGATCAGATCTTATGACTTCGTTAAGAATGAAGATGAACTTTGTGTATACAGGAAAGTAAGTGCCAGTGCTATTATCTTTTTGGTATTGTATGTGGATGACATCATAATCATTGGAAATGATGTAGGAATGTTCTCCACAGTAAAGACTTGGCTATCCAGAAACTTCTTCATAAAAGACTTAGGGGAAGCATCATATATTTTGGGGATCCGAATCTATAGAGATAGATCAAAGAGGAAGCTTGGCTTGTCACAGTCTAGGTATGTAGACTCCATTGTCAAAAGGCTTGGCATGGAGAATTCCAAGAGAGGTCTGATACTGATAGGACATGGAATAACAATTTTTATGAGTTTATCCCCAGAGACTCCTGAAGAAAGGCAGACATAGATAAGATATCTTATGCCTCAGCGATAGGGTCTATCATGTATGCTATGATATGTATCAGGCCTAATATAGCACATACTCTGAGTGTCACAAGCATGTATCAGACAAATTCAGGTTTAGAACACTAGAAGGCAATAAAATATATCCTTAAGTACTTCAGAAGGACTACGGATCTTTTACTGGTATATAGAGGAGGTAGCCTCTAGGTTGAGGGCTACATAGACTCGAGTTTTCAGTCCAACATTGATGATAGTAAGTCAAACTCAGGGTATATTTTCACCCTGAATAGAGGAGCAGTAAGTTGGAAGAGTTCTAAGTAAGATATTACTGCTAACTCGACCACAGAGGCGAAATACATTGTTGAAATAGAAGCAGCAAAAGAAGGGGTATGGATTAAAAAGTTTATCAGGGATTTGGAAGTCGTACCAAGCATCATGAAGCTAATTTCTATATACTGCAATAGTAACAGGGAAATAACTCTAATAAGAAAACTCAGGTTTCATCAGAATTATTCTGATGAGGTTCCAACTGATTAGAGTGATCATGACCATAAAGATATAACAGTGGAAAGAGTTTCATCCGAAGATAACATTTCAGATTCATTGACATAGCCGTTGCTCATATTGTATTTGAGCGTCATAGGGGTCTGCTGGGGATTAGACACATAGGTGATTGGCTTTAGGTCAAGTGAGAGATTGCTAGTTACAGATGCCCTGAAAGCCAATCACGTGAGTGATGGCACTTGTGACATACTGCTCGATCTTTTTTACTTATGATTAATATTGGTATATTCGCATATTATATTATCTGTTGCATATATATATTATGATGTCCTTGGTTCTATGCAATGAGAATCAGATCATGATAATAAGATCGATTCACCTTTAAACATATTTCCTGAATAATCTCGGTCATTGGTAACTCGAGAAGGACATCTAGATAACATGACAGACTGATGTACTATATATTCGTCCATATGATGGAGACGGTTGGTCTCATAGCCACTTGTGTGGAGACACTAAAGATATAGTACATGTGCTCATTAGAGAATGAGTTTACTGATTGATCCGTTTATGAAATATTATATGGTTGATGATACATAATGTCAGACAACGATTCCATAGTCTCAGTTGTGTATCTGGTCCTTAGACTTGAGACACCAAGGATGCCTTGTATGAGTACTCCTTTCTTTGACGCTAGACTTACAAGTTTAAAATTTTTTAAATCTGGTACAATTATATATCATGATTAGTAGCCAACCTTACGAAGGTAATTGAGTGTTAATAGATGATCATCCACTCTCGGTATCATGAGAGGAATATCTCATATGTGCTTACTCATACAAATCTCTGGCCAGGGTCATTCGGATTGAGAGATAAATAGTTCTCTGGTAGAATCTGATTATAGTAAGACAAACTGATTCTGTATGTGACCTGCCAGTACCATATCCAATATATAGTCTCTGGATTATTAGTTGGATGAGGGATTATAGATACACAGTAACTGTGGACAGAAAGGTCCAATAGATTTGATCCCTCTGTACCGTTTGAGGATTATGACGTAGTGGCCTAGTACATCCATAGTCGATGAGTCGAGTGAATTATTATGGAGATAATAATTCACTATATTAAAAGGAGTTCTGATGGGAGTGACTCACGACCAGCTCGGTATCGGACTTAGAGGGTCACACACATATGGTGGATGTTTCAGCGAATAGAGGATTAGATGAAGATCCAATTAACCCCTATTCTCATTAGATGAGACCCTATGCTGGTGGGCTCCTTGATTGAGGCCTAATTAGAGGCCTAAGGAGATTATTGGATAGACATCTAATAATGCAAAGTTAATGGGTAATTGGATGAAGATTCAATACCCACTAAGGCAGGAGCTCTAGAGTTTTTTGGTGGCTCTCTATAAATAGGAGGGGAGACTCATAGTTGATAGGTTGCAGCTTTGGCCTCCCCCTCCTATTCTCCTTCATCCCTCTACACAAGAGTTGCGAGTTCAGATTAAAGGAGTTTTGTTGTAGAGATCAATCGTGTGGATACCGCTAGAGAGGAAGACACTTGACTTCCTTCGTCCTCTCCATCTGGATTTGGAATTCATGGATATACGATATCCCTAGGTAAAATCAATCTCTCACACATCGTGGTTTTTTAGTTTTTATGATTTTTTTTACTACCCCAATCTTTTGCACGATGATTTGATCTACGTGGGAAACTGGATTTTATTTTGATTTTCGCTGCACATGTGATGCTCCCGCTGAGGTTTCCTAACACTTGCTGTGGAGTATGTGAGGGGGGCGCTGCACCTGTCCCTCATGAAGCAGTTGTACGAGGCTCCCTCTAGAGAGCTTATGGACCGAGCCACCAAGTTGATCGTTTGGGTACGTAATTTTTGACCGTCGTATATTTTGTCTTAGTTTGTCATGTCTTCCTGTGTGCTCCTAACTCATCCTTCTTTCCTTGGCAGAGTCTTCACTTTGTCGGCACCCTAATCGATCATGTGCATGACGTAGGGTGGTAGTGCGCTTACTAACTGAGAGAGAACTCAATGCTTTGGGCCAAGAACAAAGAGCTGAGGTCAGGCGCAAGCCTGGAAGCCGTGGCAACCGTCGCGAAGCGGGCCACCGAGCTGAGCAATGGGGGGGGGGGGGGGGGGGGGGGGTGACTTAAGGCTACACTTAGGGAGTTCGAGCAGGGTTGCAAGGATCACGAGCTGGCTGTCGACTCCACCTGTAGTGAACTAAAATATCTTCGGGAGTTACATCGTCGGCTGGAGGATGAGGTATTGACGCTAACTTGGGATGCCGAGGCACTACGATCCAAGCTAAACATGGCAAGCGCCAAGGCTATCGCAGACTATAAAGAGTCTTGAGGTTTCCACTCCGGGCTGGAGAAGATGGGGCAGATTACTTATGAGTTTAGGTACCAGATAACGTTGAAACGCTTTCGAGCAAAACATTCAAACTTATCTATCAAGGAGGGCCCCTTTGCTGACCAGCATGAGGATGCCAATGTGCAGATGGAGACTTGCCAGCTCTTCGATAATAAGATGCCTCCTGAGGACTAAGCTCATCTTTTGTTTTTGTTTCGCTTATCGGGCGATAATTTTAATTGTCTTCGGTTGCTCGACCGTCTATATAAAACATTTTGAATCAAAATAAACTCTGGTTTTGCTTCAGTTTCCGCCTATTGAGTTGTGCTCGATCACCCGACCATTATGCAAAGTGTGTTTCATTTTAATACAAATCTTCAGTCGTTCATTTGTTTATCTTGCATTGTGAATCCATCTTCCTCGGTCACTTGGCCGACCCTGATCTAACACCTCAGACGTAGATTTTTTTTAAGGTTCAGGATGTGTTATGTCTGGGGTAATACTTTATCGTCTAGCATGACTAGAATGTAAGCACGATCACAGATGGTGCAAATGAGTTGGTATGGGCCTTCCCAGTTTGGGGCTAGCTTGCCTTAGGTACGCCCTTAGTCATTGACCTTGATTTTTCTTAGGACTAAGTCGCCATCATCGACCCACCGTGGCCAAACCCTATGATTGTAGAATCGGGTGACAGTTTTCTGATATGCGAGTGTCCGTAAATGCGCCTCGGCCCTTCGCTCCTCAATGAGGCTAAGGTTCAGGCATCCATGTGCCTTGTGCTCCGACGACTCTCCTTTTCAGCCCTTCGAGGATTGCTCGGTTGGTGACCTCAGGGAGGCCGTTGGCTTGAGGGTGTGCTATCAAGCTGAACTTAAATTATATCTGAGAACTTTGGTAGAAAGATTTGAACTTCAGGTTTGAACTGTGTCCCATTGTTGATGGCTATAATCCTTGGGATGCCGAATCTTGTAATAATATTTTTTCAAACAAACCCTTCAACTTGCTTCTTAGTGATCGATGCTAAGGGCTCAATCTCGACCCACTTTGTGGATTAATCAATCCTGATAATTAGGAATCTTCGTTGTCCCGAGGATGGTGCAAATGGGCTAAGGAGGTCTATGCCCCACCGTGTGAAGGGTCATGTGAAGTCGATCGGTGAAAGGGGCAACGCCTATCGGTGTTAGATTCGAGTGTGCTTATGGCACTGTTCATATTTCTAGACATAGGCTGCAACATCTCGTCGCATTGTTGGCCGGTAATATCATTGTTAGAGAACTTTAAAAGCTAGAGTCTGAGCCTCGATATGTTCCCCACATATCCCTTTATGGACTTCGGTTAGAACCGTCTCTCTCGGCTTGGTCAGCGATAGGCAACGAAGCAGCATCTGGCAAAAAGCTCTTCGGTAAAGCCACTCATTGTCCTCGTAATACGAGGCCTCGGTCCTTCGTATTCGTTGAGCAGCTACTCGGTCGGTCGGTAGCATCGCATCTGTTTTTGTAACGGAGCATTTCATCCATCCAGCTTGGCCCGGCTTCGATCTGACCACCTCGGTTAGGGCGATAGTTGGCTTATGGATCCTAGAGACCTATAATGGGCATCTTCTAGGTGTCCATGCTGAGGCAAGCTTTGCCAATACATCTTTCAAATTCTCGATCTGAGGTATTCTCGAGATGGTGAAGTGCTCGAAGGTGTCGGCGAGGTGGTGCGCCTCCGCCAGATACTTGATCATTGTAGGTTCTCAGGCCTTGTAGTCCCCACTGACCTAGCCGACAACTAATTGAGAATCTATGAATACCTCGATTTGCCTTAACTTATAGCTCTATTGCTAGGCGCAACCTGAATATGAGCACCTCATATTCTACCTCATTGTTGGTGGCCTTGAACTCGAGCCAGAGAGTGTGCTTGTATGCTTGGTCAGAGGGACCCTCTAAGATGAGTCCGGCTCCTCCTCTCTCAGCATTTGTTGATCCGTCGACGTGGAGTGTCTACGTCGGCGTTCGCTGGTCCGAGGGCGATTAGCTTCGAGATGAAATTGGCCACCACTTGAGGTTTAATTGTTATCCTCAGAATATATTACTGGTCAAATTCTCCAAACTTGATCGACCAGCATCTGACCTACAACGTCAAACTTAGACAGGAGTTGATGCAAAAGTTAGTCGGTTATCACCTTGATCATATGAGCTTGGAAGTATGGTGGTAACTTCCTTATTGCGAGTATTAGGGTGAACTCGTGTCTCTCGATCGAGGGGTAGCGCACCTCGGGGACACTCAAGATATAGCTTGAGTAGTATATGAGCTGCTGCTCTTTCCCATTGAGTTTGATCTAGATCGAGCTGACTATGTGCCCCGACACGATGAGGTACAATTCAAGTGGCTACCCCAAGGTGATCGAGGCTAGTTGCGGTAGTCGGGCAAGTTGAGCCTTGAGGTTCTAGAAAGCTTTCTTGCAGTTAAGAGTCTATTTAAAGTCATTTGCATGCTTTAGTGCTTGGAAGATGGGCAGACACTTGTCACCTACTTAGGAGATAAATCGGCTCAGCACAGCCAATCTCACGGTGAGTTGTTGAACCTCTTTGATTGTCCGAGGTGACTGCACTGATGGGTTAGCTCTCGATCAAAAAGACTTGGATCACAAGCGATGGGTGGGCGTCGGGCATTCCCCGAATTTTGACCATAAAATATGTGATGAATTGGGCTAATGACTCGTCATCATTTTGACTCATCCTGAGGAAATTATAGCTAAGTTAGCTCTCGATGTGTGAAAATTATATGTCAAGATGCAAAGTAGGTGGAACGAGTTCTAAGGGCCAAAGCCCCCAGCTAGTGGGCTATATTATGGTATTTATACTTATGGGGCGGAGGAAGGTCATTCCAAAATGTTTAATAGGAGCGACGCCCTCGGCTGACCTATGGGTACGTCGTACTGAGATGTTTACTAGGAGCAGCACCCTCAGTCGATCTGTGGGTACGACTCTATACGAGCCACTGTCTATGTTGGTTCCTAGGACCTTATTTGACGAGACTATCAATTGTCAATAAGACCTATTGAGTCGATGATGCTGCGTGAGGCACCACCTACGATTGCTAAGATGGCTGCCAACGTGGTGGTCGGGCTGACATGATCAGGTTGACCGGTTGGGCCGACGTGATCCTCAGGTTAACATGGCCAAGCTGACTCGATAGGCCCAATATTTACCCTATTACTCTCTTTCTCTCTCTCTTTTATAATGTTGTTTGAGAAATATAGCTTATATTATCTTTTTATTTACCAAAATTTGTGTACAAAAAGATGCATTGAGAATCATAATAATATTATTTTTTAAGGATACATCTATTTTAAATCCTATTTTTACTATTTATAAAAACATATTTAAAAAACTTAATATTTCTAAGATATTCCAATTGTGAAGAACGTATGTGCCTTTCTCTCTCTTTTAGTTTTTTCTTTTTCTAATCGAAAGTGACGACGACAGTAGACTACTATGAATGGCCTGTTTCTCTTCTTGTTCACTTGTCAACCGATATCGATGGTGTTGGACAAGAAAGTGGTAGGAAGTGGTGACATCGCCACAAATAAGATTTCACTAGATAAAAATAAGGAGATATGTGAAGAAGAGTATTATTGATAAGTAAAGGATTATAAATAATAAAATTATTTTTTTTTGGCAATTTTTTAGGAGATTATCAATAGCAAAATGGGGTGGGGTTGTCAATTAGTGTCTCGATTAATCGAAATTGAGACGAATAATATCTTTAAAGCTATAGCTTTTAAAAAGCTTTTTTCGGTACGTTAAGTCATAATATTTTTTTAAGACCACATAAAAAGATCTTCTCAAAGTTTATTTATGCTCCAAAAACATATCATCCATTAAGGATTTCCAATTCCCTCACCAGTCAAAACGACATCCGAGAGCGACAACGGTGGTGGCGTTCTTCACGTGTAGACTCGCTCATCAGGACGACCTCACGACTCCATCGATGAGCTCTCAGCTGCTGGTGATAGACATGAGGTAGGCGGAGAGAGGTATCCGAGTTTTGGATGACAGGGACTGAGGACTAACCATACCACCTGTTTCTGCCTCCGAGATGGGAGGTTCTTGAAACCCTAGATATGAGGAGGCTTCAAGGTGCCTGCACTCAGATCAGCTCTAATCAATTTTTGTTTAAGCTCTTTCAACTTGTGTGAACCTTCAGGACCGCTGAATGGACGAACGGTGCGATCGCTCCAAATTTTGACTTCAAACAGGGATAGGTTGTTCTTCCATGGTCAAACAAAAAGATTGGACATGGAAACCTGAGTTCACGATTTCCATCCTTGGCAAGTCAGTCTGCAAACATGCAATAGTAGTTTCTTCCACGCAAGCTGAATGCTGCCTTGATGCTGTCCTGTGCTTGCATGCGTTCTTCCATGAAACCTACTCCAACCACTGCTACGAAAGAACGGCATATTGACCTGCAACCTGTTCTTGTAATCTTCTTCTTTGCTGGATTCTGAAAGGACCATCGTCGTCGATCATTCGACTATGCAAGTCACGTGAATATTTTTAAGGACAGTGGGTGAGTCATTCGGTAGCAGTGTTTGGTCAACAGTCCACGTTCAAACCCTCAACCTGGATGATGGCTTCTCGTGCACTTCCCCTCCAACTTCTGCACAAGTTCGCTACGAGTTGTCGGCTCATTGCAGAGAGACTCCCCTCTGCGCTCTCTATATAAAGGTCATATCGAGTCACTGGCGTTCGCCATTCCCATTGTTCCCAAATCATCTCCATCTGCATCCTTGTTTCCCTCTCCAACTTCTGTCGGTTCCTCCCCACGACAGCTACAACCAGAGCGATGGATAGCCTACGAAAGTGCCCAGCTAATTACGTTCCCCTCAGCCCCATCACCTTCTTGGAGAGGGCAGCCGCCGTGTACTCCGACCGCACGTCGGTCGTCTATGAGCGCACGCGCTTCACGTGGAAGCAAACTTACGAGCGCTGCCGCCGCCTCGCTTCCTCCCTCCGGAAGTTGAGCATCTCTAAGAATGATGTGGTATGTGTGTATAGAACGATCATTTCTTTGAGTGCTCTTGAACTCGCCTAAGTTTCTAGCGTGGTTTATATATGCAGGTTTCAGTCCTGGCACCCAACATTCCGGCCATGTATGAGATGCACTTCGCCGTACCCATGGCGGGCGCGGTGCTCAACACCATAAACACTCGTCTTGACTGCAAGAACATCGCCACCATCCTTAAGCACTCCGAGGCTAAGGTCTTCTTCGTCGACTACCAATACGTCTCCCTCGCGGTAAGCGCCCTCAAGCTTCTGCTGGTCGATGCCGCCGACACTTGCCAGCTGCCACTGGTCGTGGTCATCGATGACATCGACGCACCGACCGGCACTCGGCTTGGGGAGCTGGAGTACGAGCAGCTCGTGGCCGGCGGAAACCCGTTCCTCGAGCTACCCCGCCTCGACGACGAGTGGGATCCCATCGCCCTCAACTACACCTCCGGCACCACGTCCGCCCCCAAGGGGGTTGTCTATAGCCACCGCGGGGCGTACCTCAGCGCCATCAGCCTGCTGCTCCAGTGGGGCGTCGGGAGCGAGCCTGTTTACCTCTGGTCCCTCCCCATGTTCCACTGCAACGGGTGGACCTTCACGTGGGGCGTCGCCGCCCGTGGCGGTGTTAATGTGTGCATCCGCAACACGTCGGCCGCCGAGATGTACCGCGCCATTGCCGACCATCGTGTCACCCACATGTGTTGCGCTCCCATCGTCTTCACCATCCTCCTCGAGACCGGCCAGTCCGAGCGGCCTCCCATTGCCTCTCCCGTTCAGGTGCTGACGGGCGGCGCTCCGCCTCCAGCGCCGCTGCTCGAGAAGATCGAGCGCATGGGGTTCAAGGTGACGCACGCCTACGGGCTGACCGAGGCGACCGGGCCGGCGCTCGTGTGCGAGTGGCGGGCGGAGTGGGACCGGAGGTCCCCCGAGGACCGGGCGGCGCTCAAGGCGCGGCAGGGGATCAGCGTGCTCACACTCGCGGACGTCGACGTGAAGGACGCCACGACGATGGCCAGCGTCCCGCGCGACGGCAGGTCGGTGGGAGAGATCGTGCTCCGGGGAAGCAGCATCATGAAGGGCTACTACAAGAACAGCAAGGACACAGCAGAGGCGTTCAAGGACGGGTGGTTCTTCACCGGGGACGTCGCGGTGGTGCACCCAGACGGGTACCTCGAGATCAAGGACCGGTCCAAGGACGTGATCATCTCAGGCGGGGAGAACATAAGCAGCGTGGAGGTGGAGACGGTGCTGTACAAGCATCCCATGGTGGTGGAGGCGGCGGTGGTGGCGATGCCGCACCCGCGCTGGGGCGAGACGCCGTGCGCCTTCGTGACGCTGAAGAAGGGATGCGGAGGAGGAGGGGCAGAGCAGAGCATAAAGGAGGAAGACATCATCGCGTACTGCCGGGCGAGCATGTCGCGCTTCATGGTGCCAAAGAAGGTGGTGTTCGTGGAGGACCTGCCCAAGACTTCCACCGGAAAGATCCAAAAGTTTCAGCTGAGGGAGACGGCGAAGCGCCTCGAGGTGGCAGAGAGAACGCCGCAGCCTAAACCCGGGTGCACCAAGGCCCAGCTTGCGTACAAGACTCTGCACCAGGGGGAGGAGCCGCAACGAGAGCAAGTCCTGGCGATGTCACGCCTATGAACACGTTCATGTTTATCTATCAAATTGGTTCCCTTAATTACCTAAGCCAAAAGAGATATTGCAAATTAATTCATATATTGTTCTGATGTACTTATATCATAATAATTTTCAATATTAATTATCTTCACTATACCTCTCTTCTTCTTAAAAGTTTGGTTGGTGATGGTTTGACAAACAAGCTTGGAGAAATCTGGAGATAATTCCTAGTATTTTCAATGAAATTTCCATGCTTTATGCTTCAAGATAATTAAGTGTCTAAATTCTCCTCCTCTTCGATCATAGTTCAATTCTGAAATCACTTTGAACTTTGACTAGACTTAAGCTTTACATGCAAGTCAACTCAGTGTGTCTCATGGTCAACATTAAGGTATGGTCTTTATTTCTCTATGCACAAACCAACAGTTCCTCCAACCATTCTCCTCACCAACAATGCTGAGTCCAATCCGGTAAATGTTGAGTTTCTTCACAGATGTCATTTATTTTATTCTTAATTTATGTTGTGTGGGAGGTCCCACTCATCTATTTATTTATTCGGAAGATAATTTACTTATTTAAAGAATTCGTGTCACTTGGGACGAGTAGAATCAGTCTAAAACTAGTTAGATCTAAATTAAATTATTAATATTTTAATTAAAAAATTTATTGATATCAGCTTAAAAAAATCATCTGGAATGGAATAGAACACGATCTCTCCAAACTTGTTATCTGTATAAAGATCAAGGAGGTCAGGAGAAGCTTCCTGAGTCAATACCTCTAATACTTAAGTCAAATATTTTTTTTTTCCAATTTTGGAATAAAAGTTATATTTCTTTTACTAACCTTAAGAAAAAATAATGTTATATAAAGATTTCATTCATAACCTACGAGAGTTATCTCCTATACCTTTTAGAATATTCTTACAAATATTTAAAAAGGAGGTAGCTGAGACAACTCGATAACTGACCTAGAGTTATCTTTTGAACTACTATTCATTCATATAAAAAGGATGTTTAACTTCTTAGGTCATTTTATGTACATTACATGATATTGATGGGATAAATAATAATGAACTATTATATATTCTTTATAAAAAACTATAATTGATTACCCATCCTGCTGCGAATTGATGTTTATCTTAATTTAAAAATATCAATTCAAACAAATTTATTATTTTAATCTGTTAATCGATTAATCAAAACAATCAAACGACTGTAGTAAGGATCTAGATCCAATTTTAATGTCATAATTTTATAATTTTTTTCTGGCAAGGCTTAGCCACTGAAGAATAAATAATTCACGAACATTCTCTTTATTTAAACACTTATTTAGAAGTATAAGTCAGCTCATGATGTCATAGCCACGATCTCTGTTCTTGCTAGGAATCAAGCACTGTATCAACTCGTGATAGCCGGCGAGAACCAGGTTGAAGGCGACGACGATATCAGAGTGGGGAACCAGCAAACCACCGGTCGACCATGGCTAAGCATTCCTTTGGCTTGTACTCCGGAGCTGTGTGACCGCCACCCTACGGAACAAGATCAAAAGGTTGAAGAGAGAGTTCATAGTGGTCAAGCAAGATCCACCAGAACGAACTTACTTTGATGGTCGCAAATGTGAGGTTATTGGAGTAAGTCCTCGTGAATCTGAGACCACAGCAACCTCGTGAGCAAGATGATGCGTGCGACTGAAGCTAAAGATTTCTGTGACTGTAGAGGCTCACCCTGCGACTTGGCCATCCACAATCCACGATCGCCAATCGTCCACGATGGAGAAGTTGAGAGATCTGATCCACGCCTGTGTCCCCAAAAATGGCACGCTCATGTCATGGTCGCCGCTGCGTGCCAGAAGAAGAGTCAATGCCTCTCATAAACCATGCATGATTGCCAACGGCGGCGAGGCTTCACCTGTATGCCAGAGCTCGGTACCCTCTGCTGGTGAGGGAGAGATGATACTTCAGAGAACTCGGCACATCGTTCGTGTAGTTGATGCCGTAGTTGCACCTCACCCAGAATTGCTTGGTTCCCTGCTTGCCATCGCCATGAAAACCTTTAGAATTCAGCCGTGTTCTTATGGAACTTCCTCTTGATCTCACACATACCTCGCGAACGCCAAGCGCTTCTCTCACGGTATCATTGTTGGCCCAGAAGTAGGAGAGCACATATCCAGAACTCTGATAAGAAGAAGGTTCACCAAATGATGATGACACATGGAATCTTCTTCTCCAGGAGAAGCTTTCTGAAATGTAGTTTAGGTTCGAGAAAGAGGAAAGGGTTTTACCCTACACTGCAAAGGGAGATCAGCCTTTGGCAACGGCTGCTCGAGGTGTTCTTCAAGCAATTTCCTTCTATCTGCAGTCAATATGTTTCGTTTCGGGCTCGCGAAGAAGCACAGAGGCTCCAGGATATGGACATTGTTGATGCCAAAGAGACCCTGCAAATTCGCATCGCCATGGGAGATTGTTCTTGGTCGAGTAGCGTGATCGAAAGGCATACTGCATTCTCACCTGACTCACAGCTTCTAGGCAACTCGCACACTCTGCGTTTCTAGGACTCTGATACTGCTCTCCGCAGCTCCTCTTTGTTGCCTAAGAGAAACCAAACCAGACCAGATCAATGCTCGGGAGAGATGAAGTCTTTACGTATAATGCATACAACACGAAAGGTTCTTCAGAGGAACTGATCTCTGTCACACATTCTGATATGTTGGTTAACTGGAAGAACAGAAGATGCTTTAATATAGCGACTGCTTACAGTGGTGATTGCTGGATTTATCATCATAAACCTTATGATGTAAGACTTATCATTAGTTAGTGTTTCTGTATCTGTCATAATTTTCTTCGAATCAATGGAGAAGATTAAGAAAAATTAATCACCTCATAAAGCTCATCAGAAATTAGAGCCATCCCATGAGCATAAGGGATTATTGCATTCCCATCATACTCTCCATCTGTAGTAGGGTTGCCAACAAGGTACCCCTGCAACCATTAGCAATCGATCTCAGAATAATGCTCATGTAAGAAGAGGAAGCTTTGGTAGGAAGCTCTAAACCTTGAGATTGAAGTGCAACCCATCTCCAGCTTCATTTCCTGTGACATGGGTGGATGGATAGCTTTTTTTCCAGTTCATAAAAGCATCAACAGGATGCGAACAAAATAAGTGTAGTAGTGGTTTACCATCTGAAATATATTGAGCAATGACTGGCACAAGGAGGCCAGAATAGGAATCTCCACCAATGTAAAGAGGATTTTTGATGAATGATGAGTGATCAACATACCACTGCACACAAAGGTTAGCTTAATTCTTCCTTTTATCTCTCACTGGTTTGATGAAATGGAGAAGAGACATGGCTTGGAGTAGTGGTATCCACCTTCTTAAGAAATGTGTAGACATGAATGGCAGACTTGGTATCAGTGACAAGTAAGCCTTGTTCGGTGCTTGAATAGGAGAATCCAGTCCCAACTGGTGAATCCAGAAAGATGATGCTCGACACCTGAAGGTCCACCAAAACCATGTCAAAGCCAGCTGATAGCGAAGAAGAAGAAGAAGACTAAATGCAACAGCAAGAGATCTATCTACACCTTTGTCCAGGAGATTGGATTGTAGATCAAAGAAGGAAGAAGACCATCGGTGTACCCAGCTACATCAAATTGTAGAGGACCTGCCAAACCAAAATAAACATCTAAAAGAAGGCATAGACTTTGTTCTTGTTGTTCCTTTTTTTTTTATTATTTCTCTTAATCCTTATCATAAAAAATCCTGCAAATTGATAGACATAATTGTCGTTTATTGGCAATCAAAATGCTTTCTGTCTTCATCATGAACGTAGTCCATCCTCACATTCCTAGGGTTTAACAGGCAAGACATCTGGATCAGGCTGTGGCTCATGGTGATCACGAGATTGGTGCAGAAATCATTACCTATCTCGAACATTAACCCAGAGAAAGCTGAGCAGCCAGGGCCGCCGGTTATCCACACCATGAGAGGGTCATCCGCCGGCTTCCTCTCGGACCTGATGAAGTAGTAGAATAGCTGCACGCCATTGGCTTCGTCCACGTTCACGTAGCTGAGCAAACACACCACATCAGCTCTCATCTCAAAGAATACAAATAAATATACATAAACCAGCGCTGCTGTTACTACTACACCATCATCATCATCCTCCTCCTCCTCCTCAAGAACACCTCCCATGGTGGTGGGGAGCTACAAAAGGAGAATTGATTTGGATCGAAGGAGTGGTGGCAGTGGTGCGTTGTCATCTCGAGTGGGGATGAGCACATCGCTGCTAAACTTTGCTTGGATCCTCGTCGCTGTCGGACAAAAACTTCCTAACCTTTTGTACGTATCGCGTTCTAAGATGCTTGATTGATGCCTTTAAATAAGATCCACAAAAATGGACTTGTGGACGGGGACGGCTTCTGCTCTCGTTATCTATTGAAGTTATTGGATTCCACACAACCTCCCACTCTCTCGTTAATTGTTTTTTGCATGCAAACTTTATATCAAAGACATTTTATATTTAAATATAGTATCATTAAATTTCAATAAAAGTAAAAAAAAAATATTTTTGATAATAAAAAATATGTATTTTTTGTTGTTGTTCTTGTTGTTGTTGTAATGAATAAGCGAGGAAGATGAAATTGAAGCTCGAGACTTTACAATAAAGGATAAATTGTATGCATAGTTATAAATCTTAGAATAAGATTATTTAGTAAAAACTTCTCTACGGCTTGCTTTTTAAAGTTTATATCGATTCATGTAAAGCTTATGATAGTGCATACGATGAAATGATTAGTAAGAGTCTTCTTCTTCTCAATATATAGCTGGATAATTCATAGGAGAAGTGAAAAAAAGAACACACAGGAGGAGGAAGAAGAAGAGCAGAGGAAGAGTTTACCCTGTTTCCAGATGGAACGGAAGAGGCCCCTCAAACCCCGGAAGATGGGTGATGACGTTGAGAGATGACACGAGCGGCTGCTGCGCCAGGAACAGTAGCAGCAGAAGAAGAGCAGCAGAAGAGAAGCTAAGCAAAAGCTCTCTTACCGCTGCTGCTCCTGCTGCTGCCATGCTTTCGTCCCTGCACAAACCGAGTCCGAGGAGCGTATTTTTAGGTGGAGCCGTCGGCACCACCGGTGGTGGCACGCAGCCCAAGAGATAACGAGGCTGGGAAGTGTGGCTGTTTCCAACCATGACAAGTGACAACCGCCGTGCAAAGAGAACAACAAGGCAGAAAAATATCAACTGCTGGCGCAGATGGTAGAAAACAGAGATCCACAACAGCACTTTCAAGGTGAGAAAGTTGGACTGTCGTCGTGTTTGGCGTCGATTCTTCCCAAGCAGTAGAAGACAAAGCGCCATCGTCTCCGTCCTGCATCGGTTTCTCCTCTGACAGCGTTGCTTGCTCGAACAATCGAGTTGCGTGCGCTGCTGGAACACCGATTTGGTTGGGAAGACCAATCGAGCCATTTTTGTGACGCGGGCGAAGACTGCGACGCCATAATCTGGAAAATTATCAGAATCGTCCGTCATTTCTTTGCCGTTCTTTGAATTGTCAGCAGGTGTCACGTCAAAAACTCATCGCAATCCTGCGCCTCTCTTTACCGTCGATTCAATCAAGAGTTGATTTTATTGTCTTCTCGTCTATTGGTTCTGCTAGCAATGATACTGATAGATTACCAAATGACACACCGATCACCTTTACAAAGATTATGCTGTTGAAAATAATTAAAAAAATAAAATAACACTTGTGGTTGAGATTTCATCATCTATTTATACAGAGACGGATTTTTCTCAACTGATGAATGAGATAATCTAACTTAGTTAGAGAAAATTGTTATAGCTAACATGCCCTCGCAAGATCGAGCTCTTATCAAGGACGTCGATCTTGGATCGATGAAAGAAAAATAGTTTACGTGCTAGAGGTTTCGTGAGAGAGTCGACCAGTTGGTCAGCTGTGTGGACATGAGAGACACGAAGCTGCTTGCAGGCTACTTGATCCCGGACAAAGTGAAAGTCGATAGCAACGTGCTTCATGCGGGAGTGAAAGACTGGATTTGTACAAAGATAAGTGGTCTGATGCTATCACAGTAAATAACAAGCATAGAAGCATAATGGATTTATTCCTGAAGCAAGTTCAGCAACAACGGCGGCAACAACTCGATATTCAGCCCCGGTAGTAGATTTGGCAACCGTCTTTTGCTTTTTAGAGCTCCAGCTTATCGGATTAGCACCAAGGAATATAATATACCCAGATGTAAAGGTTCTATCATCAACGTTACCGGTCCAATCTGCATCAGCAAAGGTATGAAGCTGAGAGGGAGAATTCTTACGAAGAAAAATGTCATGATCAATAGTCCATTTGAGATAACGCAAAATGCGTTTGACAGCAGTCCAGTGCAAAGTAGATGGTTGATGCATAAATTGAGACAAATTTATTAACTAGAAAGGAGACATTGGGACGAGTGAGTACTAGATATTGTAAGGAGCCAACTACCTGTCGATATAGAGTGAGATCTGTTACAGGACTACCATCATAGAGATGCAACGATGTACTTGGAGATAGAGGAGTGGAGACTGCTTTAGCGTCTTGCATGTTTGTCTTCAATAGTAAATCATGAATATACTTCCATTGTGACAGAAAGAGACCAAAAGATATAAATATAGCCTCAACACCAAGAAATTAATGCAAGATATCAAGATCTTTAAGGGAGAAGCGGTCTGCCAATTGCGTAATAAATTCCTGAACCTCCGTTAAGTTATCACCTGTGATAATAATATCATCCACATAGACGAGAAGATAGATGGTGCTCCCACAATGTTGATGTAGAAATAAGAAAATATCAGACTTATAGTTGATGAAGCCAATTGAAGATAAGTAGAGACAAAGTTTAGTATACCACGCTCATGGAGCCTGACGAAGTCCATAGATGACTTTTTTAAGTTTACAAACATGTCATGGATATTGAGGATGTATAAAGCCTCGAGATTGTTCCATAAAGACATCTTCAGTGAGGGTTCCTTGTAAAAAGGCATTGTTAACATCTAACTAACGTAAGCACCAGCCTTTCGATATTGCCATACTTAGAAGAAGCCGAATGGTAGTAGGTTTGACAATAGGACTAAATGTCTCAGTGAAGTCAATGTCAGGTCGTTGATGAAATCCTTTGGCCATAAGACGTGCCTTATAGTGAGCAATAGAACCATCAGGATTCTGCTTAATTCGGAAAACCCATTTGCACCCGATAATATTTTGTGTGGAGAGAGGAGAAGTGAGAGTCCAAGTAGCATTGTGAAGAAGGGCATCGTACTCCTCACACATGGCTTTACGCCAATGAGGATATTTCTGAGCCTGAGAGAAGGAAATAGGTTCAACAGAGTCAAAAGAGGGTTCGGTGCCAACATGCAAATCTAGAACTTGACGTGGTTTAAAGATACCACACCCGGAACGAGTTTACATAGGATGCCGAGAGGGGACAGTAGGGCTAGGAGGTAAGGGCTGTGGGTCAATACTGGTGGAGGCAGACGAAGGGACAATAGAAGTACCTTAGCATGGTGAAGACAATGACACTAGGGGGAGGAGCCGGAGGAGAGGGGAAAGAGGAAAACTGCGGAACAAAAGTAACTAGAGAGTGTGGATCTAAAGAAGACAAAATGAAGGAGGAAGATTGAGGGAGGGGGAGCGGGCAGGAGAGGCAACGATTAGTCCTGGGAGACGCGGTTCTGGTGTCCGCGTTTGGATCGCTCTTTAGAGCTGCTAAGAGGGTAGCCGCTGCTTGGTGTTGGAGGCATAGCGTCCAAAACGGGCCGTGGATGCAGAGACAACAGACGTCAAGCAGGGCAGCATTTGCTACAGTAGGAGCAGGGCACGGCTATAGTAAGAGCAGAAGAAATGGGTAGAAGAGTACCAGGTAGCGACCGAAGACGGGAAGGAGAAAACTGTAGACTCTCTTCGACGATATCATCTGGCAGATATCACTGCCGAAATGGCATACTAGCAGGGCGTGAAGATGTAGGCTGGGAGCATTTCATCCCTAGAAACCAAACATCGAGGAGTCCGACAGACGTAGCAATAGAGAGTGGTCTGCTGCAGCCAATGGAGATGTCCAATGTTGAACCACGGCGAGAGGAGAGGGGTCTGCCACAAATTAGGACCCCTATGGATGCTAACGGGGCAAGCGGCTGCTCGTTCGTATCGAGAACACAGAGAAAAGGATGCTCTGTTTTGTCGATAAAACAGAGATCTGATTGTCTACGGAAAGCAGCGAGAGTGTTGTTGGTGCTGGAGACCGGTGATGCCAAGGTTCACAGGAGGAGTCGACCGGCGGCTGTGGATGTGATCAGCAACGGTAGAATCGACAGTGACAACAGCGAGCTGCTTGGATGTTGTCATGGTTGGGAAGCAGGAGAAAGATCGATCTCGGCTGGGAAGGAGCACTGACAAGTTTCTCCGGTAAGGAAAGCAATTGCTACTGCAGAGGAAGGCTTGGCTCCACCGAGATTGAATAGGTCTCCGGACCTGTTTGGGGTAAGCAGGTGCTGAAGAAGGGACTTGGCTGCGAAGCGACGGTAGAGGAGGCAGCGGCGTCAGGGAAGGGCAACACCGCTGCTAGCAGCGTGGGCTGTAGGAAGCAACGAAAATTAGGAGTCGATGGGCAGTAGCCCTAGAAATGCTCTGATACCATGTTGAAAATGAATTGGAAAAATAAAAACACATTTATTATTGAGGTTTCAGCATCTATTTATACAGAGATGAGAGACAGATTTTCCTCAACTAATGAACAACATAATCTTATTCAGTTAAAAAAATTTGTTACAGCTAACATATGCAACAGTTCAAAGATTTATTTTTTTTAATGAGATTAACAGTGTCACGAAGGATTAATCTCTCTCTCTCAGAAACAACACTTAGCACCAACTTCAACTAAGAACGAAAGCCCTTGATGAACAGCAAGCAAGCATCTCGTCCTTATGTCGCTTGCTCCATCTGTATTTTTGTCATTTTTATTTCTTTTGCGGTGCTATAACATTTTGATGATTCTAACTATAATATCATCGAGTTTAATTTTGAATTAAAATCTTAAGTGAACTTAAGAATGTTTGATGAGTCTTGATTTAAGGTCAATAAAGTTTATTAGGCACGTCCATAATGGTGGCTATAATACTTGTTTATTAATCTCATCATCATTTTACCATTTTAAATTTAAAAAAAAGAGAGTCAATAATCCATAATAAAAATACATTAATCATCACTATGTATGACATTAACAAGAATTCATGCTCTTATAATATCTCATCAAATTGTATCTTAATTTTAGATTATGTTGGTCCTTGACGAAAATAATATCAAGATACATCAAATTGACATTGTTGAAAAAGGAAATGGAATTGGGGTGATTCTTCATTACATCATCAGCAAAAAGAAAGCTATATTAGGCTCAACTGGAAGTCTCACAAACTCATTCAGCATCACCATCTTATATCAACTGTTTTGATGTGCAACTTACAAGGAATTTCCAGCCAATTTGAATTCAAAGGCTAAACTTATTTAGCAAATTCAACATTACATTTGGAAGCATGACAAGTGGTTAAAACAAGTTATCAGCTGGTGTAACTCTGAAATTTAGAATCATAAAATATATGCAGATCGACAGAAACAGTTAAGTCTAACTTGCAACTTCTGTTGCTTTATCCCACAATTTTCCTACACTTGACAAGTCCATGCATCTGCCAGGGCCATGTTGGAGTGAGAAATTTATCCAGTTGGGTCAAGTTACCATCCGTGTTGTCGATGAGCATCAGAGACCAGCATTCAGTAAAAAGAGAGCTGCTTCTGATTTTGCTGCACATCCATACTTGAAAGTACTGTATTTTCTGTGCACCCCGGTTAGCTTCCCGGTTCCAGCCTTGAGGTGGAAGCTCACCATCAACATGGAGCACTCACTGTGGTAGGTATGGCTATCACCATAAAGAACAGGAATTTGATTGAAAGAAAATGAAAGAGAAAGCAGTAGAGAAAAACTCACAGAAGCTGGTCCTCTGTATAGGTAGTGTGTAGTTCGCAAGTTTTGTTCCAATGCTTGAACCCTTTGAGGGTGCACTGTGCAGTATAAATTGCAGCAGCAGACAGCAACGAAGGATGGAACTTGAGCATTTTGTACTCGACCAGACAAAGCTCGATGATGAAAAACGAAAGAAGCTCTAGCTGATCCACATCATAGGCAAGAGATTTTTCCATCAGAACTTTTGCTTCAGTGAATAATGTTTCTTGTTTGATATCAAGGGAAAGACAGTCTTACCTGTATATCAGATTGAGCTGCCTTGAGAAACCTTCTCATGAAGACGTAAGGAGTTGGCACGGACATGTTGAACTGTAAGGTTTTTAGGATCAACTTTTCCTGCTCACGCCAATAGATAATAGAGCTTGAGATAGAGTAGCCACTAAGAATCAAAGACAATAATTGTATGCTTAATAGGCAAAACATAGGGCAAGGAATCATTGTTCAAAACTGTGAACAACGGCTTTGTCAACAAGGACCCAAGGATAAGTTAGGAAACTTGACAGAATCACCAAGAAGCCAAGGGAGGACTACATATAGGAAACTTTTTGACAAGAAGAATCAAAGACTATTACCATTGCAAGAACTTCATTCCTCGTATAGGCTCCATCAGAGATTAGAATTAAATCCTCAACAACCGGAACAGAGACTTCTTCATACTTGCAAGCAAGAAGCATTGCTGTAACTCCAACCAACTGAAGCTTCTTCCTTTGGACTGTCTGCTGTTCTAAGAACCTATCTATAATGTTTATGGTCAGAAAAAGTGTCTCGTCCATTAATTCAAACTTATAGTGCACCTGCAGAGGAAAGATTTAAAACAATAAGTTTGTAAAGGAGGAAAATGGAAGACAATGGTTTCAATGTCAAGTGCCAATTTATCATATTTAGTGCCTACCTCAATCAACCAGTCAATGAGGATAGCACGCATTTTCTCATTGATGTCGAACTGGTTGGACATGTAATCAGGACTGACACAACTTGTAACCTGCAGTCATGCGTTGGTTGTGTTTGGAGTTAACAATCAACACTATGGCTTTGTTTGAATGGAGAACAAATTAGACCAAAAGATTAATCCTTATTGGAAAAAAGAAGAGTTCAGAGGTTTACATGCATATAACAGATCAAGTGAACAAGTAATTTGATGCCAATGCTATCATGAACCTAGCGCATTATGCACTTAGTTGCGCTATATATAAACTTCATAAACATGTTAAAAATGTGTGGATTCATAGCGACACAAGGGATTTAGAGTGAAGTGAAACTTAAAAATGGGTTTTCTATAACTATTTAACCAATATATAGAACAACATAGATTAACAGATTAGCACTAAAGAGGGAAGTAGAAAAGTTCGGATGTTTTGCATCTCACTGAACAAATCAAGGGAACGCTTAAATCATTGTTGATTCAAATTCTAAGCCTAGTTTCTTCCTCATGCACAAGACTAAGCTCTAAACTGGCTTCACTAACATGTTATGCATGTGTAGGTCAAAAAAACGTAGAAGCAATCAAACCTAAAGATGTTGATGTAGCAACATCCTAAACTGCAAGGCCTACCTCAATTTGTCTATAGAAGCTGTATATATCTTCTACATACTCAACAGCTGCTAGTGGATCCTTGGAGTCGCAGCTGTCGATATCCGGGATCATCTCCACTGCAAGATTCTCCATTTCAACCTCCTCTGGATCAGAGATGTCCTACAGATTGCAACCGGAGTGACTCATCAATAATATATAATTTACCAATCACAGAAAATTCAAATTCTTCCAAGGAAAATAAAGGGAGCAGACCATTTCCTCCATCTCCTCTGCCATAGGCATTGGCAGCTCCTCACTTAATCCGTGCTCATTCGTATATGTTGCAGTACAAGTATCTACTGAACTCGAACTCAGCAAAGATGGTATTTGTTCATGACATCCATCGGCTTGTGATTTGTTTGCCAATGTAGCTGCAAATTTCCTAAAGAAATCCGATCCTTCGACCAGTTAGAAGTCGATAAGGAACTACATGCTAAAAGAAAAGAAGCTTTGTTGACGGTCACCTCGTTCTTGGCCGTCGGGGGACAAACGTTGGGTTCCTACGACCTAAATTGCTCTTGCTGCTTATGACGAAAACGAAATCAACGAAAAGAAATTAGATCGAGCAGAAGGAACAAACAACCAAAGACAGGATTAGGTTTCAAGGCATTACTCCGTCAATGCTCTCTTGGTGACCGCACAGGGGTGCGATGGCGCTCCCACCAAATTATTTAAGTCCCTCAACGCTCTTCTGTTGCCCGTCACTGCATCGATGACAAAAGCGAGAATTAATCTAGTGCTCTTTCAGCTGGGATTCTAAATTCTAACACCGAATTCTTGAAACAAAAGATCCAAACCTCGGAGGCCCTCAGGTTTCGTCATGCCACAGTCGTTCTCGCCGATTCTATCCATTTCCCCTCACCTTCAAACGAAGAAAGCCTACGAAAGGTCGAAGATTTATGAATCGACACATCAAATCATTATCTCACTGCAAAGATCCGATCAAAACGCCGAGAACCAACGAACAGAACGAGACCTGCAGAGATACCTACCTCCTCGTCGCCTCGCCCGATCGAGCAGAACCGGACTCCACCGCCCGCCGAGATCCCGGAATCCCGATCGGATGGTGAGGGAAGAAATCAAGCTACAACCTTAACCCCATCGATCGAGGAAATCGATGGGAATTTAACGCTCTCCCCCCTCTCTCCTCTTCGGGATTTGGGAGAGAGAAAGAGGAAGGTAAAGAAAAATTCAAAAAACAAAAGGGAAAAAAGAGGAAGAGTTTTTTTGTACACGAAGAATGGGTGGGTGGCATCCTCGCGTTTGAAGCCAACGGCTAGCGAATCCCGACCGTAGGATCTCGCCTGGACGGCTCTCGTGGCCCCAACGGGTATCTCCATTCAAACTTTCGATTCCGTTAATTGCATCTACACTGTTTCCTGCGAAGGTTCATCGGACGGCCACGATTCCTCCGCTCGGCTGCCGTGATCTTGTCCGTCTTCCACCGGCCGTCGGATGTCGGATCGGCGGCGTGTCTGAAGGTACATGGATGAGAATAAGAATAATTGCTTACTAATAACCCCATTTGTAATAATTTCTTCCAACGAAAACACGCTTTATAACTTTACTTATTTCCCGATACAAAAAAGTCATTTTATTCTTTTAGTGTTTATATATACACATATAATTTCGAGAAAAATAGAACATGGGGCCCACGAGAAACATGTGAGAGAGGCTTTTGAGTCGTTGTGGAATGGTATCGAAGGCTGTGGGCGGGTGGGGGGTTGCGCGAGAGACGCAATTATTTATATGGGTTGGGTGTTTAAATGGTAGAGCGGCAGGAGACTGTCTCCGCTGACACTGCTCGTGAGTTTTGACCGTCGGGATGGAAGAGTCGGGAGATGATTTGAATGGCTTGGAAGATGACGCTGATGATTTGGATGGTTTTCTTACTTCGGTTCGGAGGATAATTAAATTAGGGGTTATCACCTCTTTATAAACTTCACAAAGTCGTCTTCATCAATCTGCCATCGTATGCAGGATTGATGGATCGGATCACCAGTACTGAGAAGCACATAACATACGAAGAACTCTGCAGTGCTGTTCGCCCAGTGTTGTACTGCTACGAATCACCTCAGTGGATATTTATTGCACTCATTGGCACAATCTACGAAAACCCGAAGAAGAACAGTATGCTTATCCTAATCATTTTACAGGATTGAATGGGCTCGTCTCATCGATCAAGGTCCCAAGGTGTTGAAGCATCACGTAACTAAATGATGCATGCAAATTTTCCCTTTCTCCTGTATTTTTTGGATGATCAGATGGTGTTCTGCATGCAGGTGGAGGTCGCAAACCAAAGAAGTTGGCTGGAAAGTAGTAGTAACATTAGTGTACATGTTAATTATGCCTGTTTGTAATCCTATGTACAGTTAGTTAGCAATGCCAAGACGAGCTCACGTCACAGTGGTCTTTCTGCTGTAGCTGATGTTTCTTCAGGTCCATTGTTTTCCGCTTGTCTCGTCTCAAGTCAAAATAGAGAACTGAACATCAAGAAATTGAAGATAGATTACTTACACAGCTTTCCGACACATTTCTCCTTATTTTTGGCTCGCCCTCGTACCATTGAAATGATCATTTAATGGAAACGACGACAATTAAAGATGTCACAAATGGAAACTGAGCTTTCTTTATGTGTCAGCTGTCAGTGCCACCAAACGGAAGCCAACGCAAGATGAGCTACGACCACCGCCTCCGTCTTCCACGGCCACTGCGATCGCCGCCGCTCCTGCTGCGATCGCAAAAACAAGTTAGGAGATTGTTTGGAATACAGGTGTGGGGAGGTGCCGCCGGATGGGAAACTTACTGCTGCGGCGGAGATGCTGAAGTAGCTGGAGGAGGACTCGCCGTCCGGCTCCGGAGTCGAGCTCCCACCATCACCGCCTCCGCCTGCGGCCGTGGCGTTGTCTGGCGGCACCGTGATGTCGAGATGGTAGACGGGCGTGCCGTCGGGCTTGAAGAGCCCGTAGTTCCTCTCCGACGTCGGCCCTGGCTTCTGGTTCTCGTTGAACAGCGCGAAGACGTATGCCCGGAGCGGCGTCCCGGGCACCAGAGGCGTCCCCTTCTGCTCTGCCACCAGCCTCATCAGGTTCCCGTTGTATCTGGCGGCGTTCTCCGGCGTGGCTCCGCGCTCGTCCGGGTCGCCGGCCGACGGCCACCCTGTCTCCGACACTCGCACCTCGACCAGCTTCCCGGCCTCGCCACCGGCCGCCAGGATCGCGTGGTAGACAGCGTCGACTTGGGAGTGGAGCAGGTTGGTGTAGCACAGACCAGACCCGGGGTCGGTGAAGCCGGTGGCGTCTGGGTCGAGGAGGGCGAACTCGAGCGCCACCCCCGAGCTCTCCTGCGCGTAAGCGAAGTAGGGGTAGGCGTTGACGAAGAAGGGGTAGCGGGTGCGGGCGTGGAAGGCGATGAGGGGGCAGACGTAGGGGAGGAGTTCGCGGCGGAATACGGCAACGGATGGCGGGTAGGAAGGCGTGGCGAGGACGGACAGGGAGTGCGCGGTGGTGACGGCAACGTCACGGTAGAGGCCGAGGGAGGCGAACGCGGAGTGGAGGGCCTCCATGGCGGGGACGAGGCAGCGGGCGAGGGCGAAGCCGGTGTCGTTGGCATTGTTGAGCACCTCGTTGCCGACGGTGACGGCGACGATCTTGGTGGCAGGGAGGTACGCCTGGACGTTGGCGCGGGCCCAGGCGAGGGCCTCGGCCGGGTCCGCGGCCATAATGGGCAGGCAGCTGTCGGGGAGGCCGATGACGAGCTCAACCCCAGTGTTGGCAAAGGCGTGGAGGACTCCCGGATCAGCGTCGTAGATGCGTGCGCGGCCGACTCCAATGGAGGCGAGGAGGCGGGGCACGGCCTCTGGCGGGGGGAGGTTGTCGCCCACTCGCCCGTAGTTCACGCCAACGAGAGAGGCAGAGGTGGCGGAGGACGGGACGACGAGCCACGCGACGGCAGCGAGCAGAGGCCAAATAGCAAATGTCATTGTTGTGTCTTGCGCGCCGCCGTGGGGAGTGGTAGTAGTAGTAGTACTTGCCGCAATTGCAGAGCTCACGTTATACCCATCTCATCTCATGCCTATCTCTGCGCGCCCGGTATGCGAAGAGGCGTGGGGAGGACGTGAGGCATGAGTTAACATCAAAAAGAGAGAGAGAGAGATGGGAGCCAATTAAAGTGGAGGGAGCGGGATTCGTGAGCTGTTGATTTGTCCTAAGGCCATTGGAGGACGATGGAGAAGACCATACCATAAACTACATAAAACTTGGGAGGATGAGCAGAGGAGACTTGAGGGACGAACATGAAGAATCCGGCACTAATCGTGTCAGAGAGACGCTAGTTGACAAAGCCTTTGCTTTATCGTATATGGACTTCTTCTCTTCTTTTCGCATGGCCATGTGGGTGGCACAAAGGATGGTGAGCCTCTCTCTCATGCCGCTGCCCCACCCATGCTTTAACACATGGAAGAGTTGGTGGTCGGGTAACTGCTGCAAATAAACTATTGCGTTGATCGTAATAGTCATGTGGATTTCTGAGTTGTTTAAGCTTTGCAGCGAAACAGCATCTCCTCTTTTTCCCTGTCAAAAAAGAGACCGTTCCTTTCTATCTCTGAATGATATGTTACTGTCTCCTCGACACGGGCTTGACATGAACACAGTGATTAAACTTGATGATCTCCTTGCTCGATCACCAATGAACACTACAATTTCTCCTTGAAGAGAGATGGGAGGGAAATAGAGAACGCCGTGAGCTAGAACTTTGTGTCTGCAACTGTTGCAGGAGCTAATGGTGGAGGACACATGGTGGGCACATCAAATACTACTACTGTGGGATCTGCTCTCCTACATGTTGCTCTCGCCAGGTAGAGAAATGGGGAACAGACTGCTGCCATCACCACGTGAACTTGACGTTGAAGTCAAACCAAAGCCATTACTAAGGATTAGCTTTCTTCATCATGGAGAGAGTGTGATCCTTTGGAGCTCAAAGATGTGTTGCCGAGTCTTTGGAGCAGTTACTTCAAACAAACCAACGGTTAAAACATATATATTTTTTATAATTTATATTTTGAAAAAATATATTATTTATTATTATTAAAAATTTATTAGATGACACATTCTAGAAATTAAATTTTTGATATATATATATATTCTTTATCAATAATTAAAAAATTGAATAATATCAAATATTACTATGTATCTTATATTATTTTTATTATAATTAATAAGATTAATTTTAAATATGATCCTTACTTAGTTCGGGAATATTTTAATATAAATAAGTAAAAGGATGTTTTACTAAATCGCATGGAATTACATATAAATATCAATCTTAGAATGAGGTCAAATCCACGGATCGCTACTCCCAAACCCAAATCCAACGGCTATTATTGGTTCGAAGCCTCCGAGTGCGAGTGTCGACATCTTCCTACCCTCTCACGGTCTCCTCGTTACTTCCGCTCCTTTATAAGCCTCCGAGTGTGAGTGGCAGCCGCAGAGAAAATTTCCATTTCCTTCTTCCAATTCGACCGAGGAAGCTAAGAGCTAAAAATGGTGACGATCACGAGCGTCAAGGCCCGCCAGATCTTCGACAGTCGCGGAAACCCCACCGTTGAGGTCAGATCCGGGTCCTACTTGCTTCGATTTCTCGCAGGGTTTAGGGTTTTTAGATCGCCCGTCATGCCTCAAGATTGTTCTCTTTCTGGGTCTGATCTGATGTATGTTTGTGGTACCGAGCCTTTTATGCAGACAAAAAGACCATTTTCGATCTTCTTGTCTCTTTAGAAAAAAGAAATTGTTTGTGGTGTTTGTTTCAGGTGGATCTTCGTTGTGATGACGGTACCTTCGCCAGAGCTGCTGTCCCCAGCGGTGCATCCACAGGTAACTAGTCCTACTGCATAACTCGTTTGTTACTTCTGCTTTTACAGTAAAATACCATCTTGGTCTATAGAAGTGTTGAACATTATGGGAAAGATTAACCGTGAAAGGTTACCCTGTTTGGCTACTGCTTGCTTAAGGTGGTTTGCAGTGCATATCTCAAGTGGTAAAAACAATTATAATCATTATGTAACCACTGCTGGCTGGAAATGGTCCAAATAGTATCTTGTTGTTGTTTGCTGTATGCTAATGAGTAACTTTTGCTATTTCAGGTGTATATGAAGCACTGGAGTTGAGAGATGGAGGATCAGATTATCTTGGAAAGGGTGTTCTCAAGGTTTGTTCTGACTTTTCTCCTAAAATATTCTGTTCGACATGTTGCATGGACTGTGTGTGATGTGTGGTGAATTTCCATGGATTGTAAGCTGTTGGCCCTATGATCTGCCGCTGGTTGTGTGAAGTGGTATTGTTTCATATCTTGATGTTTTAAAAGAAACTTGGGCACACGTCTGTAGTTCACAGGTCATACAAACTTTTTCTTTTTTGTGGTTTCACTTGTTGCTGAAAATCTAAGTGTTCTCTGTCCTCTTCAAATGACTTTTGACATTTCAAATAATCAGTGTTGTGTTGAACTTTTAGTAGACTCCTGTTAGATAAAATAGATTCACCACCTACCTATATTATTTTTATGTGTTTATGTTTTTGCTTGAAAAAATTATCTCAAAAGTAGTACGACCCAAAGAGTATGAAGTTATCTTAACTTCTGTTCATTGATGTTTTCTGGTGTATGCATGCTCTAGCAGCATTCAAATTATTTTCTAAGTTTTTTATTTGGTACCTAAAGATAGTATGTTTCTGTTTATTATATAATGTAATAATTCTAGCTTTCCTTTTTTTTTGGGGGGGGAGAACTGATTCTGTATCTGACAATGATGATATTTGTCCTCTTCGGTTTACATAAGCCCCAAGCTTATAATATATTCAATGTAACATATCATACTTGTCATTCTTTTGTGGAAAATAATGTTCAAATCCTCATCTATAAAATTAAATTGAAATTACTTTTCTATTAAACATCACATGTTAGTTCAATTTCCAAACTTAGTGGCTTATTACTTGTTCTCTATAAGACTTCTATGTTACTGGTTTTATGGCTTTTGGGTATGTTGTTATTGTAGTCCAGTTATGGTAAAACGTTCATTCATTTTGGTTCAGGCTGTTGAGAATGTGAACACTATAATTGCTCCAGCACTGATTGGCAAGGTATGCAAACGGCTCTAAGTTCTGTTCACTTAATTTGAATTATTTTTAGTTGTGATGTTATGAACAATGGAGTCTAATAAATATGCTTATGTATATCTTTGCAGGACCCTACTGAGCAAGCTCAGATAGATAATTTCATGGTCCAGCAGCTTGATGGCACACAAAATGAGTGGGGCTGGTGCAAACAGAAGGTACAATGCTCCTCTTTAGTCACCATTTTGTACATGCTTTGATTATTTTGGATTTATCCTGATTCACCATCTTCATTGGATTTTTTTGTTTCAGCTTGGTGCCAATGCTATTTTAGCAGTATCCCTTGCTGTATGCAAAGCTGGTGCAAGTGTGAAGAAGATTCCTCTCTATCAGGTTAGTGAAGTGATTATGCTGTGTGAGAGTGTGAGTAATTGGTGAGACTTTTTATTGTCAATATGTAATTGTTTTCCCCCTGAAATGCAGCACATTGCAAATCTTGCTGGAAACAAGAACCTAGTTTTGCCAGTGCCTGCTTTCAATGTTATAAACGGAGGATCACATGCAGGAAATAAGCTGGCTATGCAGGTTATTATCCTACCAGCTATCTGTACAGCTGTTGTCGAGCATATAGTTATATGCTTATGTTGACTTTACTTGTTATGATAGGAATTCATGATTCTTCCAGTGGGGGCTTCCTCTTTCAAGGAAGCCATGAAGATGGGTGTGGAAGTTTATCATAATTTGAAGGTCAATATTAGACTATTTTCCTACCTTCTAACTCTTGTCTCTAAGAACCTCATTTTAGACTCTATCCTCTTGTTCTCAGGCTGTCATTAAGAAGAAGTATGGACAGGATGCCACTAATGTCGGAGATGAAGGCGGTTTTGCTCCCAACATTCAGGTCTGTTGTGCATGTTGATTCTTAAGAGATTATCTGTGCAATTTTCACCATAAAATTTCACTCAGTTTTTATTAAGCTCAATATGTGGGCTAATTCTTTCAATTAGAGTTGAGTGTAGATAGAAGTAGTCCCTTGAGTTTCCTATGTTTTTTCCTTTAACAATATTAGTGTACTATATTCTCATTAGATTAGTAGAAGAAATCTGATGACGAGAGTATGGATCAGATGTCAAACTTTCTTGATGCCATTGATTCTAGTGAGATCACATCAATTAGTACCAGAGTATATTTGGGGCCCTAGGTGGAATGCTGCTATGAATTTGTTCTACCTATAAATGTGCTTTTGGTGTTTAACATGTTCTATTCTCTAGTTGTCTGGTGGTTTTAAATCAGGCTTACATTTAATAGGTAGCTGTTAATGTTTTCCTGGTAAATTTAGGCTTAGCTAATAAAAGTCAATTCTCAGGAGAGTTGGATTTTGTCATTTAGGCTTTTCAGAGACTTCTTCGAGTATCTTTCACCCTACCTCTGGAGTTGTTCTGGCTTATTAGATAGGAAGGCCTTGTCACATTGTGTCATGTCTAGGCTTACATATGGAAGCCCCTTTCAGCATACCCAGTTTTAATCAAACTTGAATTTCCTTGTCAAATCATGTGCCATTTGCCTTTAAACATTAACAATGTTACTAAGAGTTGAAATATGATAAATTCCCGTATATATATCATTTTCTAATTGCAGGAGAACAAGGAAGGCCTTGAACTTTTGAAGACGGCTATAGCTAAAGCTGGGTATACTGGCAAAGTATGCTTTTAATATTTGCGTATTTATTCATAGTTGTATATGATTTTCCTTAAATGAGTTCACAGTCGTAAAATTCCAGCTTTTGATTATGCTTGGTTGTTTTTGCAGGTTGTAATTGGCATGGATGTTGCTGCTTCAGAATTTTATAGCGAAAAGGATAAAACATATGATCTCAATTTCAAGGAGGAGGTGAGTTTATAAAAATTGATGAATGTAGAGAATGTGTTCCTGCTTTATTATTTTATATAGTTTTCTTAAGTCTTTATTACATATCATCAAATCCATTGACATGCAAATATCTGTTATTGCAGAACAATGATGGTTCTCAGAAAATATCTGGAGACAGTTTAAAAAATGTCTACAAGTCATTTGTCAGTGAGTACCCCATTGTATCAATTGAAGACCCATTTGATCAGGATGATTGGATCCACTATGCAAAGCTCACAGAAGAGATTGGAGAGCAGGTGCAAATTGTTGGAGATGATCTTCTTGTCACCAATCCAACAGTAAGTTTTTATTATGGGAATCTGAAGTTAATTGGATTCTCTTAGGAATTCTCCTATTTAAGGTCTGGATTATTTTGTTCACTTCTGCAGCGTGTTGCCAAGGCAATAAAGGAGAAGGCATGTAATGCACTCCTTTTAAAGGTATTGTTAAGATGATTTAATTTATTCTTGTTCCTTTTTCACTTGGAGGATTCATTATGTAATGTGCTCGTAGATGAGTAAAAAATCAAGTTAGATGAACATAGTGTGGGGTTGGTTATGTGGTGGGCTTGTAGACAAGGGAAGAAATCAAGTTCAATGAACATAGAGGTTGTATCTGGTCAGATCTGCCAGTTGGATTAGCCACTAAAAATCTGCAATCAGAATAACAAAGGATCTGATGATATGAAGGAGACAGAAAAGTGTACCCACAAAAACAACAAGGTCGTAAGTCTCAACTATTTGGGGTTGGCTACATAGATCTTTTGTCATATTTGGGATATGTAAAAAATCATATGTTTAGTTAAGTTTAACTAACTTAAATATTTATTTATAGTTTCTATTGAAGTCTTTTTATGCTTTTCTTCGTCTCTCATTGTGCCACTAACATTAATCATTTCATCTCTTCTGACTATCACATCCTAAGGTCTCCACATGCTCCTATCATCTTAAACGATTATATCTCATCTTATTTTCTATCAAAATGATAGTTAGTTGTTTACGAATAAAAGTTTCATTTTTTAATCTTTTCCTATATGAATTTTTTTTTCTAACAAAAAAATATGCCCATTGTTAGGAAAAAATTCATTGTTGTTAACGGGGTGAACAGTAAGGAAATATAACTGAAATTATCCACATTATAATGGAGAGTTATGATGTAAGGTACAATTGAACTTATGCGTAGAATTCATAGGCATAGTGCTAAGCTTGAAACCACACCAAAATGTATAGTCTATCCTACGTTGTTTTCTTTGCACTTTTTAACTTGAAAATAGTATCTAGGTTTTTTGCTTACTTTTTCTTCATATCAGTGATTTATATGCCTGCTTTTCTTTGGGGCATGTAAGATCAAGTGTCTGGATATCTCTTCTTATCTTGTGAAACATTATGTTACTGTGGTTGTTTAGGTAAATCAAATAGGTTCTGTTACCGAGAGCGTTGAAGCGGTTAAGATGTCTAAACATGCTGGCTGGGGAGTGATGGCCAGCCACCGGAGGTATGCCTTTAGCTCAAAGCCGAAGTTATAATTGACACAGATAGGTGATGCTAACTCGTCTTTTTTCTTGTTTAAGTGGTGAGACAGAAGATACTTTCATTGCTGACCTCTCAGTTGGTTTGGCAACGGTATGTTACTTCTAACCTCGAAGTATCTGATGATTTCCTTATGCTGCAAGTCTGAAAATTCATTTTGGCATACACAGGGTCAGATCAAGACTGGAGCTCCATGCCGTTCTGAACGTCTTGCTAAGTATAACCAAGTAAGCTATAATCCCAGTTGAAACAACAATTTCTCGATGCCCGAGGATGAGATTACCAATTGCTGCACTACTTGATATTATAGCTTACGTTTGGGTATATCATCCTTGGTGTTTGATGCCTCAATGGATGCTACAATTAGTGATGTGGAAAATTTGTTTTATTCTTCTTTTGTTGCTTTCTGGTTAGGTTTCATTGTAAGATAAATGTCGATTTCATGTGGTGAATACAGTTGCTGAGGATTGAGGAGGAGCTCGGTGCTGCAGCAGTCTATGCAGGAGCCAAGTTCAGAGCACCCGTGGAACCTTACTAGAAGGGAGTTAGTTACACCCGCAAACAACAGCTGCTTACTTGTTCTGCAATCTGCAGACTTACCTGGGAACTGCATCAGGATATGAGCTTTTGACCTTGGAAACAAGACTAATTTACTAGAAAAATAAGCTCTTTTGCTTTGTCCGTGGGATGTAAGACTTTTTTATCCAATCCCTGTTCAAGAAAATTCCCAATTTGCTACCTGTTCCTACTTGAGGATGACAAGTCGTGTCCAGCTTTAACTACCTACCGTTCTTGCCGTGTTCTTGACTTCGGTATAACTAAATTTCCCTGTTGAGCAAATCTATGCAGACTTTTTGTGGGATTTGATTGGTCAAAAAAATGTATTCTTTCTTGTGTGTAAAATCTATTATTTCTCCTTACTTGTGTGTAAAAATATATTCGTGAAATAAGATAAGAATTAGTTTTATCCATCCATGTAAAAATATTTACCTGTTCCAGCAACTGCCATCAATTGGTCCGTGCGTGCTTTTCACGTGGAGCCATGTAAGTGTTCGAGTAAATTCCGCTTAGACGTGCTTTGATGGCGACGGCGGCCTGCCTCTCCGCATGTGTAGCCCTCACTGCAAGCTTCTCTCATTTCCATATGTTAGACTTTTATAAAAGGTGGGCAACTCACTCTTCCGTCTTCTTGACCTTCTCACCTCTTCTCGTGATACAAACAAAACCCATAAGAGTCTCTAGAAATTTGGTATTTGATGCTTTCATGGAGAAGTCATTCATTCATCCATGTGTTGTTGTTGTTCTCCCTTTCAACAGCAGCCTCTCATCTCTCTCCATCCAATTTCACATCGAAACCGTTGCCATAGTTCCGTTGAAATAAAATGTTTCGACTGCGATTGCACCCAAAACTTCAACTTGGGAGTGGCAGAGACGATCTTCCACGAAATGCTCGCTGCAAGTGCCGTGCCAACCCACGTCGGGTCGGCCGAAGAGTTCTTATCTTCTGGGTAAAGCAAGCGAGCAAGCAGCAGAGAAATAACACATCCAAACAAGCAGGAAGGCAGTCCAAGTTTGAGAACGGGGAGGAGTGTGTTGCTTGTGGGTATTTAGCAGACGCAAGAAACTTGGAAACAGGCAGCGATGATAGATAAGATGGCCAAGTTCGACAAAGGGATGAAGTAGCAGGGAGAATAGAACACAACCAAACAAATCTCGCGTCGGATGCCGTGGTGCCCACTCCAATATACAAATGTTATCCGTCACATCCCCCCCCCTCCTGTTTCTGAGGCAGCATGACGTGCAGCGCGAACATTAAAGCATCAGAGCGTGAAGTGATTGATTCATGGATGTTCGAAGCGTTGAACATGTGGAAAAAAACCACGGCACGAGGCAATAGTGTTCTTTTTTTGATAAAATAAATATAAAATTGATCTGATTACTCAGCAATTGTGGTCAACGAGTTTGACCATGCTTGTGTCTATATAGTTTGCTCACCACCCTTCCATGCACGCACCGCACCCTCTTTAGCACAAGGCTCCACTGATCTCCTCTTCCTCTTGCTCTCGTTCTTTTCTATCTTTGGCTGCTGCTACCATGCTGCGGTTCGCGAGCATGGGGGAGGCGGAGGTGGCCATGGGGAGGGACCTGACGGCGGCAGAGACGGCGTGGTTTCGATACTCGGCCGGCATGCACGACTTTTGGCTCTACGCCCACAACGTCGTCTTCCTCCTTCTGGTGTACACCCTCGCGCCGCTCCCCTTCGTCATGGCGGAGCTCAAGCGCCCCAAGGCCATCCAAAAGTACAAGCTCCAGCCCAGTGTCCACTTCCCTGTCGCCACCTTCGTCAAGTGCTATAAGAACGTCGTCAAGACTTTCATCGTCGCCGTCGGCCCTCTGCAGCTCCTCTCCTACCCTACTGTCAAGGTACATGACTCTTACAATGTATTCATGTGCGAGAAGAAGATTCAAAAAATAGGGCTAAGAGATAAATATCGAGAGTCCGATGATATTAGTTTATGATGTTTGATTCAATATGATATATTTGAGTCAAGAGATAAATAATGAAGGAGATGGATAGTAACTGAAGTTTTTATTTATTTATTTAGTTGATATATAGTTCTGACCATCCATTAAATTGCATGACTTAAATTCTTTTTTTATGCTTACTGTAATCAAGAATAAAAGATTAAAATATGGATCAAGTTTCTCTAAGAATTTAGTTTGGATATGTATTGTGTTCCATTTCAGTACTCATCTTCTATTTATATTATATATATATATATATAGAAACATTTAAAATATACATGTAGAAAGATAGACCTATAACGAACGATACGTGTGTTACGTGCGAAGTAATGGAATGATTGTTTGCAGTGGGTGGGCATTCGGACGGGCCTGCCGCTGCCGTCCGTGTGGGAGGTGGTGGCTCAGCTGGCCGTGTACTGCCTGGTGGAAGACTACTTTAGCTACTGGCTCCACCGGGCGCTGCACTGCCGGTGGGGATACCAGCACATCCACCGCATCCACCACGAGTTCTCGGCGCCCATGGCCTTCGCCGCTCCCTACGCCCACTGGGCCGAGGTGCTCATCCTAGGCTTCCCTGCCTTCCTCGGCCCCGCCCTCGTTCCCTGTCACATCCTCACCCTCTGGCTCTGGTTCGTCCTCCGCCACGTCGAAGCCATCGAGACGCACTGCGGGTACACCGTCTTCTTCTTCTTCTTCTTCTTCTTCTTCCATGCCCCCTCTCGTTTCGTTCTTGCGCACATCCCCCCCTCCCTAACACGTTGGTGCTTGTGGCAGCTATGACTTCCCTCAAACTCCCACCAAGTACATTCCATTCTACGTAGGTGCCGAGTACCATGATTACCATCACTATGTGGGAGAGAAAAGTCACAGTAACTTTGCGTCAGTGTTCACCTACTGCGACTACGTATACGGAACTGATAAGGTTTAATTGCTGGCCTCATGTAGCCATGGAACTTGACCTGCCAACTTCATATACTGACTTCATCCATTCTCTCAACTTCTGCAGGGATACAGATATCAGAAAACACAACTTGCGAAGGTATTCTCCATCTTCTTTTACCCACATATTTATACGTCCTTACATATTACAGCTAAAAGATCAACAGTGTTAAAAAAACACAGTGTATTAACTTAGATAACTTGTTCAAATCAGGTGGGTATTAGTTCAGTAGAGGTTTGTGAAGCACCAGAGGATATATATATATATATATATAATCTTGACATTTTGGTCAACTGATACTTGTGCTAATTTCCCTCCTTTTAAACTCCATCTCATGCCAACTTGTGCAGCTGAAAGCTCAGGGCGAAGCAAACAAGCAAAATGAGGAAATGAATGGCCTGTGGGAGACTTCTGACCAATGACAGCCTTTGCATTCAGTATTGTGGTGATGTTTATGGCTGTGGTTGAAATGAGCGCATCATCAACATTCATGGTTTAACATTATTATTATACTCATGTGATGGGGAGAACAAAAAAAGATGCATCAACAGCTCAGAATTCACATCGTAATATTTACGGCGATACTTGTTTATATTTCAATCGAATTTGCAACATTTATTTGTTTGGAATCAACAAATCGAAGGAAACAGAAAGGGCGATTCTGCTTCATAAAAAATAACTCACAGACTTGGAAGACTGAGTGAGTCTACGCTGAATCAACAGGGAGGAGCAGCCTGCTCTCTCTACTTGTGATTTCGATAGGTTTTTGCTCTGTCCTCCATCAGAATGTATATCTTGCATGCAACACAACGAGATATCTATGGAAAGAGATTTCAGAGAAATCTAAGTTAGTAAAGCGCAAAGAGTTTGACTAAGAAGTAGCAATCGTGTTGAATTAACCTTAGAGTCATCTTTCGATCGATAAAACTTGCGACTGAGTCTGTACTCGTTCATCCTCCAACCGGTTCTTGCGAAACGACAATGCGCTTTTTTATAGTAGAACGCAAACGATCTCTTGTAGCCGATGACACGGCCATCATCATCTTTTACTGGGCGATCAGGTCTTTGCAGCTTCCAAAGGCCGTGCGGTGTGCTCCTGACGTTGCCATGGTCGTCCTCATCCGGCATCGCCGTAAACACGATGAAAAACGCCCATCTACTGTGTCCGTCGGAGATATCAACTGCAAACATTGCAAAAGAACACGCTTCGTTCACCTTTGAGATCTCCAAAGGACACCATGTTAAATAAAATGAGAGCAGAAGCGTACGCACTGGGGAGCTGATCCGGATCATGGCGATAGATGTCCATCTCCTCGAACCCACCATCGTACGGGAGGGCTAGGCCTGACGCCACGTTGGGTAGGTAATACTTGAGAATCTCGACTGCCGTCGGCAGGAACCGAAACCCGGCCGGGAACTCATGCTGATGCGATGGAGATTGTCGCCCGGACGAGGCCGTGTGTGCTGCTGCTCCGCTGTCTTCCATATGTATGCTAAAGAAACGGATGGGTTGTTGGCCGGCATTTATACAAGCACGTCGCGGGTCCTCTCCTAGTCGTGTGGACCTTTACAGCAAGCAGCTTGACGACTTGGACTGTTGCAGAGGATATGGTAGTGTCGTCAAAGCATTGTGATTCCGTTAAGTGACCCATAGTGGCGAAGTCGGCGGGGAGCACAGCATCACGTGCCCCGTTTTTTTATGTGGATTGACTTCGTTTGCGGGTGGCGAGAAGTTTACCCAAATAAAATAAAAAAAAAATAGCTGGATACATTGTCGTGCAGTCATCGTAAAATTATTATGTAGATATTAAAATTATTATTTTTATTTTAAAATTAATTTTGTATCAAAATGACGCTGCTATTATTATGTAGATATTAAATAAACTTATTTTATTAATAAAAAAGATAATAAATTTATTTTTAAAATTAGAGGGATTTAATTGATTTTCAATATAACATGAATATAACTTTAAAAATAAAAAACACCCATGTACTATAATATGTTAATTAAATATACTCCTCCGACTATCATTATTCATCAAATTTATCCCCTTAACATTAATACAATGGTATTAAGGGATAAAAAAATCGTGAAAAAAATTAGTCTTTAAACTTCCGTTGTTTTAATTTATTTTACACTTTAAAAGCTTGACTGATGATGATTTTTATTTGTTATATATTTAATTATTTTAAGTAATTAAAAAATTGATCTCCTAAAAATCTTAACATGTAGGATTATTACGATTGTTAACTTCTTTTAAGTGTGACTAAATTTCGGTAGCACGTTCACATATCCTATTTACAACTAATCACATAATCTGTAAAAAATAATAAGATATAACTAATTGATTGAACTACCACAATACATGAAGAGAGGTGGAGGTAATGGAGATTGGAGAATAAAGACAAAGAGGAGATGACAGGTTAGGGGTAGGGCTTGGGGACTGTTTATTTCTAATCCTTAAATCAAAACCCTCCAAATTATTTAGCGTAACCTTATTTCTAACAGAGGGGGTCACTTTGATACGAAATCGTAGTACAAGGGATCACTTATACTAGTTTTTAAAGTATAAGGAGTGACCTTGATTTTGAGACATAGTAAGAGAAGTCAACTAGAATTTTAATTATTATTTTACCTAACAGCGTAACTTTATTTCTAATAAAGGGAGTCACTCTGATGTGAAATCGTAGTAGGGGGTCACTTGTATGAGTTTTAAAATACGAGAGTTGACTTTGATTTTGAGTCATAGTAAAAGAGATCAACAAGAATTTCAACCAAAATATTATACCTATATCGTAAAATATTCTTTTAACCCATAAAGAAAAATATATCCAAACACGTGGCTATGCAATTAATATAAGAGATAAACCTAACCATTATAATAATTTATATTTGAGAAATATTTTATCAAAATTAATTACTATTCACTCTTGACTCAACTTTTCATATCAATTCTAATTTAAGCTTAGAGGAGCTTAATTTAGCATCCCATCTATCTTAGTATAAATTGACTTTTTGATGAGCATTAAGTCATCCCCTTGACCATCTAAGGCCTTCTTCTATACACACGTCATTGGCATCAACCACATCATGACTTAAACAATAATGGTGGTTTCTCTACCTAATTATAAATGATGTTCTTGACTTATTTTACCGATCATAAATATGTGTTTTTATTAGTTAGACATGAAAATTAGATGGTCAGAGGAAAAAACTAGGAATTATATTATTAAACGTGTTGATTAACTTATCGGATTGGTTTTGCTTAAAAATTGAAATAAACCGATTGATCCAATCCGTTTGTGTATAATTCATATAAACCCATCAATTAGAATAACACTTTGTTACTTTCAATTTAAATCTTTTTTATTGTGTTAGGGTTAGAGGACAGAAAGGTCTTCCTATAGTGTGATGCTTTTCCTTGGATCACTAGGTTTGTATGATCATCATACGTGATGCTATATCATATCATATCATGATAACTATGAACAATTTATTTGGAAGTACATTATATAGTATTTTAAAAATATTATCATCTGTATTTTTATTTCATCTTATTTTATACGACTGATTTTTTCTTTTTCAAAGGTTAAGTGACGAAAGTTTTTTATGTTTTGCTGAATTTTGTTGTTAATTTTAACATTTTCTTTTCTAATTTTAATAATACATCTATTTTTGATATTTTTATATATGAATTAGATTCTTAAGAAACTCCATCACTTAATCATTCAAAAACAAGAAAAAGGATATGTCCCATAAAAATAAATAAAAAATACATAAAATTATGTTTCAAACCATTGCCTTCTTAGCTATATATCTTAATCACATTTAAAGATTTGCATGAAATCAAAACATGGGCTACTACCCAATACATATGCCATAGAATAACATGAGGTCTTTCGACAAATTTATATTATCATAATCTAGGCCTGATGAGTTAAGTGATCTATCAATTTTGTTTACCTCAAAGTAATAACAAAGATACATAAATTAAAATTAATAATAATATACTCATCAGGTCAATCTTAGTCTTATCTACATTCGATACAAGACTAATCAAGATATCATAATTTTTGTCACTCAGGGGTTTGATGTCATTGTCAAGGTTCAACATAACCTAAATCAAATCATAGCATAGTATATTAAAGACGTAGTCCATTGGTAGCATCATGTCGTAACGAGATCTCTAACTCGATCTATGAGTAATTTTTTCCTACTCGAACTCTCGCACCATGCTCAAGTACTAGATTGGTTCTAATACCAAATGTTATGACCTAGGCTTGACGGGTTAACTTACATATCAATTTTTTTAATATTTAAGTTAAAGTTTATAATAGTAAACTCATCATATAAGTCAATCTTATTTTTATCCAATTTCAATATAAAACTAATCAACATACTATATATATATATATATATATATATATATATATATATATATATATATATATATATATATATATATGAAAGATGGAACACCCAACACCATTTGTCATCCAACCAAAGGTCCAAAGATCAATGCAACTGTGTTGACATTCCACAAACCTTTACAAACACGCATCAAATTCATTAACATTTACAAAAGTGGGCCACAAGTTAAAGGAGGTATATTTCAATCATTCCAAACAAAAATAATGCGACATACAATGAAACTTATCTAAACAAAGACTTCTACCCATTACAAACGAATCGTATAATAACCGAGTCTCACACCAAACCTCCCTCCTTTTGAGGCATTACAAATAAGGTTCCAACTTATCAAATCGAACCTTCTTTTTTTTTTTTCTGATGATTCATCCAAAAAAAAAACCTGCCTACCCAATCTTTGTGGGATTTATTTTCTTATTATTTTTAAATAATATATAACCATACATGATTTCATGGTTCAGACGATAATAAAAAATATACTGTTTCTATGACGTCGATGACATGTATGAATGAGACCAACCCATGACGCTCCAAGGTGTGACTCAGTCAATGCAAATTTAATATTATTCTATTAAAATATGAGCTTATTATTTATTTATTTATGTTGACGAGTCTAAAGTGTGACTGAGTCTGGATGGGTCCCACAGAAGAAGGGCGTGGATTCGCCCGACAGGCTGGTCTACGTTGGAGTTCGGCGCAAACGCGTGGCTGTACGAGTCCACACGTCTCTTCCTTCCTTCTACGAAACAAGTTGGAATCCCGTCTACTTCTCGGCAGTGCCTTCTTCTTCGTTACTCCACGGCAACGCCGCTCCCGTCGCCTCCTATAAAAGCCCTCGGCCATACTCTCCCTACCTCCAACCCCTCTTCTTACATCAATCAGAAAGTACTCTGGTTCTTCCACCTGCTCCCTCCTCCAACCCCTCTGCTTACATCAACCAGAAAGTAAGTACTCTGCTTCTTCTACCTGCTCCATGGCGACTCCAACAACGCAGTGGGTAAACTCGCTTCTCAGCTCAAGAGGGAGCTTATACGCCGGCGACGGGAAGCCCCAAGGATGGCTGTCCGGCGCCTGGTTCGGGAACAAGAAGGACGAGGAGGCGGAGACCAAAGGCGCCGGCGGCAAGTCCAGCCTGCAGCAGCAGCAGCTGCAGAAGAAGAGGAGGCTGCCTCGCTTTGCTGTGGAATTCGACGGTCTCAATTGCTTCGAGACGATTGTTCCTCAGTGACTTCCATAGTCGTTTTCCGTTCCTCTACTGATTGTTTAATTGATTATATTATTTATGCTATGAGATATTGTTAGCAACTGTATACCTTTTTTTTTTCTTCTTTTTTTTTTTTTCTTATGAAAGAGGAATAACCTGTAATTTCTTTGATATCAGTTTCAAATATAACATATAGGAGATTGAAGTACTCCGGAAATCCAAAGTTGAAAATTGTGTCAAACATCAGCTAATATATGTTTTAGAAAGAAAAAAAAAAAACTTGTATATTGTGGAATTCAAAACATGATACAGTTCAAAAGATCAACTAACTCTCCATGCATCTTCATATATTATTGACAATGGAAAATAAAGGATCGATTGACTTAATGGAAGGAAAAACTACATCATTGAGAAAATATGTTTCAGTGACCATATGATATTAACGGGAGAATTATCTCGAAATACTGTGCTTTAACCACAACAGATAGAGTTGTAAGAATGTTAAGGTAAACAAAAATCACATATAACAGATGAAATTATAGTCCACAATCGATCCATTATATTTGGCAATATATATTTGACATCATGCTTTGTCAATTAATTTCTATATAGCATCAATCAGTAACCATCAACCAAAAGCAAAATGTTCTCAAACATATGCTTCCACTTGTGTATTCAGTTCTGTTTCAGTTTCCTGAATGCTAAACCTGTGCCAAAGATTCTACTTATGTATAAGGTTTTATCAGTTGATGGAGAAAACTGGCACAACCATAGACTTACATAGCAGAAGGTTCAGAAACAGGGAAGATGGAATGCCATGACTGCTTAAAACAAGAAAAATAAACCATAAAATAAAAGAAAAAGAAAGAAGAAGGTAGGGGGAGAAAGAACAGCTCACAGGGAGGAACACAAATTTTAATTGAACTAAGATATCCTGTATTATCGAAGATGTGGATAGTTTATTAACCCATAAACTTAGACCTGGGCAGTGCCTTCCGTAAATTTAGGATCCTCGCACCTGTACTTCCCATCAGGCCCAATGCCAAACCCCTTGGGGTCTGCAAAAACATTTTCCAGCAGCTGGCTTCTTGGGGGAGGCGGACTTGAATCTGCAAACTCTACAGCTTCTTCGATAATGTCATCTATCTTTTTCTCGATAGCCTTCAGCTCTGATTCACTTGCAAGGTTCTTTTCAAGAATATACTTCTTCAAACCGACAATGGGATCTCTTGCAGCATAATGTGATTTCTCATCTGCCAAAAATGAAAATTGCTTAGTAATCCTTAATGTAATATCGGTTTTGACAATGCTTAAAGAAATCAGTTATAAGGATATATGATAATAGATTTCCGGATGTACATGTCAGAACTATGTTCATGTATGTGGGTGAACATGAAAAATGCTTAGTAATCCTTAGTGTAATATGGATTTTGACATTGCTTAAAGAAATCAGTTTTAAGGATCTATGACAATATATTTCTGTAAGTTTGAACAGAACTTACTTTCATTTATTGATCGATACGGTGCTATAAACAAGATTGATCTTAACCCAGTTAGGAAAGAGAAGATGAAAACAATAAAATCCATACATATTAAAATCATAATGTCATTAAAAATGCATGGAAGCTTTGTAACTTATCAAAATAATTGATACTTTGATAACCTGAACGTGGTTGGCATGCATGATTCTTGTTCCTCAGAATGTACAGTTGGGCATGGATAAAAGAAATGTTTTACCAGGATATCCATAAGACAATATAATTAAAGTTTTTATCAATGTTACTTACTGAAATTTAAGGATGCAAATAGCTCTTTGACACCATATAAAAAACATAACGAAATGTTCCTAAAGATATTGTTCAGGGCCTACGGCCTAAACTATCAAAAGAACAAGAAGCAAGAGAGTACACCAATCAAATATCACAAAGTCATACTAAAATGCAAGCTACCAGAAATCTAAATGATTCATTTTAGAAAATTGTGCTACACTTGTCAAATAGATAGTCTCATAAATTTCAAAAAGCCATTTATCCTAAGTACCACACTCTTTGTAATTAAATAGAATAAATCAGCAACGACACCTGCAAAGTCAATACCTATCTCGACACTGTTGCTGCATACGACTATCTGCGCTAATGGAATAGTATACAGTGCAAAAGTTTCAATTAGGATCCACATTTCTTTTATTAATTTTCAATTATGATATTGTCAAAACTTTTCCATCATCTTTTACCCAATTTTACTGAAATATCATCTTTTTATTCGATTAGGATCCTTCTACAACATCTCACGATAACCAGATTATTGTGTGCACTAAACTATGCAGATCATCCAAAAGAGTCAACTAACAAGAACAGAAAAAAAAAGAGCGTTTATGATTAAGTACTAATATTTCAATCTCACCAGCCTTCCGGAGCTCATCGGGATCAGCAAGTGAGTGCCCCCTAAAGCGGTACGTCTCACACTCAACGAGTGAGGGTCCTTCTCCATTCCTCGCTCTTGCAATTGCTTCCACCGCCACCTCCCGAACCTTCAATACATCCATCCCATCAACGTGCACCCCAGGCATGCCGAATGCTGGTCCCTTCTTCCAGATCTCTGGGTCAGAAGTCGCTCTAAGGTGCGACATCCCAATTGCCCATAGATTATTCTCCACAACAAACACGATGGGCAGCTTCCAGAGCTGAGCCATGTTGAGGCACTCAAGGAACTGACCATTATTGCAGGTCCCGTCACCGAAGAAGGCGACGGTGACATCAAGGCCATCGCGATTAGACTCCTTGAGGACCTCGTAGCGGTACTTGGAAGAGAACGCGGCACCAGTGGCCACTGGAATACCTTCACCGATGAACGCAAAGCCACCAAGAAGATTATGGGGTTCAGAGAACATGTGCATGGAGCCACCCTGGCCACGACAGCAGCCAGTAGCCTTGCCGAAGAGCTCAGCCATGACGGCACGAGCGGGGACACCCTTGCTGAGGGCATGGACATGATCTCGGTATGTGCTAACGACGCTATCCCGGGTTTCAAGGAGCTTAATGAAACCGGTGGAGACGGCTTCTTGGCCGTTGTAAAGGTGGACGAAACCGAACATCTTGCCGCGGTAGTACATTTGCGCGCACATATCCTCAAAGAAGCGCCCCAAGACCATGTCCTCGTACAGCTCCAACGCCTCATCTCGGCTTATTACAGCCTGAAGTCGAGATCAAACAGCATCAGATCCATATATAACCCTCAAAAAGATGAAATTTTGCCACCCGTGTGAGCACAAAGATCCCATCTTGAGAATCGGATAGCGAGAAAAATATGGAATTTTGAGAGCCTTTTCTGCTACAAGATCCAATTTTTCGGGAGTTCGTTTCATCAAAAGATTTTAGGGGAACGGGATGGCACGTACCTGGCAGGAGGGGGAGGAATTAGAGCCGAGGGGCTTCTGGCTGCTCAGGACGTCAGAGGTAACGGCAAGGGGAGGGCGGCCGAGGCGAGGCGACCTGAGGGGCGAGCTGTGGATAACAGGTGCGGCAGCCGGCGAGCAGAGGAAGGGGGAGGAGGGCTTCTCGCCAGCAGATCGAGCGGCGACGACAGCGGGAAATGGGATCCTGACGGCGGAGAAGGCTGACATTTCTCTTCGCCTCAAAAGCTACACTTTGCGATGAGATCTTGAGAGCGAGAGATGGAGAAGGGCGGGGGAAGGGAGGGAGAGATATGAGAGGGAGGCGAAAGGGGACGGGGGCGGAGAGAACAATGCAGGATCGCGTGGGAAGTATCGCCTTGAATGAATCATTTAGAAAGGCTGCAGGTGGCCCAATCTGCTCGTGTGTTATGCCCTACTCCGTAATAACAATAATAATAATAATAATAATCCGAAAAACTCGTATCTTTTACATATTTTCATAACAAAATTGTTACATAATATTTTTTTTCATAAATTATCAGTTTATACTTGACCTTGTTATATTCGTTATCATCCTTTATCGTCCATGTATTCGTCGACCTTACACGAGGAAGAAGGGGGTATAACAATCATTATTACCTTTACGACTTTTACTGTCCTCGCCTTATGCGTCTTGATCGTAGTCCTCACATGAGAAAGGGGCACGAGGGCCATTATCTTCGTAGACTTTACTCTTACGCACCTTATCGTCAATCCTCGAACAATGAAGGAGGAACATGATAGTTGTTGAAATCTCTATAGACTTTACTAGCCTCCATCAGACCTCTCGTCGACCTCACAGTGCGTGAGGACTGCAGGTGAGAGATATGAAATGAGGTCACGATGTAGATTAAAATCTACGATGGATCCAACGGAAGATAAGAATAAGATGATATTTTCACATCACAAGAGAGCGTTCGTTCAATGATAATTTTCTAAATGTAGAAGTTTTTTTTGTAATAATAATAATAATAAAGAAAAATAACATAATAATATATTTCAAATTTTTTTAACAACGTAGTGTATTATGTACAAAATAATTAACATATAATTGTTGTTTTGTTGAACCTAGACACTTGTGGTTAATTTCTGTCAGCCGATCGGTACGTGACCATTAGTTATAATTATAATTGAGATTAATATCAAATTTTTAATTTTTACATATTTTGATTTAAACAAAAAATATTGGTTAACCAGAATAAATAATTAAAATTTAAGCAATCATTTATAATAGTGCGTTGTCTTAGAGAATTCTTATATACCAATGAGTTACGATAATAATCTCTTAGGCCCTAAGAAGTTTCAAACGTAAACCTCAAATATAAGGAGATGGCACATTAATCGCTAGCCATTAAGTCGATACACCACATCTTTGGGTCACCAAAGCCAATTAATTTTCGTCTACTTGGATGAGGTTCATCAGTGATAGTTAATGCAAGCTTCTAAATGGATACTAATAGGAAGAATATATATTTCACATATAATCTCTGTATTTGAAAAAAAAATATATGCTATATTAAAACTTTTAAGGCTGATACAATATTTTCAAACTTTGTACAAATCATTATGCTATTTATTTGGGGCTTTGTCCGATACAGTCCCTAAAAATTCTACTAAATTTATATTCTCAGCCTCTACTTAATGGATGTTAAGTACCTATTTCACATAAAATAGTCGTTACCGATGGTCTTTTACCCAATGGTTCATCGCATTTTTATTGAAGTGATAAAATTATAGGCAACGAAACCTCACAATAGGAGTAGGGATAAAGGCTAATTAGGATAAAATTATAGGCAACGAAACCTCACAACTAAAAACTAATTAGGATGACTATGAAACAAAAAAACAACTATTTTTAGAGAAAATGTCCACAGGTGGCCAAAATAGTGCACGAATCACAGTAGCCAATTAATAAACATCATTAGCATGCTCGGGCATCAACAGTGGCATTTCAACAAAGATGAAATCCAGATCAAGAAGGTCAACTGAATGAAATCTAACTCCAAAACCATAATGGTCCAACATAAGATTACTCAAGTCACCAAAGTTCTAAATAAGACTTGTGGAAAACCAAAACACCAAATACCTGTTTCTCACTAGCAATTTAAGAGGTCTTCTCTGACTTGGCAGCGGTGGCAGCAGCCTGTCCCCTGAGACGGCCAGTCCTCCTTGCTGCAATGAGACCAACCTTCTGTCCAGGAGGAGCATCACGGCGCACGGTGGAGGCGTGTCCGATGTGCTGATGGTTTCCTCCTCCGTGGGGATGCTCCACAGGGTTCATAGCCACACCTCGAACCTTCGGCCAGCAGTTCCTCTTCACTCTGAACTTGTGGTAGGCATTGCCTGCCTTGAGTAGAGGTTTCTCGGTTCGGCCACCACCAGCAACCTGGCCAATCATCGCACGGCAGTTGCTTGGGACGATCTTCTTGGCTCCTGATGGGAGCTTGATCCTGCAACCAAAGATGCAACACCAACAATCTCAGATCCAGTCAGCCTCTGTGAACTCATGGACAAAGAGTACCTAGGCTGAATAACTGTATAAGAATTCCAATCCCAGCTCTCAGCCCTATAGCATTTTGTTATATTGATTGTACTGATCAGTTCATGTGTATTTTGGCCAGAGAAATAACTGACATTAGAAAAAAACTCTATTCTTCTGAGTTACATTAGTAAATGAATACTTGTATGGTACAACATCAATGTCCAAACAATTTCAAATCCAATGTTACAAAACAGACAAACTTGAACAAGTATTTATCTTAAAACTATATTGTTTTTCTTGGATGTGTAAAAGAATGATCCAACTGCAAAAGATAAAGTATATTTATATGGACTGTTAAGAAAAGAGTCAATTTTCTATGTGCTTCAGAAGTTGTAAGTTAATAAGCCACACTAAGTATGGAACAAAACTAGTGTCATTAAGACAAACTACGTATCTTTTTTATTTCTTTTTGAATCTCATCTACCTATCAAAAAGTGCAATTGTTCAGTGTATGACAATAACATTTACCTTTTTTTTAAAATGAGAACTTAAATTTGCACATTTAAAATGCAATAATAATCAAGGTTTGTTGTATCGGTCCATAAGACGTACCGAGCTCGGCTCGGTATGGTACACCAGTACTAAGTGATACACATAGGCATAATGCTCAATACATACATATATATATATATATATATATAATAATACTAATAATAATAATGATAATAAAAGTAAAAAATAAAAAAAAGGCAAATCGTCAAGGCAACATCGTCATGTTCCTTCTCCCCACGTGAAGAGATGTTTCTTCTCCCCACACGAGAAGAAATCGCCCGCGGGCAAGGGATTATGCAGGCAATTCTTCGCCCGAGGGTGACGAATCACGCGAGCAAAGAGCAGTGCCGGACTCTAGGTTATCCTTCTTCTTCTTTCTCCCTCGCTCGGTTGAAACCGCTCAAAATCGATTGCTGACGATCAAAATCGACCATTACCGATCAATTTTGAGTCGTACCGAGGAAGAAACAACTACAATTGACGGCACCACCCGATAGCGGACAGTCCACGTAACGATCAATGAGCGAACCAGTACATATGGCTCATAATGGGCGATGCGATTCAAAATCGCCAACCTTGATAATAATAATTGAAATATCAAATCATTCCAATGTCAAACATTTCTTTTGGTCTCTTGGAACTTTATGATAATATCTAACACTCAAAAGCTAACAATGTTTCCATCAACAACAATAAATGCATGAATAAAGTAGTTTCTGTAACTTGTAGAAATTGATAAAATGCTAAAAGGTGCAAAGTTAACTATTCTCTAAACCAATATCAAAACAAAGTATCCTTTGAAATGTGGATTATCATCATCCCCATGGGCAGAGCTCATGCACAAGTTATTAAGGTAATAATATTTACTCTATGGTAAAAGGCCCTAAATTCTCATTTTTCCTCTAATAAATTTTCTTTATTACAATTCTTTCTCTCTATATCTTGGTCCTTACGTTTCTTGATAAATTTTCTTTATTAAATTTCTTTCGCTCTATCATCTTGGTCCTAACCTATATCCGCACCTCACTCCTTCACTCCAAATGTTAGAGCACACTTACAATCTACATCTTTATTGAAGCAATTTATGGATGAGATTTGACATTGAACACTGTCCCAAGAACGCTGCTTGAGACGTATCTCCTATCGTACTAAGTCTGGTTTTTCAACCCTGGCGATCAGCTTGGAGCAATCAAGCCAAAAGAGCACCTTTGGGACTTCCTACTCTTCAAAACCCGCTACTATCTCATATAGGTCCACCACTGCTTCTCATATCAGCACCTGCCCTCTCTAAACAAGTAGAGAAGCATTGACATCATTGTTAAAGTAAAGAAGAACGTGCAAAATATATAGAACATCTGATTATTCTTAATTCCAATACAAAAAAATGCAGAAAATAAAAATGAAAGACCATGTAAAATAAATTAACTGAACAACTATCTATTAAACAGATAGATTCGACAAGTCGAGAGCTAACATAACCAGTTCTTTCTCTTCACTTCATACATATCTTAATTGACCACAGAAGGCAGTAATTCAACATAAAATATTCAATTTTTTCTATAAAAATAATCATCTGAAAAGATCTACTCATGCAACTTCAGAACCCAAAATCCAATTCCTATATAGTCCAAGTAGCAATGTGCAGAAAGCCACCAATTGGTATTTCACCCTGAACCTTTAGATAAATAAGCGACATGCGTCCAAACACTATGGAATCGATGTTGATCTCTTGACCCGTCAGATATTAAGAGAAACAAGCATAGATCATCATCAAATTGGAAAAAAAAAGATTCGTTTTTTTTAAAAGAAGGACAAAAGGAAGAAATAAGTGGACCTGCTGGTGCCGTTATCGGGGTTGTGGCTGATGACAATGGCGTAATCGCCGGAGGCGCGGGCGAGGACGCCGCGGTCGCCAACGTGGTGCTCCACGTTGCAGACGACGGCACCCTCGGGAATGGAGCGGAGGGGGAGGACGTTGCCGACCATGAGGGAGGCCTTACGGCCGCAGTAGACGAACTGGCCGGTGTATATCCCCTCGGCGGCGATGAAGAGCTCCTTCTGGAGCTGGTACCGGAAGGGGTGGCGGAAGGTGACGCGGGCGAGGGGGGCGCCACGACCAGGGTCGTGTATGATCTCGGTGACCACGCCCTTGAGGTAGCCATTGCGCTCCCCGAAGTCGAGGCTCCGGAAACGGGCCGGCCCCTTGCGGTGGTGAGTGTGGGAGCGGAACACTGACCCCGCTCCCTTCCTCTGGGCACGGATCACGCGTCCCATCTCGGCGGCGGCTGCGGCGGCAAAGAGGTGGTGATGGGCGTTAGGGTTCATCAGCGTAGGAGCCATTTATAATGGCGAGATCGGGAGGGAGGGCGGGCTCTGCGGTTCTGATGATGCCGATGGTGCTCTGTCCACCGTTAGATTTAGGGCCTCAATTGTTTTAATGGATCCGGATCCATTTATTTGTGCTACATCCGATAGTGATCAATTTTTCACTCGCAGTCGCAGTTGCTAAAGAGCTTCCAACCGATTCGTTGTCGCTAGCCGCATTCGAGCAACCCAAACCCTAACCTCCAACCTCCATCCTCCATCCTCAGCCTCAGCCTCCATCTCTCTCGCTTGAAGCTCGTAATCCTTTCGGTTCGCATGGCGCTGCCCGGCCCATACTCAGGCGTCAGCACGCTCGCCTTTGTAGGCTTCTTTTTCCGTGTTTTCCCGTTCTCTTGATCTAGATCTCTCTCTCTCTTTCTTACAATTTCCTCTGTTCGTTTCTTTTAATTGGTAGGTGGCTCGCGCCTCGGCTGTCACCTTCGGCCTCGTCTACGGCAGCGTCAAGCTCTCCTACCTTCAGGTCCTTTCCCCTTTCCTCAGATCTTTTCCTGATGTAAATCGAACTATATTGTCGTGATTCAATTAGGTGGTGATCGTCGATTGGTTTGTGGTGCCAGATCCTTGTGTTTCCATTAATTTTGTTGTTTCATATGGCTGATCTGATCATGTTATCTCTCGATTTAGGCTACATGATTATGGGAATGATGCATCTAAGAAAATGTTCTTGCCTTCACTTTGCAATAGGAATTGTTGTTACAGGAATTTTTATTTATCCTGAATTTACTTTTCTTTGAGCGTTTTGCAAATGTAGGTCCTCTTGGGGGCGTTTAAGCATGATATTTTTGTCCTAAAGATGGCTAGCATAGTTCACTAGGGTGGTCGTTTTCTTAAGTTAGTAGGAGTTAGGTAATTTCTCTTGAGGCTGCTATTTACCATGTCATAGTCGAGTCCTATTAGAATTAAATTAATGAAAATGATGGATTTTCATAGGTAATTGAATTTTAAAGAATTTTTGAAATGTTATCTGCTGATGGAGACTACAAAATTGTTGATGTGATTGGAATAAGTGTCAATGACCGATGCTTATGTCTAACAAGATCATCTTAGATGCCCAATGCTGTGAGTTTTGATATATTATATGACTTGATTGATTGAAGAAGGCACTGATAGTTGCCTATGCACATTGCTTTTCTGTTCAACATATCACATTGTTTATCAATACTAAGTAAGCCATGCTTTTTTTCTTCTGAGTTCATAGTAACTCTCTTTCCTTAGGTCTTATCTTCTGGTGTTGGACCTTTGGGCACCATGCGAGTTGCACCTGAGTAGTGGTTATATGTCCGCTGGCAGCCTGTTCCTTGCTGTAGTTTTTATTTGCTTGTGTTTTAATTAAGAATTTATTTTATAAGAACCAAAATCATATAATAAACATTTTGCACTTGTCAAGTAGTGATGGTTTCATTCCTGACATTTGGTCTTCCTTAGTCTGAAGTAGATTTTAATTTTTAATCAACAGTTAGGAATTGCACTCTGTAAAGACCTTGCGATGATGTAACCTCCAATCATGTTTCTTTGTGGGAGGCAAAATTAGAGCTACTCTGTTTCTTCATGGGAGGCAATGATGTAAAGATGCTTTAGCTATATGATGAATACTCCTCGTTCCAGTGAAACTGAAGACATCTTGGTATTGAGGCAAAGAATATTCTGCTACTAATTTTGACCCCTTAGAGTTATAATTTTGGCAGTTTCAATGTGTCTGTGATATGTGTCAGCCATATCTGGTCAAGTTTAGTGGTTTGATTTTAGTAAAAAAGAAAAATTTTCATTTGTAAGATATTCTAATAAAAAGTCTACAGGAGTATGGCCAGTTTTGCTTGTTCCAGTCTCCATATCAACTGTTTTGCTTGTGATTATATCCTGGGCCTGAATCTGAAATGTGTAGGAATGTTTTGAAATAAGATCAACTAATCCTGAGCTTCTTTTATTCAGGCATGCTGACCAAGAACAATAATTTGTGTTGTTGGTTTGTTTAATTGGTTTCAGTGCATCTAGTGTATTTTGGATCTAAGGTTTAAATTAATTGCTTGGTAACTATGATCACGATAGGTGCCTTTGATTTTCTTTCCTCTTTTTGTTATATAGACTTGATTGCTCGCTGTTCTCATTGAGTAAGTTAAGTTTGTGGGCTTGCTGGGAGATGTGATAAAATATAACAAACTTTAGATCTTTACCGCCGAATGTTCATATCTTCTAGTGTATTTCAATTTCTCTGTAGGCGAAAGCGAAGTTGCACAAGAAGGCAGAGGCAAAAGGTCACCGGTAAGAAGAAGGATGTGACCTGCTATGCTCCCATTCATGTCTGAATCTTAATTGTTAAAAACTTTTTGTTAGTATATTTCTCCCCTACATGTTGGTTCATGGTTTTCTTGTGCATGAGACCACAGTGTGCCCAAAAAAGGGTGTTTCTTTAGCATTTTTTACTTCAATAATTGATGTTTAATTGTGAGTCTGGATTATTCTTTGTTTCACATTAAATCAGCATATATAATCTCTTATGTCACTACAGGCTGGTGCTTCATTTTGCTTGTTGCTTCTACTTCATGCATGTGTTGGATTACTCGCACTGTTGGTCTGAGAACTATGCTTCCATTATCAATTTAATTCGTATTGAATTTTTTTAGGTTGGTTAGAAGCACAAGGATAGAAGACAGGACAACTCTTTCCTGTCTTCTTCTTCTCCACCTCTGCTTAAGGATAAAGGAGAGGATATCTCTTCTCTGTCCTCTTCTTCGTCACCTCTGGCAAGGGTCCATTGTCGGCATTGCATCTCTCCCTTTTAACATCGGAAGAGGGAGATGATAAGAGAGGCTTTGTCCTCTTTTTCCATCTAAACATGGAGAAGGCCTGCAGCCCTCTCTGCTCTCCATCCCTAGTACTACCGAGTTACAGTGCTCTCCATCCTTAGTTTGGAACGAAACATGCAAGGATGAAATTTATATAAACAGAAGAGTGGGTAGAGACTAGAGACCGGGTTAAATATTCGGTTACAGTACATGGATCATTAGCACTGTTTCTCCTACCCTGGGGAAGGAATCTCATCTCTTTTTCTCATGCTGATGCTGAGGCTAAGTCGTATCTATTGGTTAGGCTACTGTTGACTTTTACCCTTTGCCAGAGAAGAAATAAGTAGTTAATCCAGTTTCAACAGAAGAAGGATGATCAAAAGCAGAAGAAGAGTAGGAACAATATCTGGCTTTGAACGGTAGTGTGGTTAAAGTACAGAGTCTAGTTGGTTTATAAATCTCAGTTCTAAAGTAAAGTTCAGATGCTTGTGTTGGTTTGGTGATTGGTGACATCGGTTGCGGAGAGTCTCTTTCTTTGTGAATAAAGTTTTATCCGCAGTTTCATCTTTACTACTATCTGGCATTAGCTCTACCATAAAAGCCAAAGCTGGAATTGGTTCTTGTCTCGTCAGTGTAAACATTTGTCTGTTGTACATTTTTGACCATCTTAACTTGCTGGACATATAGTAATGATCATTTTTGTTGTCTGTTTGAGGCAATTTGATTCCAACCACATTAGTGATGTTTGTCTAGAATGAAGAGGGATTGACTAGTAATCTGTGTATCTGGTTAAATTATCGTCAACTTTGCAAGAGTGTTTTATCCACAAAAGTATTTGGTTGCTGAGTTGATGATTAAGTTCCTCAAAACTCTGTCAAATGCAGTTGGTCTCTTATGTTGAGGTATCAAGAATGTGTGTTTTGCCATGTGTTTAGGGAGGGAACACTAGTAGTAAAATAGATTTCTTATTTATGTGGATAAAATTTTTGTTAATTAATTAAATTATTAATTGATTTATTTCTTAATATGTGATGAGATTTTTAGAAAGTAAATAGTTCAAATTTTATTTTTGTGTATTAATCATAAGAAATAAATATTATATTTTTATTTTTATATGTGAAAGTAAAATAAAAATAAATTAAAAATAAAAATTAAATTACTACTTATATTTGGGGGTGATCTGGGGTGTTTCCTCTCTTAGAGGATTGGTAGGATCATTTATTTTTTTATATATATTTTGAAATCTTGATATTATGATTATTATAATTTTATGATACATAATAATATTTTAATTTAAAATTTTTATGATGATAATTGATTTATTATATGTTCTCTTAAGTCTAAATGAATTTTAAGATTGATTTAATTATTAAAATTTTTATTTTTGATTTATATAATATTTTTAATTTGTTTTATTATATGTATCTATGTTTTAATAATTATGTGTGAGTTTTTATGATTTAATTAGTTTTAATTAAGATCATAAATTTGAGTTACAATTTAATAATTTAAATATTAAAATTTAATTTAATAGGAAGAATATAATTAGGGTTTGACTTGAGTTAGGTTGTTCTGTGAGATTGGGTTGACTTAGTTCTTGTAGCCATGTACGATCTACCCATGTGTAAGGGTACTATCCAACTAATGTGACCAAGTATGGTCTAACCTATGTGGTCAGGTATGATTCAGTTCATGTGATTAAGCACGACTGACACTATGTGGACTGATATTATCCAACCCATGTGGTAAGTAATGATTCAACCCCCTAACTTGTATGACTAGATAAGAGCTAGTCAATGTGGCCAAGTATTTAATTGGTCAAGTATGACACAAGTCATGTGATCAAGCATGACCCAACTCATGTGTCTAGGCATGACCCAACTTGCGAGCCAATCATGACCTAGTTTAGTGGTAAGGCTCAGCCAACTAGTGAATGAGGCTCAACTTAGCCCATGAAACTAGGCTCGCTTAGTTAAGTGACTAGTGTTAGACACATCGTCGTCTTTCTTTTTAGCCCATTGTACCTTAACCCTATCTGTTACTTTTGATAGACATGTGACTTGTCCAAGATTCTAGTGGGTCGATTCGATACGACAATTCATTTATTGGTTTGAGTTTGTGAATTGATTGAATCAAATAGGCTTGATCGATTTGCGTCGGTTTAGGGTGATTTCATGCTAACTTGACGAGTTTGTACCTATTTGATTTAATTAAAATTAATCAAATCTGAATTAAATCAGTGTAGAGTGATTCTAGATCGATTCTATATGCATTTGAGGGTGATTTCATTAGGCCTTAATTGAATTAAGTTTGGTTCAAGTCAATTGGATTATTTCAATTAGTGTTTTGGTTGATTGAGAACTATTGAAAGATTCACGACTCATATCTTTATGATTTGAGAAACTTAGTGTTTTTTATTTGTAAATGGTTATTGGTTTTTTTATTTATTTTTGTTTATGATATAGATGTAATTGTTATCATGTAATATATGTAACTATGCTAGTAGTTCACATTAAAGGTACAACCTATGAAAGGAGCTACGGGCCTGTCACAGTTAGAAACCACTTGCTAGCAGATTATACATAGTCCCTCGTAATATTTATCATACTATTTTTTGGATGTATTTATGGATGAATGAATGAATATGATGAATAATTATGGTTGATTATGTATCCCTATCAAGGGCAGGTAGGGCAATTCTCTTCGGGGGATTAGCGGGTCATATGACGTGATGGTTAGGTGGTTTCTTCATCTGTCGTTGGAACGTGTTTCCACTAGAGCGAGTGAGGGATATCATTCTATCTTCTATTGGGAGTGCGATGTGGGTTTTCTCCATCTGCTGGAGGAATCAATTTTATGAATTATGCATTTACATTCGTTGTTGTAAGAGTGCAACGTTCTCTCTTTTCATTGTCCTCTCGTCCAGTTGCTCAAGATGGATAAGCAAGGATGACTTTGATTCAGGTAGCTCTGCTCTATGTTGCTACGCTTGGTTCTGTTCTGTAATCAACTATCTGGGGCAAGTAAAGTAGCTCCTGTCGGTTTAGAGCAAGCAAAGAAAGGTCAGAATAGATTAGATCGATCAAGACGGGAGTGTGATATATGTCTTTGTTATTTGATTGTTATGGATGTTATCGAGATGTGTTTGATATGACTAATGTATGATTTTATTTATTATATAAAAATTATTAGTATATTAAATTATTGATATATATATTATAAATATTAAAATTATTTTTATAAATTTTTGAAGGTTCCTATGGTTGTTGGTGTGGTTTTTTTAATGTAATATTTATTTTTTAAATAATCTATTATTTTATAGTAGATATGAGGTTTAGGTGAATGAGTTTTTTTCGTCATTCTTGATCCTACCAATTTTTTAATAAAAATATTTATTATTATAAAGATGTTGATTTAAATTTAAAGATTAAAAGGTTTTTTAAAATAATTATGAATTATAAAATGATTATTTTTTATAAATATAAGATGTGACATATAGTTTTTACTAGATCTATTCAGTAACATATTGCTTTCGTTAGATAAAAAATAAAATTCTACAAAGCTAAGAGGTGAAATGTTCATCTCAATCAGGATTTGATGCATGATGATCTACAAGCTGAGAGGGGAAATAAGGATCGCAATTGATAATCAATCCTCATATATATCAGCATAAAATGTATCGTATAATATTCATAAAAGATGTATCAGGTCATAATAATCGAAATCGAATCAGTCATTGGTTACTCTAGTTAGGTCAGGTCTTGCAGGCCGATGTCAGGTCAGGTCGGACATCCAAGATTTCAGTCACACCTGAAGGGTTTTTTGTGCCTTTTAATTTGGATCAAGTCAATCTAGTTATCACCGATATTTTTTGAATAACACAAATCATTGTTATAGGAGTCAAAATTTATGAAAGTAACCAATGCTGCGGTTGTATAAGATAAAAGTCTGTTATGATGGGTAGCTTCAAAATAAGGTGATAAGTCTTTTCTTCATATGCTGTCATAGACACAACTAGGTGGGACACGATCGAAAGAACTTGGGCTTCAATTGTTATCTCTTTGATACTTCGGTGTTACATTTAGCAAAGTGAGGGTGGATACATTTATGGCTTCCATTTAGCAAAGTAAGGGTTGTGTCTTTCATTCTTTGATGCTTCGGTGTTACATTTACTGCCTATATTTTACTAAGATTAGTTGAATAGACATAGATGCATTGATGGCTTCCACTATAGAATTCGATTGTTAGATAATGAAAAAAAAAAAAATCATGGTTTTTTCTATCTTAAATATACAACCAGAGTGCATTACAAGAGATTTCTGCATGAATTCATCTCATGCCAAGAAGCATTAGACTCTGGCAACACTTCTATTATGTTAAAATTGCTTCAGGCTTCTTACGCAGGATTCCAACTCTAAAGTAATGACGAGATACTTATCTCAGAAAGAAACATAATCTTGTTTGCTCGAATGATTAAAAACTTGAAATATTTCTCATAAGCTTTGTAGTTCCAAGTTACTTTTCTTGGGAGATGTCATGGTACAAACAACGTGAGTAAAATACGAATATTGTTTTTTTTTCCTACGGAGAACATACAAGTTCTTTACAATTTTTTTCCGTTGAAGATACAACACAAAGCATATAATTAAAGTTCAGGATTTCATTTGTTGATAGACACACATCTTTTGTTTTCATATCTTCTCCCTTCCCTATTCCCATGCCTTCCCAATGTAATTAGTTAGTTTCTTTTTTTTTCATTCCACACATCATCCAACACTAGTGTATCTAAATCTACAGTCAATAATCATCATCTTCACTTTCATATTATAAATCAGCTTTAAGATCGTAATCTTTCCGATACCTCCTATGCCAATTTGAAACAAGATTAATATCATACCATCCGTCTATTCTTGTACACGCATAAGACCCTAAGATCAAGAAGCTCTCTCATCGTTCTGGTCTCTTCTGCTCGACATACAGGCTTGTTAAAATGTTTACTTGGAGCTGTTGTTCAAGACCTTCCTGCACCAGTAACTTATAGCATTCTTTTCCCCGCTGAGTTCTATCAACCATATAGAAATAAAGAACCTTAAACTAAGCATAAGAGGGCAAATTCGCACCTTTTTGCAGTGTTGCTGTTACTATGCTCTGCTTTCATTCTTCTTCACATCCAATGTTGGGTTTGGTTGGTGATGATATATTGCCCTCTCTTAAACTCCGGATCGCTGTGGGCATCAGAATTGTTTGATAGTTTTAATGGCGTTAATCTGTGACGTATGGGCAATTTTGACTCGGCCTTTAATTTTTTTTCATCTCTGGAACGCTGGGTAGTGGAATTGTTTGATAACTTTAATGGCGTCAACGCGTGACCTCCGTGGAATTTGACTCAGCCCGCACTACAGCCAAAGAAAAGGCTTCAGAGAGAGAGAGAGAGAGGAGATTCTCTCTCTCATACAGAGACAAAGCAAAAGACAACCTTAAGCTCATGACACGTTGCTTGAGGAAGACGCTTAAATAGACTCTTCCTTCAGCATGAAGAAACCATGATTCCCTTCAATGACAAATCTAAATAAGAACGAGTGACCTAATCACTTCCGCTAAAACAACATCTAATCTGCTATCTACGAATAAGGAGTGACCTAATCTAAAAGTAAAAGGAACAGAATAAAGTTATAATAGTCGGCAAAAGGTCTCTCAGAATATTAAAAAGTCTTAAAATAAGATTATAAATAAAAAAATTATCAATAAAATTATCCTTTTGAACGGACATTTCTATTTGTAACCCTTTTTTATTATTAATAATTTTATTTTAATTTTTAATATTTTAAAATGTCTTTGTAAGTGAACGTAAATGCTCTCCCTCCTTGTTCTTCTTTCTCCTCTTGCTTTTTCTTCCTCTGTAAACAACATCGAGGGGTTGGTATGTAAGGTAGAATGACGTGGAGCAACAAGCGACGGCGACAACAAGAAGCAAATAAAATTAGGGGTTATCAAAAATAAAAGGGGTAAGATTGATAATTAGGGATAATAACAATAACAATAATAAAATGGTAAGTCCTAAACGATTTGGGGTCAATTTTACTATAATTGTGATGTGATATGTAAAAAGTCATATGCTTAATTAAGTTTAAAATACTTTAATTTTTATTTATGATTTCCATTTAAGTGTTTTTAGGTTTTGCTCTACCTCATCTTATATCACTAATATTAATCATTTCATTTCTTTTGACTATTGCATCTCAAGGTTTCCTAAACATATGCTCATACCATATTAAATAATTTTCTCTTATCTTATCTTTTATTGAAGCTATATATAATTGTTCGTGAATAAAAATATATATTTTTCTATCTTTCCTACGCACTCTATATATCCATCTTACCATTTTTATCTTGATAATATAAACTTTTTGTATATATTATTTCTTAGCTGCTTAATACTCGTATCGATAAAGTATTATTGATCTCACAACTATCTTATATATTATTTCTTAGCTGCCTCTCATTATTTTAACCACCCTATTTTTACTCTATCTTCATCGATTCTCTATCTTGTTGAATAGTTGATCCAAAATGTCTAAAATTTTTATTTAAAACAATTTCTTGTCCATCTAACTTAACAATATTCTCTAATCTATTTTGAGAATCACTAAAATTATATTCAACTTTATTCCTACTTAACAATCTAAAACCTTTAGATTATAAAATTTGTCTCCATAACTCAAGTTTATAATTAATTCCAAGCTCTCATAACTAAAATAATATTATCAATAAATAACATAAACCATAGAGGTATACCATGTAAGTGATTAATTAGTTTATCTAATATCAATGTGAAAAGGTAAGGACTTAAGAGTGAATCATTGATGCAATCTTATACTAATAGGAAACTCATTAAACATACTCTCTATAGATTTAAAACTAGTAATTACATTATCAAACATATCTTTAATAACATTAATGTAATTAATAGATGCAACTTTCTTTTCTGATACTCATTATAATAAATTTTTGAAGAATAATGTCAATAGCTTTCTCTAAGTCAATAAAAATCATATGTAAATCTTTATCTTTCTTTCTATATTATTTCATTAATTACTTTAATAAACAAATAACTTGTATGGTTGATATTGCATGTATAAAACCAAATTGGATTTTAGAGATAATTGGGGATTCTAAATAGTAAAATAGTATTTTATTATTTTTTAAAGGATTCTCATTAGAAAGGATTGTTAATAGTATAAAAAGGTTGCCAATAGTAAGCCTCTTTCATATTTATCTAACAATATATTTTTTTTATTTAATACCTTTAATATCCTAAGCCATATATCTAGTTTTCCTTCCTTTTCCTATGGATCGATCCATAAAGTGAACCAATCCATAATTTTAGTGTATTTAGTAACACTCGATAAATACAATAATATGGTACAAAAATATTACAATATAATATTCTTGTTCCGCATTATAATGTTTTCCTGTTGTTGTTGAAAACACTATAATACAATATAAAAACACTATAAACATAATATTTTTTATAAAATTTGTACAAAATACTATATTATAATGCTTCTTATTGTGTTATGGTATTTTCTGGTATTATTGAAAATACTATAACACAATGTAAAAATATTATAACTGGATTGGTTCACATTATGAATCGGTTCACAAGGAAAGGGAGGAAAAAGGGATAGGTGTCTAAGTGTCAAGTCAAAGATATGTCAGATATTAGGAAAAAAAAAGATACTGTTAGGAAATTCTTGAGATGAGGGGCACTTACTAAACAGCTAAAAAAAACGTTTTCTGATAATTCATCCTTTTTTATAAAATAAAATTGGGAATATTCATCACTAATATTAAATGTTTTTCTAAAGGCTCCATAAATACCATCTCTCACTCCGTGTTAGAATTATCCTGTTCTCCACATGTAACTAACTTATTTTTTAGTGTAATAGAAGTAGCCCTACTATTTATATACTAATCATCAATTTATTATATTTTTCGAGGTCCAAAATAGGTAATTTACATCTAATCTCCTGTTCAGATTGAAGTGTTATATTGACAGGAAATCATACTTTTACTAGAAATGTTTTAGTTGGTTGTAATGGAGTCTTGTGTTGCTATTCAATAAAGTAAACCAACTCATGATATCTGTCTCCGGCAAAAGGTTATATGCATCAGATTTGTAGAGAAGCAAACTTAGTTGCAAGGCATATTATCGATCTTGATATTGCATTCCCTCAATGATTCTATTTTTTCTCCATCCTATCTACTGTCCCCTCATAATTCCTCTACAAAAGTTTGCTGCTGTTCTAACATACATTGCTAAAGCAGGAGTTGCTAAAGAAGGGTAATTGCTTCTGAATCAGGTAATTAATTGAAACATATGACTTAATGCAAGTCATTTGTTGAGCGAGCTATGCATACCACAAGGACAAGAATCAAATGCAATAATAGCCGACAAAGTAGATCTGAACCACAGCAATCAAATGAAACTTAATGCGATAGAGTGACTCACTTTCTCATCACTTACCAAGTGCCCAGCCCCCGAATTCTTCTGCACAACTTTGAGATCGCCTTGGAAATCCGAGGACGCCATCACGTATTTGTCCGCTCTGCATCACAAGCAAAACAACAAATAACTTGTCAGCATGTCATTTGTTGAGCGTGGTATGCATACCACAAGGACAAGCACCAAATGCAATAATCGTCAACAAAGTAGATCTGAACCACAGCAATCAAATAAAACTTAATGCGATAGAATGAATCACTTCCTCATCACTTACCAAGTGCCCAGCCCCCGAATTCTTCTGCAGAGCTTTGAGATCGCCTTGGAAATCCGAGGACGCCATCACGTATTTGTCCGCTCTGCATCACAAGCAAAACAACAAATAACTTGTCAGCATGTCATTTGTTGAGGGTGGTATGCATACCGCAAGGACAAGCACCAGATGCAATAATAATCGACAAAATAGATCTGAACCACAGCAATCAAATGAAACTTAATGCGATAGAATGAATCACTTCCTCATCACTTACCAAGTGCCCAGCCCCCGAATTCTTCTGCAGAGCTTTGAGATCGCCTTGGAAATCCGAGGACGCCATCACGTATTTGTCCGCTCTGCATCACAAGCGCACAAGCAAAACAACAAATAACTTGTCAGCATATCATTTGTTAAGCGTGGAATGCATACCAGAAGGAGAAGCACCAAATGCAATGATAACACAAAATCAGACCTAGACCACAGCGATCAAATGGAACTTAATGCGATAGAATGACTCACTTGCTCGTCGCTTACCGAGAGCGCAGCCCCCAAATTCTGCTGCAGAGCTTTAAGATCGCCTTCGAAATCCGAGGACGCCATCACAGATTGGTCCGCTCTGCATCACGAGCACACAAGCAAAACAACAAATGACTTGTCAGCGTGAACCTAGAAACCAGGATTGGCACACAGATGCTACAGCCCATGGAGAGCCTCGTCTCGGCGGCGATCGCTACGGAGGTCATCAACCAAGAAAAGGAGAAACGAAAACACATATGTTAACCATCCGACGGGGTAGGATGGAAGGGAGCAGACAACCACTGTTCTCGAGACCCGGATCGAGATCGGGAGAGAGAGAGAGAGGGACAGGGTAATTTATAGTACCCGGAGGCGGTTTAATTTGGGCTAGCTTGAGTTGGGCCGGTTGGGGCTGCGCAGGACGGGCTTCGGTCCAATCTAACTTTAACAGATCGGCCGAGTGGCTTGGAAATATTTCTGTGCAACCTTCTTGGGTAGAGAATCCACTTTTGATTGCTTCCGCCACAACTCATTCCAAACTCTCCTCACGTTCATCTCTTTGGTTAATTAATATTTTATAGTTGATTTATTTTTTCTAAGAGCAAAAGAAGGCGGAAACAAAAAAAATCTTTGATCCTCCCACCAAATTTGCCTCTCACTCACTCCATTAGGTGATGCATCTCTTTCTCTCCCCACCATTCCATGTGATATGGTCCATCAGATCTCTCCAACTTGGATCATCTTCCACCTGGTAGAGGAGTCTTCTCCACCAGCTTATAGAATAACAGTGAAGTGGACGCGAAGTAACGAAGCACACTATCATTTCATTATCCCCTTAAGCAAATCCACCTCCCTTCTCCTCTTTCCCTTCTCCAACAACAGCCCCCACTTCTCCCCCTCCCCCCACCATCGCTCTACCATCGGAAACCTTCTACTGCATGTTAGCTTCGTCTCTCTACTTATAAATCCATCGATACAAGCTCCTGCATGCGCTGCCACTGCTGGAGAAAATTGAGAACATGGAGAGCGGAGAAGGTGGCAGAGTCGAGATCGACACGAGTGCGCCGTTTGGATCGGTGAAGGAGGCCGTCATGCTCTTCGGAGAAAGGGTGTTGGCCGGCGAGGTCTACGCAAATCGTCTCAACGAGGTCTCATGCTCTTCTCTCGTTTCCTTCGTCAAAGTTTACATCCTTGTAATGAAGGCTTCAAACAGCGTAAGCAGCTTCTTCCTTTGTCGGTAGATTCGTGCTGCAGCAAACAGGAAGGAGCATGAACGCCCGAGTCTTGGATCCGTGATGGCTGAACTGGAAGATACGAAGCAGAACCTCGAGAAGGCGAACGAGGAGAGATCGAAGATGGTGAGTTGCCTCACCTCCCTCGCGGAAGAGCTGGAGAGGACGAAGATGGAGCTGAAGCAACTGAAAGCCGGAGAGCACGAGAGGAAGGTCAAAGACATAGAGATCGAGGAGGACGTCAAGTTCGTGGAGAAGGCAGACCAGGTCGGGGCGGAGTCGCCGACCGGCGGACGCGAGGTGGAGTTCCAAAAGCGACGGTACGTCACGTTCGCCAACCCTCCATCCCTGACGCGCGTCCTGAACGCTGAGGAGCAGTTGTTGGAGAGGCAGTTCTCTGCGGCGAAGGAGAACGCACCGGGGAAGAAGAAAAAGAAGTCATTCGTGCCTTGGATCGCAGCACTGTTCACAGGGAAGAAGGATCGTCGTCAAGGTAGTGCAGCTTTTGGTAGGACCGGGGGATTATAGAGTGGTGGTCGTGTGGGGTTTGTGCATGCATGTCTGCAGATGTGTCCAAATAACGATAGACTCACCTTTTTCCTTTTTGATGCATGATGATTTTTCTTCGGAAGAAATATACACATTGGTTGATTCGAACACCCTCTTTAAGTGGCAGTAGATATGGTTTCTTGTATTCATCATGATCCGATTAATGACAAGCATTTGCTAAATTGCATCTATTATAACATGTGATAAGAGCCAGCGACAAATGGTAGTGATTCCCTCATGACCACCCTGTAAGTGTCGGACCACACGACAAGAATCAATTATTTGACTGCAAGTACTGTTGTAAATGTTGACTAATGTAAACATATTTCATGGGATTCAATATCACACAGCACGCAAGCATTGTTTATTCAGATCCTGCTCTATAAAAATAGTCCCAAAACGAATAAATGCTCATCAAATCTAATAAGCACGCTATCATTGACACAAATCCTTCGATGTGCTAATTAATAGCGCAATATGGAAGGAAATCAATTAAAAGGCACAGTAAAGCAAACAAGCATTCAACAGCAGTGCTACCTATAGAAGAAACCCACACAATTACAAACTCCAAATAGTTAAGAGTTTGATTCATGAGAAAGCAGATCGTCCATTGCTACATTTATATCACACTTTTTTTTTTTCCCAGTTTGTTGATCCTCAAATTGCCATATTTGTGCTCCTCAGGACTCTGTTCCGCCTCTGGAGACAATTTATCTTGAATGATGGAGCTCCTTTGCTTCATTATAATGCCACCAAGCAACTTCATTGCTGAAACAATCAAAGAACACAATCTACTTGTCTGCTGACAACAGTTTCAAGATGTTTCCAAGTTATTTACAGAAGTCTCAACATCACTTCCCAATATGGATGAAAAATCAAGGAATACTCTTTAAGGGGCCGAAGGACCAGTAGTAGCAGCTCGCTTTCTCAGTCTGGAACGAGTCACACGGATGGCCTCTTCAATAGGTGTCTCTTGGACGGGACAATTAGGGTCATCCTCAGGTTTCTCATTGGCCGCTCCAATCTGCGATCCTTCCCCTTTGCCTGTTGGCGGCTGAAGGTTACTGGTTTCAGGATTGGGCTGATTGGGAAGGCCGGATGAGGATGGGAGCTGGGCAACAGACTGTGGTGGAGGAACACCTGCCTTCAAGGGTTCTTGAAGTTGCCTCCTTGTGGGGCTGGAAGGTACAATTTTAGGTTGCTTAAGTTGCTCCGTGGGTTCACGAGAAGTTCCTCTTGATGTTGTTCGACCGATCTGTTGTGGTGCTTGCTGCTGCCATGCAATATTATTTACATTGGTATAAACAAAAGCATGGCTAAATGTTGTTGTTGCTAAACAAAGAATAACTATGGACCCTCAGTTATCACTAGATGATAATTGTACCAAAATGAAATTTAAACCAAATGGGATATCTACTGTATGGCCCAACTCTTTTCTCCAGTTGTTCAAAGCACAAACTCTATAGGTTCTCAAACTATGTGAAGATATACATCATGACCTAGCAGATATGTTTATGATAAAAACCAAAATTATTTTCTTCTGCACAATTGAACCTTCATCAGAAATGACACATGAAATTCATCTTAGAATCCAATTCTCTATAACTCAAAAACTTTAAATCCATACTTTGTACTAATCTTCAGATATCCACCTCATAATTCGGCTTATAAAATGCTTCTTACAAGAACTCTTGATGACCGTTGTGTTACAAGGACTTCCTACATGAAATTCTAAACTTCTTAAGTCCTCCAAAGAATCCCACAGTAAACAACTCATCATGATGGTGTTCGATATAATTTAACTTAAATTGACTGAATAAACATTTGAACTATTAACTAAGTCCACTCAACAAAATATTAGCTATTATAGCTGACTAGTAGTCAAAGCTAGCTATTTCCATGTTTCATGATTATGCTGGCTCATGCATGTATTAGAAGCATCGAGACATGAGACCTGCATTTGAACCTATCAATTTACCAACCCTCAACAAAAAGAGTAGTTAATTAACCAAAAATGTGATCAAACTACTCAAAATCCTTATGATTGGCTCATCCATATCAATTTGGGCAGATGCTATGAGAATCGACTCTTGATTGTGATTGCTCATATTTATACAATATAATCAATGAATATGCCCCAAGTTACCCCCAGATGAAGATATTTATCAATGTTTAAAACAAGGATTACCAAACCAATCCGTATTGGCGTACCGAGCTCTGCTCAGTATGGTACGATACTCGATACCGAGTGGTACATACAGGGCATACTGCTCGGTATAATATATTATAATATAATATAATATAAGTAAAAGAAAAAAGAAAAGGGCGACGTTGCCTCGCATGTTCTCCCCACGCAGGGAGATATTTCTTCTCCCCGCGCGGAGAGAACAAATCGCCTGTGGGCGACGGATCGCACGGCACGGGGAGACCGGGCGATGGATCACGCGATGCGGGAAGAATCCAAGTTCTCTTCTTCTTTCTCCCTCCCTCGGCTGAGACCACTCGAAATCAGCCGACGATGGTCAAAATCGATCAGTAACGGTCGATTTCGCGTGGTAATAGGCGGAAACCATCGTTACTTGGTGGTACCGCCTGGTAGTGGGCGGTTCGCGTACCGATCAGCTGACGGACCGGTACATACTGCCCGATATGGGGCCTTACTGCCCGGTAAGGCAAACCTTCGTTTAAAGTAGATGCTACAAAAACTGGTTCTGATCTTTTAAAGACGAAGTGCTATGTCAATCGATATTTTGGATCTATTCCTTTGGGAATAAATACCAAGGAATTATTAAAGTAAATGTTAAGATTTCTTCAGAAACTGAAGGATTAAAAATACTTTAGAGAGTCCATTCTTTCGATCTTGTGCATTTGGAGAAAGGTATTCACAGAAATATCTAATTGATACAAAAAGAAAATTGTTGGAAACAAGATAATAAAAATTGTAGCAAGATACTATCATGCATGACTCCGTAGTTACCAGGATGGAAATTGGCCCACCACCTCTAGATACTCACATATCTTGATGTAAGATGCTTTGTATCAGCTAGATTTTCATTGATACTCAACTACACTAGAGATTTTTGCATGCAAAGTCAATCAAGATATAGCTAAAACAAAACAATATGTTTTTAAAATTAAAATATTTGAAATTTCAAATCGAATTTCACATCAATAACATGTTTTCAGAAGAAACATGCATAGAGTACATGAAAAAAATTTACCAAGAAAAATTAAAGGAAATAAAAAAGCCACCATGAGACATGCAATACATTGAGAACAGTCAACAATTATGAAGAAGACAAAACATAGATAACAATTGGACAAAAAAAAGTGAACAAATGAGAAGATCCTTTACGAGATAGCATGATCAGAAATATAAAATAAATTTAAGAGAAGCAACTACCAAGAAGAGAAGAACCAAGGAGAACTTTCAACCAGACTCCAATAGTGTCTTAGACACGACACTTCGACATAGGAGAACCATAAACCATATCATAGCTAAGAATTCTTATTACTATGCCATTATTCAATCAAACGTTATATGAAGAACTTATTTTTTAACATGCTTTAAGTTTATTCACACTATTAATAGATCTTTCCAACAATATAAAATATGAAAAACCATAAAATTCTACATGAAAATAGATCTAGATCACTCATAACTGACTTTATAGTTAAGTTAGTAAATTTCACAATTCATCTATATTTTAAGCAACAATAAAACTCAAACTAGACTCTCATTTGGCCCTCTGAAATAGAATTTTATAATCCAACTGTGGCACAACACATGGAATTTTAGTTCTTATTAGAGTAGGTTGGCAATCCATTAATTGATAATCATATGAGAAGAATGGACAGATTCCATTAGCTTTATCCACTAGCACAAGCAATAACTTACAAAAGAACTAGGAAAGAAGATAAACAAGTTCTAGAGGCTATTTAAAGACTATCTCTAGATCAGGATTCACATGAGGGATTCCCACGAGCTAAAAGGATAGAATGGGCAAAACTAGTGGAATAATAGAAACACTATTTAGCCTGAACAGTTAGTACCTGAACAGGGCGAGTTCTTGATGATTGTGAGGGTGACTGAGAGGCAACATATTGCAGAATTTCAAAAATCCTTGTCTGGCCATAGCTTGCAACCTTCTGGAGATTGAGGACTACAATATCCCCAGCCCTGGTTCTCAGTTCAAGCAAGTTGCGATCTATGTCATTCTCATGCTTTGCGACATATGGTCGAAAGAAAGTTTCATAAACATATGTTGTTCCCTGCCCATAAATGAATATACACCTAAATTATATTATTCACTGGATAACACAATGAAATTACCAAAGTGGGTAATACCTTTGTTTTGGGGTACCAGAGATACACGAAGAATGCCAACTTTGCTTCGCCATACATAGGTAACCTTCAAGAAAAGAAACAAGATCCAACATTTGAAAGAAAAGTTACCCGACAAGAGCACAACCATGCATCAGAACCATGAAGATCCACCATACCATGAAATAAAACTGTCTCCCACTCTTTCAAAGACAGTCAGGGCAGCAACTAAAATCCTATGAATGTATCACAGAAAAGTTTTCTTTGAACTTGAAAACTCACAGAAGGTTAAAAGAGAAGCATAATGATTCAGTTGACAAGTGACAGGAGCGTACCAGTACTGACACCAAAACAGCAACTGCTCAATATCGGGCTTGTTCAACTCCACGGTTTTGAAGCATTCATAGGCCGGATAAGCATATCCAAGAATCAACCTGTAAACAAATGAGAAGTTGCATACTGATTCACCCTTCACCCCAGCGCACAATTTGTTCTCAGGGCAACCTAATCACTAGGAAATGGTGAGAACCCGATGCAGATTCACTTACGCAAGGCTGCCGGTTATAAAACTCCCGATCATTTTGACTCCACTTACAACTATTCCCTCGGCCCCTTTGAGCAAATCCCAGCTATAAGATCAAGAAAAAGGAAGAAAGAAAACACAAGCTATTAGACCAAAAAAACAGTTCAAATACAAAGCTAGAAATCTAAAACCTACACGCAATGATGAGAAGTAGGGTTTGCAGACAAACGGATACAAGAAGGAAAAGAAGGCGAGAGAAGTGAATCCAGGAAGAATCCTGAGCGAATCGTGATGATTGGGAACGGGAAAAAGAACGGATACCTTCGTGAGATCGCTCGAAAGGGAGAGAGTGAGACGTCGCGAATAGCCCTAGACCAGATGGAAGAATCGAACGGATGGATCGATCGAAGGGAAAACTGCGAGCGACAGGGAGAGGACAGAGTTGACATTATATACTTCGTCTCCAGTCCTTTTGCCCGCAGGTACTATTCCCAAATCACTTTCAAATGCCCGTCATTGAACTGTTTGGCGGATATTAAACGATGGGAAGGACGGATTAAGTCCGCTCGTTAGTGACAGGAGGCGTCCCTACGACCGGTTCGGCTCGGAATTGGATCTTTTAAACCGGGTTGGATCAAACGCAGGCCGACCTCAATCGTATTGAACATTATTAGGCGAGGAGACTTGTATGAACAATGGCCTATTTTTTTTGTTATTTATAGAGGTTGTTGGCCGCTAATTCTCTCTTTCTCTTACCTTCCCCAATTATTTTATAAAAAATAACTCTATCTGATTTATCATTTATATATATAATTCTTGGGATCCCTTTTGATTTTTTTTTAAAAGCATCCTCTTTAGTTTTTATTCGACAATATCTTTTAATTAAAAAAAAAATCAAATCTATCACTAAAAAAAAGTTAATCTATTATAATATTTTTGATATATTATGATATTCTGATCACCATAATAAAAAAAAGACTATAAAGACTAATTAAGCATTGGAATATCATAGTATGATTTAAATAAATATTTATAATAATTTATGAATAATATCACCCAGATAAGAATAAGCTTTTTTATTATAATAAAAATATTATAGAAACATGATAAATAATTTAAGTGGACTCCTAACCTCAATCAAAATAAATACAAGCCTAAAAATATAATATCATAATAGTCCACAAATAATAAAATCAAAGAAGCATATGACGATATTGTTTATAATTTTATAAAATGCTTAATATTTTAAAAACAAATATTGTAAATGCTATTGAAAAATACTGAACCAAATGAAAATCCTATCACGATTCAAAATTGGTGAAAAAATAACAAAGAAACTTGACAAAAGAAGTTGGTGAGAGTTTATTTAGGTTTTTTCGAATTAGGAATACTGTTTGAAAAAAAATAAAAAAGATATTTTTTGGATATTTGTCGAAAATCGTCCAATTTTTTCTTTTTTTCATCGTGGGCATCGTACAGGATTTTACTCTATTTATATCCAATACACGCGGCCTTCGAAAGGCCTCCGGGCCGTCGAGTCCAAAATTAAAGATGGCCCATTGCGTTGACGCCGCAATCCGTTTAAGATGGTCCGTCTGATGTACGAGTTGATCTCACATCAAGATATCTTAATCTGTTGACCTTGTGATGTATGTACTCTATTATATCCAATACGACTCAATTCGACGCACCTTTGAGTGGGACTCAACAGAGTCATTGCCAAGAACATTAATGCGACAAGAAACCAAAAGATCCACGACCAAGAAATAAAAGAATTGAATATATAGAAAAGAAATGGTTTACCAAATTTTTTCTCTACCACCTCTTCTTCTCAGAGACCTGCATCATCATCAACAACATCTCTGCCCATGAAAAGAAACCAAAAATCAAAACCCCAAAGGGAGATGAGCATAAAGAGCAATCCTGATCAAAACCCTAAGAGGGAAGACATTAGAAACGATAGAATAATTCGAGTCATTGATATTTAACGTCGCGATCCCTATCCAAGTAAAACCAGAGAAGAAATCGAGGTCGAAATCCAGAGTTAACCTTATAGCATCACTTAGGAGGAGGCAGCGCCGCCTCCGTCGGCCATCCGCTGCGAAGCGCGACGGATCGGATAAAAGAAAGAGAAGAATCGGTGGTGACTTCGAATCAGAGAGAGAGAGAGGGAGAAAGCGAGAGAGGGGGAGGGAGAGGTCTACGCTTCGAAATCCGTGACTTTTATTTATTTTTTTTGAGATCGTGTGGAAGAGTCTACGCTTTGAGAGTCGTGTTTTATTCTTGGATTATGAGAATGACCGGACACGTGTATAAATTGTAATGGAGAAATATTTTTTATATATCTAAAAAGCACCTCTTGTAGTTGAGGATTTGTCCTTGTGACGCTTTATCATCGGCCAAAGCTGTGAAGTAAACGATCCAAAGCCGTCCATTTCATATCTCCTATCATCTCGACTGTCCATATTATTTGGATCGAATGAACTACTACAAGATTTATTTGATCAAATCAGACAGACCGTTCAGATGATACAATCTGATGAGAGAACGGACGGTCTCGATGAGATCTTTTATAACTATTCTATGCAATCGTGAAGCCCGCAGTATTATTTTCCACTCCGCGTGGAGAGTATTTGACGGTGACGTCGACGGCCCCCCAAGGTCTCCACTTCCCCCTCGTTTTCGTCGTCCTCTTCCGATGGCTTCTCCTCCTCCTCCTCCACCGACTTCCCACCCCTCGCTGCTGCACGAGATCGGCCCCGATGGCATCGCCAGAGAGTCCCCCGTGATCGCGTACACCGAGAAGGTCCCTATTCCTTTCAGATCTATCTCTCGCTCCGTATATCGCTTCCGTAACTTTCCCTGTTTGCGCAATTTCTAACGAGAATGGTTCTTGACAGATCATCGAGGCAGAGCAGCTCCAGCTCAAGAGGTACCCGAAAGGAAAAACCTCTATCTCGTTTTTCCCTTTTCTCTTCCCAGCTTCCGTAGATTTTCCCTGTTCTTTTTATTGATTGGTAAATTGTGGACGCTTTTGATGTGTTTGTACGGAAAATAATGTGAGAATGTCTATGCATTGAGGTGGGTTGAATACTCTGTGGGTCATTAGGGGTTGCCACCAGATGCGCTTTTGAAATTGGGGAAATAAAGGATATTTCCAATGTTTATTTGTAAAGAGATCCCACAAGGCGTCGGTGAAAAGTCTTTCTTTCTTCTTATGTGATGCATCGTGTTTAGCTTACAGCATTAGTGTTCATATGTACAGCTCATTTTCTTGAGAAACCACCATATCACAAGCCTGTGACTGAAGATCCGTTGGGGCAATAATGATCTATTGGAGAAACGCAAAGAAACTAGAGTTTGATTTCGTGCAAATTTGATATTATGAGATCTTACATATTATGTTTTGAGGAGAACAATTACAATGTAAAGCTGGTTTCTAAAGATTTGAGATATTAGAACATGCAAATAAACACTAGCCAGTCTATCATTATCTTCTTGAATTGCCTAAAATATTAAGGTCGTCAGGTTTGGAGAAATTGCTTATCAGAGATTGCTTCTCTGAAAACATGAGGATTTGATTATACTTCTCTCGATACTCTTGGATCGTGCAATGCATAATCATTTTCTGTCATGTTCTTGGGGTCTGTCATGTTCTTGCGGTCCATTAATGATCATGCATTTGTAGGATATACATGCTCCATAGATTTTAGATACCTCCTGGATTGAACTGTACCATGGTAACTACTTCTGGTTGGTGACATTTTCATGGTTTCATTGCGTAAATTGTTGTCGCTTTAATATCAGCACACAGGTTGTTCCCGTGGTTTGCAAATAAGACTTCTTGTGTGGCAGATCTAGATATCATGGCTTGTGCGATGATAGCCAGAGTCAACCTCAAATAGGGTCAGATCTGTAGGCGCTGTTTGGTCTATAATGTACAATTTCAGTCATGGGAAGGATAATATCCTGTATACCAAGTATAATATGAGAGAGTTCAAAAGTTCATCTGGATACTTAATTGCCACCTCAGTCCAACCACAAACTTCTGAATTATTTATTGTGGAGAGTTGGAGTGTCATATTGAATTTTTCCCAACTGTTATATTGATTACTGATGCCAGTGACCATCATTTTTTTACCTACAACTATATGAAGAGCACAGACTAAAACCCTCTTTCAACAATAACTGGTTAAATCTGATGCATCAACTATCTTGTTTTACAGAATGTATGCCTACTGCTGTTTAATAATAATAAATAAATAAACATGATCATCATTGAAGTTTCTAAATTTGTTAGAGCATCTCCTGCTTTTGTCACCAGGTGAATCAAAACTACTCTTCTGACTATATGCTTATTAGATATGTATAAATATTGTATAACAGTGCACCTCATGCCCAAGAAAAAAAGCACAATCGTCCCACCTATTAAGTATTCCTAGTATACTAATGACAGCTGTGTCTTCTACTCACTTTTTGTTTTCTAATTTCAAGGGTCACATTTTTGTTCTCTTAATTTAGTATTCTCTTTCTGAGCTCTTAACCAAAGTATTTACCATATGCCCTAGATATATTCAAGAAAATTATTCTAAGATTCGCGACGTGGAACGTGATCTAGAGTCTCTTACATTGGAGTTGAAGCTTACAGCTGGGCCAAAGAAAGCAGGTTTTTGCACTTCTAAATTACCTTGGACATATTTACTTAATTCCTGAAGTGTGCCACCTAAATTAGTTCTTTCTCTTTTATCTTTCTTATCGTATGACTTAAGCACTTGAACACCTACGAAAGAAAGTTGAATTGTCAACTGAGAGGATACGTATGGCTAAGCTCAAGGAAGAACAAGCTAAAAAGGTTAGTTTCATATACACTTACAAATTCATGTGCTCTTTTTATGCATAGTTTATGTTTCTTGTCATTACACGATAATGTGTTTCCGCATATGTGAATAATCTGTTTACCTGGGGAGGCTGCATCAACTAATCAAATTCCACACATGCTAAAATGGACTTAAATCATGCAATGCAATTAGTTGGTTAGCATAAAATCACTTTTAAAATAAGAGATGAAACAAATGTTTGTTATGCTTTCTTTCTGGTCATTAAGTTATCTTGAAAGATAAAATAATTTGTCACCTTAGGCATGGGAAGCTGCAGCTCAAGCTGTCAAAGATGAGGAGGATATCAAGCAGAGGCTTTGTGATGATCTGAATCAGCTGGTATTTGTTTATTGTTTTCTTTCTTACTAGTGTAGACTTGACATAATTGATGGAACTACACTATAGAATTTCATCTTGATGCTCAATGGATAGGTTCAAGAAAGTACAAGTACCCAATATTTAAGGCTGGAGGAGCTAAAAAGACGACTAGAAGCTCTCAACCCTAGCAGGATTTCTTCTGATGTTTCAGTAAGGACCTATTCCCCACTCTGCCAGCTCTATTTATTAAGAATGTTGGCTTCTCTCAGATTCCACTGTCAGAATGGCAAGATGATATTATCTAAAGTTGGGTTTTCTCTCTAGGGCAGTCTTGTATATATATATATATACGTACAAGACTGTTCTTGATTGCTTAGGAATATACAATATATTGGCTCGATCATGCTCACCGGTGTTGTAAAATTTCAGAATTTGATCTGGGAAATTGAATAGCCTGTCTCTTACTGTAACAACGCATACTTGCTTAAACTGTTTCTGAGGTGCATGCAAATTGAATTTTCTATGATGTCATGTCAGGATGGGAAGTTGATGCAGCAGATGCCTAGTAATGTTATAGCTGCCACAATCATACAGAATCAACCAGCAGAGGGAAGAATTCCTGATGCAACTGCTCCTGCAACCAATAAAACCGAGCCAGCTTCAGATGCACGGAACCAACGGCCTGTGGAAGTGAAAGAAAAGAAGAGAACCATGAATTCTGGAAGAGGGAAGGGCAGCATGTTCATGCCAAAGGGAAGGGGACCTTCAGGGTCTGGCTGGACCGGAGCTGGATTTGATGTTGATAGTGGGACATGATGGAGGATTGGTTTCAGGCTCTCTCCATGGCCGCTTGAGATTATGGCTGCATGGTCGGACTTGAAAATTTAATCGAGGTACTACTGTTCAATCCTCGCTGTTTCTTCAAGGTTCAGTACAAGACGTTCTTTTCCTCTTTCTGTCTCTTTTGGTCAATTGGTTGTTCAAAGAAGAATATATGCTACACATTTGATATCTTGATAGTCCCCACTTTAACGAGAAAGCAAGAGTTGTCTTAATGTACAAGACTTGAACGGCCTACGACCAATGATTTGAGCTTAAGCATTCTGCACTTTTTTCGCAAGGTATAGCGGCAGACTGCATGTACAATTAATAAAGCGTGCAGGTATTTTTGGATTAATATAACGGGTAAAGCAGCAGTATCTTTGCAGGCTCCTCATGCGGAATAAGGTACAGCAAGATTTGACTCTCCATGTAAGCATTAGGATTCATGTATTTTACCAAAACATTTTTGTGCAACATTGAGGAGGAATTTGAGTTGCGCTTGTAGTTCTTTCAAGAGGACACCCCAGTTTTATGTGGAACATTGCAATCTATTCGTCTCCATCTTATTAGTAAATCATAAAGTCAGTATCATAACTGTCATCTTAGTACAATTCCATTTTATTTAGTGTTGAAACCATCATGTTCTATAGATTTCTGAAATGTTCAGGTTAATGAATTTTGAACCCAAATACCGGATGTGTGTAATTTCTTCATGAAGTTGATGTAACAGTGTTTTTTTTTTTGGTGTGTCGTTTTGGGAAGATTTTTTAGTTTTGTATTAAAAATATTGTGGGCTTATAATTTATGGAGATCCATAAGATTGTCTTTCATGTTTCTCATCCCAAGCATTATTTGTAGTAGTTTAAAAAAAAACTTGCTATTTGGAAATAAAGATTATGACTTTGATTTAATTGGTTACTGTTGTTTGATCTTAAGACTTCTAAATAATAAAATGGGATTTAGATGCATATACCGAGACAAAAAAACCATGAATTGAACTTGAGATGGAAAAGCAATAACTAAAAATTTGTATATGAGCTCAATTTCAAACAAGTAATTAAAAATAAAGAAGATAAGCTGTGACTACTACTCAATACAATTAAAAATCTTGAAGGGGAGAAATTATCTCATCTCAATCACAAGGAGGGAAATAGAGTAGCATTCATTCTATTATGCCATAATGGAGCAGCAGAAAGACAAACAAGCTTATATAGGTTGATATGCCAATCCAATTTGCATTGTGGCCATCTCCATTGTTCTTTCCTTTAGCACCCGCAATAACATAAACAACAAACAAACAATGTGAGTATCAAGTTATTATAATGATATAAATTATGTATGGTATAATATTTGAGTCTTTAATCAATCAGTATAAAGTTTTACCTGGAGGAGGAGGAGGAGGAGGAGGCGTAGCAGATGGTGAGGAAACTGCAAAATTGTATCGATGACAAAGGGAACATCAAAGAGTTAGTCAATCTACAGACACGAGACAATTCCAGCCAATAGAAATCATATTTTATGGTGAGTTAATTTGATAACAGTAGTGAAATAATAAGGCTTTTTTATTTCTGGAACTAAAATTTATTTTTATATCACTATAGCAGACTCGTCACTATAAATTTTATTATAGAATATATATAGATGATTAATATTCATAAAAGAAAACTCAAAATATTCCACTTGTAAGGGTGTTTACATTTTTTTTAAAAAAAAGATGTTTAAATGTTAAAGAAGACCCTAAAATTTTTAGCATCACTTGAATAGTAACGATGTAAACTAAAATTGTTGATGATATGTTAAATTACAAAAGCCAACAAAGATTAATTATAAAAATACATGAGCAAGTTTTTAAGCTTTTGAAGTGTATATGTATGTATATATATAAAGCAGTAATGATGATACGGAGGAGGAACGATGGATGCTTTACCATTGGAGCAATCACGGAAGTTGGAGATGCCGCAGGACCGGGCGAGGCGATACCCCGCTTCGGTGGAGATGTTGAAAGCCTTCATCACGGTGGTGTCGTTGAGCACGGTGCAGAGGCACTTCAGGTCGTTATCCACCGCCTCCTTCAGCGGCGTGCAGCACGACGCCGGCGGGGTGCCGTTCGAGTTCACGTAGCTTCCGCAGGGGACCAGGTTCGACACGCACGACGGCGTCGACGACTGCCCCTCCCCTCCGCCGCTCATCACCGTCAACACCACCATAACCACCGCCACCACCGTCATCATCATCTTACCCATCTCTCTCTCTCTCTCTCTCTCTCTCTCTCTAGATATTTATTGTGAAACTTGTGGAGGCAAAGATGAAGAGAGAGAGACCGGAGAAAGCTGGTGGAGGACGCCATTGATGATGTGATGTGATGGGTTGACGAGCTGTTTCCAATCGCCTACCGCATTCACACCACATAAATGACGACCAAACTGATCCTACCACCGCTCACATTAAGTTGGCATGAAAGATCAACACATCTCTCTTGCGGGAAACAGTTCTTTCCCATATCTCACCAATGGAATCATACTTTCCCGCATTGACTGCTGACCAAATCACACGGCTCTTAAGTTTATGGGCAATAAATATGTTGGTCTGATGCAGAAGCATTCAAACTTGGCCAGACGTCCAACTCTTATACGTTTCCATGTTGGTTGATGACTTCAAAAAAAAAACGCAACTCGTGGTGGCCAAACAGCACAGTGAGATAGCAGACGGCGATGATCTAAGACTTGATATCTGCATCTCGTAGTAGCATTTCCTATGTAAATGGACAAAAAAAGGATTTTGACTGACTGACTGAGAGAAAACGGGGGGTGGAAACAGAAGAAAAGTCTGATGTAAGTCTGCTATGTATAAATTCTCTCATAGCTTGAAAGTTGAAATGATCGTTTGATTACATCTCCTGCAGAATAATTTGATCTGTATGTATGTTTAATCTTACACTCCCCACCCGCTGCAGAATGATTTCGTAATGGACACGGCAAGGTGGTCATTGTCCAAGCATGGCATGGCATGGCATGGCTATTTCTTTTGCAGCTTAATGACTTGGTAAACCAAACATGAATCCATAACATAATCTCTTCAAGATTGGAATTTTGACAAAGCATACAAAATAGATGAGGGTGACATCAACAATATTTTACACACCATCCACCGTGTCTTAATCACGCCATGGAATCTCGAACCATTCAAACCCATTAAGGTTCGTCCACACGGTCATGACTTGAAACTTGTTTTGTTTAATTTGCATAGGACCTTTGATTTTTTCTTTTCTTTTTTCAATAAGCGACAAACGAACGCGTAGATATACTTTGAAAGTTCTATGAAACTTAGTTGCGTCACATGTTTAACTGGTTTTATCAAAGTTATACAATATATTTGCATGTCACTCCTTAAAAGGGTTATATTATTATCCCTTAAAAATATGTAAAAGATAAGACTAGTTAGATATAATGTTTAACTCGGGATCTTGCTAAATATATATTTTAACAAACACTTAATAAATAATACAAACTATATAAACTTTGTAACTTATGAACGGTTATGTGACAAAGGGTTTAAGATTGATCCACAACGCTAAACATCTCATAAGTACTCATATGACATTACTATGAAATAAGATAATGAACCAATCTTAGATACTAATTTAAAGACTAGTAATGAATGTGCTACCCAGGTAGCTCAGGAGTGTTGTGATGGTTGACACTCTGCACTACTCTATAGAGCTAGAAAACCCCTAAAATAGTTATATGGATGATTTATTTTTGAATAATTTTACCTCTACGTGATGATTACATACAACCTACATTTACAAAACTAAAACAACCACAAGAGTGAACTAAAATGAGGCTATCAAGCTTATTAAAATCGAAATAAAATAAAGAATAAAATAAAAAAAAAGTAAATATTCAAAATAAGTATAAGATAAAAGAGCCCATATTCCAAATGGACATATTAAAACTCTAAAAGGATCTTTTTTATGCTAAAAAACAAGGGGGCAAGGGGATTGATCGAGAAAGATTTATTGTTCTTATTCTAAGATCGTGATTGGATCAAAGAGTTTAATTAGAACATGAAAACGTGATTGAATTGGTCTTAGTTACTCTTCGAGATGGAGTGGGACAAGGGAGGAGATTCTGAAACGAAGAAAAGGATCCAACTATTTGAATGAATTGAACAAGGAGTCTTATGAGGTAAAAATCACATGTACAGTTTTGTAGAGTGACAGTAAGGGATGATGTGAAAAGAATGAATAACATAAAAAAATATAGATATACACAAACATTACATCGAGCGCCCTTTTTATAGATTTATCAATTATATTCTCCTTCACTTATTTCTTTGACGCTCTCATCGAAGTCTTTGCGGATATTGTATCTTCTCGCCTTTGTGGAATCTTCAATCTTTTGCTCCAGTTAGAACATATCTTTTGGCTCCAAGCCACTCACTGTCGTTGTGGTTGAATAGTAAAACTTTTATTTATCAGTGCTACTTAAACTTGCCAATAAAACTCTAGTGTGGGGTTGGTTGAGTTATGTTGATTTTTGCTAGTTCCTATGGATCTCTCAAATAAAGAAAAAGACCTTATTATACGTTAGTCTCTCAAACATCTTGCATTGCTTGAATTAGGTGAATGCTTGTTGGAATTTTAACGAGCATCACCTCGTAGACTTTAAATTTTTTTGATGTCTTTCCTTTGTAAAATTTACTCATCGATTCCTCTTTACTTAGTTATCACCTCTAAATAGGTTTATATCATTTTTTATTTCGATTATTATTTTGTTGAAAAATGAAATGGATAATCTACTATCAATAGAATCGATCACCATTAATAAGGATTTGATAATTGTTATCTTCTACTAAGTTTCTTTGAATGATTTTTTAATATGTGCATAGCTTCTTTATTAGATAAATAAGAGAACTAAGACACTCGATTTTACTATTCTCTTAAGAGTTGAGAAGGCAAATATTACCATATTTTGCCCACCTTCTTGAAGGTTGTACTTCATATATTAAGTTTAAGTTGTTACTAATCTTCACCTGCTCTTTGCTTATATTTTTTAAGCACTTAAAGTACTAGCACTCTTTGTACTGAGTTAGCTACTATAATTCGTCACTTCATTGCCATCGAATTTTTAGAATGTAAGATGTTTTGCTTCAAAAAAATAAAATTTTGTCTCAACTTAGAGCAAGTCATTGATAGTTTTGATCACCTTTGGGTTTATACCATCTTCTTCATCATTTTTATGATCTACTTATTTTAGTAGAAAATGTACAATATCACGTACTACCAACTCAATTCCTTTATCAAACACTCTTGCATCAACCCGAAGTCTCACACTTTTGACTATCTTGATGAGAAGCTCATTGACATCAACCTTATGAAGTTCTTTATCATTGTCATTCTGCATTGTTTCGGTACTTGGAGTTAGCCCCTACATTCTCTACCTTCTCCATCCTCTTTTATAATTATGCACTCTTTCTCATTAAGAGTAAAGGATTGATGACTTCATGAAAGTCATGTCTTTGTAGTATCATGGCATTGTCATGCCCATTACCATACTATTTGTTGCATCGCATCTATGTCTCTTTTTTCATGATTGATAAATGTGCCTCTACAGCACCGTGACACTCCTCTGTGTCCACCTCTATCCTAACCAATGCTTAATTTTGATTAGCTAAGTCCCTTTAGACTCATTGATGCTTCATCGCCCCTTTTAATCACATACTTTGACACCTTGGTGTTCTTCGAGTAATTCCTCTTGGTCGAAGAAAAAATAAACTATAACTCTCATGCATGGACTTTGTCATCATTTTGTAAGGTTCACATCAATTTTATTCTCCTTTGCATACTTGATAGCAATGTTCGTTCACTCGACCTTGTATGGCTCTCTCAAGCAAATATAAGCTTTGGAACAGTCCAACACTCTAGCTGCTTTGATCATATTTATATACGACCAAGTTCTCCCCCCCCATAGGCTGATGATTAAAGCTTTCATCTAAAGTAAAATTCAATTCACATAAGACCCACTTTTATGGTATAATGATATTTACTCTTTGAATCCAAAACCTTTCTTATCTTTGTGTTGTTCACCAAAGTGAAACTTCCAGTAGCTCCGACTATACCTTTATATGATCAAGTTCCTCATGAGACTTCTCCTATATGTGTCATATTATCTCAAATTATTTCACCATGATCTGTTATATCATGTCACATCCTGGTGATATTTTTATTATATTTTGATCTTTGTGGGATGAATCCAGACTGTGATCTCTCTATATGTGGCCTCTGCCACCATATTGCAAGGCATTTACCACATCCTATTATGGTCGCTCCTTTGACAATTGACATTGGTTTACCTGTTCTTGGATCACACAAGGATGAAGTATAACTCTAGGATAGTTTGCCACCTAATAGCCCTCGAAGTCTACCAACTTTGTTGAAATTAATACGCTATTATTTAGATTTCGGGACTCTATCCTCAACATAATCTCTGGCGCACACAATTTTCTTTGTGATAACTTAAATAACACTATAGTATATTCTTTAAGAGTATCCGCCTTTGCATCCTCTTACCTTGTGCTAAGGCCTTCTAACCTTAATTTTATCATTGCAAGTTGAGTCATCTTAGTCCCTTCATCAATTGTCTTGCCAAGATAATGTGCATGTATTTCATCTTGGCACCATACATATGAGTTTTCTCCATTAGAATGAGAGACCTATGCAATAATATGATCTCATTCTTGCCTTTACAAGAGTTTATATCCATGATCTATATCCAAAGAAAGCTATATGCCTTTGCTTCATATTTCATCTTATGTGTTGACTACCTTCATACGATTTAAGTAGTACTTAAGTTACTCAACTCCTTAGTTTGTATTAAGCTCATGGTGGCTCTCACGCTCACTATTCCATAAGTCAGTCCTCTATTGAATTCAATCTCTACATCAGCTCTAAGTGTGACTTCATTTAGTGTTGCTTTGGGTGGCTTCGCCATTTGATCTCACAATGTGGCCACCAATATATTATCTTATGTAAGATTATACGATGACTCCTTATCACTCATTCAATATAACGAGCTTTATGGAGTTATCATCTTGAGATACCCCTTCAACATGTGTGGTTCGTTACATATGATTCTTCCTCTAAAGAATCAATTCTTATCCCTTCTAGATCTATTTTGTTAGAGCAATTTTTTTCTTTGCATCTTTTCCTCTGGAAGCTTTGGAGACCATCATCGCCTTAGACTTCTCTACCTTGTTGAACAAACTTGTTAGATTATGACTCTTTGCTAATACAAATCTCTAGCAATATATTGAACTTACTGCACATTCAATCTCCTACTGATGTATCATTCCTATGTTGAAGAGAGTTTCTATGCTCCATGGTACTAAGTTTTGATTGTCTTAATATAACCATGGATAGTCCATCCTCCATATATAAGACCTTATATGAGTATCATTTTTTTAAAATTAACAATTTCTATCACCTTTATGAGCTTTGTATAACACTTTTAGTAATTTGAGCAATCCATCCCTCTTTGGACGATCTCATCCTTTGCCAAGGACCCTCGTTTGCTTTGAATATCATCAAGTTTAGTTGCTAATGTCAAGTCATAGCTTAAACTCAGTCATCCCAACCAAGGTCTGCCAAACTGTATCGTACCAATATACCAAGCTCAGCTTAGTACAGTATGAGGGTACTGAGCGGTATGCTCGGGTGAACTAAGCGATACGCCTAAATTAATATTTTAAGTCTCCCAAGATACTTGAAAAATAAATGAAAAAGTTAGGTTATGGTTTTTAAGATAGAAATAGATATATATTTGGTATAAGTATAGCAAAATCAATGTATATTAGGTAAGACTAGTGTCACATATCTTTTTCAAACTTTCAGAAATAGCTTTGTACAAGGTTCATAATTTCGATCCATTACAGATAGTCCTTTTGTTAATATTGAATTATTTAGAGAAAATTTATTTGAATTATTAGATAATTTTGTTACAACATAAAATTTAAGATTTAAATAAATTAAATAACCATATATATAGATATATCTGATTGTTGATTCTACCACTAAAACAAACGACGGGTCTCTATGGGTGATGGATCGGGATCCTTAATCCTATGTATCTGTATATCAGTATGATATGTATGTCAGACCCATCCTAAAATTGATCTTATGACATAGTGTATTGATACACCATTTGTTATTGGTGCATCAATATGGTGATGATCGTAGGTTGATCATCATTAATCATATGTGTTTGAGGCAATTCCTAAGGCATGTATTAATGAATGTCAAAACTTCTACTTTCACTACTGATTAGTTGTTATGTGTTATATTATTGATCGGAGGAGAATGACCAACTATCATCGTACTATTGTTGATCGTAAGAATCTCCATGATATAACGGTTATGAATATGATGAGCTTCGTTTTGTGTCGACATCGTGTAGGCTTTGTCGCATCTGCTTAAATTTATCCACAGCCTTCCCTTTCCCCTCCACGTATAAACTTGACTAGTACATTATCGATCTTCGTGATTTGAGTCTTGGGTAGCATGTGTAAAATATTCTCGTCGGTCCATGCATCACCTACAACTTATGTAGACAAGACGTACAACTGCCCGACGTTATCGCCATTATCGGTCGAGGAACTACTATTTGTGTTGGTATCATGTCTCTAGACTAAGCGAGTTGCTGAATGCGATTGTAAAGGTATTTTGTCGCTTGACTCAATTATTTCCAATGGTGTAGCTAATGCTACTGCCTTCCCCCCTTTCCTTTACCATTACACGCTAGGTGGATGACTGTGACAATTGGGTGTCTGATGTTGTTTGACTCATTCCGCCATATTCTAACCGAGGGGGATCTTTCACCTACAAGGGATGTTGCCTCAGTGATAAAATATGAAAGACATTTAGGATCTCCTACCTCATCAAGTAAAGGATCTTTTGCGTCTCTGTCGCTTTGACCCACTCTAACATCAGCTCTGAATCTTCATTGTAAAATTGAAGGCCGATGAGATCAATCTCTGGTTTCTTTAGTTCCTATCTAGCTTGACACATCGTAACCTTTACCGCATGTTATAATGAACATATATCAGTTTCTCTAACCATCTATATGAGTGTCTGTTGCAAATATTCGTGTGAATCAATGCGAACATTGACCAATTATGCTTACAACCACTAGATGTTGTCATCTATGAAAGTACATAAAAGAAAACCTTCCTTAGATGTGATGCAGACCTCCAAATTATATCCACAACTCGACTATAAAAGATATAAATAAGACTTCATTAGCATAATAAATAATTAACATCAAATTATAATCGATAATTAATGTGTAACTTTTTCTCACTATGATCCACAGTGTAACGACACGATACAGCTACAATGTCGGAGAATGAATCAACTATTTCTCAAAAATATCAACTTGCCACAATAGCCTCGACTGTATCAGTAGCGTTTGATAAGATTTGATATATAACATACCTTAGTATTATTAGTAAATTATTTTGCATTCCGAGGGCATATCGATATTGAATTGTCGGGTTTAGATAATACGCTACAAGACATAATCTTTTTAGTATAATTTTTTATTACATAAAAAATTATAAATTAAATTATTTTGAATAAGAATTTACCTACATTATGGATATCTTGATCCAAATGAGCTTTAGTGAAATGATTAATGATCTATATATATATTGGTTAGCCTTAAAATTATATTTGTGGATGCTTTTCCAAATCAACCTTATAGAGAATAATATAAAGTGGTTCAACACCTTTTATGATTTTAGCAATGGTCTCCTAAAATCTAGATGATAGAATGGCTTGACCATTGCCTTCAAGCCATGTCTCTTAAGCTGTAATGACTTTAATATAATGAAATTAGTTATAAACTGAGTGACTCTAGGTCAGAGTATCTCACTGTTTACATATTTTTGCATTAAATAGTGGACCTTGTGGTGATTATATATAAACTTTATTATTGACTGTGCTCGAGCTACACACTTCTTGACTGCGTTCAGCTCACCAATATCCTTCAGCATGAGATATATGCAATAAGCGACGCTTGGAGTCCAAAATAATATTTTTTCCCATCAATTACAAACCAACTCTCTTGAATTTTGCTATATTGTCGGTTACTATTTACATAATATACTGTGATTTAATCTCCTCTATGATAGTATTCATCAAACTATCAATATAACTTACATCTTCGATTTTATCGGAAGCATTAATCGACTTATGAAACACCACCATTCTGTTGCAATAAATTAAAAAGTTGATAATATTCATTCTTGTTGGCCCTATCCAATTGTTGCACATTAATATCACCTCATATTGGTCTCATTACCTCTTAAAGGATTTGACTCAATCCTTTAATTCTGCCACCTCTTCATCTAAGTACACACTATAAATCTCCTTCGATACTAGAGGTTGGATTCTTGTGCCATACTTTTGAATGAAGAAGATCATGCTTTTATAATATGGACCTTAAGTTGTGTTTGTTGGAATCTTGTGAAAGTTGAACCATTTCTAAATTGTCTTCCTAATATTTTATTTTTTTCTTTTGTATATGCATCATCGATCCATGTTTATTTCGTTATTTATGGAGGATAGATTTACGGATCAATAAATAATATATGGTACAGACCTCTTACTAATATCTCTCATAAAATCACGGGATCCACCATGTCTCATGCTATTAGTTCAGCCTGACTAAGAAGGAGCAGTTGGCTACCTCATACTATTCGACATCTGTATTTCATTGCCACCACCATGTTCCTATTATGAGTCAAGTCGTCAATGTCTCATTCCTTCATCGGTCATATATTGATGTTCTAATGACGCACGAATCCCAACTGTGAGATCTGGGTCGACATTATCACATCGACCCTCATACTGATCATAAATTGGTTCCTACATAGCAGTACAACATTCTTCCTTACCTATTGCTTTCTTTTTTTAATGAATCTTCCTTTGCTTGTAGCTTGCTTTGAAATAATTTACAGATCTCTATTAGAACTTATTACATTTTACAAAATTAGGATACCCGCTTACCAATGCATTTTCACCCGAATTATTTTTTTAACCCTTGTCAATATAGTTACAATAAATATATTGCCAATGATGAAAGTTTCCATCTATCTTTTGAGCATTAACTCATACATTATCTTGTAGTTGTTCCTTAAGTGTCATGTTCCTATTAAACTTAAATCAAATAACTATAAACATATTGAATTTACCTAATATCTATCAAAAACCACTAATTGTAATATTAAATAATTTTAAAAAATAATTATTTATCTTTTAATATTATAAATATATCAAACAACTTAAGTATTAAAGATATTGAATTGACTCAAAATCGATTAAATTTTAATTAAACTGTCATTAAATTCACTAATCATAATATTAAATAAATTTAAAAAATTTTAATTATTGGTTTTCCAATATTATAAATATGTAAAACACTTTGATATGTATTAAAGACATTGAATTGATCCAAAATCGATCAAATTTCGATTAAATCATTATTAAATTCATTAATTATAAGATTAAATAATTTTAAAAAATTCTTAATTATTTGTCTTTCAACATTATAAACACATGAAACAGTATTAAAAGCATTGAATTGATCTAAAATCGATTAAATTAAATTATCATTAAATTTACTAATCATAATATTTAATATTTTTAATACAATCTAGTTAAACATATTTTGCCAACATAAATATGTAAAATATATAAAACATATTAAATACTTAATTTTGATCCAATGTAGATCATATTATGATCATCGTTATATATACTAATAACATGGTGAATAACCCATTAATTACTTATTTTTCAATACTATTAATATGTCAAACATCCTAATAAGTATTAAATACATTACATTGACCTAAAATCAATCAAATTTTGATTAAGTTATCATTAAAATCACTAATTGTAGAATTAAATAACTCTAATAAATTCTAATTAAACTTATTTTGCCATTATAAATATGTAAAAATATAAAATAAATATTAAATACATAATTTTGATATAATACAAATTAAATTATAATGAAATCATCATTAAACATACTAATCAGCCAATTAACATAGTTAATTATATATAATTATGTCTTTTAACATTATATACATCTCAATCAACTTAATAGGTATAAAAACTATAAACTGATAAAAAAATTAATCTAATTTCAATTAAATCATAATTAAAATTATTAAATAACTCTAATAAAATCTAATTAAACCTAATTTACTATCATAAATATCTTCTGATATTTAATATACATGAAATATAACTATTTAACTGAATCAAGTTTGGAATAAACCAAAATTAAATACACTAAAATATTATTTACTCTCTAATTAAAGAAATATAATCTTTTGATCGAAAGGTTTTTTCTATTAGTCTTGATTCAATCCATTAATTATTATCTTATATAGTTTAGAAGAGTACAAATATTGGGAATAAGAGATTTTGAAATATAAGAATGTGAGAGAGTGAGAGAGTTAAAGAAAGAGTGAGAGTGAAATGGAGTGAAATATAAGAGAGAATGAGTTTAAAAAGAGATATAAAAATATATTTAACTGTTACAGGATTCGTAAAGATTGAAATCGATAGTTATGGACTGTAATAATTGATCGTTATGGACTGTAACAATCGATCATTATGGACTGTAACAATCGATCGTTATTGATAATAAGAAAGAGAGTTTAAAATATAAAAATGTGAGAGAGCTTAATAAATAGTGAGTGAAATAGGAGAAAGAATTGGTTTAAAAAGATATAGAAAAGTGTATTTGACCAATAACAATCGAAATCAACTGGTATCGTCCTGTAATAGTTAGTAACTATTAAAGTTTCGATCATTATTGATGTTACTGAGTGGTGGTAACAATCGAAATTTTGATCGTTATTTCTCGATACAAACCCATATCGAGTGGTACGAGTCTAAAATTGTGCTACCACCTGATAGCGTGTGGTCCACATATCGATCAACTAGTGGACTAGTATGTATTGCTATACTAATTGGTATGATTCGAAAAGGCAATCATTGATCAATAATTTTATGCACTATACGTACTTCCTAGCTCGCTTGTTCTCGTAATGCCTCTCGTGTGAAAGGTTGGTCATTCATTAGAATACCAATATCTGATACCCACTTTTTTGAGTCACTCCTTTCTCTGTCTCTATGCTGGTTTTCCTTAAATAGACTTGTGTGCTAGCTACCCTCAATACAACCTCGTTAGGTCCCCTATATTTACATGCTAAGTGTTTCTAAGTATGTTTGTTTCACTTTGATATCATATGTCACTGACTTAGTTGATTTTACATAAGTCATGTGCCATTATTATGTATTTGTCTGTAAATAGTGAGCTTTCCTAAAACATCTTATGATATCTTAAGAACTTGCTAAAGAGAAGACATGTCAAATGAAGTATTCAACTCGAGATCCCGTATGTAGACATTTTAGCAAACACTTGATAGACAATTTGTATTCTAGCAAACACTCAATTAACAATTTAAATTACAAGACATCGTAAGCTCTAAATAGTCATGTGACAAAAAGTTCAAGATGATTCTTTACAATCAAGAGTCTCCACAAGTGTCCACATAGTACTACTACGGAGTAAGACAACGAATCAACCTTAAACACTACCCCAAAGGCTCATCGAGTCATATGACACCCGGGTAGCTCTACAATCTTAATAGACATTTTGCACCATTTTGTGGAGCTAAAAAATATGTAAAATAATTATTTGGATGATTTGTTTTTGGATATATATATATATATCAATTTCACGTAACTTGCATTTATAAAACTAAAACGATTATAAGAATCAGAGATTGTCAAACCTATTTAAATTATTTACATATTATATAAAATATAAATAAAAATAAAAATATATATCAACATTACATCCAACACTCTTTATACATATTTTACCCCAACAATTCGTTAAACTGAAACACTTAAATGCTCACATAACACTAATTGCAAAGTATAGTCCGCTCACAACTCCAAAGTCTCATACTGCCCAAAGTGTTTGAGATTACTTGAAACATCAAATATTCACTTAACCATTCAAATACACAATCTATATATAAGTAATATAAAAAATAGTCTTTTCTCTTCAGATATACGATGAGTATTTCTTAAGTGCATTATATATATATATATTGCAATCGATTCTGATTAAGACAAGATACTTTGGGTCCAGCCGTATCAGGTCGACCGGGTTCTAAACACGATCATACATACAATGTGAAGGAGGCTAACTACAAAATCTCGGTTGGGTTCAAATCGATGTGATCTCAATTGAACCGGGTTGGATCCATTCCCGCTGCGCTTCGTGACCATTAGATCATCTTAAAAAAAAAACAAAACCGAGTGCTTTTGTTTTTCTTGTTTTTAAAAACACGGAAGCAAGAACGATGTTGGTGATCCAGAGCCGCTCGGCCACTCATGATGGATAGCGCTGGCTCCATCTACCCAGCTGAGGCAGGCACTCGAAGCTCGTCATGGCTGCCATGATCGTCTCTTCCGCCGCTGCAGTCGTGGTGAAGACCTTCACGCCGAGGAGGCGGCAGAATAGGAGAATTCTATGCGTCAGTTGGGTAAGTCACCTCCCCCTTCCTTCTTATTTTTTTGGGGGGGTAATTTTTGGGTCCTTTCATCCGTTTTGCAGGACCCTGAAGGTATACTCGGGCCGCCCCAGCGTGGCCACATCGCGCGGCTCGATCTGAAGCAGCGGCTGGAGAAGGACACGGTCACCCGGGAGGCCTTCGACCGCCAGCTGCGGGAGGAGCGGGAGCAGCGCCGCAAGCGTCGAGAGGTCTGGGACGCATTTCCTCATGCATCTCATGTGCTTTCAGCTGCTTCGGTTGAGCTCTCGCTCATCATTCTTTGTTCTCTGCTGTGCTTGTCGCTAGGCTCGTGTGGTGCCGGAGACGACCGAGGGACTGATAGAGTACTTTCTTGACACTGAAGCGCGGGACATCGAGGTGGAGATCGGGAGGTTGCGGCCCCGGTGAGCTGCTGACTACTGTCCTTTTTATTTTATCTCTGACCATTTAATGCAGTGAACAGAATAAGCCAAGTTTGGAAAAGATGAACAATAACAAATCGTAATGCCCCAATTCTTTCGCTGCCATTTCATTGTTGGCTATCAGATGGCTAATGCAGATTCCTTTTTCTTTTTCCTTGATTTTGATATCTAAAAGGAAAATGATTCGGTAAAAGCATGAATAGATTAGATGGAGTTGCCAAGTTTGAAGTGGACAAAGATGAATATAGCATTTAACTAGTTGGTTTTGAGATGAGAATTGAAATATATGACTCCAAGAGGACTAATTTTCTAGATTCTTGCTTTTGTTGCTTAGTAGCTCAGGATAATGATTAATTTACTCAGATTTATTTTAAGGATTCTTGTCATAGAGAGATACACAAATACTACCATAGCTTCGGCCATGTTTGTTGATTTGATGCAAAGAACTAAATCTTGTTTAATGTATGTATTGAACTCGATCATCACTTGCTTAGGGCTGAAATGTGGATAAACCTGTCTTAGACATAGCAATCTGGAAAGTACATTAGACATTGTTTCGTTTGGTTTTTCACTAATATTTTATTTCATTTAGAATATGCATGCATTTTCCCGTGTTATTGTGTTGACCGCTATGCATTAAAAAATATCATCTTGAGAGTTTCAAAAGGAAGGTGGGTAAATTTTTTTTCTGGAAACCGAGGCAGATAAAAATTATTTGTTGGTTTCTAGGTCTTCAAAATTCCAACATTCTAACTCAGCTTCAATGCTTTTATTCTGCATCAGTAGCTTGAAACAAAATCTTAGACAATTGCTGAAATTGAGAAAAATAAGTCTCGTTCGAGACTTTTCTTTTCTCTCACTGCTTCTACATTCAGTGTTATATGGAGGAGATGCTCTTGCCCGATAAAATAATTGACTGAGGCACTGACCCAAAGTCCTCGAGTCTAGAATTACCCACTTTATGTTGGACTAAACTGGAGTATTAAAATGAGGATTCTAACTCGGGACATTTTGGGATGACATGACCAATCAAGGCACTAGGCTAACAGGTTTAGGCCTGGTTGGTGAAAGAAAATTGCTCGAATGCAATTCTTTTATGAATGCTATTGATTCCAAAGGTTAGACCTGTAGATGAGCCAAGATGCATAATTTTGTATTTTCAACATGAACTGGTCCAATTTGCTGTGCTGTATTGGTTCCTATCTGGAACTGAATTCGCAGTGGAAGACCAATTGGCATGTTCTTCAAACGTTTGTACATTTTCATACCTTGATCCATCTGGCACATGTATGAAATTGATAACATTAATTTTAAAAGGTGAAAGTATCTTGTTCTTTATTTCAGATTAACCACATACAATACAAAATAATAAGAATCTTATCATAGTTATACAGCTATTTTTACCATGACCATTGGATAATGTGAGTACCGTACATGATGTGCAGGTTAAACAAAGAGTTTTTCGATCACCTACGAGTCGAGCTTGGACAACTCCGTTTTGCAGTCAATAGAACTACCGTATTACTAGATGAGCGACTTTTTATCTGTGCTAAAAACTCGAAGAGTAGTTTGAGTTACATTATTATTTGTGTGCAGGAGATGGAGGACAGGCTGATCGAGCTGGAAGCAATGCAGAAGGTCTTGCAAGAGGGCACAGGTTCTTTTTCTTTTTGGCATTCCGGAGCTCAACTTGCATATGGCATTAAACTGCTCTGTTTCCAAACTGATATTGGCTTCCTGTATATTATTGCCTCAGAAGCATATGATAAGATGCAAACTGACCTCGTATCAGCCAAAGAAAGGCTTATGAAAATACTGCAGTCTAAAGACAGGAAATCAACTGTAAGATCAGCGTGTCAGATCCACACACACACTGATAATAATTTTGACACTGGTTTTTCTTTGTGAGCAGTTGCTCGAGATGGTTGAGAGAAATGAGCTGAACAGATCTGTTTTGGTGCTGCTTGACGAGAACATAGCGAGCGCTATAAGTTGCAATCAGGTTGCTCAAATGTCACTCTCTTTACTGCCTTTCACAATTGGCTTCTTTTTCACTTACATTGCTGATGGTTCACTTTGCAGAAAGAAGCTGCAGCTTTTATGGAGGATGTGCGTTCAACTATTCTGAAGTATATGACAGTATGATATATGCAAACTCATTCTTCTGTGAACTTGTATGCTCCATTGTTACTGCAAATTTTAGTCTAAAGGTTCAGTACACCACCAGGGTGGCTTTGTACGTTATGTTGTCATAAATGTTTGTGTTGCAAGTTGATGGCGTAGCATGAAGATTCTCTCAAAATTAGCTTTAGCCGACTATTTTTGTTGTTGATTGTTTTTTGTGTTTAGTGTGATTCAGAAGTCTACCAATGCAGTGCAGTTTCTGAAGAAGGCAAACATAAATAGTCTTACCATAAAAAATGCTTAATCTAACTAAATCTTTAAATATATATTTTTCCATTAATGATGATGAATGTATCTATCAGAAGCTTGATTTAGCATGTCTTTTACATGAAAAAAAGGGAAGGTTAAAGAAAATTTATCTTACATATTTTTTCTATTCATATACACCTTTGGATTAACCCTAGTTAAGGTAACCATGATATTAATATTTAGGTTTTGGAGGTTTGTGGAAGCCATATAAACCTTTCGAGGGTATTAACGTCATTTTATCTGACACGGCATATGTAAGTAAATAAAGCTATTCCGACTCGGCGAGATGGGCTTGATCTGTACAACGCTTCTCCACGAAGCAATCCAAGGAGGATTTCACGTGTGGCGGACGCTGGATTCCAGGATTTATAGACCTATAGGGAGGCCGACGCGTGACTGTGTTCGGTACAAAGTGGGCTGGACCCCACCTCTTGTGCGTTGATTCGGTTGACGAAACTTGGAACCGTGTCTGGGGTCGAACCGTGAGACTCACCCATCAAACCCCGTCGAAACGGAAAGCGGTCCCGCAGCCGCAAACACGTGTCAGACTCCAAGCCACTGCAGACGGTGTCCCGCGATGCACCGGACACGTGTCCGTCGAGAGGAGTAGTTTCGTCATTTTCATCCAAGGACTCCACCCCCAAAAGTCGCGTCCGTTGCTCCGCCGAACCACTGTTGGAGCTCAACGCCAGGCCTGTTATCCCACTGACGCTTCCAATGACGCCTCGCCACGTAGTGGTTTGATCTAACCCGCGGCGCGTCCGATCCATGCGCCTAGAAAAATCCCCCGCCGTTTAAAATCCCGCGAGGGGCGGAATAAAATCCCCAAATTCTTGACGTTCGATCTTCATCAGACGGTTCCCGTGAATCGGCGGTGCCCATTAAAAGAGAGGCCTGAAACCAAACCCTAGCTCGTTCTCTCTCTCTCTCTCCCCCACCGCCGACGACGTGAACGCGCTTCAACTACCGTTACTTTGCCCCTTCTTTAGATCGTGATCTCGCGAGGGAAGGCGAAGAGGAAGAGAAGGAATCTGAATCGTCGTCGAAGTATTCGAATCTTGAACTCAATTTATAGAGGGGGGAAGGGATCGGAACGATCGGATCGGAATTTGGTCATGCGTGGGTGATAGGAATCGACGATGAGGGGGTTCTCTGGGGGTGGAGATTATGGTGGTGACGAGGCGGCACGCGAGGCCGGAAAGCAATAACGCGGCGCGGCTGAATCTGTACAGGGCGGCGGAGGCGGAGATAGGGTCGCGGGTGTTCCCCCTGCCGGCGCCGCCTCCGGCGCCCATGCCCTCGGTGGGGGCCCGGCGATCGACGAGGGTGTACGTCGCCAAGGCATCTTCTGCGTCCGCGGCCGCCAATGCCTGCGGCGACGGCGACTCCAGGGTTCTCCGTTCCGGGAAGCGGTCCGCTTCATGGAAGAACAGGGATGAGTGGTTGGGGGCCTTTGGCGGCGATGCGACGGCGGATCTCCGATGGTGGCAAGGGGAGGAAGGGGAAAAGCGTGATCTTGGTGGTCCGACTGTGCGGAACGAAACGGAGGCTCGTGCTGGTGCGGTCGTGACGGAGTCTCCGGAATTTGATGTTCCCAATGACAATTTGGGTTCTCCGCAGGGGAAGAAGTTTGGTATAGTTTATCGGCGTAAGCGGCAGAGGCAACTTCCGAGTAGTGTGGTGTTATCATCTTTGTCTGCAGGTGATGGAACTACCGAGATAGACAGAAGATTTGGGTTGGTTTTCACTCGGAAAGCTCGCATGAAGAGGCTAAAGATGGCGCCTTTATACGAAGGAATCAAACCCGAACCAGCAAACGTTGACATGGACCCTGTGGAAACCTCGATGAAGAGAAGAGTATCGAAAAGAGAGCTTAGGGTTGCGGTATCTGCACTTAACTTTGCAAATAAGATCGGCATTATGGAAGATAGTTTGTGCACTTGCATCGGTGGTCCTGTGGTGCTCTTGCTGCTTGTGGAGCTCTCGTGCTTGGGCAGTACACTTTTCTTCTCGAGACTCCTGATTGCCATCCTTAGATGGATGAGGAGGGCCACGGTGTCGGTTCGGGAATTTGCTTTCTTCCTACTATCCGGGTCCTTGGCAAGTGTCTTCTCTCAGCAGGGAGTCCACGTATTACCAATCAGGTGGCACAGAGATGTAAGTTTGTTATGTTTAGATGTTTATTCCCGGTTTTTTTCTTTCAGTATTGATATCTGGTATGTCTAAATGTCTGAGTGCACTTCTCTTCCTTTATTTTGTTTCAGAATAATCTGTTCACGGATGCTCTTCCTTCTTTCGGGCTATGCAAGATTTATGGTGCGCGACTGTCTGTTCCATTAGTATGGCTTGATTTTTCGGCCCTTCCGTTCTACTTTATGAGCTTGCACGTCAGCATGCTTGTTGGTTCCCTTTGTTTACCTTGTGTTCTTAAGAGGCACTCGATGTACTCGCGTCCTGATCCCTCTGCAATGGTTGATACTGGACAAACTATTAGTCATACTCTCAAGGAGTCAGGTTATTTGGGAACTAAACTTTCAGGGACCCTTGTTATTGAGAAGCACATTTCTAAGAATGATGCTTATCAATCCGTTACACGAAACACAGCTATTTTCTGTGGTTCGAGGCTAAGCAAGCTTCGCAGAAAGAGAAGTTCCTCTGGATTTTTTAGAAGTCGGAACCCGTCTTTGATGAGTTCTCATCCAGAGGCCCCACTATCATTACACTCGAGCCAGAGTGGTTCTAGCAGTTCTTCTGAAGCTGAAGCAGGTTTTCTACGGGAACCCATGAGAAGACCATTATTTATTGAAGTGCCCGATGCCTATGCTGAGGACTCTTTCAGTTGCAAAGATGAGATAGATGTGTCAACTTTTGTCAGTTTTCATCGGAAGCAGAGGAAGTCTGCCAAGAAGAGCCCTGTAGAGCAGAATAGGGAACTGAAATCTGCTTTGGTGGAGGTGAAGCAAAACATAGACTCTATACATTGCAATGCAAATGTCTTGGTTACTAATGCTGACAGGTGTTGGAGAGAGGAAGGTTTTGAGGTCATGTTGATGTTGGCCTCTAAGGAATGGTGTATAGCAGTTAAATCACAGGGTGAAGTGAGGTACTTGCACAGGCCTCTGGATATGAGGCCTTGTTTTGTCAATCGATTCACTCATGCCTATATGTGGGCTGGAGATGGTATGTGGAAGCTTGAGTTTTTGGATAGGTGGGATTGGCTTGTGTTCAAGGAACTGCACATGGAATGTCGTGAGCGAAATATGCAGGAGATGTCCTCCAGGATGATTCCTGTGCCCGTGTTTCAGGAGGTCCCTGGTTATGAGGATGATGCTGGATCTACTTTTGTGCGCCCTGATGAGTACATCAGAATGATGGATGATGAAGTTCAGCGAGCTTTATCAAGCAAAATTGCTAGGTATGATATGGACTCGGGGGATGAACAGTGGCTCATTAAGTATAATTCCAGCATTCCACATATAGAGACTAGTAAATTTGTTGATATTACAAAAGACAATTTTGAGAAAATTATTTATGCAATGGAGAAGGATGCTTACAGCAATGTGGATGATGTATTTGATAAGGAAAAAGCATTAGATCTCTATCAGCATTTTGGAAAGAGGGAGATGTTGAATGCTATCTATGACTATTGGATAAGGCGGAGGAACAAGAGACATGCTGCTTTAGTTAGAGAGTTTCAGGTATCTGTAATTATTATAATTTTCTTTTTCTTGTTCCCTTTTGAAGTTTTATATCTCATAATTAAGTAGCAAAATCAAGTTTACTATTTTACTGACAGCAAATACTTGCTTCCGTTATCTATAGTTTATTATTGTCGGCAAGTTGGCTGGGTACAGTTTATTTTAGATTTTTTTCACTTTGCTTATATATGGTTGAAGTGCCGACAACTCTTGTGGATTTTATCAAATGTTCATAAAAAAAGCCCAAGATTTTGATGCCTACTACAGCTGCAGTGTTTATTTTTTTGTTTGATGAAGTTTTTATGGTTGTTAATTGAATAAAATTGTTAACGACTTGATCACATCTCTTGGTTCATTATTTCTATATTCACTTGTTAGAGTTCATTGCAAAATTTTATTGCATCATCTGTACTATGAAATTCCTCATCGTGAATTTCCTCATAATGGATTAATGTCTAATGTGTTCCAGTTTTAATTATCACCTATAAATGTAATGATCATGCATCGGTATCGTGTTTGACAACTTTTCTGCAATTTGTTTAGTCTGAGGACAACATTAATTGTGCTTTTGATATCCTTTGAGCTTAAGATGCTGGTTGCTTAAATAATTCATTTCTCTTTTTTGGAAATGGTTTATGTTAAACTCTTTTGGTTGACTTATTGTCTGACTTGGTGCCCTGGATATACTTTTCAACAGGGTCCACCTTTGCGGAGGGTACAGTTGGCACATAAACCATTTCTGCGCAAAAAAAGATCTACCAAGAGACAACGGGTCCAGACACCAAGAGCAAAGCTAGAGGTCATTTCACAAGGTTTGTTTTGCCTTCCATGGAGAATGAGTCTATAAAATCAAATATAGATGCCTCTCGAAATTAGGGTTGGAAGAATGAGTTTAATGTGCTGACTCATGCATTTTTTCTAAATATAATCAGTTTAAAATATTAATTTTAGTTGTCATTTAGTTTTTTCTCTCTAAAACATCAAGGAGTTAAATGCGGAAACACTTCTAGAGATTGAAGAACAAACCATGACTCATGTCTGTTGGTTTTACTGCAATATATTTGTCTATTATTTGGGTTAAAGATGATGATGATGTCTCATATATAATCTATTATATTTTTTCCTTGGATTTCTTGTGGCCTTCTCTTAGTATCCTCATTTTATATTTATGCTGTTCCAAATGGTTTTATTTTGCTTTTGGAAAAAGCCAAATTGAAATGATTCATGTGTATTGAGTTTGCAATTCATTGCTTTGAAAATGACACACCTGCTTGTGCTATATTAAGTTCTTTGTTTAGGGACCCGAAACTGATTTATCCAGTAGACTTTTTAGATGTTCAATTCGCTTTCTTGGTTACTCTCAATTCTTTCCTTTTGATTATGAAATGGTGAACTAGTATATACCCAATTTTCTCTCACCCTCAAGTTTTTTTTTTTTCCTTACATATTTTGTAAGAACATATTTATAGACAAGCTGGTTGTTTTTCCATCTTTGACAATTTCAGGAGTCAATTGGTTTTATAACTATTTTGCTTTTCTGGGACATGTGATTCTAATTACTAGTGTCAATTGTATTATAGCAGGGACAAACGGGGAGGACTTGCAAAGGGTTCAAGAAGCCGAAAATGCTGCAAACCGAGCTGTGGAATTTGCCATTCATCTACGGAATAGAGCTCAAATGCTCATGGCAAATGCTGAGCTTGCAATTTACAAGTCTGTCATGGCTCTCAGAATTGCTGAATCCATGGGGGCATCAGATGCACCTGATCTTGCTCCATTCATTCTGGACTGAGCACAAAATGGATTTCCAAATGCTTATATAGTGCAGTGTCCACTGCGGCATCGGGAGCTCCTGATCTTGCTTCATCCATCTTGCATTGGTCACCGGAAGCATAGAATGTGTACACGAGCTTCTACCAAAAGAGCAAAAATGAAGAAAATAACGCTGTTCTTTCAATAGATTCTTTGTTTTTGGTTTCTTTTTTTTTATGTGCTGCCGGATGGTTCTGGCTGATTAAGGAAAGGTTGATAGGGCTGTTTTCTGAGCCATTTTTGAGGTCGGGTATCTGAAATTTATGCGAGTCTAAGCCTCTGTATAAAATGATAGTTTGTAGTAGCTTTTGTAAATTGTACCAGTATCACATTGCATTTGTACTCATTATTATGGATGAGAAGGGAATGCAGACTGTCACTAACAGTATAAAATTCAGCGAGTTGCTGTTTCCTTCCTATCACTAACCTTCAGGATTCTGAGCTGCCTGTAGCCCATCTCGGTATTAGCTTCTCGTTGTACGTACTGTCTTCATCAGTTGTTAATTGTAACTTGAGTTCTACTTTATGGTTTGGATTTTCTAAAACCCGGAATCATAATTGAACCATTCAAGTTTATTTAGGAACCAATGGCCCCAAGCCGGTTTGGTTCCAAACCTATTACAGATTGGTTCGGTTCAGTTTCTGCTTCGAGTCGAATCATGATCCTGGCTACTAAGAGTCTCGTTTAGTGTTCTGTTTTAAAAAAAATATGAGGTCATTATTATTATATGAAAGATTTAATGCATTTATATATGCATAATTTGTCACGGATTAATAATTATATTTTCGATATTTTCATTGGTGAGGTATCCCCCAACAGTCCACTTTGAAATGGAATCACAATGAATACACTTCACTTTATTCGTAAATGGGTCCAAATTCTCAAAGGTAAACGAACAAATAAGGAGCACTTAAATAACTGTCCCAGCGAAGTCGATGACCGGAAGTGAAAAAACGGAAACGCGAGGCAATGAAAGGGAAGGAGAGTTTATTAGGGTTTGTGTTCTCCTCTCCTCCGCCTTCTCCACCTCTCGTCTCCCCGGTGCGATCTAGTCGCGAGGAATGTGGAGGGGATCTCTCAAGAATCTCTTCGCCGGGTCTCCCGCCCTTCGGAACGTTTCATCGGGTTGTTTCATCCTGCCGCTCTCCTTTTATTGGCCTTCTAATTTCAAGATCGGAAGCTTTAAATGCTCGGGAACCTGGTCCAGACAGAGCAGGGCGCTGAATTGATGAGCGAGCATGGGATAAATGTGCCAAAGGGAATCGCTGCTTCATCTGTTGGAAGAGGCTAACGAGGTTGCTCGATCTGTTTTCCCAAAAAGGTGTGTTTCTTGTCTTTCACTGTCCCTATGACACCGACATTTCTCTGTTTCCATCAAGTTTTACTTGAATGTTTAAAAATCATATGTGAGACGAAGATCATGGGTCATGTTGTTGGTTTTTATGAGCATTTCATGCTCACCTTACATGGTGTTATATTGAGTATTCGACAACGGGCATGGGCTCCCAATTTGCTCCAAATATATATGCTGCTACGAAAGAGCTGCCCATTTTATCTTGTGTGGAGTCTTAAAATTGAGGCCTGAAAAGCCGACTTTGGCTGATATTTATTTGGGTACATAATTGTCAGATTCCTCGGCGTGCTGTTACAACTTAAAAAGTTTGGTCAACCATCATACAAGTATAACATTTCTCATGTTATAATTGTAAAAGTGATCTGTTTGTAGAAATCGACAAAGCATATCAAAATCGAATAGTAAAGAAGGAACATCTTGTGAGATGGAAACGTTTGTTCATATACTTAAGATACTATTAGTACACATTATCTTGTTTTGAAATATCTGTTTTTGGTCTATATTTCAAATTTTGTTTTACTATTTCCAGCTGTATATATTATGATGTTTCAAATTTTCTTTTCTCTGTTTTTACATATAGATCACCCTGAACAAAGTAACTTAGATAGAAGATTGTGTGTTTTTCCTTAATTAATTGGATTTTCCAGAGATTGTGGTCAAAAGCCAAATCCTTGCTGGTGGGAGAGGCTTGGGAGCCTTCAGAAGTGGATTCGAGGGTGGAGAACATATTGTTAAGACTGAGGAGGTGGCAAATATAACTGGTGAGGAATGTCCTTTATGCTATCTTTTAATAGGCAGGCAAGCATGCTATATTCATCTATCCACTACTAGTTTACCACTAAAAGCATGGAACCTTGTGTCACATAATCCATGCCTACAAAATGCAATTCTGTTGTGCCCTATCAGTTACTCTGTAATGGATATAATCTATGCCAGATTTCTAGATAAATATATTTCTTCTTTGATTTGCATAAAGAAATGGATATCTGATTGCTAAGTCACACTAGAGATGTGGGGTATAATTGTTTTATTGGTAAGATCTTAGAACACTACTCATCATAACATGCTCCTACAGAGCAAATCTTGAATAGGTATTGAAAGATAAATGCAACATATTTTAATGTGTAATTTTGTTTTATATGGTTAGGATGTTAAAATAATTTGTGTAATGCTTTTGAATTGGAGATAAGGGGATGAGGCTGTAAGGATGTTAGGAGTTAGAAAGTGCTACTCTATGTGCTTTGGGTTCTTAAGTATATAATGGTCCAGCAGCACATCCTTATGATCATCTGCTGCTCTTCCAAGATACATTTTCATTTGCATTTGGCACGTTCTTTTATTATGTACCATCTTTGTCTTCAGCAGGTTGCTGCTGCCAAAGCTGATCTGAGTTATATTGGTCTTGATGGAGAAATCGGGTGCATGGTCAATGGTGGATTTGCAATGACTATGATGGATCGGAATGCCAGGTTTAGATTATAATATAATATAGTTGTGTTTGTGTTTGTTGAACTATATTTATAATCTTGAATTTTCTTTTAATGTATACTCTTGGTTAAGTAGATGATTACAAAAGAAAATTTCTTAGATGTCTCAGAGTTGTTTGGGTAGAACATGGAGACTATAACGCTAGTTATAGGAACATCTCATTCATCGTCTCCTTTCTACAATTGTTTTGTAATTTTTTTTTATCATGAAAAAATTTCAAGTTATCTTTTCTAAATTTTTCTTGATAATTTGTTGCTCAGGTTGTACATATTTCATATACTAACATCCAATGACAAAGTGAAGGCAATTTTGGTCAACATATTTGGAGGGATTAGAAATGCAACTTGATAGCAAGTGGAATTGTCAATGCACCCAAACAGGTACTAATCTGGGTTCTGACTGACATCATTGTCTTTCTGACTTCCATTAACATAATCTTTTATATCTTTAAGTACTTTATATGGACTCAATTTCCTTATTAGTTTCACTCCTTAATGTACAATTTTTTTCGACATCATTTGTTTTCAAAAAACTTCATCTCTGTTACATTCTAAAATCTTCATTAAGCTCCAAAGTCATCTGATTGGAGCCTCCAATGGATATCCATCTAGAACATGAATCAACTCAGGCTTCATGGCTTTATAGAGCTTGACTGGACCCTTTTTTTCGCTTTATATGGTAATAGCATAATTCTTTACGAAGTTTTAGATAATATTATGAATAAATAAATTCATTGTTACACATTTTTATGATTTTGGGGAGGTCAAGGGAAGGTTAACCGTGCGTGCAAATTAAGCTTATTTCTTTTACACTAGATGAACTTATAGGTGAATAACTAGAATTACTCATCTTGGTTTATCTTGGTGTTAGATTAGCACTACTTACTAATATATCATTCATTGTGAAGTGAATAATGGTTAAAATTGTCAAAAAAAAAAAAAAAGGGATAAATCATGTGATGCCCTTATCATTAGCATTCATAAATGAAGGAATTTATGCAGAGAACAATTTCAATGAAGAGGAAATATAAAGTGATGCCGTCAAGATTTTTGACAAGATTCCAAGGTTAATCACTTTCTATTTCATGACAAGATAACAGAGATTTATGTTGAAGTTACATAGATCATTTAATGATAGGCAGTATATGCGACCAAGGCATACCATCTTAGTTTTAGTGAGATGGATTATGATAATAAAAGTAATATCACGACCAAATCAAGTATGACATAATACTCCAAAAACTGAGACAGTTAAGATGGATATGCTGTAACATTTTTTCTAATAAATATAGCAGAGGAGCTTAGGACCTACAACAGATGAAGAGAGGCTGAAAAGTATCTTGGATAGTAGAGTTACTTGATTTTGTCTGCCAAGGCGCAGAGGTATTGGAAAGAGTTTTGAAGGATGTACCTAAAATGCAGGAACAGTTTTGGAGGATGAACAAAGATGAGGCAAAGATCTATATAAACAAGGGGAAAGACCATGAGAAGCAAAACATGTAATGACAACAGAGGTTATTGTTGATAAGGCCATCTTCAGTAAAGATTATTGAGTTCAAACCAGAAGTTTGAGTTCTCAGGGCATGCGCAATGTCTAGCCTGATGTTTTCATTGTGCTTTTCACTCTATTATATTCTTGTGCTTATTTAGGATAAGAAGTGAAAGATTTGACAATAACATTAACCTATAACATATGTGAATTTATAGGAGACTGGAATGACCTTGACTTGGATGATGCAGCAGAGGAAGCTGCCGTGCTTTAGGTATGTGATGGCTGCCCCCCCCCCCCCCCCCCCCCTCATGCTTATTCTTTACAAAACAATGTTCTAATTGAATCATAATCGTTACTGCCATGTTTGGTGGTCTTCTATCTTGCAGAAAAAAAGTTCAATCATCTGAAGATGAACACTTTGAAATTAAATAAATTTGGCATGATCACAGTCTAAATAACTCTGTTTTTCTTTTCCTCTTCTTTTTTCTTATTTTTGGTCAATAGCCACCACAATGCCCTTTATTATGTGTAATTTTCTTGTTGATTGTGTACCTATTTCCCATTAAAAGTTGGGGGATAAATTCCTAGATTGATGCATTTAAATAGTATATGTATTTTTTATTTAAATTATCCCTTTATTTTTTTTCTTTCCAAATGGTACTTCTAATTTAAAAAAATATTTAAATTATCCCTTTCTTTTTTTTGTTACAGTGTTTTGATCACCACAAGAACACTGTAAAGCTTACTTGAAAACATTGTAAATTATCTAAATAAACTCGTATTTTTAATAAAACTAGCTATAAGCCTAAAAATGTGATACGGTAATGATCTGTGAGCAATCTAATAAATACGATTGTTTTTATCTCGATGGAATATTGTTTAAATTAAAATAGATCATAAATCCTTTTATGTAGAAGACGTACTAAAAAAAAAAAAAAATCTCATGATGAGAGAGAACGAGTAATAATAATACGATGTGGGCCTCCTATGTCCCTTCCGAGTATGGACGTTCAGCGTTGTCGTAAGGCCAACGCCAACGTAGCTATCGTATGTCGGTCGTGGTGCAGACTGCGTGCACCGACGGGCGCTGTGCAGCGATGTCGAAAGGCCAATGGCAACGTAGCTATAGTCGTTTCGGCATTTAAGATGCATGTGCTTGTGTAAGACGACGGCACGGCGGTGCTGTTAAGAGCCGTAGGGGGCATTGAAGACGCGTTTGGTCCTTTCTACATTTTTTTTAACCCTCGTAGGCCCCCCATTCGTTCTTTATTGCTATGCTATGCATTCATTCATTCATTCATTCATTGTAGGAGACTGACTCCACGTCGGTCTTTATCACATCTTACACACACACACACACACACACACACAAAGCAGCTCACTTTAGCATAAGCTAATTATTTATAGAATTGCAGCTTCTCGAGTTGCCAAACACAACCCAAAAAGATAACATGGAGCAGCAATCACTCACTCACTCATGGCCTCCTCTCCTCTTCTTCAGGGACTCGGCTATCCCCTTGGAGAGGCAGTAAGCGATGGATTGAATGGTGATCATGGGATTGATCCCAACCGCAGATGGGAGTACACTCCCATCGCACACAAACAGCCCCCCTGCCTCCCAGCTCTCCCCTCTCTCATCCACCCCACCCTCCTCCTCCCTCACCCCCATCCTGCAGCTCCCCATCTGATGCGCCGAGCAGTGCAGGGTCCACACGTCACTCCTGGACCTCGGACCACCCACACTGTCTATCCCATCCAAGAACTCCTCCAGCTCCTCTTCCTTCTTCCCTTTGCATTTGATCCTTTGCCCGTCGCTCCGGTGAGTCCCCACCTCCGCCGCACCGGCCGCCACCAGAATCCTAAGAGCCCTCCGCAGCCCTTCCCTCAGGTTCTCCTTGTCCGACCTATCTAACCGGTACTTTAGCCTCCCCTCTCCCTCGATGGTTCCCGCACCTCGGTCTCTTACCAGCGCAAACACATGCGCCGTTCGACTGTACCTCAACATCTTCTCCTTCATGTCCTTCCCCGACACCCATGGGAACAGTGTGGCAAACGATGCAGGCCCCAACACCGCTGTCTCTATGATCGCACACGTCGCGTTTGAATTCTCGGAAGCAGCTTTCACTTTGTGCAGCGAGGTGATGATCCCTCCTTGGAAGATCTTGCCCTTGAGGTCCGACACGGACTCCGGGAAGTAGCCCCACGCAAGCAATACCGGGTGGAGTCGAAGGTTCTTGCCTATGTTGGGGTTCCTGAGACCGCTGGCGACCATCAGCGGCGGTGTTAACAGAGATCCACAGGCAGAAATGGTTGCTTTGGCTTCGATCCTTAGCGTCTTGGCGATCGCGTTGTTCGATGTTCTCGCAATCAGTCCCAAACATTTCTTCTTCTTGCTGCTGTCTTCCCTGTCCTCTTCGATTATAAACCTCTCAGCCTTGCATCCGGTGATGATCACTGCACCACAGTCGACCGCATCAACCAGCCAAGTAGTATCCGTGCCGCGTTTATCTCCGCTCCTGCAACCGTAACAGCATGTACCGCAGTAATGGTCCTCGGAAGAGTTTCTTGACACTGACTCCACCTCGAGGCCCAGATTCTGGCATCCCCGACGAAGAACTTGGTTCTGAAATCCTTCCTTGGTGCACTTCTCCGTGACACCAAGCCTCGCACAGACCGAATCCACGGCCGAGGCATAGGTCGCAGAGTTGAAGAGTTGAAGATGGTGTTCTTCTGCCCATTCCCTAAGCACAAAATCCGGCGTCTTAACACAAGCTGCCCAGTTGACAGCTGAGCCGCCCCCCACCGTGGAGCCAGCCATGAGCATCATCTTCACATCAAGACTGCTTAAGATTCCGCCGGCCTCATACAGCTGATCCATGGACGGGGCTTCCAGACCCGTGTAGTCTTCCGCCGTGAAGTAGTTGCCTTTCTCGATCACTACCACCTTGTGGCCGGAGCTTGCAAGCACTGCAGCAGCAACTCCGCCACCGCAGCCGGAACCAGCTATGACAACATCGCACTTGATGGTATACGTGTGTTCCCGAGGGTTGTCGGTGACCGCCAGGCCTTTCTCGATCAGAGATTGGAGGAGCGACGAGTCCGTCTTGTCCATGGTCTCGATGATGCCTTTCTCGAGCGGCCTCCCTCCTCGAGACTTGTGTGGTTTCTCCTCGGAGGAAATGTTGTATCCAATTGCTTTCCATGCTCTATTTTCCCCCTCTTCACTAGTCTGCCAAAACAAAAGGAGAAGGATGAAGCATCCTTAGCTGAACTCATCATCTGAAAGAAGAGATTGCATCTCCTTAACATATGCTACTTCCACAATAAAATTTGTATGGAAGATTCTTGTGTGTCAAGGCAGCACAAAATTGACTCTTAGAAGCTTGCATATCATCTTATAGTCGAAAAAAATACCAGCATTTAATTGTTTGCCTTCTTTTTACATCAAAGATGATGATGTGACAGAGGCATCATAAATTGGGAAGCCAAGTGATGACCCAGTTACAAGTCTCATCTTTAGAGATGGAAAAGTGCAGATTAAGACTTCAAAGGGACTTTTTTGGAAGGAGGTATCACAAGGTAGTAGTAGTTTGAAGCAAAAGAAGAAGACACTTTGTTCAGTTAGGTTGCAGCTTATAGGAATTGGGTAGTAGTAGTTTGAAGCAAATACATGAAGGACCTGATTTGAACATCTAGGTTGTAATCCACAATACTTTTTCCCCTCAGAAAGAAAACAGATAGTGAAGGAAAATAATACTGAAAACAAAAGGTAGGATATTTGCTTGCTGCCTGGAATTAATTCTATACAACACAAAAAGTAATATGGAAGCAGCCCTGCACTAGTTTTTTGGAAGAAGAAACCAGAAGAAGAGTTGAGGAAGAACAATTTACCATAGAGTAGAAGACATAGAAACAGAAGACCTTGACTATCACAAACACCAGCCTCAGGAATATGAAGGACTTCCCGCTGTTCCATTTCATTAGAATGCGTTCCCTCTTCTCCACAGGCATGTCTGAGAACTTGTTGATGAATGGGAACCTCCATGACATGCTGAGAGACCCACAAAGGACAAGTGTGCCCAGCCTTGTAGCAAGAACCCACAGGACCAATTTAACCAGAGCAACAGCCTCCCTTTGGCCCCTCCTCACCAAGAGTTCTGCAACCTGTTCAAATACAGTAAATGGAATCAATGAATGTAACAGAGACCAACTCCAAAATCAAACAATGACCAGTACTAAAATATTTTTTTGTGTAAATGATGACCAACCCCGTCTGTGCAAGAGAGAGAGAGAGAGAGAGAGAAAAAAAAAAAATTGAAGGACCAGCATTGGATGGAAAAATCAAACTTGAACTGAGTCACCAGTCACTTGGCTTCTTTGTTAGGGGCTTCCAACTTTCTCTAGGTTTGATTTGAGAGACTGTCCTTCTTTATAGATTCTTTTATCATTTGTAGAAAGGTGATGGAACCCAAACTTGAAGATGGGATGAACAAATAAATCTCTTTTAGATATCAAGACAGTGCAGCCAGCAGATGCTGTCGTATTTAACTCCCATGATACCAAGATCCAATCCCATATAGGATCCTATTTCATGCATCTAAATCTAAACAAAAATAGAAGGAAAAATGGTTTCCAATCACACAAAAGTCAAGGAGACAAACAGGGGATGGGCACTGTCAGAGAGAGAGAGAGAGAAAGATGGAAAGTAGAGACGGAGGAAGAAGGTAGAAAGGCGCACCTCCTCGGGCACAGGGGAGTCGGAACCGGAGGCAAGGAAGAAGGCCTCGACGGCCTCGTCGGGCACCTCGTCCTTTCCACCACCGAGGCAGGAAGCCTCCATGGGCACGGTGGGTATGAAGGTCCCACACATGGCGGACAGCGTCCGCATCTGGGCGACCGAGAAGCCATGGCGGTAGCCTCCCTTCTTCGCTCTCCTGCCTCCTCTCAGCAGCGGGTGGCCTCCCCTCCCCTCCATGCTTTCTCGATCTCCCTCCTTTTGGTCCATCGGTAATCGTATATATTATGAATTATTGGGCTTGCCTAAAAGTCTTATCCCCACATTGATGGCAACTGCAGCAATAAGTTTTCCCTCTAATGCGTAACCCATGATTAATATATTATACATATATATATATATATATATATAAAATATTTCCAATTCAGAACTTTATATATGTTCTTTGATCTGATAACTACAGGCAAGCCTTTATTTTTCGCATAAAAGAGAATCTCTAATTTTTTTTTCTTCTTTTGAATTGGATATAATAAACATCTTCAACGACCAACTTGTCTTTTTCCTTCTTTTACGAAAATGAACCATGACATTGCTAACTCAATATTCCATTAGTCCTAAATTTAATGAGACTCAATAAGATCAAATAACTTTTTATTTATGTTAATAAAATTAATATTTTACAAAATAAAATTATAACAGAATAAAAATAAAATCATATTTTAGATGAATAAGATTGAAGTCATTAAATAAACTAATAAATGATAAGCATTAATCTTAAAAAAAAATTAAACTTTCAAGAAACCTTGGAAATAATTTACAAAGACCTAAATGGTCATTTTCTTTTATTTTTTTTAAGCTTTTAAGATATACATAATTTCTTTCTATCTTTTAAATGTAGAAAATTACGTTTATTTTAATTTTACTTAATTTAAAGTAAATTTACCTCCCCTTTGTGACAAAAACCACTTAAATGTTATTATAGAAGGTTTTCTTAAATTTTGAGGAATTTACAGAAGATAAATATATAGTCTTGTAGGGGTTGTAGGCTCAATTTTGATAAGTTGTTAGTCACAAGATTTAATGCTAATTTATCCCTAAATTGCCATGAGATATTTGACCATATTAGATTGACATCTAAACTTTGACCATATCGGATGGACATAAAATTTATTTGATATCTAATTTTCTTAGATAAGACTTGGAAAATGGATCTCAATAGAATCTTAACCCTTTTCTACGTTAGACAACCGAGATCTAAATAGATTGGTACTAAAATGAGGATTTTTCTAACATGTATTGAGAAAGACCTTCACTAGTGAACTAAAATGTATTGTGATTGAATCTCTAATAGCTGGAAAGAAAAAAAAAAAAGCCTAAGAGAAGAAACCATCAAAATAAGAACATCTTTTCTAGCTAACCCATAGTGATCGATCGTGAAATGAAAGATTGTAAAATGATAGAACCCCTCTCGAAAGGGCATTTACACCTTTGAATACCATCAATATAGAAGTTGATAGGGAGAATATTTTTAACATCCATTATTATAAGATCGAATCTATTCCTACTTACTCTTTTAACTCATATTGGGCTAACATGCTCATTAAAGGGATCATATTTGGAGCCCATTTTTAACATCCATCTTTATATATATATACTAGAGTAGGTGATAAAAATAAGAAGGAGATGAAGAGAGAGGAGGCGATAAAAGAGAAAAGTAAAATGAGAAGAAAAAGAGGGAGAGAGGAGGTCACTAACGAGAAAAGTAAGAAGGAGGTGGAAGAAAAAGTAGAGTTTAACGATCTTAATTAATAAATAAAAAATTTTATTTTCTAGAGTAAGAAGAGGTGGACTGAAAAGGAGATAATAAAAAAAAGAGAGAAAAAGTAAAAAAAGAAAGAAAAAGAGGGAGAGAGGAGGTCACTAACGAGAAAAGTAAAAAGGAGGTGGAAGAAAAAGTAGAGTTTAACTATTTTAATTAATAAATTTATTTTCTAGAGTAAGAAGGAGGTGGACTGAAAGGAGATAATAAAAAAAAAGAGAAAAAGTCAAAAAAGAAAGAAAAAGAAGGAGAGATGAGGTCACTAACGAGAAAAGTAAAAAGGAGGTGGAAGAAAAAGTAGAGTTTAACGATCTTAATTAATAAATTAAAAAAATTTATTTTCTAGAGTAAGAAGGAGGTGGACTGAAAGGAGATAATAAAAAAAAAGAGAAAAAGTCAAAAAAGAAATAAAAAGAGGGAGAGAGAAGGTTATGAAAAAAAATTAGCTCAAACCACTTCACCTAAACAAATTAGCTCAAACAATCATGTGAGAAAAACTAATATTTATGAAAAAATATCATAAATAAAAATAATTACGAGGAATCAACGTTTGGAGTTTTACGAGAAAAAAAAATAGTCTTAAATAAAAATGATTACGAGAAAAAAAAAATCTTAAAATAAAAAAATGTCATGTGGATAAAACAAGTTTTAGTAAAATTATCAAGTTGGAATCAATGTTGATGTTTCCCAGCCTCGGACACCATCTGTTGAAGGTAGAGTAAGCAACCAGCCGACAGAAACATCACCTCAGCTTTCAACTTAGAGTATGCACTCGGTTCATGTCGGAGGAGGAAGAAGAAGAAGAAGAAGAAGAAGAAGAAGAAGAAGAAGAAGAATCAAAATAAAAAGGAAAAGGAAAGAGAACTGCCAAATTAGACACAATCCTCATCTTACTTTTTATCCCGCCGACCTCTGACACAAATCAAAATTGTTGAGTACGAGAAGATGGTGGAAAGAAAGATACATCACAACCAACGCCGACGCTGATCGGCGGACGGTGGAGAGAATTGGTCGATCTTGTGAGCTTCAATCAACCGCATGTGTGTCCAGAGAAAGAGGCCGCCAATTTTTCTGTGCAAAAGAGGTTAAGTATCCCCTCTCATCCTCTCCAAACAAACCACAGCCCACATCATAGATAATTAATTCTAACACCTACAGCAATTATATGAACTTATCTCATTTAATTAGATAAAACATATTATAAATTTAATTAGATTCTAGTTATAATTATCAATCAATAAAATATTTTACTAATGATAATTTTGAGAGAAAAACTCTCATAATTATCATCTTATATCCTGTGCTCTCATATATATAAAAGGATAAGATCTCGTAGGGACGAAACAAGAGTCACTGAGATTACAAATATATTCTAATATAGGTCCTATAAAAGATAGATATCGAGGATATGATGTGTCTAGTTCTCCTTGTAGATCGATATCGCTGTAGCTTCTGAATTCGACGATCGATACACTTACAAATCAGATAAAAATTTCTAAATAGCATCAGAAGATACGCATCATAAATCGTGATCTATCATTATCTGATTTCGATTCTAGCATTAAAGATTTTCACATAATAATAGTATACTTATAGGTTTTATGATTATAATTTATTTCAGAGTCATGATTTTAAAATTGAATACCTTAATTTGATTTTTAGCAATATTCGCTTATGAAATTCTATTATTCGGTTTTGATTTATGATGCTTGAACGATCCATCTATGTTGTCGATCCATTATTCTATCTAGTTGCTTACTTGTGGGCGATGCGAGGTTTCTCGTGTTTGTTCGATAGATCATTGTCGACAACTTGATGTCGATGACAATATTATTGAAGGCGACGACCTCCGATGGTTGCCAGCCTAATTACAGGCAATGGCTGCATATAGATGCTATTGTACACAACAGAAGCACCATGGGGTGTGATAGCCGCTGATGTTAGCATGCATGACTGCTTGTGTTCAATAGCCTTGCGATGATCAGGCTGCCTCAGTCCTAGGTGACTACAGTAGTGCCACTACCTGCGATAATTATAGTGCTACCTTTGACCAATGGCTCTAGTAATGTCACTATGATAATGTTTGCTAACCGCGACTGACATCAAATAGACGCTAAAGGTTGTGATTCTCAGCGATTACACGACGGACAAGAATAGTCGTAATAGATCGACAATGCTCGATACACGACAAATGCCCATAAAGGTGTTGTGCCCATGAGGAACCCGCGTGCGATAAGAACAACTGCCAGTGGGCACAATGACACAACACGACAACTAGCGCGATTATCGATTAGCTGCATAAGAACATCCACTACCCAACACAATATCCATAGGTGACGTGCAAGTATTAGACGATCGCACACTGTGATGACCACATGCCTCACACAAAGGCGATTGAAAAAGAAGTAAAAAAAATTAGGGTTCATTTATTGAAATTATAATTTTAACCTTATAAATCTTTTAATTTTAGTTTATATTCGTTTGATAGTTTTGCCCTTCAACAACTATATATTTTTATTATATATCCTAAGAAAAAATATAGTTTTATCCTTCAAAATTAAATTTTTTTAACTTATATCCTTAATTATAAAATTGATAAATTTGATTTATTTAAATTAAATATTTTGATCAAGCTTGATCATGACTGTATTTTGACTGCTTGATTGCTTTTAGATTTAATCAATTAAGTTTTGATCATATTAAAAAATAAAATTTAATCAATATTTAACTTTGATGAACTTTAATTTTTAACTGACTTTTTTGGGTTGATAGTTGGCCCAATTTTAAGCTTGTTCTATTAAATAGGGTTGGTTGATTTAATTTGCATCATATAGAATTATAAAAAATATAAATTATAATCTTTTATATTTTTTCAAATGGCATATTGATAAATTTTTTACATATAATAATTAAAGTTTAATTATTATTCATAAATATTTATTTAGTTATTCATGTACATATGTTTAAATTCTAAAATAACATTTATTTTTTTACATAAAGATAATTTATTTTTAATCATGATTATAATTATTATATGACTTTTTTTCTTTCATATTGATTAATATTTAATAAGTACTACTATTATTGTATTATTATTATTAAATGGGTATTATTATTATTAAATGGTTTCTACATAAATTAGATTAAAAATATTTAGTAAATATAATTTGTAATTCATATTCTAAGTTTTATATGACTTGTTGCTCCCAAAGTGACATAGGATTATAGACTTATAGGATATAAATTATAATAAATATTTATCATTTATAAGATATTTTAAATTATAATTTATATTATCATATTTTTCGTATGGTCGTCAAAGTGGTATAGATCAGTGACTTATAATATTACATAATTAGTCCTAAATAATATTAAGAAAATAATATTCATAATAATACACATAATTAGAAGATATAAATAATCCCAAAGGAGAATCTAACTATAATAATTATGCGATAGGATAAGACAATATTATTTTAGATATCCTTGTGTATACCCAAAGGTAATAATAATATCCTACAAGAATGATATTAGTCATCCATAAATAATTTTAAGTGAATGATAGATATATAAATATTTCACCGAAAGGTGAAAATATGAAATTCTTCATCATATTTTGAAAACTCCAAGTATTAATATTATTTTATATTTTACAATTGTACTTCCCTCCATTCACTCTCATAGTGTCTTCGTATTCTCTGATTTAAATTATTCAAAATGGTTAGAGCATATATAATTTACACTAAGTGTATTAAATATTAACCTAGCATTGCTTGTTAAAATACCTATAGTAAAGCACATAAATTAATGAAATGAATGATTGGAAAATATCTAATAGGTTAAGTTTAATGTTTATAGCAATTACAATTACAAATAACATAAAATTTTCATTATTGTCTATAACTAGTGCCGAAGAATATTTGGGAGCTATAGAAGATGATAAAGGAATTCAAGATCACATCCTTAATATAGCTAATAAGGTTATGAAACTTAAAGCACCATGAATATGGATGAGTATTTCTTCATACAGTTCATTCTTAATTATCTTCCTTCTAGATTTGACTTACTCAAGATTCACTATAATACAAATAATGACAAGCAAAACTTGAATGAATTAATTAGTATATATATTCAGAAAGAATTAAAATTAAGCTATGAAAGATCTCATGATGTTATGACTGTTACTCAAGGAGCTGATAATAAAAAAAGAAGATAAGCATCATCCACTAGATAGATTTATCAGGTTTGGAAATGCTAAACAAACTAATAAAAAATTCGTAATAAAATGTTTCTTTTGTGATAAGAAAGGGTAGGTGAAAAAGAATTATATTAAATGTAAGACTTGATTCGAAAAGAAATGTATAAGACTTAACCTTTATTGATGGATTAATTCTAGTACTTCAACTCATATAATCACGTAGAGATTTATTTCAATTCAAAAATAAAAAATAAAAAATTTATAATTATGAAAAATCATCTCAAAGTAAAAGTGATATTAGTAAGAACTTATCACCTACTCCTAGAGATGGGTTATTTGATGGATATTGCATTCACAAGCTATGTTCTTATTATTTCTAGAAATTTAATTTTTCTACATGAGTTAATAACTTATTATATTTTATGATTTAATAAAAATTGATTCTAAAATTCTTTATGATGATTTGTATAAGATTACTTTGAATCTTAAGTTTGCAAAGACATTAGAGATTCTATAATCAAATGTTGAACTAAAACATTGCTTCATTGGTGAAAAATCTTCTATATTAATATTATAGGATAGACGTTTGGGACATATTTCCAAAGAAAAAATAAAAAATATTGAATAATAATATTTTGAAAGATCTAAACTTTAATGATTTTGATGTTTGTATAAATTAAATAAAAGAAAATCAAACTAAGCATATAAAAAAATGATACAAGAAATAAATAGCTCTTTGAGATTATTCATATTGATATCTACAAACCATTCAATATTTTTAGTTTCAATAAAGAGAGATATTTTATCACATTTATAGATAATATATCAAGATATGACTATATATATATAATATATGAAAAGTCACAAATTATTGACACTTTTGAGGTATCCATAAATGAATTCAAGAAACAATTAGATAGAAAAGTTAAAATCATTATATCTTACAGGGGTAGTGAATTTTGCAACAAATATGATGAGTTTAGTTAAAATCTTAGTTTTTTTGCTAGATTCTTATAATAACGAGTCTTTTATGCTCAGTATGTCTTGCCAGGTATGTCACAACAAAATGACATTATTGAAAGACAAAATCATACTCTCAAGACATGATTAGGAGTATGATAATTATTCCTTTATACCCGAGTCAATGTGATGTGAAGGTCTCTAAACAACAATATATATTTTGAACAGAGTTCCTATAAGTCAATTCCATCAATTCTAATTTGAGTTATCTACTAATATAAAACATAGTTTGAGACATTTACATGTTTGTCCTATAAAGATAAGAGTCTTTATTCTATGTGAAAAATAATTAGATCTAAGAATTGTTTCTATGTATTTTATTGATTATTTAAAAATATAAGTGATATATATTTTATTACTGATACAAGGATATTATAATATGGTAATATAAGATTTTAATGATAAAATTAATTAGAGTGAAAAATCTTAATAAATTAATTTTGATATAGAGGATATATAAATTTATATTCTTTTATTATTTCCTATTCGAGAGATTATTATTTCTTATATCACTAAAATAATTGATGAGAGTGAATAATAAAATAATATTAATAAACTCTCACATGATATTGATTTTATTGCTTATGATCTCATAGAACAAACAATCACAATCGGTAATTTTAAAAAAAATCTCAAAGGGATAAGAGACTTATCATTTCTATTAACTATACAGTATATCTATAAGAATAAGATTATAACATAAAAATCAAAATGGATCCTTATCATTTTCATAAGTCATAGAAAGCAACAATAAAAAATAATGGTATAACGTGATGAAAGAATAATTAAATTTGATGAACTAAAATGGTTTTGAGAACTCATTGATTTATCCAATAACTATAAAAGAGTCAGCTACAAATGTATCTTTAAGGTAAAATATGATTCATGGGATAATATTAAATGATATTAAGTCAGACTTGTGGCTAAAAATTTTAATTAGAAAGAAAATATTGACTATAACGAGATAATTTCTTCAGTTTTATAAGGACTCGTTAAGGATTATCATGACATTAATAGCTTATTATGATGAATATGAAAATAATATTTCTCAATAGATATCTAGATGAGAAAATATATATGTAATAACATAAAGGATCCATAAAAAAAGGGAAAAGAAGTAATACATGCAAACTTAATATATAAAGTTTTATAAATCATTAATTTCTTTAGATTCAAGCAAAATATTATTGATCAGTGAATATATCTATCTAAAGGTCAATAAGAATAAATTTATTATATTGGTTTTATATGTGAATGATATTTTATTTATCAATAATGATCTTAGTTTATTAGACTAAACTAAGATATTTATCATAAAAAAATTTAAGATAATTGATATGAATAGGATAGCATATATTATTAATATCAATATATTCAAGGATATATCTCAAGGATTACTACGACTATTTTAGAAAGGATATATAAACTGAGTTTTAAAGAGATATTCTAACAATTTTATTCAGCTAATGATATTCCTTTTACCATAGATGAAAGATTAAGTCAAAGTCAATCTCTTAAGAATAACTTATAAAGGAATCAACTAAAAGATATTTTTTAGATTTCATTATATGTTTAAACCTGTACAAGATTATATATTAGTTTTACAATTAGACTACTAGGTAGATACCAACTTAAGAGTAGAACATTGAAAAGTTGAAAAAAGTAATTAAGTATCTACAAGGGTGAAAAATTATATGCTCACATATTGGAAATCATATCACCTTGAAATAATGATATTTTCATATATTGATTTTGTAAATTACCTCAAGAACAAAAAGTCCATTTTATGACTTATATCTATATTGATTGGAGTAATAATTTATAAGAATAATATAATATAAATTATATTATTGATGGTAGAAGTTGATTTTGTGGTATACTTTAAGGCACTAATCAAGTTTTATGAATATAAAATTTTATCTCACGACTTAATGTAATCAGACTCAATTGCTATCTAAGGATACTTTATGATATATCGTAGTAGTTTTTCTCTCTAGGAATAATAGACAAATATTATAATAGTGCTTGTTATAGGTGTCATACAAGCAAATCACGTGAGTGATGATACATGTGATATACTATGATAATCTATTTGCTTATCATTATTGGTATTTTCTCATATTATATATTATCGGGATGTATCTTGTGATGTCCTTAGATCTGTATAATGAGAATCAGATTATGATGAGATCACGAGAAAGAGATTGATTCATCTTTAAACACATACTCAAAATCATTCTGATCATCTGTTACTAAAGAGGGACATTGAGATAACTGGACAAACCGATGTACTGTAGACTCATTCATATGATGGTAGCAGATGGTCTCATAATCACTCATGTGGGGGCATTAGAGATACAGTGTAAATGCTCATTGGAAAATGAGTTAATTAATTGATCCACTTACAAAATATTGGATAGTTAATGATACCTAACGTTCGACAGTGATTTCGTAGTCCTAATTATGTGTCCGATCTTTAAATTTGAGATACCAATGATACCTTGTATGAGTACTTCATTCTTTGATGTCAGACTTACATACTTGAAAACTTCAGATATGGTATGACCGATTATCGAGAATGACAGCCAATCTTATGAAGGCAATTGAGTGTCAATAGATGATCATCCACTCTTTTCTATTGCAAGAGGAACATCTCATATTTTCTCACACAAACAAATCCCTAGCTAGGATTGTTCATATTAGAGAGGAGTTCTCCGGGAGAATATGATTAGAGCGAGACTCAGACATGATTTTAGGGGCCTGACGTTACCATCGCCCAGTGTACAGTATTTGAAATATTAGATAAATGAGGGATTATAAATTTACGATAATTATGGACAAACAAATTTGATATATTAGATCCCTTATACCGTATAGGGACTATGACATTGTGGCCTATATTCCTAATTGATGAGTCAATTGAATTATTATGAAGATAATAATTAAGAGGAACCTCAGGGCTCATAAGCTAGAGCTTCTAGTGATCACCCCTCCTGTTCTCCTTAGCCTCTTCTTCTCTTTGGCTGATAGTTCTTATGTGCTATATGTGGAAAAGGAGATCTAGTAACGATCTAAGGAGCATCGTCGTCACATCTATCGTGTGGATTACTACTAAAGAGAATCATGTGAGTTCTCTTTCATCCTCTCTATTATATATAAAAATTTTAGGGATACAATCTCCCTATGTAACACGTCACATGATACATGTGGTTTTTTATTTTATGATTTCTTCACACTAATCGTTGCACAACGATCAAGTATTTGACTTTGAAAATTTTGGTTTTGTTTTTATTTTTCGCTGCGCATGAGATGTTGATACGAGATTTCCTAACAAATAAGTCTAAGCATATTACTATAAAATACTTGATGAGTTCAAAGACTAGTACCAATTAATAACTTGAGTTCTACTATATTGATTATTGATCCATTTACTTAAGTCTTATAGCCTAAGGTATTTGGAAAAAAAATATTATTATGATTAATTATATGGCAAATCTATAAAAGATATGATAATATATGTTTAAGTGAATAATATAATCAATATTTTTATTTATGTAAATAAAATTATTTATTTTCTATTTTTTTATATTTATATTTATGTATATTATAATTGAATGTGATAATATGATTGTCTTGACAAGATAAATTATATTGATCATTATGAACTAAGTTAGAAAAAAGTTAACAATATTGTGATATGTAGAAAAGAGTAGGTCATTGATAACATATAATCATTATGACTCACATTAGTAGTTTAACATAATATAATATTATTATATTTATTAGATTTATTGGCTTGTTTTAAAATTTATGACTATGAATAAAATACTTTTAAAAAAAATTTAGAATATAAATATGTAAAAATAAATAAATAAGTTTTTTATTAATTTTGATTTAATTTTTTATACCTTACTAATTAATGGGTCAAGTAAGAGAATGTTATATTATGCTGCCCTATCTAATTATATAAGATATATTATAGATTTGATTTGATTTTGATTATGATTGTTGATCAATATAAAGAAATTTTAATTATAGTATGATTCTTTATAAGACGATCTTAATGGGAGTGACTCTTATAATCATCATTCTAGATTATTTGCTCTAGTTTATAAAAATATAGGATCTCAAAGGGATGAAATGTCAATTATTAAGATTATAAATTTATTCTTAATCCCCTTTAGATCCTAATCTATCACTCATAGTAGTCATGTGTATGTTTAGACCTTAATATACTTGTAGATCAGTTAAAATTTGTTTGAATGATATCGAAAGGTATATATAGTAAATCCTAAACAATCGTTATTTGATTTTGATTTTAATTTTTTAATTTTTTTATATAATAATACTATAATTATAATTTTGATGCTTATACCAACCACATATAATAATATTTGTAAGTAAGAGTGCAGCACCAAGCTGACTATTCCAGTGTTCTTCTCCTTTTAACTTCTGAATCCCTCTTATCTATTCTTTTTAATGTTCTTCAAGGTCTAATCATCATAAAGAGATTGGTATAAAGTTGCTAACCTCAATTTGTATTCTGGTTCTAATAAACTCAGGAGGATGCAAAGATGACTGAGTTGTAGAAGGAGATGGTAGCTACAAGGTTCAGTTGCAAGGAATTCGAAGATTACTATTTGCAATTCCTTTTTTACAATTTATTTAATTTTTTAAATAATTTCAAATTATTCTTTTATAAAATGATACAAAGATGAAATAGAGTTGTGGGGAAGAAAAGAAAAAAGGATAAAATTGATATTACAAGGAATATAATTAGTAAAATAATATTTTATTATTTTTAAGATGTTATCAATAATAATAGATTATCAATAGTAAAAAAAAAAAAGCTGAAATATGTGATAGATTGAGTATTGTTGACTGCTTTTCCAAGATCAAACAGGAAGGTCAAAATGTTGGGTGATCCAATCACTAAAAATGTGGCTTTTTGGCATCTACATTTTTTTTTTTTTGTTGCTATTTCTCACCATAACCGAGAGTATTGGGCTCATCACCACCAATGCTGATGGAGACAACATGTAAATTTGTCATGATTTCTGAGATGCATACCATATCACCATTCAATGCTTTCGCAATCATTCTGAATGAGCCTAATTTATGGCCCTTTATTTCTTTCCTTACTTCTTCTACCTTAAACTTTTGCATCAAAGATCTTTTTTTTTTTTTTTTACAAAGAAATTAAAAGTAACTCTCGGTATAAATAAACAATCAGCAAATTTTTTTATTACATATTGGATACTATGAAAAACAATATGTCTCTTTTTATGCAAAACATAATTTGAGATTTGTTTTTGGAAAAATAAGAATTTAAAGAGAATTCGGAGGAGCACACCGAAATCTGCTGTTGACGTTTTTGCCGTTTATTTTACGTGTGAATAGCAAATCTGGTGGGGGGTTTGGATGACAGGAAAGCGTACGTACCTGTCAAAGCCACGCGAGCGAAAGATTTCAACCACCAAATGGCCAAGTCATCCGTGGGTCCCACACCACTGTCAGCCCCCCTTCCTCTCTCTCTCTCTCTCTCTCTATCTCAGAGTTTTATTTCTTTGAAAAAAATCGTTTTTTTTTTTCATCTCCAGTTCATATTCTTGCATCATCTTCAGCTGCCTTAACAACACACTTATATTTTTAAGATATATTTAAAAAAAAAAACTTGAGTGAATCTATAATAATTATAGAATGTTTGATAAATAATAAGTAAAAGTTATATTTCAAATATGTATTGATGTGAGTATTATTTAATAAAATTGTGTTTAAAAAGTTAAGTAAATATTATGTAATAAATATTTACTCTTCTAATATTTTAAATATTTATTCAAGAATAAATATTATATTATATTTTAAAATAAATAAATAAATAATTGCATCTAATCTCACAAAAAAATTCATACGACCTAGATATATAATACATAAAGAATTTTATAATCATATAAATAAATATAAAATAAAATTTAAAATAAAGATAAAAATTATATTATAGAAGACATAAATCATATATTTTTTTACTATATCCTGTTGGTAATTTTATGATTTTATACAATATTATAGGGTACTCTAAAATTTTTAAAAATGATATCAGCATCTCATAATAATAATGTATTAATATTATCCTGAGATAGTGTTTGATATTTGATCATTTGTAATGTAATAAATATTAAATTATATTTAAAATACATATTGGATTTTTACACATCTTAAATGTGTGAGCAAATGCACCGTTCATTCCTCTCTATCAGTCAGTTTCTTTATCCGTCAGTCGTTGGATTTCTGCGTCTGTTCCGAAGGAAAGAAAATATCTTTGTTTATTTCTTCCCAAACAGAAAAAAAAAAAAACAAAACTTTGTTTTTTATCATCTCAGGTTGGATTCATTTTGTCTGCAAAGCTTCTCTTATCTGTAGATGGAGACTTTCCAATACTGTTGCAGTTCAGGAGTTCCATCTTGTGATCACTTGAGGCCTCCTCTTTTTCTCCAATTCTCCTCCTCCTCTCTCTTATTTATTCTTTCTGAGCACTACTTGTAATTGAAGTCGCCTTTGAGAGTTGCAGCATTAAAGCAGCTGTTCCGAGGTAGTCCGCCGCCGCTTTCTCTCTCTAAAAATTGTTCTTTATACGCCACTTTTCCTTGACCATCTTTGATCGTCTAGGTTTGCTGCTTTTCCTCCGATGAATCGGCACTAGAGGCAAAAAAGGTGGAGTTTTTGAGATCGGAACCTCGCTGCGAGGGAGATCTAACAGAGGTAGAGTGGGAGATAGAGGGCAGAGGGTGAGAGGAGAGAGGGGAGGAGTGGGATCAAGACCTAGTCTTTCTTTAAGGTCTCAACTTTCTTCCAAGATTGTTTCTTTCTGGTGTGATGAGGTCGGAGGCTCGGCTGGATTCCGCGGTCTTCCAACTCACGCCTACTCGAACCAGGTAAATTGCCACATCCTTCCGATGCAATTGTTTCTTGTTCAAGGGTCTGATGAAGATGATGAATGAATAGTCTCAGATGTTTCCAGATAAAAAAAAGTTCAGATCTTGAGAGGCTTTATAGTGTTTTGGAGTGTGATGCCCGAAACATCGGATTTTAAGTTGATAAAATCTCTCAGGGACTCTCATTTGCTGAGCTCAAAAAAGAAAAGAAAAATAAGAAAATTCTGCATGCTACTAACGGTGACTTTGGGAGCATGAATCTAGTCGGTGATGTACTGGTGGGAATCGTTGTTTGGTATTCGGAATGGTCAAAGTTTTTATTTCGTTTAATCCAAAGGAATCTGCATTGGGATGTTTTCCACGGAATTGTGATTCATGTTATCCTGCATAGTTACTTGATGTAATGATAAAATTTTTTGGTTTAGGTAGTAATTTGAATTATTGTTGCTTGTTCCAAATACCAGGCTTTGTGATGAGTACGATGTCACTTGGATTGTTATGGATCCACCTCTGTTTCTATCCTCCATGTAGATCATTGCTTGCACAATATAGTGCTTGATTGAATTCATTTCTGCCTTTTTGTTTTCCTGGGACCATGGATATTGGCAACTACTTTGGTAGACCTGTGCTTGAGCGAATCATTTAAGGTGGTTTTGGCGGAATTCCTATAGGTCGATGAGTATTCTTGTTCATTATGCGAACTGCTATTCTTTTTTAACAGGTGTGATTTGATCATCATAGCAAATGGCAAGACAGAGAAGATTGCGTCTGGCTTGTTGGATCCTTTTCTTGCCCATTTGAAGACTGCCCAGGATCAGATTGCCAAGGGTGGCTATTCCATAATCCTTGAGCCAGACCCAGAAACCAATGCTGCATGGTTCACCAAGGGAACCATAGAGAGGTAAGAAAAGGATCTCTCAAGTGAGTAGTGCCACACCGAAATGTCTTAGTGCAACTGCTGTTCTTCAAACATTGACACTATTACCTTCTCATTGAGCTAGTAGTATTTTATCATCTTAGAGAAACTTTTGGGATGCGGTCAAGCTTGACTGCCTGATTTAATAACTAATTTTGATAATAACAGGTTTGTTCGTTTTGTGAGCACTCCTGAGGTCCTAGAACGTGTGACGACCATTGAGTCTGAGATCTTGCAGATTGAGAATGCCATTGCCATTCAGGGGAATGATAATCTTGGCTTGAGTACTGTATGTAGCTGAATTACTCATTTATTGTTTGTAAAATTCAAATGACATCTTTTTTATATGGCATCTGGCAGGTGGAAGACTGCCAAACAAAGCCAGCAGAAACCAGAGAAGGTATTTTTCTCACTGACCTAATTATTTTATCTAGTTTTTTACTAATCCTTAGGAAAAATCCTTATGGTTCCAAACGTCCTTCTGCATACATAATAGTGAATTCCCCCTTTCCCGGGTGTATTAACATAGTCCAAGACAAATGATTGTGACTTGTATCCAATTTTCCGATACATCTAAAATAGTCTCTTCTCAACACAAGCTGACTGGTCACCCAGTCATCTTCTGAGGAGGAACTGAATCCTTTCTGTTCTAGCGGCAAACCTTTTGTCAACCACACAAAGCATGTGAATCACATTGAAAAAAATTCAATTTAAATTGCTAACAGTTATTTTACCTGTAATGAAGTCTGTTATGGCTTTTGTAGGGCCAATGATCTCCTGACCTCCTGATCAAAGTCAATTGTTCCTTTTTAGCAAATATGGGATCAACTTGTCAAGGAACCTCATGTCATGCACCATGCTAGTTGCCTTTTCCATTGAACTTTCAAAGATTAGCTACTTAGGTGTTTCTAATTGGTTTCAATCATCCATATGTATGCCATGAACCCTTTATATTTTGGTGTTGGTTTCAAATTCTGTCCACTAATTACACCCTTGGCTAGTTTGACTTTGTATCATTGCTTGCTTATGGCAGGTACCAAGTCCTCTGGTGGTCCTGATGCAGGAAAGGCAATAGTTCTTTTTAAGGTATTGATTTGATAAATATATCATTCAAAATAAACATACAAATATGTATATATACACGTACGAAACCTGTGAAGCACCGATATGAACACAAATATGGAATACCAATATGACACAGCAGTTGCATGCCGATACATCAAACATTAATAAGAGAGGGCAGGGGGCAACACAAATATGATAAGGACGACATAATATGTTGAAATTTGACATTAAATTAATCAGTAAATATGTAAAAGATTTTGATAAGTAATTACTTTGCTAGCACCGTTGGTCTATTCATCTAAAAGGAAATTCTCATTGGTAACTTAATACTAGAATAATGTATTGAAGACAACAAATATGATCAATGAAAAAATAAATGTTTTAATATTGTTCTCATAATCTAATGTCAAAAGATACAAATGGCGTATATGATTGTCTAGAATGAATGTTCTGTCTAGAATGGATGTTCTTATTGAGTATTATCACATGATCAACACTCGAAGGAAAAAGTCCTGCCGAATGTCTCTTTTCTTAATGAATATCTGATAGGCGTCTCTTAAGCATCCGGAAAGTATCCAACTCTTGAATAAATAATCATTTGAACCAAAAAAAAAAAATCTTCAGAAAGTATCTGACATTTAAAGAAGAAGCATTCTACAATTCAGTATTTCATCCATATCACATTTGGTACAGTGGGATTCCAAGTAACTGTGTTCCGTGTGGGCACAGATAACATATAGCTACACATGCACATATTTATATGCATACATATTTGTCTCTCAGATGTTCTAAATGTGTTTTCTCCCTATTTTTTGGCAGCCTGCTTCACAACCAAATCCACTAGATTGTAATGGTTCCCCCACACAGGAGGAGAATTCCAAGTATGAGCAACTTAATATGTTCTCAACTTTTTTTTCCCTATAGTTAGTTCTTCTGAAGCATGCAAGAAAAGTAAGTAGGAATGTCCCCCAGATATGGGATGGCAAATTATGTTCTTTTTTTGATTCAGTATGTCAAAGGACTAGACAATCAATAAATAACAGAAAAGTGATGCAATTTTCATGTTCATGTTAAATGCTCCCAATATAGAATTATATATGCATGATTGGAATGAGAATGGAAAAAAATAAGGTTCTTGCTTTTAAGGATGCATATGCTATCTCCCATTGATGAAACATTATTTCCATCATGTTGCATAGTAAGCATGAAATCGTTCTTATTTCTCGTGAATAATATTTTCTGCAGAGTTCAACTTCTAAAAGTGCTTGAGACCCGTAAAATGGTATTGCGGAAAGAACAGGGTATGGCCTTTGCACGTGCTGCGGTAGCTAGTTTTGATATGAATAATATGATGGATCTGATACCATTTTCTGATAACTTTGGTGCCTCACGTCTGAAGTAAGTTTGCCTCTGGTCAAATACATAAAATATTGCTTGTTTTAAACTTTAGTTATTTTAATTTCCTAGTTGACAGGTCAAATTGTAAGAATCATTCAGCAGTAGTAAAGAATTAGATGGGATTATGATTGACGTTAAAATCTGGAATCTTTGGATTAAATGAGAAAAAGAAGAGTAATATGAAAGCATGACACAAGTTAAGTAATCATTGTTCGATGGGTTTTCTTCATTTTACATATGTCCCTTATAGTTTTAATTTCTTCCACATTAACAAATAGGGAAGCCTGCTTACGATTTATGGAGCTATGGAAAAAAAAGCATGAGACTGGACAATGGCTTGAAGTTGAAGCTGCAGAAGCAATGTCAATCCGGTCGGAAGTTTCTGCTTTAAATGCCTCGGGCATTATATTTGCTGCAGATTCTATGATGCAGAAAGATCATGGTGATTCCCAATCTGTTTCAGGTGGTGATATGGTTACAGAGAGCAATGGAAAAGCTGGTATATGTTCTGAATATGAAAGCTCAGATAATTCTGGATCTAAGTTTCTCATGAGAAAACAATCATTTGTAATCTTTGTTTTCATACTATAATATTCTCGTAATTTAAAATCTCCGAATTCCATAATTAATTATGTAACATGACTCCCAAAAACAATGCATGCATGAAGACAGGCAGAAGCTGTATGCAAATTCTTGCTTGATGCCATTTTTTCTAGGTTCACCTCCATTTCAGTTTTCTGTATATCCTTCACTGTAACTAAAGTATTACATTTGCTTCTTCTGTTCAGACAAACAGATCCCTTCAGATACAAAGGTGCCACTTGGACACCACGAGCATTTTCATGGTCATTTCCAGCATCCCACTTATCCACAATGGCCTATGCATTCTCCAGCAGCTCCTCCGATGTTTCAACCTTATCCTATGCAAGGAATGCCTTATTATCAGAACTATCCAGGTACCATGCCATATTATCATCCTCCATATCCTCCAATGGAGGATCCTAGATTCAATAGCTCTCACAGGAAAGGGTCGAAAAGGCAGTCAGTGGATAATAAAGATTCTGAATCTGAGACCTGGGAAAGGAGTACACGTTCACAGGATGATTCAGATCAAAATACATCAGATCTCGAGAAAGAAGGTTCTCATGGTCATAAATCTCATAAAATAGTTGGTCGGTCAGGAAAGAAAAAGTCTGGTGGTGAAGTCATTCGCAACATTAATTACATCACATCTAAGAAGCATGTTGTAAGCGCATTGGAAAGTGACTCACAATCTATCTCTGATTCTGATGTTGGAGATGAAGATGTGCCTTCTGACATGCGAAAAAGAAGGCACAAGCACTCTGTGAGGACTACTAAGAAAGAAGATGGTCGAACATTATCTGTAGAATATTCAGATGCCTCTGGCCATGATAAAGCTGCATATGGAGAGGAGGCAGATTCTGGAAATTGGCAAGCATTTCAGAATTTCTTACTAAGAGCTGAAGAAAAGTCGAGAACATTTGATGGAGACATGTTCACAGGAGAAAAAGAGCCTCGGTCGAAGAGAAAACAGAGCAAAGGTGAAGCTGATCTTATTGTTCTTCCGGAGCGAGTTTATGGTGATTTTCATGACCAGAGGATCGTTGGCTTTAATTCAGTTAATGGGAAAGCAATTCGAATGAAGCAGGCAGCATCTGATGATCAATTGCTGGTTTCAAGTAATGGAAGAGATTCAACATATAACAAGTTCAAGGAAATAGAAAGTGGTGGAGGAGCATATCGGCGGATGAGCAGTGATGAATTCATGATTCATGGGCAAGAAAAGCTACTCAGCTTTAAGAGTCCTTCTGACCCTCTTGTTGACAATATGGATGAGCATGCCGGTGATGCAATCAAGAGCTCCTCATATAACATAACAGACGAGTCCTTCTTGCTTCCTTATAGGTCAGGTTCACAGGATCCTGGATCAGACAGCATAATTGCTATTGACATGGATTCTGAGTTCCCCTCATCCCTTCAAAAAGCTCAGGATTCATATGATAAGGGCAAAGACCAACTGAGGTATGTAGCAGATGATTTGTCCTTGGTTCCTGAACGTGCAATGGAAAGTGTATCTATAGGATATGATCCAGCAATGGACTATGAGTTTCAGAGTCCTATTGAAAATGCTGTCAAGCAGGAAGCTGGTAACCAAGAGGTTCTCTCGGCAGTCACTAAGGAAGAATCAAAGAAATTAGAAAAGGAGAAACACTTGAGAGCCTCAAATGATAGCATGGAGAAAAGGAGGAGAGATGCTCTAGTGAAGAAAGGGACATCCTCAAGGCTTAACCAAGTGACTGAAGCACAAAAACGAGCAGACAAGCTGCAGTCTCACAAAATTGATCTACAAAAAATGAAGAAAGAAAGGGTACTTCTCACGATCAGTCCTACATTGACTGTCTGGAATCTTTCATGAGTGTTAGTCTAATTTTTAATTAAAGATGAAGTTAAACAAGGGTGGTTAGATGAATCCTGAAAAAATGAGTTCCAAACAACATAAGCCTGATTGGGTGTTCAACTATTTTCTTTGTTACATAATTCCTTCAATCTCTTTACCAGTCACAATTTGCAAGTTTTTGATCCTCTTAGGCTCAGATGTTAGTACCTTTTTGGAAAAGTCCGTAGCGTAAGTAAACAAAGATGGAGCACTCAGAAATTTTATTCCTATTTTATGTTGTTCATATTAATCTACTATGAAATCTTTTCCTCTAATAGTTCACATTGGGCTTGAAATTCTGTTAACATTTCTGAACAAGTATACTAACCATTGTAAGAAGGTATTATGTGCTGCAGTTCAGTCAACACTTAATGAACTTTTAATTCTTTGTTATAATGTTGTTGGTTTAGAAGTCTTGTAAATGGTGGAGTACAACAGTAAGAAAAAATTTCACCTTCTAATCCCTTGCAATTTTTCTTGAATGCTTGGCTGACTTTGTTGGTATTTCCACTTTTAGGAAGAGGAAGAGAGAAAACGTCTGGAAGCTTTGAAAATAGAGAGGCAAAAGAGAATAGCTGCAAGAAGTAATTCCACAGCCGCTAAGTCACCATCGACTCCTCAGCATACAAAGACCCGTTCAGCCACAAAGCCTTCACCAAGTCTTTACAGAGGATCAAAGTTTAGTGATGCAGAGCCTATTTCTTCTTCACCTTTGCAAAAATTGCCTATTAGAAACTCTTCAAACGGATACATTGATTCTCAGAAAGCTACAAAATCTAGCAGAGTAAATGGAAGTAACCATGGGTTAACTAGATCAGCATCTTCATTACCTGAGGTTAGGAAAGAAAGTAATGGACTCATGCCAGAAGCAAAGACAGATTATATTCGGATGAAAAGACTCTCTGATCCAAAAAGCAGTAATACTCACTGTGCTTCATCAGTGAGGTCTGTAACTAGAGACCAAGTACCTAACAGAGGTGTACCTGATGACTCTCAGAAAAAGATTACCGCAATTATGCAACTGGACAAGAGCAAGTCAGCAACTCTGCCGGAGCTTAGAATTAAAACACCGAAAATGTCATCTGCAAGAGTTGAAAAGGAAACAACTAGCAAAGACACATTGCAGAAAGAGACTGGTAGCAAAGCTTCTCAGGTTTCTGATAGCATTAACAGAAAATCAACCAAGGAGAAGCCATCTAGCAACAGCGACAAAAATCCAGTGATTGAGAAGGCAGTTGTCTGCCTCGAAAATAATGTAGTCACTGCTCCTGTTGTCCAGGAATCTGATGATATGATAGACACAAAAGAGAGATCACATGGAGATGGTCTGGGTACAGGATATGCAGCTATTCATGCTCCACCTTCACCTATTGTTATAGATCATTCTGGTGAAGGCAAGTTGAATGAACAGCTTAGTTCCTACAAGGTATATTTTATCAAAGAAAAGCTGCACATGTTTGAATCCGATAATGCAAAGATCATTAGTTTAGTTGCTTGAATGAGTACTTTTCTGTTGCCAGCAAAATTGTCTTCTTATATGTCCTGTTTCTTAATGTCATTAGCGTTTGATAATTTTGATTGAGTTCATTCAAAAGCAAATAGCTATCTGTATTTAGTTCATTTCAGATTTCAATGTTTGCTCCTGTAACGTTGATGGTGCTATTTAGTGCTTCTCATTAGCCCATCGATCTTAGATGAGCTACTTGTGGAATCAATATTACTCAAACCAACTTATGTGAATCTTCTTGGTTATGCATCCAAGTACATATATTTTCTCGACCAAGAAGAAAAAAGATACAAGCTTTCTGCTCTCAGTTTTTGCTTAGAGCACTTTGATCTTTCATAGATTAAGTTTCCATCTTCATTTCTAAACATTTGCTTCTTGTAGGCTGATTATGGATAAATGTTTCTCATGCTAATCAGGTGGTTGTTCCATACTCGAGCAATGAGCCTCAGCCCTCAAACTTGAGTGCAACAAAGAAGACTTATCAAGCCCCTTATGCCAGATTATCATCATTGGATGATCCTGTTACTGGTAATTTAGGATGTGAAGGAGGTGTACCTGCATCAGGGTCTGAAGTGGCTGCAGCACATGCTGCTAGTGCTACAATACATGTATCCAGTTTGGAGATTTCAAGTTCAGGGGATCATACACATGAGAAGCCACGGAGCAAGGAATTGAAAGGTTTCAGAAAGTTGTTAAAATTTGGTCGAAAGAGCCACGGCTTAGCTTCAGGTGAAGGTGACCTCGATGCAGATGCTTCATCTGTTGATGATCAAACAGTTGCTGCTGCTATGTCCAATGATGGTATGATCTCAGAATGAAGTTTGCATATCATTTTTGGACTAGTATGTTGGTTTATTTGCTCTGAATTCACCTAATCAAGAAAAAGGTTTATCGACCTTGATTACATTTTTAACCTTGGCTAATTCGATAAAGATTCTTGCCACACCAAGTATTTCACTTGCCTACTATTTGTCTGCAGTCATATGAATATTTGGAAACTATATTTATGAGTTTTTCTAGTAAGAACAAAACGAGTCTGATATTGCTGTATTACTTCTATGGAAATATAGAGAAGTGATTGAAACCACACATTTTTCTTTTTGCTTCTTGAATTCCTCTATTTCTTGTCTCTGTGGTTGCCTCCATCACAAACTACCTCCAAGAAAATAACTACCGAACTTGGAAGTTCAGGCATTACCACAGGCATATCTGAAGCACTCTCCTTTAATGATATGTGCATTTGATATGTTTCTGTTCATACACTGAAGAATCTCATGTCTCTCAATGATTCTTCCATGTTTAGAGGCACATCAACTTAGTGACAGTCTGATGTAGGTAAACAGTCGAAAATTAGCATGAAATGAACTGATAGTTCTCAATACTTGCTGGCCAAAATCTTCTTTTCCGCCTTTTTCTCCAGAAGGAACAGCTATCTGCTTGGATTTTATTTTATCTCGACAGGCCTTTCTAAAAGATTAAATTTGCTGCTACAGTTTCTCATCAGTTCTCCATCTTTACGCCCTTCCGTAGCAAGAACAGCGAGAGGAAACTGGCAGCATGACGAGCGATGTTCTCTTTGTCAAGCACGACGAGGAAGATAAATCAAAATGAGGAAGATGGATCTGCTACTGTCAAGTAAATAGTATGTGTGGGATGAGATATTTTGGGTTTCCAAATTAGCCATACACCATTGTTTTGCAACCATAGTGTAAGATTTGTATCGTTCCTCACCTGTTCATTTCATCGTTGGTCCATTTTGGTGCCTTTGCTTGTAAAATAATCGTTCTTGTTGTTGGATAATTGATGCAAACTTATTATCTTGAAGCACTCGATTTGTAATGTGATATATCTCCAGAAGCAAATTGCTTAGTGTATCAGATTGAGGGTGTCTTCGTGTGGTTATTTGTGATGAGGGGCGATGTCTGGTTCACGTAATATGGAAATGCTTGGAATCACCCACGCGCCTACCAGTCTTGTTGATGGAGATAAAGCTAGGGCCACGTGGGACCCACTTCTTTCTGAGGAATCGCTACCCTCAAGCAAAAAGTCAGGTATTCGCGTGGGTATGAAAAGTATATTACCTAAGAAGCGAGGCCCGATAAGCCGATTGGGCCCATCGGCTACAAGGCTGACTTTGTTAGGCCCAACTTTACCGGAGCTGACATTTCCGGCCCAATTGTTCAGATTAGAGTTTTAGGCCGTCCGGGTTAGGGTTTCCAATGTTGTCGTAGAGCCGCCTCGTCTTTAAGCCAGCCTCTCCCTCCGGCCGCCAGAGAGTCGGAATCGGAGATCGCGAAGAATCTTCCGGAGCCATGGTACTGTCCATTCTCCTCTTTTCTTCGATTCGTTCCATTTTTTCGTAATGGGCTACTTAATCTGATGTTGTTCCCTTGGATCAGGTGAAGTATTCGAGAGAGCCTTCTAACCCTACCAAGTGTAAGTGGCTTCCTGGTTGTTCGTTAAGATTGGAGTCTATGTTCTGGTTTGTTCGATCTCCTCCGATGTTTCTTGGAAAAGCCGAAAAAAATGATCTTTTTGGGTTGTATTTGATCCAAACTTCAAGCATTCTGAGCCCAGGATATAGTTTTTGCTCGGTCTTCCGCGAGTGGTAACGATTTGGATCTAAGGTCTTTATCGTCGCTTGTTTCTGTTGCTGATGGTGCAAATGTCTTCTTGAACTTTCGATTGTTGTCGCCACCTTGTGTATGATTGCCATTCCTTTTCATCGAGCTCATATTTGTTTGGTGTTTGCAGCTGCCAAGGCCATGGGTCATGACTTGAGGGTTCACTTTAAGGTGCGATATTAGTCACTATTGTACGTGTACTTGTTCATTGGTAGTTTAGAGTGCTTTTTTTTAGGTTTTTTGTTGTTTGTTTGTGCGCCTGTGCAAAGTCAGGGACTATTATTAAGGCTGCTAATTGTCAAAAATTACACTACAAACAATAGATGTCCGCAAATTGAGAGTTAGGCTGAACACTATTATTAAGGGTGGGATATGTTAATTAATGTGCCACATGGAGAGAGTATTGAGAGTTCTTTGAGAAAGGAAAACCTTTCAGAATCCATGGTAAATAATCAAACTTTGACAGTTAGGCTGAACACTTAAATTACTGACTTGGCCGCGTCAATAGGTAAAATATGTATTTCTAAACTTACTTAAGTGGCAGTGGGATTAATTACATAGAACACTTAGCAGGCAGTAAAAACATGTTTTTTCCTGATTGAGGATGTAGGATTATTATAATTTGTGGTATCTTAGATCTTCAGCAAAATCTCCATTGTAGTTTTGGTTGATTTGGTTTTTTGTCATTGTATTTAAGCCTTTATGATGCATCTTTGTTTTATTCGAATTTCTATATTCTAGTATTTATATATTTTTTAAATAATAACAGTTGTGTTGCATGTCTATCTGTCACTTGATTTTCATTCTTAGTGACTAGGCGTTTCTTAGCTTAGAAAGTCTTAAGCACTTGTAATGTCACTGGTAGCTCAATGGCCAGTGAATTAAATTTATGTAAATATATAACAAAACAGATAACAGAGAGTTTTTATTGTCAGGAAGATGCTATATAAATAAAAAGTCTGATTTCAGAACTGTTCGTTTTATTACTAAGTTAAATCTATCATTTTTAGCACACTGGTGAAGGTTATATTTTGTGAAGTGTGGATAGATTTTAAACATGATATAGTTTAGTTTAACTCCTAGTTCTACCATAGACTCTTGTTTCGGTATTCTGTTCTATGAATCTGTTGCATTTCTGTTTTAAAAAAATAACATGCTTCAGTTCCAATGGTTAATATGTTCATTTCTGACACTGGATGATAAATTATGATAGTTAACCGATGTTTATTGAAGTCCTACATCAAATTAGTTTCTACTATCTAACGTATGATATTTGATTGTGTTTGATCATTTTCTGATAAATAAGGTGACAGTAGTTAATACTTGTTCTTTATGTTTGAGTATTTGCATATATCTATAAATCTTATGGTTGGAAGAACTAGATGTTCCGATGAGTATTTGTGGATATCTATCCAAAAATAATTTTCAGAGTGCTCTGGTCTTTTTTCACCTATATGAAAGTGGACACGTAGATGGGGCCTTCTAGAATTCATATCTATGGACGAAAATGTGGTCTAATGGAGAAATACTGAACTTGAAAATTTCTCTTGTAGTTTGTTCACATATTCATCAACCTAGTGAATTCCTTGGTTGTTTATTTTAATTCTTTTAGCATGAAAATTCAGTGGGGTTTGTATCTGGTCTCTCTGGTTTTTCTAGATAAATCCTACATGTGAGCATGTTTCTGATATGCGACCTTGTAAGTTCTAACTTACATATCTTGGTATGCAAGTTAGCTGTTTGATAGGAATAGATAATTGGGAAACATTTTTTTTAACTGAAGTGGACTTGTAATGCCATAAAAAAGCATTGAGCACATGTTGAAATTTTACAAATTTCAAATGCAGTATGGTGCTTGTGTATCAGCAGACAAACCAGTTGTTTACCCATGAGTTTTGCTATTTGTTAAGATATTATATTCTAATATTCTGCATAGGTATTATAGCATATACAAGTTTCATTATGAATGAATGCCTGATGTACATGCTCAAATGATGTAATGATGTCAACAGAATACTCGTGAGACAGCTCATGCGATAAGAAAGCTACCTTTGTCAAAGGCCAAAAGGTACCTTGAAGATGTAATAGCTCACAAGCAAGCTATTCCCTTTCGGAGGTTTTGTGGTGGTGTAGGACGTACAGCTCAAGCTAAGGGCCGGCACCCAAATGGGCAGGGCAGGTGGCCTGCGAAATCAGCCGGGTTCATTTTGGATCTTCTCAAGGGCGCCGAAAGCAATGCTGAAGTATGAAGAGATGCAACCAAATTTTCCAGTTTCAGTGCTTCGCTTCTATTGCTTACTTGTTATTGTCCATTTCTCTTATTTAGGTGAAAGGTTTGGATGTTGATGCTCTCTTCGTATCACACATCCAAGTGAACCAAGCACCAAAGCAGAGGCGCAGGACTTACCGTGCCCATGGTCGAATCAACCGTAAGTCTCACTTATTGAGCTAATGTTTCAGGTTCTTTTTTAAGTTTGGAAATGATATATTTTATTTATGTTATTGGCAGCTTATATGTCCTCCCCATGTCACATTGAACTGATCCTGTCAGAAAAGGAAGAACCTGTCAAGAAAGAGGTAATTGCTTTGGCTCCTTTGCTGCTTGGATGCCCGATTGAGAATGGCTTATGCATTGTTTAGAATTGGCACACTTCTTTTGTATTGTCTATTGGATTTGTATGCATTGGATCATTCATAATTCTTGACTGGTCTCAGTCCCTCTGCCTGCATTTTTTTCTTCTTTGCTCTGATTTCTCCCCTCCCGATTCAAATCTCCCGACACAATTGTCTTCTTTTCTGCTGTATGGATTCTTACTATTGTCATCACTGAAAGTGATGTATCCCTCTGCTGTATGGATTCTTACTGTGCTTCTATTGTCATCACTGAAAGTGATGTATCCCACTGTTGTGGCTATTGTGTATTGGTTCTGATTTCTTCTAGCCCTTTTGTTTCACTGTTATGCCTCTCTTGATTAGCGAAAAATCTGTTGGCTTCATTTTGGCTTGATCTTTCTGCTCCCACCTCAGAGTCATATTTCAGACTATGCTCTAAAGGACTTGCACTATCTGTTTTGATGCTTGTTTATTGCTTGATCTTAGTCTTGTTCTTACATTCTGTGGTGGTGTTATGCTGCAGCCGGAGACCCAGATTGCTCCCAGTAAGCCCAAGAAAGCTTAAGCAATGAATTAGAAGTGGAACCTCTTCTCAGGCTGAAGTTTTGAGAAAGATACTCTCTCATTTGATGTTTGAATTAGCTGTTTACTTGATTTCTTTGTGGTGTTGAACGTGTCTTCGTGAGCCTTATGGTGAACATTCGGGTTGTTTTGTTCAATGCAGAAATATTCTGAAGGATTAAATGATGCTCTCTCTCTCTCTCTCTCTCTCTCTCTCTCTCTTTCTCTCTCTCTGTGACAAGAAACCTCGATCCTTCACTATAGCAAGCCATCGATACAGTAACATTGATTCTCTCTCTCTCTGTGTGTGTGACAAGAAACCTCGATCCTTCATTATTATAGCAGGCCATCGATACAGTAACATTGATGATGGAACACTACTAGTCTCTCCTGCATCAACAGTTTACAGTTAAAACATCAGCAATGGGTACTCCAATATGTCACCTCCAGCCCCTGTACGCTAATCACTCTTCCTGGACCCCATCTGCCAAGCCCCATGCATGCCATTATTCCCGTCCATGATGTTGCTGGGGATCACAGCCAAAGGCGTTCGAGATCTGTCTGCAATGGCGGATGCCGACGTTGGCGCTCCTTTTGCAGACACCCGATGCATGACCTCCGACCGACGACCACCACTGTCCACGTGCGGCCGCTGTCACGCTCTTTTCTGCACCTGCCATCGAGTCTCGTACTCGTGAGCTGGTGGACGCAGCGGCCATGAGAGAGACTTCGCCAACTTTGGAAGTCATGCATAGCTTGTAGCTCCATAGTTTAGTTCAGTAGATCTCTCCCCTCCTTGCTAAATCCCAAGCGTTTGATACGGCACTCGAAGCACTAAATCCTGTAAATGTCAGAAGATCCACTTCCTTGTCCTCTTATCAGCATCTCGTTTGATATATTCTATGCTCCATCCTTGTAGTTTCATACCTCTGTTCATTCTTTAATCTGCCTGCTGGGGTACGGTCCTGTGATCCCAACAGAAGCAGGCGTGTTGTCCGTCTTCTAATCTTCTCCTATTCGGAATAAGCTCTCTCCACAGATGCGCGTTCGAGCTTAGCTTTCAGCCGGATCAGCATAAACAATGCTTGCAGACAACCCTTTACCACTCTCCCAAGTCACCCACACGATCTTTTGCTGAACCCAAGCTCTACTGGGCTACATCGAGCAAATATTTTAGTCCTGCAACAGTACCAGATCCATCTCCTTGTAGTGAATTATTGATGGCAGCCTCTTGAGCACTGATGGCGTGGATTGATCCATCCGTCCTCGGTGCCTGAGACACCGATATGATGGCGACCTTGTGTGTGCAGGTTGAAACATCTCTTGCTCAAGGACCGGTGTGCAGTAGTACTAGCAGTAGGTCCTCATGTGTTGGGCTCATTCCACTTTGCTCGCGAAGAAGAATATCTAGAAAATGTTGTGAAAAATAATGTGTTAGTCGTTCAAGTATATGAGCGTATGGATGATTAGCAGGGATTTGTTTGCTGTCTTTAGTTTCTCTCTCAAAGAGCATATTCATAATCCAAAACAAGTAATAGGATTACAGTGGTAAAGGTTTTAAACTGTCACCATCTTCATCTGTGAACCAAATATTTGGCTTTTGGATCTGCCCTGATAAGAAAATATTTAGTTCCATGCTACTTGTCAGCAGTGATGGCTGGCTGATGCACAACCTATCCGACTCATAGTTTGCTGGCTGGTTTATTTTGCCTAAGATCGATACAAAAACTTGTGTTCTTTCCACGTGAAGGAAGGGACCCTAATCGAAGTTATACGGTTGATGTACAGTACGCAGGCTTGCATTAATCAATGCAAATGATTCGTTCTACTGATGGAGACGAGGACGCGGATAATTTTGTCTTCTTTGCTTCTGGTGACGAGGAGCTAATAGGAACACAAGCCGGGGGAGGGGTGATTTCTGCTGTCCATGGTGATGACGATGACGATGATGATGGTGATGCTGTCACAGAATGATTGAGATGATTATGATGGTGATGCTAACACATTGTCAGCAGACGAGGGTTGGCCGACCTGCGAGCAGTGACTGCCATCTGTGGTTGCTGCAAGAAAGGGAGGACGGAGCCGTCACTCTTTGTACAAGGCCTTAAGCTTCGTGAGCTATCAAACGGAATGGAGAAACGCGGGAAGAGTTCCCAATCAATCATAGAGCTTAATAATTGCGTCCGGTTTCCTTTTCCAGGTGTTCTTCCTCAAACCCTCCTACTACTGCCTTCCTTCTCCTCCCTCCACACCCAAACCAATGGAGAGCTGTGCCACAGCTCACCGATGGGGCCTGATGAAGAAAACCTGCTCGCCCCTCTTGCAGGAATCATCTCGCGCAGTAGTTTCCACTAGCCAATGGGAACACCTGTAAGAAACATCCCTTTTTTTGACGCCCGCACACACTGGATCTTGACTCCATCAACAGCTTTCTAGCTTCTCCTCCATCTCCCTGCCCCCCCCCCCCCCCCCCAAAAAAAAAAAAAAAAAATCCAGGAGCATAACCTCATCTGGATGCTGCCGATGAGATTACGACTTGGACCAGTCTACTTCATGGCTCTTTGTCTTCTTTCTTCTAAGTTTGGTCCTAAAAGCAACCTGATTTCGCGATGGAAGTGCTAGCCTTTGATGAATCCACATCTGATTTCGATCTGGCTGACAGCAAAATGCACTGTGTTGTCAACGATGTTTGCAGGTTGATCATACAAATGTCAGGACCCAAGTGATCCCATTAACTCACCATACCCACCGTCGTTTGGACATGTTGGGGGGCAAGCGCAGTGTTCCTTTCGCATTTCCTTTCCCGTTGGTTCAGATTTCATAGGAAGGGAAAGGTCTGCCCATACGACGATGTCTCCGTTGTCCTCTCATGGAAATGTTGAGATCCCTCCCCCCCCCCCCCCCCCCCCCCGTCCACATAACCTTTTCATGGTAAGAGTGTGTTGTTCATATGGTGACCATAATTTACTCGGAGAGGAATATATTCCCTATAGCAAGCACATCAGTTTTGTATATATAATAAAGCCAAATCCCATCTTGTATCCTTTTCGACGCAAATGCAAACCTATGATCTCCATGTCAATAATTTTACGTTGTCTCCTCGTACTTATATCTACCAATTTTATTTCTTTTTTTTTTTCTCCTTCTTCTTTCCTTTTTTTGCTTGTGTTTCTTTCAGCCTTTCTTTTTCTAATTAGTTCCACATCAAAAAGAACAAAACTTAGATGTATTATCGGCTAATTACATATTATCCCTTATAATTAATTTTTTTTAATATTTTAATTTTTATATTTTTAAAAGTTATATTGAGATTATTATTATATTTATAAAAGTGAAACATTGAGATCCTTATACATGATTAAAAATATAATTTTATAGGATTAAAAATCAAGAAAAAGAGAAGGGTTCTATAATAATAACGAGTTAAATGTTTCACTTTCATAAGTATAAATATATCAATGTATTTTCTGAAAGTACAAGAATCGATATGCTAAATGTAACTAATTACATAAATACTTTATAATTAATTTTAACTTAACTATTTTAATTAATGATTTGGGCTAAATTAAATTTATCAGCATAGTTATCTGTACAGTCAATCTAATATTAAAGCATTTTCATTAATTAATCAATTTAATTAATGAAATTTACTAAGTTACTATGCTCAAATTTGATCTGGACTATGCTAGGTTTTGATGAGTCTAAAATAAAAAAATAATTAAAACTAAGAGTAACTTTATAAGAATTCGATGAACATATTATTATCAGTTTTATCTTAAATACTTTAGCCAATCATATCTTCAGGCTGGGTCAACGTGATCGATTCAACTTATGCCTATCATTTCTGAGACAAGATATAGGGTGCTTGCTGTATGACTGGGATTGATAAACTAAGTAAAATAAATATTCCTATACTTTCTGCAACAATAATAGCAATATTCATGTACTTTCTACAGCATTAAAATTATTAAAAAAAAACAATTCATATATTTTCGGAGTCCTAAATTTATGTATGTGTTCTTGAACTCTAACAAAAGAAAGACTAATCAACTGGCTACAACTGGAGTGCTGCAAAACCTAAATGGGCAGACAGCAGATTTGTTTAGGTAGAATTAAAGAGTCGGTACAGATGACCCGCCACTGGCTGAATGAATCGAATCGAAACGAAGAACAACGCTGGAAGATCCATCGAAGCTGTGGGGAATATTTCATACTGCAAAACATAATATTATTATTGTGCCTGCGAGTTCAGATCAGTACCTGTGGCTTGTGCAGATCGAATAGAACAAGCGAAAGAGACCCCACTCCACGCGTCGCCATGAATAATTATACGCGACGATGCCGCCTTGTCCAATCACTGCCCCATGCCAACTTGTCATCATCAGAAATTATTTCTCGTACGTAAGACCATTCTGCAGTTAAGCATGGAGTTGGAGAGAGCCTTATGGAGATTTCTTGTTACTGCGGTCTTCTCTAGTTCTAAGGCACAAGCATCAGTCCCTCGACATAGTTATCGGAGATTGCGACGGCTGTACACGCTGCTACTGTAGATGATAGGCGCGAGAATCCAATTCGTAGGGGCAGCTTTCATGGCTGAACCAGCCAGAATTTAATGCACCATCTTCTATATAAATCCCCCTTCACCCCCCCCCCCCCCCTGGCCTCCTGCTCTCGGGAATTCAAGCTCCCGTAGGTTGTCGGCATCCTCAAGCCTGGGTCAGATCTCTTTGAGCGGCTCGAACACCCTATTCTTTGAGAGAGTGTTTCGGTGTACGGGTAGAATGGGATTGAGAGACATAGAATCCACACTGCCACCGGGGTTCAGGTTCTACCCGAGTGACGAGGAGTTGGTCTGCCATTACCTCTACCAGAAGGTGACTGATGGAATAAGAACCTCGGAGGGGACGATGGTAGAGGTGGATTTGCACGCTTGCGAGCCATGGGAGCTTCCAGGTGATTCAATTAATCTCGTCTTCTCATTCCTTTTTAGCTCTCATATCATATTTAGGTTCCTTGAAACCTATGCATTGCATCATATGTTGGGATGATCTACTAGAACACGAACTTCTTTCTCTCCCTCTTTGCAAAATTCTCGGTTATTTGCTTTCACCTAATACGCCTCATGACTCGTTAGATCATTGTGCCACTGCTGTAGATGTTGTTTCATGGAAGGAAGCTCTATGTGATATGAAGCTTTAGTCGAAATTTTGCATACTTGCGTAGCCAAAGATGTTTGTTTCACACAAGTCAAAATTTTACATGAATTCTATGGTTGCTTTGAAATCCTAATTCCTGCACTAAAATCTTGCTCGATGGATGGTAGATGCGGCTAAACTGGGCGCCAACGAGTGGTACTTCTTCAGCTATCGTGACCGCAAATACGCTACGGGATCGCGAACAAACCGAGCAACCAAATCTGGCTTTTGGAAAGCCACCGGGAAGGATAGAACGATCTGTGATCCAAGGACACAGGCTATGGTTGGGATGAGGAAGACACTGGTGTTCTATCGAGGTAGAGCTCCGAACGGAGTGAAGAGTGGCTGGGTCATGCATGAGTTCCGATTAGAGATCCCCCATTCACCTTCCAAGGTATCCGATCCACCATTTGCAAGTTTTCTCTTCCGCATACTCGCTGCAACAACACACGACAAGGACTCCTAACACAATCAATGACATATAGCTTATACTTTTGTGATTCCTTTACACTGTTAATTGATGATTATGTGTTGGATCAGTGTTTTTTCCTTTTTCTCAAATGAGTTTTCTTCATAAATACGGTAAGTATGTATGTAGGTAGCTATTCAACTACTATTTTGGTGAGAGACAAACGATAAGAATCTATTGTGGTGTTATATCTATAGCTAGGTATAGAGTAATCAGATCACATCTCAAAGACCGGAGATGTTGTGTAAGATGCTTGCTGCAAGAAGACATGTCTATCTTTACGACCTGTTTGGACTATTTAGGTGGAGAGAGTAGATGCCAAAATGTACAGCTTTTAATGTACTAGTAACTCTTAAGAACTTTGATAACCAAATCATCTGTAAATATATACGAAAGCTTGCAAAGAAAGAGATGAGCTGAGATTGTTCTCATATAGCATGTATTAAATGACTTGGTATCTCATTTGGATATGCTCTTGAATGACAGGACTGGGTTCTGTGTAGAGTCTTTCACAAAAGGAAGGGGGAGTCGGAGCATGAGGAAGCTGGTTCTTCTTCTTCTCCCACTTTGAGGTCATCTCCTTCTCTCGTGTACCAGCCGACGATGCCTGATGTGTACCATGACCAGCTGCTGGGCTCATCACTCTCTGCTGCTCTCCTACAGCAAGATGCCACCAGCCCAAACCCCTTCCTGATGAACATGGCACTGCTGCAATGCAACCTTCTTGACCTCCCAGAGGAGATGATGGGGACCGAACCGATGGCGGGGATGAGCTCAAGGTGTGAAGATGAGTTCGGATACTTGATGGAAATTGGGGAGGAAGGAATGGGAAGGTGGCAGGGGTAGATTAATTCTACCCTTCGGATGGGATTGATGTGGGAGTTCTACATGCGTCCAACAGTAGACTTAAATGTTTGATTTGGATTTGTAGAGAGTGATTGCAATAGATTTGCACAGGATGTTAGCTAGTTAGACTATTATAGTACTACCTAATATCATTTGTAAATGCTTCGATTTCTTGCTTTGCAAAAGCGAGAAGAAAATGGAGATTTGTTCTTTCTAAGACTCGTTTGCCGATCTACATCTTGGACCTCTTATATTTTTCATACCAAAGAAATAAAAGAAGCATTTCGATGGCAGAAGAGAATGGCGACAACATTACATACATATTATATGATCAGAACCAGACAGCAATGAACAACAAATAATCTTTTCCAAGAAAGGCAAAGCATCTCTTCCCTTAGGATCAGAAAACACAAAGCTAGAACAGCTTCCAAGGATTTGAGATAGGTTTTGGTGTGAGTGTGAGATATGTATGGAGCTGAAATCATGATGAGGAAGAGGGTTGGAAACGCAGGTAATGCAGTATGGCATTCGTGCATGTAAGCGTGCGTGCATAGCGGCAGCGCGTACGTTCTACTCGTGCATGCATGCATGCAACATGCACAGTGTCTCTCATGGGGAGTTTTTTTTCTTATAAACTCCCTTTTATTTCTCGATCAGTGTGGTAGAATGGCTTTGGTTTGGGGAAAGCACGATTGCTAACAATTAATATATAAATAACAAGGTTGCCTTTGTTATCCAACACTAAAGTTCATCATGAATGATGATACACTAGTGGCAACATAATTTATTATTGTTTTTCATAAGAGAGAAATAGAAAGATAATAGTAAAATAAAATAATAACTATATAAATCTCTAAAAAAGATGCTCCCAAAGGTTTCATACCTCAACAGGTATGAATTATTTTTTTTTATATATTTATTCTTTTTTTATTTCATTAGATGTTGCAACATATCAAAACTAATCAAATTAATTTTATTAATAAATTAACTAAATTACCATCAATGTTCAATGACCCTTGAAAAAAAGGCATCAGAAAAATTTCATATGGTTTCTAATATCACATTGCATCAAATAATTCACATACTCCTCCATTGAGAAAGAACATATAAAAAGTATATTATGTATTCAAGAGTTTGAATAAATGCCACGCGGTGCTGCGTCTTGCCACGTCGAACGTGCCATGCGACTGTTGGTCCATGGTTTTGCCCGTGCGACACGAAACACAGTAGCGGTGGTGCAGAAGGCCGCGGATCCACTGCGTGTCCGCCTCCGAAGGCCGGACTTCCGTGTTTGGACTCTTAGACGAAACACAGGATCCCAAATCCTCCGTGGCGAGAGACCACATCACCCCCCGAACGGTGAAGGTGGTGGTAATCTACGTGTCACGATCACAAGCGGTCACTGAGGTAGTTGCGTAGGAATAAGGGGCTCAGATCATCCCACATCTGCAACAAATCCCTGCCTCTCCTCTCTCTCGATCGGTAGGCGGACGGAGCACGGAGGCGACATTGAGCGCCGCGCTCTCCGCCCCACCTCGGCAATGCCCGCCGCACCCGCCCCGATTTAATGGCTTCGGGGCTTCCGGCCTACCATCGACGCCTGGCAGCAGGTCTCGGCTTCCTCCCCTCTTTCTTGTTTCCTTCGAGAGTTGCAACCCACTTGCGGGCCGATCCTTTCAGGATCCGGGTGGTCTCTGTGTCTTCTTTTTATATTGTAGACGACCCTACGAGCTATCTTGATGACGCGTAGGGTTTCATTTGTCGGGGAAGGGTTCTTTGGGGGTTCTCTGTGAAATCGGAAGTAATTTCATGATGATTTAGCTGCGTGCTTGTGTGTATCGCGTTTGTTCGGTTTATTTGATACCTGAAAACCGCGCCTTTTTCTTTGTTAGGCTGACATACGGGTCTGTTCTTGATTGATCGGATGTTCATAGGAGGAGATTGTAGACAAAAATTGCAGTTTTGATGATCAGAGTCAAGTGGCTGCTGGTCTCTTGTGAACTCAGAGGCTTCAAAAGATTTTACTTTTGGTGATCCTCGAGTCAAGCGTATGCTGGAATCTCATGATGACTCATTTGATAGCGGTGTTTGTACCTGTCCATTTTTCGGAATTTAGCTCTTCAAATGGAGGAAAAAGTTAAGAAGCATTTGATATGATGATATAAACATGTCGACCCTCTACCACCATTAACCATAATTGTTTCTACCATTGGTTTCATAAGTCAGAACGACATGCGAGCCCTATGTAAATTAGCATAGTTGTCTTGGGTGTATCAAAGGTTTGATGTATATCCATGGCATTTATGTCTTTTAGAATCTCTAAGTGATAATAGAGACGAGATCAATTTTAGTGTGATAGACCAAACATAGACGGGATACATGTGCTTATATATTTGTGATAGTATCAGTTTGAAAAAGCATTTAAAAAATGCAATCAAAAGCTTTGAAACAGCAAGTAAAGGTGTTCCTCAAGCGCACTAATGTCGTATCATGATGGCAGAGATTGGTTGCTTGGTTGGCTTGCATTTCTTGTGAAGATTAGAGATGCAAAAATTTGCTGTTTATTTGGGAGTATTTAGATACTAAAAACAAGTATGGAAGTGAGATCAGAATTTTAAAGTGTGTAGGTTTATGGAGTACATTATGATTGTAGGATAAACTATGGTGGAGAAAAGAGATGATTATTAAATTGCTAATACTAACTATATTTTCCTGTGGAGGCTGATGATGATTTCCTTGTGTACATGTAGCTTTTTGATCAGCTTGACAGCAAATATGGTAAAGCATTATGAATAATACCTCACTGTAATTAAAGAAGAAAGCATATTATTTTATTTGTGATATCAATATCTGAGGATCTGAGTCTCTGGATGTAATGTTGAAATGCTAAAGCATTATGAGTAAGACCCAGTATAACTAAAGAAGAAAGCACATTACTTTTTTTTGTGATATCATCATCTGAGGATCTGGGGTTTTGGATGCAATGTAGAAAAGAATAACAAGTTTGTTTCCTGAACATAATACATCGCCTTCTGAAGCCATGTATTTGTTATTCGTTGACCAGTTTGTTATAAATAGTCAGCTTAGAGAAGTGGAGCAGTATTTCTGTCAAAATGTGATATATTCCTGCATCTGAATCTTGTCTGTGTAATGGTGAATCTTGTCCACTCTATATGTGGGTGGCTCATTGGCTTCACTGAAGCTTAGTCCATAAAAACAGAACCGAACTTCTTCTAGGGCTTCTGGTTCAAGCTTTTGATCCCTAATTTGCAGTATCTGCAAATCTGGAGTATCTATTGCTCTGACTCATTGTTGAGCAGATAAGCATATTGCATGGTGGTCATGATGCAGAGCCTGCATTGGCATCCACGTTGAGTTTGAGTCCAGTTAGCATTTAGGTTAAGTTTAGTAGCTTCCATGTTAGGATTTTGAATGTTTTTTTTTTTCATTTTTGTTTTGGAATCTTTAGAATCGTACTTAGAATCAGATTACATGTTCAAGTCTAACTTACATTATATGGAAGCAACGAGGTGTCAAGTCTTAAAAGGTTTAGGGTTAAGTCTCAAAAGGCTTAGGTGTCTATTCCCACTGCAAGAGAGAGAGAGAGAGAGAAATCTTGTAAGACTATTAAAGGCTAACCATCTTGTTGGAATACAATGACAATAGACATAATGAGTAAAAAACATAAAACTATGATATTTCTTAGCTGCTTGGCTAATCTCGTTGCTTTGTCGAGTGTTATAATCTTTTCCTGACCTGTCATTTTACCTCCACATTGTTCTTACTACCATCATTCTTTCTAGTTGCTGCCTTTTGCATATTTCAATTACTATTAACCTGAAGAAAAAAAAAAAAGGTATCATGATGATCCCTATTTCTAAGAGAGACCATGTTCTTTGGTTCGATCAGGTCAGACAGGAGGGATATGGTCATGTAATCTGTATCTTCCTTTTTATGCTTTAACTAATTTTTTATAGCTTATAACGTGCTAGAGAGTTACAGTGGTGAAAGCTGATCTTGTGAGCTTATGGCCGAAGCAAATAGAAAAAGCTCAATCTGTGTCTTACATTATGATGTTCTGTGTTAGAGATGACGGTATTGCATTCTAAACAAGCTTTGGCATATTAATCTTTCGAGCACCCTGTGGAAATTTGAATCTTTGGTGTCTCTGTATATGGATATTACATCTTCTTCTTTATTCTTTTTGACCAAAGTTCATATAGCTTTGGTCATATGATTTCCCAATACCACATTACTGACAACAGTCCAATCATATGTTTCAAGTCATTTTGGATTTGCATTTGGATTTTTGGTTGTCTTAAAAATCCCAAATGCAACCATTGCTTAAGAAACTCCCCTTAAGTCAGAACTTGTGTAATTTTAGGGATGTTTATTTCTTTTTGATAATTCTCTTCTTTTTGCCCAAGACATTGAACTATCTATAATTTTCTTCCTCCTAGTGAATATGTTTCATAATTCACCTTGATTACCTATCTGATACTGTTTTTTATTTTACAAATGTGCTATAGTGATTCCCATGACCGTAATGCTTTTATGATTACTTATCTGATACTGTTTCATCATCGTTTGCTACTCATGGAAGATGCCTGTAAGCTTGCTCGCAGTTTCCGAGTCGAAATGTATAAAAGCTTAAAGGCAATGCCAGTAGAATAGAATTCTCTCGAATCATCCGGATTTCTCAGTTATCATTTGTAGGATGATGTGAAGAACATCAAGTTTCTACCTCAGTATTGAGGCTATTTTGAGGCCAACATTTTGAGCTCCCAGTCTTTTTTTTTATTTTTATTACTGCAACTAAGAACTCGTGTACCTCCTCCCGCCATGCTTTTCTTTCAATAATGGGTTGATATGTGTGTTTGGGAAAGAGGAGCAAGGAAATAAAAAAAATAAAATACTATAATATAATTAATAAAAAAAATTAATCAAGAAAATGATGTAGTATTAAATAGGAGTCAATAAAACACTTGTAAGATTATTTTCAAATACAATTACTCTCATCTCACTTGCTTTATGAACTAACGTCATATTTATAGGACCTAAAAGTAACTACTCTTACTCCACTATCTCACCCATGATTAGCGATTATTCACTAAATCCTTAATCATGAGTCACTACCTCCACACATTAATTACCTATGTAATTAACATGAATCAATTCTCAACACTCCCCCTTGATACATAGTTACATACATCGATTTGAGACATGAAATAAACATGATTTTGAACTAGATGTGACTTGGTGAGAATATCTACAATTTGTTTATCCGTGCCATAGTATTTAACTGATATAACTCTATTTGCTATAAGATCTTGGATGAAATGATAGCGTATTTCTATATGCTTCGTTCTTCTATGAAATGTTGGATTCTTCGTCATTGCAATCGTAGCTTTGTTGTCATAAAATATTTTCGTTGCTTCTTTTTGTTCTTGATGAAGATCTTCAACAAGTCTTCTAAGTCATATAGCTTGACAAACTGCTGATGTTGTAGCTACATATTTTGCTTCCGATGTCGACAACACAGTTGTTGCTTGTTTCTTTAAACTCAAGATATAGCTCTTGATCCCAGGCTAAAAATATTATGAGAATACCAAATTTCATAATCCGTAGTTCCGTAATATAACGTAGAATTCTTTTAACAGCTTCGAGTTGATATTTACTTGGGCTCTGCATAAACCTGTATACTACACCAACAGAGAAGATAATATATGATCGAGTATGAGTTAGATAGATCAAACCTCCAACCAGACTTCTGTAGTATTTTGCATTTGTCATACTTGTATCATCTTCAAGTTTCAATTTATCATTTACGAATGTAGTTACAGCTTTACAATTAATAATGTTAGATTTTTTGAGCAAATTCATTATATACTTTCTTTGTGAAATAAAAATTACATCTGATCTTTACTTCACCTCTAACCCAAGAAAATATTACAGCAAACCTAGATATAACATTTCAAACTTATTCATCATACATTTTTAAAATTCTATCACGATAAGGTTAGATGAATTCATATATATAATATCATCAACATAAAGGTAAATCACAAGAATATTATGTTCACCTTCCTTCTTTAAATAAAGGGTAGGTTTATTATAGCTCCTCTTAAATATGTTTTGATGAAAATAATAATCAATTTTGTTATACCAAGTACTTGGAGCTTGTTTTAGCCGATGCTTTATTTAGCTTATATATCTTTTCTTCATATCTCATAACAAAAAAACCTTCAGGTTGAGTAACAAAAACATCTTCTTGTAAATCTCCATTTTAAAAACGCAGATTTCACATCAAATTGATAAACATGCCAACTTAAATAAGCAGCTAAAGCCAAAAAAGTTCTTACGGTTTTGAATCTAGCAATTGGAGAAAATGTATCATCAAAATCAATACCTTATTACTATGAATATTCTTTTGCTACAAGTCGAGCTTTATGCTTTTGGATACTTTCATCTGCAATATATTTTGTTTTGAACTCTCATTTTAATCTAATAGCTTTCTTTTCTTTCGATAGATCCATTAGCTCCTAGGTTTCATTTTTCTCAATTGACTTGATTTCCTCCTTCTTTGCTTTTAATCATTCATTTTTTTCAACTGCTTCCTCAAAACTTATAAGATCTGAAATAAATAAATCAAATGTTGAATCATAAATCTCTATTAGTGATCTAAACCTTCCATAAGGGGTTTCATCTGAATAATCATTTGTTGAATTTGAACTGATAGTAGGTGAGGTTGACGTTGAACTTCTTGGAGCAGGATCTGTCACTTAATTCGATGGAGTGAATAGTTCTGTTGGAATACGAATTTGTGTTTCACCTTCATTGATCTCTCAATTCCAAATTGCCCTTTCATCAGACACAACCTTACCACTTACAGAATTATATAATCGATACGCTTTGGATTATGCAGAATATCCAATTAAGACATATTTTTCAAATTTTTCTTCAAGCTTATGATGGTTTTGTGAATTTACTAAATCATAAGCAATACAACCAAAAATTCTTAAATAACTTACACTTGGCTTTATACCATACCAAGCCTCAAAAGGAGTTCGATTCATAATAGCTTTTGACGGTGAAATATTCAATAAATAAACTGCTATTGCAACTATTTCTACCCAAAACTGATTTGGAAGATGCTTTTTTTTAAGCAAACTTCTTGTCATTTCGATGACAATTCGATTCTTACGTTCGCTACACCATTTTACTCCGGTGTATATGGTGTTGTTAATTTACTACGAATATCATTTTCTTCACAAAAGTAATTAAACTCATTAGACAAAAATTCACCACTTCTATATGTCTGAATTGTCTTTATGCATCTACCATTTTATCTTTCTACAAGTGCCTTGAATTTTTTAAAGTTATCAAATGCTTTATATTTCAGTTTCAGAAAATATACCTAACTCATGCAGCTATAGTCATCAGTAAATAATAGAAAATATCGACTTCTCTAAAATGATTTTGTATTCATAGGTCTATATAAGTCAACATTAATTAATTCAAGACAATTAATGTTCTCTATGCTTTTCCAATATGAAATAGTTTTACTTTGTTTGCCATAAATGTATCATTCACATAAATCAAGTGTATTAATTTTAGTCAATCCTTAAATATTTTTTTTATTTAACAACCTTAAACCCTTAATGTTAAGGCGTCTATATCTCAAATGTCCATAAATTTGTCTCATTCTTTTGATTTACAACAAAAGCATGTTTCTCAATATTTGAAATATCAATTGGATATTTTACATCATGCAAATATTTGTTATAACTAAGCCAGATTTTTTATCTTTAATAGTGCATAAATCATCATCAAATATAATTGAATATTCAACATCTATCAATTGTTCAACACTAAATAAGTTTGATAAACTAGGAACATAAAAATATTATTAAGGTGTTTTACCTTTACTTGATTTGTCTTCACCTCAATTGTTCATTTTTCTTTCACTTAGATTTGCTTGTTATCTCCAAGTTTAACTTTCAACTTGTGAGTCTCATCAATATCTCTGAATATTGATCTTACGCCTAACATATGATTAGAACATCCGCTATCCAAAAATCAAATATCATTTGAGATATCATTAACTTGTGAATGAGTCATAAACAACTTACTATTGTCTTCATTTTCCTCCACATAGCTTGCTTGTCTTTCTCTTTTTTAAAACTATGACTTCATAACCAAATTTTTTACAATAGTGATATTGAATTCCGCTCTTATAGTTTTTCTTTATTATAGTTTGATTGCTTTTGTTCATCATACCCATTAAAATATCCTTTTTCTCTTTCTCTTCTATTTCCTCTACCATGAAATCCTCCTCTGTCACGTCATTTTCATATTGGTTTTTTATCTTCTTTTCAAGTATAAGACTCCCCCTTAACCTGAAATGACTTCTCTTCACTTTTTTCAAGTGACATATTCAACATTGTTTTATGTGATTGCAAGGAACTCATTAGTTCATCAAATGAATAAGTATACAACTCATTTGACTTCTTAATTGCAGCAACAACATGATCAAATTTCAAAGTTAAATTCTTCAAAATTTTTACAATAATTATATAATTATGAAGATGTTCACCATAGGATTTCATTTAACTAACAATTTCAATCACTCGAGAACGAAAATCTTACACCGATTCATTGTTTTTTATAAATAAAATTTTAAACTCACGACGAAAGGTTTAAAGTTTTACCGTAATCACCCTTGATGAGCCTTGAAATTCATTTTGAAGTATCAACCAAGCTTGTTTTGAGATGTCGTTGTTGCAATTCTTAAAAAGATCGTCTCATATATAGCTTGTTGAATGAAGAACAATGTCTTTGAGTCCTTCTTTCTATTCTCCCTCAACCTGATTTCTTAATCTGGATCTGTATATCCATTCTCTATAAAGTCCTAAAGATCTTGAGACTTGAACAGAATATTCATCTTGATACTTCAAAATTCATAAGATTTGCTCAAGGAGGAGCAAGGAAACGAAAAAATGAGAATAAAGGGTTGAGACATAGAATTGTGATTAAAAGTCATAATGCTCAGTTCAAATTGAAACAAGACTTTGGTACCATAAATGTCGGGGAAGAAGGAGCAAGGAAACGAAAAAATAGAATACTGTGATGTCATTAACGAAAATATTTTAAATCAAGAAAATGACGAAGTTTTAAATATGAGGCAACATAACACTTAACAAGATTATTTTCATATGCAATCACTCTCAACTCACTTGGTTTATGAACTAAAGATTATTTTCATCTGCAATCACTCTCAACTCACTTGCTTTATGAACTAAGTGTTGGGAAAACTATTGAATGAAGAATAATACTTTTCTCTCTTTGTATATCAAAATGGGTTTCTCATCAAAATTATCAACTTGTTACCAAAAGTAAATATTAATTAGAACAAGATACACAATGAAGTAATAAATCATCCGTAAAGTGAGACACTTGATTTTTGACGTGAAAAACCCAATATGGGAAAACCATCGGACCGTAGTCCACTTAAACTTCCAATATCACTAAATATGATAATATGTTTATAATGAAATTTCTCTAAAATGATTAAAGGTTTACAATAACATCAAGAACATATATCTTGGTTCACCACTAGCATAACATCATCAATATAGATGGATTTCACAATAAAAAATATCAAAAATCACTAAGTGAGTATATTAGAAAACTACCATAGAGAGAATAAGTCATAGATCAATACTGTTAGGATTGTAGATCTGGTTGCAAGGATTTTTCACATAAAATTTGAGACAAAACGGATAAAGTTTTACCGTTCTATCCTCTTGCCAAAGCTTTCTCTCTCTTTTCTTTCTCTCTATCTTTTCTTTCTCTCTTCTCCTTACTGTACAGTTACTGTGCTTTTTCACGTTTTCGCCGCCACCTCCTCTTAGATTAGGTTTTCAACCTTTTCATTTTTCTTTCTTTTTGGGCTAAATGCCCAAACATCCAGTCCTATGGTGGGTTATACTAAGCCCGTTTTTTGGGCTAAACGTTTCTTTTTGGACCCAATAATTCTTCCCCTTCAGCTCATATGGTGGGTTGTACTAAGCCCGCTCTCCTTCTACATGCTTCAAGCTTCTCTATAGGCAAAGACTTTATCAATATATTTGAATCATTCTCATCGGTATGCACCTTTTCTAAGTATAATTCTTTCTTTTCAAGCACATTACGAATTAAGATGTATCTTACATCAATATGCTTGGATCTACAATGATATGTTGAATTCTTGGAGAGATGGATGACACTCTGACTATCACAGTAAACAGTGTATCCTTCTTGTTTCAAACTCAATTCCTGTAAAAAAAAATTCATCCATAAAACTTCCTTACAGGCTTCAGTAATTTTTATATATTCTGCTTTTGTGGTCGATAAAGCAACACAATTCTGTAACTTAGATTGCCAAGAGACTACTCATCCTGTAAAAGTCATCAAGAACCCTGAAGTCAATTTCCTGGAATCAGTATCACTAGCCATGTCTGCATCTGTGAAACCCTCTAGCACATGTTTACCAATGCCAAAACATAAACACAACGTGGTAGTACCTCTTAGATATCTTAAGATCCATTTTACTGCCTAATGTTTCTTACCAGGATTAGAGAGAAATTGGTTGACAACTCCAACTGCATAAGTTATATCTGGCTTAGTGCAAATCATAACATACATCAAACTGTCTACTATTGATGAGTAAGACACTTTGGATATTTCTTCTTTTTCTTTCTCACTTGTAGGATATTGTTTCGAACTAAGTTGGAAATAACCTGCAAGTGGAGAACAAACTGCTTTGACTTTATCCATGTTGAATCTTTCAAGAACCTTTTTAATGTAGATCTCTTGAGATAACCAAATCTTTCTATTCTTTCTATTACGAAAAATCTTTATACCAAGTATTTGTCTCGTCGATCCTAAGTCTTTCATCGTAAAAGACTTACTTAGTTCCCTCTTATGCTTCTCAATTTTACCAGCATTATGACCAACAATCAGCATATCATTAACATATAGCAAGAGAATAATTAAATCATCATCTGAAAACTTCTTTGTAAATACAAAATGGTCAGATGTGGTTTTATTATACCCTTGACTCATCATAAAGGAATCAAACTTCTTGTAACAATGTCTAAGTGTCTGTTTGAGTCTATATAAGCTTTTATTAAACTTATATACTAGATTGCTTTTTCTCTTAACTTTGAAACTTTCTGGTTGCTCCATATAAATTTCTTATTCTAAGTTACCATGTAAAAATATAATTTTCATATCAAGTTGCCCAACTTCTAAATCCAAGTGGACAACTAAATTAAGAACAACTCGGATAGATGACATTTTTACCATAGAAGAAAATATTTCTTCAAAGTCAATAACCTTTTTCTGATTGAATCTTTTCACAAGTAATCGTGTCTTATATCTTTGTTGTGAGATGTTATTTTCAGTCTTCAATTTATAAACACATTTATTCTTTAGAGCTTTCTTCCCTGTAGATAACTTTACTAAGTCATATGTGTGGTTCTAAAACAAGGATCTCATCTCTTCTTGCATGGCTTTAATTCACTCATTCTTATGCTCATGTAAAATAGCTTTTTGGTAAATCTATGACTCTCTTCCGTCAGTAAGCATAACATACTCGTGTAGAGGATATTTAATAGATGGTCTTTGCTCTCTTGTAGGTCTTCTCAATATAATCTCATCTGGTGGTAGAGGTGCTTGCTTAATTGGTTCAACTTCATTAACTGTGGGAGCATCATCACTAACATTCTCACCATCATCTTCTTGCCCATCTCTCCCATGATCATCATAAACTATAGGTGGAGGAACTAGACTCAAACTCCAAGGAGTATAAACAAATGTATTTTGTTTCTCAACATTATCATCATCTTCAAATAATTGGTCTTCAAGAAACACGACATCTCTGCTTCTAATAATCTTCTTATTTATTGGATCTCATAATCTGTACATAAACTCTTCATGATCATATTCCAAGAAAATACATACTTTTGCCTTATTATCAAGCTTGTTCCTCTCATCTTTAGGAATATGAACAAATACTTTACATCCAAAGACTTTCAAGTGATCATAAGATACATCTTTCTCTTTACATGTTCTCTTTGGAACATCACCATTCAGAGAAACTAATGGAGAAATGTTTATCAGATCAATTGTAGTTCTCATAGCTTCGCCCCAAAAAGACAGATAGTTTGGCATGGGAAAGCATGCACCTAATCCTTTCTTCAATAGTTTTGTTCATCCTTTCTGTCACACCATTTTGCTGAGGAGTCTTAGGAATTATCTTCTCAAGCCTGATACCATGAAACCTATAATAATTCTCAAAAGGACCCTTGTACTCACCACAATTATCTGCTCGAACACACTTCAATTTTCTTCCTATTTTTCTTTCAACACTGGTATGAAACACTTTAAAAATATCAAGTACCTGGTCTTTCGATTTTAAAGCAAAAGTCCAAACTTTTCTAGAATGATCATCAATAAAAGTAACAAAATAAAGAGCACCTCCAAGAGTTCTAGTTTGCATAGTGCAGACATCAGTATGAACTAAGTCAATAACATTTAATCTTCTAGATGATGGATAAGTATGAAAGATAACTCTATGTGTTTTTCCAGCTAAGCAATGATCATAAGATTTAAAAGATGTACCTTGCAACTTTGGTAAGAACTGCTTTCTAGCAAGAGTTTGAAGTCCATTCTTGTTGATATGACTAAGCCCTTTATGCCAAAGATCTATACTTATATCATTTTGGATTGCAATAATCTCTCCTTTGTATAGTTTATCCTCCATGACATAAAAAGAATTATGTTTCTTTCCTCTCGCACAACCAGAGAACCTTTAGTGAGCTTCCATTTGCTTTCACCAAAATAATACATAAACCCCTCACCATCAGGTTTCCCAATAGATATCAAGTTTAGATGAATATCTGAAGTCTTACATCTTTGAGTATCAATTTGCTCCTAATACTAGTCTCTAAGCAAATATCTCCAATACCTACAATCTTAGATGTACCACTATTTTCCATCTTGATATTTCTAAAATCACCAAGAGTATAAGATCTGAAGAAATCACTATGAGAAGTAACATGAAAAGAAGCATCAGAGTCAATCACCCAATCATTGTCCTGAGCTATAAGACTGACACATCCACCATCATAAAGAATAACAATATAACCTTCAACACCAACTGTATTAGTCTATTTCTCAATTTTCTTTCTTTCATTTTGTTCTCTCATCCATAAACACTTGATATCTTTTCTGGACTTAGATCTTCTTCTATAACCATGTGGATTCTTGCTATGACTTCTTTTACGCCATTCTTGTTTTTTAATAACATGTGCACCAGAAGAAGATTCTCCTTGTTCTTTTCTTGTAGCATCTTCATTTAACAAATAATCTTTAACTATAACTATAGTTAGAGTCCTCTCTGGCGTAGAGTTAAAAATTGTCACTATATATGTTTCTCAACTTTCTGGTAAAGAGCTGAGGAGTAGCAATCCTTGCATCTCATCATTTATATTTATTTTCATAGTAGTCAGCTTATTTGCAAGACTCTGAAATAGGCTTATGTACTCAATAATATTACCACCATCTTTATACTTTAAATTGACAAGCCTTCTGAGGAGAGAAATTATATTTCCCACTGTCTTCTTTACAAAAAGATTTTCTAACTTCTGTCGAACAACATCAGCTTTGGTTTCATTAGAAATATGCTCATGTAAATTTATATTCATCCATCTTCTAATATAGGTAATAGTTTTTCTATGTTGTACCTCTCATTCATCATCATCTATAGTAGAAGATTTTACTTTAAGTTTAATGGGCTTATACTGATCTTTGCAATAAAGCAAATCTTCCACTATCCACCTCTAAGTGGAATAGTTTGATCAGTTGAATTTAATCATATCATCTGACTCTTCCATTTCAATCACATAATAAAAATTACACCAAATAACATGTGTTCTGATACCACTTGTTAGGAAAAAACTATTGCATTAGGAATAATACTTTTTCCTATTTGTGTATCAAAATGTGTTTCTCACCAAAATTATCAACTTGTTACCAAAAGCAAATATCAACTAGAATAAGATATACAACAAAGTAATAAATCATTCACAAAGTGAGACACTAGATTTTTGACGTGGAAAACCCAATACGAAAAAAACTATGGGACTGTAGTCCACTTAAACTTCTATTGTCACCAAATAGGATAATAGGTTCACAATGAAACTTCTCCAAAATAACTAGAGGTTCACAATAACATCAAGAACATATATCTTGGTTCACCACTGACATAAGATCATCAATATAGATGGATCTCACAATAAGAAAATATCAAAAATCACTAAAAGGGTATATCAAAAAATCATCATTGAGAGGATAAATCACAGATAAGTATCGTTAGGATTGTAGATCTGGTTGCAAGGATTCTCCACATAAAATTTGAGGTAAAACTGATGAAGTTTTACTATTTGACCCTCTTGCCAAAGTTTTTTTTTTTTTCTCTTTTCTTACTATGCTTATGTGGTTATTATGATTTTTCACGTTTCCGCTATATTAAGGACTTATTTATAGAACCTAAAAGTAACTATATCACCCCACTTTCTTAACTTACTATTTCACTATCTCACTCAACGACCCACTAAATCCTTAATCATGAATCACTAACTCAACAACTCATTCAAATGTTAACTATTTATGTAACATGAATCAATTCTCAACAATATGCCCATCCAACAAGTAAAGATGAAGCTACTTTATCTCGAGAGGATGCCCAAGACTTTAAATAGTAACATGAATCAATTCTCAACAATGTGCCCCTCATCCCAAGGTTTTGAGAGGTGACCTCCCCATGTGAAGTAGAAGACTCCCTCCCCCTTAACCATTAATTCATCAAATGAATAATTAGATAAGTTCTTTGACTCCTCAATTGCGGTAATAATATGATCAAATTTCAGAGTTAAACTTCTCAAAACTTTTACAATAATTATATGATCATGAAGATGTTCACTATAGGATTTTATTTGACTAACAATTTTAGTCACTCGAGAAAAAAAATCTTGTACCGATTCATTATTTTTCATAAACAAAATTTCAAACTCACGGCGAAGGGTTTGAAGTTTTACTATAATCACCCTCGATGAGCCTTGAAATTCATTTTGAAGTATCAACCAAGCTTGTTTTGAGGTTGTTGCTGCTATAATTCTTAAGAAGATGGTCTCATGTACAGCTTGCTGAATGAAGAACAATACCTTTGAGTTCTTCTTTCTATTCTTCCTCAGCCTGGTTTATTCATCTGGGTCTGCATATTCATTTTCTATCAAGTCTCAAAGGTCTTGAGACTTGAACAGAGTTTTCATCTTGATACTCCAAAATTTATAGGATTTGCCCAAGAAGAATATGAGTATAAGGGGTTGAGATATAGAATTACCATTAAAAATCATTATGCCTAATTCAGATTGAAACAAATCTATGATACCACAAATGTTAGGGAAGGAGAAGCAAGAAAATGAAAAAAATAGAATACTATCATGCAATTAACGGAAATATTTTTAATCAAAAAATAATATAATATTAAACAAGAGTCAATATAACACTTATAAGATTATTTCCAAATGTAATCACTCTCAGCTCACTTGCTTTATGAACTAATGTCTTATTTATAAGATCTAAAATTAACTCTCTCAGCCCACTTTCTTATCTTATTATTTCACTATCTCATATATATGATTAATAACTACTCACTAATTCCTTAATCATGGATCACTATATATAATTCTAATGCATCACTAACTCCATAACTCATTCACATATTAATTATTTATATAATTCTCATGAATCAATTCTCAGCATTGTGCCATGATGATACTGTAAATAGTAATCTCTTTTTTTTAGTTGTACCCCCACCCAAAAAAAAGTTCTCAGAGGTGACCTCCCCAACATCATTGTCCCTACCAATACATGTTAGAAGAATTTATTTCTTTTTTCTCTCTCTTATTTTAATCCTTAACAAAATTTTCTCTAATTTTTGGGTTTACATCTAATATATGAAGGTTGCTCGGTTACTTTTTTGTTGCTTACTTGACCTTCTTATTCTGGGTTACCATCTGTTGTCCTTGTGATACCTACCACCTCCAACCCTACCTGTGCGTGCACCTCACCAGCAACAAAGTACCCCAGTCATAGCTGTCTTCATTGTCTATGGAATCAATGAGAAGGTTGTCCTGCGTGACCCCAACATCTCTCTCTCTCTCTCTCTCTCTCTCTCACTCTGAGTCCCTGTCCTCTCCTGCTGCAGCCTTGCGCTCGTTCAAGCGGAGGATGAAGAAGGAAGGAGGGAGAGGCCAAGTTAATGTACGTCGCCGTCAGCCCTGCACTATTATCCTACATATCGGACACGAGAGAGCAGACACGTACAGTGAAAAGGGGTCGAAGGCTGACCGTACGGAGAGGTCAAAGCGGAATGGAGGTCACGACTCCCGCGGTTACAAATGGACTCCTCCACCCCGAGAAAAGCCTGTGAGAGAGCCATCACTTGCTTGCTCTTCAAGAAAAAGCCTAGGAAACAAGCCCTCTCCTTTAGGTCCTCACATGGATCCGATCGCTGTAGCACACATCACTAGGGTTAACTGCCGCGGTAAACACGTCGGGTTTTGTTTTCTTCCTGCAGATGAGGAAGCGCCTGTGAAGAGAGATCGCGGCTGCAGTGTCACCATGCCACGAGTTTGCAACATGGATCTAATGATATCCATCTTAGGTATGTGCGCGAGTCTCGTCTCTCTCTCTCTCTCTCTCTCTCTCTCTCTCTCTCTCTCTCTCTCTCTCTCATGTTTAACTTGTCTGATGTTGAGGAACGAGGATGCTGACCAAAGTCCACCTGCAACGTTGAGGAAAACCGGGAAGAAGGTCGTCCGGTGAACGCTTCACTCGCTGCAGCACCTGACTCTGTCGTCTCTCCTTGGTAGATACGAGGATCCCACGGCCACCATGCGGCATTGTTGCTTCTTACGGTGGCATGACAGCACCGCAGGGGATCCACAAATAGATTGGTGGGCAGCGCTGACACATGCGCACACGCATGAGATCTGTGACACGTACTGTTCTGGTGCAGGAAAAGAGCAAGAGAGAGAGAGAGAGAGCACCGAGATCCTCGTGCCCCAGGTTGTGTGTAGCCTTTGGTCGTGACTCAAGTCAGGACATCAAGCATCGTCGAATCGTAGTATGGAGGCCTACCAGTACGATACTACTGGTAGATAACAGCATGTACGTACACGTTACAGTAACTAACGTGTACCGAACGCTATACATACGGTAAGATGCGTTCATGCGCATGCACAGGAGGTCGTACGTGACACGCAAGCAACACGGTCGATACATGCACTGCGAACCCTAACTCACAGCATCCTCCTCACGTACTATTATAAGCCTGGTCTAAGAGTTAGGGGCATGGCGATGTCTAAGCTTGATAGAGATCGATAGCTTACGCCACAATCTCTACCTGCTTCTGTCCTCGCCTTCTTGTTTCCACAACAACAACAACAACAAGAGGGAAAAGAAGAGAAAATAAACGAAGAGGAAAAGATGCAGCTGTTACAGCCATCTTGGCAGAGGTTGAAGACTTCGAGCCTCATCTCTCAAGCATAGAGAATTTATAGGATGTGCTCGATCCGTGGAGGAGTACTCTTTTGGGGTGATGTCACTTAGTGCAAATTTTGAGGTCTCCCATGGTTTCATCTGTGCTCTGGTGAAACTTCAGTTTCAAAAAAGTGAAACTTGAGTACTTTTGTCTTGGGATATACTTATGAACCATTCATATAAATTAAGGAACCAAACTTACTATAATATTTCTATGAAACTTTTCCAAGATATTTCTAATAAAACTGCGACTGGAATACTAAGGTTACAAGGACTTAATAAATGCAAAACAGGTTATATACATGAAATTGGCAGGGTATATGGATCCTTCATTGACGATATGTTATTCATAGACATCAATCATATCTAATTCATAATAATGACTAATTAACGAAAGCAAAGCGAGTTAAACACTAGAAGAATGTGTTAACCAGTAGGTTCATAATCTGTAGAACCATAACAAATGAGGGAGCATATGAATATGCAACTACAGAAGACCTATAAGTATTACTATTGATCAAAGGCAATGTGTGTGTGTGTGTGTGTGTGTGTGTGTGAGAGAGAGAGAGAGAGAGAGAGAGAGGGAGAGAAATAAATCTTGTTGTGATGTCATGCCTTGATATATTTAAGATAGCAATGATACTTATGTATTGGAGGATTGATAGTTCCTGAGCTCTTGCACATTATATTGATCCCTGAGATCAGCAAGTACAGAATTCTTAGAAATAATCACCAGAAACACTTGTTACAGTATCTATCATCTCAGAATCAGTCCTATACAACAACTTTATATTTGGCCACTTACACCATTCAAGAATCATTCACTCATTTAAGAATTATAGATCACAAAATTACAGACACTGTTTCCAAAACAAAAAAATATATATGTGTATTTATAATTTTCATAAAATGGCTGCTGATGGAGCCCTAAACTTATTAGTTGTAGCTACTTACTTCCCTTTGCATGAGAGCTGATCCTCAGTGATCATCAAGATTGTTAAGGTCCTAAGTTAAGATATGGATGTGGAGATCTAGAAAATGTTATTTAATTTACTATGAACTTTCTTGATGGATTTTACATTGTAGATCTTCCCAATGCCACTTCTTATAGCTATTTTCCTATGGATTTCCCTGTCCATTTGTATCAGAAAGTTTTGTCTAGTTTATAAATCAGAGAAAAAAAAAGAAGCCTAAGAGATCCAGTGGACATAATAGCTAATCAAAATGTAACTTGCAATTGAATCAACTTGGATCAGACATGATCTGTCTTAATTATCTAGACAAAAACATATCAAGTAAGAAATGACCACCAATTCATTATACACTTAAATTAAAACTCACTTGAATATGACTACTTCTTTAGAGACTTCAATATCTACATATAAAGAAAAGCTGCATTGTTATATCAGGATCTAATTTTGACCCTCAAAACATCATTTCAGCAAATATATTTGTCACACCACTCCTTCCACAGAAATGTTTTGCATCTAACTAATGCTTTGGATAAACAGCTGACAACATTCTGAGACCAAAATCATGAGCAATTTCACATATAGAATCCCTACATTTTTAATGATGCATATATACAGCATGGTTCAATATAGGTTGAACACATGCATCAATTTTTGCAGAGAACATCGATCATCATCGAATGAAACAAAGCACAAAGTTACTATCACTTGTAGTTAGATTTCAGTCTCCATTGTACTGAATGGATTGCAAAGATAACAGTGAAACAAAATTTAAATTGGTGATCACAATGGTGGCCTGGTAATGATGGTACTAACAGCAACAATGATGATAAAATCAATTAAGAAACAGAAACAGAAACAAATGGATGCTTTAGATTACAATAACCTAAATCATGCTCAGATATCGTTTATGATGTAGGGTTTGGCCATCATGCATGACATGTAGGACCTCAAATTCAGTGGTTGATCATGGACAAATTGTCCTTTAGTTATCATCCTATTCTTTAATGAAAATATTGCACAGTAGACACCAACCTAACATTCTTTTCTTGGCCAGGCAAGAATCTTTTAGATGACAGAACAATTATGAACCACATAAGAAGAACTTGGCAAGCAAATTCAAGCAATCTATGCTATCAACATGTTCAATGTTTCCATGATCAATGAGCACATAGTGATACTGTTTGGACACATGGCCTCTATCTCACATGGATGTTCTAAGTTGAATCTTGTGATCTTATATTTAAGTCTCTAGTAGCATAAACATGAGAACAAATGTGGCTCAGAAAGGAACCAGCATTGCAAGTTAGGGAAACTACCACCAGTGGGGAAGACAAGAATGCTGTTTAATCTTTGCAATGTGTCTAAGATCACAAAGCAAGCAAGCAAGCCATTGTTTAACTACAACCACAGGTGAGTTCCCAAAATGCCAGTCTCCACACGCATAAAACACTTTGCTTGAATGAATACTGTAACTTTTGTCTTGCATTGTTGTTACTATTTCACGTAAGGATACTAATGTGCAAAAGCACCTGTCAATTCAGTCTTCTATTCTCCTAAGAGTTTGTTTGCCATGGAAATCGATTTATTAGCTTGTGAGTACATCAATTAAGTTTCGCGAAAAACCACATTATTATTCTTTGGGGGTAAGTCATCTATTCCACCCCTAAAAAAAAAAAAAAAAAAAAAAGAGAGAAAGAGAAAGAAATGAAAAGAAAAGGCCACTATATAGCAAAGCAACAAATTGAGGAGGCCAAGATAACTGATCATGCAGAAGTCAAACAATCCTTGTGTACTGTAACATGATCTGAAAAGGTCACAGTCGACTTCATTTTTTTATATCAACAAAAAAAAAGAAAAAGAAAACACAGAGAGAGAGAGAGAGAGAGAGAGAGAGAGAGAGTGGAAATGACACATCAAGTAAATCATTAACTTTTTCTGAAGCCAGAATCTAAGTTTCACCTCAAAGCTCTCATCTCCAACCCACAGAGAGCAGCAGCAGCAGCAGCAGCAGCACTCACGTCCTTTTTCCTTGTTACTTACTGTTAATAGATAACCCTTGGCGCAGGCCAAGAGATCAGAGATCTCGAGTACAGTACCGGAGCAATGAGGTGCGGCCTCCAAGTACAGTAGTCCCTGTCTTGCCATGGTGTCAATGGCCAGACTAATAATCACACTGCTACAATTTTTCTTGGAGGAATCAAGCATATAAAACACTGCTACTTTCCCGTTGCCTTCCTCCAAAGCTCGTCCCACTCGCAATCACAGAACTGAGAGACCGAGAGCAGTGAAGGCAAAGCAATATCGCATGAAGTAGTAACATAAAGAGTAGCGATTTGTTCGAAGGTTCAATCAAAAACAGGGAAAAAAAAAAGAGGAGAGACATAAACAGAATGATACTAATAAGCTCGATGAAGAGATAACAAAAGGCTCACACTTTTGGTAGCTAATAGTCATATAGAGGGTCGAAGAGAGGAGGGCTTCAAGGCATATCTGCTAAGCTCCTCGTCGATGCCAGTGGGATGGAGTCGGTAACGGAGCTTAGGCTGCGGCGGGTGGCGGTGGAGGGTGCTGCTGATCCTGCTGTGGCTTCTTGCGCTTCTTCTTCTCGTAGCTGACGCCGCGGGCCTTCGACTGGATCTCGCGGACTTCACGGAGGTAGAGGCGGACGGCGCGAGCGCCGAAGGGGTTGGACTCGGGTTTGCCCCCGTTCTCTTCGTAGGCGGCACGAAGGCGGCCGATGAGGGCGTCGAGGCTGCCCCAGGCTTGGCGAAGAGGGCACGGGCAGGGAGCCGGAGGGTTGGGGTGGCCGAAGAAGGGGCACATCTGGGTGTGCACCTTGGTCTTGCCGAACTGATCGAGGTAGCGGAGGAACTCCAGCACATGGGCGCCGCTGCACCGCGCGAGCGAGAGAGGGGGTCGGTGGTTTTTGAGGTACTGCCCGAAGGTGTTCCAGTCGCGGCGCTTCTGTGATTCGTACCTACTCAACGACGGGGAGGAGGAGGTGGTGGAGGAAGAGGAGGAGGAGGGTGCTGCGCCAGGGGTGGCGGTTGAGAAAGATGCGAAGCAGTGGGGGCTGTTACTGGGGCCGCCAACACCGCCGCCGCTGTGGTCGGAGCGGGGGCTGTCTGGGTTGGGTATCAAGTCCATGGAAGATAGATCAAATGATCTCCCTCTCTCTCTCTGTTCTTCTTTTTCTTCTTCTTCTTCCACTTGCTGTTACTCCTCGTTACTTGTTGTGCCTACACAAAAGGTTAGATGCTTTCAAGAGTCGAACTCTGACGATGATGATGATCAACCGATGAGGAGGTTTGTGCAGATCCACAATGCTCTTCCCTTCTTGAATTGGCTTATACTCATGCTGTTTTCTTTGGCTGGCGTCGACAACGTTTCCACAAAGCCATGTTGGAGTCCCTAAGGGTAGAGAGAGAGAGAGAGAGCCAGATATATAGAGAGAGAGAGAGAGATGCAGCTGAGTTTAAGAATGGAATTTTTACCTTTAGGGCTGCGGCTGATCTGTTGTCAGAAGCGAGGAAGGATTGGAACACTCAACAAGCTGTGGTCCTGACAGATACTAAGTAGATCACAGATTAGCATGAAAGAGAAGGAGAGGGTAAGGAGAGATTGGGAGGGGGCGATCACAAGAGAGAGGTGGGAAGCCTCCTGAAGGAGGAGGTCACCTCCCGGGGATGATGGGTGTAAAGATTCTGGAAGAGAGAGAGAGAGAGAGGGCTTGAAGGATTACATGCTTGTGAGCGCGGAGAGAAAGTCCAGCAGTTGCAGAGATGTTTGGTCTAAAAGGGGGAGGATGATACTGGCTTCCTGGGAAAAGAAAGCGTTGTAGAGAGAGAGGGAGAGAGAGAGAGAGAGAGGGAGAGAGAAGCACAGGGTTCTTTTTGGTGGATGATGGAGAGACATGTTGACAGTGGGATGAAAGGTGATGTGACAGGATAAAAGATTAACTTGGGTGCAGGGTCACAATATACCACCACACGCAGATGCTTGTAATTTCCTATAATAAACATGTTTTATTACTTCATATTATCAAATTGTGTGTGATAAATCAATTTCCCAAAAAATAATTGCGAGCTTCTTATTTTTATAATTTCTTAACTGAAATTATCTCCACTCATTTTTCATTTGTTCTCCCATAAACCGATCCCAATTTAATTATGATTTTTTTACACCATATTATTTTTATTTTTAATAATATTCAAAAAATACTATAGTTATAGTATTTTATATTCAGTTATAGTATTTTCTGTTATTGCTAAAAAGAAAAATGCTATATTATAATATTTTTATACAATGCTAATGTTATTAAAAAAAAATACTATAACATAGTATTAAAAAAAATATTGTTATTTAATATTTTTATATTACTAAACAAAATACTGTAACATAGCATCAAAAAATATTATAACTAAACCGGATTCATCATATAGATTGATCCAAAGGATATAATAAAAAAAAAAGATATTTTAGATATCAAACAAAAAAAGAAATCTAAAAAGAAAAAGCTTCCTCGAAAGAAATCAAAAAAACGAGAAGGTTTTTTTAAATCTTGGATTAGTAAGTAAATAGAAAATACTTGAAAGAAAGCACAACAAAATTTCTCCATCGTCAACCCTAAAAACTTATTACAAAGAATCTGTGTGAGAAAAAGAGACGTGAGTGAGTGCAGGCATCATCATGTTGGCCTACCACCATCCATGGAAATAATTAGTGCTCCCGAGCGACCAAGTCTTGTGCTGGTCGTGACGATGAACAGGATATTCCCCAACAACAGTGTCAAGAACTTTAACGACACTTAGCACTCCTTATCTGCTGCACCTATGATTCAGGCATCAGATATAGAGAGAGATTGATTAGAGATGCATTGCGAGTTATAATGATCAAGTTGCACCATTAATTCCATTGCTCACTTGCACTCATAGAAGAATAGTGTAACCCACTGCAATTATCTTAATGCCTGCTTATGGGCTGTTTTGATTGCAGATGAATCGATCTACTTCATTTCTTACTATTCAATTTTTTTATCGGTTAATCTAGCTGATGTTTTTTAATATATATATATATATATATGATTATAATATATTATAGATAGATAGACAGAGAGTACCCATATTTAATTTTTTTTTTCTTATATATATATGTGTTGGATCCATAATTCCACCAATTTTACCTGATTAAATTGCCTGTCTATTTAGCATTCTATGCACGTCAACTATTTCAACAAACACATTGATGAGGATGCTATTTAGATAGATGTATGCATTGGTAATTTAATTTATGTTGTTTGTGTGTGTGTGTGTGTGTGTGTGTGAGAGAGAGAGAGAGAGAGAGAGAGAGGGATACATCTTTCTATTATTCTTTGTTCCTTGCATTATATGTCAACACCAGCCATCTCTACCTAATTAATTTGAACATTGTACTAAGTTTAACAGAATAATATATAAAATCATATTTTTATATTATAAAATATAAAACTTTCTTAAAATCATGATTTGTCTTATCAATCCACAATGATATATCAATCAAACTGTTAATATGATATGTATCAAATCATACACAGAATACATAAGGACATATTGATGTATCACTCATATTAAGATTGGTAGATACCATCCATATTGAATGGATGGTATATTATGATATGATGAACCTTATTTAATAGTATGATATATTTTTTTGTTTTGTTTAAGATGGTACATTGCTTTAATGAAAAAGTATAAAAGGTTGAACTCAATTGGGTAAAAAAGGATGAAGATTGAGATGTACCAAAAGAAAAGATACCCACAAGTGGCTTGCACTGTTAGATGATCTAGACAGATGAGAAACCTTAGAACTGTGAGATAAAGAGAGCTTGCACACCATGGGAAATCATGGTAGAAATACCATGGCAATGTTAAAAGAGAGTTTGCACACCATAGAAAAGGTCAATAGGGCATACACCTCAATAATCAACAAAACATTAGGAGTTCAAGAAGAATAAATGGCCAATTTTGCTCCATTGATTATAATAATGTCAGGGAAACTAATGATGGCTGTTTTTTTTTTTTTTCCTCCTTTTGATTGTAAATATATTGCAGAGTAAAATGGATGGCATCTCTCTGGGTCTTTTTATGATTGTTAAAATAATAAAACTTTCCTTAATTTGATCTGACTTTTGTGTTATTATTTTGAATCCCCCAACATAAACACTACTGAGCAATTAGATTGGATATGGATCATCAATAACATATGAATCTTGGGTTTAGACAAGACAAGAATGAATTGACTTTGGGAACTGCCACCAGAAAGATTGAACCATACATACATACATACAGCACTTGCTCATATAGACTTGTTCTATTTTCCTGGTAGAAACTTATGGTGTATTTATTGTACAAACACAGCTAGCGCATGCATAATTGGCATTATAGTATATAGCCTTACTTGGATTTTGTGAGCCATTTGTACAATCTTGATAAGGGTTTATCTGCAGGCCTGCTCATTCCTGAAGACAGCAGACATTTCTTTTCCACCCCAAAATCTTGCAGGTTCTGCTTCCATCAAAGTAGTCATTTTTAAATCTGGTAACAAAACCAAGGTGAACAATTAGTAATCCCATAGTACTAGGAAAACAATCACACAATTATTTTATTCTGACCAATGTGTCTGTTTCTCTCTTTATACTGCCTGCAAAGATGCCTCTTTCACAACCCTCCTCTCTTCCTTTCTTATCGATTTCCACATACATCTCAGAATATTTCAGAATGTAACTGGTAAGAAAGATCTAGCATTAGTCATTATCAATTCAAGACCCAATGAAGAATGTGAAACTTCTGATAGCTTTGAGATACAAAAAAATTTAAGAAAGTACAAGCTCCTGCACCTAAGTCTAGGATTCTAATGACCGACGACAAGCTCTTAATGCCTCTCGGAGAAAACAGAAGGAACATTTTGTCAACTCGCCTCCCGTATAAAATGGTAGGCAGCGAGGCATCAGAGGTGACCAAGCCCAGTTTTCCTTGATGAACATCTTTTTTATATAGAGAAAAGCAGGGTTTGGTACACTTCCATGCATCAACAATCCCAGTTTTCTTTGATGAACATCTTCTTTTCAGAGAAAAACAGGGTTTAGTACACTTCCATGCCTCAAAGTACTCAAATATTGAGATGATGATGCAAAAGAGCTCATAAAGAGGGAATTTACCAGAGTCCTGGACGAGGATCTTGCTCAGAAAGCATTAACACTGTCATGAGAAATGTGAAGAACCATTGAAACACCCAATAAGGCAGATATTTGGAACTGAAAAAAGAAAAGTATTACTACATTAAAACAACATCAGTATACAATTGTATCTAGCTCTTGTTGACGTACTATGATCAAACTAAAAAAATATCATTAAAACGGAGTGCACGTGTCAAGTACACGAAAGTGAGAATGGTTCCAAGCTAGACACTATTCGTCGAGAAGCATATATATTTTTTAAATAAAGTGGAACATGCAACTGAGAATGGTTCCAAAACTGAATCAAAATTTGTTTAGTACCATAACGGCCGTTCAGTGGCCTACCATCAATAACTCTGAAGCTATTATCTTTCATTTTTCATTCATATATCTTTAAAAATTCAGAATAATCAACCAATTTTAACACTTACGTGATCCATAATAGAGATGAATCAGTCACAAAACCAAGCACTACAGCATAAAGATATAGAATGCTCAACATCGTTTGGTGTCACCTAAGCAAGCAATGACATTAAGGTCAATTCCTAAATTTTTCACCGAACAAATTATAGGTAATAAATGTTTCATAAAGATAGTTTTCATCACAAGGTTCAAAATGTCAAGAAATGTTCATTGGGGTGTGGTTAACTCTCTGCTTCCTTAAGCACTAGCAGACTGCAAGCATTATAAATCTTGTTGATGTACTCTACCTAAATTTTACTGGCTATGCCTAGTTAAACTTCTTATTTAGATCTTTCTTGCAAAATGGATTTACTAATGTAAATAAAATGCCAAAACTAGATTTGCAAAATGGATTTACTATGTAAAGAAACCTCAAAACTATGTGATGCCAATTACAAATGGTTTGTACTATCTAAAGAACTAGTGACAACCAAGTCATTAACTTGGATGATTGCATATCTAGAAACATGATTTACACCAACCTAATCACCAAATAAAAATTTCTGCACTTTAAGCATTATATACCATACCCATTTATTGCAACCACCTGAATCAGAACACCCAGAATAGCAATCAGAAAAAGAGTAATGTGACTGATAAAACATTACAAGGTTATATATAATTATATATATATGATCGGAAAAAAACCTTGCACGCTGGATTTTAACCTGCATATCAACCTTCTAGGCTGTCCTAAATCATACAGATTTAGGCAAGAAGGGATCAAGTATAGCTGAGTCAGTTGACAGATAGAAGGGACTACCATCTCAGTGGTAGATGAAAGCTCATGCAACAAAATAATGAACCAAATATATTACCCTATTCATGAGGATATATATAATAAAAAAAAAGTAGAAAAGGCAATTTCTATAGAAGCAATATTCATCTAGTAGACAAATACATGACAACAATTCTCTACCATAAAAAGGTTGTCATCATTCTTGGAAAGGCAACTAATCATACAGTGATTTGTTCCCCATCAAGTCAGTCACATGCAAAATATTGAGGATGGTCCCCTTGCTAATGTAGTAGTAGCAAAAGGTCCAAACTGCATTGTCAAGACTGAAGTTGTTTGATTGATCACAGAAGTGATAGCACAGAATCATGGGAGTTTCACAATAACAGTTACCGGTACTGTAAGTCTGATCAGCATAAACTACAGATTTATAATATAAATGCAATATTCGCTTCTAGTCCTTGGAAACTGAGGATTTCAATTATCATGTCTTCTAGTTTGGCTGTCTACTGATGTCAAATCTCAAAATATTACAACATATGAGGAAATTAATGTTTATTATCTGATACTGATGTGGAGTAGAAACCCTATTTTTGAAATCACATACCGAAAAGATTTAGAAAATGAATAAATGCAATGAAAGTTCCTCAAACCAGGATCTCCACTTTTAGGGAAAATTAACTATTCCAAAATTCATTTCATATAGAGGACTGTTCTATGAATCTACATTGGAAAAATAGCTTCATGTGTTGTTAAAATACATCAGTCTACAAGTCAATATCACATGTTATGCAGTTTCTTTTCTTTCAAAAGCAACAGAGCACATGAAAATCTGAGAACAAAAGTTTGATATTACCTATATGTGAAAAGAAAATATTATACATTTGTTTATCTAAGTAATTTACTTTATATAAATAAACCAATAACAGGAGTAAGAAGTTTGAGATGAGTCACAGATCTGGCCTACAATGTACCATTTTGATCTGTATATCCTATAACCTCCAACCATATATGCTGTCCAGAACATCAAGAAAGTTTTGTCATGGGAAAAGTAAGAAAAGTCCAGCAACAGTGAAAAGGTAAAACTCACTGGCAAGTTGGCCGACAAGCTAGCATGTGAACTAATTTGCCCATTAACTGCAACAATCTTATCAAGAAGAATGAGCAAAGACTTAATCTTAGATAATGATCTCACTAGTTAATTGATCTTATTTCCTATAACCAACCTTAAGTCGGATTAGATTGGCTTAAATGGGTCAATGAAAAACTATGTTAGGATATTTTATTGGCAAGTTGTTTTGGATAATTGTCACCACTTAGCAACATTAATTTTTGGAAAGCCAGTCCTACATTTAGGTTAATAGGCTTGTAGAAGTTGTTGGCTCAAGTCACTGTATTATGGATCTATTATCTAAGTTCTTCAGAGATATGAGGAAACTAATATATATTGCATTATAGGCTAATCTGTTGGTAATGACTAATCTGTTGTCTCGCCACATCATCATAAATGTGTTCAACTATTCATTGTTAAGCATAGGTATGAGTCATGTGTGGCAAACAAGCATGAATCTAGAAACACATCAGCCAAGCCAAAAATGATATTGTATTTACAAATCAAAATATACTAGATACTTTAAAATAAACCACTAAAATGCATGCTCAGCCAAATTGAAGCTCTAAGTTTGCAAGCCATCTCCACTACTGGGGGCAAAATATAGGCTATTTAAATGGTTCCATATCAATCACCTAATGTTGATGCTTAGTCAGCACATTGACAATTATGACATCTAAAATGGTGCACAGTCAAGTCTTGGTTAGTAATCAGTTGTGCCCTTCTGATCTTAGCACATGCTCAACATGGTAATCATTGGAGGGAAGTCCTTGTGATCTCATTTGTCCACATAGCAACGTTCAACTTGGGTTGAACCTCCCTCCTCAATCCAATTCTCCTAGTAGATCTTGCTTATAGAGTAGGCAGGGTAGATAAGCTTTAAATCCTCACATTTTACATTTATTCACTATCCTCTTTCACCGTCTTGTCACGAACTTAGTTGGTTTTGCCTAAGTCGTGTGGCACCCTTGCGTGTCCATCCGCAAAGGTCAGCCTCCTCGAAACCTCCTATGGTCCCTTAAGGACCTGCAAAAGAGAAGACGGATTAGAGAAAACGTTTCAATCAGGATCCACAAGCAACCATTTCAGCAAACACTTTATAGTCAATGCAAGTTACAAATATAGACTTTGCAAGCTCTGAACGGTCGCATAACAAAGGGTCCAAAACAGTTTATTATAGACTGAAATCCCCACAAGTGCCCACATGATACAACCTTTATTTACAAGTCGAAAACAACCGTAAAAGCTAATTAAACTATGATTGCCAAGCCTACTGCTAGCTTGCTACATACTGTGAAAGCATGAATAAAAATTGAAAGACATGGACATACATGAGCATTACATCGAACACCTTATTTATATCTTTATCCGTGACAATCTAATCGACAACTTCTCTTTTTAAGACGTTGGGAATCTAAATTAACAATCAAAGGAGACCACACCTATTATGCAATCTAGACAAATTTGTCTATAACGTCTACTACCATATGAGTACTTTTGAAAAAATGTACTACCACCACCACAACAAAGATGGTCTTTAATATAAATGTAAAAAATTTTGCACTCTAGCCCTAGAAAATCTACATCGGAAACTTGTAGGTCATGGTTAACATCTGATCTGTAGTAGGTGAGCTTTCAGTTTGTCCTATTAATAGTTTTGTTTATGCTACAGGTAGAAAAACACACAAGGCAGTAGAACCATAGGATGAATAGATTACTGTCCATATTACTAAAAGGACTACTGTGTGTTGTATATGTATAGAAGATGACATGGCTGTATGTTTTACTGTCCATATTACTAAAAGGACACCTGAATGGACTATTATGAACAACCAAATAAAATCTGGAATAGGAACCTATTATTTGGTACCCCAATAAAATCTGAAATAGGAATCTATTGTTTGGTACAAATATGAAGAAACTTTTGGTCATGAATAGAATACAGAGAATCTTGAGATAAATATATGGCCAAACAAGACTATAAATAATTTATAAAAAAACCGAAAGAGGGTTAATTCGTATTGAAAGGACAAAGAACAAAGAACTAATATACTCGCATTTCAGATGATAAGAACACTTCCCAGGGGTAGATTTGGAAAAACAACAACAAAGATACAGCTTTAAAAGCTAATAGCGGCGGAAAAATACAAACATGCACTCATTTTGATGAATTTGACAGTTGTGGACAATATAAACAACTAGCTAATGAGCTAAACCATAAAATGCAGCCACGTAAGAAGAGGAGCATACTGAATACAAATAATGTTATTAAAGTACTCCTCTCCAATTCATTAGTAATCTAGTTTATTAGACGTGGGTCAGCATCTTGGAACTTAGCGTCAGATAACCAGCCATTACTAAAAACAAACCATGATGGCAAGCTCATTAAGAAAAATCATGTCATAGAAAAGAAGAAAGGAACTTCTCATCTTCCATAGCAAACAAAAGTTGCCTGAACCTATCTACGTTAGATTATAAACAGTTCGTACAAGAACATAAATAGATTACTAAAATCACTTCTATGAAGGTTGCATAATGCTGCTTAAGATAGATGCAAAATTTGTTAGTTCAATCCAGCAATTAAGGAAGGTATAAGTGTGAGATATTAAGAAGGCAGATAAAATACAACAATATGTATAAACCTGTCATTATTACAAATTTAGTACAACTATGTATACCTAAGGATGTTTCTTTTCATTATACATATACAAAGAGAGAGTCAATTTATGCAACCATATGACATAAGAAGAAATTTTTTTTCCATGAACCAAACTTTATAATAAAAAAATTTATCACTCAAAAATAAGATTATTTCTATTTATTCCATTTTCCATTGCTTCCCATTTACACTGTTGAAATAACGTGTATGAAAAATATAACTTATGAAGAGATGCATGGCATGTCAATTTCATAGCAGTAAATAATAAATTAAGAGTGAGTGGCATATTTATAATTCAGCAACATGTTAAAATTAGCTAATACCAGAATCTTTTTTACTTTGAAGGGGAATAAAATACTTCAAAACTATCCACATTCTGATGGTAGGATCTACTCTGATGAAAGTTTTGAATTATGAGATCCATATAAATTGAAACCAAATCAATCTAGGATAGATGAAGGATGAAATAGGAAAAACCCAACTTGAGCACAAGGATCAAATTTAAAGCCACCAAGAGAGGGGGGAAAAAAAGAACAAACTTCAACTTTCAAATGTAAGAAACTCGTACAATATTATTTATCTTCTTGGGGGATTCAGAAAAAGAACTTCAAGAAAAACTTGAAACTTACTATATAATCCGCTAAAATTAAGAAGGAAAACAAGAACTCAGAAGTTTAATCTGGAAAAGAAAGAAAAATAAAAATAATATAGATGAGCCATTTCGACTAATTTTGATTACTATCTGCACCGCTGACTCATTGAGCAAGAATGGCAAGAAAGCTGCAGAATCGTAAATCTTCCGAACAAAACCTTAAGGAGATCATCCCATGCCGTCTGGCACAGGAGCCAGGAGGTTCTTGTTCTCCTCGGAACATAGACGAAGAACAAATGATTAACGAATTAGATACGAGAACCTACGGTAAAAACAAGAAGGGGAAAGAAAAAAAAAGGAAAATCTCACCTCTCACCCAAGGATCAAGAGGCTCATTCAGCACCCGAATTACCTATATCAAGACCTTGCGCTTCGTCTCCAGCAGTCATCTCAAGGAAGAGGCTTCTGTGCTCCAGAGAACACCGAATCCGAATAAAAGCCACCTCTTTTACACGATAAACCCCAGAATCAAACAAGCCGGCTTCTGTGCTCGAATCAGGCTTCCGGTGATCCAAACTTCTTTCTCGGGATTTCCAACCGTTGTTTTCTGTACGTATACTTTATTACTAGACAGACATAAAGAGAAGTTCGACCAACAAAACGAAATCCTCTCCGTCATAGGAAATTATTTTTTTTTTAAAAAAATCATTCTACAATATATATGTACCTGACAATTTAAAAAAAAATGATCAAATGAGTGAAAATGTAACATATATTTTTTTCTTTTAACGGATTTTGATGAAGAAATGAATAAGGACTTGAAATTAAATTCACATAATTCACCAAAATTAAGAAGGAAAACGCGAAAATGGAAATTTTCTAGCCAAAAGAAGAGAAATAAAACTGAAAAAAATTGGTTGCAGGCCGCAAAAAAGAGAGGTACCCGTATCGTTATGAACACACTGACCTAAATAACTCAAACCATGTTCTTCTCCTGTTGACATGATTAGCAAGTGTTTTAAGGTCTCTCGATCTCTGTGAACATTGATCCACTAAGCATTTTATTTTTTGCAGGTAAAGTATGATCAACATACTACTACTACATCATGAATCACTTGAACAAGGCCTTGTCACAAATGTGTTCAGTTCAACCGTATCCACCTGTCAGCTCAGGAGCATACATATATATACCTTTCAGACTCACCTTTCATCGCATCCCTCTGTAAGTTTCCTCACAGTACTTTAACCGAAATCCACATGAACCACAAATAGGAAACGCATCCTTAGATATCGAAGCTGCAAGGAGTCTCAAGTCGCAAACTCTACATGTCAAGCACCCAAGTGCACAAATATACCCCCTTGAAAAATTGAACATATACATGTACAAGGCTTGGCATCCACTTCTTTTTGGCTTTAACAAAAACAGGTGTCCTGTGGCAACCTCCATGTGTTTTGCATGAACCTTGGAGTGCCTCTTGAGATACAAAAATAGCAGTGCAGTGGAGGCCCTGCAAGCCTAGTCATCGGTAGTATGAAGCCATGATGTACAGGGTTATTGATGTCGCCAGTGTAACAAGCAGCTCCTGCCAATTACAAATGTAACAGTTGTTAGGCGCATGGCATCAGCAGGCCGTACAACATGCACGATAATCAAGGATGAAGATAAACCATCTACACATGTTTAGGATGCGTTATGATCAAGCAAGCACTAAGAACTAGGAAGTTTTCCACCTCAGATCGTGCAAAGGTACATTAAAGAATATTATATATGGGAAGAATTGGAACGGTTGTATCAAATAGTGTAGCATGGGTATAGAATAAAATATTAAGCTGGTAATAATGCAAATCATTGTTGCCAGCCATGTCTTTTAAATCTCAGACACTAGTAGTACTTTTTCTATACAAATTGGAGTGCAATAAAACATTTGTACAGAAAATCCAGCTAGGCGCCTATTATTCCTTGTTCTTGTCCTTCAATAACAAATCCAAAACCAGGACAATGATGCAATATACCACTGACCCACTATAAGGTGACAAATAGATGCTTTAGTTAATACCCCTACATGAATGACTCAAGCAGAACCAATCTATTCAATAAATGAATGAAATCATACTCATTGTCATACTTGGTAGTTTTGTGTTCATGATCCATTAAGAGTTAAGACATTACAAAAGTAGGATTGCACTCAATTTGGTATCCGTGCAGTATAAACTCCTCTAATTGATGACCACACTAGAAATATGGTGTAGAACAATACCTGGTTATTGTAAAGAAATAAAGGAATGGCACGGCCAAAAAACTCAATGAGGTTGAGGAGTCCAGTGTAGCCCTGTGACAGTATTGAGCAGCCAAAGGATAAGTAATGGATGAAACCCAGACAATGTATTTAAGAGAAAAGCCACTTGTATCGAATCTATTTTTTCTTAATATGCATACCAAGGATGAAACAGCAATACATCCAAAAACCAATGCAAGGGATCGAAGTATCCTCTTTCCCATGCGTAGTCCCTTACCTTCATCTTCACCATATTCCTGCAACCCAGAGCAAGTACATGACTGAATTTAAATAGGTTTCTTATACCTCTTTACTTTGAATGAGTCGCTCTAGCATATAGATCTTAATGTTAAATTTGGCAAATGTAACCAAAACAGAAAGAGAAATCAAAATGTTCCACATCAAATAATTATTGCATGAAGAAGTTTCTAGAGAAGATAAAAAAATCATTAGCAAGTTGTATGGGCATCTAGAGTGGTTATAAATAAACTATAGAAGCAGTCTTGTACACTGATCAATGAGTATTAACCAAGGATTGACATACCGGTCCGTACCGGTGTGCCGACATTTTGTTGGTACCAGCATGGTACCGGTACCAGGGCGGTACACACAGTGCATATCACCCGATATATAAAAAATATTATAATATTTTTATAATATAATATTATAGTATATAATATTAAAATATATTTAAAAAATAAAAAAGGGCGACGTCGCCTCGAACTCTCTCCCGCGTGGGGAGAAAAAAACCCGTGGGCTATGGCGCTAGGGCAACGCGGGCGGCGACGGCGTTAGGGTAGCGCAGGCGGTGACGGCGCTAGGGCAGCGCGGGCAGCGACGCCTTGGGGGCGACCCCTGGGCGGAGTCGCTGCTAGGGCGGTGCGAGGTACTTCTCCTCCACCTCTTCTTCTTATTCTTTTCCTCTTCTTCTTCTTTCCTTTTTCTTCCTCAATCGACCACCGACGGTCGATTTCTCCTTAAATCGACCACCGACAGTTGATTTCTCCTTAAATCGACCGCAGACGACGGAAATCGACCATCAACGGCGGAAATCAACCGCCGACGGCCGATCTTAGCGGTACCGCCCGGTAGCGGCCGGTCCATGTACCGGTCAGCTGCCGGACCGGTATGTACCAGGCGGTACGGGTCTTACCGCTTGGTAAGGAAAACCTTGGTATTAACTAACAAACCAACATAACATGCTCAAGATACTGATAGCTTGAGCACTCAACCTCAGTTGTTCCTCATTAAGACAGACCACATAAGTATGACTTACATCTAGAGTAGGTGATACTGCAGGCTCAAATGCTTTTAGCTTCTCAAATATTCGATAGAAAAAAATGAAAGCTAAAAACTGCAAAGGCTTCCATTCCGCATTCTGTTGGATTAGTACCCAGAGGCTCTGCAAAATCAAAAGGGAAAAAATATTAAAATAACAAAAAAAGAGAACCTTTCACTAGTATATAGACAAGCCTGTGATCATCTTCATCAATGACATAGTAGTATACTTCAAAAGCCAGGTAGAACGTGAGCAATGTTGTGACAGAGAAACTTTATACGAAGTTAAACGAATGTAGATTTTGGTCAACTTATGATTCTCGACTGTGCAAGCATTTCTATAAATCCTCAGAAAATGAAAGCAGTGGTGACATAAAGGTAACCTAATAATTCTGTTAGTTCCAAGATCATGAGTTTTCTCGGACTTGGGGACTATTATGAAAGATTCGATAATTGTAATAAACAAAACTAAGAAATATACACTTTCTATAATCATTTATGGTCTAGAAAATTCATGACAAACGATGATTTGAAAAAGAAAAAACATATCATACAGAACCACGAGAAAGCATGGAAGGAAGATGAAGCATCCTACCTATTTTCTCCTCAATGATGTATCTCCTCTCTTTTCTCCATTAGGTACACCCTGCTATCTCCTTTGCCCAAAACATTCAACCAGATAATGAAAGAGAATGCAACATTTCTTTTTTGATTTACAAAAGTTCCCTAAAATCTTAATTGAACCATGACCTAAATCCTGTTACCACTCACTTAAACCCTGGTACAATTGAACCTATTATTTAAATTCAAATTTCTTTGTTCAAATTTAAATTTCAAAAAATGAAATTTCTAATCGTACCATTAAAAATTAAACAAATAAAGTATCAAAAGAAAATAACATAATCATAACACTGATGCACTCAGTCAAGTTTTACGTTGACAGCAACACATCAATTGGCTAGTGTTGCTTTTCAGTAAGATGCTGATACTGTCGGTAAGTTGTAATGGAAAGAAGACCAAAATGGTTGGACAAACTTGTGGGGGGGCATTAAATGCACTAAACAAGCTTCAGAAATTATGATGTCTGACAAAGACATTCTATGTTAATTATGTCTTTATAGAATGAAATGTTGACAAGCCCACCTGATCTCTTATGGATGGATATGTCTATAATAGACTTAAAAAATACTAGTTTGCACTTATCATGGAAACAGCAATCTTGTATTCCAAGGACACAACAACAAACTATTCAAAAGAAATCAACTTCAAGAAACACTTGGATCTTACAAAGACTGCAGATAGAGCCATATTAATGCGCATATCCTTCACACTAGACTTGGAATACCTACAATGAGATAGAAGCAGACTAGATATGAACATCATCAAACATTAAAAGTGTCCATTTAGTTATCACACAAAAGAAATATTATAAGGATGTTATGCCATTGTACACTAATACACACAAAAAAAAAAAAAACATATTCTAGATCAGAGGATGTCAACTATGCATCAGCAAGTTGGATATATACAAGTAAAAGAACCACTAATATTCTATTATTTATCAATTTAGTCATTACTACTAGTTCATAATAAATTTAAATGTATAACCTGATATCTAATGACATCTGGATAATATCAATAAAATTATAACTCATACGCCATTAACATCGTTTGTAAGAATTAGCAATGCTCTGGTTTGAAACTCACCTTCACCAAATTACCCTTTCCTAACCCTTATACCCACATTTTCAAGAAGGTGCCAGTTTGCTTAGCTGATAAAGATTGTCAATTCATTGCAAGGCCCTGATCAAATCTCATCTTTATCACATACCATTCAGACAAAAAAAAGGAAAAAAAAACGAGGAAAAGAGAAAAGGAACATTTGCCAGATAAGCCTTCCCTCCTCGACTACACAAGATAGAGGCTCAAATCCTTATGAGGCTACTCTGTCTGCCCTAGAGAGAGTATTAAAACATCTCAAGTAGTACTGCACATCCCACATCACCCCAGTCTCACCAATTTTGACCTACCAAATACTTGTATGAGTCAGCATATGTCCTTCCAAGTTTGAACCATTTAAACATCAGTAGAGTATGCCTGTCATGTATAAATTCAGCATCCATTATGACCACAATTCAGATTAATGTTAGAAGACACTGAAAAGATTGCAACTATCAGTGACCTTACAAATCTTGACCTCTTTTTCAAAACAAGGGACCCAATGTTCCTTAACTTCCTAACTTCTCAAGAATTATGCATTACGCTCATCAAACAAAAATAAGAGTTTTCCCTTACAAGGAGTTTTCCTATTTAATAATATACCTTCTCAACATGGTATTTTTTATCTTGTGCTGGTCAACATAATGATCCTTGCATTCGCATACCTAAATGGTTCTTCTAGTATAACAGTATAGCACTAAATCAAAAACATAAGCCCATTATTATGCACCATCCAGACGAGTACCTTGGTCCCCATGGTACTATTGGCTGCTTATCTGCATATTTGATATCCTTCGACACCTGAATTATGAATCAAGTACCAATACATATGAATTTAAGGTAAAGATATCAACTAAAACAAAATCAAAATAAGTTTGCTGCAAAATTCATCCAAGAAATCATCAAATCAGAAAAGAAAGTGGGCACACAAAACCATGCATCCATCGGTAATCGTACTGAAAGAGTTATTTAAATATCACAACTAGAAAATAAATATATTAAAATAGTCCAATTTGCAACACATACATGATGTAATTTAGCCCACAACGAGAACTCTCCTCAAACAATGTGCAAGATATTCTCAACATGCTCTACAAGCTGAATCCAATTTGTCACATAGACATCCAAAATCTTGCAATGCTAGGTTCAACCAAAATTTGCTACTTTAAATTGTTCCCAAAGAATTGGATATCTTCCCATATTGTCATGTAACCATATCTACATTCAAGCCCATAAACAAATCATCAGCATCGACAAATCAGTGGAATATGGCATTATCATAACCTCCTCATATTGATAAAACTAAATCATCGAACATGAAGCAAACTCAAGTCAGCAGAATTATGGCAATGGTTTTAGACTAGGATACAGAATGATGTTGACGATATGTATCAAGTAATAATGCACTTATGAAAAATCATTGCAGTCAAAGAAAATGCTCCCATATTATTCGTAGTTGCTTCTAAAATTGTTGCAGGTAGAAAAATGAAGAGGCATTATAAAGGAGTACGACCTTAAAAGACCCAAATGCCAAACCTTTCTTCCTACTCTGCAGCTGTGACATCATGATTCTGTCATATGCCTTCTCTAGCTGAAACACGACAGAGAAACCTATCATTACCAGTAAAAATAAACAGCCAATGTATAGTTAGCAAATGACTAAAAGCAATCAGATGCAGGTCAGCAGGCTAAAAGTTTCTTGTTTCTGTAATACAAATTAAACTAGTTGTCCATAACCTTAACCTACTTTGGCAAGGTATGCTTCATCTCCCCTACGCTCTGCATCCTTACGCTTTCTTGTATAAGCCGCCTTCACCATATCAAACCCTTCTATCGAACTAACACCAAGAACCTACTAGCCAAAACGCCAAGAAACCGTTAAAAACAGTCCCCTTGCTTGAAATGTCAGATCCAGAGAATGTGCGTTACCCCATATGGATTTTCATCGCCACTATCATATGGGCTCCCGGCAGCGGACGAAACCATACATACTATCCGGAATTGACTCGATGGCTTTCTAAAGAACCTGCCAGAACGCCAAAGAATCACAACCCAGGTAGCCAAAAAAGAATCCAAGAAGCTCAAGAATCATTTGGTAGAACACACACCAAATTCAATAACTGAAACTTCGGCCGGGACATCGAAATAACATCAATTAATCGCACAGAGAAGCGTCGGATGACAAGGGGGAACAAAAATTATTGCAGAGGGTTTTGCGGGATTACCTAGCGAAGGACGAACGGAGCGGAGCCGACGGAATCAATGCGGCGCTCCTATGGCCGATGAGGTGAAGTGTGGGCCAGACGAAGACGGTCGGGGCCACGGCCGCTGCCGCCGCCATGTCTCGAAGAGGAATTGGGAATTTAGGGTTTGGGGGGGTTCTTGCACTCGGAAGGCTGCTTGAAGACGACGGCGACCATAATAACATACCCTGGGGAGAAGCCGGCATTTAGTAATCGCGCATTTATTCTTATGATAATCTATCAATCTTTTATAATTTTATAATCTTACATCCGTCATTTATTCTTTATAAAAAATATTTTTTTCTCATATAACACATCATCAATTTAAAACTTTCTCACTAAACTATAAAGTATTTTTAAATATTATTTATACTTTTTTTTGTTTTTTAACTTCTACTCTAACATTCTAATGCTATTTCTTGATATAGGTATAGCATTATTTATTTATTGTAGATCGATATGAAGTTATTCTTATTATGTTTAATTCTCGAAATCTAGTGTTATACCATATATTTACAAAATTATTGTGATAATAATTTTTTCTTCCCGCAATGTGGGATGATGAGTTAGCCCAGCAAGGTTATCCATGTGCGCAATCTCGCTTTCGTGGTCTGACGACGTGACAACTCGATATCGACCTCAGGTCGACTCCTCCGTAAGAGGTCGGTGCGTCCCTCTTGCAAAAAAACCATGGCCGAGCTATTGATACTCGGTCAAGCCCCTCCAACGATCAAATCAGGGGTGGGAAATGATTGAGTGAAATTGGTTTGACTGAGTTGTCGATCTCCCAACCAGTGGTGGTCTGGGGGTATTTATACTTGCGTAGGAGGAGGTCGTTATAAGCGGGTCACGTCATCACTATAGTACATGACACGTCAGTTTGTCACGAACTTAGTTGAATTTGCCTAAGCCGTGTGGCACCCTTACGACAAACTTGTAGACTTAGCTGGAATTGCCTAAGTCATGAGGCAACATTGGCCTAATATTCTGGACTTAGCTGCGATTACCTAAGTCATGAAACGCTGAAGCGTATTTGCCCGCAAAGGGTCAGCCCAATTGCAACCTCGTGCGGGTCCCGAAGGATATGCAAAAAGAAAAGTTGATTAATTTTAAAGACAAGCGACAAACAAGTCCCGACATCTCGCAAAGAGGGCAGCTCTTACAAGCAATTCGTCGAACACCTTGAGTGCAACAGAAAAAAAGAGAAAGAGAGCGAAACATGACTTTAGAGGACTGTAAGAATGGTCGCAAGTCCACAAACGGACGTAAAACACTTCAATATTTTTTTAGTGCTCACGCTCGACTACTATCCCGAAACCCCATCTAGTCCTGTACCACTTGGGGGGTTCCAAAGGGCTGAGATGGCTGATGTTTTATTTTGCTCAGCCAGGCCATCGTAGCACGCGAAAATAATCTAAAACTGGACAGTTTTGGGGTAGTTTTGGCCTGTTCTGGCTTCGCACAGTGAGCGATTGTTCTGCAGCTTGACAAACTATTTTTGCTCGCAGTTCCTAAGCAAAATTACACAAAACCAAGGCAAAATAGACTGTCAAACATCTGTACAAGCAACAAAAAGTGACGAACGGTTCACAGAACGAAGAGTTGTGGTTGAGCGATGACCGTTCGTGACATTCTCCCCCACTTAACTTGTCGACGCCCTCGTCGACGCTTGTTGATAGCTTTAACGCAAGCTTCTTCATGTCGTAGGGTGTCTTCTGGCTTCCAACTGGCTTCTGTCCGGGGAAGCTTTTACCACTTCACCAAGTACTCAATTTGCTCTGCTCCGTTGGGTAGCTTAGTCTTACGATCCGCTAGAATAGTCTCAACTCACTTTTCGTATGAGGCTCTGATTGGGGGTAGTCAAATTAAAATATTTCATGAGGCATCTTGCGGATCTAAATGGTAGGCTTTCAAGTTGCTTGCATGAAAGATATTATGAATTTTGAACCATGCTGGCAGTTACAACTTGTAGGAGACGTTGCTTACTCAGCTAATGATTGGGAAAGACCCTTCATACTTGTGTACCAATCCTTTGTACACTTTGTGCCTAAAGAATTGGAGTGATGCTGGTTGGAGCTTTACCAACATCAAGTCACCAACTTTAAATTCATGGGGTCACCTTCCCAAGTCTGCCAACTTCTTCATCTTTTTGGTCACCTTCTCTAAGTAGGCCCGAGCAATATCTGCATTTTGATGTCATTCTTTTGTAAAGTGATATGATGACGGACTACTCCCCATATATCCAATGACCAATGTGTGAGGAGTCGACAACTATTATCTTGTGATAATCTTGAAGGGGCTCTTGTTGGACACAGAGCTCCGCTGCAAGTTGTAGGAGAATTGGGCTATGTCCAATAGCTTCACCTAATTACGTTAGTTAGCACTCACATAGTACCGGAGATACTGTTCTAACAGTGAGTTAATTCTTTCTGTTTGACCATCCGTCTGGGGGTGGAGGCTTGTGGAGAAGTATAACTTCGATCCCAACAGCTTGAATTGCTCAGTCCAGAATCGTCCCAAGAATCGAGAATCTCGATCACTAATGATATTGTGTAGAACTCCCCAATACTTCACCACATTCTTTATTATCAACTTGGCCGCCTCTTCTGCTGAATAATGTAGGGGTGCAGCAATAAACATTGCATACTTTGAAAACTGATCGACAACTATAAGTATCGATCCAAGTCCCCCTACTACGGGCAAGCTTGATATGAAGTCTAAGGAAATGCTCTCCCATGACCTTTTTGATACCGACAGTAGCTCCAAAAGTCTCACTGGCTTTCGTTGCTCTACCTTATCTTATTGGCATGTAAGGCATGTATGAACATAATCCTCCACATATGTCCCCATCTTTGGCCAATAGAATACCCTCTCCATGAGAGCCATTATCTGATGAATGCCCTGATGTCCTGCCCAAAGGAAATCGTGACACTCCCTCAAGAGTTCATGTCTCAAGTTGTCTGCTCGCGGAACATAAATTTTATTCCCTTTAGTGTAGAGAAGTCTCTCCTGGACCCAAAATCGTCGCGTCTTACCCTCTTTGATGAGTTACTTCAAGGTTACTGCTTGAGGATCATCCCTGATCCTGAAAAGAAAGTTGGAGTGTAACTGACTTGCTTGGCCTCCGCCTTCCAACTGTATAGCATTCACCAGTTCCACTTTCCGGCTCAATCCATCGACCACGACATTTGTCTTTTTGAGCTTGTACTTCATTACCATGTCAAACTCGACCAAGAAATCCTGCCATCGTGCTTATTTCGGGGAGAGTTTCTTTTGAGTCTGAAGTAACTCAATGCGACATTATCCGTCCTTAGCATGAATGGTGCTCCCAAAAGGTAGTGTTGCCAAACTCGTAGACAGTGGACCACCGCTGTCATCTCTTTCTCATGCACTGGATATCGTCACTCGATCTCATTGAGCTTGCGACTCTCATAGGCCACTGGATGACCCTTTTGCATAAGTACTCCTCCAATAGCTAAGTCAGAAGCATTTGTATGGACTTCAAAAGGCTTCCTGTAGTTTGGTAATCTGAGTACTAGTTCCTCCAACACAACAGTCTTTAGATCTTGGAAAGTCGTTTCACACTTGTCCACTATCTCCAAGACTGCTCCTTCTTTAGTAACTCCGTCAGTGAGCTGTGCGCTTCGAATATCCATAGATGAAGCATCGATAATAGTTGATGAAACCAAGGAAGGATCTCAACTCAGGTACCTTCTTTGGTGTTTGCCATTCTGTCACAGCTTGCACCTTTGACTCATCCATCCGAATGGAACCACCGCCGATTCGATGCCTCAAGAACATAATTTATGTCTGCGCAAAGTAGCACTTCTCCCTCTTCACAAATAAGGTGTTCTCCCTGAGAACTCTGAAGATTGTTCGAAGGTGTTCAATGTGCTCCTTGAACGTCTGGTTGTAGACGATGATGTCGTTTAGGTAGACGACCATAAACTTGTCCAAATACTCTTTAAAAAGCTGATTTATCAGAGTACAAAATGTGGCCGGAGCATTGGTTAAACTGAAAGACATCACCAAAAACTCGAACGCTCCATACATGGTTACACAGGTAGTCTTCGCCTCATCACCTTCTGTAATGCGCACTTGCCAATACCCCGACCGAAGGTCGAGTTTGAAGAAATACTTGGCCTTGCCTAGTTGATCGAACAAATCCGCGATGAGTTGAACAAGATATTTGTTCTTCACCGTCACTTTGTTCAGGGCTCGATAGTCGACACATAATCAGAGGCTCCCATCTTGTTTCTTCTGAAAGAGAACTGGAGCTCCGAATGGTGCCTTTAAACCACGGATGAGACCACCGCTTAGCAGTTCATCTAACTGCTTCTTTAGTTTTGCTAACTCTGGAGGGGCCATGTGGTAGGGTGGTCTCGCTGGAGGCTTAACTCTCGGCTCCAACTCAATGTTATGATCCACACCTCTGCGTGGTGGTAGAGTCTTTAGCAACTCGAGTGGCATGATGTCTATGAACTCCTTCAGAACGTTTACCACCGCAGCAGGTTCGTGAATGGCCTCCCCGTCAAGTGGCTCCAACTTCACAACAGCCATGAAAGTTAATTCATCTTTTCGCATCACTTTCTTCAATTGTAGTGCCGATATTTGCTGTGGGTCCTTGGTTCTCCCTCGACAAACTAAAACTATGCAGGGGTCGTTGCCTCCCATTAGGCGTAAAGAGTTTAGGAATGGCATAAGTACTAACTTCGTCGCGTCCATGAACTTCATTCCAAGAATCACTTGGAAGTTGTCTAATGGCACCGCCATCATGTTTGTGCACCTGCTCCACGTTCCAATCTTGATAGGGACCTCCTTTGCTAATTCGGAGATCTGCTTGCCCTCCGAGTTCACAGCCTTCGTGCGACTTGGGTTCTTCTCCAAGACAAGTCCAAGTCGCTTTGCTTCACGATCGGCAATAAAGTTATGGGTAGCTCCGGTGTCCACCATTGCAAGGGTTGTTCAGTCATTAAGCTTGATGTCCACATACATCAGCTTGCTACTTGCTGCCTTCTGCACTTTTGTCTTTGTTCTCTCCCCCACTTGACCCTGTAATGCATTCAACAAACGCATCGCTCTCATTCGGGATCCTTGCAATTCCTCGTCGTCATTGTTGGATTCTGAACTACTTGAACTATGGGTAATGGCTTTGCCCTTGTCTGACTTGTGAGGGTGTATTGATATCGTTAATGTTGGAAAACCTCAGCGGGTGCATCAGATGCGCAGTGGAAATCAAAACCAAAATCGGTTTCCCATGCATATCAAATCATCGTGCAAAATATTGGGGTCGCGAGAAAAATACAAAAATCGATAAAACCTCAATGTGTGAGAGATTGATTTTATCTAGGGAGATCGTATATCCCTATATTCCAGATCTAGATGGAGAAGATGAAGGAGGTCAAGCGTCCTCCTCTCTAGCGGTATCCATACGATGGATCTCTATAGTGAAACTCCTCTAATCTGATCTTGCAACTCTTGCTTAGAGGGAATGAGGAGAATAATAGATGATGACTAAAGCTGCAACCTATCAACCATGAGTCTCCTCTCATATTTATAGAGAGCCACCAAAACCCTAGGGCTCTTTCCTTAGTGGGTATTGGATCTCCATCCAATAACCCACTAACCCTGTATTATTGGATCTCTATCCAATAATCTCATTAGGCCTATAATTGGGCCTTAATCAAGGAGCCTATTAATATAGAGTCTTATCTAATGAGAATATGGGTTAATTAGATCTTCATCCAATCCTCTATTCGTTGAAGCATCCACCATATGTGTGTGACCCTCTAGGCCCGATAATGAGCTGGTCGTGAATCACTCCCATCAGAACTCCTTCTGATATAGTGAATTATTATCCCCATAATAATTCACTCGACTCATCGACTATAGACGTACTAGGCCACTACGCCATAGTCTCAAACGGTACAGGGGGATCAAATCCATCGGACCTGTCTGTCTATAATTACCATGTATCTATAATTCCTCATCCAAATAATATTCTAGAGACTGTATATTGGACATGGTACTGTCAGGTCACATACAGAATCAGTTTGTCTTGCTCTAATCGGATTCTACCAGAGAACTTATTCTCTCTCAATCCGAATGACCCTGGCCATGGATTTGTTTGAGCAAGCACATATGAGATATTCCTCTCGTGATATCGAGAGTGGATGATCCTCTATTGACACTCAATTACCTTCGTAAGGTTGGCTACCAATCCCGATAACCAACTGTACCAGATCTGAAACTTTTCAAACTTGTAAGTCTGGCGTTAAAGAAATGAGTACTCATACAAGGCATCCTTGGTGTCTCAAGTCTAATGACCAGATACACAACTGGGATTATGGAATCGCTGTCTGACATTAGGTATCATTAACCATACAGCATTCCATAAGCGGATCAATCAGTGAACTCATTCTCCAATAAGCACATGTACTATATCCTTAGTGTCTCCACACAAGTGGCTATGAGACCAGCCGCCTCCATCACATGGATGAGTATATAGTACACTGGTCTGTCTGGTTATCTCATTGTCTCTCTCGAGTAACCTATGACCGAGATTATTTAGGATCTGTGTTTAAAGGTAAATCGATCTCATTATCATAATCTCATCATAATCTGATTCTCATTACATAGAACCAAGAACATCACAATATATATGCAGCAACTAATATAATGTGAGAATATACCAATATTAATCATAAGTAAAAAGATCACACAGTGTGTCATACGTGTCATCACTCACGTGATTGGCTTGCAGGGCATCTGTAACCAATAGTTAAGGCATTAAGTGTTTGCTTCTGCGAGCACTCCCTCACCATGTGCGATCCTATACATAAGAAGCATCAGCCAGATTTTAGGGCTTTGCTTTTCGAGCTTGGTCCTTTGTTGAAGCTCTTTTTCTTCTGTTCGCCCCCAGACTCCTTTGCATGAAAGTATTTTGCTGGGTGATTTTCCGAGGATTGTTTCTTCTTTCCCAAGTCCTCCGAAGAAATGAAATCACTTAGCCTTTCTACGGCTGCAATTGCGCCGACCACGTTGGTGACATTCCTCCTATTTAGTTCTTGTTGTGCCCATAGCTTTAAGCCATCGAGGAAGCTGAATAGTTTATTTTTTTGGACATGTTTTATATATCCAACATCAGTGACAAAAATCGCTTTACATAGTCTCAAATGGAAGTACTTTGGCGGAGTTGTCTCAGTTTCCTTCTTGCGACGAACTCTGTGTTCTTAGGCAAAAACTGCATTCTCAACTCGCGCTTCAAGTCTTCTCATGTATCCACTCGGCATCGGCCTTGTTGGATCTCTTCCCAACAGGTTCACCACCAAAGGTTTGCATCTCCATTCAGATATATGGTTGCTATAGAAACTTTGGTTTCCTCTGAATCGGGCCTCGTAGCATGAAAATACCGTTCCATGTTGAACAGAAAATTCTTGAGCTCTTTCTAGCGCCCCCGTAGCAATGCGGCTCTGGTGCTCTCAAGCTTTGTAGCGGTGCAGCGTGGGTATTGTTTCCTCTCCCATTAAGAGTTCTATTAAGCAACGTCACTTTAGACGTGAGTTCCACCACAAGTTCATGTAGGTGTCGTACGAAGTCTTTAGTATCCTCTGTCAGTCGGTCGACTAGAGATTCAACCTTATCGATTCGGGATTCAGCTTCTTCTTGCGAGCTCTATACCCCAAGGAGCCTTCCTTGGCCTTGATAGAGTTCCTCCAAGCTCACTTCAAGAACATCGAGGCAGGTTTCCATCGTCGAAAGTCTCTCCTTGTGGCTCCTTTTTCTAATTGACGCACCAGATTGTGCCTCCTCCGCTCACAGAGAGTACCCAACTTCACGCTCGTCATGTTCACTGCCACGCTCCTCATGAGCAGCTCCAGCAGCTTGTGAGCGAGTTTGCACTTGTAGCCCACTTGCAGCTGCTTGGGGCAACGGTCCGGCTTGCCCCATCTTGCTCGATTCACTATGGTGCTTCGCCATGGCGAGATTGCGGATCCTCTTCGTTTGCTTGTTTGAATTGCTTACCTGCTATGATACCACAATGTCACAGACTTAGCTGAAATTGCCTAAGTCATGTGGTACCCTTGCGACAAACTTGTAGACTTAGCTGGAATTACCTAAGTCGTGAGGCAACTTTGGCCCAATGTTCCGGACTTAGCTGAATTGCCTAAGTCATGAAACGTCAAAGTGTATTTGCCCGCAAAGGGTCAGCCCAATTGCAACCTCGTGTGGGTCCCAAAGGACCTGCAAAAGGAGAAGTTGATTAGTTTTGAAGACGAGCGACGGACAAGTCACGACGTCTCGCAAAGAGGGAAGCTCTTACAAGCAATTAGTCAAACACCTTGAGTGCAGCAGAAAGAGAGAGAGAGAGAGAGCGAAACAAGACTTTAGAGGGTTGTACGAACGGTCGCAAGTCCACAAACGATGGTTCCTAAGGGTGTCAGATATAAAACACTTTAATTTCTTTTGAGTGCTCATGCCCGACTACTATCTCGAAGCCCCATCCAGCCCTGTGCCACCCGAGGGGTTCTAGAGGGTTGAGATGGCTGTCGTTTTATTCCGCTCAGCTAGGCCATCGTAGCACACGAAAATGACCCAAAATTGGGCAGTTTTGGTTGTTCTGGCTTCACGCAGCGAGTGATCGCTCTGTAGCCTGGCAGACTATTTCTGGTCGTAATTCCTAGACAAAATCATACAAAATCAAGGCAAAACAGGTTGCCAAACATCTGTACAAGCAACAAAAAGCGACGAATGGTTCACAAAAGTGAAGAGTTACGGTTGAGCGATGACCGTTGGTGACAAGCCGCCAGTTGTCAGGAGTGTTGCAGCCTGGTCGGCCCGTCGCGTCCGCTCTGCCATGCCGCTAGCCGCTTACTGTCAGGGATGTTGCAGGTTGATCGACCCATCGTGTTCGCTCTGCTATGCCGCCAGCCATGTTATCGCGCTGTCGACCGCCCGCTGTCAGGTGTGCTACAGACTAGTCGGGGCTCCGAGTCTTCCAGCTGACCCTACCGAGGCTAGGTCAGCATACGATGTACGTCTGACTTGGCGACATTGCGACATGGCCGAGTGACGTGATCGAGGTGGGGGTGTCATGTTATGATATTGATGGGTCGATCAATATAGGCACATCAAAAAAGTATTGTATTATATTAAGGTGTTATTTTAGATTGACTTCTATACATGCTCTTATTCCAAGAAATGTCCAATTATGTTGTTTAAAAAAAAACAACGTAATTTATTTTAATTATGTTAATCTTTTGAACGGTTGGAATGATAGTTCCCAAGACAATTTTAATTTTAGCAAGAACAGTTCACTACGCCCGTAGACTTGTAGTTCTAACTCATGGCGCCTCTATTATTCCAACTTCTCTGATTCATCAAAAGATAAGGCGGCGGAAGTATCAATCGAGCACATACGCATCTCCACTCAAAGCATCATTATCGTCCCTTGCAATGTCAAAGTTTCCTCGGTTTCGGTTTCAACGAGGCAGCTGCATTAATAATCAATGCGGCGTTGCTTCCAAGACGATGTCTCAGTCCAGCATCTGATCGGTTGGAACAACGAAGATGTGCAGTCCTCCCTCCCGATTTAAAGGAGTTCGCAGAGGAGGCCCGGAAGGCCAGCGGAGGAGGAGGAGAGATTGATGATGAGCCACAAGCTGCTGCTGTTACTGCTGCTGCTCACGGCAACTGCGACAATGGCATTCGAGCAAAACTGCACCAGGAGGTGCGGTAGCGTCGGCGTTCCCTACCCGTTCGGCATCGAACCCGGCTGCTACCGGGACGGATTCGACCTCTCCTGCAACAACGAATCCAAACTCTACATCGGCAACATAGAAGTCATCGGTGTGGATGTTCTCAATGGGCAAGCAAGAGTGTATAAGCGCATATCTTGGGACTGCAACGAGTCCTACGACAACCCCAAAGCATCAATCGCGATGGACGTTACTGGTTCGCCCTACACGTTCTCCGACACCCGCAACAAGTTCACGGCCATCGGATGCGACACCATCGCGCTCTTCGTCGGTGCCACTGATCACTCCTATTCGACCGGCTGCGTGTCTATCTGCAACGACAACACCAATTTCAGCAGCGGTTCCTGCTCCGGCGCCGGCTGTTGCCAGACCTCCATTCTCCCTGGCCTCAAATTCTTCAACATAACCTTTTCCTCCGTCACCGGCCACGAGGACATCTTGTGGGACAACCCCTGTAGCTTTGCTTTCCTCGTCGACGGCAGTTGGTACTCCTTCCGAACCGCCGATCTCAATGAAACTGACTTCTATTACAGAAATGATGGACACGTTCCGATGGTGCTGGACTGGTCGATAGGCGACGTGCGATGCGAGGAAGCACCGCAAAATTTGACCTCCTACGCATGCCGCAGCAATAACAGTTCCTGCCTCAACGCCGCCAATGGCAGCGGATATCTCTGCAACTGCTCGCGCGGTTACCAAGGCAACCCCTACGTGGAAGGCGGATGCGAAGGTCTTCCTGTTTCTTCTCTCACCATGTAGCCAGCCGATCTGCTTCTTTCCTCGCATGACCGCTTACCTGTGCTTTGTTCTTAGACATCAACGAGTGCGATTACCCAGAAAAGTATCCATGCCATGGATTGTGCACCAATTTACCTGGGAATTACTCATGCGCATGCCCCAAAGGCACGAGGGGGCACCCTTTCTTATCGGCATGTTATAATGACAGTTCAAGCTCAAGTGAGTATTCTTCCTTTACAATCCTGCATGATTCTTTCTCCTTTTTGACCCCTAACTAAGCATTACAATCGCGTGGGGATCATTCGACGATTCACTCTGTGTCTCCCGACGATGCCGTTATGCAAAACCCCTTTTGCTTGCAGAAACTATCATCGTAGTCGGTGTAAGCGTCGGAGGGGGCAGTGTTCTGCTGCTCGTAGCTACTGTTGCACTGTGGAGAATTCTGAAAGAGAGAAGAATTCGGAAAAGGAAGGAGAAATTCTATCAGCAGAATCTAGAGTTGCTAAGAAAAGAGCAATCTTCTTATTCGGATGCAGCTCTGATCGAAAGGATGAAGATCTACGAGCTGGAGGAGTTGGAAAAGGCCACCAATCATTTCGACAAAACCCGAATCATCGGTGGTGGAGGCCATGGCCACGTCTTTAAAGGAATCCTGTCCGACCAACGAGTGGTTGCTGTTAAAAGGCCCAATATAACCAACCAAGTTGAGCTTGCCCAATTCATCAATGAAGTCTTCATTCTTTCGCAGACCAACCACAGGAACGTGGTTAAGTTCTTCGGGTGCTGCCTACAGACCCAAGTCCCCTTGCTCGTATTCGAGTTCATCTCCGGCGGTACGCTCTCCGATCATCTCCTCCTCCTCGCTGGCGAAGGGGTCTCGCCTCTGTCGTTCGAAGACCGTTTAAGGATTGCCACAGAAGTAGCAAAAGCACTGTCCTATCTCCACACCGAAGCTTCCATAACCATTTTCCACAGAGATATCAAGTCGTCCAACGTGCTACTCGACGAGAGGAACAGCGCAAAACTAGCGGACTTCGGTGCTTCCAGGTCTGTTTCCTTTGAGCAAACTTCGATAGCTACGGCTGTCCAAGGAACATTCGGATACCTAGATCCGGAGTACCACCAGACAGGAAGACTAACTGAGAAAAGCGATGTGTATAGCTTCGGAGTCATTCTGGCAGAGTTGCTGACAGGCCAGCTTGCCATTCCTCGCCAGGAGAACAATGTGGTTAGACATCTAGTGATGGATTTCCTAGTTGCACTAAAAAAAAATTCGCTATTTAAGGTTCTAGATCCTCTGGTCCGCCATGAGGGGAGCCAAGAGGCAGTTCAAAGGATTGCAAGGCTGACGGAGACGTGTCTCAAACTGAGCGGTAATGACAGGCCAACAATGAGGGAGGTCGAGGATGAGCTCGAAGCCATAAGATCTAAGAATGCAAAAGCTGATGCTACCATTGGTCCAGCCCGAGGCCGACTGAACTTTCGCGACAAACAGTTCCATCTAAGTGGACGTGACAAACAGTAATAATACAGAAAAATAAGAGAGAGAAAAGAAGAGAAATAGAAATAAACTTTTGCGAGAGAATACAATCACACAACTTCATTAGTTTTAACCTTAATTTTATATAAAAAATTTTTTGGGAGGAGTTCAATAATACAGTGTAGCATGCGATTGGGAATCTTGGATGGACGCACTAAAAAGAGTTTATTAACAAGAGGTTTTGTAAGAGAATATATTAGTTGATCAACCGTATGGATAACATAAAGCAGAGAAAGATCTGCAATGAGAAGAGGCTAGGAAAGTGTTGTGTGAGTACTGATATGCTGTGTCGACAGCACTAGCAATCAATGATACAACGATGGGCGACGACCTTGCTGAGGACGATATAACTTGTTTGTGGTTGAGGCTGATGACATCGTCGGAGGAAGCAATGACTTGGATGATGATGGTGGCGCAGTTGGGAAGGAGCGTTGAGGGTCGTGAGCATTAGATAGATGATCCGTTGTTTGGTGCAGATCTTGCTATGACAGGTGCGATCTGCTCCAACCAAGTTCAGCAACCGAGAGGGTGGCCGGAGGGGGAGGGCCTACAAGTAGACCAAGGAGTTGCAGTGGGTGATGGTGGTGACTATAGCATGAGAGGTTCTCGAGGTAGGGATAGCCGTGAGAGTCCGATGAGCAAGGATTGTACGCAATAGAGGATAGGAAAAGGCAGTGACGACTGCAAGAAAGGAGTAGTAGAGTCACGCGCTTGTTCAGCAGCGGGGCACCAAGTGATTGGTCTTCGGTCTGGAAGGTGCACCGTGGGGAGAATATGCTGGCAGAGTAGGGACAAGGGAAGGGGACAAAAGAAGCTAGGCTGCAGCCTTCGTTGATCGCTCTGTCGATCTACAACAATCAGTGGAAGAGGGAAAGTGAGGATGGGGCGTCGAGTCGAGGTAGGGTGTCTAGGCTAGAGTAGGCGGAGTGGTTTGTGCACTGGCGGCATCGCTAACCGGGAGGGTGAGGAGTAAAGGGAGCTCTCAGCAGAGGAGGTTGTAGTGGTGTCTCGATGAAGCAAGAAGCAAAAAGGGGTTTCGCAGCAAGAGAAGAAGGTGACGTGTCACGAAGGCATCACCTCTGCATGATGGAAGGAGCGGCAGAAGGCGTCGCCTGTGCTTGTGGGGTGGGCGCCTAAGATGGAAGCGGGGCTATAGCTTCGAGAGAGCGCTGGTCAACGACAATGAGGAAGCGATTGCCAACGGAGAGGAAGGAGGCGAGGAATGGCGCTAGTTGTCGACGATGGTGGCGGCAAGATTGGAGATCAATGTCGTGCTACTGGCTCAATGCAGGGGGGTTGTAGACTTCTTGAGACTCGATTCAGCAAGGAGGCCGGGCGGAATGCGAAGGAAAGCGAGCAGTAGAGACTTCTTCTCTTCACTGAGAGAAGAGGACGAGAGAGAAAAGAGATAATCGCTCTTAGAGAGACAGAGGCTCTGATATTATGTTAAAATAAACAAGAATTGATTTCATTGATTTGTTTATGTGTACATCAGCTCTATTTATAGGCTGGGGAAGTTGTTGAGGAAAAGGATTTCTCTCAATTGAACACTGAGAGTTCTTCATGCAGTTGAGGATGCGGTTGAAAAAAATCTTATCTTCTATCAGTTGTGTTGCTTGACGAATGAAGATGTACATGATATACATTTGGATAGCATACTCATCCCTTTTTTTTTTTTTTATAAGGAATGGCAATCATCCCTGTATGCCAGAATGACTCTGAAGCCATACACTTCATTTTTTTTGGGTTAATTTTCTTGTTTGGTGGTGATCGGGATCTAGGTATCCTTGAACCATAGGAGTTATCGAAGTCTGTTCGAGAGAGAGAGAGACGAACCTCGAGGCACCAAAATCTACTAGCTTTGTGATGTTTCTCTATGGAAAATGTTTGTGGAAGCTTCAGAGTGTAGATAGGATAATGCTATTCTTACATGATCTTCGAACGACAAAGGCAAGAATCCTTTACCACCGAGGAGATGGTCGGAGAGCGTACCACCGAAGATGAACTCAAATACGAGCAAGGGGACTTTGGTCCATAGGAAGCATCTGAAGAACTTAACCCTTGTGACTGGTTTGAGAAAGAATGAAGACTTCATTAATGAATTGCCCAAGACTCCATCAGTTCTGTCATAGAAGTCAATTCTGAAAAGATCGGATGTATCAAAGGAGTACTTCCTCTTCGATGAGAAAAGCATAGTTACAAGGGTTGTGCCATGAGCGGAGGACAACATCACGTTGAAGCATAGTTTGTTCTGGTCGGCATAGAGTTCATCCGATGGTGGTGAACTAGTTCTGGTCACCGGAGAACATGAACGATGAAGCTGTGGGTCCATTGGCCTTGAACGTTTCTATGCAAGGATGGAATTATTGTAGCACTCCTAATAGGGGTAAATTTGGTACTCATCAATTCATCTGTCACAAATATTGACATCTAAGTAGGGTTCCATGTCATCAGCACCAAACGATATCGTAACTATCCCATCTTATTAGAATCTGGGGCTGATCAAGCTATTAGGCCACTGCCAGTTGATAAGGAAAGCCCATCGAATACACATACACTACACCCTTCCACCCGCCCGCTCACTTGAGTTGCGCAAAGTCAAATGCCCCATATAAGATGACATCTGAAATGCCATCGCACCTTGCTAAACCCCTGCATCATCCAAGGAAGAGCCCCAGGGTGAGTCTGTAACTTCGGTAGAGAGCTAGTCGAGTTGACTTAACAGTCGACATTACTCATGACACCATCATTCTGGCGCTAGAAGAAGGCGGGACGTCACAAGCGTCACATTCTTGTAAACCTTCTAAGGGAAGTCCAAAAAGGCTCTTCGTTCCTCTTCCAAAGAGTCCCCTTCTTATAGGGCGGAGGTAAACCCCGCCTCGACCTTAGCATGAATATCGTCATGCCTCAACACTTAGGGATCAGATATCCGCGATGTTATGGAAGGAGGGAATGAGGGCCAAGGAGCCCCTCATGAGATGTTTTTCAAGGATCAAGGGCCTTTTGCCCAACGGGGCAATAAGAAAACCCTTTGAAAAGGAAACCCTTTTGCCCAACGGGCCTCTGAATATGGGTCATGTTAAAACTAACCATTTGAAAAGGAAACCCTTACTGATTTAAACAAAGCTTCTGATAACAAATAGAGATACCCCAATGGAAAGTTATAAAAAAGAAGTAAGTAAAAATGGGGTCATCGAGACCCAACAACTTCAAGAAGGGGGAGGTAGAGCTAGGGGGGTAGCGTGACAATCGTCAAAAGAGACTTCCACAAGAGCAGACACTTCAACGTCCGAGGGGAGTTTCGCGAACGGATCCTTATCGACCTCAAGCTCATGGTACATTACCTTGAAGCGTATGAGGGTAATCTACTACCCAAACTCGTAGGCGACCTGGCTGGCGCGCTCAAGGTCACAACGGAACCCCCTCTAAAAGGAGGCCATATTATTATTAATTTAAATTTTTTTATTTACTTTTAATTAAAATAATATAAAATCTTTATTATTAATTAAGGAATATATAGTCTTTCATTAATAATTATTATAATATATTTATTTAAATTATTTCATAATGGATTATATGATTTTCTCAATCAATAATAAATATAAAAAATTTATAAAAATTATTTCATAATATAGGAAATCATGTTGAGATCATGGCCTTCATTAATTGATAAATTATGATAATATATTGTCATAATTTTTATGATTTAGAATAATGAAAATATATTATCAAAATATTGAGAGGATCATAGTATTCTTATCATAATTTATTTATTTTTCAATAATATCATTCTTAATATACTCCTGCAAGATGGTGCTCCCATCGAATACACCAATCTTGGACCTGTAAGATTATGTGGTCCTTTATAATTGAATAAGATATATTAATTAGATTTTGATAAGAGATATTAGTCAATATTAAATTAAAGTTCATATTATATTAGGATACCTTAAGGGATAGATACCCTTGATCGGATGAACTCTCCTAATAACTTATTTTAGATCTTATGCTCTTGCCTATAAATAGATAAGACCTCCTCTAAACCTAATGCATGACAATAGGGAATAGAGTTAGAGAGATTACGACTATTCTCTCATCTCCGCAAACCATCAATTACGATAGTCCTGTAAAAGAATAGGAAGAGAGGAGAAGGGTTCTAAATATGTTTTAGTTCTCTTTTGCATATCGACATTACTGTGATATTCAGATCTGGAAGACGGTGCTTTTATAGATCAGAAAGAATCTTATTCAAATAGCATCTAAAGGTACGCATCGTAAATAGATCTAATGCTATTTGATTTCAATCATGGCATAAAAGTTTTTTCGTATAATAGTATACATAATTAGAGTCTTTATGCTTACAAGACTAAGTAGAAGAAATTATTGGCGAGGCAAAAACTCGGTAAGAGCATCTATAAATTGATTAGAAGATTATATATAAAAGCTCTTAATTTTGAACTTTATCATGAATAAGGTGAAAATAAATAATTATGTGCTTCATTTGAGAGTAAAATATAGGATTATCATATAGATCTATTGCCCTAATATTATTACAATATATAGATAGAGAACTAGAAAATGTGATAAATAGTTCATATTGTAATGATTGAACTAAACAAAGTTTAGTAGTTATAGAAGCAATCGCTTAATATTGTCTCTATAAAAGATATTACAATAGAGCATTATTTCTTAGAAAACTAAACGATTATATTGCGACTAAGAAATATGATATAAATAATAGTAGATATAATGTCATCCTTTTTACCTGTCCAATCGGTATTTTAAAATACATGAAGCAACAAAGGAGAGTCCTTTAAAAAAAAATAAGACATGATCAATAGTACCTATTAAACATCGAAAAAGACATTTAATGGTTGTCAATGGTTGCAAATATAATTTTACATAAATTAAGATAATTTATTCACTACATATATATAATGTTCGGACGAGTGAATATCAAATATTATAAACTGGCAAGATCTTGACAATACTCGGTGGCATCATTTAAATTAGTACTATCATATAAGATAAGATGAACACTGGTAGAGATTGGCATAGCAACATTATTGACTTCAAGCATTTTTTGTGTGATAAAAAAGATCATGAATATATTTCTAATAAGAAATATATTTGATAACTAAATGACCTAAGATCTTTGATAGAAAAATTAATTAATGACCTAAGATCTTTGATAGAAAAATTAGTTCTTTGATAGAAAAATGACCTAAGATCTTTGATAGAAAAATTAGTTCCAAGTTGTTGAATAAATTAATTAATTAATGCTAGTTTATTAACAATAACAATTAAGACACCCACATAAATTAGTAAAAATATCATTATGCTCTTATGCTAATGAATGAACAATGAATTATCATATTGAGAATTATAAAATCCAACTAAGACTAAATGTATTCGAAGTCCATGATACCAAGCACGAGGGACCTACTTCAGACAATAAAGAGTCTTGTACAACTTATAGACATGTTGAGGAAGATTGTGATTAATAAAAATTTTAAATTATCTCATAAATACATCCTCAAAAGTATTACTATAAAGAAATTTATTAATCACGTCCAATTGAAAGCCACCAATTGTTAGACAAGATAAAATATAAAATAATATAAATTATTGTTGATTTTACAACTAGGCTAAAGATGTCATGGTACTAAGGCATGAACATTCATGAAATATTCGAATTTATAGGTGGATTTGGTATTTAAACCTCAATAAGAATGATAATATCTTTTGATTTAGGGGATAATCAACAAAGTTATTTGAAATTAGTCTAAGTAAAAGAGAGTTAAGTGATTTAAAAGAAAAAATAAAATTCATAAAATTAAAATAGTGAGAAAACAAAATATCTTTTGATTGATGGATCAAAATATTTTAAAGGTACTTTGATTAGTAGAATATCTAAGAAATATATGGTTTTGAATCGGCTTTCATTTTGTTATCAATGTAATGATGGATAACATAAACATCTAAAACATATAATTTATCATAATTAAAAGTAAATCCAAATAACTTTTGAAATGAAATCATGTTAAAAATTAGAGTGAGTATGTGATTAATAAAATAAATAATGTGATAAATATATGAGACTAAAATTGAAGAGGTAATGAAGCATGAGTAAGACATTCTATAGTCTCATTATAGATTTGGATGATGTGCTGATTATGACATTCTATAGTCTCATTATACTTGGAAAGTATGTGAATGGGTGAGAAAATAAGAGATTATATTGGTTTTAAAAAAATTAGGAAGCTTTTAAAATTTATCACCATTATCAGAGTAAAATAAAATAATAGTTATTGAAAGAACTTTTCAACAATAAGTTTAAACTTAGAAAAAATGATAAATATTTAGAATTTTGCTTTATAATAAATAACTAAATATACTTTATAAAATGATCAATAAAAAATAAATAATAGTTAAATACATCATGATAATATATTGGTGAAAGACCTTAAATATCATAATATATGAGTTTAAGAGGTGAATTAATTATGAGAGAGTATATAAAAAATAAAAGATTACATTTGCATGAATTACATGAAATGGGATGACAAGATGATGATGATAAAAGTAAATTACAATAGCGAATAATATGGCTTAGAATCTTAAAATAATGATGTCCTAAATTATTGTGTCGTTCTTGAAATGGAGTATTGATGATGGCCAAAGTAAATATGAATTTGGATGAAGATGATGTAATAATTTAAAATAAATATTATTAAAAGAACATAATTTAGAGATAGATATTAGGTTTATATATATATATATATATATATATATATATATATATATATATATATAGCTATATATATATAATATGTGACTTTATTATTGATTTGTTGCCTAGATTTGTTAATACTTTTGTTATAGTGTTGTTGCATGTTACCTTTAAAATAATTGTTTGGATAGGTGGGTATGAATGTTAAAATATCCACAAAATGATAGCTTGCAAGCAACTATATTTCTTAGCAACTTGATCTTACATGTTATATATTTGATATGTGACTTTTTATTGATTTGTTACTAAGAATATAATACTATCATGAATCATAACTAAAATCTTCGTAAGATTATTTAGTAATATATGAAAAATAATTTCTTTGTTATCAAGAGATGCATCAGTCATTACATATACTTGTGTTTTGATCGCTTACATGTAGTTAGAAAATAGATTGTGTGCCGCTAAAAAGTGTGAAGAGAGTTTCTCAAAATTACAAGAGATAATTTTGATATTAGTTGATATACATTATTATAAGTTTAAAACATACCATGAGAGGATTTTGTAAAGATGATGTAGAAAATGATTTGAGGAGAGAGAAAGATTGTGTGCCCCTAAGGCTTGTTGATTTTGCGATCCTCCTGCTCCGTAGAGGCGTAGGGGTTTTTATAGTAATAGTTATGGGATATCCGTACCTTAGGCCCTTATCCTCTTTATTGCTTACCATACTGCTGCACCTCACCACGCCATCCCTGGTCCTTGCGATGAGGCGCGCGCCGTCCTTCCTGCAGTTGGGGGATGTCGACCTTGCCCCCATTACCCTTGTCAGGTCGATCGTACAACGACTGACCCTGCTATGCTTGTGTCAGGCCGGCTCCAACACGTCGGTGGGCCTGTTGTCCGAGGGCACAGGGACGTGACAACCCAATCAACATCTGTCTATCATCCCCCCCCCCCCCCCCCCCCAAGAAGATCCTCTCGAGGCTCCTGACTAGGGTGCCGAAGATGATGTCGTGTAATGAGTCGTCGGGTTGTAGTGAGGTTAGGGTAGCTTCGACCCGAATGAACATGAGTTGATCCGACCGAGCAGGAGCTCGGGAGGTGATCTGACCAAGCAGGAGCTCGAGAACTAAGCCGATTGAGCAGGAGTGGATCCGACCGAGCAAGAGCCCGGGAGGCTGGGTCCTAAACTCGGAAGTTGCTTCGAGCAAGCAAGGGCTTGGGTGGTGATTCGACCGAGCAGGAGCTAAGGAACCGATCTGACTGAGCATGAGTTGATCCGACCGAGTAGGAGCCCGAGAATTGATCTGACTGAGCATGAGTCAATCCGATCGAGCAGGGGCTCGGGGAACAGACTGGTCGAGAGGGCGCACTCGGGTACAAGTCCTGGGGATTTAGCCGAGAGGGTGACTTCGGACACAAATCCTGGGGATTTAGCTGAGAGGGTGACTTCGGGCACAAATCCTAGGGATTTGGCCGAGAGGGTGAGCTCGGGCACAAATCTCGAAGATTTGGCCGAGAGGGTGGCCTCAGATACAAATCCTGGGGATTTAACTGAGAGGGTGAATTCGTGCACAAATCCTGGGGGATTTGGTCGAGAGGGTGAACTCAGGCATAAATCCTGGGGATTTGGCCAAGAGGGGACTTGCATTGTCCCACTATTATCATTATTTTTATTCATTACTATTACATATGCATTTTATTATTATTTTTCCTGCATCGTAGTGCTCTTAGTGTGGGTTTACATTCAATGCGGTGATGCATTTTACGCACTGGGTGGTTTTGGGTGGCGCTTTGCTTTACCTCGGGAAGCTGAAACGACGCTCTTAGATCCTATAAATTTCCTACGGCCAAGTTGAGACCTCACTTGTTTATTTTTGCCCTTCTTTGCTTCTCCCTCGAACCTCCCCTTAGCCACCTAGCATCCTTTCAGTCGATATTTTTTTGAACAGGTCGGAATGACCTCGGACTCTTCGAGTAGTGTTAGGGTTATTTCTTCTCCGGGGTCGGGAGGAGTGAGTCTGGGTGATCCCGAGGCCAGTCCCTCTTGAGCATCTTCGGGCCCCCCTTCGTTAGTCGACGCGAGGGCCCTAAGAGATCTGAAGGTCATGAAGGCGGATCATGACCTAGACACAGCAGTGACCGAGGGGTCACTTGCTGCAATTAAGGAGCGGTACAACATCCCGGCCGAATACGGGTTGCATGTTCCACAACCCGAGCATCGTCCCTATAGTTTGGACACGCTCGACATATGCGTCTCGGTGGATGCTTTGGAAGTCGGTCTCCGGTTTTCGTTGCATCCCCTTATAGAAGTGTGTCTCAGGTGGTGGAGGATCTCCCCCACTGAAGTAGCGCCCAACTCGTGGCGTTACCTCATGATGTTTCTGGGTGAGTGCCGAGGGGTCGGGGTTATCCCGACTCGAGACTTATTTATTGTGTGTTTTCGCCTTTATAAGAGTCGAGGCGGCTACTATCTCACCGCTCGAGTCGATTTTAGGGTCAACGGGATGCCCTCCAACAACAAAGGTTGGAAATCCCGTTAATTTTTTGTGAGTGGTCCGGTCTGGGGGTTAAGGCTTGACTGGTCGGCACACCCGATCGGTAACGCCTCCCGTACTTATCCGATGAGGAATTCATCCTGGTCGGCAGACTTAAGGGAATCCTTTCCTCTTCATGTGCGATTAAGGAGATGACCGAGCTTTGGCTGGTCAAGGCGGGTCTTAGCCCGGCCTCTAGGGGTATTGTTATGTTTGCCCTATTTTAAGTCTTTGGTTTGTTTTCTAACCTGTAAGTCGGGATGCAGATCGGATGGATCTCGGCGACCTGTGCGAGATGCCCAAAATATCCGGAGGTAAAGCCTCCTCGATTCGTACTGCAACGTCAGCCCGGGAGGTCGACGTTTCTCCAACGAGGGAAGCCCCAAAGGCCTCTTCCAAGAGGCCGATCGATGCACCGACCGAGCAGGTGGATGATCCAGCTCGACGGCCGAAAAAAGTGAAAGTCCTGACAAGGAGACACAAGTCCCGGCATGGCGAAGGGGGATCTCGCTCTTATTCTAAGGGCAAGAAGCCGGTAGCACTAGCCGAGGAGCCCGAGTCGCCCGTAGAATCCGACGAGGGGGACGCGTCGCCAGTCCACCACCTCCCGAGGTCCATGAAGGACCTTTTCAAGACCAAGGTCCACAAGGACGATGCGAGATACTATGCCCTGCATATGTCCTATTTGGGCCATCAAGACCCTGACAAGGAGATGAAGGCCAGATGGGGGGGGGCTGAAAAACTCGACGAAGTTCTGGAACGACTCATCGGTCGCTAAGGAGTTTGAGAGGGGACTTCTCCACCCTCAGCTAGCGCGGGAGCTATACACGCTCCCCTCGGAGGTCTTGCTAGCCCGAGCTGCCAAGGATATGATTTTGGTAAGTTTCCGACCCTTGTCTCGGCATCGTCAAGGTCGAGGAGTGCGCTTTCGAGCTAGAACAGGAGCTCGAGAAAACCAAGCGGGAGCGAGACAAGGCGCTCCAGCGGCTCAAGGCCTCCGAGAAAGAGCCGAGTGAGGTCCGGAGCAACTTGGCTGAGATCCAGAGGTTGCTGACGAAGGCGCGGGTCAGAGCTCGGAAGATGGACAACAAGCTACTACAATCTGTGAATGCTCTGGAGAACGCCCGAGCTGAGCTGCCCAGGCAAGTGATCGATCGTTACAAGGAGTCGACCGACTTCAAGGAGGGGCTGAAGAGGATGGGCCGAGTTACCTACGAGTACGGGTATCAGGTGGCGTTGGCCTGTTTCCATGCCCTACATTCGGACTCGAAGGTTGAGGAGGACCCCTTCACCATCCATCCCGAGGATGATCTGGTGCCGATGGAGAGGCAACATGCATTCGATGACTCAGACCCGCCCGAGTCCTGACTTTGTAATTTACTGATTGTCATTTTGTAATTCGGGTCGGGAAAAGCCTTATTTTGACCAGTTGAATTCGTTGGCCCTCCGTGAGTTCCGATCCGACCTTCACCAGCCTGTCCGGGCGGCTTGGATCGAGGGGCACCTCCAGAACTTGCTTCGTCGGGTGGGGATCCCGAGCACTATCTTCAAGGTTTTGGGGAACCACAGTGGCTGACTTCTTGGATAATGTTGTTGTCGTTAAATAGCATTGCCTGGATACTCTTGGGTCACTCCTGACCTTGCCAACCTCTGCTCGAGTCAGAAACTTTAGGAGCCGGTGATAGGCTGAGACGACCGCCTTGAGCCGGTTGAGGGTCGGGTGCCCGATGATGGCGTTGTACGCTGATGGGAGCTTTACCACCATGAATGACACCATAAGAGTCTTTGACCTTGGTTCTCCTCCAAACGTGACGGGAATCGTGGCCGCCCCTATGAGAGAGATGAAATCCCCGGTGAACCCTGTCAAAGTAGATGTTAGGGTGACGAGATCTTTGTCCGTCAATCCCAGTTTCTGAAAGGCGTCAAAATATAAGATGTCGGCTGAACTTCCCGTGTAAATCATAACTCTTTTGACGTAGGCGTTAGCCATACGGATTGAGATCACCAACGCATCATCATGGCATGGGTACTCCTCGCCTCCCAACTTGAATGTGATGTCGAGGTCTTCGTCATGCGCCGGCCTCTTCTCGACCTCATATCGCGCATAGGCCTTGTGCGTCGAGGAGCTGTCACCGCTCGAGGCTAGCCCCTCAAAAATGACGTCGATTTGCTTCTCGACCGGACCTTTGGGTCGGGGCGACAAGTCTCGAGGGGGTCGGCTATCTGGGAGTGAGGATTGGTCGCAGACATACCGATGCAGGTGTCCGCACCAGATGAGGTCTTTGATTTGATATTGCAGGTTGCGGCATTCTTCCGTGTCATGGTCGTATTCCCTGTGAAAGTGATAATACCTCATTCAGTCACGCCTCTCGGAGTGTGACTTCATTGGGTTTGGAGCATTCAAGAGGCCCTTATCCCAGATTTGAAAGAAGATTTTTGTTCGAGTCGAATTGAGGGGAATCGGGGGGGGGGGAGGGGGGGGGGGGGGGGGGGGGGGGGGGGGTCTCCACGGTTACATGCCCGACCTGTCCTCCCTCCTCTTCAGTGGAGGCGGGGGGTGTCCTCGGGGTTGCTCCGCCCGGGGGTGCTTCGACTCGTCCCGCTTGCCTGCCACCAACGTCTCGACGGTCATGTATTAATGCGCCCGTTGCAGTATCTTGGGTAGCGCTGCGGGCGGTCGCTCGATCAGTGACCTGAAGAACCTTGATGGTCTCAGTCCTGTTAATAATGCCTGGATGGCTAGGGATGGATGGAGATCTGGAATTCCTTGAACCTGTGAGGTGAACCGTCCCATAAACTGGGAGAGGGGCTCGTCGCTCCCTTGGACCAACCCCAAGAGGGAGGCGGTGGTCGGTTTGGGGTGTGCACTCGCCAGAAAGTTTAATTCAAACTCTTTTACCAATAGATCAAACGAAGATATAGAAGTGGGTTTGAGACGAGAATACAGGTCCTAGCCGGTCCTCTCAGGGTGGTCGGGAAAGCCCGACACATCAGCGCGTCGGACGTGTCGTACAGGGCCATTTGAGTATGGAATGCAACGATGTGCTCTGTCGGATCACCGCTGCCATCATAAGGCTCGAGGGTCGGGAGTCTAAAGGTGGCCGGGAGAGGTTTGCCTTGTATCTCGGGAGTGAACGGGGAACCGCCTTTAGAGCTTTCTCCAATCTCTCCTCTTGATTTAAGGACCTCCTTCTGGACCTCGTCCAGCCACTGATGGACTTGGCGGACTTGTTCCCTCAGGGAGTCGGCAGTGTCGGACGATAGGGTGTCAAAGTCGGGACTGGTCTGGACCGGATCGTAAGAGCGACTTTGCAATCGAGCTGGTGTGGCAATCAGGGAGGCTGTGTGAGCTTCTGCGACTTGGCACTGTGGAGGCTCCGCCTCAAGTTGGGTCTCCCGGTTCGGGGCCACAAGCGACTCCGTTTTCGGAAATGTCGTCGGGGGAGCCGATTGTTGAGTTGTCGACTGTATGAGCTAGGGTAGGTATGGTACTATAGTTTGCACCATATCGACCAGTGCTTGGACCTGGTTAGTGAAGCCGAGAAAAGCCTCGGCTGTGACGACGAACGGAGCAGGGTTGGACGCGGGTGAGGGAAACCCTGAGTCGGTCATCATTCTCCAAAATCGGTTCGGAGTCAGCACTGTTGTGGTGACCTCCTCCGTCGGCTGAGAGTGGTTAGGTTCCGAGCGATGCTCCGCACCTGAGTTCCCAAACGGGCGTTCTTGCGACATGAGCCCTCCTTCTAGCACCAAAATGATAGAGAAAAATCTTTTGTGCCTGCCCAGTAGATGCGGTCTGCCTCCGTGTCTACTGAGCGAGCACTGTTGGTTCAAGCACGTGTGCGCTAGCTCGCCCGTGGTCATCTCAGCGCAGAGGTGAAGCTCGGTCGGATGGGAAGAGCCCCCAAGTCAGGCTTGGGAGGTCGACTGCTGGAGTGGTGGAGCTCAGGTCACGGGGAAATGTTTCAGCTCGGCTCTGTTGCTGATTCCTGTAAGAAGGTTAGGTCGGGTCGGGTCTCGACATGACCCCTCCGACGGTCAAGTTAGTTTAGTTGTTGATTTTACGATCCCCTGCTCCGTAGAGACGTAGGGGCTTTTATAGTAATAGTTACAGGGCGTCTGTACCTGAGGCCCTTATCCTTTTTATTGCTTACCATACTGCTGCACCTCATCACGCCGTCTGTGGTCCTTGCGATGAGGCGCGCGTCATCCTTCTTGCAGTTGGGGGATGTCGACCTTGCCCCCATTACCCTTGTCAGGTCGGCCGTACGACAACTGACCCTTCCATGCTTGTGTTAGGCCGGCTCCAACACGTCAGGTCGACCACATCGACAGGTCTGTTGTCTGAGGATACGAGGACGTGACATCCAGGTCAACATCGGTAATATCACGACTTAGACTTACTGTTGACCCAACGAAGCTCCAAAGAGGACTGTCGGCATCGACCTGCGATAGATTTATTAATTTTTTTTATTCTAAACTCTTACTTTATTATTATTATTATTATTATTTCTCTTGCTTCTTCTGCTCTCCGTCGTTCTCCATGTTTCAATCCTGAGGCCGAGGTTAGAGTGACATTTGAAAACCTCAATTATGATTGAATAAGCAACCACGTCATTTGAAAACATCAACTGTACATATGTTTATATTATTTTGAAAAGTATCCTAAACATTCTATGTCCTGGTGTTAACACGTCGTGATTCGAAATACATAAGTTTTTTTTATTTAAAAAACTATATAATCATGAAGAAAGATTTTATATTTATGTATATTTTAAAATAACATATTAAATATATGAAGAATATATATGTTTTAAATAAAATGTTTATTTATGATAAATTTGCTAGTATATGATAAATATTTCAAAACTGAAAAGCAACTCATTTTTGAGTTATATATGAACTTAAGTGCACACCATTTCACAATCTCGGAGAGACACACTGCAAGACATGAACAGAAGACCAAACACAGTACAATTCTATTGCAACGCTAATGTCTAAACCAAGGAAACAGTACAACACAATCTAAATAGACATACCATCATCAACGTGGCATTTCACCTAACAGCGAGAGTTCCATCTCCACGCTGTACTGCATCGTTGAACTCGTCCCGGCTGCTTCAGATGATGCTGTCGTGCCTCCCAGATTGCTCATGATTCCGGTGTTGCTAAAATCTGTGCCATCATCATTCGGAAATTGTCTTCCAAAACTATGTTGTCCAGTTCTAATTCCTCGGGTACTGGTCTTCCCTGAAGCCATGGTATCATCAGCTTTCGTCTTGTTGGATCTTACGGCTTCGAGCTCATCCTCCACCTCCCTCATCGATGGCCTGTCATTACCGCTCAGTTTGAGGCACTTCTCCACCAGCCTTGCAATCCTTTCAACTGCTTCTCGGCTCCCCTCTTGGAGGACCAAAGGGTCTAGAACTTTAAACAGTGAATTTTCTTTGAGTGCAGCTAGGAAATCCATGACTGGATGTCTCACCACATTGTTCTCCCGGCGAGGAATGGCAAGCTTGCCTGTCAGCAACTCTGCCAGAATGACTCCGAAGCTATACACATCGCTTTTCTCAGTTAGTCTTCCTGTCTGGTGGTACTCCGGATCTAGGTATCCAAATGTTCCTTGGACAGCCGTAGCTATCGAAGTTTGCTCAAAGGAAACAGACCTGGAAGCACCGAAGTCCGCTAGTTTTGCGCTGTTCCTCTCGTCGAGTAGCACGTTGGACGACTTGATATCTCTGTGGAAAATGGTTATGGAAGCTTCGGTGTGGAGATAGGACAGTGCTTTTGCTACTTCTGTGGCAATCCTTAAACGGTCTTCGAACGACAGAGGCGAGACCCCTTCGCCAGCGAGGAGGAGGAGATGATCGGAGAGCGTACCGCCGGAGATGAACTCGAATACGAGCAAGGGGACTTGGGTCTGTAGGCAGCACCCGAAGAACTTAACCACGTTCCTGTGGTTGGTCTGCGAAAGAATGAAGACTTCATTGATGAATTGGGCAAGCTCAACTTGGTTGGTTATATTGGGCCTTTTAACAGCAACCACTCGTTGGTCGGACAGGATTCCTTTAAAGACGTGGCCATGGCCTCCACCACCGATGATTCGGGTTTTGTCGAAATGATTGGTGGCCTTTTCCAACTCCTCCAGCTCGTAGATCTTCATCCTTTCGATCAGAGCTGCATCCGAATAAGAAGATTGCTCTTTTCTTAGCAACTCTAGATTCTGCTGATAGAATTTCTCCTTCCTTTTCCGAATTCTTCTCTCTTTCAGAATTCTCCACAGTGCAACAGCAGCTACAAGCAGCAGAACACTGCCCCCTCCAACGCTTACACTGGCCACGATGATAGTTTCTGCAAGCAAAAGAGGTTTTGCATAACGGCATCATCGTCGGGAGACACAGAGTGAATCGTCGAATGATCCCCACGCGATTGTAATGCTTAGTTAGGGGTCAAAAAGGAGAAAGAATCATGCAGGATTGTAAAGGAAGAATACTCACTTGAGCTTGAACTGTCATTATAACATGCCGATAAGAAAGGGTCCCCCCTCGTGCCTTTGGGGCATGCGCATGAGTAATTCCCAGGTAAATTGGTGCACAATCCATGGCATGGATACTTTTCTGGGTAATCGCACTCGTTGATGTCTAAGAACAAAGCACAGGTAAGCGGTCATGCCAGGAAAGAAGCAGATCGGCTGGCTACATGGTGAGAGAAGAAACAGGAAGACCTTCGCATCCGCCTTCCACGTAGGGGTTGCCTTGGTAACCGCGCGAGCAGTTGCAGAGATATCCGCTGCCATTGGCGGCGTTGAGGCAGGAACTGTTATTGCTGCGGCATGCGTAGGAGGTCAAATTTTGCGGTGCTTCCTCGCATCGCACGTCGCCTATCGACCAGTCCAGCACCATCGGAACGTGTCCATCATTTCTGTAATAGAAGTCAGTTTCATTGAGATCGGCGGTTCGGAAGGAGTACCAACTGCCGTCGACGAGGAAAGCAAAGCTACAGGGGTTGTCCCACAAGATGTCCTCGTGGCCGGTGACGGAGGAAAAGGTTATGTTGAAGAATTTGAGGCCAGGGAGAATGGAGGTCTGGCAACAGCCGGCGCCGGAGCAGGAACCGCTGCTGAAATTGGTGTTGTCGTTGCAGATAGACACGCAGCCGGTCGAATAGGAGTGATAAGTGGCACCGACGAAGAGCGCGATGGTGTTGCATCCGATGGCCGTGAACTTGTTGCGGGTGCCGGAGAACGTGTAGGGCGAACCAGTAAGGTTCATCCAGATTGATGCCTTGGAGTTGTTGTAGGACTCGTTGCAGTCCCAAGATATGGGCATGTACACTCTTGCTTGCCCATTGCGAACATCGATATCGATGACTTCTATGTTGCCGGTGTAGAGTTTGGATTCGGTTACGTTGCAGAGGAGGTCGAATCCGTCCTGGTAGCAGCCGGGTTCGATGCCGAACGGGTAGGGAACGTCGACGCTACCGCACCTCCTGGTGCAGTTTTGCCCGAATGCCATCGCCGCAGTTGCTATGATCAGCAGCAGCAGCAGCAGCAGCAGTAACAACGGCAGCTTGTGGATCATCGTCATTCTCTTCTTCTCCTTCGCCTCTTCCTCCCTCGCTCGCTGCCTTTCTGCCTCTGGTGCCAACCGTCTTAAAACCCAGAGAGCGTCGACCAGCCGTTGACCCGATATGATTTTTATGAAACTTATCTCTAAAATTTGATATGATTTTAGAAATGTAGTATAAAAAGTTTTATGAAACTTATCTCTAAAATTTGATATGATTTTTAGTGGTATTAAAATGTAGTAGAAAAAGTTTTATGAAACTTATCTCTAAAATTTGATATGATTTTTAGTGGTATAGAAGAAGCTAAAGCTATAAATATATTATTTCTTGATGAATTAATATGGACCGAGGAACTCAAGATGGACCAGAATACATGGCCTTGGAAGCATCCAGCGCAAGGTTTATTGCCATGCTTCATTCATTGTAATCTAATTCCAGCTTCTAGGAAATTGTAAAAGGTCGTGAGCGAAGAAGGTATTGATTGAGATCGATGGACAAAGGTTGGGGTTTGAATTTTCAGCTTAGAAATAGATGAAGCTCCGGTCAGATCAGCAACCAGTGGTCGACGCCGGTCGTCGTCTCTGTAGATCCATCGGGTCAACGGCTAGTCGACGCTCTCTGGGTTTTAAGACGGTGAATGAGTCTCATTATCATGATCTAATTCCCATTACACAGAACTAAAGACATCATAATATATATATATATATATATATATATATATATATATATATATATATATATATATATATATATATATATATATATATATATATATATATATATATTATGATCTCATCATGTTCCAACAATCTTTTTCAAGATAGCCACATTTTTTACATTAAAAGCATATAAGAATATTTAGATTTTTATTTTTGTATCACTAATCTTTTTCAATATATCTAATTTTTTGTAATAAAAATATTAATGAGTTTCTTTGTTATCTTCATTTGTCCTCTCCCATTTTGATTTTTCCCTTAAGATTTAGTTTCTAAATTATCTTTTTATTATTTTTCTAATCTATCTTCATTTGAAGATCATGTCCTAAGTCTCATATAAAGACTAGTTTAATTTTTATTCATAAACTAAAAGAAATCTCATTAATTCATCAAGAAATAATATATTTGTAGCTTTAGCTTCTTCCATACTACTAAAAATCATATCAAATTTTAGAGATAAGTTTCATAAAACTTTTTCTACTACATTTTAATAGTTTGAGATTTACGTCGAAGAATTTAAAACTTTGAAATTTTAACCTTGTTTGTGTCTCTAAATAAACTTTTAAATATCTTCTAAGCTTCTATTAATGTTGATGACATCATGATTCAGGGAAATATAGAATCATCTATTACTTATTGTAACATGCAAATGACTTTTATATTTTTTTTATATATTCTTATTCATCTAATTTTTTTATTTTTAGTAATTTTTTACAAGTACCCTAGATCATACTGAATAAAATCATATTCTACTTAATTTCATAATATATATGAAACAAATATAATTTTCATTTTAACCGTCCAAAATTGATAATTCTCACTATTAAAGAAGTTGATAACAAATAGTTAATTTGATACTTGTCAATCTTCTTTTTTACTTATTTTTAGATATACTAGTTTTTTTCTTCTTTTTAATCGATAGATTATTATTGATATTTCTGTAGATGTTTTTTACAAAATTTTAGAAGAATAATAATAAGAAGAAGAGAATAGTGGAGCTTTGGATTGATCCAAAAATACATATTTATATTAACAAAAAGATAAAGTGTAAATATTTTAAAATATTAAAAATTCATATCCTAATAAATTTCTTTGTAGTTCGCCGTTGGGTTACAACTACGTATCTTTTCTTTGTAGTTCGCCGTTGGGTTACAACTACGTCGATGTGATAGATACTAAAAATTGATTCTCGAAAATATCATACCAATCAATCGGATATATTTATATATTCATATATATTCCTCATCTAATATATACATAAATAAATTAGTTTTAGGGGCGGAGCATTTTCTTATTAGTATTATTCCAATAACTTACTCTTTGACATGTCAACAATCCATGTGATAGAGACTAAAAATCGATTCTCTAAAATATCATACCAATCAATCGGATATATATATATACATATATTCCTAATCTAGTATATACATAAAATAATTAGTTTTAGGGGCAAAGCATTTTCTTATTTGTATTATGCCAATAACTTAACATTACCAATTGAATTCAAGTAGCCACTCAAATCTCTAAAGACTTCAGATTTAGTCCATACTGGGTTCTTAGTTCTTCTATATCTGGTCTTTTCAAATAGCTAGGATTAAATAAAATAAAAAACAAAAATTTAGATTAGATGATGATGAAATTTATTAGGATATGAATTTTTAATATTTTAAAATATTTACATTTTATCTTTTTGTTAATATAAATATGTATTTTTGGATCAATCCAAAGCTCCACTATTCTCTTTTCTTCTTCGTCTTCTAAAATTTTGTAAAAAATATCTACAGAGATATCAGAGGCTGATTCAAATAAAATAAATAAGAGTCTATCTATTAAAAAGAAGTAAAAACTAGTATATCCAAAATAAGTAAAAAGAAGATGACAAGTATCAAAGTAACTATTTTTTATCAACTTATTCATGTCTTAAATAGTGAGAATTATCAATTTTAGGTTGTCAAGATGAAAATTATATTTATTTTATATATATTATAAAATTAAGTAGAATATGATTTCATTCAATATGATCTATAGTACTTATAAAAAATTACTAAAAATAAAAAAATTAGATGAATAAGAATATATAAAAAATATAAAAGCCCTTTACATGCTATAACAAGTAATAGATGATTCTATATTTCCTTGAATCATGATGGCATCAACATTAATAGAAGATTGGAAGATATTTAAAAGTTTATTTAGAGACACAAACAAGGTTAAAATTTCAAAGCTTTAAATTCTTCGACGTAAATCTCAAACTATTAAAATGTAGTAGAAATTTTTTTATGAAACTTATCTCTAAAATTTGATTTGATTTTTAGTGGTATAGAAGAAGCTAAAGCTACAAGTATATTATTTCTTGATGAATTAATGAGATTTCTTTTAGTTTATGAATAAAAATTGAATTGATCTTTATATTAGACTTAGGACATGCTCTTCAAATGAAGATAGATCAGAAAAAAGAATAAAAAAAAAATTTAGAAACTAAATCTTAAGGAAAAAATCAAAATGATAGAGGATAAATGAAGATAACAAAGAAACTCGTCAATATTTTTGTAACAAAAAATTAGATATATTGAAAAAGATTGGTGATATAAAAATAAAAATCTAAATATTCTTATATACTTTTACCGTAAAAAAGGTGACTATCTTGAAAAAGATTATTGGAACATAATGAGATCACAATATATATATATATATTGTGATGTCTTTAGTTCTATGTAATGAGAATTAGATCATGATGAGATCATGATAATGAGACTCATTCACCTTTAACATAGTTCTTAAATAATTCGATCATAGGTTACTCGAGAGGGACATTGAGATAACTGAACAGACCGATATACTAGATACCCGTCCATAGAGGCAATTGGTCTCATAGCCATTTGTGTGAGGACACTAAGGATACAATACATGTGCTTATTAGAGAATGAGTTTACTAATTGATTCGCTTATGAAATGCTATATTGTTAATGATACCAAACGTTAAACAGTGATTTCGTAGTCCCAGTTGTGTGTTTTGTCGTTAGACTTGAGATACCAAAGATGTCTTGTTTGAGTACTCCTTTATTTGACATCGAACTTATAGGTTTGGAGAGTTACAGATCTGGTACAACCGGTTATATAGATTGGTAGCCAACCTTACGAAGATAATTGAGTGTTAATAGAGGATCATCCACTCTCGTATCATGAGAGGACTATCCCGTGTGTTATCGCTCAGACAAATCCCTAGCTATGATCGTTCGAATTGAGAGAGGAGTTCTCCAGAAGAATCTGATTAGAGCGAGACTCGAATGAATTTCGTATGTGGCGTGAGAGTATATACTCAATATATAATCTTTATGATATTAGATAGATGATGGACTATAAATACACGGTCACTAAAGACAGATAGGTTTAATGAATTAGATCCCTTGTACTGTCTAAGGACTATGACATAGTGGCCTAGTATATCCATAGTTGATGAGTTGAGTGAATTATTATGAGATAACAATTCACTAAGTCAAAAGGAGTTCTAATAGACCAGCTCAGTATTGGGCTTAAATGGTCGCACATACATGGTTGATATTTCAACGAGTATAATATTGAATATGAGTTCTCCAATTAGCTTTTCAAATGAAGATGGAGCTTCAGAATATGCTCTTCAAATGAAGATAGATCAGAAAAAGAAACAAAAGAAAATTTTAATGATCAGATCTCAAGAGAGAAATCAAAATAACATAGGACGAGACCGATCAAATCAATGTAACAAAGAAACTCGTAATGTTTTTATTACAAAAATAGATATATTAAAAAAGATTAATTATACAAAAATAAAAATCTAAAAATTTCTATCTGGTTTTACTATAAAAATATGGTTATCATGAAACAAATGTTGGAACAAAAATCAAATAAATTATTACTAGAAAAATAATGATAAAAAATATTTTGCATCTAATGAAGAATATTCTAAATATATTTGGTTTTTGTATAGTAGATATAGAAATCATATGATAGGGGATAAGAGTTTATTCCAAAAGAATAATGATTCAATCAGATCTACATTACAAATGGGAAATGACAATAAAATTCAAGTGACAGAAAAATAAATAATTATTGTAAATACAAAATATGGTAAAAAATTATTGATGATGTGATATTTATTCATGACTTAAAATAAAATCTCATTAATATATGACAACCGATGAGCAAATATTATTATATTTTTTATGATAAAAAATATTTGATTTATGATTAAATTTTTAAAAATTGATAGCAAATGCGATGATAATAAAAAATAAAGTGCTTTCCTTATTATTTTTTAGATTTTTTTTCACTATTACTGCTACTGATTAATCGATATTATGATATAAAAATTATGATCGTCTGAATTTTTTTGGATCTATGTATATTATCTTGCATGGTAGCTATGAGATAAAATGTCACGGTGTAGGTTATGGTAATTGAAAAACTATAATTGATGAGATACATAAACAATAAAAAGATAAGGCCCTAAACTTTAAGAATAATAAAGAAATTATACATATATTGAAGGTGAAAGTTTATGTGAAGAAAGCTAAGGGAAAGAAAAGAAAGAGGAAGCATTCGTATCTAAAGAAAAAAATACAGAGTCTCTATCAGATCTTCAGAGATGATTGCTAAATAGAAAAATATCATGTTATAGGTCTAAAATAAAGGATAAAAGAAGTTAGATTAGAGATTCTTAATGGAGAAATAATCTTAGCATAAGACAATTACTACATAAGACTAGTTTGTCAATATCTTCAAAAAAAACTTTGACTAAAGAAAATTTTATTCTAAAATATTACAACTATTTGAATTAAAGGAGTGTGTTAAGATTAATTCAAGTAGGTAGGATTAGATAAAATAAAAAATAAAAAATAGATTAAATAAAGATGGGATTTATTAGGATATGAAAGATTTTTAGTATTTTAAAATATTTATATTCTTCTATTATTCATTCATCCTTCTTCCTACTATTCTCTGATCATTTTTCCTGAAGTTATGTAGAAAAATAGCATTATTATCACAGGTGAGACCTTTTCTTGAAGACATGTGATTCCATGGTCTTTTCTGGCCACGGGAATATTATCTAACAATACAGGAGGAAAAAAAATAGTAAGATTGGAAAAATTTGTATGTTGTGAATTTATAAATCAATTATTTCGTATGATAATGGTCAAAAGATACTATTAAAAAAAAATTATTGGTGTTGAGTGATTAAAGTGGTTTAGATGAGATTCAACTTAAAATTAAGAAGAGATTAAAACTCATGATCGACAACCATGAAATTTGGGTAAAATGTGAGATTTGATTTGAAAATTTTACCGACAATAATAAAGATATTTACTAAACATACACATGATGGCGTATGGGACACTTGGGAGATGGTGATTGAAATAACAGAGTTGGTCATTGTGGATTATTGAGACTAGTTTTTGCTTGGATTTGGCCTCACAAGTTGACCTCTCTCTCTCTCTCTCTTAGTCTTATGGATGGATCCTCTCCTAGGCTCTCTCAATGCAGTGTAAAAGATAAGATGATGGCTTCCACAGTTTTTTTTTTTTTTTTTGTGCTCGGTTGATATTATACATATAAACACATGGTTTTAACATCAATAAGCTTGTCACTGTCAGTTATTTGTTCCTGATTTGATTCTTAATTTTTGTTCAACATCAAGTCTGAAATGTCTTTGCAGATGTTATTGGATCAACCGATTTGCTGCAGTTGAAAGCAAACACTTCTGCAACCAGAATCGATGTCAGATCAGTTGCACATCCGCGGGATTAATTCGTGGCAGATCCTCCAAGTGTTCAGCTTCCATGAAGACCTTCAACCAGAAGTCCATGTCGTCGCCGGTGGTGGAGCTGAAGGAGCTCAGACTCTCCTCACCCACTGCAGCTCCAGCTGCAGACGTAGGGACTTCCAGCGGCGCAAGCGTCATGGATTCCGTAGAAATGTCGATCGAGAACGCTTCGTCCAACCAGAAGCTTTCATCGATCACTGCCACTTCTTTGGAATCGTAGCTCTCCTCCTCCCTGGCCTCCATGTTGCTGCTGGTAACGTCTCCCGACACGGCCGAGGAGTCGGTGGTGGCCGCGGAGGAGAAGCCGCTGTATGATTCTTCCACTGATACCTCGATCACATCACATCTCGGATTACCCGGGTCTGCGTCCGCTTGCGGGTTTACTCGCTCTGGTTCCGATTCGTTCTTGGCATCACGCTTCTTCTTCTTCCTCCTCCTCCTCTTCTTCGAAGCTTGCGTCGCCTCCTTCGGATCCATGCGCTTCTTCAAGTGGGTGTGCCACACGTTCTTGATCTCGTTGTCCGTTCGACCCGGCAAACTGGCGGCGATCGCAGACCATCTGTTTTAGAAGAAGAAGCAACATGAGTCGATGTAATCTAAATGAACGAATGCAGAAAGAAGGACATACTTGTTGCCAAGCTTCTCGTGCAGGCTTATGATCGTGTCCTCTTCCTCCGTGGTGAAGCTTCCTCGCCTGATGTCCGGCCTGAGGTAGTTCGTCCACCGCAGTCTGCAACTCTTCCCACATCTCAACAGCCCTGAGAAGCGAAACAGGACGACGCCTCTCAGAACCACAGATACATCTCAGATGATCTGAGAAACCTAATCACGGACTCATGCTCACCTGCTTTCTTGGGCATGGCTCGCCAGTTCCCATGGCCATGTCTCTGGATGTACTCGACCAGAATCCTGTCCTCTTCTGCACTCCACGCACCCCTCCTGAGACCCACCTTCTCACAGCAAGGAGCTCTCCCCATACTTCCTGTCTCCCTCCCTTTCCCTCATCCCATGAGTCTCACGGAGTTGCATGAGGCCTCAGCTATATGTAATGGCGTCCACTTGCCAACGTGCAATAACAAGTCCAAGCTGATCTCACTACCATGCAGCTCTGTTACCTACCATGACCCCATCTATCTCAAGTTAATGAAGCCCCTGTCATACTTTTCCACAATGTAGACCAAGTCAGATTAAGTGGCAGCAATAATGAGCTTGGTGAATTGAACAACATACATTAATCAACTCCCATTTACTTGATGCACTCACATGAAAGAGATTTCAGGCTTAAGTAAAGGTTAACTTGGAAAGAGAACATACAGTGCATCATGATTCAAATCTGCGGTGTGGACTGGGGAGTGTTCTCGCGCAGTCACCTTCCTTTCAGCAATGACTGCATTTGTGTAATGACTACGATCCAGAGTTGGTGACACCGACCAAAGAGGAACAAAAGAAGAATCAAATCGCATGGGATGTCTTCACCTGGCCACCTCCGCTTCACATGCATGCAGCAGGTCTTCTTCCTCCATCAACATGAGAAGCTTGACTTCACCTTGTAGGATTGACCAATGGAGACACGTAAACTGAATGCTTGGTTTAATTGAAGCCAAGCCTATTTCCATGACACAAAACGCTTCTGAAAACATTTTTTTTTAAATTTTTTTATTGAGGCTTAGAGGGAGTTGTCCTTCTCTTCTTATGCACCACAAGTCTTCGTGAGAAAATTTTCTTCCAAACACGAGTTCCCATCACAAAGATTTGAGTCATCAATACATATCGGTTTGTCATCTTCTTCCTGGTTCTGCAGCTTGCAATTCTGCATTCATGGTTGGTCGCGGCGGAGACGGTTCGAAAGATAACAGGGCAAAAACAAGAGCTTCTGACAAAACTCCCAACTTATCTTCCCCACCCAACAGATAACCAAACCGTTTGCTGATAAGAAATAGCCTCCCCTCCCTGTCTCCATGGCGAGTGGGAAGCTTCCTGGCGTTGGAACGTTCAAACCGAGCTCAGCTCTGTTTTCCTTCAGCACAAGACAGGCAGAAGCCGTAGTACTCAAGGCAGTGGCGTACTGCGTCGTTGTCGATGCATGTATGACATGCGCCTCCGCCAACGCATTGACTTCCATTGCTGCCGTTCCAGCACGCTGCTCAACGTACATCCATTGCTTCTTGGTTTGTGTTACTTTATTCACGTGGAGTCAATGACCGGATCCGATGGTAGTTGACCGCTGCAGCCTACAAAACTTCACTGCACTCGGATGATCCAAATGTCACGACAGTGCGCCGTTCATGGCTTACCAATTAATTCATCATGGTTGAATGAGGAATATGAATCATGCCAGCATTAGGCTCCGTGCTGAGAAAGTAGTCTCAAGTAAACAGCTGAAGTCAGCGGCACACCGGGTGGAGTTTTGACAGTGACAAGTGCAGCATGTACGCTTGCGTACACGTCGGCACGTATGCCAGACTCCTTTGTTGACCCAATGCTCGTCATATCTAAACTAATGCTGACTTAATTTTCGTTGACCAACTTCACCACACCTACCGTTTTCCGCTGCACGTGCCCAGCGAATGCTGTCTGTGTTGGGCCGTAGCCTCGTAATGTATCGGAGTCCAACCGTGATCAGGATGACGTCATATGGGGCTTGGGCTTTCGAGAGTGGGAAGGAGGCCCATGTTTTCTCTCTTTTGGAGTCTATTACGTATTACGTAGTCTCTCTCTCTCTCTCTCGAATTAAAAAGAAGAGGGAGGAGAGCGCAAACTCGTTTGCTTCGTTTCTTCCTCATCGAATCGATCGATCAATCGATCAATTGATCTCACCCCCTCTTCCCCTTCGACGGGCACAGCCGTCGGAGCCCTCCAACCCTCTCCCGTCCGTCCCTTCGCCTTCGGTGCTCTGTAACTCCTCCTTCCCCCCCTCTCTTTGTCCTTTTATGTCTGTATTCTTCGAATTCCCTCATCTATTTGGATTTATTTGTTCATGGACAATAGTCGTGTGCCTTTTGGTCTCTGTTCTTGTGTTAGGTTTTCTTGTTCTTGATGTGGATCATTTCCCTGTTTCCCCACGCTTTTGAGTTATTGATCGGCGTGCTCTTTTGTTCCCTTCGTTTTTTAGGGTTTCGTGGACACCTTGGTTCCTCTTTTGTTTTGGTATCTGTTCTTGTGTTTGGGTTCTTTGCATGTTTTCCCACGCTTGCCATTTTGCCTAATTGTTGGTTCTTTTATTTGGTTCCCCTGTTGGTCTTGACGTGGGTTCCGTTTGTTGGTTCCTAGGATGAGGTCGCCTGTGGCGAGGTCAGGGTTCTTGATGATAGTTCTGGTGGTTCTTGGAGTTGCGGGTTGCGGGAGGGCCAAGACCGAGGACGCATACGTCACCCTCCTATACGGAGACGAGTTTCTCCTAGGAGTTCGTGTCCTCGGGAAGTCGATCCGTGATACCGGATCCACCAAGGACATGGTCGTCCTAGTCTCGGATGGCGTCTCCGAGTCTGCCAAGAAGCTTCTTGATGTAAGGTTTTGAACTTTAATGTTATTCAATACGTTTATATCTCTTTGTTGAAACTAACTAAGGGTAGATTTTGGTTTCTCATACCTTACATTTTTTGAGTCGTTCGGTGTTGCAAGTGATTTACCTGTTCGTTTTGTAAAAGCTAAATTGTTATATACGATTTAGATGAAAATGCTGTCTGTTTGTACCAAAGGTTTTCTTGATTTAAGATGCTGAATCTGTTGAAAAAATTGACATTGGCCCTTTAAACTGATTAGTGACATTGGTTGTCATAATGGTACTCGAACCAACCTAGTGCCAATTGTACTTGATCTATATTTTTGTCAATTTGGCAGCAAGCTTGCAGATGGTAAAATTAAATACTGTGTCATGGTTTTGGGTGTTCATAGTTAGGAACATTTAGTTACCAGATGGTGAAATTAAATAGCTGTGTTATGGTTTTGGGTGTTCATAGGTAGGACCATGATTGCTTTGTGGTTACATTTCTTCCAAACTAATTGAGCAGCAAAGGAAAAGGAAGGGTATGATTTTAAAAAACGCACAATAATAAGAAAGAAGTAGATGTTGGATAGGTCACATGGAAGAGTTGTATCTAGCTCAGAGAAGAGATGCCAGTCTCCTTCATGATTGAGGTGAACATTCTTTTGAGTCAACAGTTATGATTCAACCAACCCAAGTAGACTGGTTTATGACTGAACCTCTTGGACCTGTCAAAATCTGAATAAAAGAGATGGGGCTTCGGTGATTGGGAGTTCCAAAATCCTGCTGCTGCTGCTCAGTGAAACTATCTGGTTTGCAACTAAATGGTTGCTGGTTGCTGTGTATGGTATGCAAGGAAACAAGAAACCATGTATATGTATTTACTATTGTTTGCCGCATACTATGCACATGATTTCTTGTGGGTCCATGTTTTGTAGAATATGAGGTATATGAGTCTATAAACGGAGAATTGTACTAAAGATTTGAGAAAGGTTGAAAGTGCTTCAGTTTTTTACCTAGTTGCCATTAAGGTAGGCAAAGCTTGAAAGAAATAGAAAGATAGAAGGTAGAATGTGTTTTCATTGACAACGAGCTGAGATTTTCTATCATGACAATATAGTGTTCGTTCAGGATGGGAACATTGTAGTAGTTGATACACCCACTACACGTGTGCATATATGTGCATGTTTACATAACTTTATATTTGGTATGTTTGTGTGCATGCATATCAGTGTCATCTATAGGTGTTAGTGCTCACCTAGACATTCAGGTAATGCAAAACAAGATTGGAGCGACCAAGGGGCTCTAGGCAGGGTGATGGAGGCACCGGGCAACCAGATGTAGGTCTGGACCTTGCTTTAGCTTCTGACCCAGGAAGCTTTATTCTCTGCCTCCCAAATTAAAGCCATCAACCTTTACACTATCACCCATGCCCAACCCTCTGTTTTTGTGTTGTATAAAATACCAATCAAATCTCAAGTTTGTGCAACAAATCAATATGTTTATGTATGTACATGTTGCATACTATGTGTGTATATGTATATGGAAATGATTGAGTTGATAGAACACAACAAAGTTGTAAGTCCTAATTATGTGTAGTTAGGATCGTTTGCCACCATTGAGATCTGTATCCTCTATTTAAGTGATACCTAGTTGTTCACGAATAAAAATATTTCTTTACCTACGTTTTCTAACAACAACACACATCCAGTTCTGTTGGTTTTGGATGGTTTCTGCTATCATGTATCAAATTTTATTGGATTGTAAATAGGCATTCTGAACTTTATTTTAAGATGACTACTTTTGTGCTCATAGACATTAGTTATCAATGCCATATTTAATCTGTATGAAACAAAGTTAACAACTGGAAGTATCAATTTTTTTTCTTATATTTTATGATATTGAACACAAAAATGCTGTAGTTATCAAATCTTCTTATAATTTATGATCTTGAAAACAAAAATGCTGTAGTTGTCAGAATAACGTCACCGAAGTTGGAAAATTAAGAAATATAGTATTTGGTGGTGTTTTCATATGATTACAGTATAAAGCACCGAATATCACAATCTAGTTCACAGAACAGTAAAGATACTACATTCCTGTGTATTGTGCAATACTGACAGGCTGTCAATATTCGTCCAAGTAGTGGATATTCTCTACTCTGTAAGTCATTTGACCATGCATAAAAGCTTCTTAAGACATTGGTTTGTTAAGTTTGTATATCATACATGTAAAAAACATTATTGATTGTTTCTCTCTTTGGAAATATTGGAATTGTTCACTAGTTACTAAAATTTGAATCTCTACATGTGTTTTTGTTTCTAATATATAATCTTAACTTAATACTACTTAGATAAAATGTAGGCTGATGGTTGGATTGTCCAGCATATAAGTTTGTTGGCCAATCCAAATCATGTGCGGCCAAAGAGGTTTTGGGGAGTGTACACGAAATTAAAGATATTCAACATGACAGATTATAGAAAAGGTATTTTCTTGTTGACATCCTTCCTATATCCTTATGGTAGAAGAACTCAACTTCTTATTTGTTCTTTTCTGTGGCTTATTCTGCTTTTATTGTCATACTCCAGTTGTTTATCTTGATGCTGATACAATTGTCGTAAAGAGTATTGAGGATCTATTCAAGTGTGGAAAGTTCTGTGCTAACTTGAAACATTCTGAAAGATTGAACTCTGGGGTGATGGTTGTAGAGCCTTCTGAATCCACTTTTAGAGATATGATGAGCCAAGTGAACTCTTTATATTCTTACACTGGAGGTTAATCCCTTTTCCTAATCCCTTTACTGCCTTAGATCCTTAGTGAATTGATTTTCCTTCTTAACGCCTTTTGAATTTATCCTATCTAATTTCGGCATGTTTTAAATTTTGAAAACATTTTAAAATGATGCGACATCGGAATAACAATCTTTGGAAGCCCAACTTGCTTGTGTTAAAAAAAGAATCTTTGTATTGATGCCATATTGTACAGAACAAAAAGATTGTGTTGCAACTACGTCTAGTATTCTTGGAGTTGGTGTTTCATCATAGTTCTTGCCAAGGTTCTCCGTTTCAATATGTACCATCCAGTATGGGTGGTACGTACCGGTCCGACAGGATACTGATATGCAAACCGCCTGCTACTGGGCGGGTACCGTCGAAATCGACCGTCGGCGATCGATTTCGATCGTCGGTGGTCGATTAAGGGAGAAAAAGGAAGAGGGAGAAGAAGAAAGGGGAGAAAAGAGACAGAGATACCTGCTCTTCCCCGGTTCCTCGCACGATCCGTCGCTCGCGGGTGATTCTTCGCCAGCGGGCTTCCTTCTCCGCTTGGGGAGACGAGGCGACGCCTCGTCCTTCAGTTTTTATTTTTTTAATATATATTATATTATATTAATATCAAGGTTTGACATACCGGTCCATATCAGTGTACCAAGATTCTTTCGGTACTTGTACCGGGCGGTATGTACAGTGCGTATCGCCCAGTACATTAAAATATATAATATTTTATAATATAATATAATATTAACTATTAATATATTAAAAAAGAAAAAAAAAGCAGCGATGTCGCCTTGATCTTTCTCCCCATGCGGGGAGACGTTCCGTCTCCTTGCGCGAGAGAAAAATCGCTCGCGGGCGAGGGTGGCGAGGACGGCGTGGGGAAAGGAGGTACTTCTTTCTTCTTCTCCTCTTCTTCTTCTTTCTTCTTTTCCTCTTCTTCTTCTTTCTTCTTTTCCCCCAATTGACCGCCAACGACCGAAATCGATCGTCGACGGTTGATTTTGGCGGTACCGCCCGGTATCGGGCGGTCCACGTACCAGTATCCTGGTGGACCGGTATGTACTGCCCGTATCGGTAACCCGGCAGACCGGTATTTACCACCCGTATCGGGCGGTACAGATCGATATTGTATTCCTTGATTTATATTATATTATATTATATTATAATATATCGAGTGGTATACACTATGCATACACTCGGTACGGGTATTGTACTATACCGAGATAAGCTTGGTATGCCGGTACCGATCGGGACAGCGAACCTTGGTTCTTACTTAGTAGTTGGTACTATGTGGGATGGTATTTAAAGCCATGATCCAGTTTTGACATATGAAGTGGCAATCACACTTATAATAACTTGTTATCATTGTTAGTATCTTTGCTTTATCTCCTCACTTCTTTTAGTTTTTGCAGGAGATCAAGGTTTTCTGAATTCATATTATTCTGATTTTCCCAATGCCCATGTTTTTGAGCCCAATTTGTCTTCTGATGCCATGAATTCTAGACCTGTACCTGAAATGCAACGGCTCTCTACTCTATATAATGCAGATGTTGGTCTTTACATGCTGGCCAATAAGGTAACTCGCAGGTAGCAATTGGAGCTAAATGATGCATTTAGATCACTACACACTTGCATTAGTAGCACTTCATATCATATCAACTAAATGATCTCGAGAATTATATGGTTGTCTTCTTAGAAGTTCACTCTGAGGGGATTAAAAAATAGTCTTTTTATTGTAGGTTTTTCATTTTAAAATGCTGCTTTATCTTTCGTATTTAATAAACATCCTATAATTTTATGGGGCCATTCCTCTTATGCTTGCTGTCTTTGCTGGGACGATTTTAAAGATAGGAACTTGACTGTGCTCATACTGACAGTTTGGCATCCTTGCCCAGTTTTCACATTATTCTGATTCCACTTGATAACATAGCAGACTATAATTTTTCTTTGGTGTGTGCATGTGGCTGAACTAGAAATACTCTGTATGAAGGAAACAATGTCTTTCTTCTTATCTGCCTTCTGATAGTTCTCATTCTAACTTTCTATTCAGTGTTTTGGTTGATGTCTTTGACCTTATTAATCTATCCTCTCAAGGGCACTGAAGGTCTCCTTAGTGCTTTCTCTTCCGCTGAGTCATTCGTGAAGTTGCTGCAATGATTGAAACTATCTTGAAGTACAGTTGGAGCCACCACCAGTCTTATAGGAAGGGATGAAAAACAGTTTACTGTTGCTGAATCTCTGCCTGTTTCTGTTGTTCCTTTGATGAAGCTGCACGCACAGATGAACTATAATGCCTTCTTTATCTTTAGTACTTGTTTTAAGCCAGGTGCCTGAACACTTCAATGCCTAATCATCTTTTCCCATCCTATTTTGCCCACTTCTTCCAGGCCTACTTAATGCACCAGCTCTTTCTTCATCTTCCTTCTAATTCTGAAGGCATCAGATGCAACATGATACATAGAGGAAGCCTCATGTGAAATGCATTATCAACCTAGATATCTGCCTTGTGTCTACTGTCCCATATTATATTCATTTGCAATGATGTCTGTTCATCTCTTTCATGCCCCGTTGTTGCATCTGGCATCTTGTGACAGACCGTGGTGTTGCTTCCACTCAACCTGTAGATGATCTGAAGTAATATATCAGCATTATATAGCGAATGTTACCTTTTATTTTGAACATGCTTAAAAAATGTAGGTTTATTTTCTCAATGATTATAAGTTGTTTTTTTCTTTGTAAATCCCAGTGAACTTCTATGAAACGAATTTATGATCGTGCTAAAAATAGGCAGATATACCTTTTTTCGTAAATCCCAGTCAAGAATATGCTTATTATCTTAGATCTACATTGTGTAATAATTATAATTTTTCTTTCTCATTGCAAGCATCACAAGAGCTCTGATAATTTGAAGATCTAATTGTCAATAGGTATATCTGATACACCTATCATTATCTTTATAGGACACATAATTTTGCTATATAAAAATGGGAATTATATTTCTTTCTTATTAAGATAGAATTATAATTATTTTATATTTCAGTATGAAATCTAGTAAATGAAATGTGCTGATGCTAATTGGTAAGTCAATGAAAGTTTTTATTTATAGGTCTTAGAAAAAGAGATCCGTATATCTAAAACATGATTTTTTTGTTTTTTGCTTATATTCTATCCAATTTGTAGCTTTGGTCCTGCTCCATTGCTATATCCATAAAACTGATAAATCTTCTATTTTTTTTTAATAAATTTCCAAATAAAGAAACTCCTTTTGTCTATTTAATTGATAAGAACAAACATCCTCTACTTGTCGACAACTGGCAGCGGAAGGATCAGATATGGCCATGGTTCATAGGAAAGATTGAATTTCATCAAGAGAAAAATGCATCTGGTAGTACTATTCCAATCTATTATGGCATTGCAATGTAAATGGTATCTTGCATTACTAAGTGTCATGTTTACACCATTTTGTCTCTTCCAAGTGTGCTGTTTTTAGTATTAGTTACTGAAAGATGCATTTATGCTTCCTGTTCAGTGGATGGTTAAGGAGGAAGAACTTAGAGTTATTCATTACACTCTTGGCCCTCTTAAACCATGGGACTGGTGGACAGCTTGGCTTCTAAAACCAGTGGATGTATGGCAGGTGATTGACTTGATAGCTTTAGCTTATGTTACATGAATTCTCTTTTCATAATTTTTTTCTCCAAGTTCCGTTCACCTACAATAAATGTCAGGATCTACTGTTACTGCCTTAACATGTGATTGATTCTATCTTCTTAGAAAATTGAGCTTAAGATACCTATATAAGAAATTATAGGAAAACTTTTGTTAAAATTGTTTGCCCAAACCCTGCAGAATGTTCGGAAACAACTTGGTGAATCTCTTCCTGGAACTGGTGGAGGAAGAAATCCTCATGACCAGCTGTTGGTCAAAATGTTATGTGCTTTTCCTGTTTGCTTGCTGTTTTTATGTTATTATGGTTCCTTTCTTCAGGTTAGTGAGACTATTCTCAGTTGCTACCCAAAGATGACACTTGCTGGAAAAGATTGACATGTGTTTCTGATGCTGATGCAGATAATCAAGGATTTCACCAATATATTTTCTCGAAATTTCATTTGTGATTATGCAAGACGTATCTACCAGCGATTCAGATCAGGAGGCCTTCCTGCATATTCTGGTGTTGGAGTTGCCCCATCATCTTTTGTCAATCCCAGTCAACAGGTTGCTCTTCTAAATGCAAACTTATTAAGAAGTTGGTTGATATTGCCTCTATGAATTATGAAATTACGCATTATCAAACTCAAGAAAGCATGCAAGTTTGATCGACAATGATTTTACATTGTCTTTTTTGCTGTACAATTTTTTTTACCTATTTGTGAATAGAAAAATTGATGGAATCATTATTCACGAAATTTAGGGTGTTAAGTGGTAATGAATAATGAAAAGAACTTTTAGTTTGGAAAGGGATGCTCCCAATCAAGTAAAATTGTCACACATTGGTATTGAAGTGCTTTCATTGGAAAATCTTGGCATCTCATGGTTGCACAGTAGGTCGAATGCTAAATTCTAAATGCCTCGGTTAAGTTTACCTGACTGTCACTAGTGCAATCACTTTCCTGCCGTTTTTTTTTAAACCAAACTGCTAAGTTCTCCATATTTAGCTGGTGCATGAGTCTCGTGCCAATGTGAGGTTTGGGAAGGATCACTATACACATCGTTACTTTACAAGCAGATAGACAATTCCGGTGAAGATTGATCTCGTCATTTATAACTTAAATATGTGACCAATAAGATTGATCTATCTACCTGCCAACTGGAATCCTAGATGGCCTTATGGAAAGCCCCTTAAATACTTATGTGAGTTTAGCATAGACATTTTCTGTTGATGCTGATATGAAAGGGCTCATTTAATTCTTTTATGATTTAGCATGTGTAGTTTGCTGTATTAGAGTTGTTACAAAGTTCTCACATTGTGTTTCATGTGGACATTTTGTAGTGCAATTGATGCAACTTTGCTTTTGTATATCTATAATATATTGTATTTCTGTTTATTATTTCTCAACAGTTTTCAAGTGGTTCACATTCCAAGCTACCTGCTTACTTGGGTGCAACATCTGTTTTTGTCTGCTTTATGGCTGCTGCGGTGTCCCTTGGTCTTTCATTTGTTTTGGTTCCCCATCAAGTGATGCCATGGACAGGGTTACTACTGATGTATGAGTGGAGTTTTATGACTTTTTTCTTGATATTTAGATGTTATCTAAATTTTATCCATCAATGGGGAAATTGGACAGCGAATCAGACTAACTATAATCGCCTTGATTCTTTGGAGTATGACTCAGGAAAAGGTTGGTCAAGTTAAATAAGTGGGGGTCACCATTGGTGATTTCCTTGTTGCACAATCTAAATAGACATCTCCAATTTTTTTTTACAGGTTCTCAACGTAGTGCCTCAAGTTGTGACGTAGTGGCATGTTTCTATTGGTTAGGGATGGCAGTTCTGGCTATTGTTGCCCCTTCACTGCCGTGCCTCTTGGGGATTACTGCTCTTTTTACAAGGTACCGTGATCTGGATCTCTTATTGGATTTTGAATAGTGGCGGAAAGAATCAATGAGTTGCTGCAGATCTAATTATATGGTTCGAACATCTATAGCTGCCCAGCTGTCTGTGCTCGACTCTTGATATCCTCTTTACCAGCTTCCCACTTTCGAGTGATGTGTGTGTGTGTTTTGTTTTTTAACGTGTTGACAGGTTGGGTCTGATGATTGGCGGTGGTTTTGTATTAGCTGCTTTTGTGACATTTGCCTCGGAGCATCTAGCCGTGAGAGCCTTTCTGAAAGGCTTAGAAGATCGTCATCAACCAAGGTCTAGAAGCACTTGCTTTCTATGCTAGGAGGAGGAGTTGTTGTAGCATGTGTAATGACTCTAATACAAAAAGTTTTGGAAGGTCCTCTTCGATGGTTTAATTGTAACATGACATTGGGCGTACGGGAGAGTTATGTTTCAGAAAAACTGAAGACAGCACGAATAGAGTGGAACATAAATGACGATGACGACTTTGCTCCTTACGGGATGGGAGGGATTAATATGAAGTTCCGGTCGGCTGATACGTGTAGATGAATGAATGGTGGGTCGGAGGTATTATTACAATGGTGGCAGATTGGGTACGAGGATACTCAAGTCAAATTAGGTTGCAGGGCCTTCATGCCCTGCGGGGATATGGATGGGTGCAGTCTGGCTGACAGTTTGTTGCTGCTCTGAGAAAACCGTACGTCCCGTACGTCCTCGGTTCTCAGGCTGCGTTGTGGTAGGAGGGCTGGATTTGATGGATCCCCGGATACAGATCCAGGGACAGGTTGAAAAAGAATTCAATTTTTTTATTTTATTTTAATTAATATGTTATAATGTGTTTATATTTTTCCTCTGAAAAAGATAATATTTTTTATTTGATTTTAATAAAAAAATAATGTTATATATATATTGTGTAACATAATACAAATGATCTATATAGTTTTTTTAATCTTAATTAAATTAATTACAATTCTAAAATATAATACTATAATAATTTATGAATAATGCATGGAGTAAAATGAAAACATTGATACAGATAAAACCCGCGCCGGAAGGAACAGGATGAACAACACCATCATTTGCAGTTGGGATATCCTTGTCTCTGTTCCCTGACAACACCTTCCCACCTTCAGCAAGTAGCTCTCCTTTTGAGACTCTCCACCATCACGGTGGGGTATCACTCCACAAAACAAGATTTCAAACAAGCCATGAATAGATTCAACAAGGTGAATCGATGGTTTTCACATGCTACATTGTTTGTTACCTGCACCCCCACTGCTGCTGTGCTTGCTCAAAACTATATTACAATCGACAAGTAATATATATATATATATATATATATATATATATATATATATAAGTAGTAGGTAAAAGAATAAGAAGAAATGGCATACTGTGGCAGCAGCATCACAACATGTCTCAGACCTCGCATCTCCTTGCTTTTGCCACCACGCTCACGTTCTTTCAACTGCAAGAACAAAGTTCCCCTTCAACAGATGGGAAGTGGAGCTCCGTTCCACCCCTTCAAGCACTCCAGCAGAGGATCGATCAGCAGTCCTTTGTTGATAGCCGCGAACACCTTGTCGAACTCCTCTCCCGGCGATCGCACCTTCTCGCCGGTGAGGTATGCAGTCCCCAGCTCCTTCCTAACGAAGCGGTACAACGGGTACGACCTGCACTCCTCGATCCTGTTGGCGATGGCCGCATTCCCGCCCTCGACCGCGGCTCTCGCCGCCTCTGCTTCCTTCGGCAGCATGGCCTCCAGCTCCTCCTCCAAGGCAGCGATCTTTTGGAAGATGGACGTGTTGGCGTCCTTCTCCTTCTCACCGTTGTTCAAGGCATGCTCCACGAGAACCATCCGCAGCTTGGGCATCAGAGCGTAGGTGGAGCTGCAGGGGTCGTCGATGTAGCTGAAGACGTGCTCGCGGTCGATGACGGTGATCAGGTCCTTCTCGCAGAACCGCGAGGGGTGGAGCTCGCCGTTGGCGGCCGTGGTGAGGACCCTCTTGGCGACTTGGCTCACCGTGTTCTTCACGGCTTGCTTGAGATTCTCCTCCAGGTGCCTCAGATCGATGGCTTGGCACAGGGCCACCAAGTAGGTGGTGGACATGAGCTTCAGGATGTCGACCGCCTCCGCCGTCTTCCTCGAGGAGATGAGTCCCAAGGAGTTGACATCTTGGTTGTGCTGCTCCGCGCTCTGGACGTGGTTGGTCACGGGGTTGGCGAGGAACTGGAGCTCGGAGCAGTAGGCCGCCATGGCAATCTCGGCGCCCTTGAAGCCGTAGTCCAAGCTCGGATTGCGCCCGCCGGAGAGGTTCGACGGCAGCCCATTGTTGTAGAAGTCGTTGACGAGCTCCGAGAACTGCGCGAACATGAGCTTCCCGATGGCCGCGAGGGCCAGGCGGGTGTTGTCCATGGACACGCCGATGGGCGTGCCCTGGAAGTTGCCGCCGTGCAGGGCCTTGTTCCTGGAGACGTCGATGAGGGGGTTGTCGTTGACGGAGTTGATCTCCCGCTCGATGGATTTGGTGGCGGCGCGGATGACCTCGATCTGGGGGCCGAGCCACTGCGGGGAGGTGCGGAGGGCGTACCGGTCCTGCTTCGGCTTCTGCAGCGGGTCTTGCTCGTGGAGCTTCTTGGCCATCTTCATGTAGGAGCTGCCGTCGAGGACGTGTTCCATGATGGCGGCGGCCTCGATCTGGCCCGGGTGATGCTTCAGCTTGTGGGTGAGGTGGTCGGTAAATTCCGGCTTCCCCTGCATCACCTCGCAAAAGACCGCCGACAGCACCTCGGCGAGGACGGCGAGGACGTTGGATTCGTACAGCACGACCGAGGCAAGGGCAGAGCCGACGGCGGTGCCGTTGACGAGCGCGAGCCCCTCCTTGGGCTGCAGCTCGAAGAACCCGTGGGGGATGCCGGCCCGGCGGAAGGCCTCCGCAGCGTCGACCGCCTCGCCGCCAGGGGTGAAGGCTTTGGCATTAGGGCGGCCGGTAAGCACGCCAGCGATGTAGGACAAGGGGACCAGGTCGCCCGAGGCAGTGATAGTGCCGCGGAGGGGGAGGCAGGGGGTGATGCCGGAGTTGAGGAGGCTGGCCATGGCCTCGAGGATCTCAAACCGGATGCCAGAGTAGCCTTGGAGGAGGGTGTTGACGCGTACGAGAATCGCCGCCCTGGCCGCCGGTGTCGGTAGCGTGTGGGCGGACTCCGCCCCGGAGCCGAATATTCCGGCATTGAGGAATCTGCAGCAATTAGAATCTGAGGGTCAGAGATCACAGCTCACGATGGTCAGTGGCAGGACAGCAATGGCAGCGCGACGAAACAATAAATACGCGATGAGCAGCCATTGCCAGACCAAAACCCATGTCAGGATCCAACGAGGATCATGTCAGAGAACACAAGAACAAAAGGATCCACCCATAGTTGGATACAGGATTCATGACTGGGGGGTTGGTGGGCTGTGCATGACTTCTTCGTTGAGAAGTGTCGGTGAACTGCAAGTAGATGTGACTTTGTTCTCGTCGACATTTGGATCTGATCTCATCCCCCCACCCCCAATAAATAAAAAGGCCAAACCTACACCAGCAAGAAAGCATCATGCCAACTAATGCACAACTACTTCTCTTTCCAGCCATGCCAGGATCCATCCTGCTATTGCAGATTGCAATAGATCTTATGACAAAATGGTGGGTCAACTTTACTTGGTGTGGCAGATCGATCCATGGTGTACGTAAAGGATCTAAAGGAAAACATCATCTACATGGTTCAAGAGTTCGACAGAGGTAAATCGATCTCCTCAAGGCCCTCGACTAGTGTGATCGATTGCAATCTCAAGAACAGTTGTAAACCTAGCATACGATTCATGGATTTGACATTGAAGAGCCCACTAGGTTCAGCTGTATGATGGTGACATTTCAGGAAGGGGAAAGGGACTTGGAGAGAGAGAGAGAGAGAGAGTGTGTGATGGATCACCTAATGAGCTCCTTCTGCAGGGCGCCTCCTTCCTTGGTCCTCCTGTGAGAGGTCGCACCGAAGCCGGTGGTGACGCCATAGCTGTCGGTCCCCTTGGTCATGCTGTCGGTCACCCACTGGCTGCTGGCGCGCACTCCCTCCCTGGCCGACTCCGACAGCTCCACCCTCACCGCGGAGTGCGGCGCCATGGCGACCGCCGCCACCTGAGAGATCGTGAGCGTCGCGCCCTCGAGCCGCACCAGCGGCCGCCGGAACTCCTCCACCATCCTCTTGACCTCGTCGAGGTGGCTCCCCGTCAGCGCCTCGGCCGCGGCGCCCCAGTTGAGGGGGTCGGCCTTGACGCAAAGCCCGTCGGCGAAGCCATTGGCGTGGACTCCGTTCTCGACCTCCATCGATCGAAGAACAAGGGGTGTCAGAAGACCACAACGGAGGAGGAGGAGGAGGAGGAGGAGGAGGAAAGGCAAAGCTAGAGAGCTCGAAGAGGGAGACGGTGATCCTTCTCCTGAGGAAGGGAGGAGGTCAAGGCAAAGCTTAAATAGAGAAGCTTGTGGTGTCGTGCGGATTTGGGTGGCTGCAATAAGGAAGGTGGGTTGGTTGGCATAAGATTTGGTCCATTAGATCAACCAACACCGACGGCAAGAGATCGCGTGACGCCCTCTCGTCAAAGAGGAAGGCGAGGAGGGGTTGGTGGCAACAGATGCAAGCATGCCATCATCTTCCTCACCATTTCTCTTCTCATTTATACAATGCAACTCTAATAAAACTCGGTCACCTAAGTCTTATGTATCAGTAGTCTCTGTAGAGTTAAAATTACACATCATTCCTTCATCCTCTCATGTACATTCAAATAATTTTCCAAATACATACATATACGTATATATATATATATAGAAAAAAAATATTTTTGGAGATCCATATTAAAAAAGTTCCTTCTGGTTCCCATGTTGCCATGTTCATGTGAGGGGAAGTCAGACACAGAATTATTTAGGGGAGTAGATCAGCAGGACGGCAGAGTGCATTTGTTTATGCTAATAATAACAACTATGATCATGTCCAAATGTGCATACTTCAAGCAAGAGCATATAAAGAAATATTTATTTCATGTTCTTCTAGATCTGAGACTTTTTCCTGAGCCATGAAACAGATCTTGGTTAGTTTACAACACTTTAAAAAAAATATATATGTTTGTATCTGATTAAATGCAGTAAAATAAGTTGCAGTTGGCATCAAGTGAGATGATTCAAGCAGTCAAATAGGGAAGCACTTTCTTGATAGCTTCCCTTTTTATAATTAAGGTCTAGAGTTCTTCCTCTTAAGTTCATAATCTATTGTATTTATTCTTCTTCCTCTTTTGAAAATTTCAATTTGTTGTCCTGTGATCATGTAGTAGTAAGTAGCAGCAGCAGAAGAAATTGACATTGTAATAAATCATACATCAGCAATCTGACTCAGTCCATGTTGATCACAGCTGGAATGAAAATGGCATTTTGGAATTTCTAGAGAGAGGAACATGATAGATAGATAGCAAATTGGCAGCTCTGAGAGAGGCAATAATAGCTAAAGAACATGGAAATCGTGAGGATGATAAGTCCAATGAAGGCTTTGTCGATCGCAGAGAAAACTATTGGTGAAGACATTTCAAGCATTTGTTCAACCACTACACAGGTCAGTATCCCCACCAACCTCCTGTCCTCCAATGGCGTGCGTAGGTAGGAAAATAGCCGCCTAATTGCGTTGGCACCACCGAAGAAAGAACACATCCAATTTCTCAAGCATTAGAACAGTACATTGATTAGACTTGTTACATGTTTAGACTTTAAAGGAGAAGCATCTGAGCAATTCTAGACTCAGTGCATTGAAGTTTCCTCTCACTAGACTGGACTTCCAAACTCAAATCTTCCACAAGATTTACCAGCTGAATTAAAGATGATAGAGATCCTCAGTGTATGTCTCATATGTTCTTTGTATTTTTTGACTGGGCTTTGTAAGAGCAGATGATAGATAGCAATCCAGCCATTAGATACTCAACATGATGATGGAAGGTGACCTTGGCTTGCAGGTGCAGCAGAATGTGGGAAACGCGACAAATTGTTTGACCACATCTTTTGATGCTTGATTTGTTTCAGAGATGGCATTTGCTCAAACAACAACAACAACAAGAAGAAGAAGAAAGAAGAAAGAAGAAAGAAGAAGAAAGGAAGAAGCATGATCCAAACTTCCTGTCAAACCAGCCTTGCGGCCAATGTCAAAGGGTGAGAAAGTTCATTCTCCAGGAGTTGGGGTTTGGTGTGGAATGCTCTTCACCAACCATCTCTCTCTCTCTCTCTCTCTCTCTCTCTCTCTCTCTCTCTTACACTGACAGACACACACATCCATCCACCCACCCACAGAAAAAAGAGAGTATACTAGCGGCAGTTGCATTTGTCAGCTTGCCATTAATGAGTTCTGCCTTTAATGGAGTGAAGATGAGTTGCCATGAGAAGAGAATGGGAGATGACAGTGTGGAAGAAGTTGGTTCACATGTCTCACCAACCCAACCCAATGGTGGAGATGTGATCGCTCAATCTGGCCTTTACATGGACAAGCTCAGCTCCACATACATGCTCTTCTTCTTATCCATCCGCCATGAACAATGGAACAGTGTCCTTCCTCTCCTGGAGTTTGTTGACCTTTCCATCTGCTACCAAACATCCTCTTCTGATCGAGCAGGCTCCATTTACCAGCCATTTTTTTTTAGATGTTTTGGACAACGCAGTGAGTGCATAAGCATGGCCTGTCTTCTTCAGGACCGGACGGAGTACATCCACCAGAATCGTAAAGAATTCAAAGGAACATAACTCCAAAAGCAAATTATGAGTGAGTGGTTCATGCAACCTCATCTAAATCTATGAACAACACACAGCTTGGATATGCATTCAGAGGCCACGAAAAGTTCGTCGCCATTGTTGTTGTTGCTGCTGCTCCTACTGATGATGATGCTGCAGTTTTCATTCGATCCAAACGTGTATTCCTTACATCCATGAACAAGCAAGGCATGGTAGCTGAAACATTGATGTCAGCAACTCCAACCTCATTTAAATTGCCATCAGAACGATAGGAATGTGTGTGTGGGGGGGGGGGGATAGTTTGAGGATGATGACAACTTCAAGTCTCAATGCTTAGGATCAGCCTTCGAGTCTTACTGCATTCAATTACTTCCAGGAATCAAATGGCAAGGTCAAACAAAGTTGCTGTGGAAGGGAAAGAGAGGGTTCTTTCCTCTGTTGCATAATTAGACAAAATAATAATTAGACAAGTTCAATTTCCTCTGTTGCATACAGATTGCAAGCTTTCTATTTTGCCCATCCTCAAATTAAAGGGAAAAGAGAAAAAAAAAAAAATTGTTGGTTGGTTGAAAGTGACTGAAACTTAGCATGCTGTTTTCAGAGTTCTGACAATTCTGATCCAAATCTGTATAATTATGTAATAGAAATATAGCTGAGGCACAATCTAAATTCTTATTTGAAATAGATTTACATAAAAAAGCTCCAATCCAAAGTCTTATGGACAACATCATCACATGGTTTGCAAGCAGCATCACCTTTTGCTTCTGCTCCAATTCCACCACCTTTAAGAGATCAATATCCCTATGATTGCAGAGCTTCCACCAACAAAGAATGTTGACTTCAAACAACTGGAGAAGGCAGACAATGAAGACACTGAATAAAGTGAGGTGAGGACATCAAGAACACTGAAACTTTTGATGGACTTGGAATAGAAATGTTTCTAGCTTTAAACAAAGATCATGCCAAAATCCAGAGCATATGCCAAGTACTAAAGTAGCTACTCATTTCTGGAGATTGTTTCTGAGAAGATTATTATAGATCATTTAGGAAACTAACAATGAGGAACAATTGTTTGATGGTGAAATGCTCCATGACAAATCTTGTCTGCTTTACTTCCAAGGAATCTTTCTGTCAGTTGGTAGAACACTGACAAACTCCAGCATATATATCATCAGATATATATGAAGTCACAAAAATGAAGTCACAAAAATAATTCTCTGTCTCAAAAATAAGAAGAGAAAAAAATATCATCAGAGTTGACCAAACTTCAATTTTAGCTATTTTACCATATAATGAATCAGATCTAATGAGTGGACTTTCTTTTACAAAAATGCAATGAAATCTTCAGACATATATGACGTTCATACATTGCTTCGAATATGAGACTTATCAATTATGCAATAATATGTTAATCGATCCAATATCTCAGAAGAGATTTGTATGTGACTTTATGAGATATTATAATATTATTAAAAAAAAAAAGAATATTCACATGAGACATAAAAATAAAAATCTAAAACAAAAAGACTATAAGCACCGGTATATGCTTTGCTCCATAATTTTGTTAAGAAGTATTATAAACTTAGTCAAAGGGTATTTATTTTTAGAATGTGAACAAGAAATATAGTAAGCCAGAACAAAAAATAAATAAAAGTATATTTTTAGATTCTTGATGTTTACATTCATATCTAAAGATAAGTGTCAGCACATTTTAGTCGTGAAATAATGAAAACCCCCTCAAATATATATATAAATGCATATTCCTAATGATGGCTTGGCAATTATCTCAAGATCATAATGCAATAATTTTAGGAAAGAAAATTAAACATATATGAAACTTGCCCAAGAAAAAATAGGAGAAGAAAATTTACCTGATGGTAAAAATAAGTCGAAAAATGATCCAAACCAGAAACAGGAGAAATAAGTCTAATTAGAGTCAAGAAAATGCATGACCATATGTAAAACAAGAAACAAACTCTATATGCTCAAAGAAACTAAAAAAAAAAAAAAAAAAAAAACAATAGATTAAGAATTAAACTTGGAGAAATTGTTCTTTTCTTGTTAATTTGAAAATAAATTAAGAAGAAGAAAAAGAAGAGCTAAGATGAATTTAGTTATGGCCAAATGTCAAACACTTTGTTGAGCTAAAAAAACTACAAAATTATGATAGAAATTGCCAAATCACAAAGAGAGATGAATTGAAAGAAAGGAGATTGTTGAATCGATCCATAGGGTAGTGAAAAGCTAAGAACAAATCCTTAGCTCAGGTAATGATCTCCAAATAAACAAGTAACCTTTCTTTTCTTCTTATGCATACAATATATAACACTACGTGATCATCTCTGCATGCTCTCTCTCTCTTCAGGTTTGCTCATTAGACTTATAATTGAGCTTGTCGACATGCGTCCCTTAAACCTATATATATTAGACACACAGAACTATTTGTATCAGCACCAAAACCCTAAGAGATGATGAAAAAGGATACTGAAGAGGCACTGCTCCCACCACTCGAGCACATACAATCCGAACGTCACCTTGTACAGGAAAACTTTCCTGCTAATCCAATTCATGTCTCTCTCTCTCTTCTTCTTCTTCTTCTTCTTCTTCTTCTTCTTCTTCTTCTTCTTCTTCTTCTTCTTCTTCTTCTTCTGTCCAAGGACTTGGAAAAGATCAGACAAAGGCAATGGAGGACGAGGTCTCCTCTTCCCTGCTCTTCTGATATCCAAAGAGAGGATTATGACGCTTATATAGAGCAGAAACTTCTGTCTGCAGATTGTATTATGGCGTGCTTTGAGAAGTCAAGTGTTGGTGCAAAGACGACTTTGAGAATGGGTTCAAATGTCAGCTCTACGCTTCGCTCACTCGTCAAAAAGTCAGCCCGAGTGTTCAAGCGAGACATTAAAAGCTAGTGTTAGCCTATCTGGTTTAACAGAGACCCAAATCTAACTTGTTGACTCAGAAAAAAATTGTTCATATGTATCCCTATATAAATGCATCTGAACATTATGCCATTAGAGAGCTCACTTTTTGCTCCTGAGTTCTTATCAGGATGGATGTCGGTGACCTGCATCTTCCTACATGATGCCCGGTCAAGCCACGTAGACTACACCATTAATAATCTCAGCAATCTTGATGGTCTGTGTTCCCTTAAGAATGCTGCGCCAATGAATTGGTACGGCTGTTGCTATTAATTCGAGAGGTTGACTTTGAAATTGATCATCCATGGAGCTGGGTCAACTTCATACCTTGTATCTTGTCCTTCCTAATCATGCACCTTCGGCCTTGGATTACAAAAGGATATATGGATCACATTTAATATAAGGGCAGACAACTATACCACTTTCTCTCTCTCTCTCTCTCTCTCTCTACATATGTATCCATATACATTGACTATAAAAAAGAGAAGTGCCGCACATCGTGAGACAAAAAAAACCATATTAAATCCATTGTCATTGTCCACTACAACATAAAAACTGATGATGACATGTTGCTACCATGTGAAATTGTAACATAACACATGACAGTCTGACCATGACTGACCATAGGAAGAAATAAAACTTTGAAGAATCAACCAACAGCATCCATATCACTCAGATCTGTCCATCATAGAATAATAACAATCTGCACCATTAATACATCATCTTGCCATGGAGCATTCCAATGGTTCAGACATCATTTCATGCAATCATACACCTACTGGTCGATTCTATCCGTCTGTATTCAAGAGTACAACACTGTGAATCAGCCTCAAAACATGCTGATTGATCAGGTTTGTCCGACAACAATGAAGTTTTAGCACAACATATATGATCATCCGATGCATAGACTATATGGCAAGCCATTCCCACATCCAGCATCTGATCCTACTTGGGATTTCTGAGCACAATGATGACCGAGTCCCCTCGCAGGAACATCTTACTGATAAATCGATCCTTGTTGACAGGAAGCGCTTTCTTCTTTCCCTTGCCTGTCTTGGGTATCTGCAATGACAACAAAGTTCCATTAGTTAACTATGGAAAATCTGCAACGAGAAACAAAGTTTCATTAGAAACCGTGGAAAGAGACGACTGGTGGAAGAATGTAGTGGGCGTACGTACCTCAGTCCACATCTCCCTAACATTTTCAAGGACCATGTTACAGTGGCGATCAAATGCTCTCACACGGCCAAGTAGCTTCTTGTTGTTCCTGCAATTTATAAGCACCTGTAGCAGAAAAGTTTCAGCAGGAATCTTGAATTGTTCAGTTACATGATAAATCATGAAAACACAAAGTTGTTATTCAGAATAGTTCTATGCCAACCAAAATATGTTTTCTTACCATCACTTTCATAAAACAAAACACCAAGAAAACTATAGAAAATCAACATTTCAATTGTCTTTTTTATGGACAATTAAAGCAAGGCTTCCAAACAGACAGTTATTTCTTCCATCAAATAAAATGGAGCTAAATGACATGACGTGATATTTACCAACATTTGCTGCTATCAGACTTTACCCAGCGAAATTATGCTGTAAAAAAATCAGGGGAAAACTATCTTCTCTCTGTTAAATATTGTGATCATGTAGAAACGTAAATTAGTAATGCATCCATTTAAATGTCTACTCCACGAAATAAAGGAACCAAGGCACACCATTGCAAGTCAATTATATCAATATCCCTTAACATCAACGCTATGATGGAACATGTCAGACTCCTCATACCTGTGTATTGTTTTTGACACTCATCATCAGAACAGAGAGAGGCCCTGTATTGAATTCCTCTTCTTCTTTCTTGGCCTGAACATAAGTTGCACATGTTAAATTGATGAACACCAGATTTAATAAGTTCCTGAAACTATGGTTTTAACATGTAGAAACTACTAATGGAAGATGATGCAACAAAGGCAATCAATTTCAGCATCCAGTGGATGAGGCTAATCAAACTTAATGATCAAATACAAGCAGAAATGATGGTCAATAAGAGACTTAGAAAGTCAATGTCACTATTTAGCTCTTTCATGTTTGTTAACCATATTAACTTTTTGATTATATCCTAAGCTGATTTGTTTAATAAAAAAGATGAAGGAAGATGATGCTCAAAACACCAAATAACTTATAAATGGATCAACAAGCTTCATGCTATATATTTGACTAAAAGTTATTCTTTACCTTCTGAATTCCCTGCATCATGCTCATTTTGTACAAGGTTATACAACAGAAACATCTAGCAAATGAACCACAAAACATACTGCCAGACCTAGCACTGTTGAAACCTTCTCATTCAAGTGAGCAGGGATGTCAAATGCATCAACAACAATGTCCCAGTCTAATTACATTGAAAAAAAAAAAAAAAACTTGTGGTACCTCTATATTTAATCTCAATATGCTACTTTCTGAATGTTTCCATCAGAGCAGATATCACAAATAAATTCACTCTGAACCAAGCATATGGATAAGTACACACTAGTACTAGAAAATACAAGAACAAAAATTACCAATAAATTACCAATGTTTCCATCAAGAGCAGAATTACCAATAAATTCACTCAGAACCAAGCATATGGATGAGCACACATTGGTACTAGACAATACAAGAACATGAGAAACATATGAGCTCGTTAACACATACAACCTACTGAATTTGAAGCCAGACATCCAAAATTCTAAAGATACATAAATCAAAGTCAATCATATTAGAGTAATAAACACTCTGCTTTATAATCCATATGTAATTTGATGAAAGTAAATTATAAATATTCACAAGATAAATAATCTCCAAGTACATATGCAAATTGACCCAGATCATGCTTAGGAAATATTAAAATATTCTGAATTTTGGAATTTGTCATTACAAAAAGGAAACAATATTTTGACCCTTTAGAGTATCTTAGTTATTACTATTATTTTAGGATAGCCTGATGATTAGTAATGGCCATCTTAATTTTTAGATGCCTTCAAACAAAATGAGCAGGAACCATCCAATTGCAATTGCATATCTTAACCATATCTAACTTTGAACAAGCCCTAAATGAGATAATTTGATGATATTTCATGATCCTTCGTTGCCAAAGTTATCTATTAAAATGTTGATATTAAATAGAAAAGATCAGAAGCATCTTATTTTGATAAATAAAATACCACAAGCAGGGTAGTAGACAACGTACATTAGTGTCATCCTCCATTAGCCACTGCAAAATGAAACTGGAAGAATAAGAACTAAAAGACAAAGATTAACTAATACTTTACATTATTATAATGAGAGACAAAAGCATAGACGACCAATGAATATGGTAATTCAGCGGTAGTATGCAAAGGTAACTCAATGTAAAGAGATATTTCTACAAATAACATTCTAACATCAACACAAAGTGATAATATGTTAAAATTATCATCCAAATCGTTTGCAAAGTCACTTGCATAGATGCCAAGAAAAAGTGTGTGTATGTGTGACTAATAGTTGCTATAAATATAGGACTAAAACGCAACAAATGGAAAAGGGATGTGTGCAGGCCTTCGGATGATGTCAGCAACATAAATATTTTTGCAATATCGAGGAACATATTACCCAATATCTCATTTAATATCCTAGTCAAAACCAAAGATTCCTAGTGAAATAAGATTATCCAGACTAAGATCCATTTCAGGAATAAGGATACATGTTCTCAAGCACATCAATAAAACACAAATTTTTAGTGTGCATACAATCAATACGGCCATTATTATTATTATTTTTGTTTCAATCTCGACAAATTCTTGGCTCGAATTTTGCATCCTTATGCAAAAGAAAAATACCGATCTTTTGCAGCTTAGAAGCTGCTAATTCAATCCTTTGACCTTTGACAAATAAAGCTCAGTCCTCGTACAACTCGCAACCAGATCTCACGGAATAAGCAAAACTGACAACCATCTAAGATTGCTCAGAAGAACGAACAAAATAATCGACCAATAATAAAAACCGACGGCAAGCCCTCCACAGCAGACAGATACAACACCATACTGAATGCATTTAACAGCTAAAGACGATAATTTTTCCCAAGGAAAAGCGCCAATAGCGCATTGCAAAAGATTAATGGGCCATAAAGATATAATATTTAGGGGCGAAACGCAGCAGGAAAGCATATGTTTTTGGATTCGAAGCGCACCTCGAGTTCCTTCTTCGGTCGCCGGCTCTTCCCCACAAAACCCTAGAGAAACCAGCACTTTGAGCCATATCGGGTTCGGCCGCTTTAAAGAAAGCCGAAACCGACACGGTCTTTTAACGCTTCGGGTTGGGTCTATTTGGAATCCGAAGATATCGGGCGATTCAACGTAAGGCTTAACGGTGACCGTCTGATTAAACTCGTCCGGTTGATTTACCCGTCAAGTATCGGCCGTTACATTTTGGGCAAATTTATATATAATTAGTATTTTTCATATTTATCCCTCTAAATAATCTTAAGAGTACATCTGAAATCTTACAAATATATCGAACCCAATATGAATAATTATAACCTTCAAGAATATTGCATACATATCTTCATTCATCATTAAATTGCATGATTGTCTATTTAAATTATAATTTAAAATTTTAAAAACCAAATAATTGTCGAAAATGATATTAAATAATTAGTATTTCTCATTAATGATCATAGTAGTAATGGTTAACCTGGATTGATGTTAAGGATGCTAATAAAATGACACATATAAAAAATTTAAATATTTGAAGGAGCATCTGTAATAATGTCCAAATAATTGAAGAATATTTTATATTTAGCTTAAGTCAACATATTTACTATATAGGACTGTCATAGAAATGTAAGACTCCCAACATTATTACCCTGCCTCTTGAATTCTGCTCCAAAAATATGCTTGTATGTATGGAGCTTCATTTTGATTGACCTTTAGTTGCCTATATCAGAATAATGATACTACATTCTTTTATAGCAGAAGAGTCTAAAGTGTTTGCAGAAGTTAGTTTCTAGTACTAATAAAATTTGTTTATGAGTTATTATCAAGATAAAAATATGGATGCAGTTCACAAAACCAGGTGTTACTAATATCACTCTAATGTGTACTTCTAATGTTATGTATAAGTATAGTAAAATTGTAATACAATTACATAATTACTTAAGAGAAACCTCTTTCTATTACTTAAAAATATTAATTAAAAAAAAATGGAAGCTACCAAACATATGCTTACTAGTTGAGATTGAAATCCATTTTCTCAGAATCCTGATCTCTTTTTGAGAAGTTTTACTTCCTTTTACCTTATTTAGCTGTCCAACTTTATACTTCATAGCTCTCACAATTGAGCCTTTCTGTGGTGGACAAACAATGAATATTTGGACAGTGGATATTCTTTCATCTGCTCAGGTGAAAGTTCTAGATTTGATTCCCAAGTAAAACTATGAATCAAACTATCAATTGAAACGCCTTGATTTAGGGTATTGTTCAGTCTTGTACATCAAAATCTTAAAGTCAAAGTTAGATATCAGTTGGTCTGAATTATATGCATTTAGGATGAGGCTTGATGTACACAGTACACAAGAATGATGTAATATGATGCCCACAGCACACAAGAGGATTATTATATTATGTACAACATTTCATCAAATTCTATCACCTCATGGTGGAGAAAAGAAACTCTCTCTGATGGATGTTTCTGTCTTAAAACAAAGAGTAGAACAAGATAACAAGTAGAATAACAATCTAGGAAAACAGCAGGCATATTCAACAGATGAGGGAGTATGATAGTAGCACACTTGACCTAAAATATTTGAGCAAATCAATTTGGATGGAGTTGGGACTTTGACCTTGCAAGAAGAAATGGAGAGCAGGACCACAAATACATCATGTCAACCATGACACTCCCCAAAGATGGGGGGGGGGGGCTTGTTCTTCAATATTTGAGCACCTACCAGACCAGACATCTCCACTATTCAATGATCTTTTTAAACATATTCTTTATGCATTTGTCATAACATTTTGCCTTTTTAGCATTAAAAAAATGATAAACATCAGCTTGTTCTTAGTCACTCACTTTGTAACATGTATAGAATGTTGTGGAAGTAAGCTGAACAACAAATCAACTCATGTTTAACATGAATAGTTCCACATTGAACTTATCTGTTGTTCAGTGTGGTCCTTCAAAACTCACAATGGACTGCTCTGAATTAAGTAGAAGTTGACAGAGATTGAGTCCCATTAAGTATTTATGATATCATTATTATATGAAAGAAAAAAAAATTAACCTATCCTGCCAATATATGAAAGAAAACCCCATTAGTTGGTATTTTCTAGTGTTGTGTTCCCTTACCTATGTGACCATATTTAAGCCTATCCTACTGTTTGACTACAGCAGAAGCTAAGCTAGTGTCTTGATTACTGCTCTTAATTCTTTCAGAATTCCAACACCTTGCTACATGGGGTTAGAACATACAAATGCATCCAGCTCATTTCTTTGTCAAGTTAAACTTGGAAAACCAATGACTACAAATTCCTAAATCCCAGCTGGTGGCCTTGGAACCATATCTTAATCTATTTGTTCTTGTTCCACTGACCACTGGACATCTTAAATAACTCAATTAATAGTCTAGTTTGGTGCCACAAAAGCAGGCAATTGTTGCCTAGGGTTTCACCACCATCCATGGTGGTCAGGCTGTATGGAGAAACCCCAAGTCAATGTGGCCTGCCCGCTGTAACCAAAAGGAAACTTGGCTTTTGGAGTTTCTGATACTAACAAGTAACAGGCTTCGCCCACTTATATTGGGTTCTGAGCGCATGGAAGAAAGTGTTCTTGTAATCATCAATCCACAGGTTTAGAACTGATCAGCTTCCAACATCTCTTCCCTGCAACGACAGAACAACACATCACACACATGTATCTTCTGCCTGTCTAATGATTCTAGTGAAGCGAAACTCATCTTCCAAGTTCAGGAGCAACATCTGTGGGTGATTATTTTGCTGCTTGCTGACAACGATGGTGTACTCGAGTGGAGTGGAGAGGAAGACACACTGAAGAGCTATTCTGCACTGCACCATAATGGTGTTTCCTGTAAGACAATCACCAGAAGATACGACTGATCAAGCATTTCCTTTCTGCAAAAGCGTGTGGTGAAGCAGTTGACAAGCCACCTAATAATTTCGAGAGGATCACCACTTGTTCCATGCTGCTGCTAGTTGACTGGGGATATCTTCCCGGAGGAAGCATATGCGTGTGTCGAGAACTGCTTTTCTCTTCTGGATAAGATACACAGCTTTACAAGCTGGTGTCTGAGACATCCAGTAGCTTTATTTGAGGTGAGGCGTGGTCATGTACTTGGCTTTTTTTTTGACTTGGTATGGGACCCAAAGGAGTTCACGCACTATGCTTTTTAGCTAAAGGTTGATATCCAACATCACCTACAGTGGCTGTGGATAAGCTGATGCCAACACTGAAAGACTCATCTACAGTTCGCCTGGGACAAAAGCCATCGATTTGACTTAGCATGATGATATGCGCTGATCCATATGCTTGTGATTCAGCAACTCTTAGCGCTGGTTATACCATTACATCCGTAGTCACTTTCTCTATGAGATCTTTCTACTGAATCCCAACTGTGTTCGATGATGAAGAAGAAAAGAAGTCCATATTGACCATCTGAGTTAATGTTACATCTGTCACCTGCAAAACATTCCACCGTAGAGCTTGCTGATCTAGCTAGTCACGATGGATTGATGCGCCGAGAAAGGGAGAAGCGGTGAAGAAGAAACGTAGTCGACCCTGCATAAGGTGGTAAGACAAGACGGCTTCACGTAGGACGCAGCCGGAGGAGACAGCGATCGCCATCGACGCCTGAGCAGCTTGGCCGCACCCGGTGCGGCCACCGAGACGGACCGGAGGCCACGGGTTGTGACGCGTCAGTCACGTGTGCATGTCCCTATGTTTGCTTGCTGCCTCCTCCTCCTCGTTTGACCCCATCACCACATCCTTCTCTCTCTGTCTCTCTCCCTTCAACAAATCTATATTAAGTGTAAGCGCTAAGAAATACTCTCGTACTAGTAAAAGATGAAAAAGCATTGACTTGGTGCTTTAGAGTGGATGACAAGTCACATGCATTCTATTTCCTTCTTTAATAAAAAAGGATGATTGACAACTTGATCAAGAAGTTGATGGGCTGCTTTTGTCAAAGACATGGTTACTGCTTCGTTGTGGCAATCTATAATGAACACGCACAGTAAGACTGCATGTGTACAAGAACCCTACCTGACCGCTCTTTTTATCGAACGCATGTTGTCTGAGTTCATAATGAACATGGTAGGACAGCCAAGCCACCGGGTCGGGTGGGTGGGTGGGTGATCAACATACTTATCACTTCTGTGCAAGTATCTGCTCTCTTCTTTGCTCGAAGAAAAAAGTATCTTTTGTCTTCAGCCAATTAGAAACTTGGCTCAGCAGGAGACCACCACCAACCCTTGCTCCTCCTCCATTCCCTCGGATACTTGAATGCTCGTGACTCTTGTTCCATGATTCATCACCTTCTCTATCATCGTTGTCGTCCACACTTTCCAATCTCAAAATGGGACCATGCCTGCAAGCCAACGCTTCGTAACATCTGGACGGGTCGGTGTTAAATTTGTCGTAGTTTTCATTTCATGGAATCTTCATATTGACCATGCAACCCGATGGAATACAAAAAGAACAGTGGTAAGACGGTAGAATTAATGGAGCTGCATGTTGCTACCTAACTCAAGAAAAGAAAGCCTAATCTGCTCGTGCATTAATTAACATGGAGATGGAATGTCAAGGATAAGGCAAGCTGGACTCCACGATGATGCAACCAAGTGCTGTCGTTGATTGACCAAAGGAAGACAATACCGGCAAGTTAGGCTTTGAAATGTTCTACCGGTGCGTCCAAGTGGGGCTGGAATCGAGCTGAACCTGTGTGAATGAGATTACTGGTTCCTGATGTTTCTGCTGAAACATCATCGTTTGTCTGTGTAGAATTCTTTTTCCCAGCAAACGAAAGCCACTGTCACTGATACATCACAACCACACTCCTATCCTCTGAATACTGAAACAAAGTGTGACCTTAAAGCTCTCTTCTTCTACCCGAATAAAAGAAGAAGAAAGATAAGCAGAGTTGGACATTTGTCCTTCAACATTAACGGCTTGAATCTTGTTCCAGGTCAAGTGGTGGCTGCCGCTTGCTAAGTACATTGTCCCGTTTGTCTCGCATATGCTTTTACTCTTTCTTGCTCTTTCCCACAGTAGCCGCTCGTGTGAAACTTGTTCTCATTGATGGCAAGCGGATTCTTCTTGTATCTTTCTCTGCACCCGGATTTTAAGGTCACAAGAACTGTGGAGCCATTCCAAGTCCTGCTGACTGCCGAGTTGGAGGTTTACGACGCCCCCATGACTTCCACGGTCCATCTGCCGCCATTTCCTATTGACTGCGGAGATGGAGGCTTACGACGCCCGCATGACTCCCATATCGGCCGTCTGCTGCGTGTGCAGTGAAGGTAAGCTATGTATTACTTTGGAGGGACGAAAGGTTTTCGTCGAGCTTGGTCACATCATCACCGTCGTCATCGCCATCACGCTTACTGTGGGAGAGAGGGAGCGGGGCCCGCCTCTCTCACCTTCCGACCCGTTCTTTGTCGTTTCCGCGGAGCCCCCTCACCCCCCCGGTACGGATACGACGAAATGTCCGACACACGCGGAGCCCGGCTCTCTTCCACACGGCGCTCGACGCGTGCCGCTGGTTCGCGTCCCCTTTCTTAGACTACAAACGAAATAAAAAATAACAAAATTAGACAAAAGCAATAAATGATAATAACAACAACATTACTGTTATTATTAAACCCACGGCGCACGTTAGCGAGGTCGGCGCACGGGAGGAGGACGTTGACGGATCGGCGGACCCGCGGCATGGGGAGGTCGGTTGTCGCCTTCCCCGGCCGCTGCCCCCGGTCGCGGGATCCACCACGCCCCGTCGCCTCGGATGGATCGCCGATTCCCCCTCGCCCACAGATCGCCCCCCGTTCCCGCGCTGCTTCCCCGTAATGACTCTTTTACCCTTCATCCCCTCCCCCGCTCACCATTTAAGTAAATGAATTTGAACTCAGCAAATCTAATAGGAGAAAAGAAAAAGAAAATTAGAATCATTGAGCACCAAAATTAAAACATATATATATATATTAATTAGGTTTCTGTCGGTGTTTACTTCGTGTCAAAGACGACAAGGAGCAGCAGTCGTATAAATAGAAATATATAGATGGATGGAGGAATAAGGCATCATACAACTCTTTATCTAACTAAGCACGGCTTCACCTGCTTGTCTTTGCACGGCAAGCTGTCTTTAGCTGCCCCCGTGATACAGTTCATGGTACATACACATTTGAAAACAAGAGTCCCTTCACGTCAAATCCAGCGGCTATACGTGGTTTTGCCATCTTGATCATGCCACGTAGCTGAGAAGAATCTTGAACAAGGCCATGAAACAAGCTGAGCATGCAGTTGGCATCACATAGCAGTCTCCAAACTTGCCATGGCAGTTTAACATCAAAGACTTCATTCATTAGGAGCAGAGAAGACATTATATATACATAGATATCGGCAATGGTAGTGCTGTAAATAGAGGGGCACGACGAGAGCTATCCAGGAAAGGAACGCCGGGGTCCGGGAGTCGTCCGGATCGGCGAGGAATTGGTGACGAGGTCGCGTCGGCCACACGCGTCGACAAAATAGCCTCTCTTTTAAGTTATCGCCTCAAGTTGCACAAACACCTGATCCTGCCCCCCCCCCCCCTCTCTTTCTCTCTCTCCACCTACCACTACTACAGTATCCACAACAGTGACATCACCCTAATTAAACCTCAAAAAGGGGGAAATTTAAAACTAATAAATAATTCTCGAAATACTTTTTTTTTTTTGGCGTTTCACAAATTTTTAATTTGCTGCCTCTCTTTCCTCTCCTTTGCTTTTTACTCGAAAGAGAGATCGGCTCTGTATGATGGTGATATAAGAGATCCGACCGAGCAGGGGAAATATCCACAGTGTGAGCAGCGTCTATTTCCTCCAGTCGCCTACGAGTACGGGCGAGGAGGGAGTCACTGTGGATCGAGGATAAGGAGCGGAAAGACTGCATCTTGGGGTGGAATCTGTGTCGAATAAATTCTTGTAATCTTTCTTGTTCGAAGTCTTTGGGGGTGAAATTTCGTGCTTTTTTTCTGAGGGTTGGCATTGTTTTGGTTGGAAACGATGGAGTTGAGGTCCGTCATGAGGAGGGCTTTGTAGGGTTTGAGTTGAAGGTAATTGAGCTCGCAAGTGGTGTTGTATTTTTTCTTTTTCTTGTGGTTGGATTCTCTGAGAGATTTGGGTGGAGTGCAGACGGGTTGGACTTTTGGGCTTTTGCGCCTGCTTCTGATCGTCTTTGAGACGAAAAGTTTGGGGATAAGGACGAGAAATTTCACGGGTTCTCCATTTGGTGCCGGTCATTTCTGTTCTTCCTTCACCGGTTGCCTCAGTTCCGTTCGGAGCGAAGGTAAGCGAATTTGAGGTTTTCTGCTTCGTTTCCGAATTATTATGCCAAGTGGTCTGGCTGGATCTTTTACATTCATGGCGTATTCTTCTCCGTTTCGATTCCTTGTCGCAGGAACATATCTGATGCTCTAAAGGATTTGAAGAATTGGCTCGTGTGGAAGGTGAGCAGTGTCATGGTAACGTATGCTGTTCTTCATAGCTGCATTTTTAGGTGATGAAGATGGTCTCTCTATCAATTATGCCACCACAAATTTGTCTGTTCGCAGAATTCTTCCAAGGCCAGTTAGAGTTGCTCTTATCCGACGAATCCACGAGAGAACCATCAATGAAGGACACCGATGAGTGCCTGGACTCCCAGCTCTGGCATGCTTGCGCCGGCGGGATGGTTCAGATGCCGGCCGTGAACTCCAGGGTCTACTACTTCCCCCAGGGTCACGCGGAGCACGCCCAAGGGTTTGTGGACTTTGGGAATTCACGGTGGATACCGCCGTTCATACTCTGCCGAGTCACGGCAGTTAAGTTCATGGCTGAGCCGGAGACAGACGAAGTCTTTGCCAAGATCCAGATGGCCCCTATCAGGGGCAGCGAGCTCGAGTATGCAGAAGATGATGGGCTGGTCCTCGGTATGAATGGAATTGATGTGTGCGGAAAGCCTGCTTCTTTTGCCAAGACATTGACCCAATCGGATGCTAACAATGGTGGTGGATTCTCTGTCCCTCGCTACTGCGCTGAGACCATCTTTCCAAGGTTGGACTACTCGGCAGATCCTCCGGTACAGACCGTGATCGCAAAGGATGTACATGGCGAGGTGTGGAAGTTTAGGCACATATACAGGGGGACACCTCGTCGGCACCTTCTCACCACCGGATGGAGTACCTTTGTGAACCAAAAGAAACTTGTGGCAGGGGATTCCATTGTGTTCCTCAGAGCGGAGAACGGGGACCTCTGTGTTGGTATCCGACGTGCCAAAAAAGGTGGGGCTGGTGATGGCCCAGATTGCTGGCCAGGATGGAATCCCCCAGGCAGTAATGGTGCTTCTGGATATGGTGGCTTATCTGTCTTCCTGCGGGAAGAAGATGGCAAATTGATGAGAGGTAGTGGTGATGATTTTGATTTCAGCAGGGGTATGAGAGGACGGAGCCAAATGAGAATAGATTCTGTCATTGAGGCGGCAAAACTTGCAGCAAATGGTAAGCCATTTGAGGTTGTGTACTACCCGAGAGCCAGTACGCCAGAGTTTTGTGTAAAGGCTGCAGCAGTGAAAGCAGCGATGAAGATCCAGTGGTATCCAGGGATGAGATTTAAAATGGCTTTCGAAACTGAGGATTCATCAAGGATTAGTTGGTTCATGGGGACTATATCTTCAGTTCAGGTTGCAGATCCCATAAGTTGGCCTAATTCACCATGGAGACTTCTCCAGGTATCCTCTTTATGCTGCATAAGCAAGTTGTTTATCCTTTTTCCCTTTTTTGTACAATTTGATTACCAAAATGTGCTTTAGCTCTTTCTGATTATAATCACTTTTCTTAGACAATGTTGTTGGTTATCAGAAGCCAACTTAAAGTATGAAAAAATGTGCTTTATGTATTTTCTTTTTTCAGATTCACATTTCATTTCACTTTGATTGGATTAAAAATTTTAATGTAGTGAAGAAATGTTTTTTTTTCTGATGAAGATGTAGTGAAAAAGAAAATACTTGAGGGATATTCTGAGATGAACTTTTATGATGCAGTTGACTATAACATCTTGGTGTTCGCATGAACAAGTATGAACACTTTTTCCCCTTATATTTCGTGATCACTTGATGTCCTTGAATTTTTAACAGTCTCCACCATTTTTATTATATATAAATCTTTTAATATACAATTAGCATAGAACTATGTCAAATCTCATGAACATCGATCTTAAATTGTTGTATTAATCTTTTGTTCATACTGTTAACTGCAATACAAGATTGTCATGCTTTCTTGATAATACAAAAATTTTATTTTTTTGATTGTTAGAATAAGTGTGTGGTGTTCTTTTCTTTGGCAATCCATAATTCATAATTCTGAAAGTTGTACTAGTTTGGCTAGCTGCATTGGAACATATTGCTAGCAGAAAATGCAATTTTTAAAACAACTAAGATTATGCCTATGATTGTTTCACATTGACATGTTTGGGTGTTCAATTGGAGATAAAGTGCTCTGTAATAACGAATTCTTCCTGTCAGAAAATTCCAGTATCTCATGAATAAATCGGTTCAATCTATACTGAATTATCTACACATCTCTTCATGTGAGAGGAAAATAAAGTTTCATTATGGTTATATCTTTGTGAAGATGCAAAGGATAAACCTAAGCCCTAGCCATGACATGAAAAGAATTTAAGCTCATCAGCTAGGGCTTCCTAAAATCCTCAAATCGTGTTTGACTTCTGTCAAAAAAGAAAGAAAGAAATGCTTTTTTGAATACAAATACTGCATGTGGTTCTCTTGCTTGATAATCTAATGGCTTTGATTTCGTTGTATTCGCTTTCTACCAGTGAGTATATTGATCTTTCAATTTGAGAATGCTAATTACCCTTGAAATGATGTTACAGGTGACATGGGATGAACCGGAACTGTTACAGAATGTGAAGTGTGTGAGTCCATGGCTGGTTGAACTGGTTTCAAATTTGCCAGCCATTCATCTTGCACATCTCTCACCACCCAGGAAAAAGCCACGGATTCTCCAGCACCCTGATTTTCCATTTGAAGGTCAATGTCCAATGCCAATGGTCGTAGGAAACCCCATCATCACCAGGGACAGCCCCCTCTGCTGTTTTTCTGACAACGCTCCTGAAAGCATACAGGGAACCAGGCATGCACAATTTGGTCTATCTTTATCAGATGTCCAACTTAACAAACTGCAGACGCGTCTGTTCCACACTGGGTTTCACCGGCTTGATCATGCTACTCTGCCCTCGAGGATTTCTACGGGTGTTACAGTTGGCAATCCCACTGTTTGTGACAAGGTATCATGTTTGCTAACTATCAGTCATCCTTCTCAGAGCCTGAAGAAATCATGTGATGGGAAGCCACCACAATTGGTGCTCTTTGGCCAGCCAATACTCACTGAAGAACAGGTGTCTTTGAACAAATCTGAGAATACAACATCCCATTGTGCTACCAGAAACAGCTTATCGGATGAGAATCTTGAAAAGACTGTGAGTATGTCTGATGGTTCTGGATCTGCAATAAATCTGAAGGGATCTCTTGAAGCATTCCCAAGTCAGAAGGATCATATAGCTTCGGAGTTTGGTCATCCGACTGGACAATGTAAGGTGTTTTTGGAATCAGAGGATGTGGGTCGCACCCTTGACCTCTCTGTCTTAGGCTCATATGAGGAACTATACGGGAGGCTTGCTGACATGTTTGGAACTAAAAAATCAGAGTTGGTGAGTCATGTGCTTTACAAAAATGCAGCTGGTGCAGTTAAACACACTGGAGATGAACCTTTCAGGTGATTTATTTGATTGCAATCTTTATAATTTGTAGAAATACAGTTCCTTCCCTTTGTCATTGCAATATGCTATAGACTCTTGCCTGAAGATTATTTTCAGTGATTTTCTTTTCCTTTATACTTTCTTCGAAGAGGACTTGGAAGCTTTCAAGTGTTTCATTACATTTTCTTCCTTTAGTTACTCCAGCTTTTTTTTACATCAAATGTACATCTTAGAGTTCCATATGGTTTGCATAACTGTCTTCCCAAAATTTTGTTCTCTTTCGTACATATTTTATGAAGTTGATATGTCTGAGACTAATGGGGAAGCAGTCCTTGTTTTTTTGTGAAACTGTTTACAAAATAATAATTTTTTCACCTTACCTCCACAGCCTGTTGTGCTATGTGAATTGACATACATTTTGATTTTTCATGTGTTGCAGTGACTTCATGAAATCAGCCAGGAGACTGACAATATTAACTGATACAGGAAGTGACAACTTAGCAAGCTAGGGAAAGTCACTTGCAGATTGTATAATTGAGCAGGCAAGTCTCTTCTTAAATCGCCAACATCACGGGCACTCCATCTTGGATGCCAATTTCATGTTTCGAAAGCCAGTTTTCTGTTTCATCTCAATTTCCAGTATGAGTTTTGCAACTAAGGACAAGTTATTAGCAACTTTATTTAGCAAAAGAATCAGCGTTGCGGTCTATTCTCGCCGGAAATTCCTGCCACATTTATTTTGTGCTAGAAAAAGCACAAACTTTGGTCTTCCATGCACATGGAAAAACACTAACTGCGATGGAGTTGGTTCTCTGCGCGAGAAAGTCGAGGGCCGGTTGTCGTAGTTTTAGCTGGTCCGTGCATATTACTGGAGTGGAGTTTGAATGCTTGTTGGATGCTGTGTAATATAAACTTAAAGCCACAATATTGCCGAAAGGAATGTAGATTGTCCAATCTACTTACTTCATTGACTCGTTATAGTTGTCTTCATGTTCATCTGATCTATAAATCTTGAGAACACCGCCTGATTTCGCGGTGTTACAATTTCAGTCATTTTTCCTGCCTGTATCAATTGAAGAGAGAGTTTGTAATTGCAAGAGAAAGTTTTCATTCAGCCAAGTCAAATTGAAGCTCAAGTAATCGATCACCACCGAGCATCAGCTGTCAAAAAGGTATGCAGATAACTTAGCTGTTTTGCTGACATTGATGTCTTGTCCGACCAGACTCACTACCATTTCCAGGATTTCTCCTGAGCTATCCTACTTGTGACCAGAGCAAAGAATTCAGCACACAAAAAGACTATTGAGCAATCAACAAGCAGAAGCTCCATACAAGAACTCTTTCATTGGAGCAATATGCTCAACAACAGAGCTTTCGAATCCCTGGAAAATGCGACTTTACTGAAAGATATGCTCCAACAAATGGTAGGGAGAAAGAAAAGGACAGGTTTCTATTGCAGGAAGCAATTTGGCTGCGTCAATTCTGCTCTGTCTCACCTTTTTCTTTTTTTGTTTGGGGTCACCAACAACAATTGTTGCTCTTGTATCATTAGTATTGCTTGTATGTCGAGATGTTTTGGATCTAAAGGCTCCTCATGGATATATGTTGTTGAAGATGAACCTCATGCTATGTTTTCAGTGTTCCTATTATCTGGATTGGAAACTTGGGTTATTAGGTGGTCAAGGTGACATGATACCATCCAACTACTGTAGTGTATGTACCTCATGCAATCAATCCTCCATGATTGTTTAGGACAAATGTATGCATGTGTAGGGCCAGAGTGTATGAGCAAGAGCAAACAAATAGTTGCACTCCCTTCCAATTCTTATATGTTCTTGGACCACAGTCAACATTTATTAATCTGGAAAGCAAGGTGTTCATTCGTTCGTCTGATGTCGTCGTCTTGTATGTCGTGATGAAACAATACCATTCGACCGTATGATTCCATGTTAATAATTGTTGTTCCGTCGTGTCCGAGGGGTCAGCACAACGGGGTTCGGATCACAAGTGCAAGAGGGGCCTAACGTGATGTGGAGTCCGGAGAAGATGCACACGGATGCTCGGCTCGGGTTGTCACTTTGGTGCGGATCTTCCTCCTGATCTCATGGAGCTGTTACTACAAAGAAAGATCTTCGCTCGGGTGGTGAGTCCCCCAGAAGATCCTTCCGATGATTAAGTTAGCGTTCTACCCAAGAGTGTCGTCCGACGTCCCCCTTTCGGATGTCGGAGCCTCCTCATCTTTTTGGAATTGAAGCGGGGGAAAAAGCCTTCCCCAGAGCTACCCCTGGGGTGACCTTTTATACTTGGACGTTGGTGATCAGATCGATCATGTCTCACCTTCATCATCCCTCTGGCATTCTCTGTCAGCATGTTTAATGCTGCAAGCATCGCCAACGGCCGTTCGTGCTGCAGGTGAGGGTATCATGTGTTGTTTATGCTCTGTTGTCGTACAATCTCTTCATATTCTTTGAGATTCGATGACGACTGCATGGCGCCCGACGCTGCTATACATTGGGCTCATTCATTTGTTGTGACACGTTACCCGTGTGTATCAAAGGACGGATTGCGAGCTTAATCAGTCGGTCTTGCCCTCACGTCGGGTTCGTCTTGAGTCATGTCATCAAGCTTGAGAAGGGACCCGCTATTATCCCTATCAATAATAATAAATGCAGCTTATTGTTGACTGTTCAATCGCAAGATCCATCCAAGATCACATGAATCCATCTTCTTGGCGAGCATAAATCCATCCGATGAAGAATCGTCTGGTGATGTCAGTGTCGAGAAAAGAGTGTCTCTCGAATGGAGTTTGAGCGGCGAATCGTGAGAATCGAGTGTCTAACCATCCAGCAAAAAGAGGCAGAGAGAGAGAGAGAGAGAGAGAGAGAGCTTATGGGATGGATAATGCATTGAGCGATTCCCGAAACAAATCACATCTACGAAATCGAGAATCATGAATTTAATAAATAAATGTCGATGTGATGAATTGAGGGTTATGCGGATGTCAGTGTGTTTCCCTTTTAATAACTCAATTCTCCTCTTTCAGACGAATGAACAAAGACTTTGAATCGCATTGTGCATTGGTCAACCTCTCTCTCTCGTTGACTGCATAAGTTTGCAACCAACTTGGCAAATGAATGGAGAGGGTGACACGAGGTTTTTTTTTTTTTTTTTTCGTGAAGAATTATTCATTTCTAATAAGTTTATATGATTTTATTAGATTGAGATGAGGGAGGTTACATTGATATTTATAAGATTTTAATTTTTTTTATTCCTCAAATCGATGTGAGAGTCAATCTCCAATAACGAGTCGAGGTCTCATAGAATCATAAAGTGAAATATTGGTACTTATAACTCTACTCACCAACATGTATGTGACTAAACATACTTATTTATCACTGTCCTCGTTAGCTCTTCTTCTAACATCAGTCAATATAAGATAGAGAATGAGTTTTTTAGCATTTAAGAGACGTTAGTTCCTCTACTTCTCAATCAATATAAGACTAAATGTATTTATCAATCTCCGATAGAAGAGCCAAGACCTCATATATCCTCCTCTTAGTGTCAAGGGGGTATTCATAAACATGTTTAGGTCTGCATTAGTTGAGTAGAGAAATTAATACTTTATAAGTGTTAGTATCACTCTCTACCCTCATAAGAGGATATGAGTCTTCGACTCTTCTATTGAGGTTATTGATAAGAACATTTAGTCTTATTTCGATCGAGGAATATAAAAATTAAAGCCATATATGTATCTTTTTAGATTCACTCAAAATAAAAAAACAATTTATACGAGCTCATCAAAAGTAAATAATTTCTGGAGAAATTATTTAAGAGATCACTACATAAGCGTCGTAACGATTGCAAACAGGTCAATGAATCTAAAAATTTCAACAAAATTTATGGAAAAAGTCCTAAAAAGACATGATGTGGTCCTTGAGATCGTCTTGTCTTGTTAATTATGTGGGATGTTTGAGATCAGGTTGTTAATTCCGGACAGAGTGCAGCACAGCACTGCACTGCATTGAACTGAGATGTCTTCTCTGACTCTGCTGTCAGTGACTCGCCTTCGTTGAGTGCCAACAACAACTACTCTCCCCCACCATAAAAGCCTCTGTTGTTCAACTATGTAGAAATATAGATTGTTATCGTAATGGGCGGAATAAAATTTATATTTACTTTAGTATTGTTAAATTGAACTTACGCATTTTAGATTAATAGCTTAGACTCAAAAATTTAATAGGATAATTATCCTATTAGGTTAGGCCATTATAAATGATAGTGAAATTGACCTAATATTATATTAATGATACAAAGAATGATGTTCAACTAAACAATAAAAAAAGAAGAGATGAAAGATAAATTATTATTTTTAAGAGATGAGACTATTGACATATCCATTAACCTAACATAATTTGAACCTATATATATGTAGGCTTGTCTGAGGTGGAAACATCGAACTCCCGAGGAAGTAACTTCTGATTGTCTCGGACAATCTCTCATTTATCTCTTATCTATATGGGCAACAAGGGAAAGGGTGGACAGCCTATAATTGTCTGCCTTGGACCCTTGCCCACATGGGTAGCCAAGTAAAAGGTGGTCTGCGTTGTCTTCTTCCGCTTGGGATACCATATGACGATCATGTGTCGAATGAAAATTGACGGATGGTATACTCCATATCATTTGTCCCCCTAAGGCATGATTCGAGGCTCTCGCAAAATGAGTCCAAAGTACAACATCTAGTTCATCCAGCACGTTAACCTTATACTTCTTCGATCCATCATCAATATTGTGACAAGTCTAGTTCGTCTAACACGTCTAGTTTATTATGCTCGAGTACTACTGGTGGTGATCCATCATCGACCTACTCCTCATTTCATTGAGGGACACACCTTGGTCGAACGGGATCAAGTTTTCTAATCTTCCCATCTTTGATGAAGGCTGTGGTTGGGCTACTCGATCTTCACACCTTAGTGTCAGGCGTGGGTCGGGTTTCCCGACCTTGCCACCTCAGGCGAAGGCAAGAGTTGGGTTTCTCGATCACCACATCTTGGCAAAATAGACCAGGTTTCCCAACCTCCTCGTCTCGGGAGAAGGTGGGGATCGATGCTGGTTACAGGTGCCCTGCAAGCCAATCACTTACGTGATGACACGCTGCATAGTCTCTTTACATCATTATTATTATTGGTCTATTCTCACATTATATTATCTATTGAATATATATATTGTGATATTTTTTGTTCTATGCAATGAGAATCAGATTATGATGAGATCATGATAATAAAACTGATTCACTTTTAAACACATATCCTAAATAATCCTAGTCATAGGTTACTCGAGAGGGACATCAAGACAACTGGATAGACCAGTGTACTATATATCTGTCCAAATGATGGAGGCGATTAGTCTTATAGCCACTTGTGTAGAGACACTAAGGATACAATACAGCTACTCATTGGAGAATAAGTTCACTGATTGATCCGCTTATGAAATACTGTATAGTTAATGATACCCGACGTCAAACATCGATTCCGTAGTTCCAATGGTGTATCTGGTCTTAGACGAGACACCAAGGATGTCTTGTTTGAGTACTCCTTTCTTTAATGTCGAACTTACAAATATAAAAAGTTTCAAATCTGGTCCAGCCGATTATTAGGATTGGTAGTAAACCTTACGAAGGCTATTGAGTATCAATAAATGATCATCCACTCTCGATATCATGAGAGAAATATCTCGTATGCTCTCGCTCAGGTAATCCTTAATCAGGTTGGTCAGATTAAGAGAGGAGTCATTCGAGAGAATCTAATTAGAGCGAGACTTATATGAATTTTGTATATGGCCTAATAGTATCATGCCCGATATACGGTCTTTGGGATATTAGATAGATGAGGGACTATAGATACATAGTAATTAAGGACAGATAAGTCCAATGGATAAGATCTCTTGTACTGTCTGGGGACTATGACGTAGTGGCCTAGTATGTCTATAGTCGATGAGTCAAGTGGATTATTATAAGATAATAATTTACTGAGTCAAAAGAAGTTCTGACAGAGAGAACTCATGGTCAGCTCGGTATTAGGCCTAGAAGGTCACACATATGGTGGATGCTTCAACGAATAGAGAATTAGATAGAGATCCAATTAGCCCCCTATTCTCATTAGATAAGACTCAACATTAATAAGCTCTTTGCATGAAGTTCAATTAGAGGCCCAAGGAGATTATTGGATAGAGATTCAATAATTCAAGGTTAGTGAATAATTGGATGGAGATCTAATACCCACTAAGCCATGATCCTTATAATTTTTTGTGGCTCACTATAAATATGAGGCAAAGACGGCTCTTATGTGATAGGCTATACCTTTGGTCGCCTCCTCCTATTCTCCTCCCTTCCTCTACGTAATAGTCACAAGATTTGTGACTGTGATTAGAGGAGTATCGCTGCAGCGATCCATCGTGTGGATACTGCTAGAGAGGAGGACGTTTGACCTCCTTTATCCTTTCCATCCAGATTTAAAAAAATAGAGATATATGATCTCTTTAGGTAAATAATCTCTCACATGATGTGATTCTTAATTTTGTGACTTTTTGCACACCAATCTTTGCACGATGATTTTGATCTACGTGAGAAATTAGTTTTGTTATGATCTTTCGATGCGTATGTGATACTCCCGCTAAGGTTTTCCAACAATCAGGATTCCTAACCTTCATGCCTTGACTTAAGGATGGGGTTGGGTTTCCTAACCTTCTCGCCTCGGGTGAAGGCAGGGTCCATATGTCTTTTCTTATTACGTGAAGGTCCCTTTTTTGCTCGAGGTGCTTGTATCTTATTTTTAATTTTTTTTTTTAATTTATGGGCCTCTAAGCTGATGGGCTATGTTAGGCAATAACCTAGCCAACTCGAGTAAAGGAGGGGTCGATACTCTACCTCCCTACTTTGAGCATTATTTCTCGTGTCTCTCATCGTGGCGGACTTACTCTTATGTAGGTCGAGTTTTTCCGACTTATATGTCTTGGACACATCTCACCTTATGTCTCTCATCATGACAGGTTTCTTTTGACCGGGTTAGGTTTTACTAACTTGTGTGAGTCAGACAGATTTTATCATATGCCTCCCGTCGTGGTGGGTTTCTTCTTATACAGGTTAAGTTTTCCTGACTCACACACCTTGAGCACATTTTATCTTATGTTTTTCATCGTGATGGATTTCTTATTAAGAGGGTTTAGTTTTCTTGTCTCACATGTCTCAAGCACTTTTTATCTTGTGTCTCTTGTTATGGTGGATTTTATATTATGCAAGTTAAATTTTTTTAACTAACACATCTTGGGTATATTTTGTCTTATGCCTCCTGCTATGGTAAGGAGTCTTCTTATACGACTTGGGTTTTTCTACCTCACACATGTCGAGAATCTTTTACCTTATACCTCTTGCTATGATGGGTTTCTCAAGATGACCTCTGTACATTGATCATTTATGTGCTTTCTAAGGTACCCCTTTATCTTTGACTTGTAGCATCACCATTATGTCACGATCCTGCTTGACTACATATGGGACACCAGTTTTATCATTCATCAGTATACTCTCATGATCGATAATCTCCACGAGAATGTGGAGGGGCCGAAAAGGAAAAGGGGAGACCTACTACTTGTCGCTGAGGCTAAGGCTCGATGAGTCAAGTTGGTGAGGCAACTAGAAGAGGTCGAGCGATACCTTACTAAGAGCTAGGTTCAAGGAGGGCATACAAGTCTGAGCTTGTCAAGCAAGTTATGAGGTTTTTGGGGGGAGGTAATCCTTGTCTTATGAGGTGTTGGTCTTTACTAAGTCGTCAAGTCTGCCTACTCGACTTAGCCCTATATCTTTTCCTTTTTGCATCATCAGGCCTATCCACCTGACTAGTCTCTATCTTGGTAGGTCAATATCTCATTTTGGATGTAGAGGCCCAATCTAGTTAGTATGGTCTTAAACTTCATCATCATATGGTAGGTCGGCACCACCGTAGGGTTAACCTATGACCGCGTTGTATGCCGAGGGGATATCTACCACCATAAATTTAGCTAGATATCCTCTCGGCATACAACTTCGAGTATGTGCAGGTTCATGGTCCCGAGAGGCGAGATAAAGTTGCTAGTGAATCATGTCAGCTAAGAAGTCGGGTTAAGGTTGTTAGTTGATAGTTCGAGTTTTTGAAAAACATCAAAGTAGAGGATATCAGTGGAGCTACCTATGTCAATCATGACCCTCTTCACCCGAACATTGATCATCCACATAGAAACTATCAAGGCATCGTTATGATTCAGGTCAAGATACTCCATCTCTTGCTCATTGAAAGTTATCTCTAAATTGTCTATCGTCCTCAAGCGCTTCTCAATAATAGCTTGGACGTAAGCCATATGACCTGAGGAGTTGTTCCCCCTCGAGGCAAGTCCATTAATGATAATATCAATCTGCCACTCCACCGGCTCCTGAGGTTAAGGTGAATGTTCTCGACACTTTTACGTCACGATAATCCTTCATCTCATGGTCATAATCTTGTTGGAACCGATTGTATTTAGATTTTTCTCTTTTCGCCAATGGGGTCATTGTCGGTGAGGGTTTTTTAAGAGCTTATTCTCTTTTATCTATAGAAAAACTTCAATTTAAGTCATATTTAGGAGACTCAGCTTGGACCTCGGTGAGGTAACTTGGGTCGTTCATTTCTCTTTCATTGTGGTAACCTCAAGGTCATGGTTGATTATGGCCACTCTTGCTTTGGCCTCTTATGTGACTCGTCATGCTTGCCCAAGACCATTGGCTCAACGGTGATGTATTATGTGGCCCTTTTAAATGCCTAATGGTCTCTCTATCAATAACTAAAAGAAGTGAGAGGGCTTTAGCCCTATCATGAGTGTTTGTATTATGAGTGACGGATGTACATCCAGCACATCTCGGATCTCCCTTGTGAACTAAGTGGTGAAATTTGCGAGTGTTCCTTCCTCCCCTTACCTCAGTTTGAGGAGCAATACCATTGATGGCCACGGGCATGTATTCCTAAGAAATTAAAGTTCAAACTCCATGAGCTGGGCAAAAGAACTGATGAAAAGTGACTTTAGGTAAGTATATCATTTTTGTGCTAAACCTCTTAACATGCTCGGAAAGGTATAACATACAAGGTGTCTAAAATATCATACATTGGTATTTGGGCGTGAAAAGCCATAATGTGCTCTATCGATTCAACATTACCATTGTATGCCCCCAAGGATGAAAGGTCGAAGTTCGTTGGAATCAATTTTTCTTGGATTTTCTTGGTGAACATCAATTGACCCGAGGTGGGGTTGACCAATACTTCCCCTCTTGATTGTTGGGTCTCTCATTGTATCTCTTCCAAACGTCATTCCACCTGTCATAGTTAGATCCACATGAAATCCTCGATCAACTCCGTAAACTAGGTCTCAAATTCACGATGGAGTGGTGGTGCGATCCTTGGAATCCCATGATTGAGGATCGAAGTGCCCCCTTGATAGGAGGTTTGATGGGTCTTGAGTGCTTTTAGGATGTCAGCACCACGTTGGGTTGGAGAACCTCAACAAGTGTTAGTGCGAATCGGGGTAGAGTCGATGATAATGGCTTAATTGGTGGCATTGGTTAACTAGGACAAAAGCAAAGCGATGACTTGCATCATGTTTATTAGTGTCTACACTTACTAAGTAAAATTTAAGAACACCTCGATGGGAATGAGTATGATCGACATCGTCCTTGGGGGTGAGAGACCTAGGTTATTAAATAAACGCCAGTATTGCGTTGGTGTTTGTGCTGAGATAGATGTGCCCATATATGGAGAGGGTGTTGTTTCCCCAATTGGTTGAAAGTACTATGAGTCGAGAGCAAAGTCTCTTCACTCGAGTATTCATTGAGAGGGTCGACGAGCGATCGTTTCTAGCATAAAATATATTGAGGGATGAGATCGTTGACGTAGTTAACACGACATGGTCCAAACCCATATGCACAAGATTGTCCGATGTGTCTCCGAGATAAAAAAAGTCGAGCTCCTGATTTGCCACCTACACGGAGATCAAGATAGGAAGAGGTTTTCCGACCAAGTCCCTCTGATGCCCATGTTGATAATCCAAAGTATATAAGAGTGGACGCGAGTAGTCAAAGAAAAAATAAATCTGCTTTTTATTGTATTGAAGATGAGTTTTTTACTTGATCATAAAAAGATAAAATATTTCATAAAATATTCTATCGTGAGAGTGTATCTAACCACCTCTGTCAATCTCTCATTGGCCTCTTGTCCACGTAGGAGGAAGCCCATAATCGTCTACCTAATGGACAAATGAGCGAAGGATAAACTCGATCCTCCTCTCCTTCCATCTTGAACCTCCGGTCACATATCGCATGAAAATTGATTGACGATATAATTTCTATCAATTATGAACAATAAATTGAGTCTTGATTACGCCAGTTTTTGTGATTGCAAATGAAGAGTCGGCCAGTAATGAACTGCATTTTCCATTACAAACAAACCACTGGATTGCCAGTTCATGACTGCAGGTCATGCCAAGTAATGCACTTGGTTTCTTTGTCAAGAATGGTATATATAGACTTGTGATTCTGAAGTAACTGCAGCATTGATGAGTTTCCACATATATTTTACCTCCCCTCTTTATTCAGATACAGAGGTGGAGGCTCAGAAAAGGAAGCTCTTTCAACTTTTAGTTGGGAAAACTCAGCCTATCAATTCCTCTGATCCCTACAGAGTTTTAATATCATGCAGAATCACTCACATGGCACCATTTCTTGCATGGTGAACAATATGTGGGAGTCCATTTTGAGCTTCACTGGCCAAAACAACTTCCAATTGATGCAAACACTGTTGAAAAGCACATAATACATCTGCAACATTTGCCAACTATGGAAGACAAAATGATTCTAAGGTCTGAGAAGATGAAAATATCACCTTATGAGCTACCACTCACTGTACCAACTCCACTGCAGTATAACAAATCATCCCTGTAAACAAGCAAGAAACAGGTCTCACAACTTATCTGAGATGGGGAGCACTGCATTCAGACTGCAATTGCTTTGTCTGTAGTTGACAAGAAGAGAAGAGTTGAAGTTCTCATTGATAGGATACTGAAAGAGTAGATGAGCTTCAGCTGCTGAAGGACATATATGAACATTTAGATAAACACAGAAAGTAAGATCTACTGAACTCACACCTTCATATCAAGTGAATTGGCCTCAAGTTTGAGATTGGTGTCTATAGAGCTAAGTTTCTAGTTGCGTGGCCTCTCTAAAATCCTAATAGCAATACAGCAAAGCAAAATTAACTTAGAAGCATGATGAGCAAAACACGAGTGAAGAGGATCTCCGAATTCAACAGATCTCCAATCGTTTCAAGCTCTCCATCGCTGTCGATTCAGATTCTTCCAGATCCTTTGCATCACGACCATCCACAAAGTCCTCTATCTGATTCTTCGCTGCTGGGCAGGCCAGGGGCAACATTGAAGGCTCAAGTGTCTGAATTGAGGACAATGGTTCCGTTACTAGAACTGGAACAGCTGGTGCAGTAACAGGTGACTGTTCATTCACCGAGGAAGATGCTGTAGCGACTGGCACTGATTCTTTTACCTGAACAGGTAAAGCTGATGCGATAACTGACACAGGATCCTTATCCAATGAAGAGGGTGAGACAACCGGCAAGGGTTCCTTCACCTGAACTGGGATCACTGAAGTTACCGGTGGGACTGGTGGTGGAGCAGAAAAGACTGGCACGGACTGCCTGATGTGAACTGGGGATGCCATGCGGATCTGTGTGTGACCAATAACAGGCGGACGTTGTTGGCATACCTGTGATAGCGGTGGTGGAAGTGGAGGGGCTGAAAAGACTGGCACAGCTGTCCTTATTGTCACAGGGGGTGCCATGCCATGGCAAGACTGACTGAAGTGCCTAAATGGAAAATATGGTGCTGCTGCAGCAACAGGGAAGTTCTGGGGCCGCTCATTGTGGTTCTCTGCCTGCTGGTGGTATGATGCATGAGCTCCACCATTTATTCCACGAGAGGTTGCACGAACTCTCGGAATAGAGTTTTGTCTGATGAGAGGTAGGATCTTCGATACAGATAGAGGAGATTGAAGTGAAGCTGGTTTTTTATCTAGCTGAACTGGGAACTTCTTTGGGAAAGGAGTTGCATGGGGGTTGTTCGCCATAGCTATTTTTTCCTTGAGGCGGTAATTGAGGAGAGCTCGAGCAATGGTGATCTGTTCCTGCTCATCATTGTTTTGTTCAGTTGACGAGCTTGCTGCTTCCTTCGCCACTGTATATTCATGAAGATGGTATTAGAAAAAATTAACATTTACCAGCAGCAAAAGATAATAACTGAAGAAGATCAGCACTATTGACAAATTTGACAGAATCAATTCCAGGAGTCCTGAAATCCAGCTGCGGCTGGATCCACTTGTGAAACAAAACTTACCGCCCAGTCTAAGCCTAGTAATGGGCCTGGATAGACAGTAAGTTTGATTCCTTTTAATTTTCTTTACCCTAATCAAAACCCTAACCCCTGCCCGATGCCTCTCTCACGTGCCCGATTCACCTTGCATTGTCTGTCACCATCCCCGCTCTATCGAATTGGAACTCTTCATCTTCACCGTCTGTTATGCCCAGATTTTACCTGATGCTATTTTAGGGATTTCTTAATTAAATCTCGGTTAAATTAATTAAGGGTATTTTGGTAATTTGAGATAGGATCTTTTTGGCACTTTCATTCTCTATTTCATTAATCCTCTCCTGATATAGATCTATATAACGAAGAAAAGATTGTGTTTTCTTTTGTATTATCTATTTTGCATGACAAGTATCGATCCAAGAAACCTAGTGGCTATCTAAATCTTTCTTTTTGTCGAGTTCCTCAAGTTTCCTCTCATCATCATTGGTCCGGGAAAGGAATGCTGTTGTGACTGCACACAGCCATACAACAGCCCTACAAAGGGTAGCTCGGTAGCCATACAGCAGCCCTGGGAAGGGTAGATCAGCAGGCATGTTATGCTGGTAGCCCTGTCCCCTGGCCGCCGACATAGGACATTGACCTGGCGATGATAACAGGATAATAATACCCCACATGGTGGAGCGAGCATGTGTCCCAACTCACTCACAACATATGATCTTAGGCATGCACATACACAGGCAACACTTGTGCAGCATACACCCTAAAGGAAATCAAATCACGTCTCCCTTGGTGCGTGCTCTTCCTGCTTCCTTCAAATACTATCTCTTATTCTTGCACAAGGCTATGAAAACAGTATCTGTGCAGCGACTAAGTCTTGCCGCCACCATGACCTTTGGAAGTGATATCTTCCACTCTCTTTGTACAGTCAAGTATGTGCATTCTAGTCATTCACCAGGCTGCAAACTACGGCAACCTTAGCTGGCCTTTATCCACTATAATCCTAAAAGAGTGCAGCCCAGTAGGCATGCCCCTTGTGTAGCAGTTGGGCACTTATGTTTTGACGTTGACACTACTGTAATTCTGCATTCTAGGATTTCTTGAAAGTAAAGGTAGGCTTTCCAGAAACTATCTTTCAGCTGTTATATTATGAGGATGTTGCTGTACACCTTCTATGGTGTAGTACACATGATCACACACATCATTATAAATTGGACTATCATATTGCTATCATCAATGCACTTGTTAGTTCCCCTTAGCTTATGGTATTTCTCATGTTGTCCCCGCCTACACTTTATTTGTGGAACTTTAAGGTCTAATTTTAGGGTGTGATCCATTACAGGATGTATGACCAACTGCAGGCCCATCCCAACTGCATGCACATGATTTACAATCTAACATGGAGTCGCACTGTGGCTTTTCCTCTCGGTCATTTAGAAGCATATCATGCTTAAGTGATACTTGCACTATTGACTTACATTCCTACTGATAAATCCTTGTTATCTCATAAATGCATGTACATATTTGGTGTATGGTAAGTGATCGATGTTCCTAAGTCCTTATTGATGCATTTATGGAATCTTGCATATGTACGTGCATATTTGATGCATGATTGACAAACAGATGAGTAATCTACTTAGGTTAGATGTGAGATCTCCATGTGGTTGTGCCATACATGACAGGAGCTTCGGGTCCATCATGCAACAAGTAGCACCCACTGGATCGAATCCCCTATATCATCCTCCCAATATGATATGTTGCCTTGTGATTGTGTACTTGATTGATTGAGCTGATGATACGATGATATAATCATACAATGATAATGATGATATGAGACATGTTATAAGATAATATGTGATTCTGATATGATAAAAGGACCTAGATGATCCTTATCGATTGCAAAAGGGCCAGTATATTAGAGGACGATTCCCTTTGGGGATTAGCTGGCTATCAGACATGACAGTTAGATGATTCATCCATTTGCTATTAGAAGGAATGTGTCTGTACTTTGGCGGGTGAGGGACATCACAACATTTGCTATAGGAGGTGCAATATAGGTTCTCTATCATAGGAGACAAACTTATCCCGTTCGAGTAATGCCTCACTATCTGCTATTGGGGAGAAAGCACCATCGGGTGTTCGACTATACTCGGATGTTGATGATAATATGTATGGATAATTGAATTCTGTACATATTATGTTGCATTAGTGCATGTGGCAATTATAAGACTTATTATATGGTCATTCTCTATCCAGTATCAAGAGAAGTATTTGTCAGATATTCGACTTGAAAATTGAATCTTTTGTGAAATACACATGTTTGACTGATTGTATATGGATAATATTGCACGAAAACATATTGCATGCATTCTTACGGTCTATGTGATCCCTGATTACTCATATGTTATCTGACTCACATATCATATGCACAATTAATAGCATTTGTGCCCCAAAACTACTTCCGCAAACTACAGTGTAGATTGATTCAAGATAGTATGAAGATGGTTTCGAGTTGGCGAACCAACTAGAGCGACCATTGAGGGAGCATCAGAGATGAGGTGATAGTTAAGTCTGATAAATAAGATAATTATTTGTATGATTATATTAACAAAAATATATATATACAACTCTGTGTAATAGATTTTCGGAGAGGGTTCACGCATGATATGATTTTCTCAACATACGAGTCAATTCGTACTAGGGCGTGACATTGTCGCCACTACCTCATCCTCTTCTCTATCGCCTCCACACTCGACTTCTTCTTTGCTGCCTCCTACTCCCTTGTCTCTTAGTATGTTCTTGTGTACTATGGGTTGGTATGCTTTTACGAAACGGATCAGATCCATATTGGTCTAGCTATGAACCGACACATATTTGGTACCCGAAATTAAACACCTTGCTTTTAGAAAAGGACAAAATACATGCACCAACTAGGAGCATCAAGAAAGTTCATTTTTCCTCTTCTTTTATTTTTTAAATATTACTAGTAAGGTTCGTCATATCGGTTCGTACCGGTGCACCAAGTTTATCTCGGTACGATACGATACTCGGTACCAAGCGGTATGCACAGTGCGTACTGCTCGGTATAATATCATATAATATATTAAAAAAAAAGAACAAGGCGTCGCCTCGCCTGACGGGAGAACGAGGTGTCACCACGTTCCTGCGCGAGGAGACGAGGTGTCGCCTCGTCCCGCTGGAAGACGAGGCGTCGCCTCGTTCCCGCGGGGAGACGCACGGTACCGCCCGGTAGCAGGCGGTCCACGTACCGGTATCCTGTCGGACCGGTATATACCGCCCGTACCGGGCGGTACAGATCGAAATGGAGAACCTTGATTGCTAGAACAAATTTCTTCAATGGCTAACGATATAACTCATATGAAATTCCAAACTAACCTCATTAGATAAATAAATGTTTTTATTTGCAAATAATCACAGATAATTAGTCATTTAAGCAGTTCTGAGTTACACTTATGCTTATCATGTCTTCCATGTCTTTGGCATCTTACTAGTTTCAGTTCTCTAAAAGAGCATCTAATCTCCCCATTAAGCATGCAATTAAGGATTCACATGGCAAGCAAATCTGCAGAATTGTAAGCATGCCAGCAAATAACATGTTAGTGACTCACATTGTTTCAATGATGACCATGCTGCCAAAGCAGCATTTTTTTCTGCCTGCTTCTTGTTCTTAGCAGGTTCGCCCGTAAACGTGATTCCAGCAAGTTCCACTGTGCATGTAAAGACAGGCAGGTGTCCCAGACCTGAACGCACTGACATATATGATGGCAAAGGTGCTCCAACTCTCTGGGAAATTTCCTGTAGGAGGTTCTTATAAACCCCTGTCTCATCCTGTTAAGACATCATAATCAGTACCAAAAATTCAAGAAGATTATTCAACAGAATTTATAAAGGATATGCTCATCTGAAAAGCTTTCATTTTGGCTGTATCTTTGGCACTAGTAACAGGTCGGAAGGCCACATATTGTCTATCCTTTATAAATTCTGTTGAATAATCTTCAGTTGGTGTGCTATCTTATTTATCTTGACTATCACACAAGCCTCCTCAAGAGAGGGCTCAAATTCGTACACTTTGAGTTGGTGTGCTATCTTATTTAATAATGACCACAGTCAACAGACTGCATAAGCATATATCAGAGCCTAAATCATACTGATGAAAAAAAAGGTATACAAGATACCAACACAGTTACAGCAGCAAAACAAAGGTATACGTGATACAAATACAGTTAAAGCAAATTGTGATACTAATATTTAGCTAGGAAAGTCAGCTATGCAGTTTCCTAAAGTAGACACTGAGAAGTCTATGATGTCAGAAAGACAGCAGAGAACATAATCCTTTGGGCTTGTTTTATCTATATGTTATAACATGTAATAGAAGGCTTTAGCAACAGCAGAAAGTCCACCAGAAACAATACAAACTGTCAGAGGAAGGTTATCTATACACATAACGAATTTGTGAACCCAGTAAGCTTAAACAGTATATCAGGGACATTGGCAAAGAGGAATGTCCATATCTTGAGATATTCTGGAGACTATTCTTGACAATATTTTATATAACTCCAACAAAAAACTGATGTGATCAGACATGATGTACCAACACTGAACTGCATTACCTGGTGCTATCAAGAGTATAACAAAGGGGATAAAGGTAGGACAGAGAATACAATGTGATTCTTAAACATAAGTTACAACATTAGCTAAGATTCATGATGTTATTATAGCTTAATCATGAACTTAATCCCATCCATGGAACCTTCTGAACTTAGAATCTTAGTGGAAAAGGCTTCACCGAGAAGATGAAGGCTTCACCGAGAAGATGAAGGCTTCTACAATCCATGTGGTAGGTTAGCAAGTTGAGACCCAGAATTTTGCTAAGCACAAATAAAGTTATTGCAATGCTTGTTCTATCATGTTCGATGTTCTTCTGCCTTTAATCACCTTTGATGTTTACAAGACATGATGAGAAAAATAATCACCTTTAATCATATTTATTGTTCTTCACTTGAAAAACTATAAAGGATAACAGAAACTTCTAATCAATTTAAAGGTTCGAAGCTGCTACAGAAACAATTAAGACAATAATCACCAGATGCACAATAATTCTACCTACAGTGCCATTGATCAAAAGACAATTTGTCAACCTTCTTCCCACTGGGTAGCTGCAATCCACTTGCATGCCCCAGTGGTGGGTTTAGGTACGGCAACCAAAATTCAAGACCGCCAGTCTCATGTTCCCACCATTATCTCAAAAGGTTAGCCCCTTTAATCGTCACTTATTTCTATACACATGAATCGACGACAGACTCGAACACACAATCAAAAGCAGAGTCAGCAGTCATACAGCATGATTAACAAAGTTATTAGTACATCAAAACTAGACCTCGGTTGGATAAAAGATTAGCCTGGAGCCAGAACAGCTGATTATTATATACCACATACAAGTCGGTAAACCTATAAGACAAAGATTGAGACGAATATAATAACACGACACGAAGCCCGAGACACTGGCTGAGAAGCACGGTTGAAGTTCCGTGACAAAAACGCTCCTTTACCTGGGGTTTCGAATAAATCTTTGATTGTTATGTTCGGAGTGGTTTAACACCGCAAAACCCTTACGGAGAACCACGCGCAACAATCCAAACAGGTATACAAGGTTCGTAGAAGTAAAGCAAATGGTCTTTGGTAAGTGAGAATAAAAGGGGATTATTAAAAGGACGATGACTCCGTCGCCGTGCCGACGAAGCTTACCTTAACTAAAACTCGAACTAAACGAAGGAACGAAAAGGAAGAAGAAGAAGAATAAGAAAGCGAGTCAACTCATCACCTAGAAAAAAGATCCCTTTCTTTTCTTTCTTCATTTGTCCCTAAAGAACCATTTTTTGTTCGGTCTTACGGAAACAAACCAAGAAGAAAGAATCTTCTTTTTTCTTCAAAATTTTGATTTTTTTTTCCCTAAAAGTTACTTTATTGATTAATTGAAATTCCTACTCAATATAACAATGATTGCTTAAAAAACAACTTTATGAAGCTGCAAAATAGAATGGAAGTGCAAATCTTGGAAAGGGAAAACATGAACTTTTTTCACCTAATTTTGTGAAGTGATGACAAGGAAAAAAAATCGATTTTTTTTTTATTTTTATGGTTTTGTGTATGGATTAATGAGATTAAGAGGGGAGGAGGGGGTTGAGCCACCGGCTACTGACCAGGATCCGGGCGGCGAGGGAGTGGGAGGGACCGCGGTGGGATAGGGCGGTGAGCGCCACCTCCGCCGCCGAGTGCTCCGCCTGCCGCAGCGTGGTGCAGAAGCTCGGGCTCTCGAACACCTCGCCGTTGAAGTTCACGGCCGCCTTGAACCTCGGCGCGTGGTCCGGCCCCTCGCGTATGCACGTGTACGACGGCAGGTTGAAGCAGCTCCGCTGCGCCAGTTCCTGCAGCTGGTTCTTATACATCCTCGCCCACGCTCCCGCACTCCCAAGGAGCCCCACGGGAAGATATCACCCTCCGATTGCGGACGGGGAGGCAAGATCCAGCCTCCCGCGCCGTCTCCAGCAGCACCTCTGTCCCTCCCGACGAAACTGGGCCGACGCCGCCGGACGAGATCCGGATCCACGCGGCGCCGCCACCGATGGGTAAAGGCAGCTCCTCCTGCGTTTTCCAGGGGATCCCGCCGGAATCTAGGGCTCCGACGCGACGCCGCCTAATAGGGTTTTGCCCTCTCCCTCTCTCTCCTCGCCATAGTGGAACAGAACACAGAGATCAACTCGTCTTGCTAGAAGAGACGAAGAAAAGCAACTGAAACGCTTACCATTTTTTCCCAAAACCTCTCTCTATATATATATAAATAAATAAATAAATAAATTAATTAAATGATAATTCAAGCTGCATATAGCTTGGTGGGGATATAGTGGCACAGTTGTTGTTTATGGCATAATATGTGATTGGGAACAGAGGAGTCAATCGGGCGTTTATGTACGTCAACCTTCTTTTGTTGCTCGAGTGTGCAATAAACAAAAGAGAAGAATAATAATAGTATTTTGGTAAGAGAAAACAAATATTGGTTTGTGAGTTCGAAATTAAGCTTCTGTAGAGTCCAGCCACGTGTATATATGGCTTTGCCTCAGCACCACAATTTTTCAAATTAGGTGCTCTTCACGTCGACACCACTTTGACTCCCAACAAGTTTCAACTGCTCCGTAAAACCTAATTATTTATATATATATATATATATATATATATATATATATATATATATATATAATTATCATGGGTTTTATGGAAAATTTTATATGGATGGAAGTCGAATGTTTCCGCGGTTATATTTTATTTTGTTACACTGGAATCGGTGGTATGATATGGTGATTGGAAGGAGGGAAAGAGTCGCACTTCTCACCGCGGAGAAGCCGCACATTGGAATCTCCGAAGCCGACAGCACTTGACTCCTGGAAACTGCATCACGAAAGCGACTCGGGGAGACGCCCGGTGATCGTAAGCGAACCTTATTAGACCCTCCTCTGATCACCAACCTGGATTAGTATACAGTCATTTTTTCCGGCTTTGTTATCTATGTTTTATGGGAAAAATAGAAAGAAAAGAGTGGTCAATATCAGAAAGAGGAAAAGGATGCACTCAATGATGGTGGATGTGGTCTTCATTGGAGTGCTTGTGGCCAGTTGTGGGGTTTTGCAACACCAAAAGGTCAACCCAACCCACCCACTGTGACGGTCCCTACAAGGCATCATAAATCATGACACGGCTTCTTTGTCTCATCAAAAGGCATAAATCCCCTTTTGCTCTCTCCACATTACTCTTTCTTTTTCTTCCTACGATGGATGATATGGTGCTATCTTCCTCCTCTCTTGTCAAGAGTTGATGATGAGGATCTCAGGACAATGTACCATCTTCCAATCCTACTGTCACAGAAATGGCTGGTTTAGTTAGTGAGAGTGTTAAATTTGCAGAAAGGGATAGCTCAACAAGTCACAGCACCCAACCAGACAAACAAACATATATTAGTAGTGACTGAGATCATTGTTTTGTGAACATGAGGATCACAATCATCAAGAGTGTTTGATGCTGCCACAGTACATTTTATTTGATGGTAGAAACAAGTGTTCTTTTAAATCTCAAACCATGGTTGGAATTATTAGACTCAACAACAACAACAAACATCCATTACCAAGCAACTATTTGGATTCAGCAACAACATGGAACCTCAATCATGTCTAGGCAAAGCTACGATCCACAGTGTCATACGATCCATCGGGTGCTGCAACGATTTGTTGCTGGAGGGCTGGATTAGAAGGAAATAATCCACATTGTGCTGTGTGCGCCATCAGTTGATCCAACAACACCAGAGCTGCCATGGCTTCTACCATCGGAACGGCTGAAGAACATCAAATAAGGCCTCAATGTTAAATTGGAGCAAACCAGATAAAGGGATGGATTGGAAATGAAATCAGACCTCGAGGGACTACACAAGGATCGTGGCGGCCTCTTGCTATAAGCTCAGTTTCATGCCGGTCTCTAGTTACTGTCTTCTGCTTTTTCTGATGAAATGGACAAATCATAATAAGATGCATAATACGACTAAGAAACAAATGTGTCTAAAAGTAGTACCACGATGAGACTACACCAAGGGGTTTCACTGTTGCATTGTGTTACTCCCATGACCGAGTACAAAATTTGTTTTCCACTAAGGATATGAGATGGTTATTGAAATGAAACCATTTATATTCAGAAAAAATGGTAAGATTTTGTTTCCATTTAACATCACATAAGGGCTTAAAATGGTTAAATTCAACAGAGATCAGAGAGGTGCATGGAGTGTAATTTATACTAACAAACAAACAAACGTTGATTTAAAGCCAGCTTACCCCAATTGTAGATGTTGGTTTAAAAGCTATTCTCGTATATATGGTTTCACCATTGGATATTCCTCCCTGTAAAGAGGAAACATTATATTTCAGAAAGCCAGAATATTTGCAAGACCAAACTCCATAAAAATGTCGATAATTAACACAAAGACAGACCTGTATACCGCCTGATCGATTTGTTCTGGTACGCATATTGCCAAGCTCATCCATGTAGAACTCATCATTATGCTCACTTCCAGTCAAAAAAGTACCTAAAAGGTAGTTTTGAGCCAATAACAGAGCAAAACAATCAAAAGATCAGAAGCTCTTATAATGGAAATGCTGATGAAGATATAGGTGGGTGTTAGTAGAGCATCAGACAAGATAATGCTGGTCCACACTCCATGATTACCTACCTGCAAATCCGCTGCCAAACTCAACTCCCTTTGTTGCAGGCAGAGACAACATAGCTTTTGCCAAATCAGCTTCCAGTTTATCAAAGACAGGACACCCAAGTCCCTGATAGATTTCAGTGGATGAGTTTGAGAATGAGCTTAGAAAAAAATAAGAAAACACGTCCAGCAATTAAGCTTTCCAATTAGTCCAAGTCACAAAGGACAGAGTACTTCAAATCATAGGTGAAATACTTACACGTGGAACATTTCTTGCAATGCAAGTCACGACGCCGCCAACAGATTCTCCTTGAACTCGCACAGCATCAATGGCCTCAATCATCTTCTGAGCATATTCTGGATCTGGACATCTGACTATATTACTCTCAATCTGGTAATTTTTCAGCAGAAATGCAGTCATTTAACCATAATACTAAAAGGAATAATATTTTGAAGAATTGAACAATATTAAACCTCATCAAGGGTCACCGTCTCATTATCAACAATCCCTTCAGGAAGCACAACTTTATGAACTTGAGAAACATATGCTAGGATCTGTGGGAAAGGAACAAAAGTGATATTAAAATCAAATAGAGCTATAACCATTATGCAATCACCAAAACATTACATATTCTCTAGCTGACAACCACTGCAGGTGGAAGCACTGAAACCAGTTAATTAACATGCTCATATAACCATGTCAGATGATGATATTATGCTTGAATAGATTAGATATGGGAAACAATGATGGGATGTACAAGGACAGTGACAGAGAACTTCAGATCTGCACATCATACTTAGAATCATTCATGCTTGAATAGATTAGATATGGGAAACAATTGCTTGCCGTTCACAGAACCCAACATATTGCAGAAGCCTGAAGTGCACCTTATGCACTAATATCCGCAAACTTAATATCATAAAATATTTTATTAGTTTAAAGTTTAAACCAACAAAGAACTGGTTACTTCCAACTGTATTATGGATATCCAGAACACACACACTACAAATCATACTGTCCAAAAACCATGCCCACTCTATCCCGGCCAGTATTCCAGAGCACAATAAACAGAGGCTGATCAACTTTCAAGCAGCGTTAACCGACATATGGGGTAAAGGGTAGAGGAATCCAGATAACTAAAATCTCCAATTCAAGAGTAAGATATAAAAGCAAGTGTGAGATCAAGGCATCATAAGTGTATCATAGGTTACCTACAGCATAAGTTCAACTTCAGAATTTACGAAAAAACATGTGAACATAAGGCAACACATAAACCCACCTCAGTTCCAGCATACATTTTAAGAATCTTCTTTGCAAGAGCTCCAGCAGCAACTCTACCGATGGTTTCTCTTGCTGATGATCTGCCACCCCCCTACAGTTCCATTTCAGTAAACATCAACTGTGGATATTTGAAGATTTTCATGATAAATATCAATGAAACTATACATTTCATGCATATAAAACATATACTACAGACTGGACTCTAAGACCATTTAAAGATATGATAGCAACAAGAAGGAACATCTGTTACCTGTATCGCTCTCACACCGTACTTAAAGTCATATGTTGCGTCTGCATGAGAAGGCCTATATGCAAGTGACATTTCACTATAGTCCTGCAAAAATCAAACATGAGATTATTATAAACCAAAAGAAGGTAAATATATAAACATAGCTTGCAACATCAGGAGGGGAATCATGCTAAGTTAGATTTGACTTTTATTTGATGGCTTTTTATTAAAACCATGAAGCAACAGTACTAGATGAAACTTTCAGGTGTTGACTGAATTGTTTTGTATCTAAATACAATAGTCTTACTGTCACAGCAAGAACTCACATGTCCTCTTTGATCTGTATTTGGTACAAAAACACAAATTGAAGTTCCGGTTGTCATTCCTGCAATAAAAAAAAATAAAAAATAAAAAATCCTACATCAGCAAACTAGAGCATGCTAATTCAGAGGGTTACGTTATATGATAGCAGAAGAACAAAAGGAAAGATTAAAAAAAAAGAAGAAGAGAAAACCGTGTGACCTACCTTCATACAATCCTGAGAGAATTCGACATGTATCAGTTTCCTTCCTTGGTGTAGTTATCCTGCTCTGACCTGGTCTCCTGGAGGTCAAACATAAATGTTAAAGTAAATCACACCCAGTCAAATGAAGTGAAAACAAAATACATGGAAAGGACAGAGTAAGTGCCAGTAAAGCTCAAAACCTTCTGTCAAGTTCAAATTGCAAATCCTCTTCAGAAAGAGGAATCCTAGGGGGGCATCCACTAATAATACAACCAACACCACCTCCATGAGATTCTCCATAGGTTGTGACTTCAAAGTGCTTTCCAAATTTATCTCCACCTGCCCGCACCTCTGTCCTTTTGAAAATCGACTTTCCAGTTAGAGTTTTGAACATCAGTAATTAAACATAAAATATAGCCATCTTTAAATAAGTTAACAAATCAGATTTTGAATGCCCATTTCAAAGGAACGACAAACAACAATCCTGGTAGGATAACTACATAAGCAACAGGAAGTTCATATCCAAAAGCCATCAAGATTGGAGCCACACTCGATAAATTTTAACATGTGCAATCAAATCGAACACGCTATGTTAAATGGACAATATATATGATAAAAGAATTTAGAAGGTGGTAACGGGTGTATACATCAATAATAAATAACGGCAGCAAGTATGGTCAGAAACAGAAAGTATTAGGTGGTGGAAAGAATGGAATCTCCTCCGTCGCATAAGCTTCCCCAACTTATTTAATTATACTCTAATTTTGATGTCCGAATATACAATCAACCCCACACCCTTCTTTATCTAATGCAAGAAATGTTTGTGATAAGCTCAAGATGCAGTGCCTCTGATAAGCATGATTCCCAACATAAGCTGAGGAAATAAAAGGGAAAATGCCTCTAACAGAATTTTAGCCTAAAAAGACACACGATCGACCGATCGACCATCAAATTCACAAAGACTGGCACTCAAAAGAAGCAAAGATCTCTCTTTTTTTTTCCCTATCACAAAGACAGCGAGATATTATGATCATCATCACCGTAAGGAAACCGGAGGAAGACAGACAGGTAAGGGGTAGGAGTAAGAAAAAAGGTCACCGAGCCTTCGAGGAGCAGGGGAAATCCGCCGCCGGATGGAGATCTGATCGGCGGTGGAGGGCAGCCGGGAGGCGAGGCCGGACACGCCGTCGGTTCTCGATCCCGCGAGGAAGGGTTTCGAAGAAGGCAAGGAAGACGAAGCCGCAGACGCCATCAATTGACCTGCTTCTCTCTATTCTCCCTCCACCTGCGAGCTCGGGGCAGATGAGCTATATATCGGGGAAGAGAAACCGGGCGAGGGACGCCGTCTGCCCACCAACCCCCCCACCCCCCACTGGGCCCATATCATTTCCTCGAGCCACAAACCCTCCCGAACCCGAACCATAATTAATCAGATCGTTCGGTCTGAAGAACAAGGGTTGAATATACGACGTGAAGGGGGCGAGGGAGCCGCCGTATCGATCACGTGGTCGGGTTAGTGTGTGTTCCCTGTACAATCCGACACAGGGTACACTGGAATATAAAGAAAACAATGGGATGTCTATTGCCGCATCTCCTCGTTTTCGTGTTTACCACCTGTTCGGGCCGAGGCAGGGACCTCCCGCGGCGCCCACCCCGAACCAACAATTCTTGGCGCTGTCCACCATGTCGTGTCATCCTCATGTTCAATAACGATAAAACAACGTCGATCACGAGTCACTAACAGCGGCTATCGTACACATCCCACAGCTGCTATTCCTCTGCATGAGAGAATATGGTGGGAGCTGAAACCTTCCTCGGCACGCGAATTGATGCTATCATCTAAATTGGTGGAACCAACGCGAAGTGACGAGATGAATGATGGGGGCTGGTAACAATGATACACCAGTGATGCATGGTGATGATCAAATTAGCTGGTAGGAATGATACACCAGCCTCAGAATCCCATCGACGACAGATGATGATCCAGTTGGCGAGTACAACAGCGTGTAAGATGGTTGGTTGATGTATGGTGATGATGCTCAAGGGACTTCTCCATGTCTTCTTCGTCGCTCGCTTCAACTTATATACTACGGTATTCAATTGATTGGTTACAACAACGTTGGTATTCAAGGATGATCACAGGAGAGATCAAAAATGAGAGAATTGTTTGTATGAATCATTTGTCAAGCAACAATGGGCTTCCCTTCTAATCGCGCAATGTCTCTTTAAATTTGCCAACCAAAATCTCGATTTCTACCCAAAAGTCCTCAATCTTAAATTGCACACGTTATAAAACCATGTGTCAGATGAAAATTAATAAACCAAACAATTTAATCTGACTTGCCCGTAAAGATCAGAAACAACAACGAGGCTGCCTTTGATTTTACCTGTTGGGGGTGCCCAATAATAATACACTTCCATTGTACTTTGCATGAATCCACATGATTATCCAATTGATCAACCATGAGAGTTTCAAAAGTTAAAAAGCTTAATTGCATTACCATATCTTTGGACTCAACCCGCTTCATCCAATTTCCTTAGAAACGGGGAATATCTATAGATATGTCCCGACATGTTATATTTCAGTTCTAAGAAGGTACTCATTGTCGCCATCTTATTAAAGCATTCGTGAGCCTTTGACATTGTTTCCATGGAGTATAATCAAGAACTGGATTAACACCTAAGCAGTGAACAAATATTCAGACACCAATAATATGCTCACCTATACCGCCACATTTCAAAGTAAATACAAATACTCAAGCACAGGAATATCGAATATATTACCCAGAAAATGTCAAATATATTTATGTGATCAGTTCGAATTATGTGTTGTATACTTTGATCACACTCATGAGCTGATCATTTTGATATAGAAAAAAAAAATAAACACATCATAATGGTATTGTGATTAGTAAAGACAATCAGAGAAAGACTGAGGAGAATAAGAATAATGATATGGTCAATCAATCACAAAAGGGTTATCATTACACCTTCAATATGAAGAAGAATTCAGAAAAAGTAACTGAGATGCCTAAGAAAGTCAAAGCCATTAGCATTTGAGAAACATGCTGCTGACATTTAGATAGATAAACATGTTAACCGAGCAGAAGGTGCAACACTATCCCCAATTTTTTTACTGCTTCAAGAAAATTTTTAGATAGGAAATAGTCAAAGAGGATTGCATCCATGTGTTAAACTCTCATATAACAGTAAACCACAAGATATACCAATTAATTGTTATAGACAAAGAGACATTTTCCCCACAATAAACCCTGTGTTGGGTGAGAGACAAATCAAATTTTGGTCAAGTGGGTAAGATGATATTATGGATGGCTTAAACTAAAAGTGGATGGAGGGGCTTGATCTCACACTGATATGTAAAACTAGGAATGATATAAGGGTCACTCGGACTAAAAAAAAAAAAGCTATATGGTGTGTCCTATAAGGCCACTGCTTATGATTTAAGATACAATAAACCCTGCAAGTGACAAGTCTGAAGGGTTAGGTGAGACATAGGTCAAATTTTGATTAAGTATGACTCTATTTCCGGGTGGCTTAAATTTAACATAGTGGGGCTTAGTCTCACACTGAGAACGCTCAAGTTGAGAGGCATTTAATCAGAACCTCTAATGATCATGGAGTAACGCATTTAATCAGAAACTCTGATGGTCAAGGAGTAAGGCATTTAATCAGAAACTCTAATGGTTAAGGCATTTAATAAGAAACTCTAATGGTGATTGCTTAATCTTTGGTGGCAAATATGTGCCAGAGAGCTAATGGTGATTGTTCAATCAATGGTAGCAAATATGTGCCAGAGAGCAATAGTAAGAACTGTGAAGCAATTGTTACGGGGGAAGGTCTCCAAGTTGCCATTGCGGAAATGATTTCTAAGCTGCATGCGAAGAGTGATGCGGCTTATGTTGCAAGAGTAGTTAATCACATGAAATTCTACCGTGATAGCAAATAAATGTGTATAAAGATGACCTGATAAGAATATTTTATATAATCAACTTATCTCATGTACATTGAGAGGCAAACAAAGTGATCAACAATATTTTTCAGATTATAGATGCAGAGGGATTGTCTCCTCCGTGGGAGGATTTTCGTTATAGGTCTTTGTATCAATATAGCTTTAATTTTTGAGAAAAAAAATATAGTTTGAATTCTAAAAATTATAACTATGGTAATTCAAATATCTATAACAAAATCCTCCACTTACATCAGAATAGACCATCAGAAAGAGCTTTAAGTATCAATCTATGCCACAAAAAATGGACTAAAAAGTCCTAGCAAAGCCGACCATCCAGTTGATCGCATATACATGAGAAAATTTGGTTGTATCAAACATTCTCATTAGATTAAAAATATCTTTGTACATATTCATTTATTATAGCTGCATCACCGTCCACCTGCAGCTTATAAATCACCTTCGTAAAGATCTTCCTGCATAACATTTACTTCACAATCCTGACAGTGTCCTTTGGCATATACTTGCCACAGAGATTAAATTATCACCATTAGAGTGTTTGATTAAAAGTTATCCCTTCGGTGTATTCTCGGTATGAGATCAAGCCTCAATTATGTTTAATTTAAGTCATCCAGAATAGGATCTCATCCACATAGCTAAAATTTGACCTATTTCACCCAACCCTTCAAACTTGTGGAATCACAATGGTCTTATAGAACAGACCATTTAGCATTGTTTTTGTCTACGTGCCTAATCATAATCTATTAGCAATCAAGGTTATCATAATCAAAGCATCTCAATGATAATACCAGTACCATCTTTTGTTGAGTGTTTCTTTATAGTTAAAGCTAATACATCTTATAGGGTAATAGATGTTATCAAGTTTCTTGATCAAAATGGTGCGATCAAGGTACTTGAAGATTATATTATGCCTATGGAAACACAATTATAAATAGACCTTAAAAAAGAAGGATGCTATAACTTGTTTCAGAAGGCATTCACCGTAAATAAAAATAATTTATCACAAAGCATAAATTTATTAAACACTTCACCACCGAGAAATCACAAAAGGATTATGATCAGCATAAGACATTCTAAACCAATTTGCTGGTAACCAGTCAGGTATATCATAATCTGTAGATAGATATCACAATCTGTTTTAAAATGCTTCAGGTTATTAATGTTTCTATGGTTATAACGATCAAGAAGCAAACCATCAAGATTCGGCTGAGGTGGACTCGTCATCTTTGTGCTTCAGCACGCCGGAATCCACAAGAATCGGCACCTCGGCGGCGAGCCACGGCGCGAGGCCCAGGCAAAGGGCATGCGCAATTCCAAACCTAGGACTGTGAATCAACAAATAGATCGTTAACGAAGCAAAAAAGAAATAGGAGGTACCGAAGAAACGCGATCAGGAGGGAGAAGAAGGGATGGTAATTCAAGTTCTTTACCAGTTCCTGGCCCAAAGGGGCTTGAAGTGAACGGTGAGGCAGATCTTGCCCCCCCTGTACATCTTGTGGGTCTTACCGTCGAGCTGGGGGAGCTCTATCTCGGGGGCGGTGGCGGGGTATGTAACGGGGATGTCGAACTGGAGAGCGAACTCGTAGCGTCGGAGGTTGTGGACGTACCAGCAGGTGCCGGACCAGCGGGTGCCTTCGGGGTTTGCGGCGGAGATCCGGAACCAATCGTTGTCATGGGACTTGTTCATGGTGGTGTAGGCGATCAGGGCGCGGTACTCCTCCTTCAGCCGCTGCGTCCACGCCGCCCCGTCTCGCGGCCCCGCCCGCGTCGACAGCAGCGGGATCTGCGTCAAAGCCGACTTCGTGTTCGGATCCCAGCCCTCCATCTCCTCCCTCCTCCTCCTCCTCCTCCTCCCTTCCCCTTCTTCGCCTCTCTCTCTCTCTCTCTCTCTCTCGATCAAGATCAAGATCAAGAAAAATGATAGGGTTAGGACGAGATGAAATCGCTTCGGGAGAGAAATGTTGGAGCCGACGGCGTCGTGCGTTGATAATACGCGACCCAGCACTCTCGTGCCACGCACCTGACCTTATTTATAACCGTGCGTGTGAGAGGACTGTGTATATATGTATATATACAATTTTACCCTAAAAAAGATTATGATCTTTTTCCTGACTTTTTTATTTTTAAATATTTTTCTTGATTTGATTTGGTTCCACTTATATTTGGTCAATCAGCTTCAAAAAAATTTATTAGATAATTTAGAAATTTAGATAAAATTCAAATTTTAGCTTTAAAAATCTACAAATTATAAAATAATTTAAATACATTTCAACATGAATTTTAGGTATTTATTTTAAAAAAAAATGTATTTCAACATAGCATTTTTCATACTATATGTATAATTTTTAACTGGACTAATTTTTTAATATTTATAGATGCTTAAATATTATTATTTTTAAATCACGAAGACTTGTCTTTATACATTTTGTATGCTTTTCAGAATATTTCCTAATTATTATATCGTTTAACAAAATTTTAAATCTATTTTTATATTATTTTTTATCTTCGATTCTTAACGCATTAATTGGACCAAGAAATAACCAACAGATTGATTACTCGAGAATTCGCCCAATTAACAAATGTTATGTAGACGTATACTGAAGGCGTTATTATTCATTATTCAACAATGACATATTCCACATTTGTTTTCCGATCAAACGCTTTAGTATATATATATACATCATTCATCATATTCAAATTTGAACGCCTGCAAACACGTCTACTCCCAAGTCAGAATACTATCCATAGAATCAATGCTAAGGTAGCTTCTTGTAAATACAAATCACTCTTTCTATGATGTGCTTCTTCTTCAGCAAATGTTATTTACGCCTAGTAGTAGTACACATTGGGGGACCTGTAGAAAACCCAGGATGGTCCTCTCAAAGAATAACGAATACAAATTAAATGCAATGTTAATGGCGGCACCGGCCATCCATGAGCAGAATGGCTCCCTTCAACTTCAAAGCTCGGTGGTACTGCAGCGGTCTCCTCCACGAATCACCTAACTGCAAATGTAAGCCGATGTCTTGTAAACATGGAAGTTAAAGCAACCCATAGAAATTGAGTGTCAAATGCAATGAGCATATTGTTCACTTCTTTTCTCTAATCATATAGCATGTTTGCTATGGTAGATCGATCGATCTGAGCCCGATCATCATTCCTACAAACCTTGAAAAGAACCTAATTTTCGATACTGTTGCTTTTTTTTTTTTTTTCCAGAATACTTGAACTTGTATAAATTGTTTCATTTTACTCTTGAGATCATTATAGATGGGCAAACAAATAAAAGGACAAGTTTATAGATGTAAGCATAGTTATCGATGTTATATATTGGTGTAAACATAGATGCCAAAACACTGTTATATGTATATCATGTTCAACAATTTAAAATAATTGATATCCAACCAAGTAAACTAAGTAAATGAAATCATAACCTGATGAACAGTAATTTAGGGCCCAATACCTTTGGAAACAACACAATAGCCATTAAAAAAAGAATTAATGAGTTGAATAATCAAAAAGTTTAGAGTAGAGACTAAGGTACCTTTGAAAAAAATATGATTCCTATTTTAAAGGAATGATAGCATCAAGATTCTTTGAGGTTTGCCATCCCTTAGGATAAACACGATATTTAGTTTCCAAATGCAGACGCCAATTCATAATCCTTGAGCAATCATTAGGTAAGCCTTCCATTTGGTGTTCATCCTCAACTATGTGTTCGATAAATCCTGTGTCCTGCAGACATTATGATTTTATAGCTCTATGTCACTGCAGAAATGGATTTGGCAAATGGCAAGTAGTATGCAATAGTGGAGGAGAAATAACAATTAATCTAACCGAAGTAGGAGACTATGTTGAAAATAAACTCCGATTAGAACAAGGATTACCTTCTTTGACTTTGGTTTTACCATTACAATTATGGAAAATCTTTAGTGGATCAAAACAAGGTTGCATAGTTATGAATTATAACCACTAAAATGTAAGAGCACTTTTACACTTTTTTCAAAAAAAATCACAGTACTGTAGAAAACGACGGAATTTTTACCTACCAAACAGAATCCAAATAAGATAGATGACCTAAACAGACTAAAAGGACGCAAAGGCTGGATCTTTGATGCTAGGAATTCATATAAAAATAGCTTAAAAATTTTCATCTCAACAGAAACCACAAGAAAAAAATGTATTTATTTAGCAAGTAAGAAACCACATGTGAAAAATGAAAGAAAAGATGTACCTCAAAACCTTCTGACACTGTGTCCAGAAGCTCAATGGCATCTTTTGGGTACATCCACCTCTTAGGATTCCATAGCACGGTGCTGTTGAATGCAAAACCTGACATATCAACATGAAATCTCCGGAGATTGTTGCTCTTTTCATTCATGTGCCATCCAATCACTCGACGTCCACTGCATACTGGGCCTTCGAGAATTGCCTTATTTTTGCTTTGAGAAAGCATTGCCACAGGCCAAGTGCCAAATCTCCTACGGGCACAAATATTAACCTTTGTTAAGGCAGAAGTAACTCACGTCGTTAAAAAAGAAGGCTAATTTAGCGGCAAATTGATGAGCAGTAACTTCAGAGCAAACAAATGAAGCTCTACTCCATTGACAGAAAATTTCCGATGATATAACAAACATCCCGCTTGATGAAAAAAATTTCTGATGCACCTACAAGCTATGATCTACGGAACAAGTGATTCAACCCCAAGAAATTAACAGACATAGAGAACAGGTTTACTGCAAAGCAACGATGACTGATAACTACAACCATTAAGTTTAGGAGCCACCTGTACTGTTATTTTTTGGACAAGCAAAGCAATTGTGCCGAAATGAAAAGTATTTGAAGGGTTCGGCACTTGGCCATAATAGTCAATTGTTGTTTTCTGTTAAAAATGCATGTACTTTGGGCATCTCAATCGCAAGAAACATATGGTTCTTAGAGTAGGCAATGATTTGTCTACCTCAGAAAATAATATGGCAATTGCAAATTCCGCAACATGTTTCATCTGGTAAATTTCCTCCTTTTTGCCGTGTAAGAAAAAAAGATCATTTTAGCCCAATTTGATTATGGGGCTTCATCCTCGATAAGCAAGTGCAAATTCGACTAGCTTACTAGGGTTAGGAAAAGTATGGGGCAATTATTGAGCACTGGAATTAATTCATCATGGCATAACATTCAAGGCGGCAACCGGAAAGAACTAGAGTTACTATTGTGGCAGATTACGCTGGAAGAACAATGAAAGAGCTTTGTTAGGATTGAGCACCTGATCTGTCTCAATCGATCGAAGAGGTCGAGGGAGTACACGTTGTCGTCGTCAGCAAAGTACACGATGCCGTCGAGGCGATGGTGCCTGATGTGCTTGAGAGCGGTGTGGCGCTGGCGGACGTCTCTGTGGAGGCTGACGCTAGTGTTCTTGCGGCAGACGAGGTGCCTGTACATGACGCCGGACCTCATGAGGATGTCGGCGGTCTCGACGGTGGCCGTCTTCGTCTCGACGACAATCCAGAGGAGAGGCGGGGGAACGAGCCTCAGGGTGTGGGCGAGGCGGTTCAAGTGGTACCCCTGGGAGGCCCTGTTGTACGTGGGGGTCACGATGATCAACAGCTTGCTGAAAGGATCCACGGGCTCCTCAGCGGCGGTGGCGTTCGCGGATCGGACGGGGTCGAAGAAGAAGCCATGGGGCGGCGCGAGGTCGCCTGCGTCGTCGAGGTCGGGGAAAGAGAAGAGGCCCCAGAAGAAGCCAACGAGGAAGGCGAAGAGGATGGCGCGGAGGAAGGACCGGCGCCAGGGGCTCCTACGGAGGGGCAAGCCGCCGAGGAGGCAGCGGAGGCCGTGGAGCAGGGAGGAGGAGGATTGCGCGGGCCGGCCCAGCAACGACTGGCCCTTCGGGGGGCGATCACGGACAGCGGCAAAGGGGCCGCGGCGGATCGAAGCCATCGCGGCTGCTGCTGCTGCTGCTATTCCCCCGCACGGAATCGAAGGGACTGCGGCCGCGGCAGAGGACAAGAGAAGGCATCAAGAGAACACCGATCGGAGCATGATCGGGTAGGTGGGGTGGGGTGGGGGCGGAGGGGCGGGCGTAGACAGGATATGACGTCGCTGTTGGAGAAGGACTTCCTACGCACCGAGTGGGAATCGGTCGCCGCCGTGTTGGTTTGCCCAGCGAAGACGAAGCGCACCAAAGCTAAGCACACACCATTCTTCTGCTTTGCTTTCATTAGCTTCCGCCTGTAACCCTTACCCAAACCGATACCGCCAATAGGAATGGAGAAGGGACGCGTGTCGAAGACAAGCTGTCGTGGCGGGCCCGCAATCGGTGTCTCCGCTCAATGTTTGTATTTTAATTAATGCACATTGAGACATGTCATTAAGGAAGAGAATTAAGGAGACATCCGTCGATGTATTATGTTATATGGTTATATACTCTCGTTGGGTTGGGAGACAGAAAAATATATATATATTAGAAAAGGCGGCATTACTATTTATAAATCACTCTTCTTACCATTCATAATTCTCTTCTTATTTATAATTCTTTAAAAAATTAATAAAATAATATTTTGCAATTCATAACTCCTTTAATTCTATTTTTATCTTTCTCTTTTTCCATGCTTGCTACACCTTACTAGATATTTTTACTCATGCATATTACTAGATATTTTTTAATTAATATAACTGAATATATATAATTTTAAAAATATTAAATCATTGTAATAAATGTTAAAAATATTAAAAATATTCGTTCGATTTCATTATCTATTTTTTTCGTCAATTTTTTTTTTTGTCTTAGGAAGGAAAGAAAAAAGACAATGTAGGGAGTGAGTAAAAAATATTATTAAAATTAAGTTATATAAATGAAGGGCATGTACATCTAAATATTTAAAATTATTAACATGGGATAAAATAACAAGGATAAAATATTATAAAAGAGGGCAAACATCAACATGAACTCATGGTGATTTTTATGAGCAGATCGCTTTGATCAAACGGTTGAGATTCGATTATTTAATAATAATTTCGTATTCATAAAAAAAAAAAGAGATTATTTTGATCGACCTTTATTTTTTCAAGTATCCTTCTTTTCAATATGAATACGACATGATCAAATTTAACGGTTGATTTTAATAGACAAAATTGACCTATGCCGATTTATTTTTGGAATAAGATTATATCCAGAAGAGAAAAGAGTCGTCGAGTAATTAATTATTTGGAACAAAATATTTGTGTATACAGTGAAAAATCGAAGAAGAAAAAAGAAGGTAATGGCATCAGAAGAACTCCCAAGAGAATAATCCAACTACAACAATGAGCTGTCTTCGACATCAACCTTGAAATCGACTGCCACAGGACATGACAGGCGAAGCCATGCTGGCCTCGCTTAATTGCTTCCGAGAACAAGCAGCTCGCTCGCTCCAGACAAAAAAGGTACACCGATCGATCCGTAAGCAGCATCTCGGATTGCCTCTTCTTCCTCGCAATCTTCTTCCATCGCCACAAAAGTGGAGACGACGAGGGCAGAGAGATGTAGGCAAGGTAAAACCACTCATCCATTATGTCGATTGTGATGGGGATCAAATAACATTGTGGAACAGCAAAGCCTCCGTCCAAATCGTGTCGTATATGCAGCTTCTTTTTTATTTATTATTATTTTTTTATTTATTTATTATTTATTATTATTAATGTGGTTCAGAAACAATTTAGTTTACTTTTTACTGAATTAATACCACAATATATTTCTTATTTATTTTTAGATTAATTATGAATAGAAAAAGAACAAAAGTAAAAAAAAAAAAAATTATCAAGCCACTTAACAAGACGAGTAAAAAATATATATATCTTCTCAAAAAAAGGATAAAATAATAATTTATTTTTAGTTAATTTTTTTCTTGTATATGAGATTAATAAATTGAGTTCTTTTCTCATATGATATATGATTGATATAAAAGCATATTTATGAAATGATTTTTTTTTTTTTTTTTTGCTTCTAAGAGAAATCCCACGAGAGGAGATCTCTCATCAACTTGAACCAATATTATAATTAGGTTTAACTGGTAAAGATTTATAATTATCTGATTTTTCTTTTCTTATTTTATTTTTTCCCTTATCGTTCGGCTACGTCAGCTTGCGTCTTAATCACACTAGTGGAATTATAGATTTGGAATACAGCAAAGCTTAAGCTTGTGGACTCAATCCGAAACAAAAGGCTGTTTCAACCACCGCCACCGCCTGCATCCCGAGAAAAGAGCCGCCGATGTCTTTTTCATGTGATGTCATAATCCGACGGACAACTTAGTCTTCTTTAACACAAAGCCACGCCTCATGCAATCTCCTCGTCGGTAGCATTAGAAGTTTCCACCGTAAATGGCCAATGTGTCTGTCTAACCATCGCGAACGAGGAATCACGAGTAGGTGCTGCTTCCATGACCTGAGAGTGCGGCATGAGGCCACCCACCACTTGTGTGCTTTTAGTTGGTGGAGACGACGCAGGTTGCTCGGCTTTCTATTCTCCACTGATTGAGGTAACGTACAAGGTCTGCCCTGCCTGCTTTAGACATGATGGATCAAGTTGAGCAATAAGAATCAAACACCATGACCACCACTAAGATGTTGTTGCAAGCTAATAAGCAAGGAACAGATTGTTCATAGAGGGCACAGTTAGGAAGGAAGTCGAGAGATCGAAATTACCTGAGCGACATGCAGAACAAATCTTCTTCTCAACCGCGTCATGCTGCGAAGTCGGTTCTTCGTAGACCTGCGCTATTGTCTGAGAACTATGGTTAGAGGTAAACCCCATTATCACAGAAAAATAACACTTCAGCTTAACACATGGATGGAAATTTCACACTGCAACCCTTGGTGATTCGAATGTTCTTTTTGACTCGCACTCGATAAGCAACACATGTGCGTACAGCAATTCAAGAGTAATGCAATTTCCATTTTATGTGAAAAAAATTGCAGTGCACCATCTATACAAAAGCTGGAAAGAAAGGGGGGGAAAAAATCATCAATCAAAAGTTACCATGTATAACTTTCTCCTGACTCCGCTGATAAAGATTGCGGGTCAGTTCGTCAATTCCTCCTCTTATATCTGTACCTTCAAGAGCATGTAGCTTTGTTATATCAGACATTACTGATTGATGAAGAATGTACGCTTGGTCTTTCTTGTGGGAGCTTTTCAAGTTCAATCGAACTACCATTCAGGTTGTCGCCCCCACTAGTGCTGCTTTCTGCCCTCCGGAGATCACCCAAAGCTCGCCTTGCATATACTGTGAAGGCAATTGTGATTGCAATGGCGATGACAAAGGATATGATGTTGTAAACTATCTCCACCGGTGTCATGGTATAATTCCCATATTTCATATCTGCCAGAGTGCGTATTAACCGTCCGCTGCACCAAAAGAAAATCAAGAAAAGATGGTTTAGTGTTTAGCAGTGATTCTCCAAACAGTCATAAATGATTCTGTGGAAACGGGAAACATAAAGACAATGTCAAGATGATGGTATATTGGGACTACTCGAAATTAGGCATAAGGTACTGATCAAAATAAGGCCTAAGGTACTGAGTATTAGATGTTTCAGATCCTCAACCCTTTAAAGTACAACTAAAACTCATTCTGGTTTTGAATCAGAGGTTAAGCAAATACTTGATCTATCTGCAAGAAGCACCAAAAAGAGGACAAATATGGGACATCATGATGATTTTTTATGATTCCTACGGTTGTTTGTTTGACATCATAACCACATTACCAGGCGGCAGATTTACTGACCTATAAATATAGATGAAAGCTTCAGGTATCATTCCAGCGATTGAGCCACTGAGATAAGGACCAAACTTTATACTTGTCACTACTACTGCATAGTTGAAGATTGTGTATGGAAATGGTGAAATTCTAAAGAGCGCAACAACTCGAAATTGATGAAACCAGCTTCCCTCCCCAGCCAGCCGAAGTATAGTAGTCTGCTGAGGCCATTTATTCAACCATTCCTGTTGCAATTAATCAAAAAAAAAAAACTCACAAAAAAAAGTGAAGATTCACCGAGAGTTGGTCGACGTGGATAAAAGTGGACATTCAGTTCAGAGATCTTACATGTATCCGTTCACGAAACAGTAAGCCGATAAAATAAGGCAACACCATGCCTATGGTAGTTCCTACCATAATAATAAGAAATCCAAGACCATATCCAAATATCATTCCTGCCAGCCACATGGATGGCCCAGAAGGAATTAACACAACTGGGAACAAAGCTAAGGATCCAATGAGTACCAAAGCAAGAACAGGCCGCCCAAAAGCAGTTGCTTCCCACTCCATAATTGGCAGGAGAACCTGCATAGTAGTTCAATTGATCACTGAATTGTCAATATGAATGGAGTTATCACTTTTTTCCAGTTTCTAAACATATAATACCTGTAGAGCATGCATGTATCTCAAAATAGTCGATCGTTTTGAGTGGGCAATGACATAAGATCATATTTGAGTTGATATCCATCCCTTAAACAAGTTACTTTTGAATTCTTTTACGAAGCAGAACCATATATTTTGGTGCACAAGCTGAGATAATTACAGTATCAGAGCTAATGTGACAACTAATATGTCCAGCGGGCAAACACTGATGAGGTGGAGCTACCAATGTTTGTCTCTGAAAAGAATGATATGGATTTGTGTGACAGAGACTAGCACCCTTGGTAATCTCACATCAGATGTGAACTATAACAAGGTGGTATACAGATAACTATGATCATCGAAATAGCAATTTATGGGTATACTTGTTTGTGGGCAAAGCTAATGTTATGTTAGGCTTGGGTCGTCCAGATGAGATCTAGCTACAAACATACTCTACTGCAAAAAAAAGGCATATGACACAGCTTAGCGTGCCACCAAGCAACCAATTACAAAATGAAATATGTGTGACCAAAGAACTCAGCAGTCCAAAAATGAAATATCAAATACATCAACAAATAAAGAGTTACCGAGCAAGTTTAGGAATAAACTTTTCAAGACCTCGCCAACAACTCATGATAAACGTGTACAAAGATCGCCATGTTGCAGGACAGGGGTGTGTTGATACCTATTGGGCATGATATGGTTCCATGCTACGTGAATCATCATGCAGTAAACTGTCCTAGACATATGTTGGCACTTGACATGATGCCACCAATGCTTTTTTGGCAAAATATGTTTCAGCTTGTGCTGACACATGCCTGACATGCATGACACTCCTCATGTTTGTATATCTAATTGTGGCTTGCATAAGATTTTCTACTGAAATAGCATGAGATAAGCACAGAAAAAAGATTTGGTCACAGCAATTGCAAGAACAACAAGATTAGTAACCTACACTTACATTCAGAAGACTAGAACATATAGCAGAACAAATAATATACCTGAAGATAATTGACATTACCTTCTCAAAAGCAAACGGTATTCCCCATTTGACGAAGATGAAACTAAGTGCCACCAACAGAAAGCAGAAAAAGAGAATTTTCATCCACCAGATGTATGATCTCGAAGTAGCTTTTTCAACTACCTGTTGAGAGTCAAAATTGGCTATTCCTGATTCACTTGGCAACACCAGTCTTGCATGCTCATCTTCCATTGTTTGTAGTTCAGAAGTCTCAACGTTCTTCCCTGACATCTTAGATGAACTTGACATCTATCGTGGAGTTCCACAGAATCTTTTAGACAAAGCACAAGCATCAGAAGAAAGTTAAATTACACTGACATGTGCACATAAACAACATGATGCAAAGAATGACTCGGATACAGTTTGTACAACAACAATAGCAAGTTGATTGGCTACATCGTCTACAACTGTTTATGCTTTCTGAGACTTCAACATAGATTTGATCCTTGTGCTAGCAAAGGAAATATGGCAAGTATTATTTTCAAGAAAACTACCATAAACAACACAGAATATGGTCATGCAACGCAATTAGAACTCAACTAGTGAGCATAAGAATACAGGAAGGGACTAGGGAGTCGAACACTGCAGTGGCAAATGATATAGTACTTCCAGCTTAAAAAACCCCGTATTCAATAGTCAAAGCCAAGCATGTTAAAACTTGAGAAGAAAGATTTATCTTACATTTGTTAATTCAATATGCCAAAAGTCAAGTCTAGAAAAAATATGCATGATTCAAAATATTCAAAGTAACCTAAAAGACTAAGGAAACAATAAAGTAGAACACCTTCTACTTTACTGTATGAAGAAGACAGGCATGAAGAAGACAATAAAGTAGAACACCATTACTGCCACAACCTTTATTCATCCTGCTCAAGAATTCATAGGGATAGCATATCACAACCAATAGTTTACAAAAAAAGAGTAGCAGGTAACAAAACTGCAACAAAAGGAAGGCAAAGGCAAATAATTAAGGTGTACCCTCAAAGATTATGCTAGTGGCAGACAGTAGACCCGGCTCACTCATTTTGCAAACAAAAATTAAATGACGTGACTTATGTTTTAACAATGACTAGGCAGAACTCAAATCATACATGATTGAAATTGTAAGACCCAGCTATAGTATGATAATTTGAGTAAGTTAAGTAAGTTAAAGAAGATATGGTCATATGCCAAAAAGGAATTCCACCATTCCACGGAAGTAGTTTCAGGCAAATGGATAAAATATTTGAAAGTCTAACTATGTTACACTATATCGATGTACGATCGTTTTCACCTTATAAAGGCTTTTATAAAGACTTTCCATTAGCCAGATTTTAATCAGATTCAACAAGCATTTACCAATTCATTCTGCTACAAGTGTGTTTTCATCTGCATACATATTTAAAAGTCAAATCCATATGGACAGATTAGCTATTTTAGTCAATTTATCGGGTTGGTTTTAGTAACTTCATGATTTAGAACTGGTGGTCTCCATGCTTCCCTCATCTTCTTGATTCACTGCATCACTATGGTTACCCTCACATAAAACCCACCAGCATTCCATGTCATCCTCTTGTTTATTTTGTCTTGTGTTCCAACTTCTCTCTCTCCCAAGTAAATGACAAGCCAAAATTCCCAAGAACTCTTCCTCCGAGTCATCCACCAAATGGAAAAGAACAGCTAGTACCTTTTCTATTCCAGATCTCATACACATCAGTATTCCAACATTTTCACAAATAATCACTGTCATTAACAATCTTTTCTAGCTTATCTCACAATATCTAGATGTCATTTACTAGTAAACTACAAGAAGATAAAGGGATTTACCATTGTTCCAGCATAATCTTTTCTGAACTAAACGACACCAACGAAGAAGGTCCATAACACATGAGCACAAGACATGAAACCAATCTTGGATACTAAAGGCAATCTGTTGGCTTGTAATCATTATACAGTGCTAACCAAACAGCAGAAGCTTGCGAACCTCTAAATCAATTTCGCTTCATGAACAAGCTAAAAAATTTATGAACTGCATGCTTAGATTCCTGAACTCGGGGCTTCATTCAATGCCGTCAATAGAAACAACACTTGGTCCAATGGATTATTACCCCCACATGGGTACGAAACCCAAATCATACCAACACCAAGTTAGTCCTGTGTCCGATTGCTATTACGAAGCATTGATGTGCATCATCGTCTAACTTCGTAGATGATAAGACTTGCAGTTACCAAAGAAAGTAACACCCTCTTGGCTCTTAAACTTTCTGTGACCCATTTACTGATCTCCTATCAAGAACAGCGCGCGATTGGACCACCAAAGAATCCATATTATTAAAGGAGGAGGACTACATACATAGGCGGAATCGAGACGGGGGCATCACTCTTTGCAGCTTTGATCCGTTCCCTAACTTTAATCCAGAGACAATATCTAGGTCACGGAACAACAAAAGGAAAGAGAGAGCGAAAAGCCCAGATATCTTACCCCGTACAAGTTCTTCACGGAGGGAAGGGCGTCGAGCCCTCGAGCAGAAGAACGATCGAGGATCTGCAGGGAAGGGGGAGGAGACGGCGGAGAGGGAGGGGCAAGGAAAAAGAAGCGACTCGCGCTTGGTGGTTCCCCTTTCTTTCCCTTTTTGCTTTATTGGGGCAAAGCGATGCAGGGATGAGGGCAAGGATTCAAGTCGAAGGAAGCTCCAACAAGGCCACCACCTGCCGCTGCCGCTGCCGCTGCTGCTGTTGGATTGCTTGGTCGAAAGCACGCGGAAAAGGGGACACGCGCGACAGACATATTTACAAGCGGCGCCCCTACTTTTTAACGGGTGACGTCACCTTCTTATAACACACGGCGAAACCCAGGCGCCGGATCACCTATGAAATTTCTCGAGGGTGATTCAACCAGGCCCTATCGGCGGCCGCGTCCCCTGATAGTCAAACTCAAAATGCCGCTGTCTTCCTCCTCCGACTTTGTCGACGGCAGCAGAGCCACGGCTTCGGAGTTTCTAGAAGATGACGATGCAGTTCGCGATTGCGTACAAGAACGATACTTGTCGTCTCCACTAAGTCATACGCTGCTCACACTTATCTACATGCCATTGGAGAAGGTATGCAGTTCACCGAGCCCTGTAAACCCTGCAGATGAAACAAAAAGCAGGGAGAGTCTATTGGCGGGGTGTGTCCGACAAGTGCTGCTTGATCGCCAATACCGACGATGTGGTCGAGAACCAGGACTGTGCCAGATAGCTCCCTGCCGGCCCCAACTCCGGGCAGCCGTTCAGAACCAGGATGAGCATAGTAACGAAGGTGGTGAAGAGAGCTATCAGAACCAGGATGGAGAACGTCTCCTCGTTGAAACGGGAGAGAGCGCCCAAAAACAAGTGTAGTGCGGCAATTAGTGGGAGAGAGCGCGACGGGAAAGTTTTCCGGTCCTTGCCGATGTTGAGGACGATGAGGTCGACGAGCCACTTGGTGTTCACGAGGAAGGCCAGCGTGAAGGCCTCCTCCCTCCGAGGGACCTTCACGGGTACCAATGACCAGGACAAGGAGAGCCCAAGCTTTCAAGTTTCAAGGGCCAGTCGAGGCCGCACACGATGTATCTCCGCGACCACGCGCGGCTGGCGGGCGGGGTGGGGGGAGGAACGAGGACGAAGTCGAGCGACCTCGTGTTGGCCATCACCAGGCAGATATGGACGATGCGCAGCGGCAACCACGCAGTCCAGCGAGTTGTCCCCCTGCCACGACCCGTTCGACGTCGCCTTCATCGGCGCCGGGCATGTCCCGGCCGCCGGCGTAGCTGTCTCTCTTTCTTTCTCTCCTTCCCACTGTCGCGCTACCTGTTGGTCCAACGCGAGCCCAAACAAAGAAGAACAGTCGACGTTAGAACGACAACCACAACGCCATGCAATAACGAAGGGGAGATTCCATCTCCAAGATTATGGGAAGATTCTGTTAACACCTCAAAATATTATTTCCAATTAATCCAACTACAAAACTCACCCGTCAGAGTAATCGAGGTGAATGACTGTTTAGCAAAAACTTTTAATTCTTTTCTGTTACTGACCTAAGCACCCATGATTTTTTTTCTCTTAACATAAATCAAATTATCATAAATAATATATTTTTATTTAAATTATTAATTTTTATATTTATGTAGTATGATTAAGAAAATAATTAAGATTTATTTTCGTAACCAAGTGGAGAGCTTATTTCCTAATAAGTGATTTAAATTATTATTTTTTTATCAATCAATTAAATTATTAATTAATTTATTTCTTAATGAGTGATATACTTTTTAATAAGTATATATATATATATATATAAAGGGATGCTCCACCTCACTTATTACTTAGCTGGTAGGATTGAGAAGAAGATTCTCCAAGAAAAATTAGGATCCTTTATTTTTTTTTTCTTACTAATTTATACGCATACTTTGAAATATTTACTCATATTTTTTTCTTACTAATTTTTACTCATATTTTATATGATACATAATAATATTTTAATTTTAAAAAATTATGATCAATAAATAAGAATCATTGAATAGTGATGTTAGAATAATTAGTTAATTTAATAATAGTTCTAATTCATTAACTAGATATATTTATGTTTCAAGCAATTATAAGTGAATTTATATTATCTAATTAGTTTTAAATTTAGAATTATAAATCTAAATTAGTTAATTATTGAAAAAAAAATTAAGTTCTTTTAAAAAATAAATAAAAATATCATTTAATAAGAAGGGTTAAATTAGGGTTTGACCTAAGTTATATTGATTGACTAGATTAGCTCGTGTAACTAGATATAGTCTAGCCTAACCTAACTCATGTTGAAAGATATAAGGTAACACATGTGATTAGATATAACATAATATCATGTAGTCAAATACAATTGATCCTAAGTGTCTAAGCATAGTTAAATTTATGTGGCTAGGTACGTCTAAACACAGATAATCAAAAATAATTTAGCCTATGTGATTTGGTACAACTTAGCCTCTGTGACTTCGTATAATCTAGCATATGTGAGTTAATACAACCTAGCCTATGTGACTAGATATGACCTAGCCTATATAGTTTGGTATAATGTAACTTATGTGATTAAGCATGACCCAATCTACTAGCCAAGCATGACAAAGCTCAATGGTAAGACTCATTTCAACTCGTGAGTGAGGCTCAGTGTAACCTATGAAGCTAGGTCCGCCCAACTATATGATTAGATCTAGACATAACATTGCTCTTCTATCTAACACATTGTACCTTAGTGCAACTTGCTACTTGGGACAAGCATGTGCAATGCGTGACCTACCTAAAGCTCAAGTAGGTTGATTCAGCTATTGATAGCAATATTAGTTAACTGAATTAAATAGTTAACTGAATTGGTTTGGGCTTATTAGTTAACTGAATTAAATAGGTTTGATTGGTTTAAGTTGATTCTAAACTAACATAATTGATTGAAGTCTAATTGACTTAACTAAAATCAATCAAATCTAAATTAGACTCATCTATGTGATTTAAGATCGATTCTATAAGAATTTGAGGTTAGTTTGATTAGGTCCTAATTTAATTGAGTCTCGTTGGAGTCAATTGGGCTATTCAAATTAGGATTTTAGTTGATTGATAATTATTATGAGATTAATACCTCATGTTTTCCTGATTTGATAAACTTATCTAATGGTGTTATTCAGAAATAATTTTGTTTTATTATAATTTCAGATTTAATCAATGTGATTATTATTATCTAATATAGTTGATTATGCTTAGTGGTCTACATTGGAGAGTAATATGTGAAAAAAGCTATGGATTTATGATAGTGCAAAACCACAAATGAACATCAAACATGGTCCTTCGTAATATTTTATCATACTACTTCATAGATGTATATGATAGGCTCCTAGATCACTTCGAGGGGATCTGACTCCTAGGGTTTTGACTTTTGGCTAAAACTAATAATACTTCTCATTCATTGATTATGGAAAAGGGTTTACAACATTATTTATAAGGCTTTACCAAGAGTCTCACTAATCTTTGACTCTTAATAGACTCCTAACTGAAAATAATAACGGACTTCATCCTAACTGAAGATAAAAATCACTCAATCTACTCATAACTGACTCGATAAGATTCACCCGACCTATAACAGACTCTGGCTAACATGACTCAACCTGAATAAATGAACATGACTTAGCTAGGGTCCTAACAGACCCACCCACTTTAAATCAGCATTGTCTTCATGGGGCATGAAAAAGAAATCGATAAGTAGTTGTGTTACCTTTGAGCACCTCCTATCATAAATTAGGATTTGTTCATTAGTAATCTTGTCCTCTAATTTAGCACAACCTTCGAGATCAGACTCTATATTGTTAATTTTTTATTCCTCCTTAGCTGGTTCAATCGTCAGGAGTTTATCATGGCCTTCATATTCGAGCTCCACATTGTCAGTTTTTATTTCCTCCTTAATTGTCTCAACCTCAGAAGATGCTCTTGTTTGTGATTGTTTATGTTGATCACCTTGAAGTCCTGCCTATTGAAGCTTCTGTTTCAGCGAGTGTCCATAATGATTTTTCTTTCATGTACACTAGCAAATGCTATCATAGTGCGAGGATGGCGAGCTTTAACTTCACGCTGAATCTCGGGATTAAGTCATTCAATAAATTTTCTCACCAATTGTACTCGGGTTTGGTTCGATAGGTGCTTAAATCTGCTATGGTACTCATGTACCATAAAAGTTTGATGAATTTTGGCGAGTTATTCATTAATGTTCTTGTACTCCAACGGCAAAGAGACTCAAGAGCTCTCTCTTAAACTGCCCCCACGAAGGGGCTCCGTGATAGGTCTTGCATAAATCATACCACTGGATCACATCACCTTCGAGTTGTGTGGAAGTTATCTCCATCGTTGATTCCTCTGGAGTCCTATGAAAATAAAAAAACTTTTCAGCACGAGAGATCCAACTGATTAAGTCTTCATGTTCCCATCTAGGAAACTTCATCCTCATTCGTGTGTATCTTGTGTCCTGCCCGTGGTCATACTTTTCGGATCGACTCCCTTTGAAACTCTCACCATGTTGAGTTTTGTTGGGGCTCTCTGATCGGCTTCTTCTAATTTCGCGGAGTAGCTCTTGAAATATGTCTTCCATGCGAGCCTCGCAGACTTTAAATCTTCCATCAAGTGCATCATTTGTAGTCATCGCATAAGATTATAGATTAGTTATATGCAATCTTTTCTTCTTTTTTTTGCTAAGTGGCAGCAAATGCAATTGTGGCAGAGGGAAGAAGATGAGGGCTGGCCCGTGGTGAGGAGGAGACAGCAGCGGCGGCAAGGATGGCAAGGTGAGGGTTGCGGCAGCACGGTCCCGATGGCTGCGAGCAACAGGGGCATCGGCGATGGGCTCGGCTGATGTCGCAAGGCTTGGGCTGCGACTGGCAGAGGGAGATGGGGGCAGTAGCAGATGCGGCGCCATATGAGGGAGGAGAAGGGGGAAGGTGTGTGGGTGGAGCAGCGACGATGGTGGAAATGTAAGGGAAGGAAGAGATGGCCGGCGGGTGAGGTGGCCGAGGGAGAGGGTAGCGACGATGGCTGTGCTTGGCAGGTAGGTGGGGAAGAAGGGGGAAGGTGCGGGGATCCCCTTCCTCTTCGTCTCTTTTCTTTCTCCCCGAGGTCTGCGTCTTCTTTTTCCCTTTTTTCTATTTCTCTCTCTCTCTCTCTCTTTATACCGAAAGATGTAGATATGACGATGATGGTGACGACGACGACGATGACAAGAGGAGCGACCACGGAATCACGACAGGAACGCCGAGGATCGCTGCTCTAATACCAGATGATAGGCCCCTAGGGTTCTATTGTGGAGAAAGAGGGTGGAAAAAGGGATAATTGATCTCTTCGAGGGGATCGAGCCTCCTAGATCGCTTCGAGGGGATCTGCGTTCTAGGGTTTTATCTTTTGGCTAAATCTAATATTTCTCATTCATTGATTATGGAAAAGGGTTTACAACCTTATTTATAAGGCTTTCCCAAGAGTCTCACTAATCTTTTACTTTTGATAGACTCCTAACTGAAAATAATAACGAACTTAATCCTAACTAAAGATAAAAATCACTCAATCTACTCATAACTGACTCGATAAGATTCACCCGATCCATAACTGACTTTGGCTAACATGACTCAACCTGAATAAATGGACCCGACTTAGCTAGGGTCCTAACATTATAAATAAATAATCATAGTTGATCATGTATCTCTAATGAGAGTAAGTAGTATGATTTTCTTTAGGAATTAACGGACTGTGAGATATGATGGTTAAACAGTTCCTCCATCTATTATTGGAAAGAATGTGTCCTCGCTTAGGTGGGTAAGGAATACCACTAATCCATTGTTATGAGTGTGATATAGATTATATCCATTAGTTGATGGGAGAACTTTATCCTGTATGTCTCCATATTGACTATTGGGAGAGTGCACAGTCGAATGTGATATATGATTGATGCATTATTTTGTTTATGGTATAAGAATTATCATAATTTTAATAATACATGACTTTCATAATGAATTGATATTATATTATTATAATATTAAATTATTAATATTAAATATTATATAAAATAATATTAAAAATATTATATTTATGATTTTTATCCTATATTTAGCTTCAAAATAACTTATTATTTTGTAATAGATATGAGACTTAGGTGAGGAAGTTTTTTTTTATATACGTTTGACCCTAAAAAGATAAGCTTTTTTTAGGTAAAAGAATATTTAGTATCATAAACACATCAGAAAAAATATGGGTCGATCAAAGCTTTCAAATCCCCTTCAGCTACCTTGTGAATGTTAAAATCATCTTTTTGATCACATCAGATTTTTTATACATGTCCACTCGAATCGAATTCGATTGTGTCTAAAATCACTAATATTTTCCCGTCACATTTTGTTCTTCTCTCTCTAAAGTAGAATCTCTTAAGTCTGTTCATTGATCAGATAAATTATATGCACATAAATTGGGAGTCAAATATGAATTTTTTTTTAGCAATGCTACCGATGATAATTGTGTAAGAATGGATGCAATGATGTCTCTACCGATGCAAAAAATATGATCGCCATAATTGCTAATATTCTCTGACTTATTTGGAAAAACCAAAATGAAGTGCTCTTAGAGATGGTTAATAAAAGCATCCTCCTAAAACTAATTCCATATAAAGCTATTGCTCATGTTATTATTACACAAAGAAGGCCACATCTAAATGAAAAAGGAAGTCATGCCAATAGTTCAAACACAATATAGTTTTTGGTGAACGCTTTGACAATTTATCGTAGGATATATATATATATATATATATTTTTTTTTTTTTTTTGAAGGTAACAACTAGTTTGGTTGATAAAAATTTTGAATAATTTATCGTAAGATTTTATGTTCGAATCTCTCTATTACTTACTCTTTGAAAAAACAAAAATGTATAGTTAATTAATTGCACTCAGAATTGGCATCTAATTTGCAATAGAGGAGGGCATTGATAGCTGAAGCTCTATTCTTATGGAGCCATAACAGTGGATTATATATACTTGAGAGAGAGAGAGAAAGAGAGAGAGAGAGAGATCACATATACAGTAGATTATACTTTTAGACAAAGCAAAGAAGACACAACATGGAATCGAATTGAAGGTTGGTGGACAAAGTGAAACCACTCGTTCCTTCACAGAGAAGATAACAGCCTTAAACCATGGAAGCAGAGAAGAGATCGAACAGCGCGATCTTCTAAAACTGGATGGAGGACTCGTAGGTGTCGCCGAACTTCCAAGTCGCCGGCGCGACATCGTAGGCGATCTTGACCTTGCCGTCGGTGGTCTGCACCCGGAAGGAGAGGCTCTGCCCGGTGAGGTACGCGTTGCTCTGCCAGTTCATGCCCCAGTTCCTGCTCATGGCCATCCACTGCGTGTTGGACCCCTTGATCCAGGCGCCGGAGACCAGGCCACTCCCTCCCACGTTGGCGATCAGCACCAGCTCGAAGTAGTTCTTCCCGTTGATGGTGAACCTGATGCGTCCGTTCCTCCGACACTTGACCCTGCCAAGTCCACACAGCACAATTAACCCCGTGAGACCGAGTTCCCGAGAGCTTCCAATCCTCGAGGGTTTGGTTCGCGGACGTGGAATCACCTGCGGTAGTATACGGGAACGATGCCGCCCCGGTAGACGGCGATGGTCTCCCAGGCGGGCTGAGACATGTCGAAGTGCTGCCGCGGCGGGTTGCACCACCCGCCGTTGTCGCTGGGAAGGTCGTAGTTGGGCGGGCAGTAGTTGGTGGCGGTGACGGTGATGTGCGTCCCCTTCTTGCACCACGGCGACTTCCTCGAGTTGCACATGATCTGGAAGCACGCGCCGCAGGCGGCGCCGCTGTTGAACAGCGCCGTGCTCAGTGCCGTGTTCTCGATGCCGTACCCGTCGCTGTACAAGTTCCGATACCCACACGCTCCACCTGCATCCATGGAACACTCACCTTAGAGCGCAGACCAAACTCCCAAGCATCAAATGTGGTGTGTGCGTGTGAATGAATCACCCACCCATAGTGCCGGAAGCATCACTCCCTCCATAGAAGGTTGCCGAGGCAGGAACCCAACCACCTCCCAGAGCGGTGAACTCAGAGGCAAACCACGCGAGGAACAGCAGCAGTGCAACCTCCGTTTTCGCTGCAGCCTTCTCCTCCATCTCTACTTCTTCAGAGAAGACAAAACTCCTCAGTGCTCTGAAGATTAATGCATACCATCTCACCTCCCTCGTTCCTATATATAATACCGAATCCGAGCTCTTCTTCGACCCTGACGGCGTGTTGGGCGTTTAGTCTACGTTGACTTCACGCAAATTCTTTGCTCCAATTTCTTCTATAAGACCTGCGCTGGAACAAATTATTAACAAGTTGGTGAAGCTTATAATCTTTCTTAATCAAAACCTGTATACTAACATGCTTCGTACAAAAATCTACAGCCTGGTGCCGGCTACGCTTGACCACCTCTTTTGCGCCGCCTCCACCCGCAGACGGAAACGGTGTACGTAACCGTACATTCCACCTTACGAAGCATAGAGAGACCTAACCACAAGTAACTTAACCAAGTCAACCGAGTGTTCTGCTCCGTCTATTATTCCAAGTCTCCGAGGGTTTGCGAGCACATGGCTCCCGTACATCATGGACGCAGAGGGATGGTAGATGACGAGATCGCAACCATTATGTTCTATATATACACATCTCCACGCGCGAGAATAGTACGACGGTGGTGGTTGGATGGAGAAAGGGGGATGACTTCTAACTCACGCATGGCGAGAGAGGTGAGACTTATGAACCAAACCCATGTGGTGGGGTGGGGGGAGGAGAGAGAGCGAGAGAGGAGTTGACTATTTCGTCACGTAACGGCACAACTAAGTTAGGTTTCACGTAGTGTGTCGGTGCATGTGGGAGGCGGAGTGCAAGTCAACCCAACTCATGCATACTATTCACACTTGCATGGATGACCGACTTTTCTTGCCGGAGGCCTGCACAGTATTGCTGCCATTCGCACTCACTAGTCCAATGATTGTTACTTATATCGATCGAAGGGAAAAGAAAGGTGTTGCTATTTAATGAGTCTTTGTGGAGTATATATAAGACGCAAGATAAATCCGGACAGTATCATTCTCGACGTGGCCGAGTCCATCGAGTTTTTTTCTCTGTTTACATTCATTCATTCACCTCTCAATGTTAACATTGGCTTAAATGAGAAGTGCAATTATTAACTGGGTAATTTTATAATTGATATATATGATCTATAGAAACAAGAGTTCAATATAGAACAAACGTGAGAGAAATGAAAATATAAGATTCTAAAGAGATCAAAGTTGATAATATAACAAAAGACTAGATGAGACTGCAGTTTCATACAAAAGGGTTGATGCTGATGGAAGAGGGGGGGGGGGGGGGGGGGGGGGGGGGGGGGGGTGTTGGATAAAGGAAATGGTAAAAGAACCAGGCATGAAGGGTAAAGAACAAACATATCCATGGGCTCATTTTACCTTCTTTCTTGTTCATTGCTGTGCCTTGTGTGCACAGAGACATTTGGGCAACAGAAACATAGCTCAGTAGTGTTCATGGACAGCTCGTCCGACTCTTGATCGAAAAAATACATCTTTCTTTCTGATGCTCTCCTTCTTGCTCTTGCCCACCACCCTCTTTTGATATCTAGCTTCAACATTCAACTGCAGCAGAAAGACAAAGACATCAAAGTTACCATCAAATATATCTTTAAAGAGAAGGCTTTCTTTATCCAATGCAAGTTTTTCCAAGCTGTGGCATGGGAGTCATGCAAGTCTACTGATTAGGTCTGAGTTCAGTGATTCTTGGGCTGTGCGCATACCCTCTGATAGGCTTCGAATTTTGAAGAGGAGGTTCATCAAGAGGATGAGAGAGATGGCCATCACACAACTCCTCAGGATGGATGGAATTGGGTACATCAAAAGGAGACGAGAACATGTAAAGAACAAGAATGCCTTTCATGATGGGAATATGTTACAGATGAGGATACAGGGCAAAGCTTTTGCTGCTCCAAACAACCATCAACTGGATGACCTCCAAATCCTTCCTTCCAGGGAAATCACCATAACGGAAACATCGTCGTGATATTTGCGCCGGTCACCTTGAGGAATATCCAGCAACTCATGGAAGTCCATCCCTGCGACATATAACAGGAACTAACATGTGAATCATCAAGCTGTAAACAAATAAAGCATTGACTACATCTATCGTATGAAAGGGGTAACTTGATTGATTGTAGCACCAGGGATGTCACTTGACAATGGGTGGAGAATTCTCCCTAACTAGATAATTTATTACTGATCCAAACACTTCCAACAAGAATCACAAAGCCTGAGAGATGTACTGGAATGTTGGAGCCATATGCATCAAAGATTTTGTGGAGGTTTGAAAAAGTGATGTTAAACTTCGGTGCGGGAGATGGAACAGGTGATGTTTTGAAAGAGGATCAAAGGTGACAATTACCAAGTAGTCTGGGGATCAATCGTGTCAACTACAAACGTTGACCTTTGATCAAGTCTGGTTGGATTCAAACATGTTAAATACCACTAATACTATGCTTGTCCTGGAGCTTGGCCATGATAACTTGCAATGTCCCTCTGACTAAAACATGTCTCAATGATCAGATGCACTATAGGAACTAGCGGCGCCATTGCTTAATGATTGTCAAGTATGATGAAATATTGACATATCTAATGAACTCACACAGAGAACTGAAAGATGACACAGACTTATATAATGAAAATAATAAAAAATAGAAATTTACAATATAACTACTGACCATTCTTTTTAGCTGCACGAATTAGCAGCTCAGCAATCAGGTACTGTGCAGGATCCCCTTCTGGTGCATTTTCCATGAACCATGTAACATGTGAAACAACTTCTTCATTGCTGAAGTACTGGTAAAGCCCATCGGAAGAGAGGACCAAGAAACGATCACTTGAGCAGAGACGATGATGAAGAATGGAAGGGGTACAACTAATATATGGTAAGTCCCCGATATAATCAACTCTAAACATCTCAAGGAGAGCTTGATTACAGTTTGGCTGTAAGAAAGAGTACAAGCAGTCTCAGAAAAATAAACTTTTTCCAGCAAATTTAATCAATTACAATATCTAAGAGATGCACCAATAATCTGTGTTCTCTCCATGGAGTACAACCTATTACACTGAGACTTGCTCTTGTAAAAAGTTTGGAGTAGAACTGCTATTTTATATCAAGACATCGATATTTGAAATTTTCTAACAATAAAGAGCAAGCCATCATTCTCAGTTATAATGGGTTGCATGCACGCCACCACCGACTCTTTTAAGGGAAATTTATTCAAGGGAAATTTAAGTCTAAGTCATCACAATTAACTGCCCAAATATTTGTCACAGATTGAAGCTTCCGAATCACTGGATTGTTACTTTCAATTCTTGGCTTTTTACAGATGTTGAAACACAAACAAAGAATATCTAACAAGGCATTACTATTAGAAGCATCTACATTTTTCATCTGGCAATGCTATAAAAAATTTCACACCAATATGTTGGTTCAAAGGATATTTGTATTACTACAGATTAACAAAATCATAGGAATATAAGAGAATGAAAATGAAATTCAATATCTCTTCACTCTCCTTTGCTATTCCAGTCCCTTCAAGATGAAAGAGTACAAGCAGTCTCAGAAAAAAAAACTTTATTCAGCAAGTTTAATCAAATACAATATCTAAGAGATGCACCAATAATCTGTGTTCTCTCCATGGAGTACTTACACTGAGACTTAACTCTTGTAAAAATTTTGGAGTAGAACTGATATTTTATATCAAGACAATGATATTTGAAATTTTCTAACAATAAAGAGCAAGCCATCATTATCATGACTCGGGCCTGATGGGCTAACTGGCCTATCAATTTCGTTTGGTCTAAACCATTGGCCAAAATACTCAAACTGAAGTTGATAATAATACACTCATTAAACCCTTATAAGTCAATCTTAATCTTACTCACTTCCAATGTGGGACTAATCGGGGTGTTACAATCTCCCCCACTCAAGAGCTTGACATCTTCGTCAAGATCCAACATAGCCCAGATCAAACCCTAGCATAGTGCATGTGAAGCTAGCCCAATGGTGGCTCCACGCCATGACGAGTCCTCTGACTCGATCTACAGGTAGCCCTTTCCTACTCGAGTCGTCTCACCGTACCCAATTACTAGGTCGGCTCTGATACAAAATATTATGACCCGAGCCTGATGGGCTAACTGGCCTATCAACTTCATTTGGCCCAAACCACTGGTCAAAATGCTTAAGCTGAAGTTGATAATAGTACACTCATCAAACCCATATAAGCCAATCTTATCCTTACCCACTTCCATTGTGGGACTAATCGGAGTGTTACAATCATTCTCAGCTATAATGGGTTGCATGTATCATCGACTCTTTTAAGGGGAATTGAAGTCTAAGTCATCACAATTAACTGCCCAAGTACAGATTGAAGCTTCCGAATCGCCGGATTGTTACTTTCAATTCTTGGCTTTTTACAGATGTTTAAATACAAACAAAGAATATCTAACAAGGCATTACTATTAGAAGCATCTACATTTTTCATCTGGCAATGCTATAAAAAATTTCACACCAATATGTCGGTTCAAAAGATATATGTATTACCACAGATTAACAAAATCATAGGAATATAAGAGAACGAAAATGAAATTCAATATCTCTTCACTCTCCTTTGCTATTCCAGTCATTTCAAGATGAATGCACATATACAAGTACATACGTATACTGGTGCACCTGCTGTTGCAGAAAAACATACCCTCCCCAAGAGATGGAAATTCTAAAGGAGCAAAAAAATCATAACCTAACTTAACCATCATCAAAGTTATTTGCCAAGCGAAAAAAATCGTACAAATATAGTCCAAGGTTCCACTCATCTAAATGTATGAGAAGGAATCCACCTCAGTTGATGACCACAACTTTTGCACTAGCAAGAAATATTGATGGAGATGGAAATTCCAAAGGTAACTCTAACAAAAATATATAACTTATTATCAAGCCATTTGCACAAAAAGACTTTTATAATAGATACATATAATTTAAAATTCCATATGTCCTTCCCAGGCATGCATATCAGATTTTGCAAAAAGTATGAAATGATCCAATTACTTTGGTAATGCCAAGCCAAGCCAATTTAGACTTCCAATATATCAAGATGTGTTTTCATGTGGGATCAAGTTTCTGATTTTAATGATTCTGACAATGAACCACAGTCTCAGGCCCAATACGAAGAGCCCTTGATTTCAATTAAATGTCATATGGAGAATTGAATGTCACATGGGCAGATTCCAACCTCAAAAAGACATTTATTGCATTTTTATGTGGACACTTAATTGTCACACAGAAACAAATTTAGATAAAAAGGAATAAGAAGATTTCTGAGCTGACCTTCTTCAGAAACTCTGCTCCAAATGCCCTTGTAACTTTTAGCTGCCCTTTTACTCTGTCATTGAAGACAGCTTGAGCATCATCAGCATGTTCTGCTTTAATTCTCAAGACTTCCTGCAAATTTTAGTTGATAGCATAAGGTAACTAGTAAAAAAGGTAAGTGATTATATCACTCATAGGCACCATTGTGGAAATCAAATATTATTATGTCCAAATGACCATAAGAGAAGTCCTAGATTTTTTCAGTGTAGCGAACATTAACCTGGGTAATCAGGACCTAAGTCATGGAAATAACCTGTCTGCTTGTACGGATAATGTTTGCAGACAGTGAGGAAGCAACAAAGGAGAGTGTTAAAGCAGTGTGAAGCTTGTGTACACACGATCACCTGAGGATTTTTCTTTTGGTCATGTGCAGTAAAAGGACTTGGTTGTTTCCAAAAATTGGCAAGGTGCAGAATGTGATAATGCCAACTAAATTCTTATATGAGCATGACAATATTTTCCATTTGATTGTGTGAATGTTCTGATCAGGAACCTTATAAATTATAAATAAGAAAATTTCAATGACCTCAATACAAGTCAGGGAACCCAAAAAGGCTTTGTGTTCTTTAGGATTCAAAATAAGAAAAGAAAAATCAATGTGAAGAAAGATATTTTACCATATTTAGTAAATATATGATATTACATCCTGGACATGGAAAATTGAAGCTTATTTTAACAGTACAACCATAATAAATATGCAGTACTTGTAAAGAAGGGTGTATTTACCATACACCAAAACCTCTGGCATTTAACTAACTAAGTATATAAATCCAACTAAATATGCATCTCATAAAAGGAATGTGACAAGCCAATTATCTATATACATATGCTTGTAATTGGTTCCAAGCATACAAATTTCTGTAGCCTAAACTGTTCATGTGATGCAAAAGTTTCATGCAATTAGAGAAATCACAATTTGTATTCCATCCCCCAAAACATGAATCCATTTATTGATTGAAAATTGAATTAGCTTGCTTTTAGATAAGCTGGATTTTATTAATTGATATAGCCTACTTTTATACGATAATGATAGGGCAAATAAGAGAATGAAACACAATCCCAACAATGACTCCATAATGTACTGCAGCTCAAGGAAGCTTGCATTTTTCATTATAACCAACGACTTTGATTAATTTCTACATGATACATTCGAGAATCTAAGAAATTTCATATACTAACTGGCTTTGCACACATCTAATGCAATCAAATATCAGTAAGTTTAAGTATGATAGGTCACAAAAATATCACTCAGATTCCACAAGAAGAATAAAAATGAAAATTTTCCGTTATTGGTTCATACCTCCTCAATGCTTGTACTGTGGTCAGAAGATAGCTGAACAGCCCTCACTTTTAGGCTACAAAGATGAAGTTCCCTAGTTTGATTAATGTTGCAGACTTGTCCTTTAGGATTATGCATTGGAGATTCCTCAGATATCCTGTCTAGTTCCACATGAACAAGAGAATCCCTTGACCTGTTCCAATGTCTCACATCTTCTTTTGCAAGAGTTGGGTTACTATAGCTATCATCTAATTTATCTTGTGCCAGAATAGCACGACTATCACCAAGGTTCATGACATATACATCCTGGTCCTTCATCAACATCACAAGAACGCATGAACCCATTAGTGCAAGCTCTGGGTTCTTATCGAGTGCCTTCTCTACCATGTCCACATAAGCCTCCTCCGTGGCTTCCAGTGCTCGTGTCATAGCCTTAAGCACTGCATCATGGTCCACTGGACCCGATTTGCATCTTCTGATAACCACTGATGAGTTAACTGTTCTCTCATCAAGATTGGATGGATCTCTGTGCCAATAGTAGCTCCAAGGGAAAAGCTTCTTGTGAGATGATTTATGCTTCCTGTACATTTTTCTCAACTTTGATCCAAGCAATGATATTTGAATCATCTTCTTCTGTCCTAAAGAAGAAAATGACGCCACATATTTCTGGTTCGAGCCTTTGGAGTCATTCCCAACTGCAGCGTCATTTTCTCTTAGTCCGCCAAGATCTCCCCCGAGGCCTGAACTTTTTCTCTCGATGCTGGAAGAGCACAAAACAGGTTGCCCTGTTGATGAGATGTCTCTGCTACATAAATCTTCGGTGGCACTAAACTGCAAATCGCAGGACCTACCGGCATTACCAGATGACAAGCAGGACTTGCTATCACGGTCTTCCAGCAGTTCCATTTGCAGAAGCTCATAAAGGCATTTGCTTTTTCTATACCTGCTTGCTAATTTGGTTTCTGGCGTGGAAGATGTTTCGGGTGCACCAATGTAGCCTTTGGTATCCGTATTACCTATGTCTGCATTGCAGTCATGAGCAATTCCACTCTGCTTCTTGTTGATGTCTTTGTCAACTATTTCCTCTACAGCTTGAACAGACCTGGTTGATTCATTACCCGAGCCATTGTCAATGGTAGACTCTGATTTGTTACTGCCTATGTCAGAGGGGATGAGTACAACTCCTCCCTCACCTTGGTTGCCGAAAGATTGATTTCGTGATTCATTATCTTGTGATTCACCACACTGCAACTGAGAACTGACACATTCTTCTTTAACGATACTGGAACAAGTCTTAGTAGAATCACTTTCGGTAAGATCGGATGTAGCTGCAACATACCCTGATTTGTCTTCATAGTCCCACAAAAGTCCCTCCAATTCTTTATCTATAGCTTTGTAAAGGTTACTCATCAAAAAGTCAGGTGCATCAGGGCCATTGAAACCATCATAAATCCCAACAAACAACCATCCCTGTTCTTCAGAGAGAACAACATGAACCCTGTCCTCCCCGGCCTTGCCATGCGCCCATTGCAAGTTACGGCTACTGCAGTACTCAGGTTCAGATGTCCCAACATCCAAAAAGTTGGCCGGAGGTTCTGGCCGTTGCCTTGCCTCCTTAGAATGCGAAACTAGCTGGGCCATAGGATGCAAGAGGAACCGCTGCATCCAACCAGAACCATGTTGATGCCTTGTAAAAGTCCTCGAAATAGCACTTCTCATTGGTCGACTCATGCTTCTCATAAGCCGGCCAAACCTTGCCTTTCTCCGGCCATAACCAAGTGGAGCTGAGAAGTTGCTTCTATCAGTTGGATCAAGGGGGCCTGACATGAAGACACCCTTATCTAATGGCCCCGACATAAGACCTGCCCCTCTTTCCAAAGGCCCCGAGGCAAATCCTCTCTCCAAGGGCCCTGACAAGAATCCATTTAAGGGCCCTGAACCACGAGGCACCGGCTGCAGAGGTACCGCGGCGAATGAGGCTGTGCTCTGAAACGAGGCGGCCGGTTCTTGGGCATCGCCGTAGACAAGAACATCAGGGTTGCCGGTTCGAGCAGTGGAGGCATTAGCACTGACGGAGGCCCCTGATATCGTCCTAAAGGTGGTCTCGGAAGAACTCTTACATGGCCTCTGCAGACCTGCGAAATCCTCTGCTAACTCCTGCCTGAAGGAAGCACTGCGCGTGTCCGAATCGAGGGTGCTGGAATCGAGGGTGTACCTCTCGGAGGTGGACGGGGTGATGGCAGGAGAATCGATGATCACCGGCCTAACATAGCAGAAGGAGTGGCCCAGCCCTTCATCCAAGGGCTCAAGGAACTCCAAATCGACCCCGCCCTTCGCGAACCCCGATGGAACGAAGCAGCCGACGGCTCGAGAAGTGCCGTTCCCCATCGCAACGCAGCACTACAAGAACATCAGGACGCCGGAGGCGGCAGCCCCGGATGATCGCCGGAACGGAGGACTTCCATGACCCCGCACCACGAGCAGGTACAGAAACAACGAGCACAGCGCGGAACCCCGCAGCCGCAACAACCCAAAGCACCCCTCAACCCTACCACCTCTCCCCTGGCGAGCTTGCATCGTCAGGCGAACACCTCGGCGGCGACGGCTTCAAGGCGATCCAAATGCTCCCATACCGAGGAAGCACAGATCAGCTCCCAGGGGACACCATCTACAAGCGCACACACACACACACCAGGAAACGAGGAAGACTGTGGCAAAAGGGGGGCGCCCACAGTAACAGATCTGAACACCCAGATGATAACAAGATCAAGACGGGGAGAGTGAGCAGAGGAAACAGGTCGCTAGTAGCTAAGGAGATGCGTAGTGAAGGAGCTGCAGAAAGTTTGGCGAGGGTGATCGATTGGTGAGGAGGAGAAATGGGGGCGTCCGCGAGAGAGAGAGAGAGAGAGAGAGAGAGAGGGAGTTCAAATGGGGGTGGTGAGAGGAGGAGACCAAAGAATGGGGGAGACTTCAATGGGAGGATGAGAGTGGGCAATTGGGTCCTCCCATTTGTCCCATTTGATCCTATTGAATGATTGGATTTGGTGGGTGTTTGGAGTCAAATGCAGAGAAAACTGAGAAATTGCTGCCCCAATGCCCCTCCATCATCACATCATCATGTCACCATCATGATGATGACCATGAAATGGAACTCAGCAGATGGCCTCCTCCTCTTTGTCCCTTCTTTCACTTCTTCTTCTTCCAAACCATTTCCCTGCATCAAAAACCAAAATAGATTGATGATTTAAATTATTGCCTTCATGTTCGAACAAAATGAATCAAGTTGTCAATATCCACAATTAAGTCACATCCTTCACCATTTATTGTTAAAAAAAAAAAAAAAAAACCCCCACCCACTGTTGAGGTAATTAATTGTCAACTTGTGCTTCAACCATGCATATAATATATTTATATATAAATCACCCAAATGAAGTATCAGTATCCTTCAGGAGTCAGACTTACTCTATTGAGACAAATAAGAGGAAAGGAATACATCTAACCAGAGATTGGTCATGAACAAGCATTTCCTATTATTATTATTATTTCCTGCACACCACACACACACACCCACACCCCAAAAAACCAAAAAAAAAAGAAGGTGGTTAGCAAATCAAATAACCATTTGGGAATATATTATCTTTCTTCGGTAAAACCAGTAAACTATGTGACTTTATTAGCAAAAGAAATTTTTTCATGTAAAATTTTATCTTTAGTTGTAGGAATATAATGATCTTTATGTCTTTTTCTTTCTTCCTTTTCTTTAATTAAAACTGAAAGGCACTCTCAGATATCATAGACATTTAAAGACCTCATGAGAAACATAATTCTGCTGACAGGAAGAGAGACAGAGAGAGAGGGGGGGGGGATATGTGTATAACAAACACCATTCAGATATATAGATATCCAACTTTGACCATTCATTGATTTTTTTTTTTTAATTATCTTTCAGACTATATAGATAAGAGTAAGGTTTGTGTAGCTTCAGAGAGATTGGTGACCCATAAAAATATTTTTCATTCCTCCATTTCAAAATAGTAATAAGAATCATTTGAGCTACAGTTATAATTAATAATAAGGGCAAATCAGTTCCTGTCAATATTATTTTTTTTCTGAGACAAATAAAGAGTTGGTTGGACCACCTAGCATAATTAGGGAGACAAAAATAGATATCTTGTTGATCTTATATAGAAAGTCAATTAGAAAAGTCAACAAAGAGGTGTGTTAGATAGCACTGCCATCTGGTATCAGGTCCAATCCACTTCAAGTTTAAATAATAGGAGAAATTAAGTCTCTAGTGTGACCCAAGTTGTAATAAACAGTAATTTTATTCCATTACTAAAAGACAAACCCCCCCAGACAAAGCACAATTCAAAAGAAGAAGAGTTGGAATCCTCCACAACCTTGACCACCTCACCTTGAGCATTTGAACAGGAAATTATTTTTCTTTGACCCCAGATGGCTTGAAAGGTTGAATGTTTCCATGATAAAAACTCATATTAAAAGACTTCAATTATTATTATTATTATTTTATCTGCGATCTCAACTTGAAGTTACCATGGAGGACAACTCTGCTTGTCCTTGGCCATCTGGAGTTGACTCCACAGTGGTGCTTCAGTTTTGTCTCGACCCTTGCGCAGATCTTTCTTGGCCTCTTTAGCTTTGGAACACATGAGGCAGATGCAGTAATGCAGGCGATGGGAATCTGCAACAACACATGCACATAGCAGAGTCGTCCCTGAATTCAATTACTTGGTGGTCTTCAACGCCTTTGCTATGTATGATATCACAGGTTTCTGCAATCGTACCATTAAAATATCATTTCATCCATCCTTCCAGTAGAACAAAAGTAAATATTGATGAAAGGTACAAAAACCTCCTTCTTTCCTCCATTAAGTTTTTGGTCCCATGTCCAAGTCGGAGCACAGCTGCAAGCTCATACATCACTGTAACATCTTGGCTTTTGCCAGCATAAGCTGCCAGGAGCACTGTTCAACCTCACGGTCTTCGTCCTTGGCCATCCAAATGGAAGAAGGCTCCACCCTTTTTGCCTTGCCACTTCAATTTGGATGGCAATGAATGCATGGTTCCATATTATTTCTCTCCACGCAGCTAAACTAATTAGATCAGGCAAATTATAGTTTTACCGGCTTCTTCTGAAATATATTTAAAAAAAAAAAAAGGAGTAAGAAAAAAAAAATAAACAGCAAAACTCAAGCAACAAGCCTCCTGAACACAACCAACGATCCTAACCATATGAATTAAATTGCTGCAGCAAAACACAGATTTAGTGCGTAACAAAATTCTCTCTGAACAATCCAAATCCAAAACTTAAAAAAGGAATAACAAGACTCTGAACATGAAGCCAGTTCGATAAGCTCCTTGCAACTCTTCTCTGACAAGGGACAGCCAAAGAGGAGCATTAAGTCAAAAGCCTGTTTGTTTAAGGTCTCTCCAAAGCTTCACAATTGCCTGATATCAGAAGTTGAACGAGAACCATCTGACTGTTAAAAAGGTTTGAATTTTTAACATTATCAGCTATATAAGTGAGTTGAAGGTGTTGTTAGCACAAATCTATAGACTATAGAAGAAAGAGAGATCAATATGGCAAGCCTTTTACCACTTGTATTAAATGAACAGCAGAAAAATGATTAGTTCTCTTGGGTTCCTTTTGCTAAATTTCTAGACCTTTTTTTTTTTTTTTTTTTGCACTATTAGTTTGTCTTAAAAAAAATTATCGATGCAGAATTGTTTGTTTCTACCTTATGATCCCAAAAACAAGTGATATTTTTTTATTTTCATGGGTAAGTAAGTCAAGATGATGAATTTTATCAAAAAAACATGCACATATCATGTTCCCAGAAAAGTTGTCTCACAGTATAGATGTTTCCCCATTTAAAGAGAAAGAAAACAAGGACAGAGCTAGAAAGAAATTACTGTAAAATGTGAGAATAACATTAAATGGAGGAAAGGATTTTAAAACTCAACAATGATGTGGTTGGACAATTAAATACTGTGGTGGATTCAGGGTAGGTGCTTGTTCCTCCTATTGAAATTGTGGAGGGGAACTAACCCCACTTGGGGGAATTGGAGGTCATCCAAGGCTGATGCAGCCATTCAATCAATATCACAGGACTGTGGAGTGGTCTCCCCATCCTGCAATTAACCTAACTAATGTTAGCAGAAAGAGTACAAAAGGAAGTACCTGCTCAAGTTTACAGGCCTTGTATTTCTCACTCCCACTGCTACCAGGCAGACCTGAGAGGCAAGCATGAAAACTGGGGGGGGGTCATGCAGCAAGAAAACTAGTGTTGGTTTCCTTGAAGAGGCTCATCCTTTCTCCTTTCTCCCTTGCAACAAAGGAAAGTGAAGTGTGTTGTTACAAATAGAGGTTGATTTGGACTTTCTGTAGAGATTGGTGATGATACCTTAGAAGGCTTTGCAAAAGCAGAAGAAGTAGTGTTCAGTGGCTCCAATCTGCATCAAAGCTGATTCTACAAAACAGTTGAAACAAAATGGCATACTGAATCGACTTCAATGCAATATCAGTGCTCCACCTTGCAATCCAGGATTGGTGGATCGTTTAGATTTTTGCCATTTCTGATGCAAAACAACTGTTCATTCTCATCCACAAAGCATGACATGCAGCATCAGAGTTCTGTTGCCTGCAAGCAAAAGCAAAAGCCAACTTCCAGTAATCAGCAATCGCCATATACTATCTTTTTTCTTTTTTTAATAGATGGAGAAGGATAAGCACAAAGAAGCTTAGTGTCCTTATTTGGAGTAAAAGTCTAAGGACAACATCGCATTTTCTTTTTTTTTTTCTTTGACAAAAGATTTTTCCAACACCAATCAATGAAAAATACTACTGTACAAACCAGGAGATTTCTTGAAAGATCTAATCTATATCTCAACTCAATAAAAATAGAAAGTCTGAATTTGGAGAACATGATAATTCAAGCAAATCAATTTCGTTAAGAAGCAACAAGTTAAAAAGGAAAAAAAAAAATCAAACTGGCTACTGTAAATAATATATTATTTTTAATTTTACACCTATGGTTAGATGGTGTCACAGACTTAGCTAGTTTTATTTAAATTATGTGGCATCCTTGTGTTCATCCATAAGGGATCAGTTTCCTCAAAACCTCTTATGGTCCCTTAAGAACCTGTAAAAGAAAAAAAAAAGATAAGTCAGAAGAAGTGTTTAACTCGAAATCCTACAAGCAGTCATTTCAATAAGCACTAGATAGATAATGTAAATTATAAACATAGACTTCATAGACCGTAAATGATCATGTCATAAAGAGTCCAAGATAATCTATCACAATAAAAAATCTAAAAAAATACACGCATGATATTATTGTGAAATAAGACAATAAACCACCCCTAGACACTATCTTAAAGGAATATCCAGTCATGTGTCACACATATCTATGTTGTGCTAACTGACGTTTCGTACTACTTAGTGGAGCTAGAAAACCATCAGAATAATTATATGAATAGGTTATTCTTGGACTAATTTACCTTTGCACAATCACTGCATACCACCTACGTTTATAAGATCGAAACGATCATAAAATCCAATCAAAATGAGATTCAATCTTGATCTTTCATTTGATATAAAATGAAAGAACAATCACATTCCTTATGATTCTTATTCATGGCAATCCAAAACTTCACATTTTATTTTTATTTTATAACTTCTAACTGCAACATGTTTAATTTCAAGATTTCTTAGAATCGTTGATCTTTTAAGGTTTTTTTAAATTCAACTCTATCTCTAAACACCTATACAAAATATTATTTGGGTTACTAAGTAATATATATGGATTATTATATGAATAATCATCATATTCAATGAGAGGAATTGTTGTGTTTAATAATATACCATCATCTTGATTATAATCGTCACATAAAAATTAGGTTTTATATCACATTCAGTCTTTTCTTGTAATATTTCTTCAGCCAATTCATTTTTTAAAGCATCACCGCTGTCATCATGTTTATCATAATAAAATGGATCATTCACTAAACTGTTTGATAAAATACTCCATTGAAGATAGGATCCTCTCAGAATTAAAATATATATATATATTTGGAATCAATGCATCAACATAAAAATAAAATGGGTTATAAAACATTCGAAAGTACAGCATTAAATAGATTTTTTTGGAAAGACATCAATATAGTTATATGATTTTTTTTGTCTTCATGATTCAAGAAAAAGACAAGAAACTAGAAGATAGACAAGAAGAATAGCAACCCACGTATGGTTGAAAGAAAAAGATGGAAAAAGAAGGAGAAGGCCGTGAAGAAAAGTGACAAAATAGTAGTTTTTTGCTTCTTCATGGTTGAAAAATATCTGTAATATCTCTATATTTTTAAATACATATAATGTTTATATATATATATATATAATATATATATATTTTCGTCTTTATGTATATTTTCACCTATAGAGGAGGGTTAGGTGGACCGAACAACCCGTGAAACGCTTTTGAGCGCGGTGGGATGTCGCACGACGCTTGGTGGGCAGGCGGAATCACCCCTGGACGTTTCAGGGGCGATGACCACATCGACCCTGACCCTCCTCAGGTGTGATTCGGCCCGGCTCGACAATCGTTTTTCCCCTCGGCCTGTTGCGGAGACGGAAACTTCGAAGCCACTGACAAGAACAAGGTGATGCCGCCGGCCGTGTGGCGGCGTCCACTATGTGGTCGTTCTCCACCTTTTTATCATGCTCCAACACCGCTTCTCCTCCACTTCTCCCGGCTTTCGCAAGCCCTCCGAGCTGTGCACCATGGCAGTCCATGTAGCTGCTGCTCCTAAATCACTCTTTCTTCTCTTTCCTCGTTGCGGCTAAAAAGCTCATCTGTTTCTTCATGGATGCACGCAGGGTCAGAGCATGGAGGTCAACGAGGCCGGTCCCGATCCCCACGCATCTGGGAAGACGAGAAAAGGTGGATTCAGAGCCGCCATGTTCGTCTTCGGTAAGCAATCATGCATCCTAAATCTCAAAAGAACGGCTCTTGTGGATCCATAACGCATCGCTCATATGAATCGGAGTTGTACAGCCATGTCGGGGGTGGAGAATGTTGGCTTCATAGCGAACATGGTGAGCTTGGTGCTGTACTTCATGTACGTAATGCACTTCGATCTGGCTGGCTCCTCCACCACTCTCACCAACTTCCTGGGTGCAACCTTCCTGCTCACCATCGTCGGAGGTTTCATCTCCGACACGTACATGACCAGGCTCAACACGGCTCTTCTCTTCGGGTTCATCGAGATCGCGGTAACTTACTTGATCGACCTGTTGTAAGTAAGCTACCGACTGTGCTTTCATCTTGTATTAACCAATTGCATGCATACAAAGGGTTACATCCTTCTCGCCCTTCAAGCTTACAAGAGCAGCTTGCGTCCTTGCTCGACATGTCGCCTGGAGGGAGGAAACGCGCTGCTGTTCCATGCGATCTTGTGTCTCTTGGCGATAGGCTTCGGAGGGACACGGGGGTCGTTCCCTGCGCTTGGAGCAGACCAGTTCGACAAGAACAACCCCAAGCAGAAGCACCAAATCACCACCTACTTCAACTTTATGTTGCTCAGCGTCACTCTGGGAGCCACCGTGGGGGTGACGGTGATCGTGTGGGTGAGCACCGAGAAGAAACAGTGGTCATTGGCTTTCTTGATATCCATGCTGCTCACCTTGCTTGGCTTCGCCTTCCTCGCTGCCGGGAAGCCTTTCTACGTCGTCCGCGTTCCTGGAGACAGCCCCCTCCTCAAGCTCATCGAGGTCTGTAGTGCCTTCTCAGAGACAGCCACTACGATTAATTAATGCAAGATTGACACATAACCTTATATTTCAGGTCGTAGTTGTTGCATTCAAGAATCGGAAGCTGACAGTGCCTCAGAATTCTGATGATCTGTATGAGATCGATGAGAAAGAGGATGAACATGTCGAAGAAAGGCTACCACATTCCCGCCAATTGAGGTGATGTCCTGTAAACACACGTCTGCTCTGTTTTGGTTTCAGTACTACTATGGAATGAAGAGAGATGGGTCGTCATCTCCAGGTTCTTTGACAAAGCAGCGGTGCTGCCGGAAAACACCGAGGCAAAACCACGGAAGGTGTGCACAGTAACACAAGTAGAGGAGCTAAAGATCATCATCCGCATGCTCCCAATCCTGGCCAGCACCATCCTTATGAACACCTGCCTCGCCCAGCTTCAGACCTTCTCGGTGCAACAGGGCAACATCATGGACCTCCACCTCGGCTCCTTCAAGGTCCCGCCCGCCTCCATCCCCGTCATCCCCGTCGTCTTCATGTCCATACTCATCCCCATCTACAACTTCGTCTTCATCCCCTTCGCACGCGGCATCACCGGCCACCCTTCAGGCATCACCCACCTCCAGCGCGTCGGCGTCGGCCTCGTCCTCTCTGCCGTCTCCATGGCCTCCGCCGCCGCCGTCGAGCTGAAGCGCCGCAACGCGGCCGTCCGCGACGGCAAGAGTATCAGCCTCTTCTGGCTGTCCTTCCAGTTCGGCATATTCGGGGTGGCCGACATGTTCACGTTGGTCGGGCTGCTGGAGTTCTTCTACAGCGAGGCGCCGGCCGGAATGCGCTCCCTCTCCACCTCCCTCTCGTTTCTCTCCCTCTCCTTCGGCTACTTCGTCAGCACCATCTTCGTGCACGCCATCAACGGCATCACAGGGAGGTTGACGTCGAGCCGGCAGGGATGGCTCCACGGGTTGGATCTGAACCAGAACCGCCTGGAAATGTTCTACTGTTTCCTCTCCGTATTGAGCTGCCTCAACTTTGGGGTCTATCTCCTGTGTGCCAAATGGTACAAGTACAGGGCGGAAGGTTCAGCGGCGGCCATTGCGGAAGACGGTAAGAGTACTGACGCACCGGCCGAGCGCTCTATCAATGGCCTTGCGCTTCCGGACAAGTGAATCTGATGGATAGCCAGCAATCCAAAGGTTGCAGATGGAAGATGATGCTGCTGCTTCGTTTACAGCTTTTACACATATCTATCTATATGTATTGCCAGAACCCAAGTTATAAACACACAACCGATCCTCTTCTGGCACAGCTATGTGATGGAAGGGAGAGATTAAATGTAAGTGTAAGTGTAATCCTTTTTTTTTTTAAATAGTACTACTATTAGTTCACAATCAAATCACATGAAAGAATAATAAAACAAGATAGGAAAAAAAAAATAAAGCTATATTAAACTTATAAAAAATTAAAAAAAAAATTCATAAGATCTTAAGCTATTTATGACTTTAGTGCTATAGACCGACCTAAATAGATTTAGGTATGTAAATGCCATCTATTTGTGGGTATAAAATAACAATTTAAATCAGGAGACTCTTAACACTTTAAATCTTAAAAATCTAATACTTTAAATCTTAATAGAGAGAGAGAGAGAGAGAGAGAGTTTGTAAAGAGAACAAATGTTACCTTATCCTTTGGAGCTGAGGCCATTTAATTTCGTGTCAAACTTTGAATTCGTTAGGGAGAAATAACAAAAAATCATTGCAAAATTTGACTGAATGAATGTAGATGCGACTGCACAAAATATCTTCATGTGCTTTTGTTGATGAGCAAACAAGAAATGGTCAGCGGGGTGACTTGATAGCAGACATGAGCCCATACTTTGATCCTGGCCTTCAGGTCGTCATCTGTTCATCATTATTATTATTTCCATTAGCAACATTATAGAAGAGAATATAGATGTGGAGAAGTAGTCACCATATTTACTTCCCATTAATTGAGGTCATATATGATTTCTTTCGAGTGTCAGTCCGTGCCCTCCACATAAGCAATAGTTATTAGCATATATCGTCTACTGATGCTCGGAGAGTTCAAACTTGGAAAAATTGATAGTTATAAAATAGAAATAAATTTTGTATATGAATAAATACTAGCAGATCGTCGGTGAAATCAAATAGAAATGATAATAAGATGAACATCAAGATTTACGTGGAAAACCTATTCAACTCGAAAGGTAACAATCATGGGACAAGTCTGAAAAAATTTATTATTAAAATAATAAATATACAGATCTCAAGGCTGAGATATGAATGTTTGATAATAGTCTTTTTCTGTCATTGTCTTCTTCCATTTCTTGTATCTCTCGTTTTCTGGCTTCTATTGTCAATTTACAGTCTTCTTTCTCTCTCCCATGTTTTATAGGGTTTAGGTTAATATAAGTGAAGTTCTAGGTTGTGAGTTTCACTAATGCTCGTTATGGGCTGAATCTTGGTCATCTGCCTAACAACCTCCCCCTTCAGCCCATGAGGGAGGCTGTTTTATGACTCCTCAATGTGAAGTCATACCGATCAGCTGTCGTCACATCTTCTGTCCCTATTTCGGTAAAGTTTTTGTCAACATGTCTACCCCATTATCATCTATGTGAATTTTCTGAAGCTGTAACTGCTTTTCTTCAAGCACATTTCTGATCCAGTGATATCTGACATCTATATGCTTTGACTTGAATGAAATGTTGGGTTCTTGCGTAAATGGGTGACACTTTAACTGTCACAATACATCACATAGTTTTCCTGTTTCAGCCCCAATTCTTGTAATACTCCTTTCATCCATAACATTTCTTTGCAAATCTCTATAGCAGTAATATATTCTACCACTGTGGTGGAGAGAGTAATACACCTTTACAATCTGGACTGCCATGACACAGCTCCCCCTGCAAAAGTAAGTACAAAACCTGATGTGGACTTCATTATGTCAATATCTCTTGTCATATCTGTATCTATGTAACCTGTCAACACAGGTGGTCTACCTCTAAAACTTAAATAAACTTTAGAACTTCCTCTCATATATCTAGAAATTCACTTCACTACTGCCCAGTACTCTTTGCCTGGATTTGTAAGAAATCTACTAGCAACACCTACTGCATATGCGATGTCTGGCCTCGTATATAGCATCGCGTACATTAAACTTCCAACTACTGAAGTATAAGGAACCTTTTGCATTTTCTCCTTCTCCTCATCATTTGATATACTATGCTCTTAGCATAACTTGAAGTGACATGCAAGAGGAGAACCAACTGGCTTTGCATTGCTCATACTGAACCTCTCAAATACCTTCTCAATGTATTTCTCCTGTGATAACCAAATCTTCCTCTTTCTTCTGTCACGAGAAATCTACATGCCCAATATTTGTTTTGCTAGTCACATGTATTTCATTGCAAAAGTCTCACTTAGTTCCATTCTCAACCTGTCAATCATAGACATATCTTTCCCAAAGATAAACATATCATCAATATAAAGTAAAAGAATAATAAAATCCTCGCTAAACTGTTTAATATATATACAATGATCTAAAGCTATTATTTTATATTTATTTTCAATCATATATGAATCAAACTTTTTATATGATTGTCTTGGAGCTTACTTCAGCCCATACAAGCTCTTCCTCAACTTGTAGAGAAGATTTTTTTTACCTTTGACTTTGAAGCCTTCTGGTTGCACTATATAAATTTTCTCCTCCAAATCACCATGAAGGAAAGCTATTTTCACATCTAACTGCTCAATCTCAAAGTCTAGGTTAGCAGCAATACGAAGAGTAATACGGATAGAAGATATTTTAACAACAGGAGAAAAAATCTCTTCAAAATCATTATCTTTCTTTTGACCAAAGCCTTTCACAACTAATCTAGCTTTATACTTTGGTTTAGAACAATATTTTTGAATCTTCAACCTGAAAATCCACTTGTTCTTCAAGGCTTTACTTCCCTCTGGTAGTTGTACTAAATCATATGTATGTTTCTTCTGTAGAGAATTCATCTCTTTCTGCATAGCAATAAATTATTTTTTTTTCTGCTCACTTTCAATTACTTTATGGTAACTCTCTAGTTCACCTGCATCAGTAAATATTACATACTCATCTGTAAAGTATCTTCTAGAAGGTTGACGTGGTCTAGAAGATCTTCTTAACTGAGGTTATGTGAGAACTTGCTCTTTTTCTTCTTCTTGCTCAATATGTCCAGCAAGTAGATCAACATCTGGCTCTGCATCATCTTCCTGCACATCTCCTCCATCACCCTAATATACTATAGGAATAACTAGGTCACAATCTACAAATCCCCCTATAAAAATCCTCAATAGTTTGATCCTCAAAGAAGATAACATCTCTGCTTCTAAACTCCTCCTACTTTTCTGGATCACAAATCATATAACCAAACTGATCATGTGAGTAACTAAGGAAAATATACTCTTTTGTCTTATCATCTAGCTTGAACCTCTTATTGTCTGGAACATGTGCAAATGCATGACAACCAAACACTCTTAAATGCATATAGGAAACATCTTTCTCTGACCATACATGCTCTACAATATCACTATCTAGAGCTGTACATGGTGACAAGTTGATCACATCAGCTACAGTTCTCAAAGTCTCATCCCAAGACCTTTTGGGTAGCTTGGCTTGTGAAATCATACATCTTATCTTTTCCATGATGGTATGATTCATCCTCTCTACAATTGCATTATGCTGAGACGTACCAGGAACTGTCAACTTATGCTGGATGTCATGTGACTTACAATAATCATTAAATAATCCTGTATACTCACCACCATTATCTGATCTTATGTATTTTAATTATCTTTTTATCTCCCTTTAAACTCTGGCATGAAACTCCTTGAAGACATTAATAACATGATATTTGGTCTTCAAAGCATAGGCCCAAACTTTCCTAGAAAAGTCATATATAAAATTAACAAAATAAAGTGCACCACTGATACTAGGAACATTAACACCATGAGTTTTTATCCTCAAAGAACCACATACATATATATAGACACGATCAAAGACATATATTTTTCTAGATAAAGCAGGACTAACAAAGGAAACTATATGTTATTTACCAGCCAAACAATCAATACAAGGGTTCAAACGTATACCTCTGAGGTTTGGTAATACCCCTTTCTTGGAAATTTCTTACAGCCTCTTCTAGCTCATGTGTCTTAGTCGCCTATGCCACAACTTCATACTGAAGTCTTTCTCTCTAGCATTCAACTACTCACCATAAGCTTTTAGTTTGCAATCTATATAATGTATGACATTTCTTCTTATTAGTTACAATAAGAGAACTCTTACTTAGCTTTCATTGCCCTCTATGAAATCTGACATCAAAGTCTTCATCGTCCAGCTTTCCAATTGAAATTAAATTCAGTCTTAAGTCAATCACATGCTTCATATCCTTAAGCACCAACTTGCAGCCAATGTTGATCTTTATGTGGATATCTCTCATGCTAATGATCTCTGATGTGTCATAGTTGCCCATCTTGACAACACCAAAATTTTCAAACATGTAAGTAGCAAAGAACTCTCTCCGTGGTGTAGCATGATAAGAAGCACCTGTGTCAATTATCCACTCAAGATCCTGACATACACAAAAAAAATATCATCAGAAGTAGACAAAATCAAATAATCACCACCTTGCATTGTAGTTGTGATAATCTTTTTTGACTATGTATGCTCTACTTTTTTTTTTCTCTTAAGTTGCTTGCATTGATTCTTGTAATGTCATTTCTCACCATAATTGTAGCAAATAATATTTTTTCTTGATCTTGACTTGCTTCTATCTATGCGTGAACCACTTCTATCCTTTGACTTTGACTTTCCTCTGTTCTCTTAGACAAGTGCCTGCGAATCAATCTAAGAAGTTACTGAATTCTTTCTCCTCAACTCTTCATTCAACAAACTGCTTGTTACTTGACTCATGATGACAACACCATATGGGGCAGAATTATTGAGGGAAACCACCAGTGTCTCTCAACTTTCTGGCAAAGAACTGAGAATTAACAATGCTTACAGCTCATCATCAAGAAATATTTTTATAAAGGATAACTGGTTAGTAATACTCTGCATTTCATTCAAATGCTCACGAATAGAAGTAACCTCTTTATATTTTAAGTTCACAAGTTTTTTTATCAAGAAAGCTTTGTTGTCAATCGTTTTTCTTTCATACAGACCTTCTAACTTTTTCCAAAGAGAGTAAGTAGAACTTTCAGTAGAAATATGGTGAAAGACGCTATCATTAAGCCGCTGACGAATAAAGTCAACAGTTTTTTTATTTAACCTCTTTCACTCATCATCTGTCATAGTTATGGGCTTTGCATTATCCCTTTGCAAAGGTCCATACAAATCTTTGCAATATAATAGATTTTTCATTTTTAGTTTTCATATCATCTAATTGTTTCCGTTTAAACTAATCATGCGAGAAACATTACTAGTCTCTATGTTTAAATACAAAAGATTAAATGTCACCAAAACCCTGCTCTGAGACCAGTTGATGGGAATAAAACATGAATAAACTTTGTATATGAACAAATACTAGTAGACCGTCACACATAGCGGAATCAAACAGGAATTACAATAAGATGAACATCAAGATTTACGTGGAAAATCTCTTCAACTCGAAGGGTAAAAAACACGGGATAAGTCAAAGAAAATTTAATATCAAAATAATGAATATATAGATCTCAAGGCTGAGATATGAATGTTTGAAAATAATCTCTGTCCCACGTTTTTAATCGTTGTTGTCCTCTTAATCTCAATCCTAACCACTTAATCTAAGATTTATATTAATATAAGTGAAGTTTTAGATTATGGAATTCACTGAAGCCCATTATAGATTGAATATGAGTCATCTACCCAACAGAAATATCGTCGCATCCGCCTGCATGTCGAAGAATGCTGCAGGGAGCTCCACCGTCAGATGGTCGCAGGCAAACCCGATCACGAGATCGTGGCACGCCTTCACCTCCTCCTTGTTCAGGGTATCGGCCCGGACCCGCCCGGCAGCCGAACAACGAGCCGGCCCTCGGCCGCCACCGCGTTGCTCCCCTTCGTCTCCATCGCTCGATCTGGTCGTCGCTCCCTCGCTGCCGACGCCATGCTCGACGATGACATCACCTTATGTGAGTCGTCCAACGGCTGGCCGCAGCGGCTACATCTCGCCACCTCGTCTTCGCCCTCACTCCCCATGGAAATGCGCGGCAAGTGACCGCACCAATCTCTCTTCTCCTTCATCTCGGCCTCGTCTTCAACCTCTAAATGATGGTTACATGCCATGTCGAGTCTCCGCTGCAGCTTATGGAGAGAGAGAGAGAGAGAGAGAGAGAGAGAGCTTACTGTCTAGACGTTGCGAAGGAAGAGACCGTAAGAGTAGGAGTCGGCGAACTCGATAGATTTGATATTGATGTTGAGTGGCATTAGATTAGGAAACAAGACCGTTTACCGAATGCATCTACAGGAATCATATTAGATTTATCTACAGGAATGGACTTACGATTGGAAAACGAATCGGACTCGGGAATTGGAAACAGAATGAAATCGACCTCTGTTTGGTGCAAAAGAAATGCGTACAAAAGGAACCCATGTTTCTTGATTTAGTTTTCGTACAACATGATGCGCCGTGTATCACCCTGATATTTACGTGGTAAAATAGATCAACGTCAGATGGGGTTGCCGGGGGGTTTCATCAAATCAGGCGCAGCCCGAGTTGTGATCGGGTTAAGGTCGTTGCCACGAATCGGGCTCAGACGGGCCTCTTCTTCGCACGGTTGGTGCTCCCGCCCTTCCCTCCCCCCTCCCCCCTCCCCCCTCCCCCACCTCTCCCTTCCCCGCCAGAAGCAGAGTGGACAAGCATATGGGCCGCAACACATTCCCCGTTCACCCTTCGGAACTCTCTCGATTCTTTGATGAAACCTCACATCTGATTCTAGAGTGAGAGAATGGAAGAGATGGCCTCACCAAGACTGGCCTCCCCGTTCCACCGTCTCTACTCCTCCAAGCCCACGAACACCAGCCTCCCTCTGCCCTGCCTCACTTTAGGACTCCTTTCTTCCTCTTCCTCTTCCTCCCCTATGAGAGCTTCTAGAAACCAACCTGCCAGGTTCTCCCTCGATGTCTCCAAAGAGGACAGCAGCAGCAGCAGCAGTACGCCTCAGCCAGCACCGCCAGTCGAGGAGGTGTAGAAGCTCGACCTTCGTCGTCTCGAGGAGCGGTTCTAGGTGCTCAACACCGGCATCTACGAGTGCCGCACGACGAGGCCGTCGGCTACCCGTCGCACCCGATTCCACCGGGGTTCCAGTTCGAGAAGCTTTCCGACCACTGGCCCCAACTGCGCGGCCGCCAAGTCGTTCTTCGAGAGCAAGAGCGTGGAGATCGCAGGGTTCGCGCAGAACCAGCAGCTCGGGCCGGGAGACGGCGGCCTCTTGCTAGGTTTCCTTTTCTTCCTTTCTGGTTACTTCCTGCGGTAATAGGGCGGGTTAATGTGGTTCTTTCTATGCATCCTGGTGAGATCCATTCTTCAGTGATGTGGTTTCGCTATTCAACCCGGAGATTTAATGCTCTGAGTCACATTGAAACACCTGATGTTAAGTGGAATGAGCCATCATGTCTACCTTGGGTGATTCTCTTGGAGATGAACGATGTTGAAATCAAACCTACCTCCTGATGCTTGGAAGTCAATACTGCATGTCAGGCATCAGCAATTCCAATCATTCCCTGACATTAACAAATCTGTAAATATTATTTGTGTAGAAAAGATTGTTCTGCTTGGGCATCACATAGCCACATCGGACCAAATGTTGTTGGAATTATCAAGTGCCGCTACCTAATAACGAGAAATAATATTTATTAACCATACCAGAGGATCAGAGACCAGTCATCATCGATATCAGGATCCTGCGAAAACATAATCTCAGTAAGGGGTGACATCAATTTGCCGCTACTACAAAACATAACATTCGACTACTACTGTGCTGGATTAGATGGTAGACAGCAAAATTAGTGCTATCTCAGATGGATCATCCTGAAATTTTCGACAGAGCCATGACATTGAAGTTCATTGAGTCGGGGTTCTTCTCGATCAGACCTTTTATAACCTTAGCTGCATCCTGTTGAACACAGACAATAGGTACCCTTCATTTTTTATGAACACAAATATATATATATATATATATATATATATATATATATAAGAGCAAGTGCATAAAAGGGATGCATGACAATAAAACCTCTGAATATGAAACCTGAACCTAGGATTTCTATGGGAAATTTTTTTTTATGATGCTGATAATTGGTTCTAATGCATTCAGAGGTTCAGTTCTTTTGTACAAGACTTGGTAATTTGTGTACTGTATTAACCTATCATATGAGAAATAGAATATATTATTTTTGCTGGAACTCAAACTGTTGATCAACAGAGAGACAGACTAATTCTATCTCATAAAACTTCCATTCTACCCGATATCTGATTTTCAAGAAAAACAAAATGTACCCATATTTTCATTACTATAACAGCATTTATGTTATATATCTGAGTACTATAAAATAATATCATTTTGTGAATGAAAATAAGTTTATTCTTCCTACCATATATACCTGACTTGAAACAGTGCCCATCTTATTACCATTGATGTCACCAAGTCCTTGTCAGCCAAAAGCTCATATAGAATGAATCAAAATATTGTTTTGTGGTTATTTTTTCCAAGCTATTAACTGAATGCTAGCATCAAAAAGACTGTGGCCTTTCTTGGGTGAGTTTTGAGGAAAGAAAAATGAAAAAATGGTAACAAGTATACTTGCAAGGTGACCAATTTTCTCTCTGCAGTTGTTGCCAAAACTCCAACTGTCAACTTAACTTTCTAGACATCAAGACAATTTAAATGACCTACTAAGTTTCCGATGTTAATTATTACTGAGGCCCCAACTTACAAGGCTAACCACATGTCTTAGAATTCAAAAAAGAAAGTAGAGCGGAGAGAAGATGGCAAAAAATGGTTTGACACGAAAAAACTAATTTCGAGCATGACATGGATTTACATGGAGTATCATCTTAATGCCTATGGAAAAAGTATGTTGAAGAAATTCAGATAATGCTCATACATTCTTTTATCTAAATTGTTTCCGGTTCATGTGCATCCTTTGGTATACAACTTGATTGAGTTCATAACAAATATGCACCTTCCACCAAAGGATTAAACAACGCCGACGATAACCAAAACTAAGATATAATTAATTACCTGCAATAAGCTGTCAGGCGATGAAGGACCATGACTTATAGGTTGGGACTTCATTCCATCAAGCTCATAAAGTTCTCCTGGAACAAGATGAACACAAGACACTTCTGCATGAGCCTGATGGAACAATAGCAGTGTCTTAATCTAAACAAAGATCAGTGCCACAAATATCCCTACACTATATCTGAAATGGCATCAAAACCTAAACTTTATATGGTTCATGTTGGCCGTCAAACAGAAGCATTGTCTGCCCTGGCACCATTAAACTCCTGAAGTGGGCTCAGATGACCTTATTAGGAATTAAAAAATCATTTCTTAATAGTTGGCTGTTGACATGACCATATTTGCCACGTCAGTCAACACGAAATAAGGCTGGGGTTGGGAAGTGGGCGACGAAGAGGAAAAATACAAAAGAGAAAGATCGAGATGACGAAACATCCTCCTCCTCCCCTCTACCCCCTCCTTGCATCTTCCTCTTCCCTGACCACTCCAAGACCTAATTTGTGATGACGACTGATGCACAATGATATCCAATTGATTCAAATATTAAAAAAATATAAACCAGTGTTCATGGCCAACTAAATAGGTTTAATGGGTCAGGAACAAACTATGCCAAACTAATTATCATTCAGGGACTAACTTGAACAAAATAAAATTCCAAGGCTACCATTAAAGGTATAGTTTAGGGACCATTTATGACATTAATCCTACAAATTTCCAATCAACAAAGAAGAATTATAGGAGAGTTCCATCATCCCTACCGTCTATACATGTAAAGCAAATATAGTGTTCGTCCACTTCTGAAGATGCCTGGCAAAACAATTGCAAACATATTTTAGTAACAGATACAAGAAATATACAGGATATAACTGGACGGTGTGGATTATACAGCAGGCTATATCAGAAAGCAAGCAGGCCCAATTCAGTATTCACATTTGGTTTGTGGGCACAGAAAAGAAAAGTATTGATCAAATTACATGTTTTATGCATTGAACCTGTTCCATCTGTATTACGTTGCTACTGATCCATTTATTGATAGAAATTCAATAACCTAATAAAGAAATACAATCCATGCTACCCATTTCAACAGCATAAAATACTACCTTAGGTTGAAGAATCTCTAAACTAGGTCGATCTAAGAATGAAGTCCCTTTATGTCCTAACTAGAAAAGAAACCAGGAAAAGAGAATAAAAGTTGCCAAAGATGTCGGAGCACTAAGACACAGTAAGATTTGGAGGATATCATGACAAACCTAGAAATAACATCAACTACATAAGACAACATATTGGAAACTTGAAGCAAAATAATGTCTTGATAAACTAATTGACAACTGAGAAAAAAGGAGGTACATGGTTTGGATAAAAGCCTTCGCATGATAATGGTTTGGATAAAAGCCTTCACATGATAATGGTTTGAATAGGCACAAAAAATCTTAACAGAAAGGAATCCTAACATTGAAATAACAATCAATCTTTTCCCTTATTTCCCTTTCTTTCTCTAGATCTTCATCCCCTTTCTATTTTGAACCTCAAAGAGAAGGATATCTCAACGGTCATTGTTACCTTTTCCCTCATTTAAGTGTTCCCTTTCCAACTGGCAACCGGTCAGATTATCCATTAAAAATACCCTGATTTGGCATAATATCTACTAGACATTTAGCTCTGCTAGATACTCTCTAGTCTTCAAATGCTTAATATGTTTAAAACTGTTTTAAGACTCTCTGTAACTAGAATGCATGAATTAATGTTGGCTTGAATCTCTAACCAAATTTGATTAAGAGGCCTACCTATGACAAACTGTCAACCACCATCTTAACATCTCAAGTTGTTTGTTCCACAAAAGATATTATTCAAGCATAAGTCTTTATAGTATCAAAGAATCTTTAACATGATAGCATTAGAATAAATAGCTAAATCCAGCAAAAGCTTTAAAAGTCTTACTAAAATATTACAAGTGAAATATAGCAAAGATTAACAGGCAAAATATAACCTCTGTGTCCCCAGCAGTAGCTGCAACAGAATGTGCATCCTCCATTTCTCTGTCCTTTTCCAGAAAGGCAGCACGCTAACAAGAAGAAGGGTCATGACAGATAAAAAGGTCAAGTAATTGGAGAACTTACTAGAAAATAATAAAATTTTGATATCGACCTCAAATGGATCCAAGCAGGCTGTTGATGTATAAAACCTATCCAAAAACGATTCCTCAACTGCATAAAGAAAATCCAAAAAGAAAGTTACATGATTTTTTGAGTTGCAGGAATTTAAAAGAACAATTCAACAAAAACAAATAAACACTTCAACACAAAAAGAAAACATAAAAGAGAATGACTTGATGCATGAGGTACTTGACAATGTGAAGTCTAGAGAGGGTCAATATACAAGCCAAAAGCTATTCCCATGCCTTGAATCCTTGTCACAAAAATACAAAAGAGCAACCTTACTTGGTCACCAAGTCCCGCAGTCACAAGAACATGGGCAGCTCTTATAATTAAACATCTACGGCATTTGTTATAGTCCTTGCAATTGAATGACAATCTAGCTATTTAATATGGAACTCAAAGATACATAAAATCCATTAAGGAAGCGCATGCATGTAAGATCAACCTTCAGCTGGATGTTAATTTTTTATATTAAAAGCATATTTTAGAAGCAACCAGGCATGAGCAAGGGAGGGAGTCAACGACTGTCTAAGGAGCAACATGTGTTACTAAACATAGTATTTCTCCAAAAAAAAAACAACAATGTTTTGGTCAAAGTAGCTATATCAGCTTATTTATTTAGGAGTGGAGTTCTTATCAACAATAATTTGGTCATACCAATGTCACAATATCAGAACATACTAAGTAAAAAACTAAAAGCAAAGCATTAGTCAGACAACTACTTATTCTGAATGTTTAGCCTTTGGAAGTCTTCAGTATATAAACTACTAAAATACCTCAACATAATAAATCATAACCTAGTTCGATAAAAACATCGTTGCAAATTATCTTCCACATGCATATTCCTACATAGGCATGTACCAAACTATCTAGCAGTGTCTATTCACTCTCATTCGTGAAAAGAATGATTAAGCTGTAGCAACTTGTCTAGTATCTTTACCATTGACTTCAGACAGAGTACTAGAAGTTTCAGTAAACTAAAAAACAAAAATAAAAGCATTTCAGCATGGACTTACTGAATTTGATATGTGAACTCGCATTTCCTAAAGCATGAAGAACACCAATTGTTCCACAAGCATTACCCACAGTTTGCTTCAAGAAGTACACCTTCTCACTTAGTTTCTGCAAACAGAATGAAGAAATAAAAACCTCAAAGAAGATCTAATAATCCAGTTGCATTAAATGTCTTCCCAAGGTTTCATACTATGATCATAAATCTGATGTTTTAGCTAAAGGATAAAAAATTTTGCAATGCTTGAGCAACAGCTAAATGCATTAGTCTCAGTAAAGGAGGACACATTACATAAAATTCCAGAGTGATTGGCCCAACTAAATCATATGATTATCATGCAAGCAAAATAAACTCTGGTTGAGATCTCTATGACGTTTACATGGACATATACATGATTTCCATAATTAGATAACAGCTTTGCAATGGGACATCCTTTCATCAAAAATAGCAATGGAACATTCAGTGTCATTCCTCTAGAATCTTGCACAACAACCCAGCGTATTCAATGTTGGCTTTCACCAACAAACAATGACCAAAAATCTGGCCTACTTCCTTTTATGATTCTTTTCCCACTCCTTTTCCATCTCCTCCATGTGCTCGCTTTCCCTTCCTCTTCTTGTATAATTAGTAAGACAGATGTATGAAACCAATCTTTACTTAAATTGGCAAATCTCTAAAAGTCCATGTTGATCAAGTTCTAATTTTTGAAATCAGTCCTGAATTCAATCAAGAAGAGTCTATAGATTGACGAACTTAGGTGCTTTCAACTTATATTAATTGATTCCATCAGATTTCAACCGATAAATATTGCCACCAACTGATTTCCAATAGATTCTAACAGAGTGCACACCCCTAACACATGATAAAAAAAATAACTAAACTAAGATGGCTCCAGCCAATCACAACTACAATTGGTCTGATTACGAATACACAGATCATATCAGCATCAGATGACTCTAAAAAGTGAACACCAACACGGCAATAGAATATTGATGCCAAGAAGCCTCAACCTCGAGAATTACTTAAATAAACATATAGAGAAAGATGACATTGTATTTATGCTAGATTGTTCCTATGGTTACTTAAATATTGCATCTTAGCTGGACAATATCTACCAACAAGAACTTATAATGATTATGTAATTTAATTTCCTAATGAAGAAATCATTTTTCCTTAAAGGAACAAGAGTTGTAATTAATTGGAAAACAACAACCGCGTCAGTGTCCCGCTGGTCTAGATAACTAAAACTTTGATCTTTTGCTACAATCCAGTTCCAGTTGATTGGGAGCTTGTTAATATATAATGAATGAGAAACTTTGGTCACTCAAAAATGATGCCAAGCAATTTTTTTAAAATATTTTTTCATATGCTTCCTAAAGAACCTAAACAACTACAATGTATATGCTATCCACATTTATATAATGTATGATATCATATTTGAATATTACTAATTTCGCAAAGTGGAGTAATTTCTAATTTCATAAAATTTTCCCTTTTCCTTTCTATGATTTTAACAGTCAAATCTTCTTATTCAGATATAGCAAAAACAATAATTTCAAACTTATACCAAAACACTTTAAAATTCCAAATAAAAGCTTCATTTTATTCGCCATCATTGATAAGGTTCTAAATCAACTGCACTGTATCAGGCTTTGACCAATAATCTATCCATCCAAATGCATTTATTTATGGTAATGATTTCTCTTAAGAATTAAAAATAATTAATGGCACTAACTCCAACCATTAGATAAGCATGCTGGAAGAAGAACTATGCTTATGATAAATCATATTAACTACACAGCTTTATATTAGAAGGATGGACAAGACAGTAACAATTAACCCAATCCCAAACACAATAATATGTTTTTGGGTTTATAATCACAGCTTTCTATTGTGCCTCAGGCAAATATTAATTATCCGAGTCATACTCTTTCTTCCACTAAATCCTAATTGCATGCCACCCAAAACAAAAAAATTTCCTCCCCAACGGAAGCCTTAAATGGTTTGCAATTGGTCCAGCTTGCAACAGAGTAGAAAGAAAGCTTATTGTGTTCGTATCACACCAATTAGAAACTTATGATGGATTTAGCCAGAAGATTTCTCGAGTAATGCAAACTTACATGTGATTAAAAAAATTCTGTATCGCTCATTATTGCTAATGTCTACATGTTCTTCTAGGTCACCACAATTTGCCATGCCACCAGGCAGCAACAGCAACAGAAGACAACTGATTCAAAAGCTCCATTAAAATATACGGGACATCTAAACAACAAGCTAACAACTAAATGTCAACCCACAAAGAGAAGTTGGGAATTCCTGGTCAGACAGTAATATTAGGTAAATTATTATAAGTTCAAATCTTAGAGACTCGTACACATAAATGCACAGATGTCACAGCAGACATGTAACAAACTGCAACTAACCACATCTCATCCCCTCACAAAGATGGATCCTGATACTATACACTGGATAAACTACAAACCTATACTATGCACTACATACCTTCTTTTCATTCCCCGATGCCTTCTCTTGATTGGATATCCTCTCAGCTTCAGCCTGGACCAATCAGGAAATCAAACCTGATATTAGCGACCAAAACTATATTAAAACAAAAAAAGACCCCCAAAAAACAAAAAAAATGGACGTCACCTCCTTGGAGTAAGGGAAAAGAAACAGCACGGCAAGCACAGGCTTCGGGACCATCTCCAAGAGCTCCTCGTCCAAGCCATACACGTCATTGAACTCAGCTACGTCCTCCGGGACCCCGAGACCCCAAATGAACTGAGACGTGAAGCAAAATATTAGATATACTCTTCGGAAACGATTGCCAAGGAAGCAAGCCAGAGCCGTCGTTTTCATTGTGTTTGGCAATAACCAGAACATCTGGCATGCACAGAATCGAACGCAAGAGATAAATCATGAAACCCTAATTCCTTCACTTCCTGCTTTTGGTTCTTAGGAAACAACAAGTTCGATTCTCCGATTATTTTGAGAAGCGGAGAAGATGGAGGTCGGATCTCATTGTATTGTGAGTTCAACATGATCAGCAGATTGTGGACGCCCGAGAGATGAAGAACGGATACAGGCATCAAAATTTTGAAACGACGAGACGAGGAGGAGAAATAGACCTGGTTCATCACTTCGGGGTTTGCTTCGAGAGGAAGCCACCTCTTCTTCTCTGACGCCGACGCCATCCTTCCTTGCACGCCAGAGTGCAGAATACCGCCCCACCATCCCTCGAATCTTCTTTATAAGAGCACAACTCGCAACCATAAGGAGACCGTGTTTGTGAACTCGAGCCCGATAAAAAAGCGGGTTAATCCGCGGGTCCGGTACGGTTCTCGACCCGTATCCAAACCGGCATAATCCACTTATCATGCTTACAGAAATGAACCCAAACCAATTCTATAGCTTTTCTCATTTGATAGGATACCGAATGGGTCGGTCTTACTCATCCAAGCCCGCACCAGATGGATGACCACGATGACACTTCGGAGGAAGCCACGTCAGCCCGAGGGACCAAGTCGGTGATCGATCTGGAGTCCGAGGTGGAGGTGCCTGAATGCGACACTGCCTAGCCCACGCCCATTAATGTGGCATGGCGTGTCATGCCCTCGCCCCATGCCGTTGTAGCCGCACGTCCTCCGTACGTCTCGGTCATATTCCGAGGGACGACAAAGGTAAGACTGGGTGCACGTGCAAGCTCCCCTCCCACATGTATAAAATACTTACTCCGGCAGCAGGTAAAAGGGAGGCTCTCTCTCCCAAGATCTCACTCTCTTTTCTCCAGCACTCCAAACTTTACCCTCCCGAGAGGGCCATTCAGGATTCTTGCTAACTTGGGCATCGGAGGGGCCTCTCTAGGTCACCCCTCCCATCTCCAAAGAGGCCTGTGTGCAGGATCGCTATCCCCGAGACGGCCCGAGGGACAAGTCGACCGAGCTCTGTGTCGAGGACCCCCGAGGGAGCATCAATCCACGCAGGAAGTTCGACCCCCACCGACGTTGGCGGACTTGCGCACTCGAACAAGAACAGGTCGAGCCGACACCTCAGCTCGACTCCTGAAAGTTTTGTAACATTTTTGGCGCTAGAAGGAGGGCCGATATCGCAAGAACGCCCGACGAGTAACCCAAACACGGAACACCCCGGCGGGTCCATCCACGTCTTCCCATCAACCTTACAGCCGATCGGTCAAGCCCCCCACGCGTCGGCAGAAGAAGCAAGCACGATGCTACCCACATCGAATCATTATTGGAGGCTGTTAAACGACCCGAGGCTTGCTCCCCTGAACCCCGGGCTCTCTCCCATCACGCGGGGACTCGGGCCTCCCGTCGTGATGACTGAGGCATTCCTCGGTCTCACCCAACAGGTCCGAACGCTAACTGGGATGATCCAGGCCATTGTCCCCTACATCCCTTAACTGGCCCAGGCACCGACACACCAACATCCCAATGTCCCCCGGTAGATGGTGCAGTAAGAAGCACCCCAATCGAGGCCGTCCCAAGGAGAATACGCTGGCGGAGCACCCGGCCCACTGGTCGAGGCCACGATCGAGAACTCGAACGCCTCGGTGAGTCAACTCCCAAACCACTCCCAAGATGTTATGCGTCTCCCACCAGAGCCGGATGTTGTTTCCTCAGACTCAACCAACTCGGCGAGGGAACAACTTTGCCAAGTTAACCAGAGGATCGACGAGGTCTAAAGAGACTTCGTCAGGTCCAAGGAGGAGGTCGGAGAGACCACCAAAGGCGGATCCCTATTTGCCCCCGAGATTCTGGACAAACCAATCCCCTCCAGTTTCTGACTACCGGCTCTAGAGCCCTACGACAGGAGCACTGACCCGATGGAGCACATTGTAGCGTTCAGAGCTCAAATGGCTCTCTACGACACCTCCGACGCACTGATGTGCCGCACCTTTCCCACGACACTTCGTGGACCGGCTCGGATGTGGTATAGCCGGACAAAGCCGTCTTCCATTTCCTCCTTTGATCAGTTCATCAAAGAGTTCGAACTCAACTTCATAGCAAGCTCCTGCCCGAGGCCGACGGCCACCTCACTGCTCGGCCTCACGCAAGGAAACGACGAGCCACTAGCCCAATTCGTCAGCAGATTCTCAGCGGAGATCTAGAGGATTCCCGACACTCATCCCACTCTGACAATCCAAGTATTCCTCATGGGACTTCGGCCCTCACTGTTCTTCTGGTCATTGATCGAGAGGCCCCCGTCCACAGTGCCAAAAATGTTGCAACGGACGAGCCAGTATGTTGTCATCGAGTCATTAGTGGTCGGGAAGCGGGAAGATCACAAGAAATCCCGAGGTGACAAGCCTCAAGGACAACCTTCCGGGACACCCATAAGAAGAGACAGGTCAGAGCTACCAGCCCCTAGGCCTCTCCTGATCCTGCTCGGACTGAGGTCTTTCTTCAAATCTGAGATAAGAGACTCCTCAGAACCCCAAACCCAATCAGAACAAAGATCGGGGGTCGTGACAAAAGAAGATATTGTCGCTTCCATCGTGACTACGGTCACGACACCGAGGAGTGCAACGACCTCAGAAATCAGATCAAGGATCTAATTCGCCAGGGGCATCTCCATCGCTTCGTCCGAGATCGACGGGCCTCCGAGGAACGGCCCCATCGGGACAGGAACCCCTCTCCTCGACCGGACCAACCAATTGAAAATCAAATAGATGTCATCGTCGGCGGACCGGTGTCTAGGGGAGATAGTTCCTCGGCCAGGAAAGCCTACGCCCAGTCCGCAATCGAAAAGAGGCCGAGAAGGAGCCAGGACCCGGGGATCACCTTCAGAGAAGGGGACGACGTTTACCCAGACCACGACGACACGTAAGTAATCTCAGCCCAGATCGCCAACGCCCGAGTAAAAAGAGTCATGGTGGACACGAAACGTTCTACCGATATTTTATATTTTGGTGCTTTTCTGAAGCTCGATTTAACTGACAAAGATTTGCTTCCTGTGGTAACAACACTGACAGGATTCACGGGGATTCGATTTCTCCCGCTGGAACAACCGCCCTCCCAGTCACCGTCGGGGAAGAGCCAAGATCAAAAACACTGTTGGTATCGTTCATCATAGTGGCGCTCCCCTCGACGTACAATGCCATCATTGGCAGGCCCACGCTCAACAAACTCAGGGCGGTGGTCTTGACATACCACCGAGTCATGAAATTCCCGACCAGGGCTGGAGTAGGAGAAGTCTGAAGCAACCCTCGGGAATCCAGACAGTGTTATCTGATGGCAACCATGCTTCCAAAAAAACTTAAAGTTTCACCTCCTATCCACGGCGTCCAAGACTAAAGCAAGGCATCCTCGAAGCCCGAACCGACAGAGAAGGTGGTCCAAATTCCCTTAGATCCAAGGATCCCGAACAAAACCATCCAGATTGGCTCAATGCTCTCGGAGGAACAACGCATTCAACTGATTGAATTCCTCGAGAAAAACGTGGACGTCTTCGCATGGTCTCCAAAGCACATGCCCGAGATCGACCCTAGAGTGGCTCAGCACCATCTCAACATAGAGCTTACCGCCCGACCCGTAAAGCAGCGGCCGAGGAAGTTTGCCCCCGACCGACAAAAGGCCATCGAAAAGGAGGTCGCCCGGTTACTAGATGCGGGACTCATCTCCGAAGTAAAGTATTCGACTTGGCTGTCAAATGTTATTTTGGTCAAGAAAAGTAAAGGAACCTGGAGGATGTGCATTAACTACACCTGCCTTAATCGGACTTGCCCGAAAGATTGTTATCCCCTCCCGCAGATCGACCTTTTGGTCGACTCTACCTTGGGATACGACTGATTTCATTCATGGACGCCTTCTCGGGATACAATCAGATTCGGATGGCCCCGGACGATCAGAAAAGCACGACCTTCATTACCCACCACGACACCTATTGTTACAAAGCCATGTCTTTCGGATTAAAAACGTCGATGCAACCTACCAAAGAATGGTCAATCGGATGTTCGAAGAACAAATTGGGTGGAACATGGAGGTGTATGTCGACGACATGATAGTCAAAAGCTGGGAAGCAGCCATGCACCTGGACGACCTAGCCGAGACGTTCCAGACGTTAAGGCGATACAAAATGAGACTGAACCCGACCAAGTGTGTATTCGGAGTCGGATCCGGGAAGTTCCTCGGGTTCATCATCCACCGAAGGGGGATCGATATGAACCCAGAGAAGGTAGATGTCATCCTCCAAATGCATTCTCCCCGAACGATAAAAGACTCCAACGGCTCACCGGGAGACTGGCAGCACTGAGTCGGTTCATCTCCCGAGTCGAAGATAAGAGTTTCCCCTTCTTCCAAGCCTTGAGACGAGCAAAAGACTTCGAGTGGAACTCCCAATGCGAAGAAGCTTTCCAACAACTAAATATGCATATAGGCCGCCTCCCGTGCCTCACCTCAACCGATCCTAGAGAGCCCCTCGGGATCTACTTAGCGACCTCAGAGGTGGCGATCAGCTCAGTCCTAGTCCGGTTCAGAAAAGACGGACAGGAACCGGTATATTACTGTAGCCACATCTTGAGCGATCTCGAGGAGCGGTATCCACAAATTGACAAGCTCGCCCTCGCATTAATCTTAGCTTCAAGGAAGTTAAGACCTTACTTTCAAGCTCACCCCATTAAGGTAATTACCGATCGACCTTTGCGTCAGATACTCTCAAAGTTTGATGTTGCAGGTCGGATGCTCAAGTGGTCAGTTGAGCTTGGGAAATTCGACCTCGAGTATGTTTCGAGGACCACGATAAAAGCTCAGGTCCTAGCCGACTTCATATCAGAATCAACAAGTCGGGAGGAACTACCGCCGACCGCGAAGTGGACGCTGCACGTGGACGGTTCATCCAACGCGGAGCGTGGAGGGGCCGAGCTCGTCCTCCAGGGCCTGAACGGTCAAATCTTCGAGCATGCGCTCCGACTCAAGTTCAAGGCCACAAATAATGAAGCTGAGTACGAGGCATTGCTGTTCGACTTGAATCTCGTCGCCGAGCTCTGCGTCGAGGACATTGAAGTCTTCATCGACTCTCAACTCGTCGCCGGGCAGGTCAGCAGAGAATTCGAAGCCCGAGACCAGTAGATGATCCACTACCTAACGGAGGTACAACGTGCCATCCAACGGTTTAACCGCTTTGTCATAACAAAAATACCTCGGACGGACAATATACAGGCCGTCACCCTGGCCAGACTAGCCTCAACTCGCGGTTCGACATCGTGCCCGACATGGGTGGCCAGGATCGCGAAGCTTTCGACGACCGTCGAGTTGGCCGCAACCGAAGTTGACCACGATTGGGTCGAAGAGATCCTTAAATTCAAGGGTGATGACACGCTTCCCCAAGATCACAGCGCCACTCGACGCATAAAGAGAGCGAGCTCATGGTATTGCGTCCTCAACGGACATCTCTATCGACGAGGGTTCACACAACCGCTTCTCTGGTGCCTACGATCGACCGAGGCGCAAACTACGCTGGCCAAGATCCACGAGGGAGTATGTGGAGAGCATGTCGGAGCCCTAACCTTGGCCCACAAAATACTCAGGCAAGGGTATTACTGGTCGACTATGCGGCAAGATGCACAGGTTTATGTGCAGAAATGTGAAAGATGCCAAAGGCATGTCAGGATCCAACACCAACCGGCGGTCCCAATGTCCACCCTGGATTGCGCCTGGCCGTTCGCCCAATGGGGAATGAATTTGCTCGGCCCCTTTCCCCCAGCCTCGGGGCAACAAAGATTCCTCATAGTCGGAGTCGACTACTTTTCTAAATGGGTGGAGGTCGAACCACTGGCATCCATCACCGAGAAGCAAGTTGAAGGGTTCGTTTGGAAGAACATCATTACTCGGTTCTGCATCCCGAGGGTGATCGTCACCGACAATGGGACATAGTTTAACAACCCGAAATTCAGGGTGTTTTGTGAGAGCTATCGGATCCAGCTAAAGTTCAGCTCCATCGCTCATCCGCAAATGAACGGACTGGCCGAAGTCATCAACCGGGTCATCCTGGACAGGCTAAAGAAAAGAGTACAAGGTGCACAAGGGACTTGGGTGGATGAGCTCTCGAGTATCCTATGGGCATCCCGGACAACCCCCAGATGCACCACTAGCGAGTCGTCGTTCAGCTTAACCTTTGGGACCGAGATGGTTCTCCCGCCCGAAGTGGTCTACCCAACCTTTCGGGTAGAATTCTACGAACACGCCACGTCAACCGACTAAGAAAGAATCTCGATCTTCTCGAAGAACGGAGAGCCGCGGCGCATCTGCGAGCTCTCGAGTATAAGAAGGCGGTAGCAAGACTTTACAATCGTCGGGTACACCCTCGAGAGATCAAGGTGGAAGACTTGGTACTGCGTAAGGCCGAGGTCAGCGACCCTACCCGTTCCTGAGGCAAGCTCGCGGTGAACTGGGAGGGACCATACCGAGTAGAAACTTCACCACGGGAAGACACCTTCACCCTGACTACTATGGAAGGGAAAAGATTGCCGAGGACTTGACACATTTCAAATTTGTGAAAGTTCTATGTTTAAGTTATTGTTCGGGGTTTTCAATAAAAGCGCGCTTTGTATTGATCTAAGGAAGGTACAGCTACTGTTCGGGGTCCGACATACAAAAGAGGAAGAAAGAGGACCTCCCGATAGACCAAGACTCCCAACAGACCAAAAGAAATCAAAACAACGACTCATTCTTCGGGCAGCGGTAGGGAGTTGTCGAAGGGTTGTTCGTCGGCTATCGTGACGTCGGCATTCTCGGGAAGGGTGACGAAGGGGTCCAACTCGATCTCTACCCCTGGATGTCGAGCCTAGAGTCGGGTCAGAGCCAGTTGATACCCGTACTCCAATGATACCCTCCCCATCCGAACGAGGCCCATCTCGAATTCGGGTGACTCCTTGTACTCATCGATCGCCCTCTTCAGTAGGTCCTCCCGAAGAGCCTCCTTGGATCGAGTCAAATTCAGTAGCTCGGTCTCCATCTCGCGTACTCGAGCCCTCGCACTCCGGAGTTGGCCCTTTGAGTCGCCCAACCGTTCTCGAAGATCGATGAGCTGCCTTTCCAGGCTGGCCGATTCCGACCGAGACTTTTCCAGCTCCGCCTCTGATGACCCCCGACGACTATTTGCTTCATCGAGCTCGATCCGAAGGTGCTCGACTATCGACTAAGCTTCGGCGGCTCGGACCTCGGTCGCAGCCACCGCATTTGGGTTTCCCCCCTCCTTCAAATCTTGGAGTTCCTGGTGCAGGAGGGACATCTTCCTGTCCAGGGAAGTGATCACACGACCCACGTCATGCACTCGATCGAACAAGGCTGCCTGATAGTGTTGGTTCTGGAAACCGAGTGGTCGGCCAGTAAAAAAAAAAGAAAAAAAAAGAAAAAGAGAGAGTGCAAGAAAAGCCCGATAAGGAACTTACCAACACTATGGCCTTGGCCGCCCCGTCCATCAGTACCTCGGATGGAAGGGTGTACAGGTCCGACGTAAGCCGCGGGAGCAACACACCTCGGATATATGTTGTCGAGGCCTCCCCGCTCTGCCAGATCGGCGTTTCATGCGTCAACGATCAGAGGTCGGGGTCGAGGGGAGCATCAGAAGCTTGTTCCGGAAGGTTGCACATCCGGATGGCATGATAGTCGCGACCATCAACCCCGGCTTGGGCACTGCACAGCTCCCTCACCGACTTGGGCCTTTGTCTTGGGGCTGGAGGTTCGACCGAGGTGTCGGCGAGCCCTTTTCCCTTTAAGGCTCTGTCGACCTTGTGAGGGGATCTGCGTCGGTCTTTCTTCTTTTGATCGGCAGAATCGCCCCCACGATGCTTCCTAGAGGCTTCTGGCGCCCCCATGGCCTCCTCGACAGGGATCTCCTGCACGTCAGAAGTTGAACCAGACTCGCTGGGCAGGATCGATGGAGGCGGTGGTGCTGGAGCCGGAGCCGAGGGCGCAGTCCCAGGACGTCTCTCCTCCCCCCCCCCCTCCCCCCCCCCCCCCCAGGCCCAGGGATTTCCACGCATCAGGCTCATGCTCACCATCTCTGCAGAACCAACCATAAGTCGGGAAATCAGATAGCGAAGTTTAGAAAAAGATAAGGCATACCGCGAGAAGCTGGATTGAGGCCCACCTCAACCAGCCACTCCTCGGTCAAGTTTCTAACGGTCCGAGACGCGGACAGGATGCCCTTCAGTCGCTCGACCACATTTGCCTCCTCATCAGAAAGGTTCGGGAGAACGTTGCTAATAGGATGGGCTGACCACTCGATACCAAAATCCCATCCCTGACGCCTACTTACAAATAAAAACCGTGACTTCCAACCTTTGTTGTTGGAAGAGGCACCCCCAACCCTGAACCCCGACCGAGTAGTCAAATAGTAACCCCCTGACCCCTACATAAACGAAAGCAGGATAGGAACAAGTCCCAATTCAGGATGATTCCCGAACCTTTACACTCCCCGAGGAAGGTTATGATATAGCAGCAAGAGTTTGGCGCGATCTGACCGGGCAACACCCGTCACCAACTAAGACACTCCCCGATGACGGGATGAAGTGGAAACCTTAGCCCTGCCTCTAAGGCGTCAATGGAAATACCGAACCCCCCAGGACAAGGGTGGTACGGTCGCTGCCCCGACCTAGGTGCATCGAGAACATACTCGTTTGGAATGCTAAAACGCTTTCGAACCGACCCTAAAGACTCTAGACAAATGGTTGAGTCGAAGTCATGAAGCGACTTCATAACCTCCAAGGCTTGAAGAACCTTAGATTCAGCCCCAGTCATCCAGCCCGAGGACGAGCTCTCGGGAACCAATTGATTCCCCGAGGAATCATTGGACCTATGTCTTTCCTCTCGAGGAGGAGGAACAGGAGAGGAAAGAGAAGAAGAGAAACTGGAAACTGAGAAGGAAGGAGTGGACGCCATTCTAACCTGATCGGTAAGGAGGCAGAAAGGGACGGAGCGACCGAGAGGTGTGAGGTCCAAAGGCTCAGGAATGAGGAGAATGAGAAGTGATCCTTCGCCACTATCGACGCGAGGTTTATATGGACAACGTCATTTCGACTTCCCGAGGAGGCGGTGAAACCGCCTAGGGAATATGTGAGCCGCCCCTTCAACAGTAAACACCGCCAAGTCAGCTCGTCCCTCCTCCTCGCGTTACCCCTCGTTATCTCACATCGCGTCTGCGGGCTACGCTCGCCATAATTGAATGGTGTCTAGATGCCAGTTCGCTAGTCCTTTGCCCGAGTTGCGTATCTCGGCCAGTCCACCAATTTTTTGCCCGAGTCGCATATCTCGGCTAATTCGCTAGTCCTTTGCCCGAGTCGCGTGCCTCGGTCAGTACGCCAGTCCAGTCCTTTGTCCGAGTCGCATGTCTCGGCCAATCCACCAGTCCTTTGCTCGAGTCGCGTGCCTCGGCCAGTACGCCAGTCCTTTGCCCGAGTTACATATCTCGGCCAGTACGCTAGTCTTTTGCCCGAGTCGCATATCTCGGCCAATCCACCAGTCATTTGCCCGAGTCGCGTGCCTCGGCCAGTACGCTAGTCCTTTGCCTGAGTCGCATATCTCGGCCAGTACGCCAGTCCTTTGCCCGAGTCACATATCTCGGCCAGTCCACCAGTCCTTTACTCATGAATCTCGACCGATCCTTCGCCCGAATGGTGTACCTCATCCACCTCAGTCTTCCCAATGGACCAGAGGCGACCAGAGCTCGGGGTCATCCCCTTGATTCACGAAGTGCCTCGACGAGACCCCCCAAGAGGGGGGGGGGGGGGGGGGGGGGGGGGGGAGAATGATAGGGTATCCAATGGGCCGGTCCGACTCATCCAAGCCCGCGCCAAATGGACGGCCACGGCGACACTTCTGAGGAAGCCACGTCAGCCCGAGGGACCAAGTCGACGGTCGATCTGGAGTCTGAGGTGGAGGTGCCTGAACACGACACTGCATAGCCCACGCCCATTAATGTGGCATGACGTGCCATGCCTCCCCATGTCACTGCAGCCGCACATCCTCCGTATGTCTCGGCCATATTCTGAGGGACGACAAAGGTAAGGTTGGGTGTACGGGCAAACTCCCCTCCTATAGGTATAAAACACTTACTCCGGCAGCAAGTAAAGGGGAGGCTCTCTCTCACATGATCTCACTCTCTTTTCTCTAGCACTCCAAACTTTACCCTCCCGAGAGAGCCATTCAGGATTCTTGCTAACTTGGGCGTCGGAGGGGCCTCTCTGGGTCACCTCTCTCATCTCCAAAGAAGCCTGTGTGCAGGATCGCTATCCCCGAGATGACCCGAGGGATAAGCCGATCGAGCTCTGCGTCGAGGACCCCCGAGGGAGCATCAATCCACGCAGGAAGTTTCGACCCCCACCGACGTTGATGGACTTGCCCACTCAGACGAGAGCAGGTCGAGCCGACACCTGAGCTCAACTCATGAATGTTTTGTAACATCATTGATTCGGTTGGATTATTAATGTTGGTTATGAGTTTAGCATTATATATGCATGGAGTCTTTTTTGGCCACATCGATTCTTTAGCATCTCGATTGCAAGCTCACGTAGACGACTTAATTATACCGTTGGAGAGTAATACGTAGTCCTTTGGACCGATCTCATGTTGATGACCTAAATACACGACCCGAGATTAATACATAACCCTTCGGATTAATACGCAGAACCGAACCGGCAAGCGATCCGACCAATACTATAGTTATATGTTTTTAAAATATATTAAATAATTTAAAATTACATAGCAAATTTCTAAAATATTATAATTAATTTAATTTTTTTGAATATAATGTAAAAAATGAATTACGATATCAACCGACACTATAACATAAATATTTATGATAATTATACTAAATTAGATATATTTTTATTTGTTATAAGTCCATCCTAAATCCTAATTTCACGATTGAAGTAAATATCATATTAAATAAATAATAAAAAAGTATAAGCTCAAGGTATTTGAGTAATTTCTTACTATATTAAAAATAACTTGATAGGCTCATGCAGCTTATCCAAGAATCAGTCAAATCGATCGATTCATTTTAATTTGTCAATTGTTAGAGTCAAATCTGGTGCTTGCCCAGTGGATTCAGCCTGCCTCCGTATCCGCTGAGTGAGCATTGCTGGTTCAGGCCCTTGTGCGCTAGTTCACCCGCGGTCGTCTTGGGACGAAGTCGGTGCTCGACTTGATGGATGGATCCCTCGTACCCCGTCACGGGGTTGGCTACTGGAGTGGTGGAGCTCGGGTCAGGAGGAGGCACCTCAGGTCAGGTCGGGCGCCAGCTCCTGCAAGGAGGTCGGGTCGGGTAAGTTCCCGAGTGACCCCTCTGACGATCAAGTTAGTTTTGTGGTTGATCTCTCCTCCCCCTGCCCCGTAGAGGTACAGAAGCTTATATAGTGAGTGCTGTAGGTCATCCATACCTGGCAACCTTACTATCCTTATGGCTTACCATGCCGTGGAACCCTTCCACCAAGCCCACCGTCCTTGCGGTGAGGCATGCGTCCGCAGGTAAGGGGTGTCGATCTTACCTGTGTCAGGTCGATCGTACGACCGCTGGCGCCCCCCATACTTGCATCCGACCATCTTCCCGCGTCGGGTCGACCACGTCGACGGGCCAATTGTCCGAGGGCGCGAGGACGTGACGACCAAATCAACATTTGTTATATCATCAATACATCTAATCTAATAGTTAAATCTAGCAACTAGTTGTCTTGATGGTTTCTTTAATTTTAGCATTCGATTCTAATAACTATTGCTGTTTTAATTTTGGTATCAGATTTATTAAATTTTATAAATATTTTTAAATATTTGGTATGTTATTTATTTATTAATTGTTTTAAGTTTTTTTCTCCCAATAAAATTAATATTGAAAATGCTGATGTAAATTATTACCTTGTTAGATTCAATTGCAGTTTGGATCATATTGACGGGGTTCGATCGGGTATAACTTTTGATCCGAACTTTTGCTCTGATCATCTCGCGAGGTTAATTGTCAATTCAACGGTCCTCCACACCATTGAACAGCTGTTATGACCAACAACCGGAGTTATAGTATCTTTATTCATCAAGTGAAGAAGGTATCCGACAATATGACTCAATTTGTACAATCGCACACTACAAGTTCGAATCAATTCATATTTATTTGGAGATAGAATATATTCAATTGCATTACGTTTCTCTTGGTATTCAATTAATTATCATATAAAATTCCATACCCATTCTAAATCTAATTCGTAGCGACCTTTTTGCCACCTGCATATGCAGGTCCTGACATTTGTCCTTACGCCAAATCTCGCAACATTTTCGTTAGCCATTTGCATATATATATATATATATATATATATATATTATACATGTAAATTACAGTGCACATTTATTCCTTCATTTGGGCAACGGCCTTCTACTATCGGATCCGAATCGGATCTAATTTCACCGAATCTGAAACCGGAAGGGTGAAGAAGGAGATGGAAAACGCTGCGTTCGTATTGTTTGATCCCTTTTCGGGTCCCCTCCAAAACGGGCACCGCTTCATTTCGTGCACTCATCGTCCCTCTGCGGGCGTCGCCCCCTCGCTTTCCCCTCCGCTTTCCTCCATGTCTCTTTATATAACGGACACGGGGAGTGGAGACGACACTGGCGACACATTAATTTAGAGAGTTCGAGTAACAGCCAAAGGTCCACTCCACACCTGTCCCTCCTGTTCGATCGGAACCCTAGGATCCCGATCCATGGGCACCGATCCGCCGGAGAATCCGGAGGCGCAACGCCCCTCGCCGCCGAGGGCCGCTAAGCCTGACGGGGACGCCGCTTCCGAGACGTCGTCGGCGCAGTCCAGCGAGCCCTCCGACCGGAGGGACGCCGAATCTCTGGTAGGACGCTCCGTTCTTCGTCTCACTTACGACATTTTTTGGGTTCGAGTTTGAATTGGGCTCAGAACTGCCGTTTGTTGGTGTTGATTGTATTGATTGACCCAGGTCCTGTCGACGAGGAGTGAGGAGTACAGGTTTCTGTTTCGTCTTTCGCCCGATCAGGTAAGAGGGATTCGAGTTTAATCTGGCTGAGACTTGTTACCATTGTGCTGTTCATGATAATTTCGTGTAGCCTATAGGTTTTGTGGTAATCTTATGAGTTCTTACACTCAGATTTGTGTGGAAACTCGGTTAGGATTACGTGTTTCTTTTTCATTGTTAACAATGATGGAGTAGATGATGAGCGGACATTCTCTACAGAGATTTCTGGGCTCATTATCTCCAGGCAAATCTAGATTCAATATCAGAGTTCAGTTCGCGAATTTATTTATCCTATTTTCAATTCCACACTTTCGATTTTGTTTTATAGATTTATGTTAAGAGAACTTTCATTTCAGATGCTTCGTTATTGTATATGCTCATGGTATGGACTGTAGTTTCTTTCATGTATTCTCTTCTTCATGAATTGCCTAGCTGGACATTCTGATTCATTGTTATATAGGGTACAATTTTGATTCCGTCATGGCACTTATCGTAGGTGCTTTACATTACATTCTTGTCTCTGTGACAAACTGCATCATCCATTTATGATATGCAGTTTTGTTCTCTTTCTGGTTCTTGTCTAGTGAATGTTCTAATTATGAACATTATATGTGTAGGTTCTTCTTCAAGATTTTAATTGCGCCCTCCATGAAAATATTCTTCTTCAGGTACTATTGCTTTTCATGTATTTATCTATCATGCTTGGATTTCCTGGCTACTGAATTACTTGATCCTTTTTATTTTGATGCCTTGATTTGCCAATCCCAAATAGTTGGGACATTATGTCTTCTTGTTATTGCTGTATTTTGATTCTTTTTTTACTTAGGTTAGGATTGACAAGTGCACATGTCACCATTTTGCTCATGATGGTAACAAATGATTTAGATTTATAGTAACGTGCTTTTTTTTTTTGGTTTTTCTCACAGGGGCATATGTATTTGTTTACCCACCACATCTGCTTTTATTCCAACATATTTGGATTTGAGACAAAGGTAAAAGTAGAATATGTTCAACTATTTAAATGCTTTGAACTATCTTGTTCTGGCATGCCACCACATATAGTAAAGAATCCTGTTGACATTCATTTGAAGTTATGTAATGTTGTTTGGAACTTGACCAAAATTTATTTAAGTTGAGTTTTTTTTTTCTTTTTTTGAGAGCCATGAGCATGTTTTGCATTTCTTATGTATGTTTGAGCTTCTGCTGTCATTTCTCAGATAACACTAATTACCAGTTGCTACATAGAGTGATAAGTATATGCAAGCCTTTTGCTGTCTTATTCACTTTTTTGTTATCGTTAATGCCTATGCCTTTCGGCCTTCAGTAGAGATACCTTGTTTATTCTTACAGACACTTATCATTTAATTTCTAATGTTTTCCATTTGAATTGTATAATCAGTTTCTCCTGGTATAGACTTCTCATCTATGTACCATGTGCTTATTGAACTTTTTTAACCACAGTTTTCTAGCGTCATTATTGTTCAAGTCTTGAATTTTAAATGCACTGGATTGTTTCTGGGGATGACAAGGAATTGGATAGTATTTGAGTGAATCCGATTAGAGCTGGATTTGGATTCAGTACAATCTATGGCTATATTCAAGTATTAATAGAACATGTAGACTTGGTTGCGACAACATTTTCTGAAAATTGTTTACATTGTAAAAAGTTAATTGGTATTATATGTTGGCTTGCAGCCATACCTACCCGTTAAAAACTATCCTGTAAAAAATTACTTTTCAATGGTTGAGAATTGAGATAGCCTCATTATCCGTACTCATTTTGGTTATTTCTGATGTATGTTTCTAGAGACATACATATTATTTCTTTCATCCTTTTGACTGTGGTAGAAATTAGCAGTTGGCTGGCATGACTGGGGTAGAAGTTAGCACGTGGCTGACAGTCCTCCATTCTGCTCTTGATAATTGATCTAATAGTTGCAAGCTTTTTGTTTATTGTTGACTGGACAATTTGATGTATTAATATGGTTTTGTTGTACAGAAAATAATTCCTTTCCATGAGGTAACTTGTGTTCGTAAAGCAAAGACAGTTGCAATCTTTCATAATGCCATTGAGATTCTTGCTGGAGTGAAAAGGGTAACAAAGCTTTGGGTCAATCGATATCCATTTTTTCTATTTGTACATATTCTGACGTAGTTTTTCCTTTAAGGTCATTTGTGCTATTAATTTGTTGGTTAATCAGAGGATAAGAAACAGTGGACATTTCATTGTTGGCTATAAATTTCTTGTATATTTAATTTATATTGGCACTTTGGCAGTATTTCTTTGGATCTTTCTTGACTCGGGATGAAGCATACCGACTTATTATTGATGTCTGGGTGCAACATGGTGGTGACTTAAGAGGCCAAGTGAGCAGTTCATTTTTCCCAATACGTTGATTATGTTTAGATGTTTATTGAGGTTTTGATTAATATTTTGAAGCAACATACATGAACGCTCTCCACCATGACAGGTTTTCTTTTTTTCTTAAACAATGTACTAATGCCAATGTTTTTAAAACTTGGTATCACCGACCATGCTGCATCGATTCAGTACTTTTATGCCTTAACACATCAATGAAAAACGATCAAATATTGTTTAATTTGTCACTTTTGACTGATATGTTTGATACAGCAATATACCAGTACATGGTCGATGCATAACGATTTTTTTTTCAAACCATGCTCGTCTAGTGCAAGCAATTGTTGAGGGTTTTAGTACAATTACATGCTGTGTATGTACCTGTAAATGAGCAGACTGTATATGTTGCATGCTTGGAAATCCTGGCTCATTGTCTCAGTATCAGACTGAATGGCTAGCATAAAATCTGAGATAGAGACCAGCTATCCCATTAGGTAATCCTCTTTTGTTTTTTTGGTGACAGACATGGTTTCCCATTAACAGTTCTCCAACTAGTGGGTCCTAGTGGATGGCTTTAGGAAATTGATTAAAATTTACTTTCTAGTCAATATTTTGATTGAGGAAATATTCATGGATTGAAGTGATAATATGGATTGGATGATAACTACTTGTTACAGTGAGGTTCAGCCTTGACCTAAACCCTGAACATTACCTTAACCTAGCCCCAATATCACCAAACAGGGTTTGTTTTTGCTACTGTAGGGTCAATTCATGCTAATTGAATGGGTCCTGTTTAAGTGACATGAAGCCCTTGGCAACATCTGTCGGTTCTGATCTGGACTATGAGAGCATAAAAATAATGTAAATGGTTTATATGAGGATCATTGTCATTGTCAACACTCTGAAAGTCAATAGGAGAAGAGGACAACAATTAATTTATTTTTTTTACATTTTCTAGTGATTTTCAGATTTTTGTGATTATTTAAGTTGCTATTCTAGGCACTAGCAGTGTTCCTTACCTAGTCTAGTTAGTCTTCAAAAATCTTATCACAGTCGTTGTTATGCAAGTTATTTAGCTATTAAGAATTTGTAGTGTTAGTTGAGGTCTTTGTTATTGAGCTTTTTATAGAATGACGAGCTTTTAAAAATAGGGAACAATCTACCCATGGCTTAGACAAACTTCTACTTCACTGAGGTTTTATGGAATAACAAACTATTAAAAATAGGATACTTTTCACACAAAACTTATAGTAACTTCTGCTTCTTTAATAAGCCATGTCTTATAGAGATGAATGTTATTGTAATTTGTCATTTTCTAATCTAGCTGTTAAGTTCGTTTTGACAGAAAGAATCACATACCTACCACTTTTAATGTTATTTTTCATTATCGCCGTGTTGGAAAAGATATAGCTGTGCCATGTTATATGAGAGATCTGGTTCAAGGCACTTTCACATTATACAAGTGCTTGGATTTATTTGATATATTCAAGGAATTCCATGATTTCCCATCTTGTAGGAGTTGAACAACTAAATTTTAGGTTTAAGAATTTAATACAGTTGTACTTATGGATCAAGCTAAACAAGCAATTAAGAAGATGGATGATTTCCTCCTATTGAGAATGAGGTCAAGTTGTAGTTGCAGAAATCGATTATTTGATTCTTTTAACTCTATTATTAGAAGCTTTTACATATGCATTCCATTATAGAAATCCTTTGTTTCAATTATTCAACTTATGAATCAATTATGCATTATTTCCCTGTTTCACTTTAGGATACAAAATTGGAGGCCAGCAGTCAAGACGATGCCATTATTATATTTGACAAAGTGAAGGGAGGTAAAGCATTGCTAGATGATTCATCGTCTTCGAACAGGTTATGCTTGTGAAAGTTAGCTGTGGCCTGCGGGATTCTCTATTATCACCATATAATGATTTAATACTTTTCTTTGGACCAGAAGTAAGGACGCCAAATTGTCAGAAGAATTTAAATCTATCCCTAATGGTAAAGTTGACAGTGACATTTCCATTAGGCTTTTGGAAATTCAGGAGAATGAAGGTCAAGAAAATGTTAAGTCATTATCTCAAAATCCTTTTTCATGGACCATTGAGGACATTGATGCTCCTACAGGTTCGTAGTTGCTGGCGTCTGTCCGAGTATGTCATGTCACAATTTATTCATGATATATGAACACTTTTAAGAACTTTTTCATGTAATAATTGTCTTTTTTGGGAGAAAGAAGTTTCTGTTTTTGAGTTCCTGTGTTATCAGAAAATAGTTACTTTCTTCTCCATTTAGTTCTCTTTTGCATCAACTGATGTAATTTGCTTGGTTTACATTGTAGTACCTGAACATTTTGCAATTGTTGCTGAGTCAAAGTTTCCGGTAATGAAGAAATTATATCTGTTGACACACTATTTCCGTCATGCTCCATAGACTTCCTAATAACATACAAATTTTATGGATATTAGCTCGTTGTGGAGGATTTCTTCAGTCTATTTGTCTCGGATCATGCTGCTGACTTTTTGAAAGATTTCCATACAAGAGGTGGCGATAAGGGTAAAAAGCTCAGTTTAAGGCAGATGTTTTATTTTGGTACTTTTTTTATATTTGACAGTGGTAGATGGTCCTGAAGTTATTTTGTATGTTCATGCATCAGATTTTCAGTGCACTTCTTGGCATAGGCACGAACAATTTGGGTATACCCGCAATGTTTCATTTCTGCATCCTGTCAAAGTATATCTTGGTATGGTGAAATTTTCGTCGTTTACGTTGGCACTATTTTAGATTAATACTAGTGGAGTTGTACTGTGCACTTTCACTGCTTCTGCTTTCAAAAAATACCTGTCTTGATTCTTTTAGTCGTTTTTAAGGTGCTAAATTTGGGAACTGTCAGGAGGTCCAGAAATTTCGCGTGTATAGAAACAGGTGATACTTTTATATTCTTTTGTATATATTTTCAATTATTATAATTGATGTTATCATCATTATTCAAGCATTTCCTGTTGTTGTTTGACGGTTTGACCTGCTATAGACCACAGTTTAAGAGCAGAAGGCTTTGTTGAAGATCAACAATGTTTAATGACTTTTAGAGTTTCTATCAGCACATCCTAGAAAAAAGGGCAACCCTGGACACAGGGTTCTTCCCAATGTGACATCTACGGAGGGTCAATGAATTATCTACTTAGCTAGAATTGCTTGAGCTGTGAGACACTCATACCAATATTCGTACGCGGAGCGTCAGCCTAAGTGTAACATCGTATAGGTCCCAAAGCACCGGCAAAAAATAAATGATCATTAGTTTCAAAGACGAGTGACAAATAAGTCTCGATGTCTCACTCAAACATAGCATTCAAGCAATTCAGTAAATAGTTGGAATACATGGAGAAAACAAGGAGTTTGGAAGGAAAAAAGACAACCGCAAGTCCAGAAATGGTAGCTCAACCGAGTGTTGGAGTGTTAGGCAAGCCTACACACACTTTGCGTACAAGCTTGTGAATCTAAATAGGGTCCAATACTGCCCTATTGCCCCATCTAGCACTGTGCCACTTGGAGGTTCCAAGGTGTTGAGATGGGTTATGTTTCACACTGTAGGCTTGAGAAATCAGGCTGCAACACGTGAAAACGGGTAGGTTTGGCTCTGTTTTGCTCTGTTTAACGAGCAATTACGGTGCAACCTTGCGAACTACCTAAGCTTGCAAAAACTAAGGAAAAATGCACACAAGCAACAAACATAAGCGACGAACGGTTTATTGACTAAGGTATTGCGGGTGCGTAATAGTCGTCTGTGACAGTTTGTTGTATTACCCTTACAACTAAATAGGCTATTTCCGTGAGTCAATTCTAGTCTCCTAGATTGCAAGTGATGTTGCCTTGACACCATCACACTATGGCTCACCCTATTCCATTAGCACACTATTATTGTTACAAAATTCCTAAACTATGGAATAAACTTGTCCGATGTACGCAAGGCTAGTTACAAGTAGAAAATTTTATCTTTTCTACTTCCTTTTCAAAATAATGGCAAGACAACATCTACTTAGGTTAGGATGTTTTGTTCATCTCATAGATGCACATGAGTATACGAGGGATTGGATAGGTTTGGGAGATGTGAATGTCGTCAGTCTTACCTCTAAATATAGAGATAGGGATTGTTTCCATAACTCGAACCCTGGTTTTCTAAATCGCAAGGGAATAACCTTGCTAGGCTTGCCCTCATAGAGGCACATAAGTAAAAGGAAAATTTTGATGCCACTCTTTTGTTCTTTTAGAATTTTGAATGTTTTTTGTTATACCCTCATTGTTTTGTTTTTCATTATCCAGAGGGACTTGTGAATAGGTACTCCTGTTAAGTTATTATGATACTATGAGATAGGAAGTTTTGAAATTATTGTGCTTTCTTTCTTGCAATTCCTTTTTCTTCTCGAGTGCAACCTTTGACTTGGGTTTCTCTAGTTGCATAGGGACAATTAGGGATGATGATTAGTCAAGTGTTTTTGGTTATCCTGGTCTGTGCAATGAGTCAAAATTTTCTGGTTGGACACTACCGAACCCTGTTAAACCAGGTTAGGTTATCCTTTAATAGAGTTTGTCACAGGTTCACTTAGGAAAATGAAACTCTTATTGGATTCAAATACCTGGATAATTATCATTTGGGTGCCCCATCTACTGTTATTTTTGCTGTGAGATAGGATGACAACGAGTCAGGTTATTTCAGATACCTGAGTCTACCGGACACTTAAACCGGGTTCATTAACCTTTTAATAGGATTTGGAATGGGAATGGTAGGCAACTAGGTAACTGATTTGGGTTTGATTTGTGTTCAGATTTCTAAATACCTAGTCAGATTTGGGTTTGGATGAAATCTGTGGCACGCACCCGACCTGCTGCCACATCCACAAATAATATACCATGTCTTTTGGTGAAATTTTAATTGGAGGTATTCATCTGATTATAAATTGGGTGGGACCTTTTCTCCAACCTTTTTGGTCCAAAATTTCAGAAACTTCATTTTCGAGATGTGTTTAACTGGTTCAGGGTTCATAGGCACCAAATACATTTGGTATAACGATAGACATTGGTAGTTCCAGGATTCTCATCCACTTAATTGTGTTCTATCCAATTCTCCTATGCTAAATCACTGTCCTGAGGTCAGTAACTTTCAATTTATTATGATAGATTTGGAATACTCCCTTCTCCTATTCAATTTGGTGGCCCATATTTTGTACAAAAGAAAATGATATATCATACAAGTTCATGTATTTTTTTAAGGGAAGGTGAGAACCTTTTTTTTCACGTAGATTGCTCAATCACTTCCCAATGCTGCATCCTCTTCACTTTTCTGCTCAACATCTTAGTAGCTAGTTGTGAAGAGAGCTATCTATCTAACTTGTGGCAGCAAGAGCTCTAGGACTATAAATGAATTGACTGAAAACAAATAAAAAAATTCTAAATCTACCTTAAATCTGGTTTGAATCATCTTGGTCTGGTTCTTTCTTCACCAGTTGCACTTTAATAACTGCTGCAACCACCCATTTAAAGGATTTCTGCTTGTTTTCAAGTATCAACTGGAACACGGTTGATATGATTCCGTAGGAAAATAGTAACTGTCTGTAATGTTTGGCATCATCATCAATAATTCGTCAATTGTGTGCCCATCTAGTTAGGCTCGATTTACTTTGTTGTTCGGGATGATGAAGGATGATGCAAACCTGCTGGCTTCAAGTATGTGCCAGGATGCTCACCTCTGCAATGTGAAGCTTTAGCAGCCAAATATGGTCTTATCTTGGCCCTACAAGAGGAGTTCCTAAAAGTCCAGTTGGAGCTTGATTCAGCAATTCTTGTAAATTGCATCACTAAACATCAACTCCCACCATGGGATATGTCAAATACCTTGGCTGATATCTTTGATCTGAATATCATTTTCAGTTCTTCTCTTGTTCTCACTGTCTAGAGAAGGCAACCAAACTGCCAATTGGGCTGCAACTAGAGGTAGATTAGATAGAATGGAGGTTTTTTTTGGAAGGAGAGATTTCCTTCGGATTTGGAATCCATTTTGTATGCTGACCTTTTGAGGTCATATTGTATATGTTTAAAGATCTAATATTTCTTTCTTTTCTGGATAAAAATGAAATATTTGTACTTTAATTGAATTGCTCATTTTGTGATCCATAAATTAGGTATTAAGTTTTGCAGTTGCTGAATTTAGTATATTAAGGTTCTGCGTCTTGGATTTTACTGAGGATATAATCTATATTCCACCAACTCCTTGGCCTTTGAGAAGATCAGAAATAACAGTTTTATTTTGGGATTAGATGTGTCACTAGGACTTGGTTATTAAGAAGTGGTCAGTGTTGTATAAATACTGATATTTGTTAGCAGTTTCCTCTTGCCATCTTATGATGGAAACCAGGATGTCCTACTACAATACTTCTATTGTTGCCTATTTGACTTAACTAGACAATACCTTATCCCATGGTTCGCCTTACTGTTTTGTACCGATGTACCGACCGACTATCGGTATGATATGTACCAATCTGTACCAACATACTGACACATGGTATCGTAGGACATATCAACAAATCGGTATGTACCACCTATATCGGTCCCCTATCAGACTGGTATGTACCATCCATACCAGGTGGTATGCCATGGTACAACAAACCTTATCTTATCCTATTCAAATGATTGTTTTTGCCTCTTAATTCTCATTTAAGTTAGTACATATCACTTGACTGGAAAGAATGACAGGATTTGGGGAACAATATTTTATTTGTTTAATATTTTTGCTTGAATAGTTACTGATCTGTTTAACTTGGTTAAAAGGTCAGCATACATAGAGCTTCTGGTTTAGTAGAATTAAATGTTAAGATTGAAGAACTGTTCTTGCTAGTATGATGGTCATGAGTAGCAAAATGTCATGCTATATGGTATTATATTAAACAACCCTCATCCTTTGCCAGAACTCATTGCTAAACACATGTTATTGTGCTGTTGCAACCCAGTCCTGCCTGTCCTTATTTTTCAACACCAGAACTCTTTTTTCCCTCTGGATTTTTGACGTAAATGATACACTCATCATATAGTAGTTCACTGGTCAGAGTTCATAACATGCACGTGTATGTAGTTCATTACTCAGAAGTCATCAATACACAAGACAATATTTTGATGAAACCAATCTGAAACTGTAGATTTCTGGCTGTTGTTGAAGTTGTCTAATATGTCACACCAATTTTTTGACTCAGTCCAGACCACTGAATTTTAGATGCACATTGAAGTTCTAAGCTTGGCATTCTTAGATTTATTTCTGCTATAGCTGAGTGATTAGGTGACTGGGAAATATGGAAATTATCATTAAGGAAAAAATGTAACTTTTCTTATTTCTTTATACTAGTTGGTTTTTCCACTAAAACTGAAGTCTGGTTCCAGTAATGCAATTTGATCATTAATGTAGCATTATAGCTGCACTGATCACAATCATAATGCATGTTGTTGAATTGCTAAATCTATATTCATGACTAGGCTTTCTTTGAGAATTTTCGTTAATAAAATATTGCTTTGTTTGGTCAATGATTCTTAAACAAGTGATATTTTTGTTTGACCACAGCCATTTGGTAATCGAGACATCACAACAAATTAATAATGTGCCATATGGGGATTACTTCCAAGTTGAGGTGCAAAATCTAACCTAAAGCTTATCATTCTTATACTTATCATCCTTTCAAAAATTGTTTAGCATTTTTAACAATCAGGGGATGTCAATCATTTATTTGCGGCTTCTTTTTAGATATAATTTGGATTGTGCTTTTAACTAAGCAATTTTGAGGATAAGTTCAGCTGTTGTATTTGACAAGGTTTGCAATACCGGGAAGTATGTACCGGTCCACCAGCTGATCAGTACGCGAACCACTCGCTACTAGGCGGTACCGTCGATTGGGGTTGTTTTCGCCCAGTTACCACTCGAAATTGACCGTCGACGGTCGATTTCAGGCGGTAACAGCCGAGGGAGGGAGAAAGAAGAGGGAGAAGAAGAGGGAGAAAAACTTGGAGTCCATCGATCCGTCACCCACGGCGCCTGTGCAATCCATCGCCCGTCGGCGATTTCTTGTCCCCACGCTGTCACGGACGTAGCTGAATTGCCTAAGCTGTGAAGCAACCTTGCCCAATGTTTCGAACTTAACTGGGATTGCCTAAGTTATGAAACGCCCAAGCGTCATTCGTCCGCAAAGGGTCAACCCACTTACAACTACGTGTCGGTCCCGAAGGACTTACAAAAGAGAAGTTGATTAGCTTGAAAGCGAGCGACAGACAAGTCCCGACGTCTCGCAAAGAGGGAAGCTTTACAAGCAATTCGTCGAACACCAACATAGAAAAGAGAGAAAGGGAGCGAAACTAGACTTTAGAGGGCTGGATAAATGGTTGCAATTCCACAAACGACGGTTCCCAAGGTGTCAGACGTAAGACAAGTTCAACTTTTGATGAATGTTCATGCTTGACATATAATCGAAGCCCCATCCAGCCCTGTGCCACCCGGGGGGTTCCAGGGTGCTGAGATTAAGGTTTTCTATACCAATCTGTACTGCCCGATACGGGCGGTACATACCGGTTCGTCAGGTTATCGATACGCGGTTGGTACAACCAAAATCGACTGTCGACGGTCGATTGAGGGAGAAAAAGGGAAAAAGAAGAATAAGAAGAGGAAAAGAAGAAAGAAGAGGAGAAGAGAAAGTATACCTCGCGCTGTCCTTACCCACGTGTCGCTCGCGGGTCGCCCTGCGCACTGCCACCGCTCTTGCCTGCGGGTCGCCCGCGAGCCGTCGTCGCCCTCGCTCGTGATTTTTCTCCCACGTGGGGAGAAAGATCGAGGTGACGTCGCCCCTTTTTTCTTTTTTTAATGTATTTTAATATTTAATATTATATTATATAATATTATAATATATTTTAATATATTGGGCGGTATATACTGTGCGTATCGCTCGGTACCGGTACCAGACCAGTACCGACAATATGTCAGTACACCGGTACGGACTGATAAGTAAAATCTTGGTTGAGATGGCTGACATTTTGCGCCACTCAGAGCGGTCGCCATAGCACACGAAAGCGCCCAAAAAACGGAGCTGTTTTGGGCAGTTTTGGCTTCGCGTAGTAAGCGATCGTTCTGTAGTGTTACAGATTGTTTTCACTCACATTTCCTAGGCAAAATCACATGAAATCAAGGCAAAACAGGCTGCCAAACATTTGTATAAGCAAACAAAAGCAACAAACTGTTCACTGAATGTAGATGTTGCGGTTGAGCGACGATCGTTCGTGACAGCGCGGGGAGAAGAAATATCATCCCGCATGGGGAGAAGGAACGAGGCGGCGTCGCCCCTTTTTTATATTTTTAATTTTATTTTTATATTATATTATATTGTACCGAGTGGTATGCGCTGTGTACACCATTCAGTACCAGGTATCATACCGTACCGAGCTCAGCTCGATACGCTGGTACAGACTGGTATGACAATCATTGATATTTGAGGACTATCAGCAGTCAGGCATGGGCCTAATCTGTGGTTGCTGTTATTACATGGTGATCTTAACGTTTTTCTTCCCTTTTGAGTGGTCCTCAAACTATTGGATATGAGACTTCTGGATAAGTTTTAGAAACTTAATACATCAGATTTGATAAAAAAAAGCTATGAATTATTACATACGTAATAAATTCAAACAAAATGGGCAAAATAACAAATTTTGCATTAGTTTGTATCCTAAGTGTATTATTTTGCAGAGTTAGACAACCTTTACGTACTTCAGAGTTCTAATTCTAAGGATAAAACTGCTACAAGCACAAAGCAACATTATGAAGAAAACAAAACAAAAATTCCTCATGAGTTTGTGTTCATGCAAAGTAGGCTTAAAAGCCTTTCTAAGACTAAGAAAGTAATTATTAAATTATAACAATTAGTGTTATAATTTTAAATTTTAGTATAAAACTTGTGGAACTTATTGGATCCTTAGCCATTCATGCGAGGGTTGGCCTTTGGGGATCTATAGAGAGTCCATTTTTTGAAATATCTGAAAGATCAAAAGAGGCACAGATAGTTTATTTATCACCAAATAGAGATGAATATTATATGGTAGCAGCAGGAAATTCTTTGGCCTTGAATCGGGGTATTCATGAAGAACAGGTTGTTCCAGCTCGATACCGTCAAGAGTTCCTGACTATTGCATGGGAACAGATTCATCTTAGAAGTATTTTTCCCTTCCAGTATTTTTCTATTGGGGCTTCCCTCATTCCTTGACTATTAGCTTTTTATCTGAATTGTTTCTTGATCCACAATTCACCAAAGCACCATAATATTGGAGTAACCTCAACCTTAGAATATATGGTGCTTTTCGATAATAGATATCAACACTCAAACTGAGAATGCATGGCTGCTCAATTATTGTTTTTTTGCATTTTTGGAAATCAGATTTATTTGCACTATTCCTCTTATATAACCTGAAGTATAGGACTTTTTATCCCTCATTTTGTTGATAGTTGATACAATCATTTACTACGTGCATTAGACTTAAGATGGTACGCAATTTGCCTAGTTGTTTTCTTGTCCCTCTTTCTCATCTCCTTAGAAAGATTATTTGAATATTTTTTTCACATCGATGTTTGTGTCATTTTTGTTATGATGGCGAACAAATTGTCAAAATCTGTTTATCTTTGTGCAATTAAATTCAGTTTCTGAAGGGTATTAAGTACATAAATTGTTGCTTCTAAGGTTCAAATATGCAATTTGCTGATTCTTGAGGCGTATATTTGCAAAACAGGCATTTTCAAATGTAACCCCACAAGCTAGATATATATCTAGTATAATCCAAAATTACAAATATTTGATATTCTCCTCTGAGATTTGGAAAACCTGTTGGTAACTCCTGTTATCACATCACACTACCATACCAATTCTTACCCAAGGTCTCAAACAGCAGTCTATCACCAGCATTGACAATCAATCAGATTGTTATTATGTTTTGTATTGGGAGGTATATTGACATGTATTGCTCGCCAAAAAAAAATGATAGCCTAGTGCATAAGTCTCCCACCAATGTGAGATCCAACAAAGACTATCTAAGCAACTTTGCCACACAAGTCGAGAGACTATTTTCGCCACTCGAAGCTTGTCCATTTAGATAAAAAGAGCAAATCTTACCATAACATCATGACTGCCCTCCTCAATCTATATCACTTGGTGTCACAGAAAAAATAACAGAAGTAAATATTGGTGTGACGTGTAAATATTGGCTGATAGGTGTCAGGTCTGATCTGTATTTGGAACTATATATGGTCAAATACAAGAGCGACAATAGCATTTTGCACGAAAGTGGAGATGTTCAGAATCGCCTGCTACATCATGATAGGTGTGGCGTTCCTTTGGCGATAATGTGTCATCCATATTGACATGGCATCCATATTGGTAGCTTAGTAGTTCTGGCATGTCATTGATATATTATAACTACCCTCGTCAATATTGAGAATAATGTTGTAAGTTATGTGTCAAGCCATCATTTAGTTACCCAATAGTTCTTTTTAATTGCTAGGTGATTGGAGGTCAACTTTCAGGGGTTCAGGACGTATTTTAAAGGGTTTCAAGGATATATGGAATTGTATGCAAGCCAATTCAAATTCTTGGCCTTCAAATGAAAAGAGCTTTCTTATTAATCGTCGTTGTTGGATTATCAAGAAGTGTTCTTGCACTTCTGTAGGAGTCTCAGACCAATTCAAATTCAAATAAATCTTGTTTAATATGGCTGGATTATGTTTAGCAAACATGATGTACAATGTTCTGTTGGTTTTTGGCTAATCAGAAAAAATATTTGGTAGAGTTCTAGCGTGAGAGACAAGATATGTTCCATTGTCTGCCTTAATAATATCAGAGAGACGTTAATTTTCGGACGTGGGCCAACGAGAGAGGGAGTAAGAAGTCTGCTGTGACATTCCTTTTAACTTTTCCATGTTAGTGTCTTTTCAAAAGATGGTACGTAATGGTGGCCAATCTTCCAGAGAAAAAACCAACTTTGCTGCCATTTGATATAATATTTCCTTTTGCGTCAAACTTTATTTCATGCTGGACTTTTGGTCTTATATTCACATTGTCATGTTTAAGTCTTTCATTTGAAAGCTGTTCTAAATGGTATTCATTTCTTGTGTTTCTTGTACAGGGGATCTGGGATGTGGAACAAGCTAGTAAGGGAGAAAATAGCTGCACTGTGAAAGTGTATTCTAATGTGGCATTTTCAAAGAAGACCATGTTTAAGGGTACAATTGCAGAATTTTTTACTGATTTCTGTTAACGAGTTGTGTTTTATTGGAGCATGCTCAAGGGTATGTTAAGTGTTGATTTATTCATGATAAAATATAAAGTGCATGTGGTAGATAAACTTGTGGTTGTACTATGAGCATCATTACCAGCGCCACTGCAATCTTAGATCCTATATCATGTTAATGGACCCTATCATCAAACTTACTGATGCTAAAGATCATGTGCCACCACTATATTTAGTCACAGAATCATTTTCCTCAAGTTCTCCATTTAGGGTTCATACATAAAGTTCTTGTTGAAACTTTTGATGGAGTGCAGCCTTTGGATTTCAAGGTTGGCCATGTGCATGATGTTGAAGCATTTTGTTCTCTTCATTTGATGTGCAGCTTTATGTGTGGTTCTTGTAAAAAATATGAAGCAATTTATCATTTTGCAAATGCCAAAACTCATCCTAATATATACACAGCTGCTTGTGTCCCACTATGTTCTCACTGGGGCATACATGAAGCGATAAATTTCTGCATCAATTTTTTGTAGACATCAGGCCTTGATGTCTTAACTAATTACTGTTGGTCACAATTGATGCTAAAATATCTATACCCTGATCATTTTCTCCTATTTATTTTTCTTACTGTCAAGCATAACTGTTAAGACCTATATAACCTTTTAAGTATGACTTTACAGGGAAAATTGAACAATCAACTAGGGAGGAGTGTAAAGAAGTTTACGCTACTTGGATGAGCATCGTATGTGTCAAATGATGAAACTTAACTTTCTCATGTTTTCCACACTAAATTTTGGAAGGAATACTGATTGTTAATATTTACATGATTACATGTTCTAGGCTCATGAAACTTTAAAGGAAAAGAACATTGGACAATTCAAAGGTTTGTGTTCTATATATTTCAAGATAGATATATTTTTTAAACTATTCTTAGGCAATATATTAGCTACAATTGGGTGATATATTCCTTCTTGTAATTACGGGTATCTTTTATGATAATAGCAGGACTAGCAGAGCAGGATGCATCAATGGTTCATGAGAACGACAGTGAATTAGGAAGTCCCCGCGAAACTTGAAGGGTCAACGCAAAATTCAACATTAAATTCTACATATCTTTCAAGGAACATCCATGAGATAACAAACTGTAATTCAGGGATTGACAATCACATGAAAGAAAAGTCTCAATGGTTTTCACCTCTGATGAGTATATTTAGAGAACCATGGGCAACCTTCTGTTCACATATGAAGGCACAAAGTCTGCTAGCTACGATTTTAGCTGTGGCATTTATTGTCTTTATCCTAATGCAGGCAAGTTCTTTGTTTCTTTTCATGGTCCTTACACTGCATAGAGGTAGACATTCTCATGGAACTTGAATGATATCTTTTGTCGTGATTTAATGCACTAGAAGTTATGAAGAGTTTAATCCTATGTCTCAGCATTATCAAGCCAACTTAGAGGACGATAGTTAAGAGGAAATTATGGCGAATAAGCATTTCCTCAAATACGAATTATGCATTCCTAGGCAAATCAGAGTAGTTGTATGCCATACTGATAAGATCAATAAACTCTTGTTATAACAGGATATTGCTGTAATTTGTGAGACATTCTATCACAGATGTTTTGTTTTGAATAATTGAACTGATTGTTTTTAAATAACTTGGTAGAGTTCTCAGTGACTGTGAGAAAACATTTTATGGCACTCTGACAAACTACAATAGCAAAAACAGACATGAAAAATTATGTTTGCCGCAATCACATTTAAGCCTTTCTTTAAAAAAATGAATCAATTCTTGACAATGGAAGCATGAACTGCATGTTATCATGATTTCGATGTCTGTGCAGAAGTTGGTACCAACTCTGGGTATTATGAGCTTCAGTTTATATAAAAGAATTATTTTGAAAATTTCTTTTGACAACTACTGTTATTTGTCTGAGATACCACTAGCTTATCCTTATTTGATGATTTTTTTTTTTCTAAACCACATGTAACTTATATATTGACTTGGAATGTGCTGTTATACAATGAGTTTTGGGAGTATAAGCAATTGAATATGTTTTATGGTTTGCAAATCCGTTGATTCTGCATCTTTGGCTCTTTGGTTGCTTGCAGTTAAGCATCATTCTTCTTCTAGCTAGAGTTCCTGAGGTGCATCTGGTAACTCATGGAAACTATAATATGGAGAACGTAGAGTGGTTAGAGAAGCGCTTTAACTACCTCAAGGAAGAAATGCTTATGGTGGAATCTCGATTGGAGCACATGCGTCATGAATATGCCTTGTTGAAGTCTTATCTGCAGAGTCTTGAACAGCTGAGGGCCCAATAATGAATACAAATTATGGATATGGAGTGGCACCTCAAATTAACATCTTAACTAGTAAGTCGTCATCAATCATCATTCTAGGCATTACTGAGCATGAATTTGCTAGTTAGGTTGAGTGCCTGCCCAAACTTGAGTTTTTCATGACTTAGATGCTCTTCTTCAATGTAATCATTATTTTCATTTCATTGGGCTCATTTGTACCATAAAGAACAATGTAGAGCATATTTAGTGTTGTTTAGAGCAGTTCCCAGTTTTTACTTGTTTTGGCCGTCATTTGACCCTCACGGAACCCTGTGGTGGAAGAACCATGCACGTTCTGATGCCCTTGCTTTTATTGCAATCCCTTTCTGCAGCAATTTTCTTTATTCATTCAGGTGTCTTATTTTGTTGGTTTATTTCTGACATTTGCCCCACATGTTGTGACCCCAGGTTCATCTGGTAGCATTAGGCGACATCGGATTCTAATTTCCTGTTTTTCCAGGTATAAAAATAACTACAGGTATCAAATCCAAGGTTCTGTAAGACATTTTTACTTGTACCCTTGTATAGTTGACTGGAATAAAAAGTTTTGTTCGTCAAAACTTGAGGCACTTTTTTTTTTTGTTCTCATAGGCTCTGGATGTTAATCCTATGTATTGCTAATGAGGCTCTGTGACATATCTTGCTTCCGTACCTGTAGTATCTATTAATGAGAAGTATAGGTTCTTTAACAACACATATCTGTTAGTTGCTGTTTAAGCTGATAACTTCATATGATCTGCATGTCAGTCATATTCCATTTCTGCACATATCTGTTACTTGTTGCATATGGATGTTGTGTTGGTGAAATATCTGAAACTTCATTTAGTCATTACATTCTAGTTCAGAATAAGCATTCCTCCAGGAAAGGGTAGACTTCCATCGATGGATACTCGGTTGCCTTACGAGCTTGAAATGTGGAAAATTTCTGCCATGGTCTCAATTACCAGTTAACATAAGACTGTCTATGAAGTTACTCCCGCCAGTCTTGTTCTTGGAGGTTATGAAGTCGAGAAAGTCCAGAAAGCTGCTGTCTCTGTATCCTTTTGGGTGCTGCTCATCCACAAGCTCTTCTGCGGTCGTAACCTTCTCGTTCATGGAGAGGCCATGAATGCTTGCTATGGATGTTCTCGTCCGGGAGTTGAGAACTGCCCTGTGGACGAGTCTCTTGTATTTACCATTGCTCATTACTTCTAAATGGTCTCCTATGTGGACATGTAGGGTATCAGGTACTTCGGGGACCTCCCTCCAGCACTCGCTTTCCTCGTCAAAGATGTGGAGGCCTTTGCAGCTCTGCAGAAGGATGGTGATGCATCCATAGTCCGAATGCGGAGCAAGTCCGAGCACGGGAGCTGATCGGGAGCGTTCGGAGTAGCCATTCATCACCATCACCTGCATGCCCTCCTCCAGCTTTTCTTTCAGGTACGCCGGTCCCAAACCCAAACTCTCCAGTATTGAATCCATCAATAGCAGCGCTATTTTCCTGACAACCCTCCCATACCGTCCCATTCTTTCCCTGGCCATGCAGCAAAAGAAAAAAAAAAAAAAACCCCTTAGTCCTTGACGCTGGAGCCACTGGTCTAATTATTAGTTTGGATTCTCTTACCTGTAGCGCTGTGGTGTCATGGGCCAGAAATGGATCCATTCACCGAGTGGGTGGGCGTAGTGTTTGAGGAGTTCTCGTGCCTTGTGGCAGTCGTTCTTGTAGACTGCCTCGTACCTCACTGGCTTCCTTAAATCCTTCGACTCGAATTCTGCTTTCTCCTCGGATGACAAGTTGAAGAAGTCTGACGCTGCTTCCAGAGCACCCCAAGTGACTGATTCATGAATCCCATGGTTTATAACCTGCAGGAACAGCGTAGACATGAAATATTAATTAGTCATTATGGATTAGGCTGGACAGCTGTCACAATATAATTTGTCGTGACCCTCGTCGGACGTCGGCGGCCAGATTGACGTAAAATAGCAGGGAACTAAGAGATACGGTTAATGGGCATTGGCATCGGAAGCCATAGGAGTTGTGTTCATGCTTTTTATGTTTTGATGTTGTTGAGTGCAGGTAGCTAACCTGGAAGCAGCCGTGTCTCTCGCACGCTCTGCCGATTTCCTGGATCGCCAGCGACCGGGTGCGCGAGTGCTTCCGGAGTTGGCCGAGGTCTATCACGGGAAGAGACACCGGCTCCGCGGCCACCTGCAACACCGGCCTTGTGATGCGAGCCAAGCCGACCATCTCTTGCGCAGCGGCCATAGCAAAGCGAAGCCCCCTTTCTTTTGGGAATCCGGTGGCATCGTGGGGGTACTTATAGCCTGCGCAACTCACCTCCTCGGGTATGTGATGCTCGACTCTGTTTTCAGAACCCCTCCTCTCGAGCTGTTCTTTCTCTTTCGCCTCCTGGTTCCTCGCATGTGCACTCTGGGGGGGCAATGAAGGTCAAGTGGGTGCTTTTGTTCAAGATGGGCGTCCCCCCCTGACGCCCCCCCCCCCCCCCCCCCCCCCCCCCCCCCCCTGCGCGCCTACCTTTCCTCCGAGAAGGGTACGCTGCGCCCGCGCCCAGAAAGCCATGCATCATTCATCGTTTTTTTTAACTGGATCCGGGTTTGGAGTTAGCCGGCTTTACACTGAAACCTGCGGGGTCAGTGTGGTGTCCTGAGGTCAGGGGAGGGCTGCCTCGGGAAAGAGACTCCCATGTGTTTCAGTGTGGTGTCCTGAGGTCAGGGGAGGGCTGCCTCGGGAAAGAGTCTCCCATGTGTTCCCCTCGTTGCCTCGCAGCGAAGTTTGTTAAAGGGAAAAATTTTGGGAGCTGCCCAGTTCAGGGCGGCGGGGCCGGCGGCAGGGAGGGAAGCGAGAACACAAGCGGCCTTTGGCGGCCGCCCGGTATCGGTATCTCGTTCCTGAAACCGCCTTCCTGGATTCAGCTGGCGCTTGCTGTAAATGGTATTCCTGTCTCTGACAAGATCTGGTGGTCAGGACCAAGGTGGTCCAAACCCAACAGGAGTTCTGGGAAGCTTTTCTTGACAAAGAAGTGTGCGCCACGAAAAAATAAAAATAAGTGACGTAGTATCAACCTTTTTTTTTTTATCATATCAAATGATAAAAAAAAAAAAAGATGATTGAAAGCTTTATCTGACGAAGATAGAAGGTTGCGTTGCATGTAACCAACTGTAGGATGTTTGGTTTTTATCGGGTCCAGGTTTCTGGGGAGACCCCCTTTGATAGAGGCAGAAAGCAGTAGCTCATCCACGAAAATGGCTCATGTATAATTAAAAATCTAGTTTAGTTATTATTTAAATAAATTTAATTAATTGAGGACTATTGTATTATTTAATAAGTTGGTGGTAAATGAGGCTATCTACTTAAGAAGTGATAGATACAAGTAGATCTTAATGAGTAATTTGTTCTAATAAAAAGAAAAATCATTGCGGCAGTGTCAGCGTCATCCGCCGCAGTCCCATATTACATGCATTGAACTCGTCCAAAGCAACAAGACTGCGCCAATCAGTTGAAATATGAAAGGCGGCCTGTCACATTCGTCGGTGCAAAGCTGCAACCCAGACGACAAGACATATATGGTCATGCGCTTGACGGGATCAACGGCACTAGCCGTCGCAGCTTAAATATTGACAGGGCCAAACGTGTGTCTCAGAATCCCATTTTCACGTCTTGTGTGGTCATTATTATCACCGGTGACGAGTTTTACCCGGCGTGTTCGTGTTACCAATTCGTTTAGATGTATCAATCATACATCGATGTATGATTGAGACATATCGTTATAAGCATATATCTAAATTAAAAATAATATATATATATATATATATATATATATATATATATATATATATATATATATATATATATATATATATATATATATATATATATATATATATATATAACATTGGTAAATAACTTTGTGGTATGTTTCTGATCGATTTTTTCTGTTAATATTAAATTATTTTTAAAGAAATAATTTAATAATTTTTTTAAATAATTTAAATATTATTGTTCAAATGAATCAAATAGTCAATCGATGAATATACATGGTTCTATCTTAAAAAAGAACGATGAGACTCCATTGGCGATGAATCGGGATTCTCGATCTTATGTATCTATATATCAATTTGATATGTTTATTAGACTCGATCCTAAAACTAATCTTATGGTATAGTAATATTGTATGTCATTGGTGCATTAATGTAGTGATGATCATAGTTTGATCATCTTGGATCACACGTCTTAAGCAGCTCTTGAGACAAGTACGATTGTGACATATATTGGTGTGGAGTACGGAGAATAATATTGGAACTTCTACTTTCACCATTGATTTAATGCTCTATATCACAAAATTGATCACTATACTATTTCTCGGAGAAGTATGATCAACCATCACTATATTATTATTGATCGTAAGATTCTCCATTATATGATGGCTATAAATACGATGAGCTTCAGTATGTGTCTATGTCGTGTAGTTTCTATTACATCCGCTCAAAATCATCTACTGTCTTCCCCTTCCTCTTTTGTGTATAAACTTGACCAGTATCTCGTCAAGTTCCATGAACCTAATCTTAGGCGACATGTGTAAAACACTACTCCTCGATCCATACACCACTCTCGAATTGTATAGACGAGACCATCAACTCCCTGATATCATCGTCATCGTCAGCTAAGGTGTTGTTGGCCACATCGCTACCATGTCTCTGAACTGAGTGAGTTGTTGAATACGATTGAGAAGGTGTTTTGTCGCCCAACTCGTATCTTTTCGACGGTGTAGTTGATGTTACTACCACCTTCCCCTTTATCTTTGCCTTTGTACTGTGGGCGGATGATTGTGACGGTTGGGTGTCTCTAGTTCCTTGAGTAGTATAACTTAATGTTGTAAGGCTCCTTTCATTATGTTCTAACCAAAGAAATTTTTTCTCCTGTTTAGGATGTGTTTCCTCTTCTTCTATTGTCTCAATAATAAAACACAAAGGATGTTGAGGATTTTCTATCTCATCAAATAGAGGATCCTCTTGGTTCTCCGTTGCTTCAACCCACTCTAACATCGACTGTGAATCTTCATTGTAGAATTGGAGGTTGATGGGATCAATCTCTATCTTCTCTAGGCCCTTGTCTAGTTCGACACATCGTAACTTTAGTCGCATATTATAATAGACATATACTAATTGCTCCAAACATCTATACAATAGTATGTTATGGACCTTCATGTGAATCAATACGAACATTGATCAATTACGTTCATAATCAGATGACAACCCTCCGTAAATTTGGTGCATCATCTCCAAATTGTAGCCACCATTCAACTGTAAAAAGACATAAACAAAAATTTATTAGCATAATAAATAATTAATAATAAGTAGTTTTTGCTCACTATGATCCATATCATAATGACTTGATATAACTACAACATCTAAGAATGAATTAATTATTTTCTAAAATAATTGGCCCTCCTTAGCTATATTAGTAGTGTTTGACCATAGTTGATATATAATATTTTTTGGCATCGATAATAAATCTGATTGCAGACTATATCGAAATTGAATGACTCGATTTAAATAATACGTTGTAAAATAAATAATTTTGTTATTACAAGTTTTTTAAATATTAAAAATATAAATTAAATTACAAGGAATATGAATTTACCTACATTATGGATATTTTAGTCCATATAAATTTTAGTCCTACGATCAATGATCTATAAGTATTACTTGGTCTTAAAATCATCTTTAAATACTTTCTTGGCTTTCTCTTTTATTATAATTAACATATGTCTAAGATAAGACATTTGGGGATGCTTATTTATATCGACTTTATGAAGGACAACGTAAATTGGTTTCACTTCTATTATGATTTCTTTTATAATATCACAAATCTAGAAGAAAGAATAGTCTTTTCCATCTTTTTTTCATCACTGGATCTCGAATATATAAAAGTATCTCACCATTTCTATACTTTTACATTAAAGAGTGTACCCAAATGATGATTCTATATAATGTTTGTGATCGATTGTAATGTTTGTGATCGATTGTACTATTACTATACACTTAATGATTGATGGTAGCTTACCAATATCCTTCAGCATCATATCTATGCATTAAATTACATATTGAGTCCAAAACAAAAATTTTTCATCAATTGTAAACCAATATTCTTGAAATTGACTCTATTATCGATGACTATTTGGATAATGTACTATGGTTTGACCTCCTCTACTACAGTGTCTATTAGGTTTTCAATATAGTTTGTATCTTCAATCTTATCGGAAGCATTAATTTATATATGAAAAAACCACTTGTTTATTATAATAAATAAGAAAACTAATAATACTCATTCTTATTGGTCTTGTCCAATAGTCACATATTACTGTCACCCCCATATTCATCTCCTTCTCTCGTAAAAGATTTCATCCAATCCTTCAGTTCTATCACATCCTCATCTAAATTTATGGATCTCCTTTGGTGTTGGAGGTTGGATCCTCCTGCTAAACTTTTGAATGTAGAAGATTGGGCTATGTTTGCTAGAATTATATAGAAGTCGAATCATTTTATAATTAAATTTTTAATATTTTATCTCTTTTTTTATATATGCATCATCAATCTGTATTTACTTTTATTGTTTCTAAAAGATAGGCTTGCGAATCAATATCAATAATATATATTGTTTACCTCCTACTAAGTCCTATAATAAAATCATGGATTCCACCCTGCCTCATGCTACCAATTCTGCTTCACTGAGGAGGGGGCAGTTGTCTTATGCTTGCCAGCCTCTCAATTTCTTATGGCACAGACCCACTACCATCACAACGCTCTCATTGTGAGTCAGGTCATCGATGCCTTATTGCTTCCTCATACATATACTAATGCTCCAGTGATGCATGAATACTGGCTTTGAAATTCAAGTCGATTTCACTGTCTCGACCCTCATATTTGTTATAAATCGACTCTTGCATAGCTTTATAGTATTCTTTCTCAATTCTTATCTTTGTTTTTATTATATCTTTCCTTACCTATTGTAACTTGTCTTATAAGAGTTTTGTGGACTTCTGTCAAAATCTTCTTACATTTTACAACATCGACATACCCATCAACTAAATGCATCTTCACTCGAGTGATTCCTCTATTCTTGTTGATGTAGTTACAACACCAATGATAATGGTTCTCGTCTATCTTTCAAGCATGATCCCAAGTATCATTATCTGTTAGTTCCTTTAGTGTCGTTCCTACCAAAATTGAATCAAATAAGTAAACTACAATTATCCCTAATTTAAAATAACAAAGTGTGATTATACGTAATGAACACTACTTTATCAGTATAAATATGTCAATCAACCTATTCGACATTAAATACGTAAACTTAACTAAATATCATTAATTTTTTATTAAATCTCACTTACAATAATAAAAAACTTAGCTAGACCCTAACTAGCTCTATTTTATCACTATAAATATGTCAAATACTTGGAGAAGTATTAAATACATATATTTGATCCGATATAGATTAAATTAAGATGAAATCATCATTAAGTATATTAATTACATCATTAACATAGTTAATTATCCTCTGATTATTTTTCTTTTATCATTATAAATATGTCAAACACTCTAGTAGACATTAAAGACATTTAATTGACCAAATAAATATTGATCAAATTTTGATATCATCATAATTAAATACACTAATCTCAGTCTTAACATAGTTAACCTCTTTTGTTATAAACATGTCAAATACTCTAATATGTATTAAAGTTATTGAATTGATCCAATATTGATCAAAATTTAATTAATTATCATTATAATCACTAATTATAATATTAAAAATCTTAACTAAAACCTAATTTAACTTATTATACCATCACAAATATATAAATCACCCTAATATACATAAAATACAAACCCACTTAAGTGTCTAATTTTGAAAAAATAAGCATTAAACATATTAATCATAACATTAAAGATCTTAATGACTCTTTAATTAATATTATTTTATCATTAAAGATATATCAAACAACATATTAGACATTAACTTATTAATCACATATAATAGATTTAATCATCTCATAAATCAATAAAAATCTAGAAAGAAAATACATATCTTTTTCTCTTAACTCTCCTAAGTGAGCCTCCCAAATTTGATTCAATCCACAAAGCATAATTTTTTTAATTCTAAGAGAATGAAAATGTAAGAACGAGAAAGAGATGGGAGTGAGAAAGAGTTTGAGAGAGTTGAAAAAAAATCTGAAAATTGAAATAAGTTAAAAGAGGGAGGAGGAAATGATTTAAAAATCCTTTTTAATGATTCAAACAATCAATCTAATAATTTAAAATTGAACAATTTCAGCCCTAGGTCGATAATGATCAAAATATGATTGTTATTGATGGATACAAACCCCGTATCGAGTGATATGATGTCATATAATGATACCACCTAATATAAGACGATCTGTGTACATGATCTCCTATCATACTAGTATATACCACCCATATCAGGCAATACACATAGGTCCACCAAACTTTGATTTTATCTAATGAGTTTAAATGATACTTATAAAAAGAATAAAAATTATATCCTATTAGACTAGTACGCAGGGTTTGTAATTTCGATCTATACTACCCGGTACGGGACGATATATACCGATCCGTCAGGTTACCAGTACGTGGACCGCTCGCTACCGGACGGTAATATCAAAAATCAACCGTCGATGATCTATTTCGATCGTCGATAGTCGATTGAGAGAGAAATCAAACGTCGACGGTCAATTGAGGAAGAAAAAGAGAAGAAGAAGAAGAGGAAAAGAAGAAAAAAAAAGAGGAGAAGAAAGAATATTGTGCCATCCTCGCCCGCGCGAGGAGACGTTCGAGGCGACGTCGACCCTTTTCCTTTTTTTCTCATATTTAATATATTAATATTATATTATATTATATTATATATTAATATATCATATGGTACACACTATGTATACCACCCGATACAAGTACCATATCGGTACTAATAATATATTGATACACCGATACGGACTGATAAATTAAATCTATATACGATGGTACATCAAATTTTGATTTTATCTAATATGTCCAAATGATACTTATAAAAAGAATAAAAATTATATCTTATCAGAGTGGTACAAACCCCCATATCAGGCAGTACTCAACAATACAACAAACTTTGATTTTATCTGATATGTCCAAATGACAGTTATAAAAAGAATAAAAAATATATGGTACAACCCATATTCGCTGATCCCACCTGTACACCTTTGTATCTTATGCTGATTTAAGTTACAACAAGCGAACAAATAAGAACTGGATTGCGTGATTCAGTTTGCCAAGGTATCTGGGTTTTCGCTTCTCTGCGAATGCACCCAATCCTTCGAGACGGTATGTTGTGTTCAGTAGTTGCCCATAACATTCTTCTTCCCCACCCACCGCCGAGAACGTAGCTCCTTCCATGCCTTTGTTGATAGCTTGCTAAGCCATCCTTGTAGCCAAAAGACCCTTTTCAGGTTCTGGTAAGAAACCATCCAAAGATAAAAGAGTACTGAATGGGAAGGTAATTGTGTAAAAATTCTTCTTGTCATGATACTTCATTGAAGCATTAGTTCAATCCTCTTGGTTGTTCATAAGAATCTACTATTTGCCTTCTTATTAATGTCTCGGGCAACACGAAGAGCCTTGTGGTACGCCTCTCCAGTAGGAACATAGTGATTGACGAGTCCTGCCGCAAACGAACCTAATATAGTTAGTAAAGGTGATGCCAAAATTAAAGATGTCAGATGCTAGAAATTTTTGAACCCATGGACAGAGCTTCTTTGCCGTTAATCCTTCGACCCGTGAATATTAGTTCCTTTGTTGCTGATCTTCCCACTATTCTTGGAAGATGTCAGGTTCCACCAGCTCTGTTTGTGTTGAAAATTCAAAGGAAAGCATGATATGTCTTTCATGTTTTCCAACACATTATTGTTAAAAAAAGTTCTGTAGACAATGCATTTCCAACGAGAAATCACAGTTCAATATGTTTCAGAAAATAAAACAAGACCAAGTGAAACTTAGTAAGAAAGTACAATACCTGAACTGTTTATGAATCAAGACCAAGAAAAATTGAAAGTTACATCACGTCAATATTTGCCCCTTTTTCCTTTGTCAATATACTGAGAACTGTAAAAGGTATATATCATTCATATACCATTAGTCCATGTTCATAGGAGTCTAAATATTTACCACACCTCTTCAGTCACTGAAGCATTATCTCCGACCGCATAGTGATTGACCATGAGAAATCTAAATACCTTATGCACCAAAGATCTGACTCCAAAGTCAACCATCAAGATCCCAATTGGAATAGTCAGCCCTAGGGATGGCAGCCGATCAAATTTTTTTTAGGCATCCTGATCTATACAATCTGCTTAAACTTGGTTTGGGTATCATTTATGGGGTATGAGACACGTTCTAGTCAGTTTGGATACATACCAAGATAACTAGTCAGTTTCGGACCTTCAATTCTGCAGCACAAGTCAGTTTATTGTTATTTGTGCAATCTATAAGCATCATAAAGTAGAAATGATGCTTCTACCCTTCAAGTTTAAGGTTTGGGGATGGTTGTGAAGACACTTTTTAACTACATTAAATTACACCGTCAGTAACTGCCTACAGACTAGAAATCCAAAAATGATAAACATCAACTAACAATTGTCCTGGAGCTTGGTGATGGAAAAAAAATCCCAATATATGGATTGCAAAAGAGAAATTGATAAATCAAGTTCAGTTTGTCTTTTATGCAGGCTGCATCTTTATGATGATTATATGTTTGTCGGAGAATTTACCTAAAACGATACAAATTTTACTAAAACATAACCAAATATAGCTAGCTATCTCAAGGCAACAAACTTTGCATCTAGATCCAATTTGATAATTCCAGCTTCATGTTACATATTAATGATCATTTCAGGTATTAAGTGAAGATATCTTTATATTAAGATTAACAAATATTTTGAGATTCCTGGAGTCAATATCCCAGTGGGATAAAGCATCCTAGCACAAAAAAGAGTTCTTATGAACAAAGAAAACCTTTGGTAATTAGTGTTTGATTCTTTTACGAATATCTCATGTATATCTGGGTTTTGATGGGGGGAGAGCAAGATGTAATGAATTTTTTTGGTGCTCCTGGATTTCTCTCCAGGGTGTTTAGAGAGGGTACTCTTTAGGGTTTCTAGAGATGACGGAGTCTATGTGAGAGGATGTACAAGAAAATTTATGCCGGAGTTGAGATAACTCAAGGGTCTTGTGGTTGATCTTATATGATAAAGAATTTGGTTTTCTCCGTGAATGTAGACGGGATTTACCGAATCACGGTAATCTTACGTCGACTTTCTGGTATATTATTTATTTATTGATCTCATATATATGTCTTTTTTTGGATTTAGAATTCTCTTCTTCCTCCCAACACTTTACTGATATTATAAAATATAAATAAAATTCTACAGGCATCAAAAGATTTGTGTGTATATATTCCGAATGCAATGCAATACTACTACTACCATTACCCAATCAAGCTTTCAAAAACTTATCATAAAATTTAAGGCATATACGATTGACAGGTTGTAAGTCTTACTCTCTTACACAATGACCAGCTCGAACACATACCCAGGAATTATGGGAAGTCCAGTCTCTAGCGAGCTAAATGTTGAATCTTCTCCTACAAGATGCAGATGAAAGCAAATTTTGAAGTGAGATATCAAATCATTAAATTTATAGAGAAACCAACAGCATTGGTTGTAAATAAATTTACACCATAGCATACCACACACACGAAGATCACATGAAAGAGCCAATTCTAGGCCACCACCAAGTGCGGCTCCTTCAATGACAGCAATTGTTGGAACAGAAAGTGCCTGTGTACATGGTTGATGATTTATATTAAGTTTCTGTAGCAGTAAACACAGACACTAAAGACAAGGGCAAACAGCAATTAACAGAGAAGGCAGAAAGATGAGAAGGAATATTAAAGTTTATTAGCTCACATGCATTCCCCTACTGCAATGAGCAAGCTGAGTTTTAGACGACAAGTGCAAAAATTATAATTTCACTGACAAGGAAGATGGTGGCTCAGAAAAAAGGCAATTAAAATAGCATCATGCGGGTAAAGGTAACAAGATAACTGCAGAATGAAACACTGACCAGCTACAATGAGAAATTAAAAGGAAAAAGGAAATAAAAGAAATGCCTTTTTATTGAAGGTATACTTTCAACTAATTGCTGTTCGCGTCATGTCAAACTTTGTAATGTAACGAAGTTGAGGAAATCTGAAGCTACAGAATTCAAGAGACACAAAGTAGACAGATGAACATGAACCAGCAAGGATGAGAATGTTGATCATAAAGAGTTAACAAACTGCTGGACTTCAGTAGCACTCATCAGCCTGCACTCCAGCCAAAAGAGGGTTAATTTTACTGATGTATGCAGAAGAGACACAATTAATAAAGCATGCAATAAAATAATATAAGATCATAATTTGAAGAACAAAAGAACAGAAAAAAAAGAGAGATATTATGAAAGTTAATCGAACACAATTGGATCATAATGTACAACATTTCTACATCCTTTTATGTGTTTCAAACTTGTTGATATACATATTTGTGCAAAATAGAAGCACTACATGTTTTCCTGTGTCTAATCAATCGGACCTTTGGCTTTCTTTGATTTTATGGATGAACTGCTTTCATTAATTGGTTGGTACCAATGCCATCAACCTTTTGTTACTGTGGTAGCTCAAATGCTAGAACATGAATTAGAATCCTTCTTTTGTCATGTTCATTTATCTGTAGTTGATTAGGTGATAATGAGAATAAGAACAAGTTAGCACTAGAAACAATCATAATTTTGCAAATCCCAACATGATTTAAGTGATACTGCAAAAAACAGTCACAATTCTGAGGTAGAAACAAGGCTGTAAGTTGTATAATGAGGTGGATAGTCATACTTCTTGCGACTCAACCAATTTCAAAAGATCCGATTCTTCCAAATTTCGGTCCACCCAATTGAGTTGACCGGCAAAAGATGACATCCTGAGAACAAAAAACCACAAATTGGCAACATGGTTGTGGCAACTCAGAACTCTTGTGAGTCCCTTATAAATGATATCCTTATTTATAGATAACAGCTTGTTTCTTTACCAGTTGATCCCAAGAAGTTGGGACTTTATGGCTTTGTTGTTGCTGTTGTTGCTCCTTACTCGAGATGGTCATACTCTGGCATTTAAGTCTCTTTTATGACCTCCAGCTTAGCAAACTCCTCCTACACTGTCATTTTTTGGGGCTAAATTGACTTGGTGCTAACCATAAGACATTGATGGACTGAGACTAACTTACGCCCTTTTTATGACCTCCAGACGAGCAAACTCCTCCTACACTGTGTCATTTTAGGGCTACATTGAGTCGGTGCTAACTAGAAGGCATTGATGGACTGAGACTGACTCATCAATTGCTTGCCCATTATGTACTGCTTAATTCCTCTGCCAACTAAATGATGATGCCAATCCTCAAGAACAATGAAGCGAAATCCAAGCCTACCTTGAGATCCGCCCCGGCGCAGAAAACCCTGGCAACCGAACTGCAGTCGTCGCAGCATCTCCTTCTCGATCGTGTTCTTGGCCTCCGGCCGGCCCACCTTCAGCTCCACGATACCTGCCCCGGTTCCAAGAAACTATCAGTGAAAGATCGCCAAACAAGATCCAAGAACAGGTGCTTTTATGGTTCAATCACCGGAATCGGAGTCGCCGAGCCGCTCTACCCTAACTGACTTCGACATTGTTTCTATTATTAGGCCCCGCCGGGAGCCAGCGCGGTGAAGGAACGGTGGCGGCAAGGTCGGACGGGCGGGCGACAAAAGGAGCCATCGCCGACTTCGATTACGGTTGTGAAGCGAACTACGGGTTGGGGATGGGAGGGAGACGCTGATTCGAGTGAATCACCCCTGATAGCTTCCGCGGGTCGGTACCATGCCGAAGACGTGTGCTTTCGAAGGGCTGACTTGGACTTTGTTTCACTCACCAGCAATTAAATACATGTAAAATGCTGTGTTTTCGATGGAAAAAATTGGACCATTTCAAATTTATCATCAGCAATCATATGTGGTGTTTGTGATGTTTATTTGATGGATGAGGATATGCTTGTTTCAGTCGTCAATAATGTGGTTCATCAATCGATTACCTTCCTTTTTAATCCATGACTTATGGATTACATGGTAGCCACTTCAACTAGGTTGCGGAGGTGTCTCTTATTTATTATTATTATATTATCTAATATCAATTATTTAATATATTAAATAATATATATGAGGCTCAAATATATACTAGTGTAATAATAGCATAACTAGGAGTGGAATGTCTTAATAGAGAGAGAACCTTCTCGTTTTATATCATCGATAATCTATGTATAATAATTCATGTTAAAATCCATCATCGACTAAGGGCCTTCCATGATTGATTGCGAACCGTCTCTATTTATATTATGGATGAGCTTTGCTGTGGCCATCTTGAAAGGGATAAAGGTGGGCTTTGCAAGCAGAGCATATTACCTTTCTCACATTCTAAGCTGTCACGGAATGATTGCCTTTCTCAGGTTGATGAGATCATTTATTTTAAGAGAATTATGAGTTTGGATCTAATAATGATCCAAATTGATTATAGTATTTTTTAATAATGTAATAATATATATATTTAGTAAGATTATTGAAAAATGATGTCCGGAACGGAAATGAAATAATAAAATTATTTTCTTCATTACAATAGAAAAACTGAGGCCTTCGCTAAGCATAAAGAATGGGAGAAAAATCGCGCAAATAAAAATTGGGTGTTGGAATATATAATTAAATCGATGTCGCCCCGTCGTTGTCGGCCTGAGATGAACTCCGAGCCATTCCATTCTTCCCCATTTCTCTGTCTCTCCCCCCAACCCAACCACAGGTGTCGCTCAAAGCTCCGCCTGCCTCTCCCTCTGCTCTTGCGGCAATAAGAAAAAAAAAAAATAGGCTCCGCCTTTGTTTCCTTCTCGGGCTTTGGTCTTCCTCGAGGATTCCATCGTTCGTCTGTGCTCCCAACACGGCCATGGGTGGAGGCGGCCAGATGATCTCCGTCTACCCTGAAGAGCTCACTTTCGAGTGTACGTTTGGCCCTCTGATGTTTTCCCTTGTTCGCTTTCTTGTTTTTGTTTATAGATCGAATCTTGTGTTGGGCACTGATGGAGAGATCCCTTCTCGAGGAAACAGTTGAGTTGGAGAAGCCATCTTATTGCAATATCAAGGTCGTCAACAACACCGAACACCATGTCGCATTCAAGGTATTCGGAAAAATGCGTGTTTCTCTTTCCGCGATTTGAATTTGTTCGTGTGTGTGGTTGTTTGTTTTGTTCTGCTTCATGTCTCACCTGGGTTTTGATAAAAGTTGGAACTTTGGCTATCATCCGGGTAGGTGAAAACGACGTCTCCTAAGAAGTACTTTGTTCGGCCGAACGCAAGCGTGGTACAACCTTGGGACTCATGTGCTATTACAGGTATCTATGTTGGATAGTTTTGGTTCATGGTGTGCCATTGTTGATTGATGGTCGGTTAGCAGCTTTTGATGATATCTCATGTGGGAAACATGGCGTGTGTATGTTTCGTTTTCAGTCACCCTCCAAGCCCAAAAGGAGTACCCTCCTGACATGCAATGCAAGGATAAATTCCTCATTCAGAGTGCCAAGGTGCCTCCTAGTAATGATATGGATGAAATCCCTTCTGACACGGTGAGCTGTTGTTTATATTATCTTGCAAATTCCAGGTTGAGAATGATTCATGGTTCATTCTTGAATATGTTTTGTGGCTTTGTTTCATGCAGTTCAATAAAGACGGTGATAAGGTGATAGAAGAACTCAAACTCAGAGTTGTTTACACTTCTCCGTCGCAATCTGGCCGTGGAAACTCTGAAGAAGAGTCCGGTCTTGCCTCATCAGCGACAGGGAAAAGAGACGTAAGATTTCATACTTCTTCATCATGGGCCAAACAGTTTTTCTACCAAACTGTATCTCAATTGTGTCTATCAGTGCCGTTTCACTGGTTGTAATGCATATTTCATTTTCTTTGTGATGTAGATGCACAAGAACTCAAGCAATGAGGAGGTCAGCTACAATTGCCAAGTTCTTTCTCCTCCTTGTTATTTATGAAATCCATCAATGGGTTCCACCTTTTTCCTTTTGCCTTAACTCTCAGTTCTCTGTAGAAAGACTTTTACCCGCATTGATGTAAATGAGCTTAATCTTACATAGTCACGTTATCTAGAAAGTTTTGAACCAAGGTTATCATTGAAATGATGGATAGGAGATGAACATATTGGTAGAGGAAGACCCATAGAAAATTGTGTCTGCATGTTCTATTTGAGTGGCTTTCGTTGTGTTAAAAATTGCATGGCACATTTGGTTTTATATTCTTCAGCACAAGAAACACAGTGTTGATAAACTCTCCTAACACTGAGGTTCATCATCTCTTTCTTTGCTGCAATGAGGATTTTTGTCATATTCTTTCTTTTCTTTTATCTCAACTATTTGTGTTTTTTAGATCCAGATGTTACAACATTTGAAGGAGGAAAGGGATACCATTCTTCAACAAAATCATCAGTTTCAAAGGGAATTGGTTTGTATTTGACCCCATGTTGCTTCTTTTCTAATTCTTTTGGAACATCAAGTAATATATTGTTGCTTTCCCTTTTATAAAGTCTGCTGCATGAGTGTTCGCTGTCCATGTATATCTCAATAAATGATTTGACTATTTAGTGGATGGTTACTTTTGAGGCTCTTGTAACATTTGCAAGCAACATTATTTGCTCCATATTACTGTGCAATAATCTATGATCGAGACTGTAAATTTACTTGCTAGTATCATACGTGATGTGCATAGGTATAATGGAGAAGGCTTGGTGCGTCATTATTAAGGTTTCAATCTGATTACGCTAACATTCGGGAAGCCTTTTTCTCAAACATGTGGCGTTAAAGCTTTTTAAGATGTTATAAATTCTTCAGCGATTAGGCATTTTTCTATGGATGAAGCTGCCAGTATTTGTTTTTGTAGTGTAGTTCTACAAAAGTTATATTCCTTGTTTGGAAACTGATATAATTGTCATTGCAGGATATGCTGAAGAGGCGCAGAAACCGCAAAAGTGATGCTGGGTTTTCGCTGACATTTGCCGCATTTGCTGGTCTCGTAGGTATTATGGTTGGGTTTATCTTAAACCTTACTTTGTCTACACCACCGGCTGCCTAAATCACATTCACAACCATCAAAGTCGATGACATCAATCTTTGGCTACCATTAGTGCCTACATTTTCTGCATTTCATAAGCATGCTACTTTCCCACTATCTGCTCCACAAAATTATTTGGGTTGGAATTTTCTTAGTCTCAGGTAGTGCTGTTGACAATGTCTCAGCATTTTCCTGTTCAGTTCAGTGGTCTCTTGGGTGTATTCTTTTGTTGTTCAACTTGTAAACATTGGAGGGTGTAAGGTCTTCATTCAAGATTGTTCTGGTTGTTGCAACTCTTCTCTTATGCACCAAAATACTGCAATTTGCTGGAGAAGTATTTGCCACATTGATGACTTGAGAGCTATAATGTGTTTCATGTGATTTGATTTCCAGACACAATGCTCCCTTTACATTTCAGTATCAAAATTACCATTGTGATATTTTTCAGCAGTGCAGTTTGTGGAAGAAATGCTGTTTAATTATATTGCATGTCTGAGTGCAGCAAGTGGATTAGCTCTCACTCTACATGAACTGAAAAGAAAGAAATGGAAATCAACCCACATTAAGTCTGCTATGTTTTTTGTTTTTTTTATCATGAACTCTACCTTAAAGGTCTATCCATGGAAAATGCATCCTTCACTAAGATGTTAATTATTCTATATTTGATGTTCTTGAGAAGTAAACTCTGTAACTCATAATAAAAAATAAGATCTGAATCTCTATGGGAACAATGCAAATGTGAACTTTAGAAATCTAAACAGCTTGGGGATCAATACATATACGTGTAGCCAATCTAGCTAATTTAGGAAATAACTCCTTTTTTCGTGGGATTACGTAGAAATCAACTCAAATACTGTCTAAACTATAATTTTTTTTCTTTTGTATAAAAAATATATTCTAAGTTTTTAAAAATATATTTTTTAAAAAAATTTACTCTCTTGAGTTTTTTAGGAAAGGATCCTTAGTTTTAAGTTGTTATCTTTTTCCTTTACTATCCTAAATACTCCTTATCCTCCGTTGCCTTAGTGTGATCATCCCTCAATGCAAAGCCCAATCTAAGTCTTCATCTCCTCGCCACTAAGCATGACTCATCCTTTTCTTCGCTTCGATATCGTCAAGCAAACTCGAAACTTTACATCGTGATAGAGAAGGCCACATGTAGGTGATGATGCATTTTGACAATACGGAGGTGACAAGATTAAAAAACTAAAAATTATGATCAATTTTGGAGAAAAACCTTATATATATATATATATATATATATATATATATATATATATATATATATATATATATATACTTTGGAGGAGTCATACGTGGCAAACATTCATTCGAAGAGAAATATGTTTGCTGCTCTTCGCCTTGCACAGCGAAATCTGACGCGTGTTTCCCTCTCCACCGCATCACATACCGACCCAATCACCTTGACTCTCCCACCCAGAAACCGCCACGCGTCCGTCGTTAAACCAGACGCAAGCACGCGGTCTCCTCACCGCTTCGGGACGCACACCGTGCCGACACGTCCCTTCCTAGCCATCTACTCCATCCCTACCTCGCAACTTGGCTTCCTGGCCACGCCATCTCACCACCATGCCCCTCATCTTAAACACCGCCGCCGCCGCCTCCCCGCTTGTAGTTCTCGCCTCCCACCACTTCTCCAAATTCCCCATAAAGCACCTTGGATCCTCTCGTAATTTCAAGCCCTTGTCCTTTCCGTCATCGGCCTCTCCGCCCTCGCGCCTCCGCCGGATGAGCTGGCTCGGGAAGCTAGGGCTTGGCTTTGGCGGTCGAGGGTCCGCGACGGATGCGTCGTCGGCCATCGCGCAGGGCCCCGACGACGACGTGCCGGCGGCGGGGCAGGAGTTTGCGCAGTTCGGCGCCGGCTGCTTCTGGAGTGTCGAGCTCGGCTTCCAGCGCGTGCCCGGGGTGACCAAGACCGAGGTCGGGTACAGCCAGGGGAACCTCCACGAGCCCACCTACGAGGACGTATGCACCGGTATGACCAATCACAACGAGGTGGTCCGTCTGCAGTACGACCCCCGGGAGTGCAAGTACGAGGACTTGCTCGACCTTTTCTGGGAGCGGCATGATCCCACCACTCCCAATCGCCAGGTTAATTCTTTTGAGGCACCGCAGAACTTTTTTTTGTTATGCATTGGTATATGGTACTATCCTTGCTTTTGTTGTTGGATTGAGTTCACTGGCCATGCCAGTAGTCGATGCTATCTTAGTGGCAATTCGTCTCAATTTTGCGTAGCAAGCACCTTTTAGTTTCAAATAAGTCTTTAACACAAATCCCTAATTTGTGGTAGCTTTGCTAAATAGCATCTCATGTTGGAGGTGGAAGCTGTATTGATTTGATATAACCACATACACTTGTGTGTCATAGTACGACAACGGATCAGATCAATGTTCGTAAGATCTGACATAGTTTTATGCTGGATGTATGTGACTAACGCAGCCCTCCGCTTTTTCCATCTGGGCTTGTGACCGAGATTGGCAGTGTTACACTTGTGTATCATAGTGATAGTTTGAATTTGTGAAAGTATGCTTGGTGAGTTGGAAAATTGGATTTTGGTCAACATTTGGGTGCCTGTCCCATTGAATTGCTTAGTAGGTCATCGAAGAAATCAAGGAGCAAGTATGAGATTCTGGATTCATAATCAAATTGTTCTTCGTCAAATGGATGAGTGTTCTTTGTATCTACGGAGTAGTTGTAGAACGTTAGAATGTGCTAATTAAAATAGAAAGTTGAAATTTTTTTTTCTTATAGAAGTGCTAGTACAGGTTATATGGTCTTTATGTTTGTCGAGTACAGATGCCGGCTATTTTTCAATCATGGTGCATATCATTTGTGAGGAGTATTTAACAAAGAAAAAGTGTTATCCTTGTATTTGATGATTTTGAAGGTGGAAGCAAGCTGAAAAATGTTGCCATGATATTCTTATCATATGTGGGATTAGAGTTAATTATAGATTACCCCTTGTAGTTAAACCTCTTTAGCACCCCGATCCCTAAACTTCAAAAAAATTACATTGGATTTCCCATAATTATGAAAGTGAAACAATTAACCCACATGGAATCTCTATAGTTACAAGTGAAACAATTAGCCTCATTTATCCTTACGTGTTGGTTTTACCAACAGAAGATACAACACGTGATAGTACGTACAGGAATCACACGAAAACGATGGGCAAAAAGATAATTCAACGTCTAGTTATATTTTCTTTCTTCTTAGTGGTGGTGGTGGACAGCGGCGCCTTTAGGCACGCGGGTAGTTGTGGTTGTGATTGGCGTGAACGACATTAGTGGTCGGCGAGAACGACATTAGTGGTCGGCGAGAACGACACGGGGATATCCTTAGAGATGGGTTAGGTCAAGTCTTGGAGGTGGAGTTGAGGGACTTTTGCGGCTTCTTGCAGGGGGAGGAGGAAGAAATAGGAGGGGGAGCGGCGGTGAGAGGTGAGGCAAAGAGAGAGGAGGAAGAAGACGATGCGGATGCCAACGCTCTGCATCTATGTTGCGCCGCTCGACATCTGCGTTGGTGCCGACACAGATACAAAGCGGCGAAACGATCGCTCGGCATTTGCATCGATGTCGACGCGGATACAGAGCGGCGAAAGGGGGAAGAAGGATGAGGGATCGGGGAAGCTGGGAAGAAGGGGGAGGAGGAAGAGGAGGGAGAGTGGTGGCAAGAGGTGAGGCAAAATGAGAGGAGGAAGAAGACGATGCAGACGTTGACGCTCTGCATCTGCATCAGTGTCTCTCGGCATCTGCATTGGCGTCGACGCAGATGGAAATGCAGAGCATCGCTCGATCGCTCGACATTTGCATCAGCATCGATATAGATGCAGAGCGTCGGCATTTGCATCGTCCTCTTCGTCTCCTTTTGCCAACGCAGATGTAGATGTAGAGCGTTGCTTAGCAACGCTCTGCACTTGCATCTACGTCGGCACTTATGTAGATGTCGAGCGTCGGCATCTGCATTGTCCTCTTCCTCCTCTCCCTTTGCATCACCTCTCGCTGCTACTCTCCCTCCTCTTCCTGTCGCAAGAAGCTATAGAAGTCCCTCAATTCCACCTCTGGGACTCCACCCGGCTTGTCTCTAAGGACAGCCCTGCATCGTTCTTGCCGACCATTGCGTTGTTCTTGCCGATCACAACCACAACAGCCACTCGCGTCCCGAGTGGTGCCATTGTCCGCCACCACCACTAAAATGAAAGAAAACGTAATTGAGACGTTGAAATTACCTTCATATCGATCATTTTCGTATTATTCCTGCAGGTGCTGTCACGTGCTGCATCTTGTGTTGATAAAACTCATAGCATTAGGGTAAATAAGATTAATTGTTTCACTTTCATAACTATAGGGATTTCAATGTAATTTTTTTAAGTCTAGGGATTGGGATGCTAAAGAGGTTTAACTATAGGGGGTGATCTGTAATTAGCCTGTGAGATTAGCCATAGTTACATCAATGAGAGCAGCCTTTGAATTTTAAACTTCAATCTACTTACCCAAGGGAGTGTGGGGCATCGAGAGTTAACTGATAACCATAAATTCCAAAGAGATAAGAGAGAAGGATTGGTTTGGGGTTGCTTCCAGATCGGAGCAGTTAGGTTCAGCATGAAGGAGGTGGGTTTGACTTATTCACTATTCTTAATAAATAATTTAATTTATTAAGTGAATAAATTAATTATCTCATCATCTAGATCTTGATATGAAAATAATAATGATGTCCTTATGCCTGCTCCTTTAGATAGTTGGGAGTTTGATATCCACATGTGGCTAAAAGCTGGATTAACGTTAAATAAAGTTCTACATAAAATGGAGTGCACCATGCTACATGCTCGACCCCTCTGTGCGGTTCCCAGAATTACGGTTAGCAACTCTAAATTAAATCGCGCTAGATTTTCATCAATTTTGATCAAGAAATAAAAAGGGTCAAGACATTATTTTAAAAAATGTCCATGTATATCTATCATCACCTCACAGAAAAAGAGCGATTTCTTTAATTTTATAGGTTGAATTTGACTAAATTTCACCTTTTGGTCTGTGATTAACCAGGACTACTCTGGCTTATGTTGCGCTGATTTTTTGGATCATTAACCTTTACAAGGTCATTAGAGCTCGTGAATGATACATCCCCTGCTTTTCCATCACTCTTTGCAATAAGTCACTGAGGACTTCTCCCTTGAATCTAATAAATTGTGCACTGAAGGAGTTTAACAATGTGATCGGTCAGGAAAGAATCCAAGTCCATATTACTCAATTTGTTGACATTTTTATTGAGGTTATGCATTAAGATATATGCAGCTAACAGCAAGCTCATTGGGCTCAGTCTTTGTCCTGCTTCTAAGGTGGGATTATGAGTGCTGTTACATGAAGAAACAAGCTTATATAAACTTTCATATGTACTGTGCTGTATTTCCTTTTGCAGGAATCAGTTTTGGTGTACTCTTGAAACCTGACCAAACATAAATGCGGCAGTGATGTCTCTTATATTCCAGAATGAGTTTTATTTGATGTGTACTGCTGTTGTAGTTTCTTCAACAGTTCCTTATAGATGTAGGTAATTTGAGAATTAGTGATAATATGGACCAGTGGACAAATTCTGTATCAGGCTTCATTTGCAGAATTACAAATTCGTTAACTTATAATGTATTGCAGAAATGCTTTCATTAGTAGGTGCATGGTGCTTTACAACCATAAAGAAATGCATTAAATCTTCAGTGAGCAGTATATTAAGTATAATTGGCATTCTAGTTGTTAAAATAGTATATTTACAATTGCATGCAGGGAAATGATGTTGGTTCCCAATATCGCTCTGGAATATATTTCTACACACCAGAACAGGAAAAAGCAGCCAGAGAATCCATAGAGAGGCGGCAGAAGGTCCTTAACAGGAAGATTGTGACAGAAATCCTTCCTGCAAAGAAATTCTACAGGGCAGAAGAGTATCATCAGCAGTATCTTGAGAAAGGTGGACGCTTTGGTTTCAAGCAGTCTGCAGCTAAAGGTTGTAGTGACCCTATTCGCTGCTACGGATGACATGGGTAATTATAATCACCATCAAAATCTGCATGTCTGGTCATTTTGGTTGAGAGGCTTGTTGAAGATAAAGAGTACTGCATGTTATGGTCTGTGTTATGAGACTATGCCCTTGTTTGTAATATTTTGAACTTCTGACCTATAGCTGTCATATACATAGTAATTCACACGACTCAGCTGGTGGTTCTCTTTTGATCTGAGCATATTGTCAGAAAGATAAAAGGTTGTGCATTAGGATCGATTTACATAGCTAATGAATTGCTCGAACTCTTCATATTCATTCACGAAACTCTTGGGAAATATTAGGACTAGAAGTCACAAGATATAACCTCTATTTTTTTTCTGAATGTTCGCCTAGTTTTGCAGACCATTTCTGTGTTGGTTTCTGTCCGTGACGTGGGATCCAATAAGGTAACATCTATCTTCATCGAACTCATTGTCCTTTGTTTTCCCTTACCGTCCATTATCTGAGCTAATGTTTTCATCTCTTGTTAGCAGGCTTTTCCTTGGTCTGAGATCGTTCATTGAACTCACCCAACATCAATCTAGCAAGCATTAGTTGGATAAATCCTGGTGGACTTGGGTAAGTTTCAGCAAACTTGTTCGCTTCTCTCTTGGGGAGTTACAGTGCTGCAGCATGGTGTTTTCATTCCTTGAACTATTCGGTGGGATCCCAAGCTCATTCTCTCCACTCCCACGCAGGTTAGGGTTCCTATGCCCTCCATTCCCAACAGCCTGCTATGGATCTCGAGGTGGGTTGGCCAATGTTCTCTCTTTAACTACTAACCACATAATACAATTATATCACTGTGGACTCCAACATAAAATTCCTGATCCTAATAATCAAATGCCTTGGACTTGCTGGCTCCACGGATGTGAATGTTCACGAACTTGTATGTTAAATTGATTGTTTGATCTTATCATCAATGGCGCAACAGAAACAAAGCATTTTGGATTCTGCTGCCGTGCATGTGGTCATCTGGCTTGATCCAAGTCATCGAGATCTGGTAAGTGGGAATCGGAGAACTTTGTCTAGATGCGAGCTAATCATACTTTTTGTCTTTAAATTGTGCCAGTGATTTGAGATCGCATCAAACTACTTATGTTAAGTGGAATGTCATCGATTGTGTCAACAACGTTATTGTTTATAAAATTAGATGAGTCTACAGCTACTGTTTGAGCATATATTTATTATTTAGACATAATGTGTTAGCTATATTATCGGATTAGAGTATGATAAATGGTACCACATCATACCTGTCTTAGACATGATTAGAGATGCAAGTAAGAAAGAATTATCTGTAGAGTGATATGAAAACAATAACGATGTGCTTATGCCTGCTCCATTAGATGACGGTGGTTTGATGTGCACGTGGCTAAAAGCTGGATTACAGTTAAATAAAATGGAGTTCACCGTGACCCCTTTGTGATCAATTTTGATTATGATCAATTTTGACCGGAAAAGGGTCAACATATTATTTTCAAAAATTGACCAGGCATTTATTTTCACCTTACCAAAAAAAAAACCTATATTTTTGGTACTTCTCAATTGGTATATTTTTTTGTTTTTACAAAACAGTATTTTTAACTTTTATAAAATTTTAAATATCGCTAATTTTTTCATCTTTTTTAATCGATTTTAAACTTTTATAATGTTGTCATTTTATTTATTCATCATTTTTTTTAATTATATTTATGATATTTTTATTGAGATACTGAAAATATTATAAGTGATGTCATATTGTATCTTTTTGGTTTTCATTGCTCAGGATTATGATATTATATTTTTAGACTTGTAAGACTTATAGTAGTTTATATAAGATTCGGAGTCCATTTGAGTCATTCACTTATAGTGTTTTTTAGTAGGTTTTAGATTGTATTTATTGTAGTGATCAAAACACAATAATAAGTTAATTTTTAATTTTCATTTAGATGATATTATTTTAAAATTATTATAAATATTATAATATTTTTCAGTATTTTTTTATTCTGGTGGTTAAGACCAAATATTGTATGTGGCAAAAAAAATTTGAAAGATAGTTTGTCTTTTCTTAATTAAAAATACTATTTTTAAACACAGGAAGTATCAATTAGAAAATATCCTGTGAGTATTTTTTTTATAGAAAAGTCACCTAATGTTATACACGTAATATTTTATTATCTTTTAAATATAACTTGAGCATATATTATATAGCCCGTACCAAGGTTTATGTCCCCACGGCAGCACTGTCGTGGCCCCATCACCGTGCAACCAATGGACAAATATCACGTGCAACCCACATGTCCAGCTCTTAAAAACAAAAATAAATAGAAACCACCACAAAGCTATATCGGGAAAGAGGGGATAACGCCAAACGGAACGAGACAAAGTTAAAGGTGAAAAGGGGAGCGAAGCCGAAGCCAGAAGAAACGAGACGGAGCGAGCGAGAGCACATCTCCCGACGCCCTCCCTTCTCGTCTCTCCGCTCCGGCGATCTCTCAATCTCTGCGCCACTTTCTCCCGTTTTGATTCCTTCTCGCCGCCGTGATTCACCCCGCCGGACTCGGCGCCCTAGCCGCGAAGAAATATCCGCATATATTTGTTCTGGTTTCTTCCAAGCGGCAGCTGCGTCCCGAGCGGTTTTTGATTCCTTTTGGTTGTTCTCAAGCTTTTCTTTATTCGTTTTGTAAGCTCTAGTTTGGTTCTTGGAATGGATTTTGCGGGGAGGGGAAATGGTGAACGATTGATGGCATGAAATGAAGGCGAGTCGTTGAGTTGGTTGTTGGTTGAAGGTGCCGTGGAGGTTTGGGCTGAGGCTGTTTTGGCTGGGTCAGGGGAGGTGGTCGAGACGGGAGATGGGTGACAATGGTGGGTCTTTTGTCACGGTGAGGAGAATAACCAAGGGGCCAGAGCGAGGGGGCGGCTACCACTCAACACATGGTATGATGAAAATTGCTCCTTTTCCCTTTCCTTTTATGCTAACGAAATGGTGTTTTTTCTCGACCTTTATTGTTTTATTGTGAACATCGAAGTTGATGCTTGGCGTATTCTACTATTAGTGGTAGCGACAATCTGCAATTAGTTTTGGTAGGATAGTTGACAATGCTTGGACTTTTGAATGCCTAAGACATTCTGTCTTTGATCTACAAGTTTTGGTTGTCCATTTTACTCTGCATGTCTTTCTATCTTCGATCATCTTCTGCAAATTGCTTTCTTAGATATAGTTGTGAAGTATGTCATTGATGTAATCTTTTAAGTAAGCTCTGGGTACCTTTTCTCCCACGTCGTTTGATTTAGATTTCATGTAGAGCTTCTTCGATCTATGAATTTATTCTGTTTGATTGTTTTTTGCATGGTGGGTTAAGTTTCATGAAACGTACCTGCAGAAGAGCATGCAGAGGCTGAGAGATTAAATTTTCATGAGTGCTTTCTATGGAAAGAAGAAAGAAATACCTACCAAAGTAATTGGATGATCATAATGTTCAATAAATGAAGATTTAGTGTGTTTGAGGTGATGGAATTGTACAAATGATGATTATGCTCTCTACTGGCATAGGATGCAGCATAGCTGCTGATCAGTTACTGGCGCAACGTATAGGTACTGTATGACTTTGACTAAGTACTAGGAATTTTGTCGATCAAATGAATTTACCATGAATTTTAATAAAGTTCTCATAAACTTAGATTGTGTGAATGTTCTCTTTTTCACTTTCCATGATGATATTGTTCTCGCTTGCCTCTCCCTCCCTTTCTCTCTCTGTCACACACACACACTTTGATTTTTGAAATATTAAAATCTTAGGTTTTTGCTTGGCCAAAGTTTTAAATAACAATCTTAACTATCCATCTGGTATCAGTTTGGTGTTACAGAATAAGTTAATAAATAATTTTTATGGAATGAATTATGTTGATTTAGATGGCTGATTTTTTTAATGTATTGAGTACTTTTACATAGAGGTAAGCCTGTCCAATATCCACAGTTTGAACGTTACAGAATCTCTTATATATATTATTGTGAAACATGGTTGTCACAAAACATGGGTCTCATTCATGATTGAAGCCTTAGCTGATAGTACTCGGATTCACATGCTTCCTATGACCAATGGTTGAATTGGTTATGCCTTAAACTGTATATTTTCTCTATTTATCAAAGTTTGTTTAAGTTGAAGTATAAAGTCGTGTAGACGTCTTGATTTAAAATTATTAAGTTGCTATTGGTTATCCTTTTGTTACAAACTTGTAAGGAAACTCAAAAGTTCTTTCTTTTTTCTTGACGTAAATAAAAAGTGATCACTGAGGTGTTTTGCATAGTCAGAAAAGTCATTATTATATCGTTAAGTATGCCTAAGAAGATGTATCTTTTCTATTTTTTGTATTTGAACTATCATCTTTATATTCATTAACTTTTGTTGTCTACAGAGGTTGTGGCAGGATCAACAGCGTGGATTGGAAAAGGTTTTTCTTGTGTTTGTGCCCAAGGAATTGACAGTGATGCTCGTTTATCATTTGACCTTACACCTTGTCAGGTAACCTCTTATTAATATTGATTATATGCTTATTAGTTTGTTTGACACATGATCTTAAATATTGGTGAAAGAGGTACATATTGACTGGCATTTACCAGTGTGGCCAAGCATTGGTAACTCACCATACAATTTATCAGTGCTCCGTCTACTAATATTTTATTAATTTTATATTGATACAAGGTAGTATAGATTGACGAAATGTTTATCTTAGTACCATACTGGTTCTACAGGTTATAGAAACTGGTGTTGGATGGGTATTTAGGTTTGATGTACTAATAAGTAATTGAATGTCACAAATGGCTATGTTTCTTGGTGGTAGAATTTTGAAGTAGGATATCTCCGATAGTTCTTGCAACATGGGCATGGAAATTAACAATATGCCTCTCTTTGCAACTATTTGGGATTGGCTGCTTGAATGCTTTCCTGCTACCTGTTTCTGACAATTGAGATGCATATTATGTACAATTAAGATAAGTTTCTCTTAGTTTTGTGGCATGCCCTTGTGTTATCACATGCCTCACCATGAGCTTTATGCCAATTGGTTGAGCTCTGTGCTGGCCTAGTGTTTTGCTGGGCATGGTTTTGGCATGGCATTGTGGATGAGTGCCAGTGCCATGATTGTATAGTTGACACAGTTGACCCATCAAATGATTGTAACCTCTGACAAAGGTAACATGGAACTACTGGGTGATTCTTCATTGGTTTTAGCAATATGTATAGGCCTATAGATACCTCTAGATTTTATGTTAACTACTTTGTTAAATTATATAAAACCTCATTATTTAATTTTTGTCCTGTGGTCAACCCTCTCATTTACACAGATTGAAGTTTTGTTCCTTGTAGGTGGCCAGGCCTTACATTAATATTTAATTTTGACCCTGCTAGCTACTTTGTTAGATGCTTCATTAATATTATACACGGAGTACCAAAGATATTTGTTTTCTCTTTGAAGGGAAAAGCTGATGAAAATTACATTCATTATACATGTATGCAGGAGGAATGCTTGCATAAGTTACAATGCCGAGTCGATGTTGCCTATGAAAGTTCAAGAAAAGAGCATCAGGTACTTGCCTTAGAATAGTCTTTTTGATCTTATTGTTTTTTAGTTTCTAATAGTGTATCTTTGTGTTTTCTAGTTAACATACTAAATCGATTCTTGCTTATAATATTTATGAGCTGCTGAAGTTCCTCTCAAACATCTAGTTATTTCCAATTACTCTACTAAATTCTTGCTTATAATAATTATGAGCTGTTGAAATTCTCTCAACTATCAAGTAATTTTGAACTCGTAAAGTTCTGCAGTTGTGTATTTATGTCAACATTTTTTTTGTGCAACTATAGGATTATGTGGTTACTTTTTGCTTATATTAATATCTAATCTGAGAAGGGAGTCAAAGTGCTAGTATTAATCATGTAGTGTCTTGTGCTTACCAAGCATCTGCAACCATGGTCTGATATCTGCATCCATTTTATTGATGCAACCTACAAGCACTTTATGTTTCAAATCGCATTTCCTCTGTGTTTGTCATCTCAGTGACTAAAATATTGCTAGGAAACCTTAAGATCCCTCTGGTATGCTGCTTATCCTGGAGTCAAACTCCATGGCTTAATATCTGAACAATGGAAGGAAATGGGATGGCAAGGAAAAGATCCTTCTACAGATTTTAGGTATTAAAAATGCTCAGTCTGTAGGAATCATTGTTAAGGTATTTTCATTTCCATTCGATAATAGGATTTGGAAACTATCTTTGTTCTTGTGTTGCAGGGGTGGTGGTTTCATATCTTTAGAAAACCTATTATTCTTTGCCAGGAGGTACCCTGTAAGTGATTTTCTGTTCTTGTTAGCTAATTTAACTAGTAGATTCAAGTGCAGAATGATTTCAATTTATATGTGGCTCTTAACATAATGAATTGAACATCTTTGTTTTGTCTGTCACCTATTTGTCGATTGTAACAAGATGACAAATTGCCTTGATGTGCTGCCAAACTTACCATAAAACAAATTATTTCTTTTTTTAATACTGATATTCATTATTATCTTCTTTTTTTTCTCATGCCAACTGGAACAGTATATCTTCAATCCTGTGTATGCTGGCCTCTCACTCGGATCCTGGTTAGCCTTATGGGAGCCATCATTTGGAGAACTTTTGGCTTAAAACAGGGTGAAATATTTGCATTTATCAGTATAAGAAAAGATTATAAGTTGGTTTGCAGAAGAGTCTTCACTTGTGCCTTGGTCACTTAGGTTGATATTCAACTGAGATAAAATTTAGGAGATAGTCAAACCTGATAGACTAAAGCTGACTTGAAGAATTTAGAGCATAATTGGGTACTTGAGTGTTCTCGTAAGAGAGATAACATTTCAACTTGAGTGGCCTTAACTGGTTTTGACTCTTTATATCCACCTATCTTAAGTAAAGGCAAGGCTAATGTGAGACCCTTTTTTGTTCATTCTTAAATTTTGGTACTACTACAAATCCCTTGACAGCAACTAGTACTGTGGAACACTATAATGCAAACTCATTCTGATAATTCGTTTGATGCATTACAATTAAAATTCCTTTGATGTGTACCATCTTTACAGGATCTTGTTATAGATGGGTGATTTATAGCATACATCCGAGTCTCAAAGCACAGTATTACACTAAGACTAGCATACATGCGTTTACCTGTTGGAATATAGTTGCATAATTTGGGCCAAGTAATGAACTGGCTCAGTAGTTTGTATCCTTTGGATGATCTTAATGACTGAGCTGTTGTTGTCTCCTTGATGACTTTCATCTGAAGCTCTACCAATTTTTCCATGCAGAAGTCCTTCCAGGATCTTCTCCGAAAACAGGAGGGCAACCGAGCCCTATGTGAATACCCTTTTGCGGTAGCTGGTATAAATGTAACATTTATGCTCATCCAAATGCTGGATCTTCAAGTTGGTGGGTACTTTATCCAAGCTCGTTCCACGGCTAACTGCTTAAATTTGAATGATATAAATGCATTACATCATTTATCAACTATGAGCATCTTAACTGTCTTCAACATGTTGGACATCCACCAGTATCACTAAAATCTTCAGCATAATAGAGTTCTACCAGTGTCACTAAAATTTGTTTATAATAGTTGCAGCTAAACCAAGGTCGATAGTGGGAGCTATTTTTTTGAATCTACTTTCAGGTATGTTTAAATGCTAAATTACAGTTGATCATTTTATGAGTTTCCTTGCTGATAAATGCATTTAGTCACTGGTGCTATATATTATTACATTTTGATTTTTTTAAGTTGGTTCTTGAGAAATACCTTTTAGACAATGGTAGTTTGGAAAAAAATAACATAAGCTCAATCAGTGGATATAGATGCAGCAAGGAATGCAGTTTCAGTTACTGAACCCATGCCGGTCCATGCGTGATTGGTACAGGCCTGGTCTATTCCTGTATATCGACACATGATATGCTAGAATGTATCACGATGTAGGAAGAGGAGGTACCGACAGAGGAAGTATACCTGGAAAGAAAATAACTATACACGGTGGGCAGTGGGAAGGTAGGGCCATGGTGCTCATGCATTGAGATGGAGAAGAGGGTTTGCAATTTTTGGCACCATCCTATTTACGGTCCAAGGATTTTGTTTTAGTCGGACCGGATTGCCCGAAACGGGGGCTGTCCACATACCCCGCCCACACCGGACTAGCAAATACTGGTTGGTATGGACCAATCTTTATGACATTGCAAACTTTTATATGCAGACCAACCTTATCTATTTTTGTTAAGAATTAGTTACCGAGATCTGATTGTTACTCTTGTTTTTCCACACTTAAATTTTGGTTGCACACTCCAATACAGTGAATCGTTAAACATGTTGCTTAGACCCTCAGAACCTACCAGTTTTAGTCAGCAGGTTACATAAATGGTCAGCAAGGATGTAATTTTCACGATTCACATATGCCGATGTATAGCCCAAGATGGGTGGTCTGTTGAATATTGACATTGGATATATTTAAGCAAAATATTGAAATTGTGCAAAATTTGATACTTTGATGAACTAAAATAAATGCTGATATTTGTGTTTCAGAGAATGACAGGGCCTTCGACATATTGTACTGCATAGCTTTCAAGTTGATGGATCAGCGATGGCTCGCCATGCATGCCTCCTACATGGACTTCAATGTACGTCATTTGCTCTCTCTCCACCACAGAATTCCCGATCGTGTCTGTCCTACAATAGTTATATGGTTTTACTTTTGCCCTAACCTCGTGCTGGTCCAATCAATCTTTAGACGGTCATGAAGTCAACACGTCGTCAGCTGGAGCAGGAGCTGCTGCTAGAAAACGTCAGTCGAATCGAGGATCTGCCTTCTTACAAGCTTCTTTATCGGTAGCAACATCTCAGTTAACATTCGGTTTGCTGTATCAAACTCCCCATTCTTCTCTCTGAATCATCTTCTCCTGAAAACACAATAAAAAAATAGTTGAGGGAATTTTTTTTTTCTTTCATTTTTCCCACAAAAAGCTGTAAGGTGATTCTTTCCCACTTAATTCCTACATTCACTAGGCGTTCTTTGGATATCTTTATCACCTAATTAAATAAACAGGTCACCTCTTCTTCATACACATTGGTAGCACGCAGCCATATTTTACATAATAAAGCCATTCCGACCTACAAATATTCGAGCAACTCCGGAAATTGGAATCATATATTTTGCAGATGATGTGACCATAAAGAAGCAACCAAAGATAGCCAAAAATGCCATGCAAGACAGCTGCAAAGCAAGGGAATAACACAATTGGAGCAAAACGTTTGATCAACAGTCCGCAATTTAAAAGAGTCAAAACTTAAGTTTCATCAGCTTGGAAACAAATAGTACTACTGCCCAGCTTTGATAAGTTGAGACAGCAGCAATATGTCTCATCTCTACTCATAAATCCATGGGTGGAGGCTGTTCTGCCACTCCGCGATGCCTTCGGGGAACCACAGAGCAATCTCCTTCCGTGCGCTCTCGATGGAATCACTTCCATGAATGACATTCCTGCACATACGCAAATATGTCATATCAGAGGTTACAGATATCAGGGAGACTAATCAAATTGCTTCTCTTATATCATAGAATGCCACAATTTTATTCCTGAAATATGACTTCCTACTACCAGTTTTATAATCCCCAAAAGCACTGACGATTGCGAGCAAGAAGTTAACCGGCTAGTTATATATAACATACAAATAACACAAAGTTACATGTATTCATATAAGCAGTAGAACATTGGATTCGTTTGGTTCATTCATGTATTTTCCAGAAAACTAAATTGACTTTCAATTCAAACCCTTTCATAGCTCCTTTTCCTTGTGTATCTCTACCTGTAATGCTGGCCTCCGAAGGCATCCCGGAGTCACCATTTTAGCATTTCTATTGCTCTTCTTCTACTTCCACTTGGATCCAAGTTAAAGATACAGAGAGACCGTACCATGTAGATTAAAGCCAAAGGGTTTTTGACTATCCAAACATGCATCGAGTATGGGATTTAATTACAGGTTCCAAGGGAAGAGGGAATAAAAAAAAGTGTTTAGCATTTCTATTGCTCTTCTTCTACTTCCACTTGGATCCAAGTTAAAGATACAGAGACCATACCGTGTAGATTAAAGGCAAAGGGTTTTCGACTATCCAACCATGCATCGAGCATGAGATTTAATTACAGGTTCCAAGGGAAGAGGGTACAAAAAAAAGTGTTTAGCATTTCTATTGCTCTTCTTCTACTTCCACTTGGATCCAAGTTAAAGATTCGGAGAGACCGTACCGTGTTGATTAAAGCCAAAGGGTGTTCGACTATCCAACCATGCATCGAGTATGAGCTTTAATTACAGGTTCCAAGGGAAGAGGGAACAAAAAAAAAGTGTTTAGCATTTCTATTGCTCTTCTTCTACTTCCACTTGGATCCAAGTTAAAGATTCGGAGAGACTGTACCGTGTTGATTAAAGCCAAAGGGTGTTCGACTATCCAAACATGCATCGAGCATGGGATTTAATTACAGGTTCCAAGGGAAGAGGGAACAAAAAAAGTGTTTAGCATTTCTATTGCTCTTCTTCTACTTCCACTTGGATCCAAGTTAAAGATTCAAAGAAACCATACCGTGTAGACTAAACCCAAAGGGCTTTCAACTATCCAAACATGCATCGAGCATGGGATTTAATTACAGGTTCCAAGGGAAGAGGGAACAAAAAACAGTGTTTGGCTTAGTATGAGATGTAGAATCATATGAGTATGTAAAGAAAAATCTTACTAGCCGCAATCTAGTCAAACACCCAACTCAAAAGAACAATTCCTGGCAGCAGAAGCAAATCACACGTAGTCATATTTATTGCAAAGCAATCCTTGTGGTTGATTAAGGTCTTAGTCAATTGAAGAGAACAAGACAGCCACCATTCTTGAATATAATGCAGTTAATCCTTGATTAATACGATAAATTGAGATCCATATCATGTATTTGATATTAGAACACAAACAAAAAATGAGCCTTGCTGAATTAGAGACCAAGAAATCACCTGCCGATCTCGATCGCAAAATCCCCACGGATGGTGCCGGGGGCGGAGTCCGCAGGGTTGGTTGCGCCAATGATCTTGCGGCCGGTGACAACCACACTCTTACCCTCCCACACCATCGCAACCACGGGGCCGGAAATGATGTACTCCACGAGCCCGGCAAAGAAAGGCTTCGCGGAGAGGTCGGCGTAGTGCTTCTCGGCGAAGGAGCGCTCCACGCTCACCATCTTCAACCCTGATTTATGGCACCAAAACAAAATTCAAGCTTCCTTCTCCAAATCACCAAAAGAGAGTAACACGAGACAGCTAAAGACCGTACCTTTCAGGTAGAAACCCTTCTTCTCGAATCGCCCAATGATTTCCCCAACCTGACGAACGAATCGAAACAAAATCTATGAGCGTTGTACCGATCTACTTTACAACGACGTCTAAATGAATAGTGCTAAAAGGCAAAGGTGGAGAGAAACGGAGGTTTACCAGGCCTCGTTGGACGCCATCGGGCTTGATCATGATAAAGGTCTGCTCCATCTCTGAGATAGATCGGTGTCCCTCCTTTCTCACCGAAGCGGCAAACAAAACCCTAACCAAGAATACAACAACAAGACAAAAGGCAAAGCTATTATACCGAGAGAGAGAGAGAGAGAGAGAGAGAGAGACCCGACGAACCCTATGTCTCACTCGTGCTTGCGTTATGGGCCTGCTTAGGCCCATCACAGATTTAGGCCCAATAGTAAGATCATAATATCTATTTATGGGCTTATCTCTCGTACTTATTTATGAGCCTCATTAAGCCCATTATAGATTTAAGTCCATTAATAAGATCATAAAATTTATTTTTATTTGTGCTAATCTTTCCCTCTCCTTAACTCGATACTATTTTACTTTTACTTTTCTTATGTATTCCCTTGTCACGTTAGATTTTTTTTATTCCTAAGTCTCTTTCATTGTGTGTTTTGGTTTTAATAATAAACTAGATATCTTAAAGATTATACTAAATGTTTGAAAAAGAATTGAAGGGCATAACATATCCAATTTTTCAAATATTAGCTAGCATATTTTAAATAGCATATCTTTAAGGTTTCGAGGTTCACACGAACACGTATACTATGCTTCATTAATTTCAGCATATCTTTAGTTGCGATTTATTTTTATCTATTAAAGCTATGAGATTTTTTCTATTTATTTTTGTTAAAGTTTCCTTAATCTTTCTTGATAACAAGTGATAACATACTGATAGAAAAAAAAGAGACTGCTTAAATGTGACAAAAGAAAAAGAGTTTATATATGACAAATGAGTCCATAGACATTACATTAAGGCTGTGAGGAATATAATCAAGATTTTTCATAGACAATAAAATTTAAAGATTTGACAAGAAATAGTGATAATTGGAATTGTCAATTATTGTTATTTTTTATCTTTTAAGAAGCATAGATCTGCAAATAAGCATTAGGTTTGAATGGGATGCTTCTTCTGCTTTCCCCTTTCTCTACCAAAAACCTTGATCAACCTGTTTATTAGGTTTATGATTGACTTGCAGATGTTACATTTGTGGATATTTATGATGCAATGTATTAGTGCAATGCCATTTCATAATTAATTCTAATATAGTAAATTATTCAACATAAAGAAGAACTCTGAGACTACATTGAGGTGAGTTTGATGCAACAATAAGATTATTCTTTTTAAAAGTAATGTCTCTCTATTTATAAAAGATAGAGACTGTAAATACATAAATCATGAAAGTTGCATGCTTTGAGCCACTGTTTAATATGCAACATTGACATGCATGCATGACAACCTTTGCAAGATTTATGTCATCTGCTGCATTTTGTCAAAAGTATTCAACAACCCACTGCTCATAGACATGCATGCTTATCACTTTCTGGTCATGACTTTTATGTTTCAACTTGGAATGTTCAGAGTCTCTACATTTGCTGGGTTTTCTCTGTGCACACCATAATAAAATACCACAAAGGCATTTTAGCTAATCCTTGTTCAATTTAAAGCTCCAAATTCACTTGAATTAAAATGACTTTTTGTTTTGGGAAAAGGTTTGTTTGTCAAATTAAAGGTGTAGAACTCATCAAGGCATTTGAATTAGAAGATAGTATTAATAGCCTCAAGTTTAGATACTCCAATTTGGGAATCCAATTTAATCAGAGGCCTCACCAGAGCACAGCAATCAAATGGTTTTGGTAGGGATAGCTAAACATTCTGATTCTTTCCACCACTTCTTTTATTCTCAATAATTACTCTATTTATGTTCATAGCCATCCACAAAATTAGGGTCAAACTTGACATAAATGCACACCCACTACATTATATTTATTTCATAATCCTTCTTTTAACTCAAACAAAATTAAGATTACCTTTAATTTATATATGAATATTTGATAAGGATAAAGTTCTCCATTCTATTCTATGGAGACTCAATATGTAAAACTTAATTAGATAAAGAAAATGATAAGATTAATTGCACAAATATATCACGCTAGCATTAGTTGAAAAAAAAAATAAAATAAAAATAATTTTAAAAACATTTTTTTAACACTTAGAGTTTCTTTATGTTTCTAGACTCGGATTAGGATCAAGTCATATTATCTTCGTAATTCAGATTGATAATAAATTTAATTAATAATATAAATGACAATGAATCAGATGATTATAATATTTATAGATATTTTTTTAAATTTAATATATATATATATATATATTAATTAATTAATTAATTAAAGAAAAAGAAGAGATGAGCTGTTGTAACATTTGGTCAGTCACTCGGCATCCTAACCCCAAAGCCAAGGCAGAGAGGGGCGGTGGTGATGGGAGACACAACAAAAAACAATGCAGAAAAGAGAGGGGAGGCCTCCTTCCCCCATCCATTCACCTCCTCTCCTTTTCCCATGCCATTTAATTTGATTGCTTGGTGGACTCCTCCCTTCCATTGGATTGTACAGACTCCAACCTGCACGCCCATCTCACCCTGCAATTTCTTTCCCTTTTTCCCCCTCCACCCTTCCTCTCCCTTCTCCAGCCTCTTTCCTCATTCTTTCCTGCTTTCCTCCCTCTGTGGTCTTCTTGGACTGGAAAGAAGAATTCTGGAGTTCTTAAAAAGTTGGGGGTTTTTTTTTTTCTTTCTGAAAAGGGGCCTCTGCTTGCTGTTACTGTGTTCTGGGTCCTTTCATGTCCTGGTGGTTTTGGTTTGGAGGGCTGCGAGAATCTATAGAAGCCTTTCTAGTTTTAGCACAATTTCTCACATGAAAAGACAAATTTTTTTCTCCTTCTTCCTCCTGTGTTGCTGATTTCTGTTGGGATTAGAAGGGGGGGGAGTGAGGGAGTGGAACACATGGGAAAACAAGGACCTTGCTGCCATTGTGGAGTTACAAGTGAGTTGCTACTCGTGTCCGTGAGCAATTCTGGATCTTTGTCTTGCTTCTCTGATTTTTTTATGCTTCAGTTTCTTAAAATTAGCAAGTTTTTATTGAGACAGTGGTGTTTTGTTATGTCTGTGTGTGTATATACATATATATGATTTCATTACCAAAACCTATTACATGCATTATGTGATGCAAACGCTCCATGTGATCATCCTAAGAATTATTGGATGTTCTTCTTGGTCTTTGCTTGGCTCGGTCAGGTGGAAGAAGGTTCAACTTTATTCTATGTGATATCATCAATTGAACCTAATTAAAGTCTGTGACTCGTTTTATTACCTTTGCAGTTTCTGTCACTCCATATTTGCTTCTTAGAAGAATCTCAGTATCTTTGTCAAATAACTGTTTTCGGAAGGAAGAATTTTTAGCAGTGGCTGTACAAAACATTATAGAAAATTCCAGTGACCTCCAATTGGGATTGCAGAATTGAAGACGCTTTGCATTTCCTTCTTCCTGTTTTAGTATTCGGCAAGCCGAAAAAATTCTTCCTGTTTTAGTATTCGGTAGTAGATCACTTGCTTCTAGTTTGTGAAATTCGTGGAATATCTTAAACTTACCACTATAGGATTTGCACATTATGTTAAATTGGATGTGAGGTTTCTTTTTCTGCTGGGATCATAGGTTTCATAATTGAGTCATCACTCACTAACTATTGTTGGCACATTTCATATCATGCCATTGGACCTGCTGCATTAGTAGGTCCTTTGTCGATGTATATTCCAAATTCAGGTGCATTCTAAAATAAATAAGAGTTGCATGTTTTCAGTACTACACAACATCAATAGAATGCAATAATAACGACAAAAATTCTCGAGTACATCTTATGGGAGAGCTGGGTTGCTTCTAGGTTTACATTCGAGCTCGACATTCATGTTGTAAAATCATTTCCTTAGACAATTAAGCTAACCGCTACTCAGTTGTTAGAATTGTTCTATGAATATCACAGCTAAGCTATGATATTCATTGCACGATTGTCTTTTTAGTCTTTGCTAATGGTTTTTTGAGCACCCAGGGCACATTTTTAGAATCTTAAATCTGAAGTTATGTGTCCATTGGTGGCATCCATGTGGTTGTTTATTTTGTTTTTCTGCTGGTAAGACTTCTTCCTTGTCTGATAATCACACTGTCTCATGTTTGTTCATCTAGATTATAGAAATTATTCATCGATAGACAAAATTTCTGTTTTCTATTTTTTTGTTCCAACGTTCTCCAAAATATAGACAATAATTAGGATTTTGATGACAATTTGAAGGAGATGGCCTAAAATAGGAATTATGGATTAGACTGAGAAAATAGTCATCTAAACGGGTTTATCATGTTGGTCATTATCAAATTGTATCATGGTGTGTTGATTTTTATTGGACTGCTTGGGCATATATTACATTGCTGCGTGCAGAAGAGTTTGGTTTTGTGGAAGTACATCATGCAATATAATTCTTATGTTCCTACTTCTGTTGCTTTTGTACTTTCGTGTCTTTTCATAGTGATCAAACACTGGGCTTTTGTTTCATCTGCTAACATAGTTCCATCGTCCATGTCTTCATTTACAAGCTTATTAATTATGCCTTTCATATATGCACTTTTGCTTGTTTCAAAGGCAAGAAAACTTGTTTTAATCAAGAAAATCTATGTTTATATGTCACTTTTCTATTCTCTTTGACATAAATAAGCTTTAGGATTTGTGTTCCTGAGAAATCATACGGTCGCTGAAGCTTAATATCAAATAGGTACCCCTCTTTGGCGGAATGGACCATCTGATAAGCCAGTTCTATGCAATGCATGCGGTTCCAGGTGGAGGACCAAAGGTTCATTGGTGAACTATGTACCACAGCATGCTCGCGAAGGTTTTGCCTTGGATGGGCTAAAATCCTCAAATATAAAAAACTTATCCTTCAAACCCAAAGAACAGAAGTTGCAAATGGAAAAGCAAAGAGATGGTATGTTGGGAAGTGAATGTGAAATGCAGTATTGTGACCAGAACTTTCACAAGATTGTCAAGGGTATTATAAGCAATGGATCCGGTTCTGAGTCAGCCATATCAGGCTCAGACAGCTGTGTACAATTTGGCTCTGCTGATGCAAGTGACGTGACAGGTTACTATCTTTTCTGTTATTCTAAACATTAGGCACCCTTTCTCTCCGGAAAACTACAGGCTTTTTATTTTCGAGAATTCAAAGATGTATAATTTACTGGGTTTCTTATGATAACTGGATTGCCAGCACTTCTTGAAGTAAAGTATTTTGGGAAGCAAAACAAAATGGACTGAGTTTTGGATCAGACTATAGTCCATTAAGTATGCATTCATTAGAAGCTAAATGACCAATACTAGCTTCTTTTGCTTATTAAATTTTCTCCCTCGATTCTTTGTATTGCTGTGATGATATATGGGGACACCGAAATGTATTAGTTTTACATAGAAATTTTGGAACACTTGAACTGGAGAACCAACAATAAGAGTATTATTTTACTTTCAGCGTCTAGTATGTGGAGCTCGTTTACTTATTGATACTATGTTAGGCTCTATCTTGTCACCATACTTAAGGTATCGTCATTCAATAACTTTTCAGTTTGCTTTTCAGGTTCAGTGCAGTCACATGTATGGGATTCGCTAGTGCCGTCGAAGAAGAGGACATTTGTAACTCGGCCGAAGCCTTCTCCTGTTGAGAAGCTCACAAAGGACTTATGTTCCATATTACATGAAGACCAATATTCTAATTTGTCAATAATCTCAGAAGATGATCTGCTTTACGATAGCGGGACGCCACTTGGCTCGTCTGAGATCGGGTATGGAGGTGTACTCATAAATCATCCACATTCAAAATCTGTCGAGGAGGAATCTGAAGCTAGCTCACTTCCAGTAGATAAATCATACATTACCAATGAAGGTTATTCTGGTTCGACGTTCCTTCCTGTAAATACTGAGAGCAAAAGAACAAGTTTTCTGAATTCTGCTGCTACAACACAAACGTCCCAAGAGATTGTGAAAAGGTACTTTCTTGCATACAGAAAAGAAGAGACTATTTGATTGTTTCGCAAAGATACTCTTTGCTTATGTCTCAATAGTTGCAAAAATTGACTTGATTGGTCTACTGAAGGTCCATGTTTTGTGTCTGTGCTTTTCAGGGATAAAAGTTCACATGAACACTTAAATATCCTGCAAGATAGAGATTCTCCTTTAAGTTCTGCAGATTTAAATGTAAGAATATAGTTCTTTTGGCTTTTAGTATCTGTATCAGTGTTTTTGATGTAGCCCACACAAGTGAGATCTGATTTGGCCACTTTGCCGTCGTAGGTTGTCATCAACTTCGAGAATTTTATGGAATATCTGACGCATGAGGAACAACAACATTTGATGAAATATCTACCATCTACGGACACTGCTAAACCTCCTGAAACGTCTGTTGCATTTCTGTAACTAACATTCTTCTATTGAGTTAAAGTTCTTCCATTATCATACTACATTCTTGTTGATTTGGCAGCCTCAAAAGCATGTTTGCCGGTCCCCAATTCTTGAAGTCATTAATGTGCTTCCAGCAACTGCTTCAAGGAGGAATTTTTGATCTCTCCTTGTCAGGGGCAAATGCTGAAGAGCGCAGGACATTGAAGAGGCTTGTACTCTTAAATTGCATCGATCATCAGTGGTTAGAGTGCTATCAACAAATAAAGGTAAAAGGAGAATTTAGTATGGCTTAGCTCTTTGGGTCCTAAAATGAATGTGCCATGTTCTTCTGATTGATATGGTGCCTCAATTGTTGTAGGATGCATCTTCTAAGAAGATAAAAGGAGGAAATGAAACATCAAACCGACAAAAGCTTCCTGGTCTTTCCAATTTGGCATCCATGAAAAGGCATCAGGATAAACAAAATCAGAACTATCCAGGTTTGATTCTTTGATGTTTCTGTTGAACAGATGAAAGATATGAATGCCACCTGCTTGACTGGGCATTTTTAATCACAAGAATCATGTAAAATGAAATAGTATTCTTTCTTATGGTAATTTACGTACTGTCAATTTCAGACCCGAAGAGTCCCATGAGAAGTCCTAAAAGGGTGTGCGGGTCGGAGGGCATGAATCCTCCTTCAAGATGCTCAACTCAGCTGGAACCTTGGGACAGAGGGGACTCTGTGGACCATGATGGTGCTTGCTTCAGTCCAAGAAGAATCTTTGCATCTCCTCCCCATAGGAGCTCTGTCTTACCCCCACTGCCGTCCATCGCCGACGCTTCCGAAGGCGACTTGCTTCTGGATGTCACTTCCGGTGCATCATTCGATGAAGCAGAGCTCCTGTATCATCCATGGAAACAGAAAGCAGACCATGATAAGTAAGCAAAGCATCGTCGGTGGCCGAGTTGATGGGTGTTTGTGTGAACAGTGAACAGTGAAGGGGTGGAGGTGCAGAGGTAGTATGTATTGCCAATAAAGAAAACGAGTGCTCATCACTACCACTGTGCCTGCATTGCAGTCCTGTAATGTTGTTTGTTGACGCACTCAACTCTGGGCAGAGGCTACAAGTCATATGGGAATAATACGTGATCAGTGGTTGATACATCATAATGTGTATAATATTTTAGCATCGTATGACTGATATTATTGACATCTCGAGTCTGATATATTGACGTTACGAGTCTTACATCTTGACATCACGTGATCGATATTTTTATATCATGTGGTTGATATATGTGTCACGTGTCAATACAGTGTTATCTCTTTGATGTTATAATTGCATTTAAGATCACTTCATATTTTTCGGATTGGATTTGGTAGGTCATAATTACGTTTGGGACCGGAGAAGGCACATAACCATCCTCAGCATTAAGGCATATCCTTTTGGACAATAGTCCTAAAACCCTATGTGAAAGCAGCCCCCTCCTCCTCACATATGTTCCCAATGCCAAACTATACTCTAAAATCAACACTAATTTAAGCATCGTAAAGAGCTTTATCGAGTGGATCCTGATGTAATTTTTATATACTTTATAGAATATAAAGTATAAAGAATAATATGATCTGTTTCATAAACAGATCATCCTTAATTGGTTTAAGATTGTATCTTCTATCCATAGCTTTTATCATGTCCATATAAGATTGAGCTATGATCAAGGATTTTGATATTGGATCGATATAAATAAAATACTTTACGGACGAACGATTTTATGAGAGAATGTACTAGCTGATCGGCAGTATGTATATGAGAAACTCGTAGTTGATGTCTAACAACTTGATATTTGACAAAATGGAAGTATATGACAATGTGTTTCATGCGTAAGTGGAACACTGGATTAGCGCATAAGTAGGTGGCTCCGACATTATCACAATATATTGTTGGAGTTATGATGGATTTGATGTCTAATTCTTTTGGTAGATCACGATCTAATTGAGTTTTGCAGTAGAAGTGGCAATGGCTCGGTATTCATCTTTAGTTTTAGACATTGCGATTGTCTTCTACTTCTTTAAACTCCAACTGATTAGATTTACACAAAAAAAGATAATATATCTTGATACAGAGGTTATGTCTTCAATATTTCCTGCCTAGTCAGCATCAACAAAGGTATAGAGATGAAGTGGTGAGTGTTTTCGAAGAAAGAGTCCATGACTGAGAGTCCTTTTGAGATATCGCAGGACTCATTTTACTACATACTAATGGATAGTAGATGGTCGATGCATGAATTGAGAGAATTTATTACTTACAAACTAGATGCCTAGACGAGTAAGAGACAGATACTCTAAGGACCCAAGTACTTGTCGATATTGTGTAGGATCCGTAGTAGCGGAGAGTGGAGTGACAACCTCTTTGATGTTCTGCATATTTATCTTTGATAATAGTTATTGAATATACTTTCATTAAGATAGAAAAAGTCCTAAAGATATGTAAGTTGCTTCCACTCCTAGAATATAACTTAGGATTCTAAGATCTTTAATTTAATGAAAAATCGATCTATCAATTGCTTGAGTAATTCCTCGATCTCCATGAGATTATTGCTTGTGACAATAATATCATCCAAAATCGATACATGAAGCATCTGACTTAGAGTTGATGAAGTCAATTGATGTAAAAAATGAGCCAAGTTTGATATGTCGGGCTCTTAGAACTTGGCGAAGTCCATAAATAGTTTTTTGTAATTTACAAATATGTTTTGGATACTAAGGATGGATGAAGCCTGAAGGTTGCTGCATAAAGACATCTTCAATTAAAGTCTCTTGTAAGAAAGCATTATTAACATCCAGTTGTCATAATTCTCAACCTTTAGTGATAGCTAAACTCAGGGTAAGTATCATTATTAGCTTAACAACGGGACTAAATATTTTTATAAAGTCAACACCAGGTCGTTGATGAAAACCTTTAGCCACTAGACGTGCTTTATATCTGGTAACAGATCCATCTGGGTTCCATTTAATTCAAAAAACTCATTTACACCTGATGATATTTTATATATGATGAAAGGGTACAAGGGTCCATGTAGAACTATAGAGTAAGGTGTCATATTATTCGCACATGGCTTTACACTAGTATGAAGATTTTTGGGCTTGAGTGATAGTAGTAGGTTCAATTGGCTCTGGAAAAAGATTTATTTTAGTATGAAGGTCAAGTACTTGACGTAATTTGAAAATACCACTTTTGGAACATGTGGCCATGGGATGGCCAAATGCGATGGGATTGTTATATTGTATTAGTGGAGAGGCACTAACAAGTACTTGGTCAGACAGAGGTACTTCAAAGTCATAAGTTACAGGAGAAGGTAATGACAGTAGTTATGTTTCTGATGATAATGTTTTTATCAATAGGATGAATTTGTGAAGAAGTAGTGGAGGGAGTGAGGAGCTGTTGAATTGGAGGAATAATAAAACATGTATCCTAGTGGGAAGGACTAGATGGTGTGGTGAGAGGGTCGTCTGATAAAATAGTTTTTAAAGATTGAGAAGTTGATAAAATAGTTTTTCAAATGATGATTGAAATTGGAGGACTAGTGTGAACATACAGTTAATAACGTAGACGACAGTTTGAAAGGTTGCTGACCAAAAAGTTGGTGGATAGAGACTTGATATAAGAGGACAAGACCAGTTTCAACTATATGTCTATGTTTTCATTCAACATGGCCAACTAGTTGAGGAGTATGTAATGGTGATTTAAGGTATTGTATATCACAAGCTAAGAGATAGGATATTAAGGCTTGATATTCACCTCCGCTATCAGAGTAAACTATTTTAATTATACACTGAAAGAAGTTCTCAACTAACTTTCTAAGATGAGTAAACACTATAGAAACCTCATATTTATGTTTAAAATGATATAACCATATATATTTACTAAAATAATCTACGAAAATGATATAAAATCTAATATTGTCAAAAGAAGTGATCGGGGTAAGGTCCCAAATATCTATGTAAATTATTTCAAATGACATAGAGCAAGTGTAGTATATTCCAAAAGGTAGTCTATGACTTTTATTGCTAAGACAAGCAACACAATGAGTATAATGCTATTGGTTTTTTATAGTCAGATAATAATAACGAGAAAGTAATTTTTGTTTGATAAGGGATAAGGGATGACTAAGACGACGATATCACACATCAATTGAAGCTGCAATTGAAGAATGAACAGTAGGCTAAGTGATTTGGGAAGCTGATGGCCACTCGTAAATGTTATCTTTATTCGAGCCTTGGACTAAGGATGCCCCCGTGCTAAAATCCTTTACTAAAAAAAAGTCTGGAAAGAATTCAATTAAAGTGTTATTTTATTTACAAAATTAGAAAACATACATCAAGTTTCTTTTAATGTGAGGTGCACCCAGAATATCAACGAGTGTAAAAGTGATAGTGTGTGAATTAAATATTATGAAACCAGTATGAGTAATGAGAATTGTGTTACTGTCATCGATGATGATGTCATCATTGCTTCCATAGTCATTATGGATAGATAAATTCTGAAAATCAGATGTGATATAATGAGAAGCGTCATAATCCACAATCCAATTGGTAGGACGAGTAGTCAAAGTAGTCATGATATTTGTTTAAGGCCAATTGGATGTAATAAGAAGGTTGGGTCGAGATCGATAAACTTTTACGGAGTGTCCGACTTTATCACATAACTGATACATGACTCTTTGTTGGTTTGAATGGTCGGTACACTGAGGCTGTTGATGGGTACTAAGATTGTCGCCTTGATAGTTGTTGAAGTTCGGATTGAAAAGATAATGAGGATATGTTTACGTGTTACTGATATGTCCATGAGGTATTTTAGTTGTTCCCTTATTGGCATTCTTGATATTTTGGTGGCTCTTTTTTTTATTTTTGACTGACTTGAGCTATGATGGTCAGTCTTGCTATCTTTAAAATATATATCATAGTCAGTTAGTTTGTCAGAGTTCTTCTAATAACATCGATGAGTCGCGTGCCCGAATTGCTGCTGCCAGCTCCTTATATTCATCTATAAGTCTATTGGGAGTATGAACTATGATTTCTCCATCAATGAGAGAATCACCTATCAAAGCCAAGTCATCAATGATAACTTTTATATTTTATAGATAGTCAACGATAGTACTTCCCTCTTGTTTTATTTTCATCAAAGTAGAGAGGAGACTGAGTATGCGAGTACAAAAATGATTGGCTAGTGTGGTTTGCAACTTGGACCATGCTTTTGCATGAAGATATCAGTGTGGCAATGGATCCTACTACTAAGGCTTAAATTGCTTGGAGGATAAGACGATTGGTATAACCATAAGTTTTGAGCATAATTTGATACGAGATCGAGTTTCCCTGGTATTTGAATCCTTTCTAGTGAATAATTAAAAGAGTCATCAATATAGCCTAGTAGGTCATATCCAAATATAAGATTAAAGAATTATACTCGCCAAGATGTGTAGTTATCGCCCTTGGATAATTTGAAAGATATTAGAGTTGCAGTATTGATAAAGATCAATCCTGTATATTGAGAAGAACTATTATTCCCTACAGAAACAATGACCAGAGCGTTAGATATAGATGATGCAGACATTATAAGGTTATGTATCGATTTGAAAGATTCAGATGTGCGTCTGCAAGAGAAGGGTTGTGGTTCATAGGCTAAATCAAATCCAAGATGGAAGTAGCGCTGAAGGCAAGCGATGAAGTTGATTGTCTATGTTTTACAGTATTGAATAGCAGTAACGACGAAGGAAGATGTAGCAGAATGCAAAGGAGGTGACAATCAGAGTGTAACTATAGAATGAAGGAGACGTTGCCAACGTCGTCTCCGATGGAGGTGTGGCTGAGGAGAGGGAGCACTCCTCCATTGGAGTAGGAGCATCACATTGTTCTACTCTAGCAGACCAGCTTTGCTCAGCTCGGGTTTGGGGAAACTGGGAGGAATCGGTGGGCTTTAGGGGGTAGAGGCCACGGAAGAAAGATGGTCGGCATTAGTGGGATGGACGAGGTCGGTGACATCAAGAAGTTGCAGTCACGAGCATTGTCCGGAGAGGGAGTGCCGAGGGGGAGCAGGAGAGGGGGTCGGGGAAGGGGCAATAGTTAGAGATGTCATGGTCGAGGAGGGATTAGAGGTGGCCATCGGCATTGTCATGGCCGAGGAGGTCAGAGAATGCAGCGCGGGCGCGGTTGCCCTTGTTGAGAATTGATTCATAGAAGTTTTAGGAGTAGTGGCTCATGTTTAGGAGTTGTTAAGGTAGTGGCTCATGTTTAAGAGTTAGTGAAGGTAATGGCTAATCATGGATTATATAGTGAGAAAGTGGGGTGAAGTAGTGTTGTGAGGTAGTTACTATTAGGTCCTATAAATAGGATCATAGTTCATGAAGCAATGTGTACAAAGTGTGTATGCATTTGAAGATAATCTTGTAAGTGTTCTATTACCTCATGTTTAATACTACATCATTTTCTTGATTGAAAATATTTACGGTAATTACATCATAGTATGTTATTTTTGTCGTTTCATTGCTCCTCCTTTCCCAACATTTGTGGTATTAGAGTTGTGTTTTAATCTTAACTAAGCATTATGGCTTTCAATAGCAATTTTATATCTCAACCCCTTATTCTCATCTTCTTAAGCAAATGCTATGAATTTTAGAATATCAAGATGAAGACTCTGTTCAAGTCTCAGGATCTTTGAGACTTGATAGAGAATGGATATACAGATCGAAATGAATAAATCAAACTAAGGGAGAATAGAAAGGACTCAAAGACATTATTATTCATTCAACAAGCTATACATGAGATAATCTTCTCAAGAATTGAAGTAGCGACAACTTCAAGACAAGCTTAGTTGATACTTCAAATTGAATTTCAAGGCTCATCGAGGATGATTACGGTAAAACTTCAAACTTTTGTTGTGAGTTTTAAATTTTGTTTATGAAAATCAATGAATTGGTGCAAGATTTTCTTTCTCGAGTGACTGAAATTATTAGTCAAATAAAATCTTATGGTGAAGTTTAACTCAGAAATTTAATCATGTTGTTGTCGTAATTGAGGAGTCAAAGGACTTATCTACTTATTTATTTGATGAACTAATGGGTTCCTTGTAAGTACATAAAAAAGGTAGAATATGTTACTTGAAAAAATAAAGAAAAAACATTTCAAGTTAAGGGAGAGTCTTCTACTTTAAAAGAAGATAAAAAATCAATACGAAGAGGACGTGACAGAGAAGGATTTCATGGCAGAGCAAATAGAAAAGGAAGAGGAAGATGACACTTTGATGGGCATGATTAACAAAAGCAATCAAATTATGATAACAAAAAATTATAATAGCATAATTCAATATCACTATTATAAAAAATTTGGTCATATGAAGGCAGATTGCTGAAAAAGAGAAAAGCAAGCAAGTTTTGTGGAGGAAAATGAAGATAATAGTAAGTTATTTATTACTCATTCACAAGTTAATGGCATATTAAATGATATTTAGTTCTTAGATAGTGAATGTTCTAATCATATATCAAACATAAGATCAATATTTAGAGATATCGATGAGACTCACAAGTTGAAAGTTAGACTTAGAGATAACAAGCAAATACAAGTGGAAGGAAAATGAACAATTAAGGTGAAGACAAATCAAGGGAAGGTAAAACACCTTGATAACATTTTCTTTGTTTCTAGTTTCTCACATAACTTATTAAGTGTTGGACAATTGATAGATGATAGACATTTAGTTATATTTGATGATGGTTCATACACTATTAAAGAAAAGAAATCTGGTTTGATTATAGCAAATGTTTACATAATGTAAATTAATATATTTCCAATTGATGTTTAAAATATTGAAAAACATGCTCTTGTTGCAAATCAAAAGAATGAGTTAAATTTATGGCATTTAAGATATAGACACCTTAACATTAAGGGTTTAAAGTTGTTAAATAAAAAAGAAATGATTTACGAATTGCCAAAAATTAATACATTTGATGTATGTGAATGATACATTTATGACAAACAAAGTAAGAAACTATTTCCTATTGGAAAAGTATGATGAGTATCTAATTATCTTAAATTAATGCATGCTGAATTATATGGACCTATAAATACAAAACATTTGGTGAAAACTGATATTTTCTATTATTTATTGATGACTATAGCCGCATGAGTTAGGTATATTTTCTAGAATTGAAAACTGAAGCATTTGATAACTTTCTAAAATTCAAGGCACTTGTAGAAAGTCAAAGTGGTAGATACATAACAACACTTCGGACAGATAGAGGTGGTGAATTTTTATCTAATGAGTTTAATTTCTTTTGTAAAAAAAATAATATTCGTAAGGAATTGACAGCACCATATACACTGGAGCTAAATGGTGTAGCTGAATGTAAAAATCAAACTATTATCGAAATAGCAAGAATTTTGCTTAAAGAAAAATATATTCCTAATCAGTTTTGGGCAGAAGCAGTTACAATAGCAGTGTATTTGTTGAATATTTCACCGATAACAACTGTTATGAATCGAACTCCTTTTGAGGCTTGGTATAGTATAAAGCCAAGTGTAAGTCATTTAAGAATTTTTTATTATATTTCTTATTCTTTGGTAAATTCATAAAACTATCATAAGTTTAATAAAAAAATCTAAAAATTATATCTTAATTGGCTATTCTACTCAATCCAAAGCATATTGATTGTATAATCTCATTAGTGGCAAAGTTATTATTAACAAAAATATTATATTTGATGAAAGGGCAAGTTGGAATTGGAAGATCAATAAAGGTAAAATACAAATTCATATTCCAGCAGAACTAGTCACTCCACCGAATCAAGTGACAGATCTCAATCCAACAAGTTCATCGTCAACCTCACCTAGTAGAAATTTAAATTCAACAAATGATTCCTTAGATGAAACCCCTCTAGGAAGGTTTAGATCACTAACAGAGATTTATGATTCAACATTTGCTTGATTTATTTCAGTTCCAATAAGTTTTGAGGAAGTAGTCGAAAAAGAGGAATGACGAAAAACAATGAAGGAGGAAATCAAGTTAATTAAGAAGAATGAAACATGAGAGGTAATAGATCTACCAAAAGAAAAGAAAGCTATTGGATTGAAATGGGTGTACAAAACAAAGTATAATGCAGATAGAAGTGTCTAAAAGCATAAGACTCGGCTTGTAGCAAAATGATATTTGCAGCAACAAGGTATTGATTTTGATGATATTTTTTCTCCAATTGCTAAATTTGAAACCGTGAGAATTTTTTTGGCTTTAGCTGTTTATTTGAGTTGGTATGTTTATTAATTTGATGTGAAATCTATATTTCTAAATAGAGATTTATAAGAAGAGATTTTTGTTATAAAATCTAAATATTTTTTAGTTAAAAGACATGAAAAAAAAGGTATATAAGCTAAAAAAAATACTTTATGGGCTAAAACAAGCTTCATCAAAATTGATTGTTATTTTCATCAAAATAGATTTAAGAGAAGCGATAATGAACTTACCTTTTATCTAAAGAAGGAATGTGAACATAATATTCTTATGATTTACCTTTATGTTGATATTATATATATGGATTCATCTAACTCTGTTGTGATATAATTTAAAAAATATATGATGAATAAGTTTGAAATGTCAAATCTAGGTCTACTGCACTATCTTTTTGGGTTGGAGGTGAAGCAAAGATCAGATGGAATTTTTATTTCATAAAAAAAGTATGCAATGGATATGCTTAAAAAATCTAACATTATTAATTATAAAGTTATAGCCACACCCATGAATGTAAATAAATATGGTACAAGTTTAACAAATCAAGATACTATATAAGTTTGGTTGGAGGTTTGATCTATCTAACTCATACTCGATTAGAAATTACCGTCTCTGTTGGTGCAGTATCCAGGTTTATACAAAGCCCAAGTAAACATCATCTCGGAGCTATAAAAAAAAATTTTGTTATATTGCTAGAACTATAAATTATAAAACTTGGTATTCTTATAATTTTAAATGTAAATTATTTGGTTTTACTGATAGTGATTGGGCAGGAGATTTGAATGATAGAAAAAGTACTTTATGCAATATATTTGGCCTTGGATCAAGTGTTATATCTTAGAGTTCAAAGAAGTAAGCAACAACTATGTTGTCGACATCAGAAGCAGAATATGTAGTTGCAACATCAGCAGCTTGTCAAGATATATGGTTTAGAAGATTTCTTGAATATCTTCATCACGAATAAAAAGAAGCAATGAAAATATTTTGTGACAACAAAACCACAACTATAATGACGAACAATCCAACATTTCATAAAAGAACGAAACATATCGAGATATGCTATCATTTCATCTGAGATCTTGTAGCAAATGGAGCCAGAACAATAAAGTACTATGGCATGGATGAACAAGTTATAGATATTCTCACCAAATCACTTCTAGTTTAGAAATATGTCTATTTCATATCTTAAATCAGTGTATGTAACTATAAATCAAAGGGGAGTGTTGAGAATTTATTCATAGACATTTTAGGAGCAGTGGCTCATGTTTAGGAGTTATGGAGGTAGTGGCTCATGTTTAGGAGTTAGTGAGGGTAGTGGTTGATCATGGGTGAGATAGTGAAAAAGTAGTGTGAACTAGTGAGCTGAGATAGTTACTATTAGGTATTATAAATAGGACCATAGTTCATAAAATAATGTGTGCAGAGTGTGTGTGCATTTGGAGATAATCTTGTAAGTATTTTGTTACCTCTTGTTTAATACTATGTTGTTTTCTTGATTAAAAATATTTTCGTTAATTGCATTGTAGTATTTTGTTTTTGTCGTTTCCTTGCTCCTCCTTCCCCAACACCCTTGACTTTGTTGGAGGAGGAAACCGACGGAGAAGGAGCCATATGATAAGGACTGTGGCAGAGGTGAGGACGTGGCGAATGCAGGAGAGACACTCCAGTGAGGCATTGTACTTTCAAAGGCAGCGTCCCAAAGGGCGAGGAGCGAGGGATTGTGGATCGCAGCCAGGGGCCAGGAGTCGGACCAGATCCAACATAGATCCTGGATCCCGAGTCGAGTGGAGGTGGTAGAAGAGGAGGCAGCATCGAGGTCGAGCCAGAGGATGATATGGCGGGAGCGGAGGTCTTAGATGGCGATACGGCCCTGGCAATCCTTGACTGTAAGGCAGAGAAATGGGGCGGGGTGGCAACCTACCCAACGTGCCCTCGAGAGAAGTAACATGTGCAGTATCTGATGGCAGGGATGCATATGGAGGGGCCGACACAGGCCTTCCACACTTTGCGGTCCACCAATTATAGTTCCCTCGGGGTGGGCAAGCTCTTGAGGTTAGCTCGGCGGAAGGCAAAGGAAAAGCGAGGGCAAGACGATAATTGTGCTACAGACCTCGCAAGTGGCAGGGGCTTCTCCTCTTCACCAAGAGAAGAGGATGAGGCTATCGAGGGTCTTGTGATCTGTTGTCGACAATGCAAGCATAAGGAGCCGCCCTCAGCAGTGCCGTTGGCATGGCTATGAGAGAGAAAGAAGATGTCGGTGAGAATTTACTGTATCGTTAGATAAAAAAAGATAAAAAAAAAGTATCTTCTTTTCAAAGAGAAAATTACTTTGATACCATGATTGTTTAGAAAGTACGAAGAATAGTATAATATGTTTTATATAAGTTTCGATAACAAAGATTGAAAAAAAAATTTCACTATCAAGATTAGATAGATAGTTAAAATATAGTTGGAGATTGTATTTTATATCTTCTATTCATATCTTCTTCTATCACGAACCATATAAATATAGGTGGCTACCCCCTTTGTTGGAGGCAAGCTTGTTCCGTGATGTGATCCTTCTCCTTCTCAGCCTTTTTAGCAGTGGCGAACGCCAGTTCCAAGAACTGGGGAGCATTGATCCTGGGATCACTCACAGTGGGTGCGGTACCGAGAGCCCAAGTCATCGAGAGTGATCGCCTGAGATCCACTGACGCACTCTGTCACCTTCCGCCCGGTCATCTCCAGATGGATTCCCCTAGGGTGGCTACCCTCTCGATCGTGGACATCAAAGAAGGCCCTCAGCTCACACTGTGCATGCACCAAAAGCATATTGGTTGGACATGTAAAGCTAGATCATACACGCAGCTCAACGAGAGAAAAAGGAGAAGAAGAAGAAGTACTTTGATTGCATCGAATACACGAGTCCTCCGGCCGCAGGGATCCTTCATGGTGTTCCCATGCATCAGGTCGCACGCCCATGTAATAAGATGTGGAAGCTTGATCCGAAGGTTGTCAGCTCCCATTCTTGTGATGATGGTGAGTCTTCCCGGCTTGTTGCGAGGGTTCAGATTTATAGTGAATTATTACTACAATCACTTGAGGAGATTTTAGATAATATGAATAGTGATATAGTCATTGTATCCCTATCAGCCCAGCAGCAATCATGAACCCAATGGCTTCATCAACCATCTTTGCTAGTTCCATGTACCTGTTGAAAGCCATGCTCATAAGAGCTAAGGAAAATAGAATAAATGAGTAAGATGACAAATCCCCTGACTTCGATCCGGCAACCTGATTGCTTCCATCAAAACAGAGTTTGAGATTGTTGTTTGCAGTCTCCAGCCATCTTCTTCAAATTGCTGCCGATTGCTTCCATCAAAACAGACAACGTGCTTCTGCAACCCATCTCCCTACCGACGGGCTCAAGAACTCTAGCGGCGCCGACTTATTGACCTTCACAGAGATGCCCAACGTGATCCATAGTTGCCACGCCGTCAACCAAGAGTTGCTGTGGTCTTCACCGAAGAGGAGAAGCGGTCGTGTACTGTTGTGACAGCCGCAGCAGCGAGCGGACGGAGAGCCGGTGGCAGGCACTGCTGAGGCCGATAGTGTCGCCGACGCCCTCCATTCTACGGCTGCATTCTGCTGTAGCCGCTCCTCCACGTCTTCGACGGCTCTGTCCCCTCAGCCGAAGGTTACGCTCCCAGATCTGTTGGAAGGGGCGATCTCCTGCTTCCTCCCTCGCCACAGATCTGCGATCGATCTCTTGCTTCCTCCCTCCGGGTCCAGCCGTGTGTGGCAGCCTCCAGAGCCCGGCGAACTGCAGCCTACCCTGCTGCTTCTCCTTCTTCAGCCGTGTGTGGTAGCCTCCAGAGCCCGGTGAACTGCTGCTTCCCCTTCCCGGCGAACTGCAGTGGATGCCCGAGCTACGACGCTTTGCACCAAATCTTCCTATTGTTCTGGTTGGAACAAAACTAGATCTTCTTGGGTACCTCCACGAAGGAAGGAGGTACCCAAGAAGAAAAGTAACAGAACTCAACTCTCTTCACATTATTGCATTGATCGACTTTGACATCTAGATCCATTTAATAGAAGTTACCACTACAAGTTGAAACAACAAGTCTCCATGAGTTCCAAGCAACGTTCTGATTTGTGGTAGCTACTTCTCATCAACCTCTGTCGTCACTATTGTTTCCAGACTCCAGATCTGATTCAAGGATTGGTTGTGACAACATCGGCGTGATGCTCAAGCTTGTAATACCATAATCACCCATCTTCATCCAAAGAAAGTAACTATGTGGTTTGAAGTCTTCATTTTCGGTTCATACCTTATCACTTTGCTTCCTTTGTCATCTATTTCTTGAATTTTCTGTCTTCTTCTCTCGTGTTCTTGGCTACCACATTTGGTGAGTCTTAAATGGCTTATTCGTCTACCTCTTATGTTCTTATTCTATTTCCTGCTAGCACTTCCCTTTCCTCTTCATACTCCGGAGTTATTTTCATAAATGTTGCCTCTCTAATCCCCTTTAAACTATCCAAAGGTGACAACTAGGCATCATGGTGATTTCAGTTTTCTAATCTTCTGTTTGGTTATGATTTATTGGGTTATATTGATGGTTTTCTTAGTTGTCCACCAGTACTAATCCATATTCCTGGAGAACCTAACCCAGTGTCAAACTATATATATAAGATATGGTTACGCCAAGATCGTCTTATTCTTCAAGCGATTCAAGCCTCTGTTGATGGCTCTATCGCCCCGCTTGTGTCTTCTTGTGCTACTGCTACGGAAGCTTGGATCAAGTTACAAACTACATTCGTGAATCACTCGAGGACTCGCATGCTTAGCCTACTCTCCAGCCTTATGCACTTAAAGCAAGAGGGAAGTACTATTACCGACTACTTACAACATATCAAAATGATTATGGATGACCTAACTTTGATATGTCATTCTATAACTGATGAAGAGGTTCCCGTCCACACACTTAATGGACTGGGTGCAAAATTCAAGGAACTGGTAGCAGCGCTTCGGGCTCATGACTCTCCAATCTCCTTTGAAGAACTTTATGATAAGTTAATAGACTTTGAAGCTTACCTGAAGCATCGCGATATGCCCGCAGGATCTCAGTTGGGACCTCCTATCACTGCTCAATTTAACCACAAATCCAAACGGCCAAATCGTAAATACAATAAGCAAGCTTCGAAAGGTGTGGCCAACTTACCTCCTATGGGCACAATACCACCTGTTCCCCCTCCACAGTCTCCAACCTTCAACCATCGTCAGAATACTTCCTTTCGGCAACGTCGTCCTCCTTCTGCATTTCATCAGCTTGTCGTTTGTCAGTGGTGTGACAAACTCGGTCACTCTGCAAAGGTTTGCTGGTCTCAGCCTCGTCTTCCAGCTCCATCAAACTTGCCTCAAGCAAATGTCATGACTGCTCCGTTTGCAAGTCAGCCCAATTGGATTGTAGATTCTGGTGCTTCCCATCATATTACTTCCGATCTTCAGAACTTGTCGATCCACAACAACTATGACGACAACGAAGACATTGTCATCGGTGATGGTAAAAGAATTTTAATCACTCATACTGGTTCTACATCGCATAATTCATATGATACCTCTTTCACACTCGATGATGTTTTATATGCACCCCACATTAAAAGAAACCTTATTTCTATCTCTCAATTCTGCCAAAAAAACCACACTTTTATTGAATTCTTTCCTGATTATTTTGTTATCAAGGACTTAAGCACGGGGGCATCCTTAGTTCGTGGCTCGAATAAAGACAACATCTATGAATGATCGTCAGCCTTATTCCTCACCAGACCTACTGCGAACTCCTCCACTGCTGCTCCAGTCGACATTTGGCATCAACGTCTTGGTTATCCCTCGACCTCTATTCAACAAAAATTGATTTCTAGTTGTTCTATTCTTGTTTTTAAATCTAGTAATGTCATTACTTATTGTGATGCTTGTCTTAGCAATAAGAGTCATCAATTACCTTTTAGTGCATCTTTTATTTCCTGCTCTAAACCATTTGAGGTTGTTTATACTGATGTTTGGGGTCCATCATCAGTTGTCTCCTTTGACAAGTTTAGATTCTATGTTATCTTTGTAGACTACTTTACAAAGTATACATGACTCTATCCTCTTCGTCAGAAGTCTAACGTCACTATTGTCTTCTCCAACTTTAAGAACTTAGTCAAGAATTACTTTCAGACTTCCATTAAAACTATCTATTCTGATGGTGGGGGTGAATATCAAGCCCTTGCATCCCAATTGCCCGCTTGCGGTATTCAACATCTCAAATCTCCTCCATACACTCCTCAACTGGTTGGTTCTGCTGAACGTAAACATCGACATGTTGTCGAAACGGGCCTGATGCTGCTTCATCAGGCTTCCATGTCATCCACTTTTTGGTCTGTAGCATTTCAAACTGATGTTTACCTTATTAATCGGATGCCTACTCCAATTCTACAATATCAATCATCATTTGAAAAGTACTTTCACAAACGTCCTAATCTGCAGACATTAAAAGTATTTGGTTGTCTATGTTATCTATGGTTATGTCCCTATAATTCTCACAAACTGTAACCTCGTTCTCGCCCTTGCATTTTCATTGGATACTCTCTAGACCATTATACATACTTCTGTTATGACTCTCACACTGCTAAAATCTTTATTTCCAGGCATGTCACTTTTGCAGAGTCTGTCTTTCCCTTTCAGGGTCACACGCACTCTGTCATCCCATTGAATTCTTACGACACATTTTCATCCTCTCACGTATCTCTGTTGGATCCACACTCTCTTGTTACCTCTGTTCTGTAGTCTTCTCTCTCCTCGCCTCTGGCTCCATCTCTTCCTGTACAATTGCCTCTAGAACCGTATCCTTTATCTTCACCTCGCCAGGAAACCTCTATAGTTCTTCAGCCTGACTCAAACAGCCACAATCCTCCTACTTTACCCCCCAACCCTACTATAGCCTCCCGGCATCCTATGCAACTCGCTCTAAGAGCGGTGTCATTAAACCACGTCAGGTTCTTGACTTACATACTAGAACTGAGTCATTCTTCAACTCTGTTGAACCAACTTCTTTTTCTCAAGCCAAAAAATCTCCACATTAGTGTACAACCATGTGTGAGGAGTATGATGCTCTCCTTCATAATGCTACATGGACCATTACTTCTTCTAACTCCACACAAAACATTATCGGGTGTAAATGTATCTTTCGAATTAAGCGGCATCCTAATGGCTCGATTGCTCGTTATAAAGCACGACTTGTGACTAAAGGATTTCATCAACGACTCGGTGTTGACTACACTGAGACATTCAGTCCTGTCGTAAAGCCCACTACAATCCGGATTATCTTAAGTCTGACAATCTCCAAAGGCTGGTGCTTACGCCAACTAGATATCAACAATGCATTTTTACAAGGGACTCTCACTGACGATGTCTTCATGGAGCAACATCCAAGATTTATACATCCTCAGTATCCACCGCATGTCTGTAAACTTCACAAGACCATTTATGGACTCCGTTAAGCTCCACGAGCTTGGTATACTAAGCTTAGTCACTACTTGTCCTTAGTTGGCTTCATCAACTTCAAGTCTGATGTCTCCCTATTTTTACGTCATCAACATGGGGGCACCATCTATCTTCTAGTCTATGTCGACGATATTATTGTCACATGTGATAATCCTATAGAAGTTAAGACATTTATCACGCAATTGGCTGCCCGATTCTCTCTTAAAGATCTCGGCAACCTGAGTTATTTTCTTGGTGTTGAAGCTACGTTTACATCCTCTGGCCTCTTCCTTTCACAGAGAAAGTACATCCAGGATCTACTATTAAAAACAAACATGCAATATGCAAACGAGATCACCACTCCTCTATCTGCTACTGAATCACTGAAATTATGTGATGGCACTCCTGCTGCAGATCCTATTCAGTATCGATAGGTAGTTGGCTCCTTACAATATCTCACTCTTACCCGTCCAGATGTCTCCTTTGCAGTTAATAAGTTATCTCAGTTATGCACCAACCGTCTACTTTACACTGGACCGCTGTCAAACGTATTTTATGTTATCTTAAGGGGACCATCGATCATGATATTTTTCTTCGTAAGTACTCTTCCTCTCAGCTTCATGCCTTTGCCAATGCAGACTGGGCTGGTAACGTTGATGATAGAACTTCTACATCAAGGTATATTATTTTTCTTGGTGCTAATCTGATTAGCTAGAGTTCTAAGAAACAAAAGACGGTTGCTCGGTCTACTACTGAAGCAGAATATCGTGCTATTGCCACTGCTGCTGTCGAACTTAATTGGATTACTAACTTACTTACAAAGCTTCACATTCACTTTACTTCTACGTCTGTTATCTATTGTGACAACATTGGTGCTATCTATCTTTGTGCTAATCCAGTCTTCCACTCTCGCATGAAACATATTGTTATTGATTTTCACTTTGTGCACGATCAAGTCATCCGCCAGCAGCTTCGTGTTTCTCATATCCACACGGTCGATCAACTTGCAGACTCCCTCATGAAGGTTCTGACTCGTAAACTCTTTCTCTTGCATCAATCCAAGATCGGCATCCTTGACAAAAGCTTGATATTGCGAGGGCATGTTAGTTGAACAACTTTGCTTCTATAACTGAACGAGAAGATCTCATTTCAGTTAAAAAAAATCTTTCTTCAACTCTGTATAAATAAATATTATAATAATAAATAAATCTTATCTTTTGTTCCTAATCTCTATCTCAAACACCTCTCACTGACAGAACTGAGGCGATCGGGGTGGTAGAAGAGGAGAAGGAAGCGCGCCGGCTGTTAGTGGTGGAGGTGGAATTGAGAGTTGGGTAGGCGGTGAGCGCCGCATTTGAAGGAGAAGAATGAATTAGTAGACGATGGACAGGGTGACCGCCGCCCAGTCTGCCTCACTGCAGTGGGCCTAATTGTATTTATTTTTTTTAAAGAAGATAAGTAATCTAATTTCTGACTCGATTAACAACATTTTATTGGATTCCGATAAGTAGGAAATAAATGCTTTGATGATGTAAATATTGGTTATTAATGTAAACAAACAAATAAATATATAGATAAATACCTTTTTTGTAACTTCATCTTGCGGATTATTGGCTCTAGTTTTAAATCGAAAATTAAAAGAAAGGGGAAACACCTACCCATCACTAATAATTGGATGCAGGAGACTGACATTGTCATTTATTACCCTCTACCAATTTTATATGATATTTTTTGTGTGATTGGGGATAAGATGGCATGAATCTATTGGAGGTTTGCCTTCCCACAAACCACGTTATTGCTGCTGGTCTTGTCAGCGTTCTTTAAAGGGGTGTGGCTCGAATCCGGGACTCGATCCGATCTAACATCCATCATCGTATTAGCACAAACGTCACTTATGATCGCGCAAAATTTAAGTTCAGCTAATTATTGGAAATAGACACCAAAATACTACTATTTTTAATGATGATTCGAACTTACCGATAGCAATCCTATGCATTACAATAACTTCTTTAAGGATGATTCGAACTACGAAAATAATTCTTCCAGCTGCGACATCTCAGGAAGAGCTGTCTCCATGGTTGGCATGCCAGAATCAGTCAAACCAACATCAATCTTCTCGCCTGCCATTTGTTCTTTCTAAGATCAATTGCATCTCTCAGCATAAATCTAACCCGCAAAGACAGCTTCTGGTTTGTCGACAGCTTTGCCATGATGTCAAAATATGCATCCATATATTCCTTGGCCTTGGGGTGGTCTATCGTCTTCCCAATCACACCCAGCAATCTGCACACTGCTTCGACATCTTCCTCTTCAGGATTCTGATGCTGCCCCAGCAACTTCTTGATGCATTCATGCATGATTCTCTCGGTCAGCATCCTCGCTTTGTACAATTCCCCGATCAACCGAACATTACCAAGTCCACGCATGCGAGCAAGAAGCCTCCTCGCTTCCCTTTCCCCGTTAGTCTGCTGCTGCATCTCAACTTTGCCGCCTTCAGCTTCTTCCCTCTCCCTTCTTTCGAATTCCTCTTGGCATGCGTTCAGGAGCAGTCTCTTAAACGAAATCCCTTCGCTAAATGTAGGTAGTTCAGCAGCAAGATGAACACAGAAGTTGGCATACACTTCGCAAAAGGTTGGTTCCATCAGAGCTTTGTTAAAGATCTGTGAGACGACACCGGAGAGAGTGAGCGCGTTGTCGATGTTAACACCTCTGATCTGGGCAAAGAGTCTTGTAAAATTTTTAGGTGTCAATTTGTTGAGGATGGCTCTCACTCGCCTTTGCTTCGCCTCTTCCTTATCAGCAATTTTGCCGACTTCATACTTGTTCTCGGCTTTGTGCATGACCTGCCAAGGTGGCTGGGGAGAAGGAGAGGGTGATGAACCTTGTTGCAGACCAGTTTCACGCCCCGACCTGTCTGCATCAGGACGACCCTGCGCCATGCATTTTTCATCATCCATGGCGCACCGCTTGCTTCGGAACTCGCGATTGTAGGATCGACCACCGTGACTATTACCTGATCGCTTGAGGCTACTGAGACAGACGTCAAAAACTCCATTTTTGTTGAAACCATTCCATCCGAATCGATGAACACACCGACCCCATACAAGAAAAACAGAGAAAAGACGGCACCTTCGCTTCGTTAACAACGAGGGAAGCAGCACCGAGGAAGAAGAAGAAACATCTTGGAAGCTGGTCGGATTTGCCTGCCTAATCGACGACTGGGTCACATCTGAAAGAAGAAGAAGAAGAGATCAAGACGCGAAGGAACAAAGAAGAAGGAACCATCGGTCTCCGCCAGATCCAGCCCTGAAGCTTCGACCTTGCCCGCGGATTCCGCAGGCGATCCGAGAGGCAACTGCTTGTCAGTGACGGGCAATCAGAGAGTGAAGAGGCATCCGATCGCTCACCTACGAGCTCAAAGGGAGCGATTCCCCAAGGTGGGATGTCGCGACCAGAGCAAGGGTAATCAACAGCGCTACACGAGAGAAAGAGGAAAGGTGGGTATCGACATACTTGTCGGTGAACAGGGTTTTCTTACACCGCACGGAAAGGAGAGGAAGTCACAGTAACAAGCACCACGAAAAAGAGAGACCGATGCGTGACATGCGGCATGTCCACTAGGAACAGGACAAATACCCCTTCCTTCACAAAACCTATCATCTTTGTAGGATCTCAACTTGGATTTCCTGGCCATGAGCAAGAAGAGCATGTGAATCACGTGTTGTATCATTTCTTCTTCGATTGCTGTCATACTATGCTGCCTTCCATTTTAGTATAAGGCTGAAGAACAAGGCCTTGTTCTTCGCCATAGTCCCAACACTAACATGCAAGAGGAGGAGGTAGATGCCTTTTATAATGGAAAATTAAAAGTATATATATATATATATATATATATATATAGACATACACATAGACATTGACAATGAATGCCGTCAACTCTGAGCATCATGCACGGCATTTGGCCATATAATTAATATGCTCTCAATTATTGATCACTGTAGTCCAGCCCCTTACAATTAGGGGAGAGAGAGAGAGAGAGACATGGTGGGTGACTACATAGTCTGAAGACCCACGCTGTGTCCCCACTCCACTGAAACACGGCTGCAGTCCTCGGTCCTCATCGCATGGGATTCTGCATTCTCCTTGTGCAAGGATGATGAGAGACAGAGGACATCAGCTGAAGAGCTACCGATCTCCTCTCACATAGTCACACGGAGCTTTTCCTGCACCCTAAAGAACGAGTTGTCTGGACGAACTGGAGGTATTGGTGATTAACGTAAGCCATTGCATAACTCGAGCTGATTTATTTTATTTCAGAAGAAAAAGAAAAGGGAAAAAAAGGGGAGGGAAAAGAGTTCCTCTCACACACACTCTCTCTCTCTCTCTCTCTCTCTCTCTGAAAAAGAAAGAAGAATCCCGTTCTTCTGCGGATTGGTGAGCCACCACCTGCCCATATGGTTCCGCTATGCTTCAGTGGTTTTGCCTATGCACAGCACTCGCTGTTGCTTTTCTTCCTTGCTATGAAGCGTGTCGTGCGGTGTAATATGGTTGGTCCTCAACCTGCAGCCACGACGGTGCCGGTCCTTGCGTGGGCCTCGTGAGACTTTGAGGGGCCGGTGGCCGCGCCGGCCTTGTTCGAGTCCGTCGTGGAGGAAGCTTTGAGAGAGTGCTTTCTGCTATGCTCCGCGCCCTCGTCCATCTCGATCTGCACCAGCCGGCATTCCTCGCTGCAGAACGGCGTGTCCCCTCTGCATGCGACCCCCGCGACATCAGTACCCATCAGTGGATAGAAAGAAGAAGAAGAAGAAGATGCTAATGACCTGTACATGAAGATGTCGCGGTTGCCGGCGAGGGGCTTGCGGCAGAGGAAGCACGAGTCCAAGAAGTGGTGCGGTGGGCCGTCGACGTCCACACAAAAGAACCTGTACTTGGGCGTCCGAGACTTCGCCACTCCTCCGGCGGAACTGCGGGGGGAGGGCGGCATCGGGTGGGCGTAGGGAGCACCCCATCCGGCCTCCAGATCAGAAGAAGAAGAAGACACGAAGGAAAAGGGTTCCATGCTGGTGAGGACTTCGGAGGAGGATGAGGAGACCTCTCTTTCGTTTCTTCTTTTCGTGCTTGTGGTCGTAATTGGGTGCGTTCCTCGCTTTGTATTTTCGATGGATGGTGGAAGCAGGGAGTGGCGTAGAGAGGTCGGGGGTGGCGTCAGAGGTTATTATAGAGAGAGAGAGAGAGAGAGAGAGGAGGAGGAGGAAAGGCAATTGAAATGCCCAATAATAGTTGTGATAGAGACAGAGTCAATCTCGGAATAATTAAGCTAATTGAATTAGTTTTTCGACATATTGGCTTTTATTGTTTTGCTTTTTACGTTATAAATCAAAAATATATACCTAATGCTCTAAACGCCAACGCTTTCTTTAAGATTCTCTCCAACACAGCCACAATAATTGCGGGTAAGCAAGATAAATAGATGCATGCGTGGCGCGAGGACAGATCGGGAGGCACCAATCAATGATTTGTTCCCTTTCATCATGATGCGTCTTTGCTCATCTCAAAGCCCCTTTTTTGCCAATATTATATACATATATATATTGGAATTTTCAGATGGGGCCCACGAGATTGATTGCGGATGGAGAGGTGTAGCTGGGGACCACCCACAGCGGCATGTGACACGGGCGCCCGCACGAAACACGATGAGCTGTTCGCGTAGTTAATTATTTGGTCGATCGATTCGCTAATAATTAGAGATTGGAAGGCGATTTTTTTTTGTTTTTTTGGTCGAGTCTTGGGCCCCACTCGTTCGAGGCCGCGACGCTTGTAAGCAAGACCGACCGACCCCCTCCCCATTTCGGGACGGTTGGGCCCACCCGACCTCGACTTAGGACGCGTCCATCAACATCATATGTTTTTTTAGCTTTTTTATCCTTCTTCTAAGTAGGATCATGTGATTATTAATTATATTTCTAACAAATATAAAGAGAGAATTCTCGAGAAAAGTTTTTTTTTTTTGTTTTTCTGAAAAGTAACTCCCTTTTTTGGAATATTTTAATTGTTACCTTTTTTTCCCGCGAACCCTCAGTCATCTATTTTGTTTCTCTTTATGTGTCGGTCTAATTATAATATTTTTAATAATATTAAAAAGTATTATAAAGTAGAAAAATAAGAAGAAAAAAAAGAAACTTGTGATGAGAAGCCAAATCGAAGACGCACAAGTGGCGTTGTAGCCATGGCGGATACGACTTCCTCAACCGCTGCGTCACGCGTGCAAGAGCAGGTTCGCACGCGTGTGTCCCCTCGACCGCAGACATACATATCATCTCTCTCTCTCCTTTTTCGTCTTCCTTCTGAGATACACTCACTGCACTTGTTAACCTAATACTGTGAAAAAGGAAGGGAGACATGGTTGGCCATGGCGCTGCAGAGAGTGGGTCGCTCGGTACAGAAGAATCAAATGCGAAGAGTTTAATGGTTCGAGTGGGGGGGAAGAGCACACGGAAGCTTGCTTCGACACCAAGTGATCCTTGGCGACAATTAATTTCCTGCACATTTCACTACTGTTCCTGAGATGGCTCTCCTGTGCACCCAGTACTGTACTATTGGTCAGGACCCCTGAGGAGGACGGTCACAAGCTGTGTGGCTTCCAAGTGCGTTCCCTGTGGGCAGGACACTGATCCGTGGAGTTTCCATCACACGACGGTCCCAAACTTGGGTGAAGGTTCACCGGTCCATTTCGGATGACATGGTTACAGCTCACAGACGCCGAGCTTTGTCTACACACAGTGTAAAATGCCATGATGTGGTCTTTGACATAGCTGCCTAGAGAAGAAGAAACCTGAAATGGAGTTGATGAAGTGAAGGTATATGATTTTTTCTTTGAACAAAGGAATCATGTCAAGGAGTTGTTCTTGTCATCTAAACTAATCATTTGACCCTGAAGCACTAGTGATATTTGAATCTCTATCGTGGAGCACAGTCACTTTCTATTTCTCCTGTACATTCTCCTTTCTTTCATATCATGTCAATTTCTGACAGCCCAGAATGGTTTTATGATCTGATGACAAGTTTGTCCCCACACTGCTGCCAGGCATTGATGCACTGAGTATTTCTTTCTCATTTTTCACTATGTGTTTTATCTTTTTAGAATCAAAATTAGAGCATATATATATATATATATATATATATATATATATATATATATATATATATATATGTTGGTTCATGAATATGAGATCGATTAACCATGTTATGTGTGCGTATTATGGAAAGGTAAAGATTGTCCTATTAGTTGGTGATATCATATTTCCCTAGTTTAGGGTGTCATATGTACATATAAAGGGCCCATGTCAGAGAGAATGCACAATCTAAAGGAAAGGATGGGCGGTGGTGGGGTGGGAGAATCAAATTATGATGGTGATGATGTTGTTGAATAAAGATATATATTTTTTTTAAGGTTAAATGATGAAGATAAGATTTGAATCTAGAATTTTATAATAAATTATTAAGGTCAATACCAACTAAACTAATATAGGTTAAAGATAATTAGTACATGATGCATGGGATTCATTAAGATGAATAATAAAATTCGTAATGTAGATCACATTGTTATTACTCATAAGTGTGACTAGTATATTAGTAAATTCTGATGTATATACTATTTAAAACCATAGTTAACACCTAACGTGGGATTAATGTTGAAAATATAATTAAAGCAATTGGAAGCTTAGTTGAGAAAGTTATAAGTACACATCAATTAGTCAAGATGTTTCGGCCTGAGTGATTACTACTTTGTAACCACCTACATTGACATATTCTTAATAATTCTTTTTAGATATCAAATTAATTAACTTTAATTTTTAAAATTATAGTTGGTGAAAAATATTCAATTAGATGAGATGAATATAGGGTTGAATTATTTAATAGACTTACTGTCCTAAGAATTAAGAGAGACATATGATGAGTTTGACTTACAACTTAATAGTCTAAGATTCTGAGTTATCTGATCTTAGACTAATCTTGACTTGTAAATTTCCAACAATAACATCAACCTATTTCTATTTTTTTATTCACTTTGTTTATTCTCCTTGGTAGAGAGATGCACACAGATATTTAGTGAGACTAAAACAATAAATTAGGCTGTTGTTTTCATTCATCAATCATGATATTTAAAGCCCATTGAGAATTCAAAGTCACATGTCTATAGATTGGCCTTATTTCATTGACTTGATTAATGACCTTTGTAGAGAATTCTAAGGTAATAATCCACTAAAGATAAATCACAAAGAAAAAGAAAGAAAAATAAGGTCTTATCAAGGCAATCTCCATCATAGTGCCAAATTCTATATGGCCAAGCCAAGTTTCCAAACCTCTTACATCATCAGACTATTCCTTAACTGATCCTCTAAGCATTTTATAGTTTCATCAACATAATTAAATGCAATGAATTGCATACAAAATGTAATATACAGCTTTCATGTATTACATTTTGCAAGTAGTCAGTTAAGCTGGTTGGATGTATGAACTTTTTAGTTTTGTTTGTGATCACATAATCCACCATCCCATATAGTCATGTAGATATCTATGAATTATATACAAACAAAAAAAGAAAAACTAAAAAGTCTTGGAGGGCATGTGAGAGAGGGAATAATTTTTTTGGGAGAAGAAGACATGCAACAAAGCTGTGTAGAAACTGCAAGGCATCTGAAACTTGCAGCAATTGTGCAGCCAAAGAGAAAAACCTAGCAAGCATAAAACATTGCACAGCTGAATGGATAGATACTATTTGTTCTCTTGGAAATTTCCTCACTGCTAAACCCTTGGTTTCTGCCAGCAGTGCAAACCTAGACAATGGATGGCCCAGTGCTGAGGAAGGAGATCATCACCTCCCTATAAAACACTATTTGCTCCCAGTCTCATGGTTTCACATCTCTTTCAATAGTCTCTCAAAGTCATCATCATCTTTAAGAGGATGCAGGTGTTCTCTAATTCTTCCTTTTGTTTTCCTCTCAGAAAACTAATATGAGCTGCATCATTAGAAATCCTTTCTTTAGGATGCATTAAAGCAAATGTTGTCTAGTATCCATGACACCAATTATTCTCATCTACCTACCAAACCTCAGAATCATCTAATCCTGGACCAACTCTCACACCCAAGACTGGCCACACTGACCAAGTACTCCTCGCATGCTTGCCCTCTCACAAGAACCTGAACAGGTATGAAAGTGAATCCTCATCCATGCGTTAAATATGGGCACCTTCATGACCACATACACAGGAGAAATCATGACCCATCGTTAAAAAAAAAAAAGGTTCTTGGTTGCAGAAAGCACAAAGGGATGCAAGAACCGATGGGCTAATTTATCTGCGGCGATCAGCCCCAGCATTCCTCCCTCCCCACTTTCGAGAAAGACTCCAATGTGTTGTTGATGCAGATTGCAGTACTGCCCCTTCTTTTGCTCACCGACAAGACACCGTACGGAGCTATCAGGCATCGCTCATGCGCTGCTCCTCGTCTCTCTTTCCGTCTCCGCGAGATTCCCACTGCCCGTGGTCTAAAGCATAAACACAAACAGGTGGTGAGCGTCACGTGACGGTCATGCGCATCTTTTGCAGTAAGAGAGGAGACTGTGATTACTCGGTCAATCCAACAATCGAGCTGGGATCATAGAGCTGACACGAGAGAAGCATATGCACTTACAAGTACACAACGCAGGCAACAGGTTCTTCCCATGTTTGGGGGAGGGTTAGTGAGAACAACTTCGGTTCGTCTTCTGCGGAAGAAGGTCTAATTTCGCTGTGCCTCTCTGCAAACACATGCGAGAAGAAGGACGACACAGTTTCCTCCTTAAAGAGGCATATATAGCCATTAAGTGTGTTTCTGAGGACACGCATGAAATGTCAACCTGCAGAGAAGTAGAAATGGTGAGTAGAGAGACTGCTATTGACTTGGACTTGCATCATTCATAACCAAAGCGAAAGCTTATTAGCTTGGTGTGTAGCTCCCTAACTTAACGCACACTCCAACCGAGCATCCCACATGTACATGATGAAGAGCCTGTGTGAAGCTTCCAATGGAAACCGATGGAGCTACTAATATTGGTGGACCGAAAAGGAATCAAACCTCTTCTTTCTTTTTTACGTTGGTTCTGTATATGATATTATTATATACGTTATCTTTTTTTTATGTGGATAATGGAAATTTTTTAATTAACATGTAATGGTGAATTGAAGGGAAAGTGAGGCAAAGCGAACGCGAAACAGCCAAGCGTCTCATCCAGACTCCACACCATATTATAACACGCCCGCAAAGCCACGTCTACACACCACCTTCACCAAAATGGCATCTCCGCCACCACCTCTGAGGCCTACGCCTCCGCCTCCGCCTTCACTGAGGCCCCTCAAACACTTGCCTCCGACAGCGGAGCTCCTTCCCGGCTCTACCTCCGCCACCACCACCTCCTCCTCCTCCTCAGTATCCCTCAGTCCCAGCCTCCTCATCATCTCCGCCATCATCGCCTTCGTCTTCGTCGCATCCGCCTCCATCCACCTCCTCCTCCGATTTCTCTCCTCCCGCCGCCGGTCCTCCTCCGTCTCCGCCGCGCCACCGGCGCCGCCGCTTCTCCAGCTTCGCCGCCCCGAGTCCTATTTTTCCTCATCCTCAGCTGCTGCTGCGACCGCAGCCGCCTCCAACTCCGGCCTCTCCGACAAGGACAAGAAGGCGCTCATTGACGCCCTCCCGTTGTTCTCCCTCGCCTCCTCCCTCGCTGCCGTCCCCAAGTCGTCGTTGGACTGCGCCGTCTGCCTCTACCCCTTCCGCCCGCACGACGAGCTCCGCCTCCTCCCCGCCTGCCGCCATGCCTTTCACTCCCGATGCGTGGACCCCTGGCTCCGCTCGACTCCCTCTTGCCCTCTCTGCCGTGCCTCCATTGCCCTCCGAGCGGCACCGCTACTTCCGCCGCCGACGGCGGCACCTCCGACGGTCACCTCTCACGGGAACCCCTCCCGGTCCGGCAGCTTTCGGGTGGAGATCGGTAGCGTCAGCCGGAGAAGTACGCCGCCGGAGGCGGAACCGGTCGTGAACGCTCCGCCTCATCTGAGGACGTACTCCTTGGGGTCGTCGTTCGAGTACGTGATCGACGAGGAGGTGGAGGCCGTGGTGGCGCGGATCAGGAGGACTACGGATAAGGAGGAGAAACGAGACGTGGTGGCCGAACCAGCCGCCGTAATCGTAGCTGGGCCTGCGCCGTCGGTGGCGGATGTTGCGGGCGGTGGAGGGAGGGGATGGCTACGAGAGTACGTGGACCGGCTCGCCTCATCGGCGTCGTCCTCCTTCTCATCGTTCCGGTTCTCCGGCCGGTGGAGCCACGACGGCGGCGGCGGCGGGGCAGCCCGGTACTCGTACGACTTGGAGGGGAGCGCGCGGCGGGAGGCGGAGGAGGGCGGTTACTACGGCTTCTACAGGTGGCTGATAGGGGCATAACCGTCACAGCACACCCTTCCCCTCTCCGTTGAGCCGCCACGGAAGCTTCTTTCGGACAATTCCGCGTGACCAAAATACCCACATCATTCCTCAGGAACTACGAAGCCGCCCCCGTAGGCCTGCGCGTAATCGAACGGCCCAGAAGCCCGCAATTTCAAAGAAGCTTCATGCGATCGCAGCCGTGGTCCCCAGCAGTTAGTTTGTGTGGGGGGAGGGAGGGGGGTACCCCTCTTGGTTGTAGCTTTGTGCTGTTTTGTCTTGTTTCGATGGGATAATGTACCAGAGGAGTTAATGGGCTTTGGATCCGAGGGGAGGAATCGCATCAAGACATCAATTGAATCCGTTATGATACCACCCGTACCGCAGCAGCGTTTTAATGCACTCGTCGATGTCGCATGATTCCTCTCTTCTTAAACTTCCCAACCAACGCGCGCAGTCACCTGCCTCTATTTCGCGATCGACTACTGCGTACGTACGTAACTACGCCTCGAGATTTGCGAAGTTGAATTCAAGGGAGTGAGCGGTAAATAATCATAATGAACACCTACGGAGGACGTTCTTCAATAATCATAATAAATCAAGCATTCAAAACACCAACTTAAAGTTGGGAAGCTACGAACAAGAATGATGATTCCATGTATGTGCACTTAAGACCCATGCTCAAGTTCGTAGCTGCTTCCAGTTGACATGTGGTCTGGTCACCCGCTCAAAATATAATAAATACGATGAGCATTACGTCTCCTCGTCCACCGTGACAAGATATGCTCATGTAAGCTACGGCTGGCTGAGCTAATCGCAGACCACCGCAATGGTGGCGGATTTGTGACCGAGTTCTTCACGCCACTGCACAGTGTACTATACCAAAGCTATCGTGACATCAGTGTTGGGATACGCCACCGGTTTTGGTGACGACTGCGCGGATCAAGATGCGCTTGGGCGTGAGATGGCACTGACGAGGACACCCGACGTAACACGTAAACATCGTCACCATTACAACGGGATGCAGATGCCTCAATATTTGGGCCGCGACTCGTATGAGTTGGGCTCACCAAAGGCTTTCATCCCACAAATTTAAACCGGCGCGCGATCGAGCAACATTGGTCGACTCAAACCGGTCCGCTCGGACTTTAACTCGATGCGGGCATCGCCTCCTGTACACCGTGGCGGCGGTCATCGTAACGGATCTCGTCTCACGTGACTCTCACGTTGCTATGGTTTTTATACCGGCGAGAATGGGGCTTCCTAAACCCCATTCTTATCCTCGGCCATGGCTTCCTCTGTTATCGCCGCCGCCAAGCCTCTCCTCCACCCTTCTCATCCTCGTGCTCCTCCTCCATCTCTTGGCGCAGGTGGACCTTCCCTCCGCTGGAGCCTCCCCGTCTCGCGTAGGAGCGCAGCGCTCAGGGTTCACGCCCTCAAATGTGAACCGTCCAAGGTCTGTTGTCATCCCTCTATGCGGTTTCTAATTGCTTCTGTTGATATTTGCATTCTCATGTCTGTCTTCTTTGTTCTCGAGTTCAGATGGCTCCGCAAGCCGATCGGGTACTCGTTCGACTCGAGGAGCTCCCCGAGGTTTCCCTCTTTCTCGTCCAATTCCGATGTTTATAATTGTCGTTGTTGCTTTCGTTTAAGACCTTCCCAGAGAAATACGGATGTCATGGTCATTGATTATGCTTCAAGGGCGTTTCTAATGTCCTTGCCAACTACCAATTAGTTCCCTAGTGCAGATTGATAAAAAAAATTGTAGTTTACAGTTGCTGCATTCTTTTGACCAGGCCATTTGATCCCTATACCACTTTAGGTTTGATAGGTAGCTCAGAAATGTAGATGGCGTTGGTCATGAATTTGGCACACTGAGATCTATTGAGGCAAGGTCATTTAAGTGTGACAGCTACTGTACTTGCGGTGGATTTCTCGCATGACCATTTCGTGCTAAAGTTACAAGAGCATGGTATGCAGACACCATTCTTAATTTGGTCTTCACTGTTACTAACTTGTAGGAGAATGGGGCCTCCCTATCGCAGTAGCCTTGAAATTTTCATTTGATTCCGCATACAAATCTTAAACCTATTTGTCGCATGTTGTCGTTGATGAGAATCAAGAAATGTATAAATCTAATTTTTTTGTTGGTGATGCTGATCAACTTTTATTATTGCTATTCATTGTTAGAACTACATGTCTCTGCTTACCATCAGTACATTTGCATCATTTACTTAGTACTTTCTATTTTGATTGTTCCCTCTCGTTTTTGTTATGCCTTGGGCTGGTTATCAAAATAAGCTAGGAATGTGATGATTAGGCTTGGATAGCACCGAAATTTAATTTTCAAAACCCTGGTTTGAATTTATAACACTGGTGTTCCAAGATCAGTATAACTTTTAGTCTCTTCCCAACTGAATTAGGTTGAGTGTATCCAAAATAGTGCAGTTAACTGCTACGTCTTCAGCCAATTATTGCTGCTATGGCACTTCTATAACAACCAGTTAGAGAGTGAGAAGGGAGATATCACTCTATTTCCATGCAGTCCAAGCTGAAGAGAGAAAAGTTAACCAAAGCCACTGTACATAGATATCTGACATTATTCATAGTTATTGTGATAGTTTTGATAGATTTTGAGAGAAAGAAAGCTGAGGAAAGATAACCTGGCTTTTATAAGCTTCCCGTAAATTATAATGCTAGTTGTCATATCTCGATCTGATCAACACCTTATCCACTACAACAACAACAACAAAGCCGTAAGTCCCAATTATTTGGGTTCGGCTATATGGATCTTTTGTTGTCAGGATCTAACTAACACCTTATCCACTATGTTCCATATTCTAATTGGAAAGTTGCTTTGGCGCAGAAATCTGCTGGTGGAGTACTACTTCCAAAGTCAGCTGTTAAGTTTGAACGGTATCTAATGGGTGAGGTACGGAACAAAAGATTGATATAGTTGTATTATTTCTTTGAGCTATCAGCCTTTTGATTATTGCAATATGTTATGACAGATTCTGTCTGTTGGCTCTGACGTCACTGAGGTGGAAGCTGGAAAGAAGGTAGATTATTATTTTTTCATTCTTTTATGTCATTTCAATAAAAAATTTGGATAATGCTTGTATTCCTTTGGTCATAGCACCTTCTTCTTACTAAAAGTGGGGGTATCCTGTATCAATAAGTTCAGTTAAGCTCACATGCACATGTAATTATAACTATAATGTTCTTGTGGGTAAGGATCATTTAGCATGGCAACATGCTTTCGTTGTCAATTACTATATGGCCATTAATCCAACTTGTAATTCAGAAGCAAAAGGATACAAGAATAATCGCCAACATGTAACTTCACAAATGTCCAGCAAGAAGGGATAATAATGTACATGAATAAGATAACATAACCTGTGATACTTTGCATTTAGGTTATTACAGTGTTATCATATTCATTTATTTCTTGAAGTACATTGACTGTGGCCTAGGTTTTCAAAACCAGACTGGACTGCTCTGTTGAAGTCGGACTAGCAACTGGTCTAAAGTCCAATCTATTTTATCACAAAAGGCCTAGGAGCAAACCTGTCAAACTTTGTCAATTGTGGTAGAACTGACAGAACCAGAAATAACATTTTTTTTTTCATTTTACCCCATTATTTTACTGTATTTTTATTTTTATATATTTTAAAAAATAGAAAAGGTTCATAGTTTTGTGCTATTCTATTCGACTGATCCACTGGTTGAATTGGTGTTGACAAACTGATTCTCCCCAGGTTGACTGGTTCAGTTTTAGAGACATTGACATAGCTGATGCTTCTCCCTTTTTCTTCCGCAGGTTCTTTTCTCAGACATTAATGCATATGAGGTATGTGGCCCTATAACACAGATTTAGTCATTCACTAGTTGCACGATATATACATCATTCTTATTCCTGAATATACAGGCATTGCAAACATGGAGATATTGTTATATATAAATCATGCATTAACAGGCATATAAGCGCTTCGTATAAATCAATCAAGAATTTTGATTTTGTGTCTTGTTGTCCTCTCATATCCAAATTGAGCAATCTATTTAGAGGGGTGGGTGTCATTTGAGGTACTGTTTGTTGAGTTTTGGCATCCATTGACATCATTTACTAGAATGAAAAGCTAATGCCGGAGCAAATTCTTTTGGAGTATCGCTTCTTTGGACTATGAAATAGATGTCTGATTTAATTATTCAATGTCCTCCGAAAGAACATTTCCATCTATGGAGAACTTTTTATCATCTGACGTAAACTAAAAAATATAGTAATTACTGGACACACACATCATTTGATAGTTTGTGTGATACTTCCAAGGGAAGCGTCATTTGCAGTGTGCCCTGAGTTTCTGGTCTTTGGAATTCTTGAATTCCGGTTATTGTAGATTTCTTCAGATCGGTGGACAAAAGCGCTTTTTCTTTGTTAAATAGCTCCTTTAATTTTTGGTATTTATATACTTGGGCTGGTACCATTATTTTTTTCTTTATCAGGCAGATAATTTACTTTTTGTAATTCCTTCTTAAATGATTGTGCAGGTGGACTTCGGGACGGACTCGAAGCACTGTTTTTGCAAAGCCAGTGATCTGCTAGCTGTTGTCGAGTAGAGATATCTAGTAAATTTATCATGTTTGGTCTTCTTAGGTGTGCATGGTGATCTAAGTAAGCAATACTTTCGTGGTTATGATCCTGTATTTTCATTTGCAATGTATTCTTGATTGATACCCATAACGCAGGCTGAACCATTTCGTTCCTTTTCGATTTGTTATTGTTTGTGGTACACCTCAAAATTTATGTTTGCATGAGATTCTACCAGGAATCCAGAGGTCAATTAGGGGATGTTCTATGAAAGATTACTTGCACATGAATATATTTCCTGATAACGTTCCCAATTACAAGTACATGATCGACATAACATGTGCAGGTGCAGTCTTTTTCTTCTTGGGTAACCTAGCTTACAAGTATAATGCATGGAGAAGAAACAGGTATGTCTGTCCACTTCTTGGGTAACCTAGCATTTGTCTTTTTTTTGTTTTTTGTTGGGTTCCAGCGGTCCCTACTGGAAATGCTAGTTAGATTAGTATTTATACATCCTATAGATCGGTTCATAGGATAAATTGATCCAATCTCTATATATATGATTTATAATGTTTTTAAGTAAATTTATTAAAAATATTATGATTGAGGTGGCGTAAGTTGACTCAGAATTCAATATAAACTAAATGGATAAGTTGTTAGTAGTTATTTTTCCTGGCTCTATTATTACTATGAACTTAAGGGATGAATTTTAGTAGGAGAATGGGTGGTCATGTTGGATCTATTATTCTTACGAAGAATTCAAGGGATGAATTGGAGGTCATGTTGAAAGGTAATAATGTTCGAGTTAAGGGTTGCTCATTAAGTTATGTTTTATTATTTATTTATTTATTTTGTGAGACAAGCTTCGTAGGTTAGATTGATTTGCGAGCTATGCTCATGCTCAATCTGTTAGGGACGTCAACAGGACTTCTTACGTTTCCATCTCTATCCAATTCCTCATTCATTTAAAGAGAACGGTGATGGAGGACGGAGAGTGCTTCTAAGTGAATGCTGAAAACATAAAAATTATGATGACGTTGCTGTTATATGAATTTTTTTAATATTAAAAATTAGAATCAAATAACAGTAAATTAAATATATAATATATTTTTTCATGTTATTTGAAAAAAAATTATTTAATTTATAAGTACATCGTAATAGCGCAAATGACTTCATCTGACTAAAAAGAGATGAGAGAATATTTATAGGCAAGAGTAATAAATAACTAAGAGAGTCTCTTCTATCAAAGTTCATCTCTTAAGAAATTTTACTATAATTGGAATCATAATTCAATTATATCTATATTATATCTTATCTAGTTAGATATAGTCATCTATTAATTTAAAAAATATTTTTAAAAATAATAAATAAATAAATTTTATTTTAAAATAACTTTATTTTATTAGATTATATAATTTAAAAAATTATATATATACATGAATTTTATAAAACTTGTACGAAAATATAATAAACATAATAATACCATATTAAGTTTGATTTTCATTACTAGTTATAATGGTTATACGTCATCAATGAAATACTTTTTTTTACATATCATAACACTATTAGCCCTTCTTAATGTAATTTAAAATGATTCTTTTTTATCAAAATAATTTTATTATCACATTCAAGATAATATATACGGATAGGAAAAATAAATAACTTTAATTACGTAAATAAGAATATTAATTATAATATCTATTCAAATATATATTGTCATATCTTTTTATAAGTTGTTCATAAACCTAATCATAAAAACATATTCTTTCAAACACTCCATATAAGTTTTAAATAAATAGATCAACAATTAATATATAAATTTTTAATTGATATTAATTATTTTTAAACTTTTTTATTTAACTACCAAGTAATTTATATCATAATAATACATAGAACCAGTGGAATACTTGTTATTCTCATAGAAGAAAACTATTAAGATATGTTACAAAGTATTATTAGTAACTTGATAATTATGTCTTATCACACCAAATCTTGAGATAAAATTTTACAATCATGAAGCTTCATTGGTAGCCTAAATGCATATCATAAAATTAGCTTTTATTATTGTAATATAATAATACATTCCTAAATATTTTTTTATAAAATATTTCTTTAACTAGTAAATATATAATATAAAGTGGACTTCTTGAGATAATTTAGAGAATTAGCATATAAAAATATTAACATTTCAAACTGATCTAATTTCATATGTGTGAGTATATAATTTTTCATCTCTTTCAGATATCTTATAATTTTATTTACGGTCCTTTAGTATTTCATTCTTGAGTAAATCTAATATATGCTCATTATTCCGAAAACATATTTGATATATGATCTAATATAGGCTTTAGCATATTAGCATGTGATATATTTCCAATTATGCATACATAAGGAATTTTTTATATTCGATTATATTTTAAAATTATTTTAAAAATACTTATTTTGAATTCAAAAATATTTTTATTATTTGTTAAATAAAATTATATACTAAATCTTTTCAAGACTCATCAATATATTTTTTGTGAGATAGTACTAGTAATCCCTAAGATTTATCTTAGAATATTTTAATATAAAAAATATAAGATGTCTCATTCATTTTGATCATTTTAGAATTGAGAGATTTCTTCATTTGGTACAATAAATTAAGATTACTATTGACGATCAAAATATTATCCACACATATAGATCAATATAATAAATTAGCTCACACTAACTTTTAGATTTAAGCATTGATCGATATTATTTTTTAAATCTAAAAATAACATTATTATGAAATTTTATATACCATTGTCTTGATGCTGGTTTAAGGTAGATTTTTCAAATTTAAATACAAATTTTATATTTTTATTTTATCTATGAATCATTTAGGTTAATCTACATAAATTTAAATCTCTATTCAAAAAAAATATTTTTATATCTATATGATATAACATAAAATTATAATGAGTCACTAATGTAATAATGATTTTTAACAAGTTCATTTAAAAAATTAAAAAAAATATCTCGTTATGCTTGATATATTTTTTGTGAGTAAAATATTTGATCATAACTGTAGTCGTTATATAGTTCGATATTACTTTTTGAGTCATGTTTATATAACAGACCCTTTTATAGTTATTGAATAATTCAACAAATTTTTAGATATTATTTTTATCCATGATTTCAACTCCTCTTTTATTACATTATATAATTTTTTGTTGTTCATAACTTATGGAAATAGTGAGGGATCCTTTTCATTCCTATGTCATAATATGATATTTATAGATATACCGCATAATAATTAAAATTTTAATAGGTCTCATGTTTTCAAAACTATTAATTATGATTATTTTATAATATCATTAACAATAACATCATCATCTGGAAGTTCATCAAAGTTATTTTGTTGTTCAACCCAATAAATTCTTTTAGTGATTTAAAGAATAATAATGTATCGGATATAAAATGATCAAAGAGTATCAACCTATATTTTCTAAATATTAAATTTTAAGATTTTTAATCCCATTGATTTACACATTTTTAAGAATATTATATTATCATATTCAACTATCCTAGTATAATAAAATATATAAAAATAGTCCCTTTTAAATTTTTTAGATAAATCATAAAATATTTAAAAATAGTTCTTGAATCTAAATTATTTTCATATGAATTGATAATCTCTATATCTTCAAAACAATCATAAATATGTAAATATTTTAAGTTGGGGTTTCTTTGCTAATTCATATCTCAAAAAAAATTAATAGAATTAATTTACTAAGAACCCTATTCAAGACGTACATATTCATTTTCAGAGTTTCTCATCGTATTCATTCGAGTATATAAAAATAATATATCATGCTTCTAACTATATCTATAAAAGTATAATTTTACCTTTTAGTAATTAGATAAATTTTTGACTTTTTTAGGAATCTAGTAAAATAATAATAACTACCATAAAAATTTTCACCTATGTCAGATTTGATAATTTTTTATTTTTCTATCTAATTATCTTTTGACTTCATTTATATACACATAAAGGTGTTAATAGTGTTAACATCTTAGCATATTATGATAAAATATCTATATCAACTAAAACAAAGAATATAGAATGACCCATAGATATAAGCATATATAATTTTAAGAACTTTATGAAACTATATTTCATTTCAATCTTTGATTATAGAATCATTATAAACTTAAAATTTATTTAATTTTATACAAACCAACAAACAAAATTTTAAAATTAACTTTTATAAAAGTATAAATATATTAAATTTATAACCACCAAAAGAGAAATAATATCCTAATAATTCTAGACAAAAAACTTTAAATTTAAAAATATAAACATAACATCAAATGAATCATCTATAAAAATAAGTGATAATTACCAACTATTATTGTCAACACTTTAAGTTATTCCTTATAACAATAAATATTTTATACTCTTTTGGTTTCTGTATTAAAATAAATCTCTATTATTAAAATAAATCTGTATTAAAATTAAGCTATCAAATATTAGAAAAAAAATTCTATAACATTTGATTTGAAATATATAAATGTCATACTTATATCTTTGTCCTTAGAACAAAACATTATCATATTTTTATATTACCATTTTTGACACTAAAGTAACATTTTAATTTGTACATTTTTTAATAAATTTATATAATATTTATAATATCAAATAATTTCCACTTCAATTTCTTTTATTGTTAACCACTCGTGAGTAATACCCAAATTATTATAAATTTTTTTTTACTTTAATCTTAATTCTTCATAAACATATATACTACTCAACTTATTTAAGTTTTTATGAATTTTAAATGAGCTATATTAAGAAGAAAATAAAATTAAGATTAAATTATGTGAGAGAGGACTCAACTATATTTGTACCAATATCTTATTAATATATCAATCAATGACTTATTAATAAATTTGAATTAACCTTTAAAATATTTTAGTACATTAATTATATACCATAATGAGATCTACATATTACTAGCAATTATCATAAATTTTAGTTTTTAAAATTTTTTTGATCATTTATCACAATTATTTGTTTATAGAACTTTTAGTAATTATGATTGTGATTCTTGTAACTAAGTCTAATAAAATTCTAACGCACCCATTGTAAATTATATATGTTTATGTTATTTATAATAATTTAATCTAAAAAATATATGGACCTTTACAAGAATAAAGTATCACTATAACAAATATTATAATATTAATATTTTAGATTTTTTAATAAATGAACTATTGATATTATCTCCATTTCACATTTTAATAAAATATTGATATCTAATGTTCAGTCAAAATTATTTATAAAGTAATTATATCATTTTTAAAGAATATTATTGCTAATTTTGGATATACACTATAAACTATAAGATATCCAAAATATTATCATCCTATTGCATCACATTATTATTTGAAGTAAATTCTTCATTAAAATTATCTAAATTTTATATTTATGTTTTGAATATTATTTTCCTTATTATCACTAGGATTATTTTTTAATTTAATTTTATAAATTTTTGGTCTAAGCCACTTTGACAACCGTAAGACTAATACAATATTGTAAAAATATATTTTAAAATATTATATAAATGATACAACCTTTATTATAATTCTCATCCCATAACTTTTTCATCATAAGCCACAACTATAAAACTTAGGGATATAAGTTACAAATAATATTCAGAATTCTTTTTGAATCTAATATATATCGAACCAACTCAGTAATAACAAAATAATAACCGTAATATTATCAAATATTAATCAACATAAAGAAAAAACTCATATGATAATGATATGATAAATATAATAATGATAAATCATAAATTATATATTTATATAAAAAATAAAAAAAAAATTTCTTAATTTCAAACATATATGTAAATAACCAAACAAATACCCAAAAATAATATTTAGATTTTTATTTAACATATGTAAAATTTTATCAATATATCATACGAGAAAATCATAAATAAAAATCATAATATATATTTTTCTAATATCAACATAGAATCATAGATTAGACTAGCCAATCATATTTAATTGGATAGACCCCAAATTGAACGACCAAATTAGGTTGATAAATTTGGGCCAACCATTCTCCCAATTAGGTTCGTCAAAAATTAAAATTGATCAAATTTTGATTTTCTTTCATTTCGATGAAAACTTGATTGATTGTATCTAAATCTAATCAAATAGTCAAAATACAAATATGATCATCAAAATATTTGGTTAAAATATATCAAAATAGTTAATTTTATAATTGAGGGTATAAATAATAAATTTTTAGTTTTTAAAGAATAAAATTATAAATTTTCATGGGATATATAATAGAAAACTCATATTTTTGGATGACAAAATTAAAAAGTTAATTTGACGACACAGATTATTATTTTTTAAATTTTTGTGGGATAAAAATATCCTTTAAATAAATCCTAATTCTCACTTTTGTTTTTCGTGACTACTATACGAGGTGTGATTGCCATGGTGCTTATCCGCCATATATGCACGACCTATAGCCATTGGTCTGGGCAACAATTATCATTATACTACGTATCGATGAGCTCTCAAGTCATTACTATGTAGTGTTTATGTCACCATGTACTTGCATAACTGTGCACACATGTCACCTAATGATCGTGTGTGAGGGTTGTCGAGAGCACGACTATGCCCAAGCTTTCATCAACTGTAGCTATTGGCCTTCGATATCCAATTGATATTGGCAACGACTAGTAAATGCCACAATCAATATTGTTGTAGTCGCCACACATATCCGTAGTCATCGCAACCATCACATGTAGTGGCACTACTATAATTGTCATAATCGCTTTAGGCAATGACTTTGTTGTAGTCGTCTCACATAGTGACATTGCTACAATTACCATAGTCACCACAAAGGCTATCTCACCTCATGGTATTTTCACTATATACACAGACGTTGCTAGTGATTAAGCTTGTGATAATCGAAAATCACCACTCTCAATAATATTATCGTTGATATTGGTTTATCGATCAAACACGAGGAACTATGTATCACCCATAAGCAAGCAACAAGATAGATTAGGTAAAAGACAGATCAACAACACAAATAGATCATCGATATATCGTAAATCAAAATCGAATAATACCTTTTCGTAAGCGAAGGGTGCTAATAAACAGATTTAACTATAAATATGTCTAAAATTTTTTTATGATCTAAAGCATTTGATTTCAAAATATGACTCTAATAAGAATAAAAACAATTATGCTATTATTATGTAAAAAACTTTAATGTCAAAAATCAAAATTAAATAATAATAGATCAAATACATGATGTGTACCTTTCGATATAATTCAGAAAGACTTTTATCTGATATGTAAGTACACAATCGTTAGATCTAAAAACAGTAACGATGTCAATTTGATAAAAAAACTAGACTCGTCTTCTTTTTTATTTCTATTTTTCATAATATCAAGATCGCTGTGAATGATAGATTAGGGATAAAATGAGATGATAGAAGTCATGGAATGAAATCTCTTAATAAATTCACGTGATTAAGAGGAGATGAGAAAAGATCTATAATTTCTCAATAACATCATGTCACATATCCTATTATAATCAAACTTTATTTCTATTTATCAATAACTATAATCAAAATCTAATCATATCTATAATATATCTTATATAATTAAATATGATCATATAATCTAACATACGCTCTACTCATCCTGTCCCGTAATTATAGATAATAAAAAATACATTTCATCCTCGTCCAAATGTAAGGTGAATCGCCATAAGAGTATGTGTGATCACAAATATAATTGACACATCTAATTGTATGTTTATTACTTAGTATTTAATTTTTTAGAATAATATAATATTTGATATAATATTTGATTTCTTTAACTTTTATTTTTATAACCATTGTATCGAAGGACATAATTGATACAGTTACTTATTACCTTACTATTGATTTTATAGGACATTATGAATTTATTTTTTAACTTTTATTTTTACAGTCACTTACAAAGACCACATTCAACCGCATCTTACATAAATTTTTGATTTTTATAAGTGATTATGTTATTGTCATTTCTTCCATACTCAGGTTTTTTATGATACTTATACGATAAGATAATAAACCCATTAGATTAACTTATTTAAATCAAAATTAATAATAATACATCACCCTTTAAATCAATCTAAAACTCTACCCCCGCTAGATTTGGCATTATTAATCCATTGTGTCATAAATGTCTCTACCAATAGGAGACGTCGACAGTATTTTCGCTTGCCGAGTTTAACCTCGCAATTTTTTGTCCTCCGTAACGGCATGAAATAAATTGGTTCTTTTCTTTTATAAAAAATATGAACCTTAATTGAGCCGGAATGGGACGTCGACATAGTAATTGAAACCCGTTACCCCCTTATATTCTCATTTCCGGGTCAGCTAATTGGGCTCAAATTGGGCTGGAGTGGTACAATCGCCACAGTTATCGCAGCCCTCTACCCCTTTATATTCTCAATTCCGGGTCGGCCGAGCAGAACCCTTTTCTTCTTCCCCAAGCGACTTCTCTTCTTTGCTTAGGGTTTCGATCGCGCCTAATTCTCCATTGTCATGGCTGCCGATCCAAAGCCCGGCGCTTCCTCGACCGGTCCGGACGGTTCCAAGCCCGCCTCCAAAGTTACCAAGAAGAAGGACGAGAAGAAAGAAGAAGATCTGGTGACTCCCCATCTTATTTTTCCCATCTGTGCCCTTTCTTTCCGTCGATTTCTTACTTTTTCGACCGTTTGATCTCGTGTTCCGCTACCAGTCGGACGAAGATTTGGCACTAAAGCAGCAGCTCGAACTGTATGTGGAGCGGGTTCAGGATGCCGACCAGGGAGTCCAAAAGCTCGCCTTGGAGAGCATGAGGTTCTTTACCTGCTTCGTCTTGTACTTCCATTATCTGTCACGAATATCTTCTTATAATTAGGGTTTCTGGCCGATCTTTATCATTTTCGCGAGTTTGTTTTGCATGACGATTCAATTCTCGGTGGTTACAGCTACTTTGCTTTCTCTGCAGGCAGGAGATTCGAACGGCAACAAGCTCCATGACATCTGTTCCTAAGCCTCTAAAATTTCTCCGGCCACATTATGGGACTCTAAAAGCATTTTTTGAAACAATGCCAGAGTCTGATTTGAAGGTAAAGATTGCTATTTATATAACTTAATTTAATCATATTACTGTTAGGCAATTTAATTTAACTTTTCTAATATGTTTTGGAGTAGTCTAGATCTTCTGTTGACCTGAACTATGACTAGAGGATGGATATGGTTTTAGATGTTGAGCATACGCATCAGATGTGTGCCCAGTAGTTGCCATTATGATTTTCTTTTGCTACATGAGTTGTGAACGAACTCCTTATCATAAATTTTTGTCTTTGAAAATTATCCATTAGCTTGCTCTATTTAGATAAATGTTAGGCACTGGAGGTTTTAAACTAAATATACCAAGACCAAAAATATATCAATTAAGGGTGTAATTAAGATCGGCAAACAAGAAGTTCTGTAAATAAAAGTTTTAGATACTTGGATTAAAGTAAAAAAAAAGAAGAAAATCTTGGATTATTCAAATGGCATGAGAGATTGATGAAGACATATAAAGTAAAAGCTGGGTGGTTGGTGTCGACAGGAGGGTTAAGCTCTATATATGATTGTTGTGTTGTGTTAGATTAAAATAAAAATCTTATGAGATACCTATGGTGTTAGACTAGTCTTGCCTTTGGGACTTGGAATGTTGGGAAGCTATGGAACTTATTAAAAAAATCATTTGACCAAGATGTAAATACTCTCAACTTAAATCTTGAGATTGATGACAAGATTGTTAGAAAATATAGAATAAGAAATGTTCTCCATTCTTATTTCGGTAATCCTTTAGAAAGTGACATAAGAGAAATTAAGGTAAGATGGTAAGAACTTGTTTGAAGGAGATCTAACAATGCCTTGAATTAGTTAGTTGATTAGGATTACTTATACAGAGATATTAAGAGATCAAAGATTAGTTGAAGCAAATAAAAACGTCCCTTAATGGTTCTTAGTTTAACCAAGGATAGCCTCTCTTCCCCTTCTTTCTTTTTGGGTGTCTGTTTTTCTATTTCATTTTTTTTTCAAAACTTAACAGCATTTGTCATATTCTCTTTGAACTACAGAAATACTTGGCGGACATACTTTCCGTGTTGGCAGTGACCATGTCTGCTGAAGGAGAGAGGGTATGTAAAATTCATCTTATAATTACGTATTTTCTTCTCCCAGAAGAAAACATTACAAGATATCTATGTAGATTCCTTGACTGGTTTTTGTCTCAGAAACTTGCTGTAAATAATTGCTGTTGCACGTCCTATAGTGGTTTCATTTACATGTTTGTGCGTTATCATTTATGTTCTTTGTGAAGTCTTGTTATTCAACAAGAGGATGATGCTAAACAGATTGGTGGAAAGATCAAGAGGCATAAGAACCCTATTTACAGCCAGAGTGTTGGATGTGTTTTCATTTATTTTTGCCATCTTAAAATTTTGCCTACTTGTTTTTTTGGCAATGTCTCTTTGCTTTATATAATGACAGCACAAAATTCTCTGGTCCTCTGGTGACATTGATGATGCACTAGCATTTTGTAGCTGTGGTTATGTGTTGCTTAAGTCAGTGTAACAATTTCCTATTTGTCCTCTGTAGGAGAGTCTGAAGTACCGATTGCTAGGGTCTGAAGGTGATATTGGTTCATGGGGGCATGAATATGTTAGGTAAGGAACTTAACTTTGGCAAGTATTAGAATGGTCTGAACCCATATTCTGTTTTTTAACTTTTAAAATCTGACTTGTACTTTAAAATTTAATAGGTAGTTTTTATAAACATAGTCAATATAAAGGTAGTTTTCAGGAGAATGTTAAATTTTTTGAATCTTTGGATCATCTTGTCATGGGGTCAGAATGTTGGTTTGTTATCATGATGTTTTAAAACTTCAGTTAGATATTGGTGTATGTGTTCTTCCATTTTTTGATGCTAGTAAGTTATTTATGTCTATCTCAAACTACTGTTTTATTTGGCAGAAATTTGGCTGGTGAAATTTCACAGGAATTTGCGAAGCGTCAGGTCAGGCTCGCTCGCTTAACTACTTATCTGACAACTTGGATTTTTTTTGATATTTTGAGTCAATAGGTTGATGATATTTATCATGTTTTTGGTTGCATCTATGCTATACTAGTTTGATTCGTAGATTTAGTTCTGATTAAGATTTTGTTTGTTGCTTATCTTTTGAAGACCATTGGCACATCCATGCAAATTCCAACTGTTTTTTAAGAACTCATTTTTTTTTGCCTCATACAAGAGCAAATATTATCATATTATTTTTTATTAAATCAATTTAGGTTTTGCCCATTTTTACTACAAAGTCTGAAATGACATTCCATACCTCAGTTCTTGGAGATGATATATCACCATAAACAATTAATTTTACTTTTCCCCTCTATCATAATGACTCCTAATTGTTCACAAATGGAATCATTTCTCATATTTCTAGTAATCTGTATCTTTGAAAAACTAACTCTTCATGTATGAATATATTTTCCAATCTTTAGGTTCACAATAGAGGTTGGACCTGATTATCATTAACCTTCTTGATTTCTCGTCCACTTTAATTATCTTGCATTGACTTCATGAGGAAAATGATATTTAATTGTTTATTCATTACAACAAATAGTCTTAACCGACATAAAACTTTTGCCATTGGAAATCTCTTGTGCATCTGTTTTGTGTATAATGTTGACTCTGTCTAAGTTGCACTAATCTACAAAATCAAGTGTTTCGGACTGTTATCCGAAAATATCTTCTATATCTTGTAATCTGGTAAAGATGCCGTTTTGAGTGTTTTAGCGATCTGTACTATTTTTTGCTTGCAATTTACTTTAGTTATTTTTGAACATGTGGTTGAAATGCCAAGCATTATAAATGCTTATCTAGGAAAGTCAGCTACTCTGATTGCTTAGCTAGTGCTAGTGTGGACTTAGTTTTAGTTTGTTTAGCTGATATTTGTTATCACGTGAACTCAATTACTGGCATATTCCCACTGTTTCCTCTTTTCACTCAGCTTGTTCTAGCTATTTAGTGGCTAATTACTTCTCTCTTCTTACACAGTATGATGACATGCCCTTAGACACTTTGATGGAACTTGTGCAACAAATTGTTGCCTTTCACATGAAGGTATTTTCTGCATAATATCTGAACCTTGAGTTTATGCTGTTCATTTTTGGTAGTAATTGTGGTAAAATGGTGCTAATCTTGTACGTTCTTCTGTTTATTGAATTGTTTTATCTATTTTTAAAAGATGATTATTTATTTTTAACTACTGGTGCAGCATAATGCTGAGCCGGAAGCTGTAGATCTTCTAATGGAGGTATGCTCACAACTCATTCATTTTTCCCACTTAGTTGTATATTTATATATCTTTCACCCTTCAGGTTGAAGATCTTGATCTGCTAGTTGAGCACGTGGATGCTACAAATTATAAACGAGCGTGTTTGTATCTTACCAGTTCTTCTAGGTAAAATGATTTCCAGTTTTGTTACAAATGCACCATGCACTTGATATAGTCCATTTGCAAAGACAAAACTAGTCAGTCTTTTTGTTGTTTGTTGACAAGCTATGAGACCATTGTTCTATATATTATTGGTAAATTGGTATGTTGCCACACGATTGACTTGTGGTGGTGATATGGATGGCTTGCTAATGTGGGACAAGAGCATCAAGGGGCAATTATTCTAAAATTTATGTATACTGTAGGATTTGATAATATGACTGAAAAGAAAAAAATTGAGAGAGAGAGAGGAGATGATGACACTCAGTCTTACTCTTGTTCATAGTAATCACATTTTAGGAGCTCTCCTCTCACATAAGCAGTGCCTCACGCACAGTGATGGAATTGTACCAGAGGGGAGAGAAGATGTCTTACGTCTTGCACATTACGGGTGTCATCGGTGGATGATATTCCATGGTTCTCCACCGCCGGCATCCCAACTTCTATTGTTCAGTTTTTCTTGGCATCACCTAAGCAGCATAGGGGTGTGTGCTGAGGCTTTGTCAGAGTCAAGATTGGGTTAAGGGTAGCGGGGAGCTTTGTTGGGGCTGAGTTTGAGAACTTAGATTTGGAGCTCATCTTAGGTAGAATTGCGGGACCATGGTTGGGTCCTTTAAGAACTGGGACCTTGGTGATGGGGAAGAGGGAGCAGCGTAGAACATGGCGGAGGTTGAAGGAATGGCGGAATAGGCCACAACGATCAAAGTGTCTAGTATAGGAAATGGTGAAGGTTGTGTTTATGGGTTATAACCTTGTAGGATCGAGCAATACTTGGTATAGTTATGTTTACTTGGTTTTTCTTGCATAGAATCAATTCACTCATTAATTGTTTTTATAAGTTTCCGTTTGTAACCATCAATAATCACACTGGACTGGACTGAACAGTGTGTATTTTTTGGTTTCCTCTGCTTGGTTGCACAGCCTTGGTCTATATGATTTTACCAATCATGGAAATGTTTATGCATAAAATTTTGGATAACCTAAGTTTTCAGGCATGGAGAACCTTAAATATAATATATCTATACCATAATATTACAAACTCCATCTTTTTATCTCATAGGTAAATGCTACTCCGATCAAATACTTGTCCTTCCTAACAAGGAAAATATGTGAGCATGCTGGCGGAATTTTATTTCACTAGCATGAGATGAGAATGGTTGACTAATTTTGTTAAGCAGCCAAAGCATGGCTTTAATTAAGCAACCCAGTGTTCTTTAAACTTGTCGGATTTTTTTTATTAAACAAGTGGGTTATGTTGCAATTTATGTTTGGCAGGGAATTATCAATCAGACTGACAGTGACTATGGTAATTTGTTATCCTCTAGAACATGTTCTATGGCTTTCCAGTGTAATTCTCTTTAAAATTTAATAATGAATGGTGATGATTAGATGTTATGTTTTTACCAGCAATTGTGGTGGTGAATCCTTTAGTAGAAACTTTTGAGCCATGATGTTCCTTTTATGTCAAGAGCTAGGATTTGTCCATTCATTAAGATTTTTCAGCTAATATTTTCTGTGCTGTTTATTTTGCAAATAACAGCCTGTAACCTTCATTGGTGAAGGTTAGACGTAGTTGCTTATAATTTAAACTAAAATTATTTTACATCCATTGGCCTTGGAGGTTTATTATGATTCTCATTTTCTTCCTGATGGATTTATGGATGTTATATGATAAATGATTCTAGTCAAAATTGCGATTATGCTTTATATGGAGACGGCTGTAGTGCTGTACTCTAGCCGTATGATCATTAAGTTATAAAATGTAATTTTATTTATAAACTTCTAAGCCATGTAAATCTTGCAGCTATCTCCCAAGCCCAGATGATTTATTAGCTTTGGACATAGCCTTTACAATTTATACCAAGTTTGAGGATTATGCAAGTGCTCTGCGGATTGCGCTCTTTCTCGATAACACCCAAGTATGTTTACATTCATGTTATTGTAAATGTATTTCTTCACATTAGTCAATTGTTGTTAATTTTAAATTGTGAAATTCTTTGTGCAGTATGTGAAGCAGATCTACACATCCACTGAAGATCTTCTACTGAAGAAGCAATTTTCTTATATTATAGCTCGTCATGTAAGCTGTCTGCATCATATTGAGTATGATATATTTTTCACTGGTGTAATTGGATTCGCCAGAGTTGTATTCCATAATTCATGCATTCTCTTAGATGTGACTGTGAATTCACTTTGTCCAAGATTGTAGGCCAATTTCTTGTTTGCTTGATGAATTTTGAAAAATATTATGGTTTTTTGCCATTTTCTAATACTTCAATCCGATATTGTGTGCAATATTTTGTTAGATACCACCCTATTTACTGATCAGCTCTGTTCACTTCAGGGTCTAGTACTGGAGCTTGATGAAGATATAGCTCCTGATGATGATGACAGGGAGGCCTTGCAGGAAATTGTCAACAATGTTAAGCTAAGCGAGGGGTATCTTGCGCTTGCTCGCGACATTGAGGTTATGGAACCTAAATCTCCAGAGGACATCTATAAGGTGTTGGTTCTTATAGAATTATCTAAACTGCAGTATGCCTTATTTCTTCTCAGATGATGTTGGGTATTAATCCAAGTTTGTAAGATGTTTTTTTGTTGTTTTCCCTAATTAGATTGGCATCTTTTTTTGTCTCCTTTTGTCAATGTTTTTCTAATGATAAAGGAATTTTATTACTGACGAGATGTATCTTGTTTTTGTTAGGAAACGTTCTTTCCATGACCTTTTCTTGTCCTTCAGTAGAAAATCATGGTTATTCTTGTAATTTTTTGTTTACAAATAGAAATATTCACATGTATTTACTTGATTTTTTTTGGTTCTCTGGTTTACACATTGTTTTATTACTTAGGTGCACTTGATTGATGGCCGGGCAAGTGCAAGTTCTAGTCTCGATTCAGCAAGACAGAACTTGGCAGCTACGTTTGTTAATGCATTTGTAAATGCTGGATTTGGACAGGTAAATGAAAGATTTTTTTATGAAAATTCTTGTGGTAAAATCTTTTATAAGTTGTTTATACATGGAGATTTCTTCTTATTCTCAGGATAAATTAATGACTGTCCCATCAGAATCTTCCAGTGGATCTTCAGGTAATTGGCTATTCAAGAACAAGGAACATGGAAAGGCTAGTGCAGCAGCAAGCCTGGTATTGTTATTCCCATATGTTTTATTTGATATAAATAAATAGTCATGTATTAGAATGTTGACTCTGGTATTGTTATTCCTATTTGTTTTATTTGATTATGTTCTTCGTGATAGGGGATGATTCTGTTGTGGGATGTGGACTCGGGGCTTTCTCAAATTGATAAATATTTGCATAGCAATGATAACCATGTGGTCGCTGGTGCTCTGTTAGGTGTTGGTATTGTTAACTGTGGTGTGAAGAATGACTGTGACCCTGTAAGTTGTATCTCATTTAAGATTAAGAAGATATGCCAGTGACATCCTCTGCTAACTTTCATATTTTCTTGAATTCATTAGACCTATTACTATGTTGATATGAGATTACGTGGTATGATTCTTCTTGCAGGCATTGGCACTTCTAATTGACTATATTAACAAAGATGACACCATCATGCGCATTGGTGCCATCCTGGGCCTTGGAATTGCATATGCTGGATCTCAAAAGGATGAGGTAGAGATCCAGGAATTATTTGTCTGCTTTTAACTGCTAACCATGTTCTTAATTGCATTCTGACATAATAATTTTGTGCCAGCTTAGAATTCGCCTATCACTTATCTTGGGAGATCCAAAAACACCACTTGAAGTTCTTGTATTTTCTGCTATCACCCTGGGGCTCGTATATGTTGGTTCTTGTAATGAAGAGATTGCTCAATCCATCATTTTGGCATTGATGGAACGTTCTGACACTGAACTAGGGGAACCTCTCACTCGCCTTCTTCCTGTAGCCCTTGGACTTCTGTATCTTGGAAAGCAGGTAAATTTGGGAAAAAAAGAAAGAACCAAAATTGCTTTCCAGGCTTTTTATTAGTTTTTTGTTGTTGATAATTAATCTTCTCTACCATCACTCGATGGTGTTTCAGTGGATAATTATATTATATAACTTCATTATTCTACTGTAAGTAGTATGTAGGATGGATGTCTCTGGTCGGTTCAGGTGAGGGACATCTTGTTTGATGGACTCAACTTCCTTTCATTTTCTTTTCTCAAGAAATTTACTTATCCATGTTATCATTGTAGATATAGATGTACTTGTTTGGATTGCTTCAAGGATGCCCTTCTAGTATGGGGGTGTATTGATGTGTTTGTGGATGCCTCTGTGCCTACTGCAGTCCACAGTTTGGTCTCTGACAGGCATGACAATCCTTGAATTTCTAGGTTGTGTTCTTGTTTGCTATTTCTTGCTGAAGAGTTGCTTTGCCAGAAATTTGATACTGCAATTATTGGCACTGGTTCAGGTCCTGGGTAGAAGATTGGCTTGATCCTTTAGTGGCTGTCTTTTAGAAGATTGCATTAGAACTTCTTTAGTGGCTTCAAGTTAAAATAAACAAGTTTGCCCAGCAGATGGATTTTGTTCTTCCAGAATTTGGATATTTGATTTCAAGTTAAAATGTTAGGCCATCAGATATATGTTTTTCCTTATTCTTGTAGAATTCAGATATTGATGAATTGATATTATATCATTCGTGTAGGAGTTTAGTTTTTCTTATGTACTCCTGGAATTTTTGTCTAACAGGATAGTGTTGAGGCTACTGCAGAGGTTTCAAAAACATTTAACGACAAAATCAGGAAATATGCTGATGTCACTCTACTGTCTTTGGCATATGCTGGAACCGGGAATGTTCTCAAGGTGTCTATTTGTAACTGTGCATTGTCCCTTCTAATTTAGGTATGAAATGATTAAAACACTTCTGTTCTGCAGGTCCAGAAGCTTCTGGGGTACTGCGCTCAGCATCTTGAGAAGGGTGAGAACTATCAGGGACCCGCTGTCCTTGGGATTGCACTAATTGCAATGGCCGAGGAATTGGGCCTTGATATGGCGATTCGATCATTGGAGCACCTTTTGCAGTATGGAGAGCAGAACATTAGACGAGCAGTGCCCCTGGCTCTTGGTATCCTTTGTATTTCTAATCCAAAGGTACACTTATCCCTTTTATCTTGGAATACCGTGCCTGACATTTACATACAGTATTTTGTTTGTTAATTAAATGCATAAGCGAGCAACTTATAGGGAAAAGCTTACAACCCTGCTAGTTCCATGTTTTAATCAGGATAATGAAATTCCCTAGTGCAATTCTATACTAGTAAATATAATGCTAATTACCCTCAAAAAGTAAATAACTTGTTGAAGATGGTTCTATATTGGTTGTTGACTTGTATATGGTTATATGTAGCAGGAAAAAATCTATAGCTTAAAGAAATTTTCTTGAACTCAAAATGTTGTTTTCTCATCTTCGATCAGGTCAATGTCATGGATACACTTAGCAGGCTGAGTCATGACACTGATGGTGATGTATCCATGGTATATCCACGTTAAAGCTCTCTCTCTCCCCCTCTCTCTCCCGACTCCAACAAAAGGAAAAAAATGTGGGAGAATCAATTTTACTTGATATCTGACTGTGACTTTTGATCTGCAGGCAGCAATCATCTCATTGGGATTGATAGGTGCTGGCACAAATAATGCTCGGATAGCTGGCATGCTCCGCAACCTATCAAGTTATTACTATAAAGAAGCTGGCCACCTCTTCTGTGTAGGCTATTGTAGACTTGTGTTTGTCTGATTTCAGCAACTTTTTTTGGATCACATTAAGGTTGAAATTTATCTTTGCAGGTGAGGATTGCTCAAGGTCTTGTGCATTTGGGAAAGGGTTTACTAACACTTTCCCCTTACCACTCTGATCGGTTTTTATTGTCCCCGTAAGTTCATTTGCTGCCTGTCATCCATGCTTTTTCTTTTCCCTGTCATCCATACTTAGTGTGGCCATATTATCCTGATAACTTTCTATGCAGGACTGCGCTTGCTGGACTTGTTACTGTTTTGCATGCATGCTTGGACATGAAGTCTACCATCCTCGGAAAGTATCATTATATGCTCTACATTCTCGTCTTAGCGATGCAGGTGTGACTTGTCAATGTTAATTTCTTGGCCTATGTTGGTTGGACTCAGAATTATGACAAAGTTGGTCAGTGTTTTGACTTGTCTCTGTTTTAACTCTTGCAGCCAAGGATGCTCATGACGGTGGATGAAAATCTAAAACCTATTTCTGTTCAGGTGCGGGTTGGTCAGGCTGTTGACGTGGTGGGCCAGGCAGGTCGGCCAAAGACCATTACAGGATTTCAGACACATTCTACTCCTGTCTTGCTTGCTGCAGGAGACAGAGCTGAACTGGCTACCGATAAGTATGATTTGATTTGACGGTCCTCACTATCTTTCCCTTGATTTTCCATTTTAACAAACTGTCATGGACTAACTGTGGATTACATCCTTTTTTATTGTTGTGCAGATACATTCCGCTGTCATCGGTGCTGGAAGGTTTTGTGATCTTGAAAGAAAACCCAGATTCTCATGACGATCGTTAGAATACCTGCCTCTAGTGATCATGCAACTTTTTTGTCATAGGAGTTGGATGATCGTGAGAAACATAGGCCCAGAGGCAACTATTCCCGCACTGTGAGGTTATTGACTCGACTTATGAATCGAGACACACACAAAAGGGCCCGTGAATTTGGAAGTTGGACGTCCATTACATTTCATGCTTGTACTTGTTCATGTTCTGAGACATTGTGCGCTGGCAGTTCCAATTTAACCTGTGTAGGATGATATCTCCAGCCTCCTGCCTCCAGCTTCCAGCTTCGTTAGTGAAACATCAAATTATTTATTCGATTGTGCCACAACTTTGGTTTTGTCGCTATTTTGTTACTATGGTCATCCCCCCTTCAACAATCGCAGTTGCATTGCTTTGTTGCTTGGTGTCAAGTATTTTTTTATACTCCTTGCCCCATATTAGTAGGCGAACAGTAATGTTTCCCTTCAACAATTGCAGTTGCATTGCTTTGTTGCTAGGTGTCAAGTATTTTTTTTTTATACTCCTTGCCCCATATTAGTAGGCGAACAGTAATGTTTATTTTTTTTTAATACTCCTTGCCCCATATTAGTAGGCTAACAGTAATGTTTCCCGTCAACAATTGCAGTTGCATTGCTTAGTGTCAAGTATTATTTTTTTTTATACTCCTTGCCCCATATTAGTAGGCGAACAGTAATGTTTCCCTTCAACAATCGCAGTTGTATTGCTTTGTTTCTTGGTGTCACGTATTTTTTTTAATACTCCTTGCCCCATATTAGTAGGCGAACAGTAATGTTTCCCTTCAACAGTTGCAGTTGCATTACTTTGTTGCTTGGTGTCAAAGTATTTTTTTTTATACTCCTTGCCCCATATTAGTAGGCGAACAGTAATGGTTCCCTTCAACAATCGCAGTTGCATTGCTTTGTTGCTTGTGTCACGTATTTTTTTAATACTCCTTGCCCCATATTAGTAGGCGAACAGTAATGTTTCCTTTACTGGTGTAAAATCTGATACGGGTGTTGGCTGGAGTCTCTGAGTCCAACAGGCACATACATCAAATCTAAGACGGTGGCATGACCACTCGCACGCAGCACATTCATTAATGTTTGAGCGGAGTCAGTCGCGTAAGGTCACAAACATCATCAAAAATCAACATCCACCCGCGAACGCCCTTTGACTAACAATCCCGTGATCAGAAATGTTCACCGTCGGATCAGGACGAGGCTGCTCAACCCCATCTTCGGATGGTATAGATTTCAACCTGCTTCCATTTCCACTCCTACGGCCCACCGACTCCACCAGTCGAGGTAGAGAGCTGTTCGTTCTCGGACAGGTTAAGTCGAGGTCAAGTCGAGGGTCGACAACGGAGACCGTTAACGAACGCCTCGCTGCAAAGAAAACCCCAACCCCACCAAAATTCGAAGCCGAAAACATAAAGGAGGCGTCCTCTCGCACCACCAAACCCCAACCCTTCTCCTTACCCCTCGACGGGCCATGGCCGACGGCGAGCAATGCCGCGAGGAGCAGTACGCCAAGCTCCAAGATCTCAGGATAAGCCTCGATCGAGGCGGAGCAGGAGAGGAGGAAGGAGGAGATGGCGATGCCGAAGACGAAGGCGAACGAGGCGGCGGCTTTGGCTTCTCCCTTTGCTTCTGGATTTATCTTTCCGGCTCTGCTCGTCCTTCTTCCATCATTCTTAAGCAGGTATCCGGTTCTTCCTGCCGCATCTTTTGATCCTGAATAAGATAGTCTCTGTATTGCTTATTCTTACTGTTTCTTCCCTTTTTCTCCGCGATTTCTTGTTCGAAACCCGGAATGTTGGTGCGGGTACTTTTAGTTTGTTTCGCGTTGCTGTTTTCGTTGGAGTCGTCGTACCAGAGGATCAGCTGTTGGTTGACTTGAAAGGGTCGTTCCTTTGCTGTGTGTGGTAAAGGGGGGAACCCTCAATTCCTTTTCCTTGCTCTCCGTGGTTTATCTTTGAAGTGGATGCTGATGAATGGAATGAATTTGTTCGTTTATTCATTTAACCTTTTCCGCCAAGTTTGGTCGTTTGGGGATGGATAATGGGTACCCGAGTCTGACTGCTCTTTAATTCTTAGGGTAGATAGTTAATTGTTACTTCCACGTGATAAAGATTTCTTAGTCTTGGTTCTCAAGTTTGGATGAATTCACTACTGTTACCTTGCAAAACTGGTGTTTCATCCGTTGTTTCTTGGTATTGGCTTGCAAAAAGTTCTTCTTTTTTTGACACTTCTTGATGGATGCAAATGTCTGAATTTGATTCTTTCTCAAAACAGTATTTGGTTTAAAACGATGTGTTAGTATGATGTCACTTGAGGCAAACGGGAATTTATACACTGGAAGTTTTCTCAGCATATATTTTCTTCTTTGTGTTTTGTTGTTGCTTCATCCTTTTTTGGGAATGCAGGTGGAGCAGCAACATAATTACTCTTTTTTTTATTTTGTAATGTTCTTGGCACCTTTTATTGCATCTACATAATTAATAAGACTTGAGCATGAAGTTTGAGGGTACCTGCCATCTAAACTTTGTAATAGTGGCTAGAGTGAATGTTATGTCTTCAGGAATATCTTTTTGCTCTTGAAATCATCTATTTTAGTGTTTAGCTGGACAGAGTTATAATTTCTCTTCCTTAATAACACAGAAGACTTCAGAAAGTGAAGATGAAGTTCCTTTTCTTGTTCTAAATGAGGAAAATAAACTGATTCTACTTCCTTTGATATTAATACACAAAGAAGCTCCTTCTTCTGAGAATCCATTTCCCTGGACTGACATGTTTCACACAGCTGCTGAAATGGACTGCCCATTGGAGAAATGGTTTCATATTGGATGTCAGGTATGTGGTTTTTAGAATTGTTTATAAGATCGATATGTTTCGAAGCTACAAAAAGTGAATCATTTTGCAATTTCCTACATTTGTCATCTACTATTCTTAATCATTTTGAGACTTTTTGCTTATTTGCCATTTTTATTCCTCTGTTTCCTAATATAGGTGGCATATCATATCAGAGAAGGACCGTAGAACATGGTAGTTGATCTAGATAATTTTTAAACTAGTTGCTTCTACATTTAGATATTTTTGGATTTGGTTGAAGCAAAATCATCTTATTTTAACCTTTACCTCCACCAAAAAACATTAAAGGTTCTAGCATGTAGTTGTCATATCACATCTAGATTATAAATTTTGTACCTCAATAATAAATGAGGCATACAGTCAGCTGTATGCATGTCAGCATCTGAGAAGCATACTACATTTTTACTGTTGATCTTATTCATAATTTGCAACAGAATTAGCAGGACATGGGCTGCAGTTGTCCAAAGTACTATATCATTATTTGGTTCAATGATTTCATTCGTGGCTGCATGACCAGTTCCAGCTAGCTGCCACAAAGGCTCTTTGTGTCTTTCCTTGATGGAACTTGCAGAACTGGGGAAAAAAAATGGAAGATCACCTAAAGGATCTTGATGTTAAGAAAGGGAAGCCAATTCTTTCTCAGGCCTCAATTTTCTTCTCTTCTGATGTCTCTTGTCCCCTCTGCGTCCTTCCCGCTAAAGAGAAGTGGCAGCAGCATATACATATGCAAGTTGCACTCTCCAAGATCTGGACGAGTTGATCCCATGTCAATTGTGGGAAAAAAAACTGTTTAAGTAACAATTCACATGAATCATGAATGAGACTCCCCAATTTGCTTCTTGTTCCCTTGATGGAACGAGAAGTTTTGGCTCAAACAAGGAACCCTAATTTGGTTAGAATATCGCTTACATCAGGTACCTGGGTCACATAGAAGTACACTCTTGTGAATCGACCATACAGATGATTAATCTTATACTTAATAGGGAAGAATGACTTTTATCTAATTTCTTGCTTGATTAGAATTATAGTTTTGTTTGCCTCTCATGGATTTGAGTCTGTGACATCGGGGGTGGGAATTCATCAACTGTGATTCAGTACAATTAGTTTTTAGTGACCAGGTTATGTCATTGGAATGTAATGTCTGTGTAAAGATCGACTTGATTATGTTTGTTGTTGTTATTTCTTATTTGCCAATGTTTCACTTTCACATTTTTGCCATGGAGGTGACGTATTTCTTCCTCTATCCATTTCCCCTTATTAAATGCAACATATCCATTGCAATTTTGGATGAGTAATTGCTCTTAATTTGAAGAAATCATTCATGAATATATATATATATATATATATACACACACACACACATATATATATATATATATATATACATATACATATATATAGACACACACAGACATATATATATATATATATATATTTGTTGGATGCCTTAAGTAACTTTTTGAAAACTTTGGAGTTGTTTGTTGGCATATTATAATTAGCAAGGTTCGCAATCTCGTGCCGTACCGATGTATCGATCAGTTGTCGGTATGGTATGTACCGAGCATACCGACACATGGTACACTAAGGTACCGAGCTGTACCAGTCCTCTATCGGACCGATATATACCGAGCGGTATGGTACGGTATTGCTAACATTGATAATTAGTATCTCTTATTTTAAAGGGAGGACAGTTTTACATTCTTATAATGTTCTTTAATATAATGTTTTTTAAGGATCATCTGCTTAGCTTTCATCCTTTAGGTGTCGCTTGAAAATTTGGAACCATGGGCATGAAAGGACTACATCAACTTCTTATATTTAACGTGCCATAAGAAAAGTCAAAATTTTGTTATTTCAAAATAATTAGACTTAATCTTCATACTTCTTTGATTATAATCCTTAATTTGATTGCTGGAGATGGACTAGGGCAATTGTTCACAGCAGCACATCTAGTGGTTCAAGCTTATGAGTTTATTTTCTTTGCTTGATTTGTTTTATGTAACTGTTCAAAAATTACTTTTCATATAAATAAAGTGCACAGCTTGTTTTTATTGTTTTGTGAATAAAGCACATGGAACTTTCTTTTGGAATTATCATCTCTTGTTTGATGTGAGACAGTTTGATGATTCTGCATAATTTAATGCAAAAATTTCTGGACATGCTGATTTTCAGGTATCTGAAAATTATATGTGTCTTCATGTTGATGGAAAACTGGTTGGGGAGAAGTCTTTGTTTGTCTTATCCAGCAAGCACTGTCAAGATGATATGAAGAAGATTATACTAGTTGGAAACGATGGGAACCTTGGTGGTTACATCTATCATGTTCAGGTTTTGCCTATATCTGCATCAATATCAGATCAGTTTGTTAAGGTGCTTACTTGCTTTTAAGATGCGTAAATTCAGCTACCTCTTATAATCACCTAGCATATATAACCATGTATGTTAACCTTACAACAGAATCCTCCAGCAAAGTTGTCTCTTGATAATTCATGCATTTTGGATGGTGTTGAAGAAGGAGGTGATGGTGTCTGGAGCATTGTTGGTGGCAAGGTCAGAGCTCTCATCTTATGAGCAAAGCTGCAATAAATATTATATTGCATAATGTATGTGAATTTGAAGTGATAGGCAATGAAAAGTTCAATTAATTATGAAATAAATCATGAAAAAGTATGGCAAAAAATGTATTTTTGAGAGAAATATGTAAATAACTTATCACGACCCAACCTGATGGGATAACTGCCATCTTATCATCCATCACCCATTGTACCCTTATAAGTTAATCTAACTCAGTCTATTTTCGATGTGGGATGGACTAAATTGGAGGTCTTGCTATATTATTACGATCCAACTTGATGAGATAATTGACATGCTTAGGCTGAAGTTAACATTAGTACACCTATTAGGCCCTTATAAGTCAATCTAAATCTTAGTCCACTTTTGATGTGGAACTAAACGTTATATTACTATTTAACATTGATACATATTAGTTAGTTGCAATGGACATCTCACAATGGGAATAGTAGTTTGGATTAAGAAATCATTATATTTTAGCAACCAATTGTTTAATGTACAGTTCTTGAAAGTTTAAAGCTTGAACTCCATATGTTGTGGATTGGCAATCTATTGGTTAGCTGTTTGATTTTGAATGCATGAAGAGGAAGATTCTTTTATTGTAGCATTAAGAGTATCTAAGACTAGGAGTATCTATGACTACTATCTCCCACCACTGGGAGTCATTAACTACTGAATTCCTTGTGATTGAGAAAAAAAAAAAGGAAAAAGGAAAACTTGAAACTTGAACTATGATCTTCAATTATCCAGTAATCTCCATTAACATGCCAAATATACACAAAACGAATATCAGCATGCTCATTCTTGCTCGTGTATGCATGTCATACGAAGTATATTTATAATATGCTTGTCCTTGGTCATCCACAACATATGTTCTCAATTTTCATATTTTTATCTACCTGATCACAGTTCCTATCCTGTGAGATAGTCTATCGTAGAACCTAGGTGGTAGCCAGAGGGTTGCAAGTGAAAAACTCATCTGAAGATCTTCAGAGAAGTATGCTCAAAATTTCCATCAAGTATCTTAAAGTATCCCATCTCTTGAGTAACTTCTTTAAATCAAGCAATACTTTATTAGTATATAACATGTTACTAAGAAGTTTCCGACAGTAGTTGTATCCTGCATGACCGTAATAGTAATATGACAAGAAATTTGAAGTAAAATGTTATTATCTCAGATTCTAAACTGACATTACAAGTGATGGGAAATTGTTTATGTTCCAACTTTTTCCAAAAACTTATTGCATGTTTTTCTGAGACTAATAGTTTGATTAATGTAGGCGTCTTGCCGCAGAAACTTCTCTTTGGAAGTTGTGCTATTAGATGCTTTTGGTAGATCAGTCCATAGGGAGATGGAGGTAAATTTTGCTTCCTACAGGTTTTTTCTTAGAACCAGCCTGCATGATTTTCTTTTGATGTATCTTGTTTATGATGATTGCTTATTCCTGCTTTCAGGTAGTTGCTTCACTTTTATATGCCGACAGTGGAACTCCTGTTGAAAAAACTCGAGATGATGCCGAAGCACCATTGCTAACAAGTTGTGATGGACTTGAATACCCTTCTACTGATAGGCCGGTCATGCTTCTTCGTGGCCGTGCCACATTTAAGCTTAAAATATCTCAGGTAACTCCTAAAGTAATTTGAGTTTCTTGTATTAATGTTTATTCAAAAAGAGGGGAAAAGATAAAGAAAAATGAGGCTGTTGCGGTAATTTCTGGCTGCGGATATTTTACCTTGCCTGAATGTGGATGACTTTTAGAATTATATGGTACTTATTTTGGTCTCTGACATTGTTGAGTGCTGGTTTTTAGTGCTGGTGTTCAGTGTATAACTGTATGGTACAAATAGTCCTTAGATCTTTTAGCTATTAGTTTTATAGCTACATCATAATAGTAGGTTCTATATATGCTTGCTTCTCGTCTCTGGATGCAAAGTTGAGTATCGAGGCTGACTTTCTTTTTCCCTTTTATGCTTCTTGCTTCAGCTATCATCGAAATGTGACAATCGGCTTTTCCGTGTTTGTTTCCACCCATTGCATGGTCAGAGATATCCATTTCTTGAAGCATATTCTTGTCCGATACGCTGTATCTCAAGGAACCGCAGTAACCGGACAATGGGGTTTGGGAAAAGGTCACTTTCAACAACAGTACTTCTCGACGAAATTCATTTGCTGAAGGCCAGTGATGGGTTGCAAGCAATTCGTGATGTGTATGGGAATGGTCAATTAAAAGCATCAAACCAGTCTGACTTGAAATGCAGTCCACAGTCAAAACATTTTAAAGTCGAGGATAACAGGTCAACAACAGAACTGGTTGCTAATGGGAGCTCAGAACAGGTAGTTCTTGTTTGATTGTCAACATGTACATATGTGGAAGTCCTTTCTGTATTTAGCATAGTGCTAACTCAGTTTTTTCTGACATGTTTGCATTCTGTGAAAAGAGGAAAAACCAAGAAATGAGGATAAACAACTTTGAAGGAACAGACAGTGGACCATCAGATTCTGAGAGCACTGATCTTAAAGATCTGAACTCCAGATGGAGCCAAAAGTCTGTTGTCTCGGATGTCGCAATATTTCGGTACTGTTTGGAGAGTACTTTTGAGCGATCAATGATACTTAAGCAGTTAATAGCTTCCGCAAGCAATGAAGATATTGCAAATTTTGCCGAGCAGGTTTGCCTGTACAGTGGATGCTCTCATCACCGGTGATCTTTTAAAATTAATTCCTTGTCTATAGTTTTCATTTATGATGATATAATTAACATATGTAAGAACTACTTTTTGTGTAATTTTATCTTGCTTGATATCGACAGAAATCAAATATTGGTTTCAAAGCATTTGGTCCAAGAAGGAGATGATACTTGGAACTCCATCTCTCGGAAGAAGCAACGAGCTCTCTGGATGGATGCAGTTTCTGAGATCAATAAAAAATTCATGATGGTTGCCAATTCTGCAAGTAGACCCTTGTCCGGACAGGTTGCCTTTTTTCCCATCTTCCAACCTTTTAAATGTTGGTCCTCAAGAAATAGAGCTATTGACAAAGCGCAGAAATTATTCAGGACCTTGAAATCTTGCATGGAATTGCTGGATGTGGTGATGATCTGGGCAGGGAAGAATTTGACAGGATGTGGCACTGGTTGTATCCTGTAGCTTTTGCTTTATCAAAGGACCGAATAAACAGAATATGGAAATGTCTTTCACCGAAATGGATAGAAGGTTTCGTTACGAGGGAGGAAACAGAGTCTGCACTTAAAGGTCCCGGAGGACTACAAAAGACAGGAACTTTTGTGCTCCGATTTCCAACCTCTCGCAGCTGGCCTCACCCTGATGCTGGCAGTCTAATTGTTGCTTATGTTGGCACTGATTGCACCATTCACCATAGGCTTGTTTCTCTTGATCATAGGTGATTCTATTCAGCCTTTGGTTTTATACGTCTTAATACTTACATTGTTGTGCAAAACATCTTAGTCTTTGATCGGTGGCTAATCTCTTTCAAGCTCTAATTGTTGCAGAGATCGAGACTCAAGATTACTGCAAGATTTGCTGCTGGAAGAACCTGAATTATCCCAGTTGGGAAGGTAAGTATACACAACATTTCAAATTCAATGAAGAAGGATAATGCTTTATTAGGATCGTTGCCCACCATAGTGTTTTGAACAGGGTTGTGCGACAAAACAGCAGTTCTTGTGCAAGCTGAGGTCTGGAAATTATGGCATGAACATCCGTGACGATGAATTGGGCACCGCTATGAGATCTGCAGCCTGCCGTAATGTGGTTGCGCCCTGCACAGTTGTAAAGATGTTGTATATGAACAAGAGTTGCATCCGGTTCTGTACACCTAAGGTTCTCAAGTTTTGCAAACTCTTATAGTTGGCGAATTTTCGCAACATCAAGAGTTTAATTTCATCGGGTAATTAGATCATCCTCACTGTAATGAGATGGGAGTGTTCCATACATTTGTGAGCCGTGTGACCAAAGTTGTTGTAAATGTAGAGCCCTTCTCTCATGTTTATTATCGTACTGCTTAGCATAATACTAGCTAGTGATAGCTTTTATGTCATGATGTGCTTCTAGTCTATTAGTGGTGTCCTAGCCAGCAATAATTTTGTGCCATGATACTACTAATGTTGATTACCGGATCTTGGTTCTGGAATTGTCAATTTTGGTTCGTCACTTTATTTATGGTTTCAATTTCACCCAATAATTTCAATTGATGCAAGAAAAAATCCATTTTAAATGTAATATGGAACTTATTTTTGTTTTATTTATTTGGTCAGTTTGGAACTTTGAACCTAATGTGGCTGTCCCTATTTAATGTACGATAATATACTTTACGAGCAATGCTATGTCTATTACAATATCATTTATTAAGATCTAACTAAAAAATGACACTTAATCCATATAATTTTAAATGATCTGATGTGCTTAAGCCCAAGTTAGTAATGTAACGCTAAAACTGAGGTGATGCTGCGATAGGTTGGTTTATAACGGTATGTATCACGTAAGAGGTTTATAACCATCCATCTCGTCACCTCCACCACCAATGCTTTTCACACCCTTTCCTTGTGAATAGGATCGAGGTGGAGCCCTTTCTCTAAATCCAATGATTAGGAAGGTAGGAAAGTGGGTAACCAAAAAAGTAAAGAAACAGCGGAATCATCGGGCGGGAAAAGCGTCTCCCTTTTCGACTAAAAACCACACTCCTCCGCGACGCACCAAATATATAACAGAACCAGAGGAAGCTATTCGCTTGTTTGAGATCTCCTCCGTCCCTCTCTTCCGGATCTCTTCTCACCATCGCCTAGGTTTCCCCTTCCGATCCCGAGGTGGAAGTCTCTCGCGTATTGGTGATGGCGCCGATGTGTTCTTGGGTGATCAGTCGGTGAGATGATCAGCATCATCCCCCCGATCCATGTACGACAAATTAACAGGTCGATCGGCTACTATCGTTTTCTTCAATGATTTGCTTTGCTGGTTATCAGTATCGGGATTCTTTAATTGTGGGTTGATCTGTTTGTTTAGGGTTTCTCTCATGCGGTGATGGTAATGTTGGGTAACGGCGTGCTTAGAATGATCCGAATAGGATTCATTTAGTCGCCATCGATTGTTGGACGCGAGTATTTTGTGGGTGTTTACCTTCTTTGATGTGAAGAGATGAGTTCCGACAACTTTGGTGGGAATATGCAGTTGGATGGTCATTTCGTGGATCCGATTGGAGAGACTCGAGAATCCAGCATGCACGGTTTGATTGATAGCTTCAAATTAAGCAGGTATTGTTGTTTGTCGATGGGACTCTACTTGGAATTGTTACTTCAAATCATGTATACAAATAGATTAATGTCGATGTCTGATCAACTGAGTTGATAGTTGGTTTTGCTGTTGCCTAGGACCTTTGTCACTGTATCTTCTTGTTTGGTAGGGGTATGAACATTGACTGCTTCTCATGATGGAGTTGGTAGCATTGTGGTGTTGGCAATATTTATGTGGTTAGGTAAACCAGAGAATGTTTCCAAGTTCTGAGGGAGTTAACTGGGGAATCCTTAAGATTGAAACCACATGAGTATTCTTTGAACAAAGTAGATAATGGCTGCTATCAGAAGATATAAATGCTGATGTAGGAGCACTTATTTTAGATATGAGTTGCCTAAAGTTGGTTTTTTACTTGATTGGAGGCAGCATTCATTGGGTTTAGATAGTTCTTGACACTAAAATGGACTTCACATTCGTAGTTTAGTGCTGATGAGTTTGCATTATGTGTTAGAAGGCATCCCAAGATGTTAACTATAGACAGAGGCAACCAGAGATGGTCATGAATTCATTAATAAGATGTTGGCATAACTGAGAAATGCTACCATACAAATGATTTATTATTGTTGGTTGACTTCATTAATTGGTATGTCCCAGTAATTGTTACTTGTCACTTGATGAGCCTCCTACTAAGATGGCTCAGGTATTGCAGCCACTTCATTCCATGCGAGCTGTTTGGCTACTGTAGCCACGATTGCTGTGACTGTGGTTACAGTCACATCTGAGAACGTGAGATGTTAAAAGATGACAAGAAGAAGAGGTGGTGGGGCATTTAGCATCTTCAAGACAGAAGACAAGTATTTATTGGAATTTTGAAGTGGAAGTGCAGGGATGTACCCAGTCTTTTAAGGTGGATTTGACTATAGGAACCATATTTTTATTGTGGTTGCTCAACTTAGCATTTGCTCTCTCTCTCTCTCTCTATCTCTTTCACTCTCTTCCTCTTTTTAACCATGTTGAAGTTTCTTCAAAATTATACTAGTTTGGCTTATCAGAATTGTTGATAAGCAAAGCTTGAATATATGGGGACATGGTTGATATTATGATTCTATTTGAGTACATTGCATGACAAAGGTTAACAGCTGCTATCACTCACACAAACACATATACAGTAGTAGTCCACAGCAGAGGAAATGGCCCAGTGAACGGTACAAGATTTGGGCCACAGCAAGCAGGATTTGAACTCTGGAAAAAAGACAAAAAAAAAAAAAAAACAGGCAGAATAGGAGTGAGAAGTCTCTTCCAACAAATGATTTTGACCCGACTGCAGTTCAGATTGGACAGGGGCTAATTACATAGATCCTATTAGCATCATAATTTTTATATTTAAAAAAATTATAGTAAATTTTCAAACAACATAATTTCATTAATTGTATTGACGAAAAATACAATATATGATATGAGATCGATGCTAAAGTGATAGACAAAAACATAATTTCAATGTTTATTTCACTTGTAAACGATGAACATCTTAGTGAGTATGTCGTTGGTCATGGAGAAGAGCCGGATAGGGTTGGATGAGTGAAGATGACTTTCATGGAGAAGGTGATGGTGAAATCGACGAAGGCGAAGGCTCCCATGAAGAGGGAGAGGCCTAGAGCCCTACCACTTGGCAAAGCGAGAGTGACCATCGCTAGGATGCTTAGTGTTGTCATCACCTAGTTGTGGCAATAGTGGCATTTAGATATTGACGATGAGAAATGTAACGACTTTAGGTCTCCCCCTCTTCATGGGAGCCTTCGCTCTCTACATTTCAACTCATGTGATAAATTGTTACGCACTAATCGTACAATCACGTTCACATAGTGCATCACCGAATGCGGGAGTGTTTCAAGCCATGGTCCTCATTGCGACCTACATCGCCACTTGCGACACACTAGTGTTACTCACCACTTGCCTCGGGGAAATGGAGAGAGCGAGAAGCAGAAAGAAGGTGAGGGGACAAGAGAAAGAAACGGAATCAGGTATCATCTCCTTTCTTCCCTTTTTTTGGTTATGTGAGAATTGACTCAAAATTGAGCCAGGCTTGGACTCAATCAATCAAACCAATTCCTCGTTGAATCGGTCCAACTTGCATGAGAAACCGTCACGTGTCTCTTGCTATCGTTGCGTTTCTCATGTCAGTTTCATGAAGGCTCAATCAATTATATTTTTCGTCAACATAATTGGTGATATTAGGACAAAATGAGTTTATTTATTTTATTTTTAAATTATAAAAAATAAATATAAAAATTTTAAGTATAAAAATCGTCATATTAGTAAAACTAAAAGTAAAAAAAAAAGAAAAAAAGAAAATGTAATTAGTCCGAGTGGGCAGTGTGGAGTTTCAAATAACCTGGTAGACATTTAGAGCCACAAGGTTTGAAAGGCATGTGTGGCGGCAGCACTTTCTCAAGTGGCACGAAGGCAAGTGTTTTTTATACATTAGTGGTGCGATGATCCAAGCATTTTAATTATTAGAAGATTAGCTGCTGACAAGTTGGCTATGCATAGGCCTCTCAGTAAATTTCCCATCACTTGCAGATGCACCATCCCTCCCCCTTCCTTTCTGTCCCTCCAAAGGTACCCAAGTACACCAAGTACCACAGCGATAGTACTCCAACATGAGCAACTGTTGGTTTATCCAAGTTTTCTTCTAAGTCACAACATCACCAGGCTGCTGCTATACGATCCTTTTCAGAATAGTTTGACTGGATCATAGGAACTTACTTCACCCCTTTTATTATCCAACCATTGCTCTCCTATATCTACTGGATTAGCTGCTCTCTCTTAATGTCCAGTTCCAAGTTTACCTCCTCCCTTGTTCAGCGTTTTATTAAACCTTGTTCTTTTTCACTTGGGGAAAAGGTCACTCTGTAAGGAAGGAACTACGATTGGAGAAGACTCCCCACATTTTGTCAACAAGGTTTTTTTTTTTTTTTTTTTTGTTCTGCCTCTCTTTTTCATTCGTAATGCTTACTTACTACTACATCTTGAAGCGTCTAAATGCACCTGATCTGTTGTGTGCGATTAACAAATGGGATTTTTCAGTTGATGTCTTCTCGCAATGACCACAAAATGTATGCTAAGTTTTTTTTTTTTTTTTTCTCGCTTCATGATTTATTAGTCCAAATACCTTGGTGCATGAAGGAAAACAACATCTCTTCGAGATTTGACTTCGCTTCTTCCTTCCAAAGAACACACATTTCTGTTCGAGAAGGCAACTGGAACTCTGGCAAAAAGGAGGAACGCTGTCATAAAACTACTGGCAATTCCAGGAGGCGAGAAGTCATATATTACAAAGACAACTCAATGACTGTTGATGGTAAGTAATAGTGGCAGACAGCAGAGAAGTGAGGGGAAGGACATAACAAGTCTTTTTACTTTCGAGTTTCTTGGCGTGAGGTACGTATCGCACGTGTAGAGCTGCCACTGAGTACCAACCTTTTCTTCTCAAACAAAGTGCAGTTTCCTTGTTGATGAGGTATAATGGGTTTAGGCCACTTGACAGTAGTTTTATGACACGACTCATCACTCGTTCCGATAGGTACAGTGAATGCTGCACCGAGCAGGAAGGACACCGCGGCACAGGCTGAAGAGGCGACGTCGATCGTCGTGTCAGAAGGGAGCATTAACATAATAAACTTGTGCATGGTGGAGTGCTGTGGCTCCAAATACTGGGTCACTCCGGCCCCAATCCATATGCCCTCCCCCCCCCATTTAAAATACATGCAACTGTGGTATTCCGATCTAAGCACAGCTTACCCCGGTCTCGTTCTTCCCTAGTTGATACCATCCTGCGTGTGATGGCCCCAAGAGGATCATGTCGACCAACTGCTTGTTGTTTCGATGATGCACGCACTGCAGATGCACATGCATATATTTATGAGGAGAATGAATCCTCACCCAAGTCATATTTCTCGGTTAACTCCTTTATACTTACTTTGCAGGATATGGATGCTTCTGTTTCATGCAGCTAGCTTTACCGTAGAAAAGAAAAAGGACCATGTTGATACCGAGGATGTATCGTTTGCCAATCAGAGGTGAAGAACATGAAGTGCTGTGCTCTCTGCAACTCGAGGTGATTCTGATTCCGAGGGTTTCCATGCTATTATTCCTCCGATAAATTCCTAGTATTGATGTCTTACTCGGTGATCCTTCCGAGGTATACTTTTAGTTTAAGCGCAGTTGGAGTTCTCTTTCCTCAATTATTATTACCCACCCACTGTAGAGCCATATAGTTTAACCAATCAGTTCAGCCACGAAAGCTGGCGCTTTGCTCGTGCTCTTCCTTAAGAATGCATGTTGCAGCTCCAAGGATGCACGCGTCAGGCGAATAGCTTCTGGTCCATCCGGGGCCTTCTATTTCGAGTAGGTTCCCATTGTTTTTGTTTCAGCTTTCCATTTAGTCTTAGCCATTGTTTCCTTCCTACTTTTGGCTTGTTGCTTATCACCGGACATGTCTAACACCCAACGAGCCTCCTCCTAATGCAATCATGGGAATGTGGTTTGCTTTGATGGGTGACTTCATGCTTCAGTCGGCCTTCACTCGGTTTTGTTTCTCATGGCTTTAGTGACTTGTGGGTTTCTGCTCTTCTGTTTGATGTTTTCGGGAGAAATCTTCCCAAGGCTGTGCTTTTGGTGGAATGGAGTCCATGTCTTTTTTTTTTTTTTTTTGTGTCTGGCATTTAGTAACGACAACCATTGTGGAACATGAACTCTATCCTCTTTGTTCTTCCAAAATCCCATCAAGAAATATATATATATATGTTATGCAACTTTGGTTTCATCTCCTCCATGTCTGCTTCCTGAACAGGTTCAAGAGGTCCAAGATGGAGAGAGCTAGAAGAGGAGTGAAGTTTGAGAGTGTCTCCTTCTCAAGACATCTTTCACCTCCCTCTTACTTCACGGTATTCGCTTGAACAACTTGTTTTCTGCAATCCCTACCTCATGTAAAAAAAATTCTAACTTGTCTTCTAAATCCATTTCAGAATGATAAACTAGTGGCATTCGAGGAACGAGGAGCCATCGAGGCGTGCAAGGAGAAGTCACAGCTGTCGACGTTTTATTATTGCCCAGTGGAGGTCCCCAAAAGTCCGGTTGAAGCTATGGGTTTCCTCTCTAGAACTTGGAGCCCTTCTTCCTCCGATTTCTTTCAAATGCTTTCGTCAAATGTAAGTATTAAAAGTAAGTGGTTCTTTTCGATGTCCATCATATATATATATATATATATATATATATATTCTCAAGAAGGGGTTGCTTTATTTATTACTCACTACAAGCTTATAATATGCGTCGTCTATTACACTCCTACCTCGAGTGGTGTGAATATGTCTAATTGGGAATCAATCATCCCTTCTTCCGAGTGTTCATGGAAGTTGGTAGTGTCCAATATCAAAAGTTCCACCATGAATAAGCAAGCCATTCACAGCTATCACATAGTGCATCAACGTTAAAATAATTCTCAAGCCATTCCTATTCTTTAGTGGCTACCACAGACGGGCGGCGGTTTGAACCCTTCTTGATGCAGGGCAGGGAGCACGGCCAAGAGCTAGAGGAGAAGCAAACAGAGGAGAGCAATGTCCATTTCGATGAGGATGACAAACTCAGATTGGAGCAAGTACTGGTAAGAACATCTCCCACCCTTGTTTAGACAAAGCTAATCTTCTGACTCTCCTTCCTTGCTAATGATCATTTCAGACACTGCTTTCAACTGGAAATCTGGTGCAATCAGCTGTAGGAAAGCACAAGCAACTCCACACCGGCTGGGTAAATGCTGAAAAAACAGAAAGCATTGGAACAAAAAAAAAAAAAAAAAAATTGTTTCATGATACTATCTATGATTTCTTCGAAATGCACAGATGAAGGTGGGAGAAATTAAGGCATGGTTGGGTGGGGAACTTTTCGGCAGCTTGTCCAGAGGATGCAGAAAGAAGAGAAAGGAGAGGCTGCGACTCCATGTGGCTCAAGTGCATGCTGCACTCTCCGTCACAAGGTTGGCTACGGCCATCTCCGGCATCATGGCCCGTTCTAGGTTGGAACCAAGAGATTCCAAGGGCATGAGCGTGATGGATACGGGCGGGGAGTCGGACGAGAAGATAAGCGCCGTGGTTGCTTCTGCTGCAGCTTTGGTCGCAACTGTGTGCGCTGAAGCAGCTGAGTCTGCAGGGGCTCACAGAGAGTGCGTTGCTTCTGCCATTAGTACAGGCTTAGCAACGAAGACTTCTGCCGACATGGCGACGCTCACTGCAACTGCTGCAACATGTAATGCATCGTTTACAACTTCCACAGAGAATTGATCTCGTACTTCTTCGAAGTGGCAAAAAAAAAAACACACCTCCCGAGATAAGATATGAACTGATATCACATTATTATTGTAGGTTTAAGAGGAGCCGCCACACTTGAGCGGAGAGCAGCCGCCAGTAGGCATGTATCACAGGACCAGAATGTCCTTGCAAGAGGTGCTCAACTTCCTGTCCGCATGCCAGAAGGTAAGAAGAATCCATGGCTCCATTTTTTTCATCAATTCTAACAATCTATCTAGAGTGCTCTCTCATGAATGGAGATTTGACTTGTGATAATTTGGGTTTCTGCAGGGAAGGTTCATCTAAGATTGGTGTACATTTTCCTCAAGCATTATAGACTTACAGTGAGATTAACAAAGAAATACATGCGCGGAGTAATCAGCACATACAAAGAGTGTAAGCATGTTAGGTTTCGTCTTCTTTGCTACTTGTTTCACCTGTAAGTTTTGAGGGCCGTGCATTTCGTATCAACATCCATTAGTCTTAGATGTCAGCTACTTGCTGCATTAAATATCATCTGTACATTCTGATATATTCTTTTTCAGATAGGATATTTCATGCAATGGAAGATTTAAAAGGAGGCTTCTCTAAGGATGCCCATGGATTCTACCTGATAACCCTTGGCACCACTGGGGGAGCCATCCAGGTCATGTTTGAGGATCAAATGCAATATAGGATTTGGAGGTCCACCATCTGTCACCTCTTGTGTGATTGTTAGAAGAAGCTTTCAAGTTTGAATCTTCCATGGCTACCTACTCTCTTTTCCATGTTAAATGATATGTTTAACCAATAAAATTCTGATACGGAACCATCTCACCGAGCGAGCTCACTTGCTCGCAAGCAAGTATTCTCAACAGCTTAACATTGTTCTCAACAGATTGGCAATATTATTCTTGGACTTCTTAACGCCCCTTTCAGTTTTACTTAACTGATAACAAAACAATTTCTTCATTTGTTTACTACAAAAATAAATTCATATAAAAAAGTTGGCCATTGTTAATGGTCATAAATCAATTCGGGTTGAACTATAGTTTTTTCTTCATTTATGGGTGGTGCTACATCCGTCAAAAAAAAGAAAAAAAAAACTATAAACCAGTTCAATTCTTCACCACTTCCATTGCAAGATTAAACTCGAGGTGCCATGATTTGTGTGTGACATGCGGGAGCAGGAGAAGTGTTTTATGTTCTTATACGTCGGCCTTATACGACCGATCATTTTACTTAAAGATGTCTATATAAATTGTCATCTGCCTTATATGGATTATACTTGCGTCACGGTCTATCGTAATCCAAGTCTTTGCTCCGGTCGTGTCTCGAAATCGTAAGCGCCTCCCCGTCGTGGTCGTGCCGCGAATTTGAAAACATTTGGAAGGAAGGAAGACCCACTCGGTGGGACCGCGATAACAGAATTGAAAACGCCGTTAACCTGCCCATGGCGTGGCGCACAGAATACCCAAAAAGCCCTTCCATAGCTCGCCTGCAGGTAACTCCCCAGGGGCATAAACGGGAAACAAACAAATAGCTTAGCGGCCGGTGAGAGCCAACCACCGGCTTCCATAGAATCTCTCGCCAACGCACTTGCCGCCGACGTCATACCTCTCTTTCCTTCGGCGCTCTCGAAACTTTCTTTGCCTTACCGAGTCCGAATTTTGAGTCAGGGTTTCGGAGATGACGACGATGGAGAGCTTGATCGGTCTGGTGAACCGCATCCAGAGGGCGTGCACGGTGCTGGGCGACCATTGAGGCGCCGCCGACGGCACCCTGCCGACGCTCTGGGAAGCGCTCCCCCCCGTTGCCGTCGTCGGCGGACAGGTATACTTAATACTCCGACCTCGCTGCCGTCGCGTCGTTTATTCGTTCAGTCTCTTAACTCGTTTCTTTGATTCGTTTCTTGGTGGACAGAGTTCGGGGAAATCGTCGGTGTTGGAGAGCATCGTTGGGCGCGATTTTCTGCCCCGTGGTTCTGGTTAGGGTTCCTCGATCTTGATTGGTTTTGTCCCGTTCTTCTACTTCGGTTATCCATATGAATTTTCAATGGCTGCTTTGGTGATTAAATCAGTGGTTTCTTCTTCTCCGTTCTCGCTTTTTCAAGGTATCGTGACGAGAAGGCCCTTGGTGCTGCAGCTTCACAAGACACAACAGGAAGGCCGTCCAGAATAGGCTGAGTTCCATCACTTGCCAAACAGGAGATTCACTGATTTCTGTGTGTTTCATCCACTTAGCGGACGCAATGATTTCCTTCATTTTTCTTGACTAATTGCTTTTGTGCTGGTTGATTCTTACAAATATGTGGAATGTTTTCTGCAATCTTGGCTAAGATTATATATAGCAAACCAATTGGAGAATTTTTTAAACTTGAATGAGAACTTGTTACTTGTATATTCAATATAATTGTTGTGAAGTTTTAGCTAATTACAATCAACTATATTACTGTTTATGTAATGTTGAATCACATTTGCATCAATATGCTGCAGTTATGTTCTGTTTAAGTTGGTATAAGACGGTTGGATCTTTATAGTTACAAAGGAGGACATTTTATTGATTTATGAATATATTAGTATCTTTCTTAAGCAACCACTCTTTCATGGTTTTGCACTAGAAGTGTCTTCTCTTTCTATATATAGATATACACATATATATTTTATGAAAAGGCTAAAATAAATTTTTGCTCAAGCCTCAAAGTGGTATTCCAAATTTCTGAATCAAATTCTCAAGTCCGATGGCTGGTCTTCATCTGAGTGGATCATGTTGAGGTGCAAATAATAGTTATGACCTTGAATTTTACCTAGGTAGGAGTAACTTCAAAGTAGGGTTTAATCCTCATTGGATATCTGTACTTTGAGCTCATGTAACTAATATGTGTTGTTCATGTGGCAATGAATGTACTTGATGGATCTTCTGTGTTAGATGTAGCTTCTTGTTTGGATGATTATTCATGTGATCTTTATTTTTTTTTTAGTTGGATTTAGTTAGGGGCCCAAGAAAATATTTTGAGATTCCTTGTTTACCATGAGATTGATAAATTTGTTCATGGTTATTGAGTAAATATTAGGAATTTATATATGAAAATTGTCATTTTAAGTATATATATAGTTGATTTTCTAACTGTTGTATTTACTTTCGTAGCTCTCGTGCGCAAGGAAATTCAAGATGAAACTGACAGGCTAACAGGGAAAAGAAAACAAATTTCTCCTATCCCCATCATCTTAGCATTTATTCGCCATTTGGTAAAGACTTGTTATTTTTCTTTTCTCTGAATAATTTTAGTTATTTCTTATGAACTTCATGATCCAAATTAGCAATTTTAACGAGGTTGTTTTGTGAATCATGGTCTCCTTTACCAAAGAATATCTTGAATTTTGCAAACACTTTTTTTGTTGTTCATATTTACTTCATTGTCATGTAATTTTAGAAAATGTTGGTTTTATTTCCATAACAATGTATTCTGCTTATGACATAGTTAATGGAGTAACAGATTTAAAATCATGTCTTGGTGATGCATTCCGGTAGATAAATGGGGAAGACTTGGCAGCTGTCTGGTAGTTGCATAGCCTCTCTAGGAGTGGGCCAACTAGTAGGCAAACTGAAGGCTGGAGATCTGTTGAAGGTGCAAGGCTTCCCATTTGAAAACTTTTTGGAATCACATGAGGCTGTTGGTGAGAATGACCCCCAGTTCATGTGAATGACAGGTGGTTAAGCCCTAGAAGCAACACCTGGGTAATATATGAGGCAGCATTTTGATTGACTTCTTGGTCCTAGGACCCAAGTTGTCATGATTGCCATGCTAGAGTATGTTTCCAATTGTCTGCCAAAAATATGGTACCCACAAAAATATATAGCCTAGAAAAATGCTCTAATCACTATGATAAGTCTTGTTTATGGTAAATTACTTAGAACTAAAATAAGAAACAATTTGATTCGTGGGTAAAAGAGCGTAATGAGGGGACTCATTGGTGAGTTGGACATGTCTAAAGGTTAATATAAATCACTGGTTGGCTGGAGGTCAGTCAATTCACATCAGTGTTGCAATTAGGTGAGACTGATGACTATATTAGAAACCTTTTTATTTGAGTAGTGATAATAAGCTTTCTGAGACTTAGTGACAGGAAAAAGCCTTTCAGCTCTCACCCTAAACTTTTGAAAACCTGTTAGACTTAGTTTAGTAATCAGGCCTGCTTTGAATATGGCTGTACTCGAACAAAGTGCATTTCTTTTTTTCTTATGCTTAGTAATTCTGGAGCACTTTTGGCAAGTTCTGCAGCTTTCATACCATTCCTTGGGTTATTGAATTGATCTTGCAAACCCTCTTTCTCAAATTTTGAAAGAAAATAAGGTGTGTAAATTGCATTTTTACCTTGAAGAAGAGCTTTATGAATTATGTTAGTGTGAAGAGACACAAAGACATTAGAAAAAAGAACATAAAAGTCATGCTTTAGCACCTTTATCCTTGGACAGTTATCCTTTCTATGCAGTTACTACTTATATTTATGCAGTTCCAGCTACCAGAACCTGCTTGAACATTATTGGTTAATCTTTAAGCAGTCTTCTCTATAATATATTATGAGTTTTGATTTGTCACTAATTTGAGTTTGTTCTCTTCATTCACAACTTAATTAGATATAAATTCTATTAACAACCTAAATTTCATAACTTGTTTGAACCTGATTGAGCTGAGTAAATAATGGAATTTGTTGCTGCAAATATGTTGCATAATTTTCATTTTATGCCTTAATTTTCTAGGTTATCTTGTATGTTTTGTTCAATTATGTTGCTGATGACACTTTTTAGTATTTATTGCAGTTGTGAATCTAACACTTGTTCACCTTCCTGGTCTAACAAAAGTTGCTGTAGGTACATGCTGTTTGAACCTTTTCAGCCTTACTTGTGTATTTGCTCTGGTGACAGGATTCACATTATTTATTAACTTATTTAAAACATGTCTATCTTTTGCAAAGGGACAGCCTGATAGCATTGTCTATGATATTGAAAATATGGTCTGGTCATATGTTGAGAAGGTGCATCATATGCCACATAATTACTGTTTATTACTACCTACAAATTCGTGCATGTTCGCTTACCCGCTTGGCTAGTTTGGCAAAAGGGGAATTGTGGTGTTTTTTCTATTTTCCAGAACATCTTTTATGCTAGAGTTTGGAGGGATAAGTATTATAATACAAATTAGAGATGCAATTGGGATTGGCTAGATATGCAATAGGGATAAGTATTATGATAGAAATTATGAGTGAGTTGTTAGATCAGATTGGTTGGAATTGGCTAATTCTTCCCATTCTGCTTGATTCCAACTCATTCCTGATTTATTGGTGGTTTGGGGAACAGTGGACAAATGGAATGGGGATGATGACATTACTATTTGCAATTTATAGATTTTAAAGCTGTGTCACACATTAAAGAATCCTTAAATGATGTATGTGGTATTACTTAGTGTCAACTACTTTTCTGAAGCTGAAAATGAAAATGATTTCTTTTACTTCATTTGTTGCTTTTCTTTATGTGATTAGAGGTGTCTTAAGTCTTCCTTGATTAAGTTGATGCCTACATCTTGTTTGTATCATGATGAATTGCTTGATTTGAATCATGGATGCTGGTTGTTTGGATCTTTATCAACTTTCAATGGTTTTCTGCTATATTCTCTGTAGTTCATTGCTTCTATCTTTCCATGTAAATCGTACAACTCAGTTTAAGTACCATTTCAGTCTTTCGTTTTGGATGTATGTTACATTATCAGCTTCACCAATTAGCTTCTGGGTTTATTTCGGTCATTGATACTTCTAGTGTTTTATATACTTTTCTGGTCAGTTCAATGATTCTTATCTATTAGTATCAAGGTTTAGAAACCGATCAGGAAAGTTGCCCCTTTTGAAAACTTTACCCCATGCTCCTCCGTCTCTCCTGATTGTCCCTCACTGTGCTACCTGCTGCCTCTCGTTGCTGCTTCTTCCTCTGTCCCTTGTACCTTCTCCTCCTCTTCATCTATCCTCCTATTTGATATCTCTATATTCCTATTTGATATACTTTGTACTTGCATTTCTGGGTCTTGCATCTTGTCTTCCTTTTACAGTTCATGACCTTGCCAATTGTAGTTTACTTCTTTTTGTATCATAAATTTATTTTTATACAGATTTCATTTGTTATTATAAAGCTTGTCTATTCACCTCTATTATATTTTGTTACCCCCTCTCTCCTGTGCAACATAATTTGTAAATGATTCACCCTCATTTTTACATATGTTCATTTTTGCAGCCAAATTGCATAATATTGGCTATTTCTCCTGCCAATATGAACATTTTTACATATGTTCATTTATGATGCCAATATTCTATTAATATGTTGGTTTTGCCATTATGACAATGATGAGTCTCCAATAAATCATGTCGCAGGCTAAATTGTTGTTTGATGATTTTTGTTGACCGATTTTGCTACATGAACTTATCCTAAATTTGGTCAGGTGAAAGGACTTTTGGAGTATTGACAAAACTTGATCTGATTGATAAAGGAACAAATGCACTTGATGTAGGTTTTCTTAGTGTGTTCTGTTTCATAAATGCATTTGGAGTATATTTTTTCTGACTTTGTTGATTGTACTGTCCTTTGTAAGGTTCTTGAAGAGCTTACAGACTTCAGCATCCTTGGGTTGGTGTTGTTAATCGTTCGCAAGCAGATATTAATAAGAATGTTGATATGATTGTTGCCAGACGAAAAGAAAAGGAGTATTTTGCAACTAGTCCAGAGTACTCACATTTATCCAGTAAAATGGGTTCGGAATATCTTGCTAAACTTCTTTCAAGGGTGTAGTATATTTCGACTCTTCAATTTGTTGACATTTCTTTGTTTGAGCAATTGATTACTTACGTTTAGTGACTGAATTTGTTTCAGCATCTGGAGTCTGTAATCAGGGCGCACATCCCAAGTATTACATCTTTGATAAATAAAACCATTAATGAACTTGAATCAGAGATGAATCACCTCGGTAGGCCCATAGCCGTGGGTGCAGGGGTAGGTGTTCATGAATGATTTGACTCATTTATTTTTTTATCTCATTGTTAAACGAGGTCATTAGTTTACATTTTCATGTTCTACCAGGCACAATTGTACACTATATTGGAGCTTTGCCGTGCATTTGATAAGATATCAAGGAGCATCTAGATGGAGGGTAAACATCTCAGTTCCATTTCTTCTCTTCAATATTTGGCATTTTATTTCCGCATGTTATTATATATTTGGCCTAGTAGTATAATGTCTCTAACATTTTGAGTGTGCAACAATTTGTCAGTCAAAGGCAAGGCACATGTCTTATTGAAGGCACACCATAACTGATCAAGAATAATTATAAAAATGTAGTAAATCTAGATGGAGCATTTACTAATATCTAAATAATCCAAAAACTAATATGGCTTGTTTTTATTTTTTGGATGCCAACATCTAACTTCCACTAGAGTAGTTATTTAGTTTTGTTTTCTTGCAGTGCTTGTTGCTGAAGTGAGACACTTGTTTATTTGATTGCTTTAGAAATATGAATGCTTAGCTGGGGTGGTTAACTTTGCGCTGCGGTTTCCTGGTTAACAATCACTGTTTCTAATTAGAGCTTCTTGCATTGACCTTAGATGTTGCATGTCAGATTATTGAAGCTTTCAGATCCAGCTTTTTTTTGGGTCTATCTTTGAGCTCTTTCAAGGGCAATATCAGTAGTCGAACTGAGAACTTCTTATAAGAAAACTGTATACACTAGCTTGAATCAGAGCTTGATGCACACTTTAAGCAACAGTAGTAACTTTTCATGCAACTTTTGGTGTATCTCATCCTTTTCATTTGTGGATATGTGAAAATTAAGAAATCAATTCCCGTATTGAAAAGTGGCAAACTATCTCTATTATATACTTTCAAGTCTCTGCTGCAACTGCTTTGTCAAAAGCTGTTGCACATTGTTGACAGCATCAATCAGATTCTTGCATCTTTCAAAGATCGAACCTCATGTGTATATTCATTATGTTGCATTCTAAATTTTGTTTATCTGCCGTTTGGGCTTGTTTTGAATCTGGATTTAACTTTTAGGTTTATTTATTTACACAGGCGTCCTGGTGGTGATAGAATTTATGGGGTCTTTGATAATCAACTCCCAGCTGCTTTAAAGAAACTTCCGTTAGATCGACATCTTCCGCTACAAAATGTGAGGAAAGTGGTTTCAGAAGCAGATGGTTATCAGCCCCATTTGATTGCTCCTGAGCAAGGCTATCGTCACTTAATTGAGAGTGCTTTGAATTATTTTAGGGGCCCAGCCGAAACATCAGTAGATGCTGTAAGAGATTATTTATATATCTTTTATCTTTTTTTTTTTTTTTTAAACTAAGTCCTAGGTTGTATCTTTGACGCATCTACTGGTTGTGATTGTAGGTGCATTTTGTTCTTAAAGAGTTGGTGAGGAAGTCCATAGGGGAGACCCAGGTTAGTGCATTGCATTTGTCAAGATAATGTACTCGATTATTAATCGCATGTTGATCATTTTTCCACCCCATAAGAGTTGAAGAGATTCCCCAATCTGCAAGCGGAATTCGCAGCTGCTTCTCTCGAAGCTTTGGAGAGGTTCCGCAAAGATAGCCGCAAGACAGTATTGCGGTTGGTTGATATGGAGGCATCATATTTAACCGTAGATTTCTTCAGAAAGCTGCCACGGGAGGTGGAGAAAACCGGGAGTCCTTCAGCCCCCACCATTGATAGGTACACCGATGGACACTTGAGGAGGATAGCTTCAAATGTTTGGTCCTACATATCCATGGTGTCCCAAACGCTCAAGAACTCGATCCCAAAAGCAGCAGTCTATTGTCAAGTCAGAGTAGCCAAGCGCTCTCTGCTCAATCACTTCTACACACAAGTTGGAAAGAAAGAGGTCTTTTCTGCTGGCCATTGATGTGTTGAACCTCCTAATTTATTTTCCCCTCGTCTCCTAATTAACTCTTTCCCCAAAATTGCAGGGCAAGCAGCTTTCTCAGTTGTTGGATGAAGACCCTGCTTTAATGGAGCGCAGATTGCAATGTGCCAAGAGACTTGAGTTGTATAAAAATGCAAGTGATGAAATCGATGACGTTTCATGGGCTGGATAAAGGTTTTAATTTTGTATAGTCTGTCAGTCTCAGATCCTACAGGAGCCTCGGTACCCTTTATTGCATCGTGAATCTTTCCCCCATTATGCAAAAGTTATGCCTCGTTTCTTGTCAATTGGTGTTGGCTTGTATATTTTGTGTTACTCCTTCGGTTTAAGCTTTGCCAACTTTTGGCGAAAACGTAGATGTTTAAATTAGGTCAAATTTTTTGATGATATATAGTATTATGTCTCAAGATTAAAATTATTTTTTATACTTTAAAACTCATATAAATAATCTATTATATTATAATTTCACATCAAAATAGTCCCTTATGTTAGAAGTAAAGTTATATCGTTAATTAGAATAATTTGGAGGGTGATTGTTCATATTACGATTTTACATCAAAGTGATCCATTTTGTTTAAAATAAAATTATATTATTAAGTAAAATAATTTGAGGGATTATTTTTTATTTGGAGATTCAAATTAAATAGTCTCCAAGCCCTAATCCATCCTCCCTTCTCTATCTTTCTTCTTTAATCTCTATTACACTCGCCTCTCTTCACCTCTAAGCATTAGTTTCTAAAACTCCGATCTCAGTTTCCTTTTACCTTTCTATTGTGTCTCTCTTCTCCTCTATTGCGATGGTCACAGTTCCTCTACTGTGACGATCGTTGTTCCTAAGTTTTCCATCGTTAGGTTCCTTCACTATTGCTGTTGGGTTCTCTGCTGAGATGGTAAAAATTTTTCTCTGCTTGATTGTTGAAATTAATGTCCCAATTGCTCTGCTTGGTTAGAATTTTCCGTTGGGTTCTTGCAATTTGGTGTTTTCCTGGGCTCCGTTGGGTTGTATTTGCATGTGTGATTGTTTAGAATTTAAAGTTTATTGTTATATGGGTTGGGTTGTATTTGCATGTGTGATTGTTTAGAATTTAAAGTTTATTATTATATGGGTCTTTGGAATTTAAAAAATGGCGTTGATTTTCATGATTATCTGAGACAGTTTTTATAGTTTTCATGTGGATTGATGCATAGTTGCATAATAATGAACATATAGTTATATGTGGATTGATGTTAGGACCCTAGCTAAGTCGGGTCCATTTATTTAGGATGAGTCATGTTAGCCAGAGTCAGTTATGGGTCGGGTGAATCTTATCGAGTCGGTTATGAGTAGATTGAGTGGTTTTTATTTTCAGTTAGGATGGAGTACGTTATTATTTATTTTCAGTTAGGAGTCTATCAAGAGTCAAAGATTAGTGAGATCTATGAGGTCCGATCCTCTCGAAAAGATCGATTATCCTCATTTCCACCCTTTTTCTCCATGATAGAATCATAGGGTCATATAATCTGGTATCAGAGTAGCGATCCTCGATATTCCTATTGTGATTCCACGATCGCCTCATCTCGTCATCGTTATCGCCGCTGTCATCGTTGTCGTCATCATCATCATCGTATTGATCATCTTGTCGTAATATAAAAAAGAAAGGAAGAAAAAAGAAGAAGTAGAGCCACCCCTCCTTTATCCTTAAAAAAAAAAAAACAAAGGAGAGAAAAAATGAAAAGATAGAGATAAAGAGAAAGAGAAAAGAAGAAGGGCCCGGCACGCACCCGTGCCTCAACGCTCGCTGCCGCCGACCTTTGTTTTAGGCTCAGAGATAGTAGTCACAGGCTATGAGTCAATAAGGTAAGGATCCCTCAAGTAACTACTAGACGAGCAACCACTTACTACTAACAGAACCTGTCCCTTTGACTCACTATGGGGCTTACTTATACTTCTGACTTACATTATGTATTTGACTTATCGGGCTCGCTTTCCGTACTTGAATTCCGGATTGAACCTGTGCGCCTGTACTCGAGGGAAAAGTCTCTGTATTCATCCTTCCATCCGCCCTTAAAACTCATTCCCGACTTATACCTATAGAATTATCCGACTACTCTACTCCTCATGTAATAACCCCACTGATCGAAGCTACCTTTACTGCTTTGAATTCTAAAAATGCCTACTTTTACTCTCTACTTTGAGCTTTGGCCTGGCATCCCTATTCTCTTGCGTTATCCTTGTTTTCAACCTAGCATTCCCCACTTGGATTCTAATAACACATATTTACGACCGCGTCCCATTAGTAGTTACTTGTTGGATCTCATCTCCACCACTGCCGCTGCTCCACCTGCGCACCTTCCCCCTTCTTCCTCCCTTGCTCCTGCCGTCGGCCGGCGCCGCCTCAGCCACTGCCCTCGTCCTTTCCTCCTTTGCTGTCGCAGTAGTCGCACGCCCTTTGCGCGGTCTTCCTCTCCTCCCTCATCTGCCGCCGCCACCTCTGTTCCTCCCCTTTCTTCTCTGCCGCCGCCTCCTTGCTGTCGCTGCCGCTGCAACCCACTGTCACAACCTCCTTCCCACAGCCGCCACCCTTGCCGCCTGCAGCCCTCGATCGCTGCCACCAACCGCTGTCATCTCCTCCAAAAAACTGCCTCCTCCCGTCGGCCGCAGCCGTATCCCTCGCCGGCCACGGCCACTGTCTCCTCCCGTCGGCCGTTGCTGTCCTCACCACGGCCACCCGCAGCCGCATCTTCCTCCTCCCTGCCACTATCGCCACCGGCCGGACCCCGCTGCTCTCCCGCTGCCACAACCCTCGCCGGACTGTCGCTGCCCTCTTCCTTCCTCCTCTGATTAAAGCAAGCTGAAGCAATACAAGCAACCCACGTTGTCACGGACTTAGCTGAATTTGCCTTTGTCACGGACTTAACTGAATTTGCCTAAGCCGTGCGGCACCCTCGCGGCACTCTCGAAGACTTAGCTGAAATTGCCTGTGTCGTGAAGCCACCTTGCCCACTGTTCCGGACTTAGCTGGGATTGCCTAAGTCATGAAATGCCCAAAACGTTATCTGTCCGCAAAGGGTCAGCCCTCTTACAACCTCTTAAGGTCCCGTAAGACCTGCAACGAAGAAGTTGATTAGTTTAGAAATGAGCGACGGACAAGTCCCGACGTCTCGCAAAGCGGAAAGCTATACAAGTAATTTGTCGAACACCTTGAGGGCACAGAAAAAAGAAAGAAAGAGAGCGAAATAGGACTTTAGAGGGTTGTAAGAACGATCACAAGTCTACAAATGATGGTTCCTAAGGTATCAGACGCAAGACAAGTTCAATTGTTGATGAACGCCTACGCCTGACATATACTCGAAATCCCATCCAGCCCGGTGCCACCCGGGGGTTCCAAGGTGCTGAAATGACTGACATTTCACACCGCTCAGAAAGGTTATCGTGGCACATGAAAGAGACCAAAAAATAGGGCTGTTTTGGGCTAGTTGGGCTTCGCATAGCGAGCGATCGTTCTGCAGCCTTCTACACTACTTTCGCTCATATTTCTTAGGTAAAAACAATAAACTCAAGGCAAAATAAGCTGCCAAACATATGTACAAACAAGAACAAGTGACGAACGGTTCGCGGAGTGAAGTTGTTGTGGTTGAGCGACAACCGTTTGTGACATTCTCCCCTACTTAAACTGTCGATGCTCTCATCGACGCTTGTTGGTAGGCTTTGATGTGAGCTTCTTCATGTCGTAGGGCATCTTCTGGCTCCCAACTAGCTTCTGTTCTAGGAAGCTTTTACCACTTCACCAAGTACTCGATTTGTTGCACTCCATTGGGTAGCTTTATCTTACAATCCACCAGAATAGTTTCAACTCGCTTCTCGTAAGAGGCTCGGGTAGGGGGTAGTCGAGTTGGAACATTTCGAGATCGTCTCGTGGATCTGAGTGATAAGCTTTCAAGTTGCTCGCATGAAAGACGTTGTGAATTCTGAACCATGCTGGCAGTTGCAACTTGTATGAGACATTGCCTACCCTGCTGATGATTGGGAAAGGCCCTTCATACTTCCATACCAATCCTTTGTGCACTTTGTGTCTAAAGAACTAGAGTGATGTTGGTTGGAGCTTCACCAACACCATGTTACCAACTTTAAATTCTTGTGGTCGCCTTCCCAAGTCTGCCTACTTCTTCATCTTTTTGATCGCCTTCTCCAAGTAAGCCCGCGCAATATCTGCATTGTGATGTCATTCCTCTGCGAAGTGATAGGCTGATGGGCTACTCCCTGTAGAACCAATAACCAGGGTGTGAGGAGTTGATGACTGTTATCCCATAGTAATCAGAGGGGCTCTTGTTGGATACAGAGCTCCGCTGCAAGTTGTAGGAGAATTGGGCTATGTCCAACAACTTCACCCAATCTCGTTGGTTGGCACTCACGTAGTGCCGAAGATATTGGTCCAAGAGCGAGTTAATTCTTTCTGTTTGACCATCCGTTTGAGGGTGGAGGCTTGTGGAGAAGTATAATTTATACCCCAACAACTTGAACAACTCGGTCCAGAATCATCCCAAGAATCGAGAATCTTGATCACTAATGATGTTGTGTGAGACTCCCCAATACTTAACCACATTCTTCATCATCAACTTAGCTGCCTCCTCCGCTGAGCAATGTAGGGGTGCAGCAATGAATGTTGCATACTTCGAAAACCGATCAACGACCACGAGTATCGATCCAAGTCCCCCTATTGCGGGCAAGCTTGATATGAAGTCTAAGGAAATGCTCTCCCATGGCCTCTCTGGTATGGGCAGCGGCTCCAAAAGTCCCATTGGCTTCTGCTGCTCTACCTTGTCTTGCTGACAAGTAAGGCAAGTTCGAACATATTCCTCCACATCTGTCCTCATTTTCGGCCAATAGAAGGCCCTCTCCACGAGAGCTATTGTTCGGTGGATACCCGGATGTCCAGCCCAAAGGGAATCGTGACACTCTTTCAAGAGCTCACGCGTCAAGTTATCCGCTCGCGGAACATAAACTCTGTTCCCCTTGGTGTAAATGAGTCACTCCTGAACCCAAAATCATCGTGTCTTGCCCTCTTTGATGAGTTGCATCAGAGTTACTGCCTGAGGATCTCAGTACAGTTTATACCTGATCCTGGAATGGAAGTTGGAGTGCAATTGACTTGCTTGGCCTCCGCCCTCCAACTGTATAGCATCCACTAGCTCCACTTTCTGACTCAATGCATCAACTATGATATTTGCTTTTCTGGGTTTATACTCCATTACCATGTCAAGCTCAGCCAAGAAGTCCTGCCATCATGCTTGCTTTGGGGAGAGTGTCTTTTGAGTTTGGAAGTAACTCAATGCGACATTGTCTGTCCTTAGCACGAAATGTGCTCCCAAAAGATAGTGTCGCCACACTCATAGACAATGGATCACCGTTGTCATCTCCTTCTCATGCACAAGATATCGTCGTTCGGTCTCGTTGAGCTTGCGACTCTCGTAGGCCACCGGAGGACCCTCCTGCATAAGAACTCCCCCAATAGTAAAGTCAGAAGCATCTGTATGAGACTTCAAAAAGCTTTCCATAGTATGGTAATCTGAGTACAGGTTCCTCCAACACAACAGTCTTTAGGTCTTGAAATGTCGCCTCACATTTGTCCGACCATCTCCAGGACTGCTCATTCTTTAACAACTACGTCAACGGAGCTGCACGCTTCGAATATCCAGCTATGAAGCTCCGATAATAGTTGACGAACCCAAGGAAGGATCTCAACTCTGGCACCTTCTTTGGAGTTCGTCAGTCCGCCACAGCTTGCACCTTAGACTTGTCCATTCGAATGGAACCATTGCTGATTCGATGCCCCAAGAATAAAATCTTTGTTTGGGCGAAGTAGCACTTTTCCCTCTTCCTGAATAAGGTATTCTCCCTGAGAACTTTGAAAATTGTTCGGAGGTGTCTAACATGCTCCTCAAGTGTTTGGCTATAGGCAATGATATCGTCTAAGTAGACGACCACAAACTTGTCCAAATACTCCTTGAACAGTTGGTTCATGAGAGTGCAGAATGTGGCCGGAGCGTTGGTTAAGCCGAAAGGCATCACCAAGAACTCGAATGCTCCATACCTGGTCACACAGGTAGTCTTCGCCTAATCACCTTTTGTAATGCGCACTTGCCAATACCCTGACCGAAGGTCGAGTTTGAAGAAGTACTTTGTATTGCCCAATTGATCGAACAAGTCCGCGATGAGCGGGATATGGTACTTGTTCTTCATCGTCATCTTGTTGAGGGCTCGATAATCAATGCATAATCGGAGACTCCCATCTTGTTTCTTCTGGAAGAGGACTGGAGCTCCGAAAGATGCTTTTGAACTGCGGATGAGACCACCGCTTAGCAGTTCATCTAACTGCTTCCTTAGCTCTGCCAACTCTGGAGGGGCCATGCGGTATGGTGGTCTCGCTGGAGGCTTAACTCTTGGCTCTAGCTCAATCTGATGATCCACGCCTCTGCATGGTGGTAGAGTTCTCGATAATTCTATTGGCATCACATCTAAGAACTCCTTTAGGATGTTCGCCACAATAGCAGGTTCCTGAATGGCCTCCCCGTCAAGTGTCGCTAGCTTCATAGCAGCTACAAAGGTTGATTCACCTTTTCGTACCTTTTTCTTTAATTGTAAAGCCGATATTTGTTGTAGGTTCTTGGTTCCTCCTCGAGAAACTGGAACCACACAGGGATCGTCGCCTCCCATTAGACATAGGAAGTTCAGGAACGGCATTAGCACCAACTTCGTCGTGTGCATAAACTTCATTCCGAGAATCACTTGGAAGTCATCCAATGGCACCGCCATCAAGTTTGTGCTTCCGCTCCATGTTCCGATCTTGATGGGGACCCCCTTTGCTCGTTCGGAGATCCGCTTGGCCTCCGAGTTCACCGCCTTCATACGACTTGGGCTCTTCTCCAAGATTAATCTCAGTCGCTTAGCTTCGCGATTGGCAATAAAATTATGGGTAGCATCCATGTCCACCATTGCACGGGTTGTTCGACCATTAAGCTTGATGTCCACATACATTAACTCGCTGCTTCCTGCCTTCGGTGGCTTTGCCTTTGTGTTCTCCCCCACTTGACCCCGCAATGCATTCAACAAATGCATTGCTCCCATCCTGGGTCCTTGTGACGCCTCACTGTCGCTATTGGATTCAGAACTGCTCGAACTAAGGGCGATAACTTTACCCTTGTCTGCCTTACGTGGCTGTATCGATGCAGTTAAAGTATTGAGCTTCTGTTTTTGTGGGCACTCCATCACCATGTGTTGTCCTCCACACAAGAAGCATCCACCAGACTTTGGGACTTTACCTTTTGAATTCAGTCCCTTGTGAGAATTCTTCTTCTTTTATTCGCCCCCAGACTCCTTCACTCGAGAGTATTTAGTTGAGCGATTTCCTGAAGATTGTTTCTTCTTTCTCGAATCCTCTTAAGAAATAAAGTCAGTTAGCATTTTCGCGGCTGCAATTGCCCCGACTACGTCAGCGACATTCCTCCGATGTAGTTCTTATTGTACCCATGACTTCAAGCCATCGAGGAAGCTGAATAGCTTATCTTTCTCAGACATATCCTGTATATCCAGCATCAGTGCTGAAAATTGTTTCACATAGTCTCAGATTGTTGTACTCTAGCGGAGTTGTCTCAGTTTCCTTCTTGCGATAAACTCTGTATTCTCGGGCAAGAACTGAGTTCTCAACTCTCGCTTCAAGTCTCCCCATGTATCCACTTGACATCGGCCTTGCTGGATCTCTTTCCAATGGGTTCGCCACCAAAGTTTTGTATCCCCATTCAAATACATTGTTGCTATAGCAACTTTGGTCTCTTCAGAATCGAGCGTTGTAGCACGAAAATATTGTTTAATGTCGAACACGAAATTTTCAAGCTCTTTGGCATCCCTAGCACCCCCGTAGCATTGCGGCTCCGGTGCCCTGAAGTTTTGTGGTGGCGCAACACGGGTGTTGTTTCCTCCCGTATCAAGAGTCCTTGTTAACACCATCATCTTAGCCGTGAGTTCTGCCACAACTTCGTGTAGATGTACGAAATCTTTGGTGTCCTCTATTAGTTGATCAATCAGGGATTCAACTTTCTCGATCCGAGATTCAGCTTCTTTTAGCGAGCCCTCTACCCCAAGTAGCCTTCGCGGGCTTTGGTAGAGTTCCTCTAAGCTCGCTTCAAGAACATCAAGGCGGGTCTCCGCCATTGTAAGTCTCTCTTTATGGCTCTTTTTTCTAGTTGGCGTGCCAGATGGCGCCTCCTCCACTCGTGGAGAATACCCAAATTCACGCTCGTCTTGTTCACTGCCACACTCCTCATAGCGGCTCCAACAGTCTGCGAGCGAGTTTGCACTTGCAACCCACCTGCGGCTACTTGGAGCAAGGGTCCGGCTTGCCCCATCTTACTCGATTCACCATGATGTTTCACCATGGCGAGATTGTGAATCTTCTTTGCTGTTCGTATGAATTGCTTGCCTGCTTTGATACCACACTGTCACAGACTTAGTTGAATTTGCCTAAGCCGTGCGGCACTCTCGTGACACTCTCGAAGACTTAGCTGAAATTTCCTAAGTCGTGAAGCAATCTTGCCCATTGTTCCGGACTTAGCTGGGATTGCCTAAGTCATGAAATGCCCAAAGCATTATCTGTCCGCAAAGGGTCAACCCTCTTATAACCTCTTAAGGTCCCGTAGGACCTGCAACGAAGAAGTTGATTAGTTTAGAAACGAGTGACGGACAAGTCTCGATGTCTCGTAAAGCGGAAAGTTATACAAGCAATTTGTCGAACACCTTGAGGGCATAGAGAAAAGAGAGAAAGAGAGCGAAACAGGACTTTAGAGGGTTGTAAGAATGATCGTAAGTCCACAAACGATGGTTCCCAAGGTATCGGACGTAAGACAAGTTCAATTGTTGATGAATGCCTAAGCCCGACATATACCCGGAACCCCATCCAGCCCGATGCCACCCGGGGGGTTTCAAGGTGCTGAAATGGCTGACATTTCGCACCGCTCAGAAAGGTTGTCGTGGCACACGAAAAGACCCAAAAATAGGGCTGTTTGGGCTCCACGCAGCGAGCGATCGTTCTATAGCCTTGCCTTCTAGACTACTTTCGCTCACATTTCTTAGGTAAAAACACATAAACTCAAGGCAAAATAAGGTGCCAAACATATGTACAAACAAGAACAAGTGACGAACGGTTCGCGGAGCGAAGATGTTGCGGTTGAGCGACGACCGTTCGTGACAATGTGGAATCGGGCCGAAGTCAACCGCCACTAGAGTCTCAATCTCAATCACATGTACATTTTCAACAATACTATTAATTCTCATATATTTTGATAATTGAAACTAACTTTATGAAAATGATCTTCAATATAAGAAAGACACTCAACTAAGATACGTATCAAGACTACAACAAGACAATGCAAATTCTCCCTAGATAAAAGAAATAAGCAAGCTCATTCCTTAGTAATAATTAGTAGTAGTTGATGTTTACATGCATTTCACTTTTTATTCATGAGTTGGGTACATGAGATGGATTATTATTGATGTATATTCCACTTTATATGGTTGCTCGATTATTGGTAGTTGGGTACATAAGATGTTTGTATAACATGTTTAATTGATAAAGTTTCTAACTTTATGGTGGTTCAATCAATTAGTTATATCTTGTTATTTTTTATAGGTTATGTGATTGGTTGTAAATGAGATATGTTCAAGTTTTAAGAGAGGTGCTATCAAAATTTAGTCACACTTAAAATAAATAAATAATTGTAACAATATTGCATATTAAGATTTTTAAGAGATTGATTTTTTAATTGCTTAAAATAATTAAGTGTATAACAAATAAAATGATCATCAATTAAGATTAAAGTGTAAAACAAATTCAAATAATGCTGGAAGTTAAGACCAATATTTTTCATTAATTTTCTATCACTTAATACCATTGTATTTAGGATAAATTTGATGAATAATGATAGTACGAGAGTTATATTTGATTAACATATTATAGTACATAAGATGTCTTTAATTTTTTAAGTTCTCTTTGTATAGTTTGACTAAATTAAAAATCAAATAGACCCCCCACCCCAATTTTAAAAACATGTTACCTTTTTTATTCACAAAAGAGGTTTGTTTAACATCTACATAATAGTACGGAGGGCCACGCACCCAAGTGTCAGTCACAAAACCGTTTGAATCGATACTTCCTCATTGAATCAACCAAAGTTACGAGGTTGTTTCTCAACCTAAGGGTCCCTCTAAGAATGATAGAAATTGAGGTAACCTGAGATTTCCTCGTTGAATCAGATGGCTCATTCATATCTGATTCTTTTCAGTCGGGAAAGGATATGTTCTTTCTTGCAATCAATTTTTTTATCCTAGCGTTAACGGAGTTAGAAAAGTAGTAAAGCTAAACCTCAACAACATTAAAAATTGGGGCTAATTATGTATTATCCCTTGTAGTTAACTATCTTTAGCGTTCTGATCCCTACCCTTTCGAAGTTTATATTGATATTTATATAGTTACGAAAGTAAATTATATAGGTCCATTTATCCTAATGAAATTAGTTTTATCAACAAAAATATAAAAATAAAGTACAAAAATATAATTTTAACATTTGGTAGCAAACGACATCAACTTAGTTGCCTGCTCGCCTCCGACGACAATAAGGTTTGTTCTTATTGCAACATCACCCGCCTCCACAAGGAGTGCACTGTCGACCTCATCGTTGCTTGCCCCGTGCCACTTTGCATCTATGTTGACACTAATATAATTACTAAGTAATAACTGCATTAGCACCGATGTAGATGGCGATGACCACCATGATGTCTATGGCAAAGATGGTGGTTGCTTTGCCAAAACTCGTTGGGCGGATCCCAACCTCGACCAGAAGCTGGGGTTGTCGGAGCTGCCCTCGTTGCGTGTTAGTTCCGGCACCACCTCTCGTCGAGTGGCGCCATTCTACATTTGCATCGACGATGATGCATATGCAGAATGATGTCGATTGATAACTATGTCAGTGTCGATACAGATGCAAAGCTATGTCGCTTGATAATTGCATCAGACACAAATGTAGTGGCACCACTTTGCATCTGTGCCGCTCTACATCTGTATCACCACTGCATCGACACCGAGATAGATGTAGAGAGGGCCGCTCGGCGAGAGGTGGTGATAGAACTAACCGCAATAGCAGGGGGAGCGATAGGCGTTTCAACGACCTTAGCTTTGAGTTGAGGCTGGGATCCATCCTACGGATCAGCGGTGAGGCAACCACCACCATCTGTGTCGATATCGATGCAGTTGTCGAGCGATAAAAGGGTCTCGACATCTCCATCAGTGGTGACACATATGTACAGCGACACAACTTGGCATTTATGTCAGTACGGCGTAGATGCAAAGTGACACTGCTCGACGAGTGGTGGTGCTGACATAGACACGGTAGCAGGGGGAGCGACAGGAGCTCTGGTGACCCCAGCTTTAGGTCAAGGTTGGGATTCGCCCAATGGGTTAGCGGTGAGGCAACCACCACAATTTACGTTGATATCGACATAGTTGCCAAGTGGTGAAAGGGCCGCTTGGCATCTTCATTGGAGTCGACGTGGTGCTAGGATTGATGCAACAATAGGGGGAGTTATAGGAGCTCTGACGACCCCATCTTTGGGTCGAGGTTGGGATCCACCCAACAGGTCAGTGACGAAGCGACCACCATCTTCACCATAGACATCATTACGACCACCACCATCTACATTGACGTAGACGTAGTTACCACTTGACAACTGCGTTGACGACGACGCAAATGCAGAGCGGCACATTCCTCGTGGAGGCGGGCGACGTTGTGGTGGGAGCGAACCTTATCGTCATCGGAGGTGGCCAGGTAACTGTGTCGGTGTGAACACCAGCGACGTCATCATCCACCACCACCAACATTATCCGTCATCGAATGTTAAAATTATTTTTTTACCTTTTATTTTTATATTTTCATTGATAAAACCGAGATCATCAGGGTAAATAGATCTAGATGTTTCACTTTTATAACTATAAGAATGTCAATATAATTTTTAAAAATATAAGAATCGAAACACTAAAAGTAATCAACTATAAGGTAATATATAATTAGCTGTCACGATTGATTTGCTAGAAAAAGTTAATTATGTATGGGAACTGCAAGTTCACCATATTTTCTAAGAAATATTTTTTTGAAGACATTTCCTTTTTTTTAATTGCTCCACCATTGTAGTCTATGCTCCTCGCCACCGATGGCATCGCACAGCTGTTCTTTTTTTTTTTTTCTTTGGGACTACAATTATCCCCGTATAGCTCTTTTTTCTTTTTTTTACTTCCGGTTATCTTTTTTAATACATCTCTTTTCTGAAAAAAAAAAAATATATCGCCATCAGCTACATAAATTATATGAAAATGTCTACAATTGGGAATTGTCATCAGACTTAATAAAGATATGAACGTGTCACAGTTCATATCGATCATCTCAAGAAAGCTTGCGGTGGTGTCGTATAGTTCACAGATCAACCTTTGCTGTGGCTTACGCCAACTCAGTAAGTTACGTGCCGTACAAACGAAGGCGGCAAGAAGGGTCGGTGTGTGAGCCACACATCGATCTCGCTTTCACACCACAGACGCCGAAACCCCCAATCTAACGACGGCCGAAGCCCCCCCTCGTAAGCTCTTCTTCGACGTCCATGGCGAGCACGAGCATCCCGCGGGCCCGCCCTTACGCCAGCGGGCCGGCGGCTTTTTCGCCCTCCCTTCTTGTCGCCCGCCGCGTAGCCGCTCCGGTCCGGGCCTTCCGGCGGATAGACCTCGACAGGTTCGCGAGGCGCGTCGCATCCGGCGAGGCCCTGCGGGACGCATGGCGGAGCGCCAACACCGGGATCGAGCAGCTCGCCTTCGAGGCCCGCCGCGCCGCCGAACGCCTCGACCGCCGCTACTCCCTCTCCCGCCGATTCGACTCCGCCTCCCGCGCCGCCGCAGCCCGGGCACGCGAGCTTGACCAGGAATTAGGGATTGGGCGGCGGTGGAGGTCGTTCTCCATGGACTTCTCCAGGAATTGGCCTAGGGTTCGGTTTCCCCTCTTTCTTCCCGATCCGCCCCTTTCTTTCTTTCTTTCTTTCTTTCTTTCTATCTATTATCTGATGTCTTCTTTGGATACATTTTCTGCAGTACAGGAGAGACCTTAACGAGTTTCTGCAAACGCCCCTAGGCAGAGGACTCGCTGTGAGTTCTTCCTCCTGCTTTTACGTGTTTATCAATGAATCGTGAGTCTCGTTTCCATTTCTTGATTACCAACCTTGAATCTTGTCTCCTTTGTCTTGATCACTGAGCTCGGTTCTTGTCGCCTCTATCTTGCTTACTAATCTTCAATATCGTCTCATTTTTCTTTATCACTGATCTCCTTTTTGGTGATCACTGATCTTGAATCGCCTCCATTTTCTTGATACTTGTCTTCTCCTTTCTTAATCGCTAATCTTGGATGATCATCTCTCGTTATTCTGGATTACTAATCTTGAAGATTGTCTCCTCTTTGTTGATTGCTAATCATGAATCTTGCCTCGTTTTTCTTGAATATTGTTTTGTCAGTAACTTGTTAGATTGATATACTTTAATTAGCCCTAAATTGTTGTGCTTTATGATCTGTTGCTTATCGTCATGGTGGTTTTGATTTTTTTTAATGCCTCATATAATGATTATTGAATTGGTCTATCTTTACCAGAAGATTTCCTGTTTTGTGACATACGATTTTGTTTTCAATATTATGTTCTACGGTCCTTTAGGACCTTAAACCGAAGATGCTATCCACTGTATTATGGGCGGATGTACGTATTAACTTAAGCACTACACAGGCTAGTTATGGATGAAAATGCAAATACTTGTATTCTTTCTTTATTTAGTTTTACTTAAGCTGATTTTTTATCCCTAATTAAGGTTTCGAACTATCTCTAAGGTTCTCGATGAATCTCTTTAACTATATTTAGAAGAGATTATTGAAACATTCCTTCTTCTTGTAAAGAAGAAAGACACCTTAGTTTTTAGTCACTTAACAAATCCATCATTTTAACAAGACTCACTATTTTTACATGTTAAGTTTGTTTGATTCTTCTAACTCGTGTTCTGCGAATACACTTTATACGCGATCCCCATTGCTAACCTTAAGACAAGGGACCATTATTTCTCACCGCCTAATAAAGACAATAACATTTAGTATTACCCTGCACTGCTGTTTCATGGTCATTTCTCTTTCTTATAGATTGTCGTAGAAAATATCGTCCTGTCCATGGACAACCTGTTCAAACATACTAGCTTACGATGACATCTTAGAGTTACAAAACATATTAGTATTTGAAATGCTTTTTTATACCTTGAGAATTTTCGATCAAACAAAGCACAGGCCACCGGGGCAACTTTCTGAATGAGATGGGACATATGGATAGACTATGGTCGAGTTTTGTGCTTGGTCTCTTATTTAAAATCATTATGGCCTTCATGCAGACACAAAAATTTTATTTATTTCCATTTGGCGGGAAGGTCCTTTTTATCTTCTTATGTAATGCATTTAATGTAGATTTATGTGTGTATATGTGACCTACAGGTATCTGAGAAATAGGATGAGCACTTGGGCACTAAGTTGATGAGATCATCCACTATCTTTGCAAGTGTCTCTTTTGGTGTTTCATTCTTCTCTGGATGTTAAGTCTTGCTACAATGTTTATCTAGTCGAGGCCAAGGATTCCTTAGGTCCTCTTTGTTATTATTCTCCTAGAAAATAGATTGCAATGAACATTTTGATCAATTAGATTAGTCTGCACCAAGTAGGTTTCTAACATCTTACTTTTTCACAGTTTTGTGGACCAATCAAGATTCAATTTACACTGTTCTTTTAGCTCACTACAATCACACAATGTGGTACATATTATGCGTTTTGTGCATATTCGAGTCAAAGCATTTACAGTCACAATTATGGGAAGGCATATCCAGTTTGATCATGCTAACATCAACTATATTGTGTTGTACTTTTGTAATAAGACTAGGCACAAACTGATTCAATTCATATATGAGAAGACAATCTCTTTAAAATAAAATAAGCATTCCCTATTTGGTCTCAAGTATCATCTTCTGGCCTGAGTCAGGCATGTTCGAAAAATAAAACCTAGATCATTTTTTTATGATTTAAGTTTCAGAGACCTGAACAAGATGATATTGGATAGTATACACGAATCATGGCATGTAACCTCCTGAGGTCCTGATTGGCAGATGTGTCACACACTAGGCTGCATCATCTTGCAATCATGATGCTTGACTATGTTTTATCTCATCCAGTAGGCTCTTGTTTGTATGTACATGATGGGAAGTTCTTAAATCAATATTTCTTTCCATGAGTATGTATTTAAGTTAATTAATATCTTTAATCTCCTCGGCTTTGCAGACTATTTTCTTCCTCTGGTTTGCATTATCTGGGTGGCTTTTCAGAATTTTTATTTTAGCCACATGGGTATTACCATTTGCTGCTCCTCTTCTCATTGGAACACTAGCCAACAACTTTGCTATTCAGGTAACTTATCACTTCATCAGTTATTTGATGTCTCTTTTGTATGCCAATGTTATACTTGTTTAAATGTTCTTCTGAGCTATCCGACCTTGATCGGACACATTTCTTCTTTCTTTTACCTACTCATTTGAATAGAAAGGTCACATGATTTTACTTTCTTTTACAGACGAATGGATTTATATACTTGCATTTTTTAGTCTTGCTTTATTTTTGTGCAAGTCCTAACTCTCGTTACTGATTTGGGATTGCTCTGGAGTTGAAGGTGCATATACGTTGATAGTTAATCTGATACCCTGTTAAACTGTTGTATTACGATTAATAGTGTTTGATTGGATCTAGCAATGTTTTGCTGAAGATACAGTCTGAATTTTTTATGGTTTTAGTATATCATTAGATGGTTTCCTTGGGTTGTCGAGTTCTTCCTTTTTATACATTGTCCTGTTTTCCTCTGTTAGTTTATTACACTTGTGGATTATGCAACACTGTCAAGATCTTACAATATGTATTTGCATTATTTTGCTTTTGGATCTTATCGGGTGAATTTGTTTTTAAAATTTTTGTGTTAGTTGACAAGCCTCCATCGATATCCTTCTGATTCATGTCCTTTTTATATTAATATCTACCTAATATTTTTTATTCTTAAAAATAACAACTGTCACCTGTGTTTGACTAGATTTTGCTGCTATTCACTCCTCATGCAGTCAATTCTGGATAATTGGATCTATATTTTAATCAGCAATATGTCTTTTTGAGTATGTATGATGTATATAACGTGTAGGCTGATCTATATCTTTAGGTTTCTTTTCAGCTAGTACTTATATTCAATCTTGTTGCACAAATGATTATTAGCATATGTAACCTTTGATATTTCTTTTGGTTTTTTTCATGGAAATTATGAACAATTAGGTGCAGATATCATCCGAAATCAGAATTAAGAAATATATAACAGATACACCAATTGATTCAATTAACAGAAATTTTTTTTATTTGGGATTCTCATAATATTGATTATTCAAAAAATTACACAAGTTCTTGAGTGCCAGTTCATAACGAGTTCCATTGATGTTATATACAGGGCACGTGTCCAGCTTGCAAGAGGCAATTCGTGGGCTACCGCAGCCAGGTGATTCGTTGCACAGGATGTAGGAACATCGTGTGGCAGCCGAGAGATGATTTCTCGGGAGGTCGAAGCAGTTCTTCCCCCAAAGCATCCGAGTCCGACATCATCGACATTGACATCGAGGAGGAGAAATGACTGTAACCTCAAGTGGTGGCACGCAGGATGAGGAAGGGAAGCTGAGGTATAATGGTATTGCATGGTCTTCGCGGACGACTTGGTGCTTTTGGTGCACATAAAATCTTGTGCTCGATGTCGAGATTGTAAATATGATTTAAATTTTGTTGTGCGCTACAAGACACACAAACCGTGTTGGTGTTTTGGTTTTGGGCTGGCTTAGGTTCTTGGCGGTCGTCGACTCCATGACTTGTGTGTTTAATGATGTGGTTATCATGGTAGTCCGGATGTTGGGCCACCACAGGAGGAGGTCGAGGGAGTGGTGGGGCGGTCGAACGACGAGGAGGAGGAGGAGGTTTTAATGAGGAGGCAGAAGACATGGGTGTTGTTTGCTTCATGGTATAAATCGTAGGTGGTGATCCTCAAGGGGCAGGGAGAGGCAACAAGTGGCGTTGTCGCAGACGACGAAAGCAAAACAAAGGTAATCCATAAGAGGATACACGATGAAATAATCGATAATTTTGATTTCATCAACGTGTCATGTCATGTCAAAAAACGATACGTCCACGAAATATATGTATAAAAGGTTCAAATGAAGCGTCTCAATATCATATGACATGTCAAAAAAAAGAGAGCATATTGAAAGGATCAAATATTATGTTAAAAGAAATTGAATACTATGAGAAAATTAACATTCCAATAGAATATACAATATACCATGCCAAAGGTTCAAATGAAATGTAGAAAGATCGAACGACATATTGAAAAAACATACAACATGCTGAAAACTACATAAATGTGCTAGATGTATGATTAATTTGTTAAGGTTTTAATCAAAATTATTTTGAACTAACTTAAATCAATATTGGATCGAAACAAAGTCCACTTATCGAAAAAATCCATTAGGCTGGAAATTGAATCAATTAAAAAGCTAAATCAATAATCTAAATCGAGCCAAGGTGATTGTACCTCTAAGCCTAAGCGATAATACCACTTAAACTAATTGACAAACACTATTTATACTTTGTCAACTTTTCTGATGATCATATCACCTATGATGATGATCGAATACAAAATTCAAATTTTTACAACAATAGTTTTAGTTTAGAGTATAGGATGGAAAAAATCATTTATAAAAAAAATATAAATATTATCTCCTAAGCTTAAAAAAATTATAAACAAATTAATCTATGCCCATTGAAAATAATCAATAACAAAAAATCGATGACCTAAAAAAAATCAAGAATAAACATAAATAAAAAAACCAAACCATTATCAATTAATTTATCTTTATTTATTTATTCTTTATTTGTGATTTAATTTTATTCTCTTTAATTACTCGATAAGTGAACCACCATAGCGATCATCAACGTACATCCACTCCTCTCCTCTCCTAATACAGGTCCCATGCTCACGCCGGTCTGGTGAACGAAGGCGCCTTGCCCCTCAACCCCCATCCACCAACACCACTCGGTCACATCTGAGCTTGCCCTTTGTTATGGCAAAGTCACGATTGGTGGAGACTGATGACGGTGGGCACCATGCTGCAGCTCATCGAGTGCACCATCCTAATAAGAAAACAAGTACTAAGAATCCACCATCCTAATAAGGATTTATATTAACCTATTCTTAATAATAACATATTACACATACAGTATGTACTATGGCGTTTAAAAAAATATGGACGGCCAAAAACTAATAGCAGAACATATGAAAAGAAAAAAAGAAAAAAAAAACCAAATATTACGGAACTTTAGTAAACTTGTGAGGCGAGATGCTAACCTTAAAACCGACACCAGTGGTTGGTCCTGAACAAGTCAACTTATTTCACTGGGTTAACTTATTTCTTGTCGCTGGCTTACCCCCCTCAGCTACCTCTCTTCCTAACGCAACTGCTTCCATTTGGTTCGTGATTCATTCCACTGTTCCTCCAACATCATCTCTTTTTACCTTCCTGCTCCTTCAATTGCATGGGGACATCCTGGTCCTCTGCTTCATACTTCTCGCTGTATATCTGGTTCCTGGCGATATCAGCCTCCTCAACAGCATCAAAGAGTGGTGGAAGTCTAGGATGCCATGAAAACTGTTCCCAGTGTTATCAAATTAAGGAAAAAAAAAAAAGGATAACAATCACCATTCAATCTACAAAACAGAAAAGCTAAGCATAGACAATTGCTAACTAATAATAAACCACACAACAATATATATCCAGTACAATATAAGCATTACAACCCAGATCGGACATAATGCCAACCAAGCCCTGAGCCACTAGTTCACTGGTTGGATCAATGATTCAAATGATTGATACGTTATATCATACATTCTGCATATAATAAAGATTATTTTAACAGTAAAAATATATACATATTATATTAAAAATATATACATATTATATTAAAAATATATACATATTATATTAAAAATATATTTGTGGCGTGACTCTTTGTACCAAAATGAATTCACAAGAAACTTGATAACCGAAAGATAAAATTCAAACCCCCATGAGTTGGATGACAGACAAAATAAAAGTAGAGAATATATAATATGATGGTGAAAGAGAATTGAATTGTAAAATTGCTTACACAAGTGTCACAAGATTTACTAGGTTCATGGCTATTGTTTAGTGAAAACAGGTATTTCTCACCAGGAGACATCAACACCTCATCTGTTAGTAACAAATATGACCTCCAGATCATAAACATAAAAAAGAAAATAACAAGCAATCCTTAAATAAAAGGAGTAAGACCGACCTGAGAATAGGCAAAATGCATCAAACAATGAAAAGTAGGAGATGCCACTGGATAGAGCTCTCAGTCCAATACTGAAGAAGAGGGGCATAAGCAACAAATTTCATAGAACAACCTGAAAAAGAAAAAATTGCAAATGAAAAAGGCAAAAAAAAAAATCACAAGTCAGACTTATCATGAATACACTAATGGGTACAAGGTGTTGCATGGACAGAGGCATGAGAACTCGATGCATACACATTTCCAATTCTCCAATTTGGCAAGGAGCCAAACAGGAAATAGAGGGATACTTAAGATAAGAGAGTAGTTAAATAGAAAAATAAAATTTTTATCACAGTGCTGTAGGATATAGAAATACAACCACTCAACGGGAGACCCCTTTTTTAGCATCTTGAAGAATTACTTTGTAGCACTGTATTGCATTATAGCCACATATGTGGAGTTCGACAATGCAGCTACAGAATTGCAGCCAAATAGACATTATACGAGTTTATGTTATACAATGCCAACCGGAATGATGCTTATGCCTTATGGCACATGCTTAATGCTATCAAAAGCAAACAAAATTAGTCATCTTATTATTCCACAAAAGAAAGTCCAAAACACATGCCACTCTGAAAGAATCAATTGCTCAGTTTTTTCTCTACTAACCCTATCCACCCATTTTATTTTCACATAGAAAACTAGTTACTACTCAAAAGAAAAGACCTACAAATGCCTTCTGGTTTCTTCCCTGTAATGATTCATAAACTGCAGTCCTCATGCTGCTACAAATGATAATCGTCACAAACTCAAATAAGATAGCTCATTTACTGAGTGGGCATGCCAATTTATTGATCAAAGCTATAATTCCTCAATAAATCATTTGATTCATATCTATTTAGTTTTGCCCATGCTTGCGGTAGATGGAACTTTCCAAATACTAAATAGCATAAATGCATACATTTAATGTATAAAAGCTCTGACTAAAATAAGCAAATCATTTGAAGTATTAAACCATACCCGGGTTTGTTTGATCTAATTTCAGCAACTTTCCACTCATCTGGAATCATTGTCCAACATAGACACATTCGTCTTTCCCTTGGCAACAAAAGATACTACATAGAACCAAATTAACAATAACTTCTAGATGTACTTATTGAAATCATCAAACAGATCAAAAGAATGCATATGATTTGTCCAACATATATTTCATTCGCCTTTCCCCTTTGCAACAAAAGATAATTTATAGAAAACCAAATTAACAATAACTTCTGGCATTGGGTTTACCACAAGAACTAATTGGCACAATACCACAAAGCCAAATCTTGCGAAGAACTTGATGAACCACACTCAAGATTCAGATTAATTACCTGAATATTCGATGAAAACAATGCCCTAGAGTCTTCCATTTCTTGATTGTACATCATCCGGACGACACCTTCGAGCTTCGCAAAGTTTTCCGGCGGCATCACCGGCAGATTGTCCACCACAATGATATTCCCAAACGCACCTACGGACTCCAGAGGATCCTCTCGATACAAATCCCCATCATAATCACCGCAATGACTAAGAAAAAATCACGATCAAATCAAATACAAGAGACAACAAAAAAAAAAAAAAAAAATTCATACGGAAGAAAGATCAGATTGGGGCTAGGGCAAGACAAATTACCACACGATGCCGAGATCTTTCCCTGGGGGTAAGATAGATCGAATCCACATCAAGCGAAGAAAGATAAATCACCCAGGCGCCTGGCTCTTGCTTCTGTGTCCGACCACCGAACCACCTCCACCATCTTCGAGACAGACGGGTACATCTTTCCGCAAAAAAATCCAAAGAGAGTGAAGCCTCCGACATGGATTCTTGACAAGAGGAGGAGAGACCGGTGAAACCTCGATAGCCTCGTTGGTTCTCCTCTGAAACCGGTAAAGAAACCCCAAAATTGCCGCACGTGTGGGGGGAGCGGAGGACGACTATGTGGGAGAGCATAAAAGGGTCTCTGCGGAGAGGCAAATGCAGTGTCGTATGCGGACGATGAATCTGCCGTCCGTGTCCTGTTCTCGTGGCATGATGGCCGGGCCGAGCCGGGCCGGGCCGGCCCAGCGTCTCGAGATGTGGGCCTTGTCTTCTAAATGCGATTGCGTCGTGTCCTGTAATGATGGAGATTAAATCATTAGGAATAAACCAAAATATTTCCATCTGTTTTTGTTGGCTATGATACTGAATATAATGGCTATATAATATAAGACGATTTGCGACCAGAAACATATATTTGCCTCTCAGGCTGTCTGTCACCTTTTTAAGATACTTGTCCTACCCTTGCCAAATAGGTGCAATTCCACTGTCACGATAAGCTTTTGCAAGAGTTCGTAGGTATTGGTGGCACCAGGAGTCGAGTACAGCTGTGATGATACTCACTTCCCAAGAGATTGGTAGTGGGCAGCAGCACCATGATCACCTTGCCTGGTTCCTTCCTTCCATCTGTGAGGATGATGTCCTATGTCATGTCATCTGCGGCAAGAAAGAAAAGATGGCAACCAGTTTGCTCCTGTCAGGGCATATCAGGATCCTGAAACAGTGGACTGACCACCTACTTCAACCGAGTTTAGGTAGTAGTAGTAAATCTTGAAATGCTATATGTATTGCAGCAATTTTATCACTCACCTTGCAGGAGAGTTGGGATCTCCATTGATCGTCGAGGAAGGCCGTGGAAGTGGCATCTCCTTTTAGGAAAAGCACAGAAAAGACTGCAGTGGCGTTGCTCCATGGCTCTCTGTCTCCCACTTCCCGCCTGCACACGAGAGAATGGTGGTGGCTCTCATCAGTGCACGATGATCTAAAGGTACTCTGTCGTATAGCTGGCGAGTGGAATGATCACATTCAACCATGGCCGAGAACGTACCAGTTTAGACACTTTAACACAGCATTGGTATCACATCACACTTTTGCTATCAGTTGTAAGGTATGTCGTCTCTGAAAGTTCATGGAAGAGAAAGCAGAACCTGCTGATCCATTTAAACTTAAGATCAGTTACGGATACTAAAATATGCGTAGACCAAGTGTTCATCAAAGAGAAAGCAGACCTTCAGAACGTAGATAAAAGTTCATCTGCCAATTCCAGTCTGAAAGTTCAACATTGTAGATAAAGTGAGGAGAACAGTGGACTTACTTGATACTGGTCGCAGCGTGCTGCACTTGTCTCCATCGTCGGGAAGAGCCTTGGCAGCTGACGAGGAAGTGCACCTCCCAACACTGTAGCTTTTCAGCATCACCTTCTTTCTTTCCACGCAATTAGAATCTTTTTCTAACCTCAGTGCCATCGAGATCATCACGGCGATAGCGATCATCACCGACAAGCTTATAGTTTAAGCTGGTGTGCAACACTACAGAAAGCAGCTTAAGCCAAGACACATGTGCATGAAAGAAGAAGGGACGGGAGGTGATTTGTCATCTGGAGTCACTGCCTTTGCCTCGGTGGATCTCCACTCTCCTGCGAAGACCCAAAGGTTAGAGTGGTGTGCTCTTTCATATGCATGATGATGATGCAGAGAAAAGAATGGCTTCATCTCATGTAACGTGGCAATGTGGAACTAAGATTCTGATCTCATGTTCTATAGTTTAATAAGGCAAAAACAAACACATGGTGACAGACGTGAGTATCTAATCTGAGTGGGCTTTCGGAATAATGTCTTTCCTCCACAAAGATTCAAATTAATAGAAAAATCTATGTTTACTGGTGTTTAACTAAAACCTGTTACTTCCTAAACAACTTTAATTGATTGGATATGATAACATAACTGAGATCTTATCACAAGTACATGTTATCCAAACTGACCCATGATTTGGTTACTTGTTCATGTTTAGCCGGACCATATCATCTTCTCACCATCTCTATTCATCTCACCCGAAACATAATGAGTACTAACAGCACAAGATTAATCAGGAACAGAACGCATGGTTGTCTCAAGACCGTACAACTCATTTCCCCCTGAAATCTCAACTGCTCCTCTGTTTTCGATGAAACACGGAGTTTTTTGAGTTAGAATGGACGACTGAAATCAAATTTGGAGTCGGCATTGACGAATCAGTGCCAGGAGATGCATCATCAGATGTGTCTCCTGAGCCAGGTTAGTCCTCCTCCCTCCTGGGGTTATTTATCTATACAAAGAAACACCAAAAGTGTTACCAACCCTAACCATTGGTGCAAGAGATCGACGTCACTCTACACGTCCTCTACATGACGAAGGAACACATCATAATTTCCCCCACACTCATGCAGTATAAATAATGGCTGCTGCATCTCTTTTCACTTCTCTTTGCACCTCATTCCTTTCTGACATTGAAGGGCTTTCTCGTCGGCTTTAAATGTCAAGGGTAACCAGGAGAATGCTTCATGAAGACATGATTCATGTACCAAGTAAGATCTAAATGTCTGTTTTGCATTCATCTTCTTTATAGATCCATCAAAAGAAAGAAAACATGCATGACAACGAAGAACCAAACTTGTGTGCATTAGTTCAATATGGTATCTGTCTTTCCTGAGGCTGAAAAAAAGATCCTTAAGTCATGTATTATATGTGGTTTGCCAATCAACAGTGATCATATATCAGAGGCTTTTAATTCCTATCATATGTCTGTATAGAGCAAGACTTAGAGACAGTAGGACTTTCATAACACATTAAAACAGAATGCCTGCTGAATCTACATTATGTATCATTCTCAATAGTTTTATTTGTCCGTCATGTCAATCCTTTTGCAAATCTTGCATGTTTGTTGAAAAACCAATTTGCAGATATTACAGATAGACTACACTACTGAACTGCAAAAAATATTGAATGCTCATGCCATTAGTACTTGAAATACTTGAATTAGATCAGAGTGCAACACAAACCAGGAAAATTTTATGAGGCATGTAATATTTCTACCTTCAGAAGTGAAAGAATAAAGCTGTCTTAGTTGCTTGCTGACTTACCTATGGTAGCTAGAAAACTGTTGTTCTTTACTCGCTGAAAAAGGTACTTCACACTGCTCTTGCAGATTTCCATTCACTTCAATCTTGGAAAGGATGGCAAGAGATTGGCGCCCTTTGTTTCTGGAAGAATGTTTTCTCATTCCTCCATCTCATTTTCATCAGTTGCTTCTTGGTTCAACTCCTACGGAAAATACTACACAAATCATGTGGAAAAGAAAGCAGGACCATTGCTGAACAGATGCAAAATTGCACTACTGATGAGCATAAGCATGATCATATACGCTTGGGTTCGACATACCAAGCTGCTAAAGTTTGTTGCTCCCTGATATTGGCCATCAACCTATTCAGACTTGTTTTCTTTCTGCTAGAAGGAAGCCGAGGCAATTGCAAGTACATTATGTCAGTTGTCGCTGAGACAACACAGTCGATATCATCAATACTTCTGGTTGCTGTCATACTCAATCTCCCACAAGCTAGATCTGTAAAACTTTCTTGGATAACAAGAGCATGGTTCATATGCAGCTTCCTACAGTCAGCTATCTGTACTGCTCTTGATATACACTCCACACTTCTAGCAAAGTCATTCTTAGGAGTAGAACAATATGCAGAGATAATAAGTCTTTTTCCTTACATGCTACTCTTTGTTATCTCAGTCAGAGGTACAACAGGGATCAGCTTCGACTCCAATAGCCTTAAAGAACCATTATTGCAAGTGCAAACATCAAAGGAGAAGCATGCCGAGAACAAGAGGAGCTCCTTTTATGGGAGTGCAAGCCTTGTACAACTTGTGACCTTCTCATGGCTTAACCCACTTTTCACGACCGGAAAGATGAAACCTCTAGAGCAGAATGAAGTACCAGATATTGATAAAAATGATTACGCTGAGTTCTTGTCTCACTCATTCAACTGTTGCCTGAATAACGTCAAAGAAAGATACGGCTTGAGAACTTCATCAATCTACAGAGCAATCTTCATGTTCATCTGGAAGAAGGCTGTGATTAATGCAATCTTTGCAGTTGCAGCTGCAGGGGCCTCTTATGTTGGACCTTCACTGATTAACAACTTAGTTAAGTTCTTAGGAGGAGACAGGCAGCATGGATTGAAGAGTGGATACGTACTTGCACTTGCATTTCTCGGTGCCAAAGTTGTAGAGACTGTGTGTCAGAGACAATGGATTTTTGGAGCTCGACAACTTGGAATGCGCATAAGAGCTGTTCTGATATCTCATATATACAAAAAGGGCCTCGTTTTATCAAGTCAGTCACGGCAGAGCCATACTAGTGGGGAGATTATCAACTACATGAGTGTGGATATCCAAAGGATTACTGACCTGATATGGTATTCAAACATCATTTGGATGCTTCCTGTCCAGATTGCACTAGCAATATATGTTCTTCATAAAAATCTCGGAGTTGGAGCTTTGGCTGGATTAGCAGCAACAACAATGATAATGGCATGCAATATTCCCTTAACTAGAGCACAAAAAAGATATCAGAGCGGAATCATGGAAGCTAAAGATGCACGAATGAAAGCAACTGCAGAAGTCCTCCGGAACATGAAAATCTTAAAACTTCAAGCCTGGGATCTGTCATACCTTCACAAATTAGAAGACCTGAGAAACACTGAGCACAATTGGCTGTGGATGTCTTTAAGATTGCAAGCAATTTCATCTTTTATATTCTGGGGAGCACCGATGTTCATATCAGTGGTGACATTTGGAACTTGTATAGTAATAGGAATCCCTCTAACTGCAGGAAGAGTTTTGTCTGCGTTGGCAACATTCAGAATGCTGCAAGAACCAATCTTTACTCTCCCCGATCTGCTTTCCGTACTTGCACAAGGAAAAGTTTCAGCTGACAGAATAGCAAAGTACCTCCAAGAAGACGAAATGAGAGCTGATGCGGTTGAAATTGCTCTCAGAACTGAAGCAGAGGTTGATGTTGAGATTGATAATGGGAGATTCAGCTGGAATCAAGATTCCTATTATCCCACACTAGAAAATATACAGCTGAAGGTGCATAGGGGAATGAAGGTGGCTATTTGCGGTACTGTTGGTTCGGGAAAGTCTAGTTTACTGTCATGCATCCTTGGAGAAATACCAAAGCTTGGAGGGAGAGTGAAAATTAGGGGCAGCAAAGCATATGTTTCGCAATCCCCATGGATACTATCAGGAAATATTAGAGAAAATATTGTCTTTGGAAATGCTTTTGACAATGAAAAGTATGAAAAGACAATTGAGGTTTGTGCTCTGAAGAAGGATTTTGAACTCTTTGCTAATGGGGACCTGACAGAGATTGGAGAGAGAGGTATAAATATGAGCGGAGGGCAGAAGCAAAGGATCCAGCTAGCTAGAGCAGTCTATCAGGATGCTGATATATACCTTCTTGATGACCCTTTCAGCGCTTTGGATGCTCATACAGGCACTCAACTGTTCAAGGTTATCCAGTAAAAATATCTTTTAGATGAATGATCCCGTCCTCTGCCCTCTAAACAATTAGCATAGTAAAAGACTAGGGTTGATAAAGAAAACCATATAATATGTCTTATATATGAATTTCCTTGTTTTGTTCTGATACTTCAAGTCTATCTTCTTCAAGTGAATCTGAAGAACAAATGTTCAAGATGCCTAGTAACTTCTCATCTACAATTTTGTCAGTATGTAAAACTCTTTGTATGCTGTTTAAATGTTCTATACTTCCTTTGCAGGATTGTTTAATGGGTGTTCTTAGAGACAAGACTGTACTGTATGTTACACATCAAGTTGAATTTCTTCCAGTAGCGGACCTTATCTTGGTAAACTAAGAACTGATGAACTTTCTTTTCCTTAAATTATTATGCTGCAAGAACAATAGTTCTTTTCTCATTGCATTTTAATGAAAAAAATTAGATGATCTTAAGATTAATTATCCAGAAAAAGTGCTAATCCCATTAACGAAAGGTTGCAGTGTCCTTAAAAAACTATGCTACTCATACACGTCCTCAAGTAATTGTATTTATCATTAAAAATTAGCATGACAAATACCAGCTAATAGAAATTGCAATTAATTAATACAACAGGTAATGAAGGATGGAAAAGTTGCCCAGGCTGGATTGTTTGACGAACTTCTAAGCCAAAACATCGGATTTGAGGTGTTAGTTGGAGCTCACAGTGATGCTCTTGAATTGATACTCAATGCAGAAACCTCAAGCAAATCATTATTAGCTGCAGAGAAAACTATACTAGAGGCATCAAGCAGGAACGATTCTGACGCAGAAAAAACATTAAATACTTCATTCCAAAACATCAATAAGCAAGAGTCTGAACATGATATATGTCAAGATATGGCTGATAGAGGGAGGTTAACACAAGAAGAGGAGAGAGAGAAAGGAAGAATTTCAAAAGATGTTTATTGGTCATACCTGACTGCAGTACGAGGAGGTGCCTTGGTTCCCATCATAGTCATAGCACATGCATTTTTCCAGGTACTCCAAGTAGCAAGCAACTATTGGATGGCATGGGCTTCTCCTCCATCTACAACTACAGAATCTACGGTGGGCCTCAAGTTTCTCTTCTTGGTGTATATACTTCTTTCAGTTGGATGTTCACTGTGTGTGTTGATCCGAGCAACTCTGCTTGTGAAAATGGGCCTTTTGACATCTCAAATATTTTTTCAAAAGATGCTCCACGCTATCCTTCATGCCCCAATGTCCTTTTTTGACTCAACGCCATCTGGGAGGATTTTAAACAGGGTCAGTACTTAGTTTAATCTCTCATTCAAGGTTTGCAATACCGTATCATACTGCTCGGTAGGCTCGGTATATACCGGTCTAATAGAGGACCAATACGCTCGGTATAGTTCCATACGTACCGTATCGACAGCTGATCGATATGCCGGTATGGTACGAGATTGTGAACCTTGCTCTCATTTATGTAGTTAAATTTCTTATTCATATAATTCCTGAATTGTAAATAGTTATATAATTTGGTGCTTAAGACTAACAGTTTCTTATCATGAATTATTTGCAGGCTTCTATGGATCAAAGTGTGCTTGACTTAGAATTAGCTGGGAAATTAGGTTGGTGCGCATTCTCAATTATACAGATTCTGGGGACTATTGCAGTCATGTCGCAGGTTGCTTGGCCAGTTTTTGCAATATTCATTCCAGTGACAGCAATCTGTATATGGTATCAAGTAAGAATACTCTCTCATTCAAAAATATACTCAGAAAAATATTCAAGATTTTTTGTCAATATCAGAGAATGTCAACATAGAAATTTTTGAATTTTGAGATAAACAATTTGACTGTTTTCTTTTTCTTTTTCCTCAAACTGTAGTTCCCATGATTTAGTTGTGTGCTAGGATGGATGATACATAAGAGGATTTACCTAGGAAATATACTCAACTTTGGCCATGATTTAGTTAGATTTTCAGTTAAAATGAATTAATAAATCATTTTGGCAATTTGAAGACTGATTTTTTGACAATAACTAATGCAGCAATACTACCTACCCACTGCAAGAGAACTGGCTCGGTTGTCAGAAATCCAGAAAGCTCCGATCCTTCATCATTTTGCAGAATCACTCTCTGGTGCTGTAACTATTCGAGCATTTGGGCAGAAAGACCGTTTCAGCAATACAAACCTCAGTCTCATAGATAATCACTCAAGGCCATGGTTCCATAATATTTCTGCAGTGGAATGGCTCTCATTCAGATTGAATTTGTTATCCAACTTTGTGTTTGCTTTCTCATTGATTGTGCTTGTGAACCTGCCAGAAGGATTTCTTAATCCAAGTGAGCATATTCAAGTGAAATATTCATTTACCTAAATTTTACTTGATAATACCTTTCATATAAGTCTGTTGCTCTAAATGAAATTTCATGTGTATGTTGTACAGGCATTGCAGGACTTGCTGTGACATATGGATTAAATCTCAATTCACAGTTAGCAACTATCATCTGGAATATATGCAATGCAGAAAATAAAATGATCTCAGTTGAGAGGATTATGCAGTACTCGAGGATTCCTGGCGAAGCTCCTATAATCATAGAAGGCCGCCGACCACCAACCAATTGGCCACATGTTGGAACTATATGCTTCAGGAACATAGAGGTATAACTTGGAACTCAAACTCCAACATTACATGCATGTTTATGCATAATAAGAGTACTTGGAGACAAGCATACTAATTGGCAGGTTTTTTCCTTTTTGAAACAATAGATTTCATGTTAAAAAAGTCAAATGGTATGCATAGAACATGCTAATAGTTGGTTTCACTCAATTGCCAGTCAGCCTTCTTTTGTTCTTGCTACTGTGGGAGGTGTGAGGGGACATCTTTTTTCTGAGTGCTGTTTATGCAAATTATTCATTTCACAATACTGGTTAACAGTTGAAGCTATCTTCAAATAAATTGTAAACTTATGTTCTGAAACATTGCAACTTTCTTAAGGTAGAAATTTTACAAATTATGATATAATTTCCATGGCACAAAAAAATGGGAATTTCCTGCATGGCTTAATGGGCTTACAAATGATTTGACTTCTTAGACTCTCAAGTCTCAACAAGTATAAACGATCAGATGGATGAAAGCTGGTTGAGCAGTCCTATCTTTGCCCAAGTCACCATGGTTGATGTATGAGTACAATCATTAGACCCACTGTGTCAAGACTTGCTCCATTTGCAGTTCTGATAGATAGATGCTTAGCTCCACAGAGCTCAATTCAAATCTTTATTTTATTCTTGATTTCTTTAGCAGAACTGATTGACTATTGCAAGGTTCTTCTAATAGCCATAATTTCCTTTCGTAGCTAGGCAGTACCAACACTGAAGACTCAACTAGTTTGATATGCACAAACAAGGATACTGTGTCCAGATCTGAAACGTTAGGTCATTTCTATAAGATAATGGATACCACAATCTCATCTGCATTTTTGCTATAGATTACAGTTTCATCTGTTTGCCAGAGAGCAACGCTGTTGCAAATATTAGGTGAATTTCTACCCTTTTCATAGTCATATTAGATTGGTCAAATCGATAAAAGTTTGAATTTTTTTCCTTTAAGAACAAGCATCGCTTCTATTGGGAATTTTGGTCATGGAGATCTCATGGCCCAAGATATGTACATCTTGATCATGTTATGCAAATGAATTTTGTATTCAACTTTAACAAGTTCTCCTTTTTCCTTACTTCTACAGGTTAGATATGCTATCTTCTGATACCTTAAAGCTTCCTGTTGTTGTTGTTTGTACAGGTCAGATACGCTGAACATTTGCCATCTGTCTTAAAAAACATAACATGTATAGTTCCAGGAAGAAAAAAGGTTGGTGTTGTAGGACGAACTGGCAGTGGCAAATCAACTTTGATACAGGCTCTTTTCCGTATTGTTGAACCAAGAGAAGGGACCATTGAAATTGATGATGTCGACATCTGCAAGATAGGCCTCCATGATTTGCGCTCCAGACTAAGCATCATACCACAAGATCCAATAATGTTCGAGGGTACAGTGAGGGGAAACCTTGATCCATTGGAGGAATACTCAGATAGCAGGGTATGGGAGGTAAGTTGTTTCTTCAAACCAAATTTTTTATAATATAGGAATCGAAGAAGATAACTACGGCCATGATTATTAAGCGAAGGTCTGATGAATCAGAAACATATGAGTATTAAAAAAATAGAATTGTTAGAAGCAAACTTAAAAACTACTAGTTGACTATATATTGCAGACCAAGTTGAGCATAAATCCTGCCCTGCATAATTTGAGTTTTATCTAAATCTGTTAGCTTTCAGTTCATGTTGAACAAGATAGATTTAACTCGGATGGTTAAGTTTCTGAATGGAAGATGTTTCTTGTCATCCGTGCTCTATATGTAACTGTCTTTAAGAAACAAAAATCTAAATCCTAAATAAGTGTATACTAATCAGAAGATTGACAGATGCATTATGATCACTCAGGTTTTAGACAAGTGTCAGCTCGGTGATTTGATACGTCAAAGTAGCAAGAAGCTGGATTCAACTGGTAAGGCATGTACAGGAGGTCTTGGCATATGACAACATACTTATGGTCCATAATTCCTTGAATGGTATGATCAGTTATTATTACTAGTTTAATAATCGAAGGGGGGGCTTCATACAGTAATTGAAAATGGAGAAAACTGGAGTGTCGGACAGAGGCAGCTATTCTGTCTAGGAAGAGCAATGTTGAAGCGAAGCAACATCCTTGTTCTGGACGAAGCAACAGCCTCAGTTGATACCGCTACGGATGGAATTATCCAAGAAACACTACGTGAGGAATTCAAGGACTGCACAATCCTCACCATAGCTCACAGGATTCACACGGTCGTAGATAGCGATCTCATTCTGGTCCTAAGCGAAGGTAATTGAAGTTATGATAGATTTAAGTAAATATATTTTGCAGAAAAATTGTGCATGATTTACCTTATGAAGTTTCTTGTTCTTGAGCAGGAAAGATACTTGAATATGACAAACCATCCACGTTATTGGAAAGAGAAGATTCATCATTTTCTAAGCTTATAAAGGAGTATTCAATGAGATCACAGAGCTTTAACAATGCAACACAGTGCAAGTAACACAACCTAGTCCTGGATTTTCCTATCTTTATAAATGTCTGATATAAAACAATCCTTGGGCCTCCTACGGAATGATATGGGTAATTTGTGGAAACTCAACGCAGGTAGTTGATTTCTCTGGCAAAGACTGATCATCTCATGGCAAGAAATGTTCTTCATCGGACACCAAAGTTCCACCAAGCCATGCCGACCGGTGTTCTGCGTCATGTAACATTGACAAAGTTCCATTTAAAAAGCACTACCTGCAAACTTCACCGAAGTACTTGTAGCAGAATATTTTTGACAGAATATTTCTAGATGGCTTTCTTTGAGTTATAGTGTTTCACACTAATAAGCTAAGATTGTCCTAGATAGGTTTCTTTCCACCGATAGATGTTTGCCTATGTATTTCTGACATAGATTAAAAGTTTGCTTTTGCAACTTTCAAGTTCACATTGTCGGATTCCCATGTCTTGAGCTGTTCAATTTTGAGTTCTCTAGAAAAAGAGATGGCACTATAAGATTGTTTAGGTCATATAACTGGGCATCACCTCCACAATAATCGAACCCCAAACAATTCAAGATGAAAAGGGGTACCAATTACCAGTTAGTCAAAGCCCTGAATGCTTGTTTTGATCAGAGAGTTATGCTCACACCACTGACCCTGGAAAAATATTGCATCTACCCCCAATGCCTAACTGATCTAGCAAATCACAGAGATATGCCAACACATATTAGCAAGTCATACATGCAATTTTGCCTCTAAAGAAGAATTCTACATGCCCTTCCAAAATTCAAAAAATGCCGATTCTTCTTGAACACTCCAGTCGCAAGCAAGAAAAGGAAGCAAATCAACTAATCATTAACACGAAAAGGAAGTGAATTGCATCCCGACAAGGATCCGAAGCCATGACCTATTCAACGCCAAATCAGAAAAGGCACACATCCAGTAATAGTGAACTAGGAATATATTCGACGTTGCCCTAATCAATGCGAAAAACCAGCAAAAGAACAAAATCTTACCATAAACACGTCCCACCGAGCCAACCATGCTTCGTCTCCTTCCAGAGCAAGCCGTGTCGCAGCTGCACTGCACTGCACTCTATAAGACCCTCCCCCTATTTGAAACGAAGTGGGGAAATAAAAGGCACATTTCATTTCAATTAATAATTATTTATACAGAATTAAGAAATTATTTTTATGAACTGATGAATAAGATCTTCTTCTTAATTTACAATTCTATTCTGTTAATATGCCTCCATAAGATCGAGCTCTTGTTAAAGATGTAGATTTTTGACCGATGTAAGGAAAATAGTTTATAGGCCAGATACTTCATGAGGGAGTCAACAAGTTGATCAGCTATGTGAACATGAGAAACACAGAGCTGCTGGTAGACAACTTGATCTCGCATAAAATGAAAGTCAGTGGCAACATGCTTCATACGGGAGTGGAAAACTGGATTTGCACAAAGGTAAGTCGCACCGATGTTATCACAGTAAATAACATGCGTAGAAGTAGAGTGAATGTGAAGCTCCTTAAGCAAGTTAGTGATCTAATTAAGTTCAGTAGCAGCATTAGCAATATCATGATATTTACCATCAATAGTAGACATGACAATTATCTTTTATTTCTTAGAACTCCAACTAATCAGATTAGCACCAAGAAAAATAATATAACATGACGTAGAGGTTCTATCATCAACATTTCCGGCCCAATCAGCATCGACAAAGACATGAAGTTGAGAGGGAGAGTGTTTGTGAAGAAAAATGTCATGATCAATGGTCCCCTTAATATAATACAAAATACGTTTGACAGTAGTCCAGTGTAAAGTAGACGGTCGATACATAAACTGAGATAATTTATTAACTACAAAGAAGACATCTGGACGAGTAAGAGCAAGATATTGTAAGGAGCCAACTACCTATTGATACTGAGTAGGGTCTGTAGCAGGACTACCATCACATAACTTCAATGGTTCACTAGAGGACAAAGGAGTGATAACTTCTTTTGCATCCAACATATTTTTCTTCAACAGCAAGTCATGAATATACTTTCTATGTGAAAGAAAGAGATTGGAAGACATAAATATGGCCTCAATGCCGAGAAAATAATTCAGGCGACCAAGATCTTTAAGAGAAAATATGTCCGCCAATTGCTTAATAAACACTTGAACCTCCATAGAATTATCACCGGTTACAATAATATCGTCCACATAGACCAGAAGATAGATAGTGCACCCATGTTGTTGACGTAGAAATAGAGAGACATCAGACTTAGTGTTAATGAAGCTAACTGAAGACAAATATAGACCAAGTTCAGTATACCAAGCCTGTAGAGTCTTACGAAGTCCATAAATGGCCTTTTGGAGTTTACAGACATGCTCTGGATATTGAGGATGTATAAAGCTTGGAGGCTATTCCATGAAGACATTTTCAGTGAGAGTCCCTTGTAAAAAGGCATTGTTAACATCTAATTGGCGTAAGCATCAGTCTTTGGATATTGCCAGACTTAGGATAAGCCGAATTGTAGTAGATTTGACAGTATGACTAAATGTCTCAGTGTAGTCAATACCAGGACGTTGATGAAATCCTTTAGCCACAAGTCATGCTTTACAGCGAGCAATCGAACCATCGGGGTTTCGCTTAATTTGATAGATCCACTTGCACCCGATAATATTTTGTGTGGAGTGAGAGGGGCTAAGGGTCCATGTAGCATTATGAAGAAGAGCATCATACTCGTCACATATGGCCTGATAAAAGATAACGGTTCAGTAGAGTCGGGGGAAGGTTTGGTGTTAACATGTAGGTCAAGAACTTGACGGAGTTTAAAGACACCACTCTTGGAATGAGTTTATATTAGATGCTGGGAGGGTATAACAGTATTGGAGGGTAAGGGCTGAGGGTTATCACTAGTAGAGTCAGATGGAAGGATGACAGAATCACTCGAACGAGGTGAGGACAAAGGCTAGGGTTCTAGAAGAGGAGAAGTTGGAGGAGCCGGAGGAAAGGAGGAAGAAGAAAGGTGTGGAACAGAAGTAACAAGAGAGTGTGGATCTGGCAGAGGCATGTGAGAGATTGAAAATGTGTCAAAGGAACTCAATGGGATGACAGATTGCCCATGATTTCGAAAGGGAAAGACAGACTCCACAAAAGTGACATGTCTGGAAACAAAGACTTTAGCAGAGTGAGGGTCATAACATCAAAAAGTATTATGTTCAAGAGAATATCTGATGAAAATGCAAGGGTGAGAACGAGGCTGCATTTTATTATAATTGTAAGGACATAACTACGGATAACATAGATAGCTAAAGACTTTTAATATTTGTAGATTGGGACATTTTTGAAAGAGATTTTTAAATAGTGATTGATATTGTAAAATAGGAGTGGGCATGCGATTAATGAGATAGACAACGGTTTGAAAGGCTACAGACTAAAAGGTAGGTGGCGTGGAAGCCTGATGGAGCATTGTTAGACCAGTTTCAATAATATAACGATGTTTACGTTCGGTAGAACCAATCATTTGAGGAGTATATGGGGGGGGACTTAAGATGTTGAATATCGCAAGCAGATAGATGAGATATAATGGCTTGATATTCACCTTCACCATCAGAATAGATAGTTTTAATAGTGGTCTGAAATTAGTTTTCAACTAAGTTTTTAAAGTTAGAATAAACAACAGTGACATCAAACTTTTGACGAATAGGATATAACCATGTGTACTTCGTAAAATAGTATACAGAGACAATATAGTATCTAAACTTATCAAAGGAAACAACTGACGTAGGACCCTAAACATCAGTATAAACAACCTTAAATGGTTTAGAGCAGGAAAGCAATGATGTACCAAAAGACCGTTGATGACTCTTATTGCTAAGACAAGCATCATAGTGAGTAATAACATTACTGAATTTAAAAATAGGAATTGAATAGTGATAAATCAATTTTTGTTGAAGAGAGGTAGAGGGATGACCAAGCCGACGATGCCATATGTCAACTGGAGCAGCAGTGGAAGAGTTAGCAGTAGGCTGAGTGAGAAACATGGCTGATGACCATTCGAAGATGTTGTCTTTATTCAGGCCACGAACTAAGGATGCCCCCGTGCTCAAGTCCTTGACAAGAAAATAATCAGGAAAGAATTCAATAGAAGTATGATTTTGTTGATAGAATTGAGAGACAGAAATAAGATTTCTTTTGATGTGAGGTGCACACAAAACATTATCGAGTGTGAAAGAAGTAGTATTGTAATTAAACTTCGTAGAACCAATATGAGTAATAGGAATCATTTTACCGTCACCGACGATGATGTCTTCATGTCTGTCATAACCATTATAGAGCGACAAGTTCTGGAGATCGGAAGTGATATGGTGGGAAGCACCAGAGTCCACAATCCAATTGGATGGACCGTTAGAAGGAGCAGTCATGACATTTGCCTGAGGCCAGGTTGATGAAGCAGGGGGGCGAGGTCGAGATCGATAAACTTTGGCAGTGTGACCGATTTTGTCACACAACTGGCAGACGATCGGTTGTTGAAACGTAGGAGGACGACGTGACGAAAATGAAGTATTCTGACGATGGTTGAGGTACGGAGGATATGGAGGAGGAAGCGACGGGTGGTTGCTCATAGAGGTGGTAGGAAAGTTGGGCAGTAGCAGGAGAGCACTTCGCTGATGCTGTCGTGTGATAGCAAAAAGAGAGAAGGGGTCTGCCATGAACTAGAACCCCTGCTGGTGCTAATGGGGCGGACGGCTGTTGCGACAAGGAAGGGAGTGGTGCGGTAGGGCAGTAGAGGAAGAAGATGACGATGGGTCCGACAGCGATGTGTCTAAGGCCTTCATGGTGATGTCGCTCAGATAAGGTGGAAGATGCAAGGAGGAAAGAGATGTGGTCGGCAACGTAGGAAAGGCAGCAGGTGTTTGCTACATGCGTTACCGAAAGAGATGCTCTGTTTATGTCGAGAAAACAGAGGTCGACCGACTACAGCAAGTGCTTGGGAGCCCAACACCCTGACGTTGTTCGAGAAGGTGAGCGGCGACCTGAGCCAAGTCAACGTCCAGACTGTTACCGCATGTGCCAACGCCGGCGAGGGAGAGACGGTGGAGGAGGGGGCACCATCGACACGACTAGGCAGCTGGAAGCAGCAGCGATGGTGGAGAAAAGGTCGTAGTAGGGGATGGCGCAGGTTCCGACGGTGGCAACGATCCTTTCGTTGTTGCGCACACTGCAAAGGAGTTGACGATGAGAGCAGCAGGCAATGAAGAGAAGGACAGCGAGTATTTGTGTTGACGGCGGCTTCTACACGCGGCGGGAAGCGGTGGAAACTTGTTGTCGTTTAACAGCGAGAAGAGAGGGAAAAAGTAAAAAAATAAAAAAACATATTTTATTTATTAATTGAATAATTATTTATACAGAATTGAGAAATAATTTATTTCTACTGATGATAAATAAGATCTTCTCGTTCAATTATAATTATGATAAACGAGATATTATAGTTCAATTATAATTCTGCGAGGTGAGGCGGCGGCACACACATCGTGGCTCAATCCGCTCACCCTCGTGACGACGACACGAAGGCGGAAGCTGCTTTGACCACCACCGGGCCCACATCCAAGAAAACGTGTCGGAAGCTTCCAATTAGGTCTTCTTCGTCTCGTTATATAAGGCATTTATAGAAACATATATATGTGTGTGTATACGACGGACGTTACAGATTCCACATTTAGGAGCATCACCTTCTTGCTCTCCACGCAACTCCAGTCTTTTTTTAAGCTCAACGCCGGCGAAGGTGGCGATCTTCACCTACCGACCATACTTTAAGCTTACTTTCACAGTCTTTTTCTTTAGCTCGGTGGATCTCCACTCTCCTGCAAAGAACCAATCATTTCATCCCTCCAAAAAAATAGCGAGTACTAATCTCAACTCTATTTTCGCTCAGAACAGGGACTGAGATGGAAAAGTTTGGAGGGATGGAATGCTTGGAGAGAAAGAGAGAGAGATGTAGTCTCATCTCCTCCTCGACCAACTATTTGGTGCAGGAGTTCGTCATTCCACACGTCCTCTACGTGACGAAAGAACACATCGTCACTGCACCCACCCACCTCCTCGATCGAGTATAAATAACGGCAGCGGCATCTCTTCCACTTCTCTTCCTCTCTGGCGTCGGAGGGCCCTCTCATCGACTCTCGGCAAGGAGATAAAGAGAGCCGGCTCGAGGGTGAAGGGGGAGAATGCCTAGCGAAGAAGACATGATTCAAGCACCGAGTAAGATCGAAATGTCTGTTTGCATTATGTTCTTACGGCTCATGCATCCAATATGTCAGTCATCTTCACCACTCGAACAACACCATTCTATCCGCAACGCTAGTTGAGAACTCCTGCTGTTATAATTAAGCAAGCCATTGTATGGGTAACGATCGACGCGTACACCTCCATGGTTGAATACTGGTCGATGATTTCATATAACTATCTCATTTGTTAACTTTCAATTTTATTTTGATGATTACCAAGTTCACTATAAAGAAACCTCAGATGTATTGTTTATATTATCCAAAAATATCAATCTATATTTTTATTTCACAAATCTTACAACACTAGGCTTGTGGTAATCTTCTTGGGCATTCCACTTGTTAGATCTAAACCTTATACTTCATCAACCTAAGTTTATACTATACAATGTCGCCTCATGGTGATATCTCCATTGCATTCAGATTCATATGTGATGAACTCGAATTATGAAATCTTCATATGTGGCCTCTGCCAGCACATCGTAGGGCCTCCGTCACCTCCGATTGTGTTCGCTCCTTTAGCAATTCACTTCGCCCACCCATTCTCGGGTCACACCCGAACGAAGCATCGCTCTAAGACAGTCAGTCCATAGCCTAGTAGCTCTTAAAGTCCTTAGATTTCACTAGAATTGATACATCATTGTCTGGATCCTGGGCTTCTATCACCTACCTACACAATCTCCACTGCACATCATTTTCTTAATGACAACTCGAATGACAGCATTGTGGCATATTCTTCAAGAGTACTCGCCTCTGGGTTCTCTTACCCAATGCTACGACCTTTTGATCCTAACTTCCTCTTCACAAGTTGAATTACATTAGTTCCTCTATCAAATTCATCTCTGAGGCAAGATACATGTGCCTCAAAACTCCTTTTGTATTTGACACCATACAAGATGAGTTTGCCCCATCAGAATGAAGAACCCATGGAATGACATGATCCTACTCTTGCCTCTACAAGAGTTCATGTTCTTGACCTCTGTCTAAGGAAAGCTTCATGCCTCCGCTTTATGTTTCATATTCTATGTCGACTCCCTTCATACGGCTTCGATACTTCACCAAGCTCCACTCAAGTTGTTCCGCTCCTCGATTTGCATTGAGTTGATGGTGGTCCTCGCACCCACCATTCTACGGGCCAGCCCTCCATCGAGTCTGATTTTCACATCGACTTTAAGTATGTCTTCTTATGATGTTGCTATGGATTACTCCCCCACTTGATCTCGCAATAGATCCACCAATACATTACCTCATTCGAATAATGCGACAACTCATTATCGCTAGCTCGATCCGTTGAGCTTTATGGAGATATTGTTTCAAGGTACTCTTCCTCAACATGTCCGGTCTGCTACACATGATTCTCCCTTTGGAGAACCAGGACATATCCCTCCTAGATATATGTCATGTTGGAGCAACTTTCATCTTTGCATTCTTCCATCTGAAAGTTTTGGAGGCCACCATCCCCTTGGACTACTCTGTCTTGCTGAACAGATTATGCATTATTCTGCCCCCGCAAATGCGTTTGCTAGATTGCGACTTCGCCAATACAGCCCCCCACTGCACCCTTCAAAGCTTAGCAACGTGTTAAACTTATTGCATACTTCAGCCTCCTATGGACCTATCATTTTCATGCCGAAGAGAAAGTTTCAATGCTCCATGGTGCCGAGTTCCGATCGCCTTGGGATGGCCACAAACATTTCATCGTCCATATACAAGCCCTTTCACGAGTACCGAATTATTCGATTTAGTAATTCCCCTCACCTCTACGAGCTCTGCACAACTCTTTCAGTCGTTGCGTAACACATCTCACTTTGCACGGTCTCATCTTTTACCAAGCGCCCAGCTTGTCTTGAGCATCGTTAAGTTTGGTTGCCAACGTCGAGTCGTAGTGCGCTATGCATTCTTCCTAGTTTGCTTGTCCTCATGGTGCCTCTCGCACAAAGGGTTGGTCATTCTTCTAAATGTCAATCATGGATGCCCGCTCCTTTGAGTGACATCTTTCCTTATATCTCAATGTCTGTTTCCCCCAAACGTTCGTGCATGCTAGCTGTCCTCCACACAACCCAGGTAGGTCTCGCACGTTTGCATGACAAGTATTTCTATGTGTGTTTATCCCGTTCTAATAACAAATGTTATGAACTTAGCTGATTTTACCTAAGTCGTGCGGTACCATCGTGTGTCCATCATCAAAGGTCAGTCTCCTTGAAACCCTATATAGTCCCTTAGGACCTACAAAAGAGAAAACGGGTTAGAGAAAATATTTATCATGGGATCCACAAACAACTACTTTAGGAAACACTTTATATAAACAATTACAATCAAGGACTTTACAAACTATGAACAGTCACACACAAAGGATCAATGTCTATTATAGACCGAAGTCTCCCAAGTGTTCACATGATACAACTCATTTACAAACCGAAACCGACCACAAAAGCTTATCAAACTAGGATCGTCAAACTTACTGCTAACCAGCTACTTATTGTATAAAATATAAATAAAATCTAAAAAAATATGAACATACATCAATATTATATTAAGTACCCTCTTTATATTTTTATTAGTGACAATACAGTAAAATAATTGTGCTACCAACTTTTTGAGATGGAGGATATTTCTCTCCAAGTATCGATATCGATTTTAATGGGCGTAACATTTTTTCACTGATCCGTAAGCCTTCATCATAATTTAGGTGTATATTCTATGATTCAAGGATCAATTTAAATCCTCCACTAATTGACCCTTCCACTATCATTATGCCCACTTAAACGTTTGATAACCTAACAAATCCATTTCACCCTTTCTCTCTCAACTAACACACCTCACCACTCCTCCAATAATACCTCCAGTAGAAGAAGATGACTCTCGATTAGTGTTACCAAAAAATTCCTCGAGAAGCACATCCCCATTGTTACTTCCCAGAAATATCATAGTAGTCATTAAAGAAGTGATGAAATATCATAGTAGTCACTAAAGAAGTGAGGATAGTGTTAGATCCACACCCTTCAATCATCGTTCAAACATTCATTACTTAGTATCTTCTCGTCTCACTTTTTTTCTTCTCAGTCATTAAAAAATTATTGATCACTTATTTGGAACTCCTACATAAGAGGTTGATGATGGAAAAGAGTCTGCCAAAGATGAATGACCCTCTCAAACAATCACCTCTTTGGGGGATTATGAACCATCCGTAAAAGATAATGTACCCCCTAAACACTTCACATACTGAAGTAGTTCTTCAAATCAACAATAAGAGTCTTCTCTAAATCTCTCAGCTCTTTGAGTTTTTATTTTTAAGGAGAGACAAGATAAAATACTATCGATTTTACAGGGATCATAGCAACGACAACAAAGACTACTTCAACCTGAAATAGAATATTAGAGAACTGATTAGGCAAGGACACCTCAATCGTTACCTCCACTAGGTCCAAGAAGAATCTATGAAACAACAAGTGGAAGTTATAGTTAACAACTCGATAATCTCGGGAGGAGATAACACAACTTACAAATTTTGTGCTCAAAAAAATATTAAGGAAAAAACATTAGCTACGTGGAGGTCTTGAGATAATTTTTATATAAGAGGAGGTCGAGCACTTAGTTCCCGACTACGACGATTTGTTGTTGGTCTATGATAGGATTCTAAACCTTCAAGTGGCGTAGGGATGTAGTGTTGTAACCATAGGTTAGCCATTGATGATTGATTACTAGACATAATCTTTTCGGATCCTTAACAATTCAACTAATTATCGATGTGGAGTATGTTTAATCTCAAGTTTTGATGATGAAATTAATTCATGAATTTTATTAACTAATGTATTTTTGAGATAAGTAACATATAAAATTCTTCGATCATAATATCGGACTACCGAAGGGTCAAATATCGAGTAAGAGAGTCAAATGTTATGTCAGAAGATTATCGTGTCAAAAAATTGAATGTCGAGTTAGAGAAAATTGATTGACATGTCAAAAAATGAACTTATTACTAGAAGCTTGAATATCGTGCTGAAAGGATCAAATATTGCATTGGAAGAGTTGATGTCATAGTGAAATCGATATGCTTAAGGATTGGACGATATGTTAGAGGATAAGCTGATGTGTCAAAGGCTTGGACGACATGTCGGAAGAGTGAACAACATGCAACATGTCAAAAGCTTCAAAGATGTCAAGGCTTTGATTGAGATGAGTGATTGATTTGTCAAGGCTTTGATTGAGATCATTTTAGATTAATTTGAGCTAGTATTAGATTGAAATAGAGTTAACTTATCATAAAAGTGAAACTGGACCACTTATAAGACCAAACAAGTGGCCTAAACTAGTCTAGGCTAGTGGTACCATCAAGCCCGAGCAATGATATCGCTTGAATCAATCGATAAGTATTATTTATACTTTATCGACCTTTTCGGCTGTGATACTGTCTATCATGATGATAGTTCTATTTATGATGACGGTGGAACCGCTCAGAATTGAAATTTTACGATGATAAAATCGTCAAAGTCCATATTTATAGCTCATCAAAAGTTACGATAGTAGCATCGCCCAGTATTAGTGATAGTGCCATCAATACCCCAAAATTTCATAAATTTAAAATTTTGACTTAATTTTTGAGGTATTTTTAAGTCTATAAATATTATACTCATGGTTGGTTGATAGAGCATCCATTTTCTAAGTTACGAAGTATTGTAGTTTTTTTCTAAGTTACGAAGAATGATAGAGCATCCATTTTCCATGTTTTCTTATCAAATTTTAAAATTAATTAAAATTTACAAGAGTACTAATAGAGCATTCCGATGAGAACCAAACATTAGATAATGATCATGAATCCATAGGAATCGAATTGACTCATATCATAAGTCATAATCGAGATGGCCAATGATGATTGAACCCTTGAGAAACTAATATGACAATATTAGATGACAAGCATGGATATGAACCATTGCAATGCCCATCATGCAAGTAGACACCCGAAATAATGGTGACCAACTGCACGGATAAGCTATATAACAAAAATAAGGCGTATATGTGAAGCATCCCTCAAAGATATTACAACGAAATATGATCATTAAAAAATTCAAACATGAAACTGATGTGAGCCAATATGACCATTAAGCATCATTCAATACTGATGCAATTGACTTTGATTATAAAATATTCCTTGACGATGATGCAGTCGAATTTGACTATTAAATATCATTCAATGGCTATATGATTGAATTTGACTATGAAACATCCAATTCAATCATTAAGCAGATGATCATATAAATCAAATCTAATCATGAAATACCCCCAAAGACAATGGATAGAGTCCAACTATTAAACATCATCCAATGTCAACACAATCAAAGCTACCAAAACCGACCATTCAGTATCATTCAATGATAACATTGAATCTGATCATTAAGCACACAATAATGTTCATGACATAATTTGATTGTTGCCCTTATGAATATGACATTATGTCTAAACTCCCTCTGCATGACAAAATACAAATCGATACACGGATAATTCGATACCTACAATGTCCTGTTGATGTCCGTCCCATCGAGTACCTTATAGATTCAACACATTGCCCAAACCTTCTTATGCAGCTTTCATAGTCATCTATCTGCGCTGCTTTTGATGTACACTGCATTCTTCTAGCAAAGTCATTCTTAGGACTAACATACAGAGCAATCTTCTTGTTCATCTGGAAGAAGGCAGCAGTCAATGCAAGCTTTGCAGTTGCAGCTGCAGGGGTCTCTTATGTTGGACCTTCACTGATTGATAACTTTGTTAGGCTCTTAGGAGGAGACAGGCAGCATGGATTGAAGAGTGGATACGTGCTTGCACTTGCATTTCTTGGTGCCAAAGTTGTAGAGACACTTAAGAGCTGCTCTAATATCCCATATATACAAAAAAGGCTTACAAGTGGGGAGATTATCAACTACATGAGTGTGGATATCCAAAGGATTACTGACCTGATGTGGTTTTCAAACATCATTTGGATGCTTCCTGTCCAGCTTGCACTAGCAATATATGTTCTTCATAAAAATCTTGGAGTTGGAGCTTTGGTTGGATTAGCAGCAACAACAATGATAATGGCATGCAATATTCCCTTAACCAGAGCACAAAAAAGATATCAGAGCAGAATCATGGAAGCTAAAGATGCACGAATGAAAGCAACTGCAGAAGTCCTCCGGAACATGAAAATCTTAAAACTTCAAGCCTGGGATCTGCCATACCTTCATAAGTTAGAAGGCCTGAGAAACACTGAGCACAATTGGCTGTGGATGTCTCTAAGACCGAAAGCAATTTCAACTTTTATATCCTGGGGAGCACCGATGTTCATATCAGTGGTGACATTCGGAACATGTATAATCATAGGAATCCCTCTAACTGCAGGAAGAGTTTTGTCTGCATTGGCAACATTCGGAATGCTGCAAGAACCAATATTTACTCTCCCCAGCATGCTTTCAGTACTTGCACAAGGAAAAGTTTCAGCTGACAGAATAGCAAAATACCTGCTAGAAGATGAAATGAGAGCAGATGCGGTTGAAATTATCCCCAGAAATGAAGCAAAGGTTGATGTTGAGATTGATCGTGGGACATTTAGCTGGAACCAAGACTCTGGATGCCCCACACTTGAAAATATACAGTTGAAGGTGCACAGAGGAATGAAGGTGGCTATTTGCGGTACTGTTGGTTCAGGAAAGTCTAGTCTATTGTCATGCATCCTTGGAGAAATACCAAAGCTTGGAGGGAGTGTAAAAGTTAGTGGCAGCAAAGCATATGTTTCACAATCTCCATGGATACTATCAGGAAATGTCAGAGAAAACATTGTCTTTGGTGTTCCTTTTGACAATGAAAAGTACGAAAAGATAATTGAAGTTTGTGCATTGAAGAAGGATTTTGAACTCTTTGCTAACGGGGACCTGACACAGATTGGAGAGAGAGGTATAAATATGAGCGGAGGACAGAAGCAAAGGATCCAGCTAGCTAGAGCAGTCTATCAGGATGCCGACATATACCTTCTTGATGACCCTTTCAGTGCTTTGGATGCTCATACAGGCACTCAACTGTTCAAGGTTATCTTGTAAAAAATATCCTTTAAACAAATGATCCCCTCCCTCTGCTCTCTCACCTATAACATAGCAAAAGACAAAGATTGATAAAGAAAGCCACATAGTATGTGTTATATCTGAATCTCCTGGTTTTTTATCCAATGCCTTCAAGTATATATTCTTCCAGTGAATCTGAAGACCAAATGTTCAAGATACCTAGTAAATTTTCACTTACAATCTTTCCAGTATGTAAACTCTTTTCATGTTGTTTAAAAGATTTGTCCTTCCTCTGCAGGATTGTTTGATGGGTGTCCTCAGAGACAAAACTGTGCTTTATGTTACGCATCAAGTCGAATTTCTTCCAGTAGCAGACCTTATCCTGGTAAAACGGAACTGCTGAACTTCTTTTTCCTTAAATGATTATGCTGCAAGAAAATTAATTCTTTTGTCATTCATTTTAACAAAAACAAAACATATGAACATAATATTAATGATCAACAAGAAGTGCCCCATCTCATTAGTGGAAGGTTGCAGTGTCCCAAGAAAACTATGATACTTATGCTCCTCCTCAATTAATTGGACTCATTATGAACAATTAGCATGACAAAAACCAGCTAATAGCAATTGCAATTAATTAATATAACAGGTAATGAAGGATGGAAAGGTTGCCCAGGCTGGATTGTTTAATGAACTTTTAAGACAAACAATCGGATTTGAGGTGCTAGTTGGAGCTCACAGTGATGCTCTTGAATTAATACTCAATGCAGAAAATTCAAGCAAATCATTACTAGCTGCGGAGAAAAATATACCAGAGGCATCAAGCAGGAATGATTTTGTTGCAGAAAAAACATTAAATACTTCATTCCAAATCATCAATAAGCAAGAGTCTGAACACGATATGTGTCCAGATATGGATGATAGAGGGAGGCTAACACAAGAAGAGGAGAGAGAGAAAGGAAGCATTTCGAAGCAGGGTCTGAGAAAGGAAGAGTCGGTGGCCGCAAGTTCAAGTGGCTGCGTGGCTTGCTCGCGGCGACAGAAGCAGGGTCGGCAGCGGTAGGCGGCAACAGGTGAGCAGCACCAGATTTGGTCTGAATCGTGTCGGAACAGAGGAAAACAGCAGAGAGTTCGGTCCTCTGCAGCGCTGGTTTGGGCGAGCACGAGCGGCGGTCGCGGGAGGTGGACCTCTATTCGCGATCACTCCGTGAAGGAGGAGCAGTAGATCTGGTTTGGGATCACCCGCCTTGATGCTCAGGCGGCTGCCGAGGCGGGTTTGTCGTGGTCGCGGCTGCCGCCGAGGAGGATTAGGCGTTGCAGCTGCCGTCGAGGAGAATTAGGCGTTGCGGTCGTAGATCTCGAAGTGATTGGGGCTGTCGCTGCCTTTCGCCGGTTCAGCCCACTCGCCTCCGTCGCCGATCCACTTTGACCCGTCCGATGGCAATCGAGTCACCAGTCGGATTTCTCTGATTCGATCGCCGAGGCGGACCAAGCTTTGCCGGAGGAATACGTCTCCGGCTTCCACAGATGTGAGAAGAAAAAAAGAAATGCAGTGGTAGAAAACTTGCCAATAGAGAAGACAGAAGTACAGCGACGACAGATGGGTAGGAGTCTATTGCAGCTTCTGCCCGCAACCGGAAATGGTGAAAATTTGATGTCGTTTGACAGCGAGAAGAGAGCTTGCTCTCGGCAAGCGGCTCTGATACCATGATAGAAATGAGAAAAGGGTTGAGTGGAATAATGTGTCGATTGGTTTTGTTCATTCACTGATAGCTATTTATATAAAGGAAGAGAGGGATAGAGAGTTTAAACGCTGAGGATTTCCCTCAATAGTTGACAAATCTGGTACTGGTTGTTACAACAGATGCTTAACAACTCTATCACTTATCAGTATGAACATCTCTGGTTTTTCTTTCCTTTTGGCCCGCTATTTCTTCAGTTTGGCTATTTTCCGGTTGTGCTTTCAGTTGTATAGGTAAAATTCATTAAGTTTTACTAAGCCTATTTATAAGGATTTACATGTCAAACCTGATTTCTCAACCCTTGAAGAATTTGCTTTTCCTTAGTTCTGAAATAGTTGTAGCATCCCATACGGACACTTCCTGTTTACCGAACATTAGTTTCAGGCCACATTAGAATCAACAAGGACTAATTTGCAAGACCAGATAAAACTCCACAATGTGAGAATGAGTTCACCAAACCTACAGATTGTTGGGCAGATGACCCAGATTCAACCCATAATGAGCTTTAGTGAAGCCCATAGCCCAAAATCTCACATATATTAACCTAAAACCTAGATTAGGTGGCTAGGGTTGAGATTAAGAGAGCAGCGGCGGCTAGAAACGTGGGAGAGAGAAAGCAGACTGCAGATTGACAACAGAGGTCAGAAAACAATAGATCCAGAAAAGGAAAGAAGACAAGGGCAGGAAAAGACTATTCTCAATCATTCAAATCTCAGGTTAGATCAGTTTGCAGTGGATTCTTACTATGATCTCTTGGGAGAGTTTTGGATATTGTGCTTAGGATTATAGTCCTTGTATCCCTGAGATTCTCTTGTGGCTATTGCTTTGGGCTTGGGCAAGAAGCCTGAGATCTGTATATTCATTATTTTGATAGTGGATTTTCTCTGGCTTGTCTCGTGGTTTTTACCCTTCTAGTTGAAGGGGTTTTCCACGTAAATCTTGGTGTTCATCTGATTGTGATTTCTGTTTCATTCCGCTGTGTGTGACGGTCTGCTAGTATTTGTTCATATACAAAGTTGATTCCTGTTTTATTCCTATTAACTGGTATCAGAGCAGAGTTTTGGTGGTATTTAATCTTTTGCATCTGAACATGGAGGCCGGTAATATTTCTCGCATGATTAGTTTAAACGGAAACAATTGGATGATATGAAAACCAAGAATGGAAGATCTCTTGTATTGCAAAGATTTGTATGAACCTTTGCAAGGAGATAGTGCAAAGCCCACATCTATGACACATGATGAGTGGAATAGGTTAGATCGAAAAACAGTTGGCTTTATTCGACAATGGCTAGATGATAGTGTCTTTCACCATGTTTCTACTGAATGTTCTGCATACTCTCTTTGGAAAAAGTTAGAAGGTCTTTATGAAAGAAAAACGGCTGGCAACAAAGCTTTTCTGATCAGAAAACTTGTGAACTTGAAATATAAAGAGGGCACTTCTATTCCTGAGCATTTAAATGAAATGCAAAGTATTACTAACCAGTTATCCTCTATGAAAATGTCTCTTGATGATGAGTTGCAGACATTGTTACTTCTCAGTTCTTTGCTAGAAAGTTGGGAGACACTAGTGGTTTCTCTCAGTAATTCGGCACCAGATGGTATTGTCACCATGAGTCAAGTAACAAGCAGTTTGTTGAATGAGGAGTTAAGGAGAAAGAATTCAGCAACTTCTCAGATTGATTCACAAGCACTTGTCTCAGAGAACAGAGGAAGGTCAAAGTCAAAGGATAGAAGTGGTTCACGTGTGGGTAGAAGCAAGTCAAGGTCAAGGAAAGATATTGTTTGCTACAATTGTGGTGAGAAAGGATATTACAAGAATCAGTGCAAACAACCTAAGAAGAACAAGAAAAGGGGAAAAGAATTGGAGCATACAGAGTCAAAAGAGAATATCACAGCTACAGTACAAGGTGGTGATTATTTGATTTTGTCTACTTCTGATGATATTTTTTCTTGTGTGTGTCAGGATCTCGAGTGGATAATTGACACAGGTGCTTCTTATCATGCTATACCACGGAGGGAGTTCTTTGCTACTTACAGGTCTGAAAATTTTGGTGTTGTCAAGATGGGCAACTATGACACAGCAAACATCATTGGCATGGGAGATATCCATATAAAGACCAACCTTGGTTGCAAGTTGGTACTTAAGGATGTGAGGCATGTGGTTGACTTAAGACTTAATTTAATTTCAGTTGGAAGGCTGGACGATGAAGACTTTGATATCAGATTTCATAAAGGGCAGTAGAAGCTCAGTAAGGGTTCTCTTATTGTAGCTAATGGGAAGAAATGTCATACATTGTACAGATTACAGGCTAAAGCTTGTGGTGAGTAGTTGAATGCTACAGAGAAAGACTCCAGCATAGAGTTGTGGCATAGGCGACTATGACATATGAGCGAGAAGGGACTGCAAGAACTTTCCAAAAGAGAGGTATTGCCATCTCTTAGAGGTACACGTTTGAACCCTTGTATCGATTGTTTGGCTGGTAAACAACATAGAGTTTCCTTTGTTAGTCCTGCCTTATCTAGAAAAATGCATGCCTTGGACCGTATCTATACAGATGTGTGTGGTCCTTTGATGACAAAAACTCCTGGTGGATCTGTTAATGTTCCTAGTATCAGTGGTGCACTTTATTTTGTTACCTTTATAGATGACTTTTCTAGAAAAGTTTGGGCCTATGCTTTGAAGACTAAAGATCAGGTTATTAATGTTTTCAAAGAGTTTCATGCCAGAGTTGAAAGGGAGACAGAAAGGCAATTGAAATGTATAAGATCAGATAATGGTGGTGAGTACACAGGATTGTTTAATGATTATTGCAGGTCACATGACATCCAGCATGAGTTGACAGTCCCTAGTACGCCTCAGCATAATGCAATTGCAGAGAGGATGAACCGCACTATCATGGAAAAGATCAGATGTATGCTTTCACAGGCCAAGCTACCCAAAAGGTTTTGGGATGAGGCTTTGAGGACTGCAGTTGATGTAATCAACTTATCACCATGTACAGCTCTAGATGGTGATGTTGCAGAGCATGTATGGTCAGGGAAAGATGTCTCCTATAGGCATTTAAGAGTGTTTGGTTGTCGTGCATTTGTACATGTTCCAAACAATGAAAGGTCCAAGCTGGATGGTAAGACAAAAGAGTGTATTTTTCTTGGTTACTCACATGATCAGTTTGGTTACAGGCTTTGAGATCCAGAAAAGCAAAAGGTGTTCAGAAGCAGAGATGTTGTCTTCTTTGAGGACCAAACCATTGAGGATTTGAAGAAGGAGGCACCAGCTAAGACTTCTGCAGAGGGATTTGTAGACTGTGACCCAGTTATTCCTCCAGTATATCAGGGTGATGGGGGAGATGTGCAGGAAGATGGTGCAGAGCCAGATGTTGATCTACCTACAGGACATGTTGAGCAAGAAGAAGAAAGAGAGCAAGTTCCCACAGAACCTCAGTTAAGAAGATCTTCTAGACCACGTCAACCTTCCAGAAGATACTCTACAGATGAGTATGTGATGCTTACTGATGCAGGTGAACCAGAGAGTTACCAGGAAGCAGTTGAAAGTGAGCAGAAAAAGAGAGACAGGAGATGTGCCGACAGTTGGTCGGCATGGCTTCACATTGAGGAGTCATGAGATAGCCTCCCTTATGGGCTGAAGGGAGAGGTTGTTGGGCATATGGCCCAGATTCAGCCCATAATGGGCTTTAGTGAAGCCCATAGCCCAAAACCTCACATATATTAACCTAAAACCTAGATTATGTGGCTAGGGTTGAGATTAAGAGAGCAGCGGCGGCTAGAAACGTGGGAGAGAGAAAGCAGACTGCAGATTGACAGCAGAGGCCAGAAAACAAGAGATCCAGAAAAGGGAAGAAGACAAGGGCAGAAAAGACTATTCTCAATCATTCAAATCTCAGGTTAGATCAGTTTGCAGTGGATTCTTACTGTGATCTCTTGGGAGAGTTTTGGATATTGTGCTTAGGATTATAGTCCTTGTATCCCTGAGATTCTCTTGTGGCTATTGCTTTGGGCTTGGGCAAGAAGCCTGAGATCTGTATATTCATTATTTTGATAGTGGATTTTCTCTGGCTTGTCCCGTGGTTTTTACCCTTCTAGTTGAAGGGGTTTTCCACGTAAATCTTGGTGTTCATCTGATTGTGATTTCTGTTTCATTCTGCTGTGTGTGACGGTCTGCTAGTATTTGTTCATATACAAAGTTGATTCCTGTTTTATTCCCATTACAGATGGCGGAGCTCTAGAACCCGGATTTCAGTCGTGTTGATGAATTTGAAGCAGTGTGTTCTTGTGCACATGTGTGCATGACAACTCTCTTATTCAGGGAGTCCTTTTGAGATACTTCCAGATAGTGCAAAAATTCTCATAATGTGGGGTTGTAGAATGTTGCTTGTGCTATTTCTCATTTTAGTGAATTCCTCGTTTGCCGCTTGACATAAGTCTTTGTCTAAGCAATGTAAAAACTTTCGCTTTCTTTGCCTTTAGCATTGGTACTTCGCTACAACATAGATCCTATGGTGATTTTTCTAGATATCAGTTCTTTTAATTGAAACAGAGAAGATTTTTATCATGAGTCATTATTTACCTGCTTATCAATGATTTAATATGGTTTCTTAATAATTATATCCTATTCTTTGTGCAAATTCTTGATCTAGCATTTTCCATTTGAAGTAATGTAATATGCTAGAGGCTTCAGTTATGCCTAGTTCTGGTGAGGAAAATGCTATAGATAACTATGTCATCTCGTAACAGATAAAAGGTTTTAGCTGCTTTACAGCTCTCAGCCAATTCTCCATATGATGTACAAAAATATCAACGGACAAAGTCAAAAGTTTTTAGCTGCTTTACAGTTCTCATCCAATTGTCCATATGAAGTACAAAAACATCGACAGACAAAGTAATTATGCATATTGTGGTGTCATCTGTTAGGTTTCTTTACCAAAAATTAGAAGTTTTATGCTTTATTGACAGGCTACATTGCACATAAATGGTCCAACCAATGTCTCAGTTGTAGGAAAATTTGCTTTACGAGTAACATTTTGATCCTTGTGTTATTTGTGGTCAATACTCTGTATCTACAGCCATGTTAACATGTGGTGCCTTGGATTGTTTTGGACACTTTTCTCCACATTATGTTCTTTCATACACAGGCTTTGTCAATCAGACTGATAATATGATGCTATTGCAGGTTCATTTACTTGTTTAGTGGTGTTGGAGTTACTCTATTTGTCATATCATGCTTTGGCTGCATCGCAGCAGTCACAAGGAATGGATGTTGTCTGTCCTTTGTATCGCTGAAGATTAGCTGATTTCTACAATTTATCTTAGATTTCTTACCAGTAAATTCCAAGTGCTATAATTATTTACTTTCATTTCATTCAAGGCATATCTGACTCCTCATTCTTCATGTGGTTCTGCCATTGTTTGTAGTATTTTTTTCGCCTTCTGGCTTAAGTGGATCAAAAATAAGTGAAGGCTTGAAAACACGGAGGTTTTCTATATTTCTTTGTGTAGTTAATGAATTCTAATAATGAACAAAAAAACATTACATCCAGATCAATCTCATCATGACTAAGTTCAACTTATTCACACTTGAATCCACTCTTCTTTGCATAATTTCTTTCCGTGCCATTCTTACTGATAAGCTGATGCTGAAAATGTTTCTAACATAAACTATGCAAGTTCTACAATTTATGTTGTTGTCTAGTTGTCAGTATGATGTGTTACTTAACCTAGATAGTATTCTTTCTTGGTGATCTTGTTGATTCTGGTCAAGTTAGGATCTGCAGCTTTCATATTGTTTGATCACAGCTGGAAGCATGTGAGTGTTGTTCTAACGTCTCTAATTTCTGTGCTGGTTCTCCTTTCAGGGCTAGTTTTGACATGTAGTTCATTTGCAGTATATTCCAGCTGATGAAACTGGAAATTTTGACATGATATGTGGAGCATCGCTGGCTGATAGAAAAATGGGTAGCACTTGGTGCTGTTGTTTTGGAGGTAATTGTGGAATATTACTGAAGCTATGGTAGTAATACTTCTATTTTTTTGCATTTGGAAGATTTTGTTGATCTGTCCATCTACTTGAAACTGATAAGACATTTTAAAGTTCGACATTGTTTAATATTTAACATTAGCTCCAACAATCAAAGTTTTAAAGAGGCACGGTATTAATGCTTATCCACAGACTGGCCTGCTGAGTATGATAGTGATGATGAATATATTGCTCCGAGATATGGCATCCGGGAACCGTTGATCGTCGAGCAAGGAGTTCCAGCAACTGGAGTACCTATACGCAGCACTCTTGATCAGCATCCAAGCAGTACTTTTGTGTATATCCAACACTGAGGGAAAAGGTACATTTTGTCGGGAAATATTTCATAATAGATATTTTCATGTTTTGCATCCTCTACTTGTAATTCTTTCGCGGTGTTGTCTTGCTTCTCGACAGTATGGTCTTGATACCTCGATGTTGATCTACAATTCATCGGGCCCTGGCAGATATCAGCAAGCCATGGTAGCTCCTGCTGAAGAAACCGGCCGTTGTACCATATTATGAAATTTTGAGTCATTGGTGGACTATGAACCTTGCTTTACACAAGTAATTTGTGATGTTTTGAAGGTCTTTTTTTTTTTTTTTTTCAGTTCTATAGTTTATATAAGCAAAGACTGTTGTCTTCTATTTACCATCAGACTTATGCTGCATGAAGATTGTACATCTCTCAATTGTTTTCAGGGTGAACTAATGCAGTAGTTACTAAATGTCAAGCAGTCTGGTTGATTGAATAAACCCCCCAAAGATGATCACTTGATTGTTTCAGGGCATTCCAAAAGCATGAAACTTATATTCTGTTTGTATTTTAATTAGACACCGCAAATTTTTTGGAAAATTCACATCATTGCAAAAATCTAATCAGAATCAGTACTTGGTTAAACAAAGAGAGATTTTTAATTATCTTTGGTTTGTGATAATGTTCTATTCAGGGCATGCTAAGATGCTCATTGATGTTTCTGTGTAATGGCTGACAAAGGAAAGAGGAAGCAGATGATATGTCATGGTAATGAGAAAATAAAGACACTTTCAAGATTGTTGCTACAATTGTAGAGCATCCTTCTGTACACAATTCTCATCAACTTGCTGCTATGGTGATGATTGCAAGAGCTGCAGGAAAACACATCCCCCTCATTACAATGATTTTTGACCCACATGACAGAGTTCCATCATCTCTTGTTAATTTGACCAAATAATAATAATAATAATCTTTTGTCTCATGTGTCATGATCATCTATCTTGTTTGGTCTATGATTGATTCATTGGAGTTCTTTGGCCCCTCACCTTCACTTGCCTTTTCCCCATCATGAAGCCTGCAGAGCCCATGTCCCAGCAAAACAGCAGAATACATCCCATGTGTGATCATAGGCGCTAGAATATTATGAGTCTACACATGCATCACATTTTGATCATGTAAGTCCACAATTTATGAAGCAATGGCTGCTCACTGTGATAGAGTATAATATAGAGGAAGCTGTACCACCTGAATCCATTCTAGTCCAAGGTAGAGTGCTAGCAAACCTTCCAGAAGTGGAGAATATATCTTCTTCATTTCCCTTGTTTCACACCAAGCTGCATAACATCAACATCAAAAATTGTGTAAAACTATCCAGATTTATGTGCATGCAGCATGAGACATTTGTTTCACTAATAGATAAATGTACTGAGTGCTAAGCCTTCAAATCTCTGCCTCACTGCCTACCTGCAAGAAGCTTCTTGAGTTCTTCACGGCCGGTGGCAGAAGAACTTAGCACTGGTGCAGCCACATAAGTAGGATCTGCAAGAAGTTAACAGATACATGAGCTGGTGGACCGTAAGAATGAGAGAGGTACATGAAGTTTCTTGGGTAGAAGAGGACTTACCGGTGGCAGCTGCGGCAACATAATACAGTGACCCTGTAAGAGCAGCCGTGATAGCAGCAGCAAATGCTTGAGCAAAGGGGACGAACAGAGGCAGAACACCAGTCTAGAATGATTGGAGAAATCATAATCACATTCATCAGCTCTTCCTTGCACATAATGATTGTAGAGTAAGTCTCTGTGTCAGCCGCAAACATACCAGAGATGTGATTCCATGTGCATCTTTCATGAACTCGGTGCCCCTCAAGAACACATCAGCCATTGATCCCTGTAATTGTTGCAGGATTAGATGAAAAGGCAGGGGATTTGGACAAGCAGTATGTCAGAGATCTCTATATCATCGTTTGCTGTGGGGATCGATGGAAGAAAGAGAGCTCATTTGTTGTCCCAAGGAATTACCTGAACAGCAACCCGGTAAAAGAGCTCCTCCCCGATTGAACTCGCAGTAACAATGAGCACGAGCTGCAAGAAACATCATGTCCTTAGAGATCGCTACACCAGATACAGGAGTTGATAGATCACAGGGAATACCTGCCATGGTGACATGCCATGGAAGAAGCTCTGGAGCTCCTCATCCTCTACATCTCTAATAGCACGAGCATGAGGTGAGTGCTTCACGACCTCGTCCTGTGGGGGGTAACAATGTCAGCTACAAGGTGGTGTTCATTTATGACAGGAGTCACGGGGATCTGCAGGGAGGACTTGACATGAGCGACAAAGAGGCATCTTTTACGTACATCTAGGATGAGCAGCAGAGCCACTATTGGTGGAGCAGCATAACAGAGACCGCTCACGATCGCTTCCAGCGACGGATGGAACGCTCCCGTCCAATCTGTCCCCGAGATGGAGCATACGAACTTGCTCGCGAGCGCCATGGCGCCGTATATGCCTGCTTCCAACAACGAGATCAGTAATTCTTTGCGTGCGTTTCTTTTCTCACGGTAAAATCATCGAACAGAGAGTATTCAATCCGCAACGTCCAACCCTCTGTCTGTTTTACCTATCCATGCATTTACAGCATCGAATCAGACGTTGCAGTGTGAGAGAAACCAGGAAAAGGAAAGCAAAAGGAAGTCGCTGGCTCAAACCTATCCCGTAGCTAAGCCTGACGACGGCGGCCAGCTTCTCCAACACTGAGAAACCGTAGTCCTCGCCGCCAGCGAGGCTCCGCTCGACGACGGCGGCGAAATCCCTGCGCGGTGGCTTGTTGGCGCCTGCGGCGTGGATCGGCGTCTCGGAGCTTCCCTCCGTCGAGGCATTGATTCTAGACCATCCAGCAACCTTCCTCCTACCCCGGCTGCAGAAGCCACATCCGGAAGAAGCAGCAGCGGAGGATGGGAAGAGGTAGAGGCCACGGGGAGAAGCGACGCAGCGGAGCTCCATTTCAGCTGTAAATTCTTCCCTCTTTTTTCTCGCTTCCTTCCTCGTGATCAAGAAGAGGTTTCAATTACATGATTCCCGTCGGCTATATATACAACATGGCGGCCGAGGGGATGGCGGTGAACCAGTGGGCGAGCCGCCGCGCGGTTTCGCCAAGCGCACGTTTGGCGGCGAGGTAAGGGGCTTTCCCCACCTTACGGCCATACCCGCCGCGCGTACCTGCTCTTTGATTGGTTCATCCGGTCGACTCCACCAGTGCACCCGTAGATTGCGCGCTCACATCACCCCACGTGTCGGACGGCGAAGGAGATGGCGTCGGGGTTTGTATGTGTTCGCATTCACGCAGACTCGGTCGTCGTCCCGCCGTTCGCGTTTGCTTTGGGTTGGCAGCAATGATGGATGGGTTGGGGAAGGTCGAAGCAGGATTCCATGCGAAAAAAACGTGTGTGCTCTTCTTCCTCGCAGGTTTGACCGGGACGGAGGAGGAGTTTGTTGCGTCGACGAGCAGCTCCCACCGTGCGGATACCGACGAGGCACGCGTGCGACATGCAAGTCTTGTCTTGTTTTGCCTCCCACCCCCACAGAAATCGTGTTTGGTTTGGCCACTCGTTCCTTCTCATAGGCCGCGAGAAACCACTCATCGTCGACGACGACAACGACGGCTGGAAGCAGCTGTGTGCGAACTGCGACATCAAGATTCGTCGTCTGCACACCTTATGTTCTGGAGGCGAAACCTAAGGGGGTCGGTCCCCTATGCTGTCGGGCTTGTCTTAATGTGGGCCCCCATTTACGACCTGTAAGTATCTATCTATCCACGGCCCATGGGCCCAAAGATTCTCGAGCCCTCCAAAGCTAACAGCCGGAAAGATTCTATATTAGTTAGCCGTATTGGGGGGGCGTATATTACTAATCTGGGAAAAGATTCTGGCGGAAAAGGAGCGTACGATTTCTTTAATTCCCCCAAAGGGGAATCTTTGTCCCTTGAGTTCAGCTGGCAATTATGTAGCCCAAACCAAAAAAGACGGCGTCACTTACTGCTTCATCTTGGAGCGCCTCGTACACTACCATTAGCATCTCTATATAGGCAGTACGCCACCCATGGCGGAGGACCGTCGCGAGAAAACCTCTCTCTCTCTCTCTCCCCAGTTTTGGTGCTTTATGTTTGTTTCCTAGTCTGCTCGCGCACACAGACAGGCAGAAGAAGTCGAAAGAACCAATAATTAAGCATGGCGTTGTGTTGGAGTTTGAGTCCTTTTCCCATTGGAATGTTCCCGTCAAATGGAATAGTGTCAGCGTTTACTTCTTTGGTGGATCGGTACAGTGAGGATAAAACCACTGATGTAAATTATGTTTGTGATACAAGTTTAGAGTTGCACATAATGTGATCATGTCTTGTTGATGTCGGATGCTGTCGTGTTGCAGTTGCACTCGTGAGACCACAGGAGATTTGTCTACCTTTTACCTCGAGTTCGATATCTCCATCTGCAACAGCTTCCGCCGAGGGTATTGCATGCATGCGTGCTTCATGTTTGACAGAGTCTTCGTCCCCAAACTCAGCGGCACAGTTCACCAGATGCGTTAATACTGCGTCCATGGATGAGGACTCTGTAGATAGAGGGAATCACCTTGTCAATCATGGCATTTGGGAAGTGTGCAGCCATGAAATAAATTGATATGATGAATCTTAACCTGGCTGTCATGTTCGTATGCTCCCGGACGGTTGGACCAACGACGTGGTCGATCCGACGTGATTGGGCTCGGCCTGATGACGACTGACCTGACAGAGATAGGGAGGGCAAGACCGACCTTCCCCAGTGGCAAGAGGCACGCCGTGTACCTCACCGTGAGGACCACGGAAGCCACGATGAAGTACGACGGCATGGTAAGCAACAGGCGCAGTAAGGACCTCAGGTACGGGTGCCCCATAACCATTACTATAAAAGCCCCTGCACCTCTACGGAGCGGGGGATCGCAAAATCCACAACCAAACTAACTTGACCGTTGGAGAGGTCACATCGGGACCTGACCCGACCTTCCTGCAGGAACATCTCCACCCGACCTGAGCTCCACTACTCTAGCAGCTGACCTCTCAAGCCGGACCCGGGGCCCTTTTCCCCCGACCCGAGCTCCAACTCTGCGCTGAGACGACCGCGGGCGAGCTAGCGCACACGGGCCTGAACCAACAATGCTTGCTCAACAGACACGGAGGCAGACCGCATCTACTGGGCAAGCACAAGAGTTTTTCCCCTATCATTTTGGCACTAGAAAGAGGGCCTATGTCGCAAGAACGCCCGTTTGGGAACTCGGGTGCGGAGCATTGCCCGGAACCTAACCACTCTCAGCCAACCGAGGAGGTCACCACAGCAACGCCGACCCCGAAACATTTTTGGAGAATGATGACCGACCCAGGGTTTCCCTCACCCGCGTCCAACCTTGCTCCGTTCGTCGTCACGACCGAGGCTTTTCTCGGCCTCACTAACCAGGTCCAAGCACTGGCCGATATGGTGCAAACCATAGTCCCATACCTACCCAGCTCATATAGTCGGCAACTCACCAATCGGCTCCCCCGATGTCATTTCCGCAAACGAAGTCGCCTGTAGCCCCGAACTGGGAAACCCCACTTGAGGCGGAGCCGCCACAGCGCCAAGTCGCGGAAGTTCACGCAGCCTCCCCGACTGTCGCGCCAGCTCGATCGCAAAGTCACTCTTTCGATCCGGTTCAAACCGGCCCCGACCTCGACACCCTATCGTCCGGCACCGTCGATTCCCTAAGGGAACAAGTCCACCAAGTTCATCAGCGGCTCGACGAGGTCCAGAAGGAGGTCTTTAAATCAAGAGGGGAGATTGGAGAAAGCTCTAAAGGCGATTTCCCGTTCACTCCCGAGATACATGACAAGCCTCTCTCGGCCACCTTCAGACTCCCGACCCTTGAGCCTTACGATGGCAGCGGCGATCCGACAGAGTACATTGCTGTATTTCGCGCCCAGATGGCCCTGTACGGCACGTCTGACGCGCTGATGTGTCAGGCTTTCCTGACCACCCTGAGAGGACCGGCTAGGACATGGTATTCTCGTCTCAAACCCGCTTCTATATCTTCGTTTGATCTATTGGTAAAAGAGTTTGAATTAAACTTCCTAGCGAGTGCACGCCCCAAACCGACCACCACCTCCCTCTTGGGGTTGGTCCAAGGGAGCGACGAGCCCCTCTCCCAGTTTGTGGGACGGTTCACCTCACAGGTCCAAGGAATTCCATATCTTCATCCATCCCTAGTCATCCAGCATTCTTGACAGGACTGAGACCATCAAGGTTCTTTTGGTCACTGATCGAGCGACCGCCCGCAACGCTACCCGAGATGCTGCAATGGGCGCATCAATACATGGCCGTCGAGACGTTGGTGGCAGGTAAGCAGGACGAGATGAAGCGCCCGGAGCAGCCCCGAGGACACCCCGCGCTGCCACCGAAGAGGAGAGAGGACAGATCAGGCATGTTGTCGTCAAGACCCCCCCTGATTCCCCTCAATTCGACTCGAACATAAATCTTCTTTCAAATTCGGGAGAAGGGTCTCTTGAAGGCTCAAAACCTAATGAAGTCACTCTCCGAGAGGCACGACAAAAGGAGGTATTGTCACTTTCACAGGGAATACGACCATGACACGGAGGAATGCCGCGACCTGCAATATCATATCAAATCAAAGACCTCATCTGGCGCGGACACCTGCGTCGGTATGTCCGCGACCAATCCTCACTCCCTGATAGTCGACCCCCTCGAGACTCGTCGCCCCGACCCAAGGGTCCGGTCGAGAAGCAAATCGACGTCATCTTCGGAGGGCTAGCCTCGGGCGGTGACAGCTCCTCGGCACGCAAGGCCTATGCACGATCTGAGGTCGGGAAGAGGCCGGCGCATGACGAAGACCTCGACATCACATTCAAGTTGGGAGGCGAGGAGTACCCATGCCATGATGATGCGTTGGTGATCTCAATCCGTATGGCTGACGCCTATGTCAAAAGAGTTATGATTGACACAGGAAGTTCGGCCGACATCTTATATTTTGACGCCTTTCAGAAATTTGGGTTGACCGACAAAGATCTCGTCACTCTAATATCTACCTTGACAGGGTTCACCGGGGACTTCGTCTCTCTCTTGGGGGCGACCACGATTCCTATCACGTTCGGAGGAGAACCAAGGTCAAAGACTCTTATGGTGTCGTTCATGGTAGTAAAGCTCCCATCAGCGTACAACGTCATCATCGGGCGCCCAACCCTCAACCGGCTCAAGGCGATCATCTCGACCTATCACCGGCTCCTAAAGTTCTCAACCCGAACAGGGGTTGGCGAGGTCAGGAGTGACCCAAGAGAATCCAGGCAATGTTATTTAACGAAAACAACATTATCCAAGAAGCCGAAGGTCCAATCAGCCGCTGCGATTCCCCAAAAATCTAAGGATAGTGCTCGGGATCCCCACCCGGCAAAACAAGTTCTGGAGGTGCCCCTCGATCCAAGCCGCTCGGACAGGCTAGTGAAGGTCGGATCAAAACTCACGGAGGGCCAGCGAATTCAACTGGTCGAGTTCCTGCGGAAGAATGAGGATGTCTTCACGTGGTCTCCAAAGGATATGCCAGGGGTCGACCCGAAGATCGCTTAGCACCACTTGAACATCACCCCCGGCACCCGACTCGTGAAGCAGCGTCCGCGCAAGTTCGCTCCCGACCGACAGAAGGCCGTAGAAGATGAAATCATTTGCCTGTTGGATGCAGAGCTCATAGAGGAAGTGAAGTACCTAACCTGGTTATCCAACATTGTACTGTCAAAAAAGCTAATGGAAAATGGCGAATGTGCATTGATTATACTGATCTCAATCGGGCTTGCCCGAAGGACTGTTATCCCCTTCCTCGTATTGACCAACTGGTAGATGTCACGTCGGGACACCAATTGCTCTCCTTTATGGATGCATTCTCGGGGTACAACCAAATCCGAATGGCCCCGAGAGACAAAGAAATTACAACCTTCATCACTCACAACGACACATACTGTTACAAGGTGATGCCATTTGGGCTGAAGAATGCCGGTGCGACATACCAGCGACTGGTAAATCGCATGTTCAAGGACCAGGTCGGAAAGAACATGGAGATTTACGTGGACGACATGATAGTCAAAAGTCGAAAGACCGATGCTCACCTTTCCGGCAGAAACATTCCGCACACTAAGGAAATACAAGATGCGTCTCAACCCGGCGAAATATACCTTCGGCATCACATCCGGAAAGTTCCTCGGCTTTATTGTGCATCAGCGAGGGATAAATGTCAATCCCGACAAGATAAAGGCGATACAGGAAATGCAATCCCCCAGGACGATAAAGGAGGTCCAATGACTTACAGGTAGAATAACGGCCCTAAGCCGCTTTATCTCCCGAGCTGGGGACAAGAGCTCGGCCTTCTTCCGAGCGCTGAAGTCGGCAAAAGATTTCAGGTGGACCCCCGAATGCAAGGAAGTATTCCGCCAGCTAAAGAGCCACATCGAACACCTACCCCAGTTGGCGTCGGTGAGGGACGGGGAGCCTCTCGGCTTGTACCTTGCGGCATCCGACTTGACAGTTAGCTCGGTCTTGGTGACGCTCGACAAAGCCAGGCAAAGGCTGATCTACTACACCAGCCATGTCCTGGCAAGTCCCGAGCTTCGCTACCCTCCCATAGAAAGGCTAGCCTTGGCGCTGATCATGGCATCCAGAAAGCTAAGGTCGTACTTCTAGACACATCCTATCAAGGTGATAACCGACCAACCCTTACGCGAGATCCCCTCGAAGTTTAATGTTGCAGGTCAGATGCTTAAATGGTTGGTAGAATTGGGAGAATTTGACATCAAGTACGTGACAAGAAAGGCGATCAAAAGTCAGGTGGTCCCAGACTTCTTCTCGGAACTCACGCCCCCGGAGACCCTGGCGAGCTCGGACCTTAGATGGACGCTTCACATTGATGGGTCCGCCAACTTGGAAAGAGGAGGCATCGGCTTGGTGCTCAAGGACCCCTTCGGCCACATCTACGAGCACGCGGTTCGGCTAGGGTTAAAGGCCATGAAAAATGAAGCAGAATATGAGGTGTTCCTGTTCGGTCTAAAAGTCGCAACTGAACTAGGCGCAGAAGACATTAAAATATTTACTGATTCCCAACTCGTTGCAGGCCAAGTCAATTGAGAGTTCGAGACCCGGGAAGCGGCGATGATCAAATACCTGGCTGAGGCGCGACGGATGACAGATCGATTTCGGAGGTGTATCATCACCAAAGTACCCCGTGTTGAGAATTCACAGGCGGATGCCATGGCCAGGCTTGCGTCCTCTTGCGCGATCGACGCGCCACTGGGAGGAACAGTGAGAACCACTGGACCTTCCGTCAACTTAGGGGTGTTAGCCGTCGACGAGGAACAAGGAAGCTGGATCAACAAAATTATTCGTTTCAAGCAAACATGAGCCTTCCTCGAAGACAAGGTGGTTGCCCGAAGGATCAGGAGGACAGAGTCGTGGTATTGTATTATCGATGGTTGGCTCTATCGGTGAGGTTTTAGCTGACCACTGCTTCGGTGTCTGCATCCGACCGAAGCGTGCACCACCTTAGCCGAGACCCATGAGGAAATACGTGGAGACCATGTCGGCGCTCGCACCTTGGCACACAAGATTCTTAGGTAAGGTTACTATTGACCCACCCTACGTAAAGATGTTCAAACCTACATGCAAAGCTGCGAGCCATGCCAGAAGCACGCCCGGTTCCAACATCAACCAATGGTACCGCTCACAACTGCCGACTACGCTTGGCCTTTCGCCCAATGGAGAATGGACCTCCTCGGCCCCTTCCCCCAGCCTCGGGACAACAGAGGTTCCTAATAGTGGGAGTCGATTATTTCACCAAATGGCTCGAGGCCGAGCCATTAGCCTCTATTACCGAAAGGCAAGTTGAAGGATTCGTGTGGAAGAACATCATAACCAGGTTCAGCCTTCCTAGAGTCATAATCACAGACAACAGAACCCAATTTAACAATGCAAAGTTCAAGGCATTTTGTCAAAGCTATCACATCCAACTAAAGTTTAGCTCGGTCGCCCACCCCTAAGCCAACGAACTTGCCGAGGTGATAAACCGAGCCATTCTTAAAGGGTTGAAGAAAAGAATTTCCGGAGGCCCGACCTCATGGGTGGAGGAACTTCCGAGCATTCGTTGGGCATCTCGGACGACTCCAAAAACCTCAACGGGAGAATCCCCTTATAGCCTGGCTTTCGGAACCGAGGCTGTACTACCTCCCGAAGTGGTTTTCCCGACCCTCCGGGTCTAGACCCATGGCGAAGAGGCGTCTAACCAATAGCTGCGTGAAAACCTCGACCTACTAGATGAAAAGCGAGCCGACGCCCATCTGTGGACACTAGCTTATAGAAGGGTTGTCGCCAAGCTTTACAAACGTCGAGTGCACCCTCGGCTCTTCAGGATGGGCGACCTAGTGCTACGAAAAGCCAAGGTCAGCGACCCGACTCGATCCCGTGGGAAGCTGGCTCCGAACTGGGAGGATCCTTACAGAGTCGTCGAAGTTGTCCAAAAAGGGACTTATACACTGGCAACAATGGAGGGACGGGTACTACCAAGAACTTGACACATTTCAAATCTATGAAAATTTTACACATAATATGGAAAAATGTGCCCCGAGTTGTATTGATGAAAATACAATTACAAAAGACGGGAACAAAATGAGGCTTTTCCCGACCCGAATTACAAAATGATAACTAGTAAATTACATAGTCAGGACTCGGGCGGGTCTGAGTCGTCGAACGCTTACTGCCTCTTCATCGGCACCATATCGTCCTCGGGATGGATGGTGAAGGGGTCTTCCTCCACCTCTGAGTCCGGGTGCAGAGCACGGAAGTGGGCTAATGCCACCCGATACCCGTACTCATAGGTGACCCTACCCATCCGCTTCAGCCCCTCCTTAAAGTCGGCCGACTCCTTGTAGCGGTCGATCGCTTGCTTGGGCAGCTCGGATCGGGCGCTCTCCAAAGCCTTCACGGATTGTAAGAGCTCGTCGTCCATTTTTCGAGGTCTAACCCGCGCCTCCTTCAGCAACCTCTGAATCTCAGCTAGGTTGCTCTGAACCTCAGTCAACTCCTTCTCGGAGGTTTCGAGCCGTTGGAGCGCCTCATCCCGCTCCTGCTTGGTTTTCCCGAGCTCCTGCTCCAGCTCGGAAGCTCGCTCCTCGACCTTGGCGACCGCCTCCGAACCCCCTCAAGATTTTAGGACGTCGAGCTCCTATTGAAGATTGGAGATCCGACAGTCCATGAATGTAATTAATCGGCCCGCATCATGGACTCGGGCAAAGAGCGCCATCTGGAAATGTTGGCTCTGCACAGAGCGACAATTGTAAGAACCCGACTAAGATGAAAACTAGCGACGCCGAGACAAGGGTCGGGAACTTACCAGAACCATCTCTTTGGCAGCCCGGGCCAGCAGGACTTCCGAGGGGAGCGTGTATAGCTCACGTGCCAGCAGAGGGTGGAGAAGTCCCCTCTCGAACTCCTCCACGGCCGACGAATCATTTCAGATTTTCGTCGAATTCTTCAACCCCCTCCACCTGGCCTTCATTTCCTTGTCGAGGTCTTGATGACCCAGATCGGACATATGCAGGGTGTAGTACCCCGTATCATCCTTGTGAACCTTCTTAGTCTTGAAGAGGTCCTTCATGGACCTCGGGCGGTGGTGTATCGGTGATGCGCCCCCCTCATCAGATTCAACGGGCGTCTCGAGCTCCTCCGACGGTGCTGCTGGCTCCTTGCCCTTAGAGCGGGAGCGAGTTTCCCCCTCGCCATGCCGAGACTTGTGCCTCCTCGTCAGCACCTTCACCTTCTTCGATCGCCGAGCTGGATCGTCGACCTGCTCGGTTGAGGCATCGATCGTTTGGATGAGGCCTTCGGGGTTTCCCTCGCTGGAGAAGTGACAACCTCTCGGGCTGGGGCGGCGGTGCGAGTCGAGGGGGCCTTGCCGCCAGACACCTTGGACATCCTACGTAACTCGTCGAGATCCATCTGATCTGCATCCCGACTTACAGGTTAGAAAATAACTTGAAAAGCTAAAATAGGGTAAAATAACAATACCCCTAAAGGTCGGGCTGAGACCCACCTTGACCAGCCAAAGCTCGATCATCTCCTTGATCGCACATGAAGAGGAAAGGATTCCATTCAGTTTGTCGACCAGGACAAATTCCTCCTCGGATAAGTACGGGGGGGCATTGCCGATCGGGTGTGCCGACTAGTCATGCCTAAACCCCCAGACCGGACCACTCACGAAAAGGTAGCGGGATTTCCAACCTTTGTTGTTGGAAGGTGCCCCGCTGACCCGGAAATCGACTCGGGTGGTAAGATAGTAGTCGCCCCAATTTTTACAAAGGCGAACATGCCATGAACAAGTCCTGAGATGGGATGATCCCGACCCCTCGGCACTCGCCCAAAAACACGACCAGGTAACGCCACGAGTTGGGCGCTACTTGGTCGAGGGAGATCCTCCACCACTTAAGGCACTCTTTTATAAGGGGATGCAATGGAAATCAAAGATCGGCCTCCAGAGCATCCACCGAGATGCACATACCGGACGCGTCCGAACTGAAAAGGCACTGCTCGGTTGCGGAATATGCAACCCATATTCGGCCGGGATGCTATACCGCTCCCTAATCACGGCAAAGGACCCCTCAATCACTGCCGTATCTAGGTCATGATCCACTTTCATGACCTCCAGATCCCGCAGGTCCCTTGAGTCGACTGGAGACAAGGGCCCTGAAGGCGCTCCCGAGGAATTGGCCTCAGGATCACTCTGACTCACTCCCCCCGACCCCGGGGAAGAGATGACCCTAATACTACTCAAAGAATCTGAGGAGGTCATTCCGACTTGTTCAAAAAAGACTCTGATTGAAGGGATACTGGGTGGCTAAGGGATTCCCAAAGGAGAAGCGAAGAGGAGCAAAATGAGCAAGTTAGGTCTCAACTTGGTCGTAAAAAATTTATAGGGCCCAAGAGTGTCATTTCAGCTTCCCGAGGTAGAACAAGGTGTCATCCCAAACCATCCAATGGATTAAATGCACCACCGCATTGAGGGCACCGCGAGGCAAGAGAAATAATAATAAAATACATATATAATAGTATTAAATAAAAATGATAACAATGGCACGAAGCAAATAACCCCTCGTCCAAATCCCCAGAATTTGTGCCCAAGATCACCTTCTCGGCCAAATCCCCAAGATTTGTGTCCAATATCGGTTCCTCGACCAAATCTCCAGGATTTGTGCCCGAGATTAGCCCCTCAGCAAAATCTCCAGGATTCGTGCCCGAGATCGGCTCCTCGGCCAAATCCCCAAGATTTGTGCTCGAGGTCACCTTCTCGGCCAAATCCCCAGGATTTGTGCCCGAGATCAACCCATCGGCAAAATTTCCAGGATTCTTGCCCGAGATCGGCTCCTCGATCAAATCCCCAAGATTTATGCCCGAGATCACATTCTCGACCAAATCCCCAGGATTTGTGCCTGAGATCAGCTCCTCGACAAAATCTCCAGGAATCATGCCCGAGATCGGCTCCTCGGCCAAATCCTCAAGATTTGTGCCTGAGGTCACCTTCTCGACTAAATCCTCAGAATTTGCGCCCGAGATCACCCCTCGGCAAAGTCACTAAGGTCAGCTCCCGAGCCCCGGCTCGGTCGGATCAACCCATGCCCAGTCAGATCAGTTCCTGAGACCCTATTCAGTTTGATCAGCTCCCGGGCTCCTGCCTGGTCAGATCGTATCCCGAGCCCCTGCTCGGTCGAATCAACTCACGCTCAGTCAGATCAGTTCCTGAACCCCTGTTCAGTCTGATCAGCTCCCCAGCTCCTGCTAGGTCGGATCGTATCCCAAGCCCCTACTTGGTCGGATCAACTCATGCTCAGTTAGATCAGTTCCTGAACCCCTGTTCAGTCTGATCAGCTCCTGAGCTCATGCCCGGTCGAATCGTATCCCGAGCCCTTGCTCGGTTGGATCAACTCACGCTCAGTCAGATCAGTTCCTGAGCCCCTGTTCAGTCTGATCAGCTCCCGAGCTCCTGCCCGGTCGGATCGTCTCCCGAGCCCCTACTCGGTCGGATCAACTCACGCTCAGTCAGATCAGTTCCTGAGTTCGTGTTCAGTCGAATAAGCTCCCGAGCTCCTGCCCAATCGGATCATCTCTAGAGTCCACCGCTCAGTCGAATCAATTCACCCTCACCCTGGTCAAAGACCAGCCTGTCATCGCTACAACCTGATGGCTCATTACAAGACCTCATCTTCGGCACCCAAATTAGGAGCCTCGAGAAGGTCTTCTCGGGGGGGGGGGGGTTCGGGGGAATGATATGGCGAATGTTGACCTGGCTGCCACGTCCCTGCGCCCCCGGACAGCTGGACCAACGACGTGGCCGACCCGACGTGATTGGGCCCGGCCTGACACAAGCATGGGAGGGTTAGCCGTCATACGGCCGACCTGACAGAGGTAAGGGGGGGCAAGACCGACCTTCCCCAGTGGCAGGAGGCACGCCACGCACCTCACCGCGAGGACCACGGAAGCTACGACGAAGTACGACGGCATGGTAAGCAACAGGCGTAGTAAGTACCTTAGGTACAGGTGTCATGTAACCATTACTATAAAAAAACCCCTACACCTCTACGGAGCGGGGGGATCATAAAATCCACAACCAAACTAACTTGACCGTCGGAGGGGTCACGTCGGGACCCGACCCGACCTGACCTTCATGCAGGAACCAGCGATCGACCCGGGATGAAACATCTCCACCCGACCTGAGCTCCACTACTCTAGCAGCCGACCTCTCAAGCCGGACCCGGGGCCCTTTTCCCCCGACCCGAGATCCAACTCTGCGTCGAAACGACCGCGGGCGAACTAACATACACGGGCCTGAACCAACAATGATTGCTCAGTAGACATAGAGTTAGACCAGATCTACTAGACAGGAAGATAGTGAAACTTCCGGCGTCCCTGAAGCTTCTCCCACCATGACCACCAACTACAGGAAGTATGACCAAAAGCTTACATGGAGAGAGAGAGAGAGAGAGAGAGTTGAAGGTAAAGTTGTTTTACACGATGGGCACCGCTCTTTTCAATGAATATTAAACTAGATAATGGGAGACTGTAGTGGAGTGTAGTAGAATCTAATGTCCATTAGATTATAATGATGCTAAGAACAATACGTTGAAACAATGTAGATAGCGTCGATAGTTCAGATAGAACATATAAACAAAAGGTACAGGCCCAGAATTGTATCGATGCCACTTCATACATGCAGATAGAGAGAGAGAGAGAGAGAGAGAGAGAGAGAGAGAGAGAGAGAGAGGATGATTGACGTGGTAACCGAGATGGTGTTCACATGGATTCCCTGACACACACAAGTTGGACCACGGTCCAAAGCTGGCTCTCCTTCCTTCCTTCCTTCCCTCCCTCCCTCCTTCCCCTCCATCTATCAGACGATGGCTGTGTGACACGGCACACTCCAACCCGTCACAGCACCACTTCATATGGAAAACCGAGTTTTTCATGTCGTTTGTATGGTCGTCCTTCCCTTTTCTCTCGCCACTGGTCCGTGTGCTCGCCTTGACTAATATGTCCATCCCCACCTACCTTCGTCTGCTCCTCGTCCTTCTCCTTCCGATCTAAAATTCTTTCCCTCCTCCTGACGTGGGGATGCTCCATCTGCTTAATCTTGATCGTAGTTTGTGGGAACTTTAAGCTCTCTTTCATGGACCAAACCCTATGCATGCAGCTCATATTATGTGTTATGGCTGAGGCAAAGCTGCAGCAACAAACAGCAGATCGTATACGAACGGTGATGTGGACTTGTCTCACCTTCGTCACGTAGCAGCAATAAAAGCTGCAACAGTAACCATTTGATCCATGGCTGGACTTCTTGCATTGTTTATTCTGGAGCAGCTAAATTCTAGTCTCGGTGTTTTGCGGTGTCTGAAGTTTCCGTAGTTTTCTACCAAATTCTTCATGTAAAAAAAAAAAAGAGGAAAAAGGAGTGAAATGATGCGAAAAGAAAAGGTTCCTGGAATCTATCATGAAGTGACAAAAAGTAAGAGCTATATATAGCTTCCCGTGAAGTTGTTGACTGAGTTCTTGAAATAGATCTTCTGGAGAATCCTTCAGTAGGAACTCTTTTCAGCAGCAGAATGGTGATGCAACAGTTGCCAGCTATAGTTAAACCACAGTGTTAACTTGGGTTTGTGCAGGGTTTTATAGACATGGAGGTGTTTGGATTGTCCACCATGGATCATGGATAATAAACCTTGCACAGCTCATGGACAGTGGCATCACAGTCTAAAGCTATAACCCCTGTGTACTCTGATTTGGACCGCATGTGGTTTTTGGTGACTCCCTCTGCGACTCCTTCCCTTTAGTGGAAGTACTGACAGCCTCCTAATATGATGATGCAAAAGTAGAGGATGTATAATATGGATGGCATTTTTGGATTCTCCCTCTCTCTCTCTTTGCTGTTCTTTCTGCAAAAGATTTCACTGTGCCTAATGCTCAGGCAATGACCATCTAGTTCTGTTGTCTCCCCGCAGTTGTCATGTGGTCTCAATGGGGCACCCCACCCTTGGGTCAAGACAAGAGCTCACATAGTTGTGTCCTTAGAGAGAGAGACGAGAGAGAGATGGCCAAAACAACTTGTTTTGTTGGCTCTTTTGCCTGGTGTCATCTGCTTCCATGAGGCTCCCCACTGTTGGGTGAAGACATGGGCTGACAGTACCTATGGATTTGGGAAACAGATTTCAAGAGATCCTTCCTTCACCTCGCTTTTGCGAGGAGAAAAGCTCTTACCAGTTCCTGACCCCTCACGTGTGACCTCTCGGCCGCTCCCTCCGTTTCAACAACACTACTCGACTCTGCAACAAAAGCCGGGTCTTGGTGCCGAGGAGCTTGTAGTGTTCTCCGATCATTGCAGCTGGGGGAGCGAGAAGCGTTACATGGGTTTATCTTGAAGTTTGTGGAGTGGAAGACTGAGGTGAAAGGGAAGCGTAGAAAGCACTAGCAAACACCAACGTTAAGGAGCACCATGACACTGGAAGCGTTGGCTTCCGCCGGGCTTCCTACCTTCTTCTTCTACGACACCATCACCGCCACCACACCACACCGTTCTGGTCGCGCCTCGAGTTCGAGGTTCCACAATGCCGGCGGCGACGATGTAGCGGGTGGCCACTCTGGAGGCACGGAGGAAAGGAGGCAGAGCGCGGAGGTAGCAGGGCAAGGAAGGAGGAAGCGGCGGAGGCAGAGGACGCATAAGAACAAGGAGGACGCGGAGAACCAGAGGATGACCCACATTGCCGTCGAGCGCAACCGCCGCCGGCAGATGAACGAGCACCTCGCTGTGCTGCGCTCGCTCATGCCCGATTCCTACATCCAAAGGGTACGTCTTCTCTTCTGTTTCCTCTGGAATTGGTTACGGTGGCCAATTTGCTCGGTCGGAGATTGTGTAAACCGAGGCTCTCCGATGGCTCGAGATTGAGTTGGCATTGGCTTTGCAGGGTGACCAGGCCTCCATTGTTGGAGGAGCTATCGACTTCGTGAAGGAGCTGGAGCAGCTTCTCCAATCACTCGAAGCACAGAAGAGAACACTACAGCAGCGACAGGCAGGGAAGCCCGAGAGCTCTCCAGCGACTGCAGACGCTGGAAGCAGTAGCAGCAGCAGCAGCCACAGCCACAGCCACAGTCACAGCCATGGGGTCGATTCCCCTCCCTTCGCTCAGTTCTTCACCTTCCCCCAGTACGGCTGGCGCCACGCCGCCGCTCACGACTACCCTCAACCGGAGGACCAGCTGCTGCCGGCGGTGGCCGACATCGAGGTGACCTTGATCGAGACGCACGCGAACGTCCGAATCCTGTCGCCGAAGAGGCCCCATCAGCTCTTCAAGATAGTGTGTGGCCTTCAGGACCTCAAGCTTTCCACACTTCACCTCAGTCTCACCACCCTGGACGCCATGGTGCTCTACTCCCTCAGCCTCAAGGTACGTACCTGTTATGCCCTTGTCGTCTTCGATTGATGCGTTCATCGTGTGGATGATTAGGGAAAGCAAACTATCTTCCCTGTGGAGTCGGGAAGTGTCCGATATCCCGTCGATAAGCAAAATGTTCTTGGGCATCTTTCAGGGGCACTGTTCTTGGATTGTGATTAAACACAATGACTTCAAGGATTCTGGCAAAAAAAAAAAGGAGAGAATAATGATTCTTATACATCAACAGATCTCTTGCTGTCTCTCTCCTCCTCCTCCTCCTCCTCCTCCTCCTCCCGTAGCTTCAAATTTGGCCTGCAAAAAGCTGCGAGCTTGCTTTCATATCCTTTTACCGGTGTTCACCTTTCTGAGGGTCATCAGCCAACACCTTCGTCTGCATGGAATGCTACTCTGGAGCCCATCTCGATCGTTTTGGATGTGACATGGGTCTCAGTGTAGGGGGGAATCCCAACCGAGAACACACATGCATCATTGCTATCTCCTCTCCACAGTTCATCACTGTGCAGCAAATCGTAGGGATTTATTTTTTTTCCTTGGTTTGAGAAATCCCCACGAGTCTGCATTGTCTCCGGCAAATTATTAGAAAGTTATTATGATCCTTGGTTGCTTTCGAGTTCATGTTCTTTGTTTGTTTGGGGTGATATATTGCAGGTGGAAGAAGGGTGCAATCTGGCCACTGTTGATGACATCGCCGCTGCCATCCACCGTATGCTTTGTCTGATTCAAGCTGAGGCGACTGCTGCAGCCCAGTAGGGCAGGCCGATCAACAGTCTTTCTGCAAGAATGGCAGTGGCAGTCAAACCGCTTCCTGTGCGGCGGTGTAGCTCGGTGCTCCGGTGATGCCTTCCATTTTTCTTCTTTTTTTTTTTTTTAATCTTCCCTGTCATGGATTGTGCTGAGTGTGTCATCTTAATAAGCCCACTCTGGCGTCCAAATTGTGTAAACATTTTGTAGGTTGTTTGATGTGTAGAAGCAGCTTCATCAAAATAACATCTCATAGCCCATAACACAAATCTGACCTTTAAGGCTTAGGTAGTACGTCAACTTCATCAGGAGGAGACAGGCCACGGGCAGGTCCGGTTGTGGGCAACCACCACCACCACCATCATTGTCGAGCCAAACTTAGCATGATGGTATTGTGTCCACTTCAGATTCTTCACACCGACATTGTAATCTCATCACGATGGTATATAATATATATAAATATATCGAGTCCTATCTAAACCGAGATAGACGATGTACAGAGGCGACGTCCATCGACTTCAATGGTAACTAATGGAAAGAGACGCCATGATAAATATGTCTCCCGGTGAAGGCCGCACAGTCTAATGGAAGTTGTGCTGATAGAGAACGAGAGGCCAGAAACAGAAGGTTCATCCATCCCCCAAGCGAAACGTAATTTACTTGCTGTGGCAGATAGCCTTACCAGATGATGCTTGCAGTCTCAGGCAACCATGTCAACTTGTGCTTGAAACTGGATGTTCTTCTTCATCTGATGAGCTTTTGGGTCGTCTTGGGAAAGTTGAGCTACTGCTTTCATTACAAACAAGACGAAAGGAACAGATCTTAGAAATCAAAGGAACATCTCGCTTCTTCTTCTTCTTCTTCTTCACATTACCTGCTTGGCTGCAGTGGGAGTCGATAAGGAACAAGATCAAACATGAAAACATGAATCTGTACACGAGTTTGTAGTCAGTGTCAAGCAGGAGGAGCACAAGAAAGAAATGGAGGCACAAGCCTCTCGAGCCGAGGCATGTTTCACAGAGCAATCGGGAAAGCTGTTGTTGCCCCGACTCTTGGCCGAAGAAGAAGCTCTTTCTGCTGCTCCTTCCCTGCTTCCGCAGAGGAGCGCTTGTCTTGCATGAATGCATCTTATTCAGGAGATTCCTGTACTGAAAGGCCATTCCTTCGCTTTCCGTGCCTCGTTAAGCGGAACCTCCCGTTGGAGATCGATCTCTTCATCAGGACTGGGTTCAGGGCACAATGCAAGCCCCTGACCTTGCTGTGCTCGCCTGCAGCTCGCCTCGACGAGCTGCTACTGACGACGAACACTTCGTCCTCCATGCTCCTCCGCAGGACGTCGGCGATCGAGACCCGGCTGCCGCGCGCAGCGTCCATGGAGAACGATCGCCCCCCCGTTAGTTGGGTATCCTCATCACCGATCTCAACTATGGTGTCGGCCTCCTCCACCGCTACCGGATCACAGTAGATCTGTGGAGGATCATTCGCTGCGTCCCCACTGCTTCCAGCAGGCTGCGTCTCCTCTTCCTCTATAGTTAGAACCATCTCATCGGCGCGTTCCGTGTCTTCGGCCGGAACACTGTTCTCTGGCTCTGGAGCAGCTGGCAACCGAGGCGACACCGACACGATATCGGCTCGGCAGAGAGGGCAATTGGAGTGTGATCTCAGCCAAGTGTCGATGCACCGGAGGTGAAAGGCGTGGCTGCACTTGGGGAGCAACCGGAGGCTGTCATCCTCCCGGAACTCGGTGAGGCAGACGGAGCAATCCGTGCCCTGCACCGTATCATCGCCTCTACGATACTTGTGAACCGCGATCTTACTGATCGAGGCCTCGTCGAGCCCGTCCTTCGGGGAGGTATGCCAGGCATCACGTCGGCGAGAGTGGCCGACGCTACCGTCACCGCGATCGTGGTTGTCTGGGCCCGGGGGATCGAGCCAGCGTCGCAGCGAGTCAAAGGTGCCGCAGTATCTGGAGACGATGGTGTAGTAGCAGACGAGGAGGAAGGCGCCCGCGAGGACGCCGATGATGGAGATCACGAGCGGGGAGAAGGTGGGGCCGGAGTCGTCGCCGGAGAATTCGACAGGGGGAGGCGGTGGGAAGATGATGTAGCACCACTGGGGGCAGTAGATGCTACACAAGCCCATGGAGCAGTCCGTCGTCGGCACATGCGGAACCCAAGTTTGCTGGTCTTCGGTGGACGCCATGAAGAAATGTGATCGCAGGACAGAGAGGGAGGGGATGGAATTATACTTGGAACTCTGAGAGAGAGAGAGAGAGATTCTTCAGCTGGAAGGGTGGGTTTTGCGGCGTGATGAAGGAATCAAACGTAGCAGCTTGATTGCAAAGCAAAGCAAAGCAAAGCATTGAAGAGGGAGGAGAGATGGGTCGTTTGCTTTTGTCAACCTCGTTTCTCTCTTTTTCTTCATGCGATGGCCCTTTACCTTTCGTTTGCTTTGTTGTCTCTGCAATGGTGGTGAGATCTGAGTGGGGGGAGAGGTGATGGATGGTCGACTGAGGTGCTGTAGGGATGCCAATAAGATCAATACCTAATAATAATCGTTGAGGTGTTGATGGTGACAAATGACACTTCATTCTACTCCACAAAGTCAAATCATCAAACACTCGGATGGATGAATACCAAAGCTCTTTCTCTGCGTTCCTTCACAGTGATGATCTTTACTTTTTCTCTCTTAAATCATGTTACTGTGGTGGCTTAGATAGAGTTCACTGATGGTCGGAAGAAAGCACAGAGAAATGTATCCATCTAATCCTTGTACTACAGTCCCCACCTTACTTGTGAGCTCCAAATCATCCACTGCAGGCAGTAGATGACACCAACTGGATGGAGCATACAACATTGATGAGTCGAAGGATCGAGTCCTGCAACTAAAGTTTGGAGGAGTCAGCAGCAAAGTCTGAAGACAGAGAGAGCTTGAGGGAGAGAGACAACTTTTTTTGGAATAAAAGGGGGTGGGGGGGTGTTGTGGGTTCAGATAAAGCTATGACACCATCATCTTCCTGCTCTCTTTAGTTCTCAAAAGCCACAACCTCCACACTGATGAGTCCTCCTCCCTCATGCCATGAGCCTTTGGGCAGTGACCCATTTAAGATTATGCTAATCTTACCAATATGATACTTTCTGACATTAAAGGTTCCATGATCATGGAGTGTGTTCATGAAAGCTGGAAGGAAAAATCTAAAGTTGCATCTGGTGTCCACATTGACCATATTATAGCCAAGCCATCATCACCTCCTGGAAAGCTAAAATTGAGGATATCAACTAAAGAAAGAAGATTGACACCATTTTTGTTTGAAGCCACAGTTGATTTCTAAGAGCTCTTCTTCATTTTATTAGTAGGTCCATATGAACAGATGGTACTTGAGCATTCCTTCTGTCAAGAAACAGCTCTCTGCCTCAGTTTGGTTCTGCTAACTGTTCTTGAATCAGAAAAAGCATTTGGATTAGTTCCACAGGTGAAACACAATTGATTGGCATTGAATCATACTTCCAGAAAGTGAACTGTGTAGCTATTCAAATTTATAATCTTTCTTTGTTTTGTATCTTACTACACTAGAAACCAACAGAAATACGATATCATCAGCAACTTATATATTTGCACCTCTCATAGTGAAAAATATCAGCAATAAATTCAACTGGAGTAAAAGAAGCAGTTCCAACCAAAACCAGGATAAGGGTCTGTGTTCAGATACATACCTTTAAAGATTGAAAATGAAAATTGTCAGGGCTTTCTCTAAGACAGGCAGATTTATTCTTGGATGTCACCTGAAACCAACTTCAGAAAACAAGTTGACATGATAATCTAAACAAAAGAGGAAGATGCAAGATATCTAAGAATGAATTAGCATCCTATTGGTCCTCATTTATCACATGCCCAACATACACTTTGTCACCACATTTGCATTAGGTTCCTCATTGCCTGTAACCCGAGAAACAGAAGTGAAGGCTATTTCTAGTTAAAGCTGATACATTTCAAACACCGCCAGTTTTATATGTTTGTAAAACCAGTCACATATAATACCTAAAGTAAAGAAGCTCAAATGTCAAAATCAAGCAGCAACAGCACATGTAACAGAACACTTAAGGTCAAAAGCATTCTGGCAAGCACTTGGTGGTCTGTAGACAAAAAAACTTGAACACCAGAAGTATGCAGTTCAAGTTCAGAGTACAGATACTCCATAAGAACATCCCTGTTTATTAGAAACTGCAAGTATGCACGAACAAAATTCTATCGGAGCCGATGAAAAGAATATATACTCAGGGGCAGTTAAAAGTATCAGTAATTAAAGTTACATGCCTTCTTTCTCCGTGTATTAACAGCAAGGCTGCACATGACTGTCATGACATGTCAACACGTCTTGTCCCCTTTGCTGATATAAATAAAAGAAGTCAAAAATTTTACTGCCTCTAAGACTCATCTGATGGTCCATTTGTGCTGTCTGAATCTCCAGGTTCACTTTCAGATTTATCCTCAGTCCTTTGACTAATTCTCAAACGAACAGGTCTGCCCAACAATTCCTGTAATGTGCAAATCGAATGATTACTTATCTATATTGAAGATATATATGCCTGTAGGATACTACTACAGAATGCATTATCAAGTTATCTACCAATTAATGAAAAACACAAACTAAGTGTAGTTGTGGCTTTTTCCAACTTTAACCAACAAATATTACCTGTAGGAAATTACTACAGAACGCATATCAAGATATCTACCAATTAATAGTAAGCACGAGTTAAAGCATAGATGCGACTTTTTTTTCAACTTTAACCAACAAGTATTGATTCTTTAAAACCTGTTAGCTTGGCTAAAGATCCTGTCCAGATATGAGGACATGTACATGTGAATACATGAACCCTTGAAAAAGACAGTAATCTTACACAATGAATATTCCAGTGTGTTACAACCTGTAATACCTAAAACCTCGGAAGGCTCTCTCTAGGGTTTTGAGAGAGAGAAACTCTGGTGATCACAATCATTACCCCTCCCTCCTTGGAGGCACCATGTCCCCCTCCTCTCGTTCCATCAGATTCTCCTCCCTTACACACCCACCTCACTCGGGTGCTCTTGCATCCCCTTCCCCTGCTCGGCCTACTTCTTGGGTGAATCTATTCCGCAAGGCCAAAGGGGTTGCAGATGGTCAACCAAATCAAGCCTTAGAGAACCATCTCTCCAAGATCCAAAGCCAATCTTCTCTAAAGGTCCAACTAGACATCGGTGAAGTCTCATCGGCTTATAAAGAATGGCAAACCGGTATCTACGGAAAATTCTTAAAAAGATCCCTCCAATTCACCTCCTAAAATCAGCTTTGGCCAAAATCTAGGGTTTGTCTTCGGTTTTCTCGATTGTTGATACGGCCGGTGGCTTTTTTTGCTTCTGATTTCATTCAATTGAAGATGTGAATCAAGTTTTACTTGAAGGGCCTTGGTTCCTCCGGGGTCAACCTCTTACTCTTCTTCCATGGAGACCTAATTTTCAACCCCTCTTAGAAACTATCAACACCATTCCAACATGGCTCCAATTACCAGGTCTTCCATTAAAATTCCTGCAACCTAATTTCCTTACTCAAATTGATTCCCAAATAAGCAAATTTCTAAAGGTTGATCAAGTCACCTTATCTAGAACAAGAGGAAAATTTGCCTGATTTTGTGTTCTGTTGAACCTCTCTAAGCTTATTCCTCAAGGCATTTGGATTCAAGTAGGCTCTTCACAGTTCTTTCAACCGATTGCTTTCAAAAATCTTCCTAACATTTGTTTCAAATGTGACAAAGTTGACCGCCGAACCACCACCCGTGAGCTCCCTTCAACCCAGCCTTTCGTAGTTCCGACCTCCGATTCTAGGGTTCCATCTTTGCATCCGGAGGAAGACGAAGGGCACCCAGATCCAAATCGACTAAACATAACCCAATGTCAATAGATAAAGGGAAAAAGGTGATTCATATTCCTTTCTCTCATTCTAACCAGTCCCAACCCAATCCTCCTATTCTGGCTCAACCTTGGTCTCTGCGATGGAGCAAGATAGTGACTCAAGTCTCGACCCTACTTCGGGTCCTGGGCAATCAAACCATTTACATCCAATACAGAATAGTCGTATCTGTTCAATTGGCTCCTCCTCATGTCCTTTCCAACCACTGTCAGTGAGCCACGAAGTTAACGAGATCCAGGCTAGCAATTTAAAGTCGTCGATCCCTATCGCTCTGCCACGTGGTCTAAGACTTGGACTTCAGGAGGAAACCCTACTTGCCCCTCTTCACCTTCTTGAGTCTCTCCAAAGTCCAGATCAAGAATCATCCAATCCATTTGCACTTTGGAATTTCTTCCCCAGCCTTGTATGATGGAAGGAAACTTTCAATTCTTAAAGGAACTCCTCAAAACATCCCCAGAGACATACCCCTAATGCTATTGCTCCCTTTGATGCACTTGTTGAAAATATGACAAGCATTACAAAAGGAAACTGATGAGGATGCTTTTGTTGATGACGATTTACTAGATGGAAACCTTGAAGCAGAATGGTCCGCTCCTTCTAAATTTTCTGGTAGAATCAGGAGACGACCTATCCAGGGAAGTTTAAATCACTTTCTTCTTACTCTTAAGCATAAAAATAAAAGGAAGAAATCTGAGAAGGCCAAGGCCTTGGACTCTTCACAGTCCTGTCCTCCTGCAATAAGTTATCCTCATTAATCAGTTATCCCATGAATCTTCTTTCATGGAACAGTCGATGGGTACTTAAGAAAGATTGTAAAGAAGCCATCTTTAGCTTCATACAAAGTTATAAATTAAATTGCTTAATCCTTCTTGAAACACGTCTGCAGGAAGAAGTCTCCCAAAAATTTACCAGAAGAATGGGAAGAAACTTGTTAGGAGAATATTCAACTGGCACCAACAGATCTGCAGGTATAGTGGTGATTTGGAGATCAAATAAAATTAAAGCTACATTAGTGAGGAAAAACCCCCAAACTCTTAATCTAGTTCTTCAACTTGAAGGTATGCCGCCTTGCCTCTGATCAGCTATTTTCGCTAGTAATTTCTGCGAAAGGCTTTATGTAATGAATACCTTACTATTGAGTCATTCTCTGACTTTCCATGGTTTTTGCGTGGTGATCTTATTTCTATTGCTTCTCCTGTGGATAAAATTGGAGGCTCATTCTGTTTTGGACTTTAAAGATTTTCTTTTTTGATCGGGTTTGCAAGATTTGGGTTCTAATGAAAATCATCTTACATGGTGTAATAATCGTTTTGGAAAGGATCATATTGCTGCTCATTTAGACCGTGCTCTAGCTATGTTTGATTATTGTACTATGTCTCATCTTCCTAAATCTCTTTTGGATCACTCTCCCACCTTAATCAAAGCAAGTGTTCATCCTAACTCTTTTAAACCTCATCAGATCTTTAGATTTGAGAACTATTGGTTAGAAAAAGAGAATATCAATTCTTTGGTTCTGAAATCTTTCACAGCTTCAACTCGCTGTTCTACTAATCCTATGATTGCCATTCATCAACATCTTATGCCCCTTAGCCTTGGCTTAATCACTGGAAAAGGTATAACTGTCATAAACTAGAGGACTCCATTAAGTTTACTTCACAACAATTGGCTGATTTGGAACTTGAGGTTTCTTCTACTCCCCTTTCTGATTCTGAACTTAACCAACTTAATTCCCTTCATAACAACTTATTGCTCTCAACAGGCAACTTCATTTAAAATGGTGGTCTCAGGTCAAGATTCAATGCCTCAAACAAGGAGATAAGAACACTAAGTTCTTTCACAGAATGGCAACTTATAGACACAATAAATCAAATCTCTTTATTATCCAGTGAAAATGGGTCCCTTATTACTAAGACCAATGAGATAATCTCTTCCTTTGTTAATTGGTTTTCTTCCGATTGGTCAACCTATCCTCCTCTCCCCAAATTGCCTTCAGCTGCTTCCCCTAATCGCTGTCAACCCTTATCTCACCTAGAGATTCATTCTGCATTGAATTAAATGGGATTGGGAAAGAACCCAAGTCCTGATGGATTCAATGTTGAATTTTATAGACATTATTGGGATATTCTCAAACCTCTTATCCTTAATGCTTTCTCAACATTTCACTCTTCAGGCAATCTACTTGAGAGCTTGGGACCAACTCACCTTGTTTTCATTTCCAAAAAGGATAATCCTCTAGAGGTTAAAGATTTAAGACCGTTGCCTTATGTAATATAATCTACAAACTCTTAACTAAGGTTCTAGCCAATCGTTTAAAGTCATATCGCCAAGATTTGATTAGTCCTGAGCAATGTGCTTTCTTAAAGGTCAAACCATTCATAATAACATCCTAGTTGCTAATGAACTCTCTCTAAGTCTAAAGGCAAATCCCCTCTTGTCCTACTTAAGCTTGACTTAAAAAAAGCCTTTGATTCCTTCTCTTGGGAAGGAGTAATCCAAACTCTTCACCATATGAATTTTCTTTTAGATTATATTAAAAGAATTCAAACTTGCATACCTTCCCCCACTTTTTCATGTTTAATCAATGGCACTTCTTCTAATCGGTTTAAATCTTATAGTGGCATATGACAAGGGGATCCCCTATCACCCTACATGTTCATCATTTCTCAACAAATCCTTTCTTCCCAAATTTCTTGTTATGGTGATCAACAACTCATCTCATCCTTTGACCTTAGGGAATTTATATATCTCACTTAAAGTTTGCATAAGACCTTCTAATCTCCTTTCGAGCAAATCCAAAATCTTGCTCAAATATCCTTAAAATCCTTGGAACTTTCTAGAAGCTAACCAACCTTAAAGTTAATTTATCTAAATCCAACATCTATTTCTCTAAACATGTCTCACCTTCTTTCAAACATAAAATTATTCGCTAGGTATTCAAGAAGGTTCTTGGCCTATAAAATACCTAGGTTCCTATCTTGTTTTGGGCCAACTTCCACAAAATACCATGGTTGATAAAGCCCTAGTAAGAGTCCACTGTTAGTATAAGGGTCTAATTTCTCAGGCAGGCAAAATGGTGCTTATTAATTTCATAATCAATTCAATCCCAACTCTACTCATCTTCTATTTGATTGCAGCATTTCGGATGCCATATTTAATCATATGACCCAAATCTCTAGAAACTTCTTTTGAAATTCTAATTGTTCTTCCACCCGAATGAAATTTATTAGCTGGGACACTGTTTCTAAGCCCAAAGACTGCAATGATCGTGGAATTCATTATCTTCTTACAGTTAAGGAATTACTCAATGCCAAGCATATTCTTCCTATCTTAAACAAATTTAATACTCTTTGGATTCGAATTCTTAGAGCAAAATATGGGGACTTACACCCTTGGAACGAATATATCATTCCTAATCCTTCTCGGTCGAGATGTAACATTAATCAATTAATCTTGAACATCAGGGATGGGTTTAGAAAAGTCATAGGCAATGGTCATAATACAAATATCTTGTTTAATCCTTGGATTAATAATATACCCATCAGTCATTGGTCTACGCTTGTTAATGCGGGAGTGTTCCAACATTTTTATTCAGTTTCAGATCTTTTTTCTACAAACGGATGGAATGTTTCTTCTCCTACAGGAATTTTTCATCCGGCCTTATTGATAGGATTCTTAGGATTTACATATCTAGAAACCCCGATGATGATGCAGCCTAATCCTTTAGGCTCGCTTACAACTAGTGGTGCCTATCAATACATAAAAACATATAGTAAGGATGAGAACTGGCAAGGCTGGAAGGCGTTATGGCAACTTTCTATTGCTCCAAAGGTCAAGCTATTCCTACAGAAATTATCTTGGAATTGTTTGCCTACCTCTGACCTTTTTGCACATATTCTGCATCAAAATCCTCATCCCTCTTATGTCTGCATTGTGCACACAGATTCTGCTTCGCATATACTTCGTGAATGTCCAGTTGCTATTTCCTTTTGGAATTTTGTACTATCCAAAACTGGCATTTGCTTCAAATTTTTTAATTCTTCGTCTTTGAGTACTTGACTTAAAGAAAGGGAAGGATTTACTAAAGCAGAGACGATTCAAGTGCTCTCCCTTATTTCCTACGGTTTTTGGCCTAATAGAAACAATGTCATATTTCGCAACCGCTGTGCCAATCCTCATTCCCTGGTTTATAGGGCATTAGACCTTATGAACAAAAATTTTCAGGTTGGACCTGATCCTGAGGAGACTACTGGTCATATATTGACCCAGAATCCTAATATAGGGCAGGAAATTTTAATTTCATTTTACAACATGATGGCTCCTTTTTTGTCTTATGATTCTTCCATAGGGTTCAGTTTCATCTTCTCCAGAATCTGCAGCCATTGCTGTTGCTGCAGTTTGTGTGAAGCTCACAATGCAGTCTGGCAGAAGCGTTAGCAGTCCTGGAAGCTTTTAACCATGTAGCAGCTCTCCACTGGAAGAACATCCGAGTTCAAACAGATTCCTAGGCACTACTTCACTATGTGGACGATTCTCAGGAGATCCCATGGTTCCTACAGGGAATAATCTTGGAAACTAAATCATTGATGCAATCTCTTCAGATCTCCTATTTCACTTATATTCCAAGATCCAGTAATTGCAGAGCACATCAACTTGCTCACTATGGAAGAACATCTGATCTATTAACTTTCTGTAATGTGGATGATCTTTCCAGTTCATCCAATCCTCTTAACATTGTTCTTTTAAGTTAATAATATTTTTTCCTTTTCAAACAAAAACTCGGAAGGAAAAGAACAACACAATTGAATAAGTATATAACATTGAAATACTATGTAATGCAAACCAAGAAGTTGATCGAGGCAATTCTTTTTTTACTTTTCTAATAGACATGTTTCTCTAAAGAAATACAACATGTTAAATATTAAAATGAAATATTCTATTTATCTTCATAAACTCCAGAAAAAGATAGTGGATAACTAATTGCAGATGTAGGTCTTATACATACCTATTGCAACTTGGTTAATAGCTAGGACAAGTCAGAAAACATCTGGACTTTTATGACATTCTTTCTAATAATTATTAAGTATGTTCTTGTACATGACATGCTATGCCTCCTGTATGGACTCAACAAAAGCAGCACTTGTGGATTAGTAGTCCATTATCTTCCGAGAGTGTCATCCTCATTTTTGTTCAAGCTGCTTCTGAATGAACTGATATCCTAGTGTGACTCATGTCCTTGCTACACTCGTTGGTAAAGATAAAAAAGATCACTACTGAGTTTGCACTGGAAGACAAACACATACAGAATCCAAAAACCTAAGATTAAATTGAATGTTTATCTGTCTTTGTTGCAACCGAGGAAGTTAAACAATATAGCCACACTCTTTTTTCCCCGTGAAGGCATATATGTGCCAATCTGCAACACAGCTTACAGAACTTATTGTATGTTGCAGGCATTTGGATACATGATATTTATATGCCAAAAAGAGAACTCATATATCAACCATTATGTAGGAAAATAGAAGCTGAAACATGAAGTGTTTGTATACCACCTTCCCATCCAGTTCAGCAATGGCTGCCTCCGCTTCCTCCTTTGTGGCGAAAGCAACAAAGCCATATCCAGCAGATCTTCCTGTTGGGTTATCAAAAACCACTCTGGTCGAGAGGGGTTTAAACTTTTCAAAGAACTCTTTCAGGTTGACAGACCTCGCTTTCCAAGCAAGATTCGACACATAGATCTTGGGACGTGGCTCACTGGCAACTGCACGTGGTGGGGGAGAAGGTGGTGGTTTCTTGAAGCTCTTCGCAAATTCTACCCTGATTATCCTCCCCGGAACCTCCTAGAAGTGTAGAAATTTTTTAGCAAACTATTTTTTAATAAATACCTACAAATTGTTCATTAATAAAATTCACTTTTTGCACATATCACTTAGTTATCTAGAAAAAACCATGTCCATCCATTGCCGAATACATAATTAATGCATAGATACAAGAATAAAAAAAGATACAATCATGAAATTTGTTCCCTTTAATCTGTTTTACTAACATCGACATGCTTTGAGTACTCGACATTTTGACTCACCTGAAGAATTGGACTTATCAGAAAGACTAAATTTTGAAGACCAGAAAAGAGATTGTCCACATTCAACTGAGGTATATAAGATAGTGCTACATAATCCTGAACCATTAAAATTCTCTATGCAAGCAGAACCAGTTTTGTACTACAAGACATAGTTGAGTTGCAAGTAGGTTATAAGATATCACATGTTAAGGAGCATGGTATGTATTGTAATGTGAGAAACCAAGGAAAAAAGATAAGAAAGATAATTGACTGTGCTACTAAATTTAAGAGAACAATGGGAAACAAAATGCTTCTTATTTCTCACATATGAGTCCAACTTGTCTACAGCAGCGCGTGCCTCCTCCTCGGACGCCATCGTGACAAAGGCAAAGCCCCTGTTTTTTCCATTCTTCTGCTTAATTATCTGCAATCAATCAATCACTCAATCAAGAAACACAAGAAAAGACAAGAGAGAACGAATTGGATGAAGCGGAGGTTCTACCTCGACATCTTTGACAGTGCCGCACTGGGAGAAGAGCTTCTCGATGTCGGGCGCGGAGAAGTCCCACGGCAAGTTCACCACGTAGACTTTCCGCCTTTTCTCGCCGATCTCCTCCTCCTCCGCCGCCGCCACCGCCGGCTCCGGCTCCACGGCGACATCTTGGACCGCGGAGCACCGGAAGAAGCCGCAACGGGCCCGCTTCTTGGCAGGGAGAGGGGAGGGAGGGAGGAGGGGGGACGACGACCCGGTAATAGAGAAGCCGGCACGGGTACAAAGGGAAATGAGGGGCTTAACGGAGCAGATGGAGGAAGAAGAAGGTTTAGCTCTTGGAAGGGGGGGGAGGGGGCCGAAGGAGAAGGTCGTCGCCATCGCTGCCGCTGCCGCTGCCGCCATTTCGACGGAGAAGAGGGTAAACCGGAGGCCAACACGAATGAAGTATCGACTCGTGCGCGGTAGGTTGACGAAATCGCCCTTAAATTGAAGGATATGGATAAGGCGGCTGTCCGCGTCCCCATCATATATATATATATATATATATATAACCTTTACTTTCTAATTTTATTTTTCTTCCCCACAACTCTCCAGCACATGTTACTGTTGCTAGCTATATATATATATATATATATATATATATATATATATATAGATATATAACCTTTACTTTCTAATTTTATTTTTCTTCCCCACAACTCTCCAGCACATGTTACTGTTGCTAGCGTTCGCTCACTCTGCTTGGTACGACACATAATATATATTTTAGGTTAATATAGCTGTCCTAGAATATTATTATTATTATTTTTGACTATGACATAATATATATAATCCTAAAAATATTAAATTAAGATAATAAGTATAAAAAATTATTTCACGCCTCCTCCTCTTCCGTTTTCAATTTGTCCCATTTCATCATCTGTTTTTTTTTTTATATATCACTTTTGATGATTAAGAGGAGAAGAAGGTGAAGCAATTGTGCCTTGTGCTTGCTCGTCGTTTGCTCAGATCAAATGCTGCTTCGATCGAGAAGGAGAAGAAAGAGAAAGATGACATTTATATTCATTTATAATATAATATTTTATTATAAATAGTAAAAAAAAAAAGATTACGAATAGAAATCTCTTATATGAATTTAAAATTATTATTGTTACTCTTTGAGAAAATCATACTAAGAGTTAAAAAAAAAATACATTTTTTATATTTATATATGAATTTAAACCACACATCATACAAAAGCGAAGGTTCTCCCACCACTGCTTTTAAAGCAGAACCACGCTCCATGTCTCCAATACGAAAAGAGTAAGAAGGGGGCGGAGACCAAAGCAAAGCAGGGACCGTAAGCTATCCTGCTCCTTCATCCCCTAAGCAAACCACCACTCCTGCGCCAGTCACCAAAAAATGGCTCTCAGCAACACCCTCATCGCCGGCATCAACTTCGTGGCCATGCTTCTCTCCATCCCCATCGTCGCCGTCGGCATATGGCTCGCCACGCAGGCCGACAACTCCTGCGTGCAGCTTCTCCAGTGGCCTGTCATCGCAGCGGGGGTCGTCGTCCTCATCGTGGCCCTGGCGGGGTTCGTCGGCGCCTTTTGGCGCGTTCCGTGGCTTCTGCTCTTCTACCTGGTCGCCATGCTCGTCCTCATACTCCTGCTGGCAGGCCTGGTGGTGTTTATCTACGCGGTCACGGTCAATGGCTCAGGTCACCTCGCCCCGGGCCGAGCTTTCCAGGAGTATCGCCTCGAGGACTACCCGGGGTGGCTTCGGCAGAGGGTGGAGGGACCGCACCGGTGGAACCGCATCAAGGAATGTCTTAGCTCGACAGCGGTGTGTGCGGAGTTGAACCGGACGTATACATCGGCTCAGGATTTCTTCGATGCGAGGATCGGTGCCTTACAAGTGAGTGGTGATGGGTTCCGAATACTGCTTGCTGCATGCATGATGGTGATGGCTCATAATCAGTTGATCTTCTTCTTCTTCTTCTTCTTCTTCTTCTGGTTTATGTCACCAGTCAGGGTGCTGCAAGCCACCGACGCAGTGCGGATACACATATGTGAACCCGACGTACTGGATCAGCCCCATCAGCGCCGCGTCCGACATCGACTGCATGCTGTGGAGCAACGATCAGACGGTGCTTTGCTACTCCTGCTCCTCCTGCAAAGCCGGCCTCGTAGCCAACCTCAGAAGAGAATGGAAGAGGGGAGATGTGGTCTTGGTGGTGACCCTCGTGGCTCTCATCCTCGTCTATGCCATGGGTTGCTACGCTTTCCGGGATGCCAAGACGCAGGAGCTGTTCCAGAGATACAAGCAAGGCTCCTACTGAGGAACCAAACATCGGATGTTGTGGTGATGAGATGGGGGAGAATAAAGATGACGCATCTGTGGAGATTCCTGGGGGTGGCTTGCCGAAAGGTGGTGGTTCTAAAGGAGGAGGGCTAGGTGTAAAGATAGACCAGTCTGTAGCAAAGCTGCTGTGACGCTTTCCTAGAGATTCCTGTCGAGATTTATTTCTCGATGGGTATGCACCAGCATTGTATTCAGCATCCTCTCTCCTGGTGTTTTTTCAGTCCCTCCTCTCGCAAGGTCGAGGGATTTGGGAACGGGTGCACCTCAACTCAGTCTTGAGGTGCCTTTTATGTGATTTCCCGATGAGGACAATAACTGTCACTATTTCCCGATCCACCGACATAACTCCTCCAAAGTAGAAACACATCTATAATCAGATCGATAATATTGCCTCGCTTAACATAAATCTAACCAAAAACTAGAATTTATTATATTTACCAGCATTCTTTGCTGACCAAACGCAATTGTCACTTGAATGTATAATAACGGAGGAAGAATGGCTGGAACTCATAGGCAAAAATATGTCGTGATTTAAATAGAAAAAACAAAAAATAATGGGTACAATTGCCTCAAACTGTTAAAATGATGTCTAGGCCTTCACTTTTCTTTTCATATCTAGGACCTGCAGAAAACTTTCTCAGAATCAGTTACAGGGTAGCAAAATTATGTATAAAACAGCAGAACTCAATAAATTAAATGACAATTTGTGAATGATAAAACTTTAGATGTGGAGAACACACTGCCAACTGACTCCAGTCTACTGCAGGATTATCACATTTCACTTGCTAAGATTCCCGCACACAACATTTTATCAATACCTAACATATCTTACATAGAACGTACTAGTCTAGATAAATAAAATCAATCAAGCTTTCATAACCAAACTACATAGAACGTACTAGTCCTTGTAAACAAGTTCTGAGATCATATTTAAGAACGAGTTTTGAACACTTAATTTGAAATTAGAATAGTTGTTGATAATCAACATAATCCCATTGATGTGGAAGCCTACTGATGGTCTTTCATTATGTGGTCAGCAAAAAACAAGATGCAAATCATTCAGCACTTCTTCACTTTCTCTCTCTCCAAACTTCTCAAGTTGTTAGAAGAAATAACCAGTTTAGTTACTGTGGAAGCAGCTAATTCATCATCTCCTAACAAAATTGTAATTTTGTAGATTTATGCAAAGGCATAAAAGACCGCTGCCAGTTTAATTATGTTAAAACATCACATTAATGGTCTTATATAGTTACTACAATTAGTTAATGCTGTGTGTGACAGCTAGCAACTGAGTGAAGGCAATAGCAGTTAAGCTTATAGGAGATATATTGTTCCCAAAGTAGATTTTCATGGGAACCTTTTACTGGATTAAATATATAATAAACTTCAAATCCAAAAATTCATAATAAGTGAAAACAGAGAATGCCCAGTTCAACAAACTTAATGGTGACTTTGACACATGAAAGACATTCAAGAATCTTGTCATTGTCATTACCTACCTTAGACTGGAAATGTCTCATAGTCAACACGATGATATCCCGTAACCTGCACAAGAAAGTCACATGAGAGTGCAAGAGAGCAGAAACATTATCTGCTGATTATCATTGGAGTACAAATCCAACAGCATGCTGTAACAAACTGACCGAACGTCATTCTCCAGGCTATACGGCTGACAAGTTCCATCTGTGCTAAGTGGGAGATTAGTTCCATCTGAACAAGTCAACACAAACTGGGTTGTGTACCCAAGGGGAACTTTGATCTATCAAGTCAATCACAGAGATGTAACAAAATATCAACTAATGAAGCATATAACAGTATAACTATACATTTCCTGTTTAAAAATACCTTACTTTTAAATCAGGTGAATATTTTTCTTCCATTACCAAGTCACCAGAATGTTTCACCTTAATCTGATAGATGGATCGTTTCACAATAAGAACTGTTTGCAGCCAGTTGGAGGAATCCACCTACTCATTTATGAAAGTTAGCAGATGAATTTTATGACCATTTACTAGTGATCAATCAGATAAAAAAACAAAATCCAAAATTCACTTTACGCATTCCCATTGCATAAGATGTAATCTTGGTCCAAGTAATCCCTACAATCAAGCTGACAACTCATTCATGAAGATTTTACTTTCTCACAGTGATGTACAGTGATACTATTTAAGTGAAAATTAAGGATTTAGATATTCAGACTAACATTATACATTAAAATACAGGAAAAAGATAATTTGAGAAAAACATGCATCAATATTATTTTGGTACTACCAGCATACCGTGAAACCATATGTGATAGGACCAATGAATGCTGGCCAGTAATGTTGGCAACTGGCATCACCATCTATTCCAATCTAATGTCAGGCATGCAAAATCAGACAATGTCAGGATGCAAAATCAGACTTCTTCATTAGTTATCATTGTTAGCAATTCACTCTTCCAGATATTTGCTTACCTGTGTCTTACAGCAGTGCCAATATGTTGCTTTTTGTCAGATTTCCCATAAGGATATCATGATTTGCCTAAACTAATTCATTTTTACAGGGACAAACATTTGTGTTGTCCATGACATACCAATGCAGCTCCTTTTTCTATGTTTCTCAGCAAACTAGGAGTTTGTCTGTCACAACTGGATGTTAACAAGAAGTTGTATTCTAGCAAAACTGTAACATCTTGAAAACTCAAGCTCTAGCAGTCATTTCCGACTCAATAATAAACACAGCCCACTTGCTCAATCGTATTAATAGTTATAAATAAATTCTCCATGTAAATCACCTTTCCTCAGACTCTAACCCCCTCTTTCAGTTGTCGTAGATTGAATCCAAGGCCAATAATATAATGGCATAACATGTAAATGCTTCCGAAGTTTCTCAAATCGTTAAGATTTTATGAGTATACCATTTCATAAACTGACAATTCTGTCCCACTATGCCAGAGAGATATTAAGTAAATGGTTTAATAAGAGTTTCTAATCAGGGCAGTATCTGTTTTCATTTCTTTCTTTTTATATGCTATAGTATAATTATGGTTTCTTGCACTTCAAATAAAAACTTGTCCTTAGCGCTTGATAAAAGTTTTATTAGGCAAAAGAAGAACACCAATGGTTCCGTCTTACCATCGCGTACCACCCAATACGAGTGATACATACCAGTTCGATATGGGACCGATATGGGTGGTACATACCAATTTGTTGGTATGCCCCACCGTACCATGTATCGGTATCTTGGAATAGTTTGGTACGTATCGTACCGACAACCTTGTATGGACAAAAATGTAAACAGGATGTTTGATATAATGCTTGTATATGTCCGTGTCTTTCGGTTTTGTTCATGCTTTGTACAGCATGTAGAAAGCTTACGGTAAGCTTGCAGCTCCATTTTGGCTAGCTTTTGTGTGCAGTCGTCGTGCAGAGACAAGACTGCCCAGAAACAAGCCATCCAAATAGCTATTTTAGGGGTTTTCTAGCTCCGTGTGCAAAGTGTTAACCAGTATAGTACCGAGGAGCTACCCAAGTGGCACATGACTAGATGGGTCTTTAGGGTAGTGTTTAGGGTTGATTCGCTATCTTGTTTCACATTAGTATCATGTGGATGCTTGTGGGGACTTTTGGCCACGATGGACCACCTTGTACCCTTTGTTGCATAACTATTCAGAGCTTGCGAAGTCCATATTTTTACATTGTCTATCAAGTGTTTATTGAAATGACTGTTTATTGGATCCCGAGTTAAAACACTTCTTCGGTTCCTCTAACCCGTCTTCTCTTTTACAGGTCTCTGAGGGATCATAAGAAGTTTCAAGGAGGATGACCCTTTGCAAACAAATATGCAAGATGTCGCATGACTTAGGCAAAACCAGCTAAGTTCGTGACAAACCAATCGGTACACCGAAACGGACCGATAAGGCGAACCATGCTTACAAGATACGTTTGAGTGTACCAAAACCTGGACAGGCTCATAAAGAGACCCTCTTGTTCTTTAACTTTGTATTCATGGAGCCAATTTGCTTAAGCATGGAATTATGCTTCTTAGCTGTATTCATATTCAGTTTTGCACAGTTATGGAGACCATTGAATTAATTTACAACCAATAAGGAAAAATGTTCTATCAACCAAATAGTTTAAAGCTTTTATGCAGTTCAGTCATTTCTGTTATTTGTCTTAGTGAGGAATGAGGACGAGAATTTAAATACAATCTATTGAATATAAAAGTCTTAGATATGTTGACAATGTATATTGTCAATAACATACAATCTATTGAATAAAAACCCACACTATGTTCTTTCAGCTGATGCCAGAATAGTTGAAGTGGTGAATATAGGTGAGTTGGTTCTGCAGATGCCGGTTTCTTGGATTTACTCTTATTGTTCACTAACCATATTCTACATTGATTCATGTTCAGCTTCAATTATTCTAAGAAAGATTAAAAACATTCACGTGTTCCACAACTTGTATCACAATCTAATTCAAACCACTCCCACACTTTTACGGCTAATTTTATAATGACTAGAATGTAGCAAATGCTATTGAAATTTCATATGTAGAAAAGAACATTCAAAACTCAGTTTTGCATTTGGTGATCAAGTGTTCAAAACGGTGAATGTTTGAGAGTGAGATTCTTGATGAACATCTTACTCAACACATTATGATACTTGAAATCAGTTATACTAGGCCGTCGTACTCAACACATTATGCTAACTGGTCAAGTTTACCCAATCATTTTGCAGTGAATTATACCAAATATTACAAAGGTTGGTGCCAATTACTAACCAACTCCAAATTAAGAAGATACTCTCAGACAAACACCTAAAAGATTAGTAGGTAGGTAGAAGCTTTGTGTTCCTGGTTGTCGCTTGATCTTATCCAACAATTAAGTGATTCTCCAATATCATACACATCTAGGAAGGGTTATACTTGCAATATTACTAAAAAACCACATGTATACAAAATCTGGACCATACGTTACTTTATTAAAATCATATGTTGCATCTAAACAAAATACATATTGCATGCAGAACATGATAAAACAATTGAATTAATCGGAGTAAAAAATGGCCACATACCAATGCTTTAATGGTAAATATTGCCTTCCCAGCAGAAATGTAAGCATCAATCTCATTCTGCATCTCGGAATCTGTTGAATGTCAATCACATTTAGATGGCCGTGTAATCATTAAAGGAGAAAAGCTTAGACACATTACAGTATGAAGTATGAACCACAAAGGGTTTGGCTTTGCTCATTTGTTAATATGTTCACAATTCAGTTACAGGAGAATACCACCTAACTTTCAGTTCAAAACAGGCAGCTCTATATCTTCAAAAGATATAAGATTACACTCATCAAAGTTAAACTAGGATTCCCAAGCACATAAAGATAAGTGTTAATTGGAACCAGAGATACTGCAGCAAGTGTAGTTACATGTCCTAATTTAGTCAATAAAATCAGGTATTTGTTAGCAAGAAATCAAACCACAGACCCAGTATCAATACCAGTCCTGTTGGACTAGCACAGGTGCAATATTCTGCAGTTAAGCAACAGGAACAGATCAAAACTGATCAAATAAAATAAGGATAAAGGAAAAGGAAAAGAAACAATAGAAAATGACAACAAAGCCAAATGTTACTCTCTCTCTTCTTCTCTCTAGCCATAAGCATAATTCCTCAAAACCAAAGGCTAATACATTAATGCTAGAGTTTAGGGTTATAGACCTGACACACTTGGCCGTTTCAAACTTAGGATCATGACAATTTGAATTTTTAGTTCCACGGCTCAACACTACCATATTGGTCCCACACACTGACCGCTTTGGTTCACCTAGTTCAACCAATAATTCACTTGAAATCAGTTAAACCTAGCCAACTTAATAATCTCAATGCTCAAGTAGCCCGCAACTTGACCCTTGCTCATGAATTTAGTCTTTTAGCTGTTAGTTTCAAGTACATTTCCCTTGTGTAAATGATGGCATATCCATTTATTGCACCATTAGGCAAACATAGTTCAGAATCTACTGAGGTTTTGTCCTTGATCACTAGCACAAGATTTGAGAGGGATATATATATATTGTAAATGCAACATAATCAGTTAACTGATTGGCAATCTCTATATTGGATTCATCTTTTTTACTGAGCCAAAACATATTTGTTCTATAATGGTTCATTAGCTAATGAATGAAGACATAATCATGGTAAAATTGCTCCTTCACAAACTGGGCGTCCATGGTTCAGATCATAGAAATATCCTGACTAATTGTAAGGAAAAAGTTGTATGCATCACCCTCCCCAAACATTTTGCTGGAAGGAGCCTCACACATTAGGCAGCCCCACCCATAGTTGTATGCAAACTTACAGTAGTTGTATAGTAACCTTCTAGAAGCAATTAAACGATATGATTATAGAAAAGGTTAACAACTGAAACATAGGATTTCCATGACTCCCAGTCAAACTTTAACTTTCTCACCAGATGCTTGCTATGCCTCTATCCTTCTTAGAGTCCCATGTTAGCACCAAAATACCACATAGATGTCAGCTTGATGGTTGCTCACACGAGTTGTTTATACTGATTATTCGTCCTTTTTTGGAAAGTATATATAGGCAATGATTTAAATTATATTCGTACTTTGAAGTTCTTAGGCATAGGTTAGTTAGGAGTTTTAAAGTCATTAAAAATCAAATATTTAAAGTTTTAGATTATCTTTAAGATTAGGAGGGGTTACAAATTTTAGCATTTCTAGAGTCATGTAGGTATATAAGACCATATAGGCAGTCATATAATCAGCCACATAAGGTGAAGCAGCCTCAACAATGTTATTGTAATTTGTAAATATGAAATATGTTGCACATAGATGGTCCACATCAAGGATTGTAGTTTTGGATACCATACCCATGTCGATCCATGGTTGAACCAGCATGGATCCAGTCTATATTTTATTTGACATTTTAATACATATACCTGGTTCAAATTTTAGAATTGATTTTTGAGTTATTATCTAGACTAAATTACATATTGTTTGAGTTAAATTAAATATGCGACCATGTAACTTTCTGTTTAAGTGGTCAAAAGCTTCAATTGACTTAGGCTTAATAAATCTACTACCATCGGCATGTGGTCATATGACTGCCTTAAATAAGATCATGCGGCCTCAAGATGATGTGTTATTATAAAATGTGAAATCAATTGCACGTATGCAGTCCACATAGGAATGAAAATGTGATCAATTTCATGCTTACATATGTATTTTATATCTCCTCGTCACTATAAATGTTTCAATTATTACTATCATCTTAGTGCTACCATTTATGGTATATAATAATATGCTATTTATTACTTATTTCTTGAATACTCTTTTAATGCATACAGACAACACCATATTAATATTTTATTAGGTCTTAGCACAGAATTGCTTATTAACAATATCAACTTGATTGAATATTTCTTTATTAATACTTAATTAAATATTAATAACTAACCATCCCAACCAACTTCTTGGTAGTCTAGTGATGACAAAAAATGTATACTTTCAAGGTAACTTCATGGTTTAATTTGATCTTTTTATATATATTCAAGGACAACATAATTTACTCAAGCTGGAACAACAAAAATGGTTATTAATTGATTATGGTTATGGAGTAGAGTCAGACAAGTTCACTGTCAAATTAGGTAGAACAATTTCTTCAAATGAGACATGACATGAATGGTAACTAAATTTATAAAATTAATTTGCTTCACTACAATGCATAATTATATATTTTTACAATAACATTCAAGAAATCATTGCAATTTAGCATTAACCGTTACATTTAACAAAAAGAGGGTGCATAATAAAACATCAAACTCATGTTATGCCTTCTGAATCTCCAAATTCCTGTGACTCCAAAGAGCCTGCTGGATTTTAAAATTCCTTGAACACCAGCAAGGTAGATTCAACAAAATGGCATAAGATGGTTATTGTTATTTCACAGATAATCTGAAAACATATAATTTTTTTATGAAAGATGAATCATCAAAAATGGAAAAATTGCATAACATAAAATTGAATATTGTAGATTTATGAGAAAGTCTTATTATTGTAGTTTTGTAGGTTTTAGAATATGATCTATCATGCTAAATGTAACAAAGAACACCAATGATATTGAACCCTTTGAGGGCATATCTGTGAAAAAATTTCTTGTAATTTTGGATTCCTTGTCAAAAAAAAATTGAGCATTCCTCCAATAACCAATGGAACTGAACCCTTCAAGGTCATATCTTGATAGTTCTGCACTAGTCCTATGCATGTCCCCACTATGCACACTAAGATTAGAATACAATAAGGGTCACAAACTAATTTGGATTTTCCATGTCCAAATCATTGTCCATTATTTAAAATGAGGATAGCATGTTCAACATATACTCACCGCATGTTATCTTGTTTTGATTGTTGGCAAATTGCCTCACCAAATCACCCTAAGGGAAATAAATGGATCACAGTATAATCAACATGTTACACATACAACAATAACATTAATGTAAACCAAAATTCATACAAACTGACAACAAAGATTGCTGAGAATTAAAAAAAAGAGAGTAAAAAACCAGCACATACATTTAGAAATACGAGTTGCAAAAGAATTTTCTCATGATAAAATACTAGTCTTTAAATGCTTGGTGAACTTAAAATTGAATTGTAACTGAATTTAATGTATCCAAAATGCTTGGTGAGCCAAGCTTGGATTGTAACTGAATTTCTCACAAGTCATGTATGCAAACAGAAAAATATAATGTATCTAACTCAAACTGAACTCAAACCTAGCAAAACGCTTGGTGAGCCAAGCTTGAACATGTCAAAAGCTCAGCTTTGCTATCCTAGTTAAAATGTGTTTTAATTATGGTGTCTCTCTCTGCTATGCTAATTATAATATCATGCCATAAATGCAATACTATCAACCGAGAGCAGTACAACTAGGCTCTGCAGGAAAACTAGGGTTGAATTGAAGACCAAAAATCTGAAAAATGAAGACTAAGTGTATCAGATGTACCAATCTAGGTGATCTATATCAACTATCTATAAATCAAACTATTTTGTTTTAGAACTCCTTGTCGATGCATCAAATCTACCAAAATGAAATGCTTTAATTTTTACGACATTTAGAATTGTCTAACCAGCTAGGAGTGTCCTCTATGGTTCAGGTCTATTTTTGTATATTCCTCGAAGATGCTTAGGTATGGATGATCCTTTAGGTATGTATTAACAAGTAGATTGGAGTACTAAAGTACTCCACTCAATTTTAGGACTATTTGGTACATGGCAAAGGAATACATACAACTTGTAATATTAGCATCTATGTCATGTAAGATCACTTTGGAAAGATTGGAGCACCAACTGGAACCTTGGGTATCGGACATGGTTGTCCTCCAGTGATCTTCCAGAATACCTCAAATATCCATGATATGTCAGCAAAAATTGGAATGCTGAATGAAATATATTAACAAGAGATGTAGCATAAAAAATCAGCATACACAATTTATGGAAAAAATACATTACAAAACAAATATAAAATTTTCAGGTTGAATTCAACAATTACAACATAATCCATGTAAAAAATATATATTATCAAATAAACGAATTATCTATGTTTTGGACACAACAACTAACCAACACTATGGAGTTGCTAAAAAGTAACAATTCATTTTTCTTGTACAAGATACAAGCAAGACACCTGATGGTCATTGTTGTCAATGGGTGTGCATTCTACGGCAAGAATAGTATCAACATCATCAGCAGTTACCACATATTCCGGAACATTGACTCCTGAACAGGTGACAAATCATAAAGGAATTAGACGTGTTTTGAAGCAAAATCAGAATTATTACCATTATCTTGTCAAGCTAATACAAAAGAGCAGAGTTACATCAAAGAATACCTTCTATATACTGCCTAGTGCCATTATCAAGTTCACGAACCCACTAGAAAAACAATCCAGTTCAAATCTTAAGTAAAATAAAACAATACATAGATTTATTGTCCTATTCATGAAAAGTAAAATAAAAAATCATAAGTACCTGAAAGATGCAAAGAGTAGTACCATTTGTTGGATATCCACAGGCTTGTAACTTGCATCCTGGTTTAGCCTCACCATATATTTGAAACCCTTCAATACCAGGTAAGTCATATTCACCTGCTAATCACAGTTATAATGAGTGAAGATCACAGTTATCATAAATTGAGATCAAAATTTCCTTTTCCAATTTAATATCAGTTTAGCCTTCCATACCTTCCGAAACAAAGGACCCCTGGTTATCGTGCATGGTACCCGTATGAAATTGGGCATCAGAATTTAAAGGTCTAAATGTGGCCTCATGAGCATAAACTTCAGAAGAGCTGGAAACACCAGTATTACCAACCTCCCTGCATAATAGGGCTCATAAGTGTGTTGAAATTTATTTCTGTCATGGGAGGATCAACCAGACAAAGTTCTCATAGAAAGAGCAAATGGTAATTGCCAAAAGTTATTAATTCTCAAATAGCATTAGAGTAGGCACAATAAGCAACATAACTCCATGTGCCCCTCATTCAGATATTACAAAATGCGTCCTCTCTACCAATTAGCATATCAAAATCATTTCTTCTAACCAGACATTTTTCTTTTCTATTTATATCCAAGCTCTCAACGTTCTTCTCTCCACCTTGTTGTACCTCTAATTAGAATTGATATATTCCAGCACTGTTTCACTACATTGTCCATTTTGAAATGTATCTTAACCACCAAGATAACTTCACTTGTCTTGCTCTAATTTGGGCATACCACACAGCCGACATAATAAATTTACCTAACAGTCAGCTGCTTGAGGTTCTGCTCATCTAGTATTTCATATTCATTCGTGTTATCTAGAATTTAGTTTTTTGACCTAAGCGATACCAGAAAACATGAGAATTGAAATCCCTGATTATCCATTAAAACTTCCATGGCTTCATGAATGCATAAAGTAAAGAACTTGAAAAACAAGCTCCTATTGTCTTTTAAACATTCAAAAAAACGAGGTTAAGATAATCATCTTATAGTCTCAAATTTTATGATTTGTGAATCATATGCAGTCTGAACTCTCAAGAATAATTAAAACCAAGGTTCTCCGTTTCGGTCTGTACCGTCTGGTACGGGCAGTACATACCGGTCCAACAGGATACCAGTACGCGGCCCGCCTACTACCGAGCGGTACCATCGAGATCGGCCATCGGCGGTTGATTTCGGCCATCAGCGGTCGATTTCGACCATCGATGGTCGATTAAGGGAGAAAGAAGAAGAGGGAGAAAAAGAAAAAAGAGAAAAGAGAGAGCTTCCCCGGTTTCCTGCACGATCCATCGGGGAGACGACGCGAGGCAACGCCTCGTCTTACCGCGAGAGAACGAGTCGACTCATCTCCCCACGCAGGAATGAGGCAATGCCTCGTCTTCCCATTTTTTTAATATATATTATATTATATTAATATTATATAATATTATATTATGCTATTATATTATATTATAATATATTGAGCGTTATGCACTGTGCGTACCGCTCAGTACCAGGTATCATACCGTACCGAGATAAACTCGGTATATCAGTACGGACCGATACGACTAACCTTGATTAAAACACCAAATCTTTATTACCCTACCAGTCTACAAGTCCTGCAATCTGACAAGTACAACTAACAAGCCACTGCTGACCCAAAGGCCACCTCTGCATATTTTATCCTCCCTCAGAAAGAAAATTTATATTTTATAAGGTTTTGAAGGATTTATGTTTATCGTCTTACCATGAAAACTAATTTTAAAAAGCTAAAATTAGCACAAGTATCACCAAGCAAACCAAATGTGTGTCAATCTAAAGATTTATAACGTTAATTGATGTTAGCCATCGACATGACATAGTACTGAAAGCTAACTGCTACATGATTTATGACAAAAGCGTCATCTTAAGAATAGACCACTTATGGAAGTAAAAGCTTCATAAGCTCATTTTTCTCTTTGAAAGTTATTAACATGTATGTGCTATTAGAGCTTCATATCTGTTGGGTTCTTTACTAGCAGCTTAGGCTTTTAAGATTAATGGTCCCCAGTCAAGATCTTTATCATGATATGAGAGCAAGTCATGGGTTGAAATATGTATGCTCCCTTTTTATTTCACCCAGTGCTTAATAAATGTTTATGCAATGTATGTTTCTTATTTAAGCTCGCACCATGTATTTGGATACAGTTTCACATGCCAAGCCTGATCTCTCTTGCACATAAGCGGGATGTTAGATATTAATATATATTGGACTGTTGCTTTTGGAATTAATAGATGTGTGTCAATCTAAAGATTTATAACGTTAATTGATGTTAGCCATCGACATGACATAGTACTGAAGGCTAACTGCTACATGATTTATGACAAAAGCATATCTTAAGAACAGACCACTTATGGAAGTAAAAGCTTCATAAGCTCATTTTTCTCTTTGAAAGTTATTAACATGTATGTGCTATTAGAGCTTCATATATGTTGGGTTCTTTACTAACGGCTTAGGCTTTTAAGATTAGTGGTCCCCAGTCAAGATCTTTATCATGATATGAGAGAAAGTCAGGGGTTGAAATATATGTATCCTCCCTTTTTATTTCGCTTAACAAATTTTTATGCAATGTAAGTATCTTATGTAAGCTCGTATTTGGATGCAATGTGTGTCAATCTAGTATTTGGATTCAATTTCACATGCCAAGCCTAATCTCTCTTGCACATAAGCGGGAATGTTAGAAATTAATATAAATTGGACCGTTGCTTTTGGAATTAATAGGCACCCATTCAAAATCTTTATCACGTGCCAGGAAAGTAGGCTTGGGTGGTTTCATCTTATACTAGAATCTGTCACAATTGTCATTCAAAAATTAATATCCCAATCAAAATGTTGATCACATGCCAAGAAATTAGGCTTGGGTAGTTTCATCTTATACTAGAATCTCTCAATTATCATTCAGAAACTAATACAAGGTCACTGCATAAAAATGTATCTCACTAGCCTTCATTTAGTGATCGCCTTCAAAATTTACTGAAGTAAAACCATATTTGATGCATATTGTCAAAAGGTATCCAGAAACCAAACAGCAGAAAGAAAATAAATCAAAAGCGTAGTAGATAAAAGGACTTGGACTAACTTATGAAATTCTGATGACAGATCTCTTGGCTTCTCATAAGCAGCTGGATAAGGCATCTCAGAGTTTAGAGTAACATTTACATCCTTTTTATCTATCTTTGCAAAGTCTTGAGAGACTCTCAACTGATTAGGTGCTGATGTACCATGCAAATCCATAGGATGTTGATCATATAGACGAAGCTCAGGTATCGCTGATTCCTACAAGTAGGTATATCACAATTCAGCTTTACAAGTTAGGATTTAGGACACTGAATAAAAAATGGAGTAACTCTATAATACGAAGTGAGCATAAGACAATTGGTATTGTGAAAAGTTGGCTGTTGAAGATTCTTATTAACCATTAGAATATCAGGTTGATTTCCTAAGAGAGGGTTCACATCACCAAAATTATCCTGCAATAATAGTGTAAATTAATTGAAAATTCTAATCACTATTAGATAAATGATATTTGTGAGAAAAAGGCCAAAAAAAGCAACAATATAATTTTTGTTGTTCCTAGTTTGCTAATTACGTAAAAAAGAACATTAACATAGAGTTTTTGTTTGTAAGGATAATTGTGAAGGCAGGATTTGGTCATATAATTTATATCTTCAATGGCCAAGTTATCTAGCATATTAAAAAATTTGGTTAAAGGTAAGCAATTTAAGATAATTACCTGATTCAATCTTAGACTTGCTATCAACAATCAAAATTTTTACTATTTAAGGCTAAGCTACCAGCACATAGACTTTGCATGCGCCTTGCTTTGGCTGTATTGGCTGGCATTGTTATCAGACACAAGCACATGCAGGGAGTCATGGCCACATATAGATCTAGTAAAAACAACAGCATAGGGTATTACCACTGTGGCTCAGCTCATTCAAATAGATGTGCCAGAATCTGTGATATAACAGCATGATCGCAACTAACGAGGGCCAAAGGCATCAGCTTTCAAATAACTTCTACTGGATATATAGGTTTATGAGCATAACCAAATGTCGATAGCATTTAGATGAAACAATTGTTCCACTATGAAGGAATAAGCCGACAAGGTTTTGACTGTGTGAATATAATTAAGGATAGTACTCAAATAACTGAATGGAAGGTTACTTACATTATATCTAATCTTCCAATGCATACTCTGGTACAATTGCTGAAAAACCCAATAAAAGAGAAATCAGCTACTCCTGCATCGCTTCATGATTTCTTATTATATTTGGCATATATTAAACGAGAATCATCATACAGTTCAGCATAAACACAAAGCAGCCTACAGCTACATCAGTTACTAATAGTATTTTGAGGTACTAAAATCGTGCCACACCATAGTGATTATTATAACTGAAAAAGAATAAGGAGTAAAGGTGTCATGATATTTGGTCAGTTCAAAATCAGTATGAAACTGCATAGACAGACTAGCAGAGTTTTGAGTTGGTTTCTTGCACTCTCGTAATGCCCTTACATGAATCAATACAATCTAGTACTAGATCATGCCAACCTAAGGTCCTGCACATGTGCAACACATAGCATTGAATCCCTCAATGAAAAAATTAACTTAATGCTTTCAGAGAATGTAAAAGAGGATTATCAGCTTAACAGATGAGCTGAGCATAGAATATGAGAATGTACTATTACTTGAGATTTCCTGTACCTAATGCTGGCTGAGGATGAAAAGATAAATTGGAACATATCATGAAATTGCATATCATAGTAGCAAATAAGAGAAATTTTTAAGAACATTAGCCAACCACAAGAATTCTACCTTTATACCGTAGGAAATCGCAGAAGAACTGATAACAGGGGGTCGGATGTCATATTCAGCTAATAAACTTAGGAATGAAGAAGTTAATATATACATATCTTCCTCTACAACCTACAGAAATTGGTAAAAGATATATTATAAACAATAAAGAGGGTGGCTGTATCCAATATTTTAAACAAAGCCCAAGAAGAGATGAAAGGCAAAAGTAGTTGTAAATCTTATCACAACTAGTGAGATGATGCAAACAAGAGATGGATCTCATGAGATGAGACAGCATAATTACCTCATATTACCAGATAAAAAATTAAAAATAATGAAATAAAGAAGTGAAGTCACAGGTTCAGATTCATATTGTGGTTTTCTATCACAGGAGAGCTTAGAAACAACGTTTCTAGAAGAAAATTTTACTAAACATAGTATCACAGCTCCAAGTCTTTACTAAATCAGAGATAAATCAAGATTTCAATCCAAGTAATCTGACTCCAATCTGATCTGATTATTTGATTCCTACACAGACCAGTGACGAATCAGATTCAATCTGGTCCATGTTCAATCCATTTACAGCCCTAGCCATTCCAGGTTTCAGGTTTGAAAATTTCTTACTAAGACACCTGAACCTTTTGCAATCCACAAGTTATCCTTGTGGCAATTACTATGTTGTCCTTAAATGATGCAATGGAACAAAGTCGTAGGCATTGTGGAGACAATTTAGATATTAATAAGTGGAAGCTTTCCTTTTTTTCTTCCTTTTCTTGTGGTACAGTACCTCACTGGAGTGAACAAGATTTTTACTGTTATTGAAAGATCAGGTTTTTATCATGACTGTGAATTGTGGAAGAGTAAGGTGAACCCAGTACACCATGAACAGCATGGTTATTTAGAACAGTCTGAGAGGAGAACTTATGCTGAAAAACACACTATGGCCAAACTTACCATAAGATTCCATCCTAAAGTGAAGTAGATAATCATGTCCGATAGTCATGTCATTGTAAAAATTACTTATAAAAGGCTGGTAGCAATATGTGTTCTATTAAAACAATGAAAAAGATTCAGAGGAATAATCTATCCAAAATAGAGAAGACTACTTAAACCTCACATATCAACAAGAATAATGCTTCTAGATACACATCTATATAATAAGCTGACCAAGACTTCTAAAAACATCCACAAGAATAATGCTTCTAGGTACATGTATGTGTACCAAACAGCTGATCAAGTCATCTATAAACCTCTACAAGCTATTTTCCTCCTTGTTAAAAATACAACAATTGTAGGATTTTCAAACATCAAGATCAAAGGGGAGAACATGATGGTAGATTTCGTTTAACCATATTAGTTCCTAAGTCATCATGAGATTTATATGAACTGATTATAAGATATCTACAGACCCAACATGAGATATGTACAAAATACAAATCTTTATCTCCCAGAACTGATGAGCGTGATAGCTTGTGCAAGTCATACAAGAACATGTAAAGATAGAAGAAAGACACAAAATTAGTTGATAAAAAAAATCTGTTTCAAAAAAAATCTGTTTACAAATACTTTTAAATGATTTCATATCTCAAAATTCTAGTTACAAATTGAGCTCATAACTGTATGTATGTCTATGACCAGAAATTTGAAGGCATCTTCCCGCATGTCTCCATTTGAAACACTTCCTCTAACACAAAACAAAACGAAATTTTCTTATAGAGCATTATTTTAAAAAGTAGTAGCTGATCTTAGAACAATAGCAGATCCTAGCATACATAAATAAGATGCTACAAAATGGATGAGATCAAACATCTGGATCAAGTTATAAATAGAAATCCAGGTGAATGGAGCAAAAGCAATATCATACCTTAAGATTATCAGTCAATCTTAAGTTTTCATCAAGATAGCTTCTCTTTTTAATCAATTCTTTCAAGGCACTAGCTACAGCATCATCCTGCCTCTCATCAAGAGCCTATCGAAGAAAAGAATACTTCACAATGTTCAAACAGGAAAAATACCCTTCAATCAAGATATGTTCTCGACATGTACGTACTATCTGCAATTCAGAAAGCCTCCTCTCCAAAATATGCTTCTCATTTAATAACTGAAGCTCCTAAAAACCAACCAGAACCATAATTTATGAAATTAAAGAAATGACTGCAACAAAAAACAAACAGCAACAAAATATAATGCAAACAACATATTATTAACTTCATACTTTGATACATGCATTGGTGATTTGTTTACGGAGAAGCAGGATCTCTTCTTCCTGCTGGCGGGATCTGCAGTAAAGTTCCTGTTATTAAAAAAAAGGAAAACACTTTAACAAATATCAGATCCAACTGCTAATTATCATAGCATATAACCAACAGCTTCCAACAGAATGTTACCACGAGTTCTGGATCCAATAAGTGGTTCTTCAATTCATCTCTTTTACCAGGAGCAGGATGATTTTGAAATTGATGCCTACAAACGAATTATAATATAAACAAATTAAAGATTATCTTTTGGACAACAAACTAAATTAGCTTAAATATCTTGAGTTTAGGACCTGATTAAAGAATCAGATGTCTGAGACAAAGGACCAGCATCACCATTTTCAATCCTGTAGCCTGTGCTAGATGATTTAGCATCAGGTGCCACAAGTTCACTTGGTGATCGACGGCCATCGTTAACCACATCTGCTTGTGCATAAACAGGAATGTGCATCTTCCCTTGCAGTGTTACACTGGTGAACAGTTACTTTCTACAAGCCAAATTTATCGAGGTACATATTAAAAGTTTCATCCTTGGAATCGAAAGTTTGATTAAAATATTATAAACCAAAAGACTTACAACAACAGCTTAATAGAGGTGGTACCATATTTGCAATTGTAATTGTGAACAAAAATATCTAGCCACAAATATTGTTCTTTGGCTTAATTGACCTTCCTAAATGAATATTGTACCTCGTAGCAGACGCTAAACTAATATGAGATGGCTTGAATGTTGATGATGATGATTGCAGGTCTTGAATATTAGAATGTTCAATTACCAATGCACCATGTCATAGTACACTATTTTTACTAAAAGAGGCTTGACAGAATAGCAAAAGTTACTAGGTTTACTACTATCATAAGGGGAAAACATCAGTAAGAACTAGGAACACCAAATACCAATAACGATGACTCATAAACTAACATTTACAAGGATTTAGACCACAAAAATGATCAGAACTTTATGCTTAACTACCAAATATTTTCATCAAGAAATATATAATAGAAAAAAATATTTTTCTGTACATTAGATTTCTCTGAAGGTCAGTCTGCAGAAATCATGATGGGATGTAAAACACAATAAAAAAGAATAAAACCATAGTAATAAATATATTAGCTTTTCTATTTAACTAAGACAAGGATAAAACTATGAAATCATATAAATAAGACAAAGTGATACTGGAACTATGCAATCATGTAGATAAGACAGAGTGACACTGATTAAATCACATGACAAAATAATGAAGTTTGAACAAGGTATTCTTATGCAAGCACTGGCAAGTAACTTTACGAAGAGGGGTCCCACTGAATCATTGAGAAGAGGATTATTTGCCATGCATCAAGAGATCAATGTTAAAACTGATATTGGATAATTCATCGTTCTCATTTTCAACTTAAGAATCCCCTTTCTTTTTTAACTTGAAATGGACGGCTAGGTGCTAGGGCCTCTTTCTGCGTATTTATCTTAATCATGGCCACAAATTTGTGATTAAAAGTCACTAGTTTCACATCTACGCCCCATTCCTAAATCCAAGATCACACCACAACCGTTTGACCATTCTTTGTATGAAATACTTTTCCTCATAAAGAGGCAACGAAGGTTGAGTTAAAAACATTGAGGCCTTTATCATATGGCATTACTAACTCTAAAATTGCACATCAATAATTGTACAGATACAGTATCGAGCCGACATCAAAATTTGTGTCAATTGTTTGTAAGCGTAGCAGTTAACGTGAGATGTTACAAAGACAACAGTACAAGTCAGAAGAACCTATTCAAGGTGATATAAAATAAAGAAATAACTTACAGCGTGCAATTTCTTCAAAGGATCCAAGAAAACAAAAGCATCAAAGAAACTGTGATAATTGGTGGCGGAGTATCTGGTGTTTTACCTAAATAGCACCTATGATGGTGGTCTGAGCTCTCGGCTCCATTCTTTGTATGAAGTACTTTTCCTGATAAAGAGGCAATAAAGGTTGAGTTAACAACACTGAGGCCGACAATAATTAACAACATATGAGTTAACAACCATATGGCAGCACTAACTGTCAAAGTGCACACGCCAATAAGTGAATAGATACAGGATGTAACCGACATCAAATTTTGTGTCAATTGTTTGTAGGCGTACCAATCAATGTGAGTGGTACAAAGCCAAGAGTACAAAAGTGAGAAGGGCCGCTTGAAGGTGAAGAAAGAAAGAACTTCCTGCGCGCAATTTCTTTATAGGATGACGACCAGATCCAAGAAAGCAAGAACATCAAAGAACCCGTGATAATTGGGAGCGCGGCATCTGGTGTTTTCCCGACCAGCACCTATGGTGGTGATCTGACCTCGCGCTTCGAGCTGCTTGATCGAGAGGCACAAAACCCTCGGATGAGCGTCAAAGCCCGAAACACCCAAATCAGAGTTTATCCAAGAACCCTAATCACCAATCACCTCGGGAAAATGAAGAAACGTGCTTCACTCCCGGCAAGAACCCTGCGGCTTCGAGGCTCGGTATCTGGATCACTCCGACACGGATTTAACCCCCAAAAGATAAGCAAATTTTCAAGAAAAGAGGGATTGACGCGAGGCCGAACCGCCCGAAAACAGAAGAACGATTAAAAAAGAAAAAAAAAAGAACCCTAGAACGCACGAGGAGGGGGCATGAAGACGCGAAAGGGCGCCGGAATCGTACCAGCTCCAAGGAAATCCGAGCGGCTCGGATGTTTACGGCGGTGGAGGAGCTACCAAGACGGAACGAATTGATGGATGGACAGGGATGGAGGAAGAGAGGGAGGGATGAAGAAGAGAGGAGGGACGGGAGGGAAGAATTGGAGGAAGGGAGAAGTCACCGAAGAGGAAGAAGATGAATGAGAGGGGTCGGTTGTCGCGGTGCGTCAAAGTCGTTATAGTCTGCCGTGGTGTACGTCTCTATAATAAAAAGGAAGAAATGTATCGTCGTGAGATGCGTTCTCTGCAGTCCACGTCACCAGGATAAGGCAGCCCACGTCACGTTTTATTGCAAACGAGAGTTAATTTTTAATCGATCTTTTTTCGGGTTTAACCGATTTGATTCCCAAATAATGATTGTGAATTAAGTCATTATATGAGGGTTAGTTTTAACAGCAAAGTTCTTAAGCTCAGACAAAGTCCCTTCTCCAACTCGATGGCTGTTCCATCCCCTGTTCGCAGCCATTGGAGACGGCCACTGCAGGACGTTTACTGCCTCATCGCCTATACCAGAGAGAACTCAGAGACTGGAGAATGCCCGTCGCAGTTTTGCTGCCGCGAAGTTGGAGCCGACAGAGATGTCTCCGGTTTCGGAATTTGGAGCAGCAGGTGATGGGTGAATTGTTCGTCTTCATTCGGAGGCAGTGTGCGACTCTGTAGTCGAAAGCCGTGAACAAGTTGTGGTGGTGACATTGGAGCGACCGTCGTCGCTTTGGAATGTCCACTTTGCACTTTCCTGTTCGTCGGAGAGGTCGCCGCCTTCCATCGGTGCTCTGTGGCGTCGGGACGATGTGCAAGTGAAGGCCCCCTTTGCCTCTCGCAGCAAAAGCAAACGGCTTTAAAGAAGACGGATCGAATCACCCATAAAACTTGTCATGGGACCAGGTCACTTAGTGCACATGGGTCCCACGACGCCATCGCCCTCGAACGGTTTCAGGAGGGACGGACTCTTCTGCTTCTTAGACCCACGTCGGGCCCCACGACATCGTCACCCCTGAGCAGTTTCAGGGGTGACTCGGTCCGGCTGAACGAGAGAATCTAAGCAGAGTAGATGGAAAATAATTTGTTGATCAGAAAATTCTCAATTTAATTGCTTCCCAAGAAACATTACTCTGTATATTATATTATTTTGATATTATATATTATATTATATTATATTATATTATATATTATATTATATATTATATTATATTATATTATATCCAAGGAATAAAGATGAAATTGTATGAGAATTGTTTGTGGAAATTATCATCCAAATCTAAATCAACTCAACGTGGTTGAAACTTGAGAGCGTAAAAGAGTCCGACGTGATGACTAAAATAGTTTCGAGGTAGAATTGTAAGGTTTTGTCCAAGGAAATTTTTCAAACCAATCTTTTTGCAAGTTAGTAACTAAAGTTATTTTAGTGAGTCTGAGTTTTTCTTGAAAAGAGAGTCATCAACGTAGTGTGGGAGATTAGCTTTTATACATAATTTTGAAGGAGATAACATATAAACTTCCCAACGTCCTTATAGGAACTATTTATTTTTCTAAGCTTGAGTCATGTTCTCTTGAGTTTTCTAGTCCAATAGGAGTTAGTTAGAGGTTTATTTTAGAATTATTATTTTTAGGAGTCCCGAGGGACTATAAATATGGATGTATCTATTTATTTTCATTATGAATGAAATAATATTCTAACCTTTTAGCAAACCCTAGAAGGTCAATCCCCTTGAAGTGATCGTCTACATTTTCTTCCTCTTCTTCTATGATAAAACCTTAGAGATTTTATCATCTAGTATCTGAGGCTGATCCCCTTGAAGTGAATATCTATCTTTTCTTCTTCTTTTTTCTATGATAAAACTCTAAGGGTCTTATCAGTTGGTATCAGAGCAACAATACTCAGCATTCCCTCTATAATTCCCCTTCATATCTTTAGTCATAGCCACCCTCACTTGCACCTAATCTCATCTCATCGCTACAATTTTGCATCCATCTTCCACCGCAACCACCCTTAGTTAGCGTAAATCCTTTTTTCCTCTTCCTTGTTCTTCTGCTTCCCACTTCCTCTATCGCTATCTCTCTCCTCAACCGCACCAACATCGGAGATGACACTACTAGCATCTTCATATGGCAGCATGCCTTCTAACCTGCTGATCTGAAACCCCACTCTCGTCGCACGATGTCCCGCTGTTAATCAACTTTGTTCCAACCCTGCCCACCACTACGACATCTCCTCCGCCTGGTAGGATCTGTACCCTGCTGCTATATTCCAGTGCACATCCTGATCATGCAATCGCCACTGCTTTCCCAACCGTGTGATTGCTATTGCTTCCCACACACAGCCACTATCGCGCACTTCCTCTACTACATGCAATTGCTCTCAATCGCACCTTTGTTGGAGATGGCACCGCCAGCCACTGCTTCTTAGTTGTGCAATCGCCATCGCCCATCCCCTCTATTATTTGCCAACCAACAAACCATCCTTTGTCACCCCCGATCAAGATCGCTAGCGTCTGCTCTCGCTCCAACTGCAATGATCCCTCCATGCAGTGACTGCCGTAAGCATTGCTGGCTCACGACCTTCGACAACAATGACCTCTTTATGCAACAACCGTGGCGAGCCCTCGGCAACGCCACTCCTAGCTACACCACCATCACTGCCTTATTAAGGGATTATAAATTTGTAATCCTACACAATGGTTATTGACTACTTAGTGAAAGCTCAACTAAAAGCTTTGGAAACTAGGATTGAGTACCGGTTGCAAGAAACCCTTAATGAGTTTGAAAGGAGCCTATGATAGAAGATAAGATTCAGATATGATTTTCTCAACTGAATGAGGAAATCATGTATGTTAGTTGAGGAAAATCCCCCTATCTTCACTGTATAAATTGACGATTGATCAATGAATCAAATGAGCATTTTCATTACTTCTTCCTATTTTCAATATGATATCAGAGCCCCTCTCTCTATAAGAGATATTATCTTTCTTTTATCCACTATCAAACGACAGTTTATTACCTTTTTCTTTCTCATCCTCCCTCTCTTTTTTAAGAGAGATTACTTTTTCTTGCTATCAAACGACAGTCTCTTATTAACGAGAAATCGACGATGCTATCTACTGTTAGGTGTTGATTCTTTCCTCTATCAATGGTAGCCTTCTAAGGTCTAACGACCCGCGGGCGACCGTGCTCTCCAGCAGCACTCACCATTTCTCACCGGGGTGCTCTTTCCACCTCCTCCACCGTCGGCCCCATGCTTCTATGCCAATGTCCTAACGAGTGCTCCTCTTCCTCGCCAGAACCTACTGCTGCCATCTAATGTCTGCGGCCACTCCCAACCGCACCTGTCCTCTGCCTCCTCTGTCGACGAAACCAACGAGATCGACACCGATCTCCCGGCATCATCTGGTCCTTCTCCCGCTGCTCCTCCGTCGGATCTGCACCCGTAGCACAGATATGATCAATTCCTCTTCTTCAGCTGCATCTGTGAAAGCTTGCGTGTGGAGAGAAACTATTCCTCACAGATCCCATGCTCTCAACCGCCTCACGCCCATAGCCACCTCCGCCTCCATAGCCACCGCCTCTGCACGTTGCTTCTAGTCACACTCATCTTGTTGTCGCCTCTGTCACCGCTGCTTCCCACATAGCCACCTCTGCCGTAGCCAAGCGGTTGCCAATCGTCGATGTTGCACCTGCTCCTGTCGTCGGCCACCTGACGTTGCCTTCACTGTCGCAGCAGTCGCTCACCCTTGCCATCCTTAACCGTCGGTTACTATCTTTTTCCAGTCGCGCCCTCTGCCGCAAGTCCTCGGCCTTTCTTCATCGTCGGCTTCTCCTCGGCAACTGCTTTCAATCGTCGTGGTAGTCGTTGCCCTCATCTTCTTCCTTCTGCCACAACAGCGCTTCTACTGCAACCACCGCTGTCGATCGCCCCAGCCGTAGCGGACGTTTCCTCCCCTGCGTCCTCCTTTGCCACCGCAGCTGTCTCCACTCTACGTCGCTATCGACGACGCCTACTCCCACCATAATCTTCTTTCTGTAAGAGAACGACGCCACTCCCACCACTCTGTCCTTCAACCTCCTCTACCTTTTCCCCTACACCAAAAATTACAACCGCAACTCTCGTTGACCACAGCTGCGGCCTTCTCCTTCAACCCCTATCGGTCGCCAACAGCTTGCCTTCCTTGCTACAACCCTTGTTGTTGTCGTTGCTCTCTTCCTCCCCGACCCTTGCCGTCGTTACAACCTTCTCTGCCGAGAGTTCTCCTTCCTCCCCTGCTACTCCTCCGCTCACTGCCCTTGCTGCAGCCCTTGTTGTTGCAGCAGCAACTACTGCCCCTCTCCGATGTTCCGCCAGTGACCGCGGCCTCTGCGCCAGCGGCCTCTCCCGACCACTGCTTCCTCTGCATCAACACTGAGAGATTTTCGTCGGTTATGACTGCCTCGTGCTGCCGTAGCCCAATGCAGGCGCTTGCCTAAAGCAAGATCTCTTCTCACCTCTGCATCAAACTCGGTCGGACACTACGATCGAAAACAGAGCAACCTATGCTTACTGTGGCCGGAGTTGCTCTATGACCAACCATTCCTTCCCTTGCTGATTCTACGGGGCTCCACCCTTCTACAGCGTTTTGTTGCGCGCTCATCTACCGTGAAGCCCGCAACTGCTGCAATCTCGACCGCTGTTCAGCGATAGCTTATGCTCCATCTTTTCTGTTGTGCATGCCCCATGCCGGACCTCCTCTTCCTGCCATGCCTATACCCTCTTTCTCAGCCAGGCTTACATGGCCGCCGAAGTCAACTACCGTCAGACCTTCATGGCGGTTGATAATATAACAGTATCTTCTTAGCCAGGATTACATAGCTGCCGAAGTCAACTACCATCATACCTTCATCGTGGTTGACAACATAACTGTCAGGTTCATTGCTATCAGTTCAAGATCTACGTCATTCATCAGAGTTTGATCTTGCGGGGGCATGATAGTTCGATATAATCGGATTTTTGAACTTGCTCCAGTAGAATCATATGTTCTTTCTCAGCCAAGCTGCCATCGCCGTCAAAGTCAACCGTCGTCAAGATCTTCACTGCGATTGACAACACGACTTCCTTCTCAGCTAGGTTGATATCGCCGTCAAAGTCAATCGTCATCAAAGTCAATCGCCATAAGATCTTCATTGCGGTTGACAACACAGCAGCTTCCTTCTTTCAGATTCATTATCATTAGTTCAAGATCAGCATCATTAGTTCAAGATCGACGTCCTTACATGAGCTCGATCTTGCGGGGGCATGATATAAGATAAGATTTAGATATGATTTCCTCAACTGAATGAGAAAATCATGTAGGTTAGTTAAGAAAAATCCTCCTATCTTCATTGTATAAATTGACGATTGATCAATGAATCAAATGTGCATTTTCATTACTTCTTCCTATTCCCAATATCCTATTCGAGAGCTTCAACAAGTTTCAAGAAGATGAAAGTTCAAGTCTAACATTGAATTGATCTGGACATATAGGAAAAAAACACCAAGAACATGACACGAGCTACCCACACACGAAGGTGGAATTTCCAAGATGGAAAGATGGGAATCTGACCAGTTGGATCTCTAGCGTAGAAAATTTTTTCATCTTCATATAACTCCAAAAGAATCCAAGGTGTAAATAGCCTCAATCCAACTAGATGGAGATGCAATCCAATGGTATGATTGATACGAAACATAATACGGGGTCCCCTCGTGGGACCAATTTAAGAGATGACTTCTTGTTCGATTTGGACCATCTAAATACGAGAATGTTGATGGGCAGCTTGCTAAAATTAGTTAAGCTTATATAGTGCAAGAATATTATAACATATTTGAAGGACTGTCAAATTAAGCCAGAGACTGATTTGAACAATAACTAGTTAGTATATTTATTGAATGACTTAATCCATATATCTCGTGTGAAGTCAACGCTAGCTAACCCTGCACTATGATAGTTGTGATCTCATTTGCACGTTTGCATGAGGAAAAAATCAATAGGGAGTATTGGTGAAAGAAAAATGACAACGAACAAATGATTAGCAAGTTGTCCGCCCCATTTATTCTTAGTTGAAACCCTAACACCCAAAAACTAAGCCGAGAAAAACTCAAGAAAAGATCGACGAAGGGTTTGTGCTAGCATTATGATGAAAAGTAGCGTAAGGAGTACTGATGTAAACAAGGGCAGCTTATGATGATTAAACTAATTGAAGATGAACCAAAAGTTGACAATGTGGACTCTGATCCCGAATGTATGGATTCTGATGAAGATGTTGGACCTATTACACACATAGTGCATGCATTAGCCAGCTACTCTAACCCCCAAACTATAAAGGTTGAAGGAATTTTAAAACATCAGTATGTTACTATTTTGATTGATATTGGTAACACTAATAATTTTATGATAGTGAGGTTGTTGATCGATTGGTCTACCACATTGAAGGTTGTGACAAATTCAAAGTAAATGTCGTTGATGGAGGAATTCTAACTTGTGATAACAATTGATCGAAGATAAAATTGACTATATGGGGCTAAGAATTTGCTTGTGGATTTCTTTTTGCTACCCTTGGAAGACTTCGACGTAGTGCTTGGAATTGAATGACTACCAATCCTGTGTGATGTTTCATGTAACTTTTCTAAACTAATTATGAAGTTTTTTATTAATAAAAAATATATAATCCTCATGGGAAGACGTGACAATAAGGTCACAACTAACCCTAGCCATCGGATGGAGAGGGTTCTTAGAATATCACAATGATTACTATACCAAAAGGTTGACCCATTACTTGCACTATCACGAAGTGGAGACTTTACTTGTTCAACGAGTTGTGATGCACCGTAGATATCTTGTGACTAAAGTGCTGAAAGAAAATTTGCTAGTGTTTGACGCTGCTCAGCCTTAAGAATAAGGTTGATTTGAAGGGGGAGAAATTATTAGAAACTATTTAATATTATGAGCTTGAGCCATGTTCCCTTGAGTTTCTTAGTCTAGTAGGAGTTTGTTAAGATTTTATTTGAGAATTATTATTTTTAGGAGTCCAAGACCCGAAGGACTGAAGTATGTAACTCTATAAATATGGATATGTCTACTTATTTCCATCATTAGAAAAATAATATTTTAGCTGTTGACAAATCTTAGGAGGTCATTTCTCTAGAAGCGATCAAGGAGGCTAATCCCTTCAAAGTGATTATCTATCTTTTCTTTCTCTTCTTCTATGATAAAACTCTAGGGATTTTATCATCTTATATTTGAGGCTAATCCTCTTGAAGTGATTATATACATTTTCTTCCTCGTCTTCTATGATAAAACCTAAGGGTCTTTTATTACGTCTATCTCTTGACGTTTTATCCAATATGAGTGATGTGTGTTTTATCCATATGAGTGATGTGTGGAGACAGTCCTGAACAACATACTTTCAATCTTTTGTTCACACAGGTATACAAGTGGAGGGTGACATTGATCTTTTTCTTTCGTGATAACTTTCAAGTGACGATTATGTGTCAGATAATAGTGGATCGCTAATATGTTTTGTACGAAGGATTATAATGAGGTGAGATTTATTGAATATCTTTTATTTATTTTAAATATTTATTAATGACATTTGAGATAATAAAGAACATTAGTCATATTTATTTCGAATTTGAATGTGTAGATAATTAGTAAAATTAAAAAAAAATAAATATGGTCATATAATCAAATTAAAAAATATTTTTATTATGAATAACTCCATTGCAAAACGAACGGTGGATGATTACTTCATAGCCCCTAAACCTTTTTCTGATGCTGTGTTAGCTTCATTAACGGAGCTATTCATTCCGGAGTCCCCTCCAACGGCGGTTACCTTAAATGCCGCTCACCTCCGCACGTGCTGTTTATTGTAACCACACTACCGCGTATATAAATGCCGAACCCCACAGAGGAGACCCCGCCCGCCGTCATCGTTGTCGAAGAGGCCCCAAAGAGAAGAGAGGTTGGCGAGGCAAGACGGTCGGTGGAGAATGGGAGGCGCCAGGAGATCGATGGCCGAGGAAGTGGTCCTGTGGGCGGTGGAGGACGAACACGGGATGGGATGGAGATGCCGGAAGCACACATCCTCGTCCCAGCCCTGTGATGGCATTTGCCCTGGCTGCCTCCGCGACCGCCTCCTCCGCCTCTGTCCCGACTGCGCCAACGAACGCCCCTGCAGCTGCTTCCGCCCCTCCTCCTCCTCCTCCTCCTCCTCTTCCTCCTCCTCCTCCGTTTCCTCCATCTCGTTCGCCGATCTCGCGGACTCCGCCGGAGGGGGCGCCGGGATCGGGGCAGTGGGACTCGTGTCGAGGTTGATCGACAGCGAGCCGGCCTTCCGGCGGTCCAGATCCGTCGGCTTCCAGCTCCTACGAACGAGATCGGTCGCCAGACAGGTCGACGGCGGGGGAGCTCCACGGCGGCCGAACGGAGGGAGGAGGTGGGCGTTGTTCTGGCCCTTCCCGAGGGCGGCGGGCGGGAAGGAGTCAGCAACGGAGCTATCGAGGTCAAGGTCGGTGGGGGCTGCGGGATTGGTAGGACCCGGCGGGGGAGAGGACAGGGGAAAGGCGCGGGGGTGGCATTTCCCGAGTCCAATGAACCCTTTCCGGCGCCGGCGGTCGACGAAGCTCGTACATGAGAGGTCGCCGTTGTACTTGTACCACGGATGAGAGAAACGCTCAACGAGGTCCCTAAAAAAAAAAGGTCAATTTCTCTTTTAATTGTTTTGCCTGTTAAGTCCATTTCTCTATTTACATAAAACTTTTATCTGGCTATTTTTCGCGCTACGCGAAAGCTCTAGCGAACCTTTTTCTTATCATACTTAATCTTACCGTCCGTCCGATCTTTATCAGACGGCTAATTTGTCACTGCAGTTTTGTAGGGTGCCAGTAATGAAGAACGCGACACCAAACTACAGTAAAGGTTGCCTATTTATACTTTTCCAATGTGTTTTAAGTATCTGAACTATTCTGTGCCACACCAAACTACCTCTCCCATCCACAGTAAATTATGCTCTCAGTGACACCCATCCACTCTTCAAGTGTTCGAAATAGCTTTTGTAGATGGTTCCCACTTCACATTGTTATGAAAGTTGAGACAAGCATTTATGAGGCCCACTTTATCTCAGTCCTAAGTTGGTGACATCCCACATGCTCTGTCTCGGACTAGCGTAAGGCCGAACCAAAGTTATGATCCCGTGGGAATGTGGAAGCTCGAAGGGGAGATGAGAGAAGAGTTTTGTTTTCTTTTTGATGGATCGAGAGCTTCCTTGACCTCTCAAGCCATCATTCCTTGTCGATGAATAATAATGATGATTAAACCTCGGCGTGGAAAAAGAACCATTGTTGAACGTGTTTGTGTAAGGATGAATGCCAGGTGGGATGTCAATAGATACCCACATCATGAATTCAAAGCGAGGTATCGATCCCAATCGCAGAAGTCACCGAACAATTTAAAGATCGTGATCGATATAAAAAGGTTATCAGCAATAACACCTTTCGGCGCATGATCTTAAATAAACTCACACGTATACACATGAAACAGTGGCCCTCACACTGTGCCTTTCGACAACGGTTTAGGGATGATGGGAGTCACGGCCACCGTTCGAGCCGTCTTTAAGGGGAACGAGACGGTAGGCTTACCCGATGTGACACAAAAGCTGAAGCCCGACTCCTTCCGCAGACGCATCCACATGGCATCAAAAATCGTGCCCACTGCATCCGTCCAATTTCCACCCTTCAGATCTCCCACCGTGTCCAGACAAGAGTCCACGTGGCCCCCCCACCCCCCGCGCCGTGACTCTGGATCCTCTTCAAGTGCTGTAGTTCATATTTGTGGAACCAGGTGAAGGTGACCGCGGCACCTGGCATTATTGTGGATATTTGAGATGTGTAAGATGACTTGTAAGATGCTACTTACAAGGATACTTCGATGTGATCCTTCTCAAGTCCATATTACCGCAGTGTCTCTCCGCTCCCTCCTCGCTGCGTTCGTCCTCTGCGCCCGCGCTAAATGATACCCAAAAACCCTGGAAGCCCTAGCAGCGGCGCCATGAACGGGTCTCGCTTCAAGCTCGAGGACGGGTTCCCGGCGGCGCAGCTTTTCGGCCAGGGTGTATCCTACACCTATGACGACGTCATCCTCCTTCCTGGCTACATCGACTTCCCCGCCGACGCCGTCGACCTCTCTACCCGCCTCTCCCGCCGCCTCCCCCTTGCCATCCCCTGCGTCGCCTCCCCCATGGACACCGTCTCCGAAGCCGCCATGTCTGTCGCAATGGCCGCCCTCGGCGGCGCCGCCATCGTCCACTGCAACAACGCCCCCGACAGCCAGGCCGCCATTGTCCGCGCCGCCAAGGCCCGCCGCATTCCCTTCGCCACCGACCCTGTCTTCCTCTCCCCCTCCGACTCCGTCTCCGACTTCGGCCCTGCTGCTTACGCAATCGTCACCGAGTCCGGGACCTCCAAGTCGAGGGTCGTGGGCGTCGTCGCCAAGTCCAATTGGGAGGGCCTAGCGAATAGGAATACTCTGGTTTCCGACTACATGCGGCATGCGCCGGTGTCGGCTCCGGCGAGCTACGACTTCGAAAAGGTGGCGTCTTTCCTGGCCGGCGGGGCATTGGAGTACGCGCCGTTGGTGGCGGAAGATGGGGAGGTCGTGGATCTGGTCACCAAGGAAGACGTCGAGAGGATCAGGGGATTCCCAAGGCTGGGAGTGCCATCCCTTGGAGCCGATGGGAGGTTCGTTGTGGGGGCGGCGATAGGAACCCGGGAGACCGATAAGGAGAGGCTGGAGCATCTGGTGAAGGCCGGGACGAATGTGGTAGTGGTGGATAGCTCGCAGGGTAACTCCATATACCAAATCGAGATGATCAAGTATGCCAAGAGTATGTACCCGGAGTTGGATGTCATCGGAGGAAATGTTGTCACAGTTGCACAGGCACAAAATCTGATAAAGGTCGGGGCTGATGGGTTGAGGGTGGGCATGGGATCGGGGTCCATATGCACCACTCAGGAGGTCTGTGCTGTGGGCAGAGGACAGGTATTATATCTAGTTTTTCAGTTTGATCTCAGTCTACTTTTAGTTGCTTCCAAGGTAGAACTAACAAAAACAATTCTAACATCGGCGCATAAGCGTAGGTTAGTGTTAACTTGTCTTTAGGTTTTATCGGGCTTGTATTGTCCTGTTCTATGTATATTAGTGATGAACTTGGATAAGGGTATTGAGAAACAAAGACTTACAAATAATGCTAGACACATAACTATGATAATATACATGAATCCTCTCCGAGTGGCTGCAAAGGTTGCATTATGTCGATGATGCAGTGCAGTGTTAAATGTTTGTGAGATGATCATTTCGTAAAACTTCACATGTCCTCTCAAGACATTATTGATGATCTCACATGCTGTGTTTATTTTGATTTATATAGGCGACAGCAGTGTATAAGGTTGCATCTTTTGCAAAGGAACATGATGTGCCTGTTATTGCTGATGGTGGGATCTCGAATTCTGGACACATTGTGAAAGCTTTGACTCTGGGGGCTTCGACTGTTATGATGGGCAGTTTTCTAGCTGGTAGCAGTGAGGCTCCTGGTGTTTATGAGTATCTGGTATGTCTGCTGTTGTAACTGGTTATACTACTTTGTCTATTTTCATGAATTTACTGTTAAAAACAACAATTATGCATGATAGCCAAGGCCAGTTAATGCAGTGACCTATTTATCAATCACATGCCAAGAAATGTTGCATTGCAGATTACCATGGGAGAACGACATTTTTGGTCTTTGCTACTTTGTTTCATTGTATCCCAAAGTTGAAATTATCTGCCATAATGCTTTCTATGCAGCATTTATTTTGAATGTCAAGATTTTATTTCTACTAAAGTTGTCATGCATATACTCCTTTAACCTTCTTCCTTCCATGATGATCATGCATTGCTATTTAGACGAGGCACTATTTGAAGTTTTTTACCTTAGCTATTGAAAATAAGTATCCTAAATGAAAAGGAATTTTCAGTCAACTTGCTTATATAAGATCAAAAAATTTTTGGCGAGCAGCTTTTACATCACCATCTGGCCTAAACGATGCCATCCACTTTTTTAAATCTGTGTATAATTTTACTCATTTCTGATGACCAGCATAAAGAATTGGTTAATTTAGATCAATTTCTATGCTTGCGTAACTAGATCTACAGAATGGTCTTGGCTTGATGTTAAGTTTCTGTTCATTTGATGCAAGGGGCAATAAAGCATCTCAAGTATGCATTAGTTCATAATTTCATATTGTTTTTCAACTTTTGCCTGTTGTTTTCCTGTTTTACTTAAACCAATTCATTTATTACTCCTACCATTTATAATATGAAAGTTTCCTCACTGTTTTCACTGTGATAAAGCTAGAGGCAGTGAATGTAGGAAGGATAAAAGAAAACATAATATGGAACTCTCTTTTCAACTTCACATTCTCAAATCATATTATGAATCATATAAATAACCAAAGTGGAAACTTTGAAGGAGAATAAACTTTTAGTTATGAAGCTTCAGTAGTTTTAAGCTTCTTGATAGAAATATGATAACCAATGAAAGATACAAAAGGTGGTACTTGGAACTTCTTTTACTAAGTAAAAAAAGGACATAATGCAAGTAAAGTGAACATCTTGGAATTAAACATCTAATTGACCTTTAAATGACTGTTGACTGTGATAGCCTGAACTAAAAGTCAAGTACAAATACTCGGTTAAAAATAAATGTAATATGACTAAACTCGGCATCATCAAAGGACATATTTAGGTTTTTCATTCTAAAATTTGTCGGCATGTTTGTCTTGAAGCTCTTGATGGGATCTGCTTGCTAGAGCTCATTATATTGTATGTACTATGATGGTTTTGATTGATCTGACATCTGCTTTTCCAGAATGGTCACCGAGTGAAGAAGTATAGGGGCATGGGTTCTTTAGAAGCAATGACAAAGGGTAGTGATGCACGGTACTTGGGTGACACACTAAAACTCAAGGTTGCTCAAGGAGTTGTTGGTGCTGTAGCTGACAAAGGCTCCATATTGAAGTTTATCCCTTACACTATGCAAGCCGTGAAGCAAGGATTTCAGGATCTTGGTGCATCCTCTTTGCAGTCAGCTCATGATCTACTACATTCAAAGGTGCTAAGGTTGGAGGTATGCACTAATGTTCGCTGGTTTAAGAGCTTGCTATATTGTTCCTTTTTTCCTGCCTTCTTTTACTTGTAGTATAGAATAAACTGGGCATTGGCGGAGGTTCTTTGTTTTTCTCAAATAATGAGCTAAGAGGGCGCTGGACATACTCATGAGCAAAGGACCCTGCTTGTGTCTTTCTTTGATTATGCACCCAATTCTTGTTGGTAGACCTCTCGTTGTGTTACTTGGTCCCATCAAATTTTGATGCGGGGCCCTCTTGTGATTGGTTTAGAGATAGTCTGGTTTCTTGTTTCACCTACTGCAGTATGTCTAACATTGCTGCAGTCTCATTTATTTCCCTCTTATACTTCTGCACCTCCTTGTTTCTACATTCATGTTGGCAGACTATGTGTGAGGAGAGATTGAAAAAGAAGACTAAGAGAATAGTCTCACATTGGTAAATATCGAGAGTCGAATGATATATATGTGCATTTAGCCAACAATTTGACAACTTAAGCTTTTGGATTGAATTGGTGTCTGACTCAATATATGTCAATCCAAGGTTTGTAAACAAGAAGAGTGAGTCAAAGAAGAGTCCAAGAAAAACAAGTGAGTGAGTCAAAGAAAAAAATGAGGACGATTGAAAAAAGAGAGAGAAATAAGAATGATTAAAAAAAGAGAGAGGAAACAAGAGTCAAAGAAAGATGAGGATGATTGAAAAGAGAGAGAGAGAGAGAGAGAGAGAGAGAGAGAGAGAGAGAGAGAGAGTAGAAGAGATTTAAGCTAGGTTCGTAAAAAAAAAAGAAAGAGATTTGAGCCAAGATGAGCTTGGTAATCAGCGCTGCGGACAAAATTAACCACACCACCTACCAAGCTACGGTTGCAGACAAAATTGGCCGTACCATCTACCCTTACGAGTAAGGGGGAGATGATTGAATCACACATGAATAAGGAGAGAATATCAGAAGATATTCATATGTGAGGAGAGACTGAAAAAGAGGCCTAAGAGAATAGTTGTACATTGATAAATATCTAGTGGGTCGGATGATATATATTTGTCTTAACTAACAATATAGCAGCTTAAACTTTTGAGTTAAATTTGTGTTTTGACTCAATATATATGTTAATCCTGACTAATTTGACTCACACTCATCATTAATGGAATTCTAACACTTGTACATGCATATATGAATGATATGTAGACCACTTATATAAATGGTACATAGATAATTTTGGGAAAAACTTGGTCCTCAGCACTAACTGCTCAAAAATGATAAAACAGATGTAGGGATCACCGTTGTTAACTTGAGCTTATGCACCTAAAGTGCCAAAATTAATATTGGGGATGTGCTTTTTGTTGACTCATCCAGTGGAAACAACAAAATGGAGCAGAATAGAGCTAGTGTAGTATGTACCTTGTGTAAATACATAATTGAAAAACTTAAAACTTTAACGGTGATCCAGATCTGGGCGCATGCAGGCCTAGAGAGGCAGTACCTTATTGAATGGTTTTAAGCAATAAGTCAATAAAATGAATATATTATATCCTATAAACTATGTATTTTATGATCATTTACTGACATATGACATCAGATTTTGATACCAGAGGAATATTGTTTTCTGGCCAATTTAGATGAACTGATCCAGTTTAATGGTACTGATTCATTCCTTTGATTTATCGATTATTGATCTTTCGTTGGAACTGAGAATAGTTGAACTTATTTCTTAATATATATATATATATATATATATATATATGTGTGTGTGTAGATCATGGGTTGTTAAGCATTAATGTTTGACACTATTGGCGAATGCAGAGATAAGAAAGCTGGAAATTTTCAGTGAATGGTATTCCAGAACTCCATAGGTTATGTTGAAAAGATTTATTAAGCAAACATAATGAAATAATCAATTTTCTCATTCTTTAAAGGAAATTAAGGTTCAAAAGGACACTTGGGGAGAGGATTTATCAAATTGTCATTTAGGAAGCATGTGGAAGTTTGCTGTGTGTCGTCGATTTCTGTAAATTATGATTTGTTTAGGCTCTTATTTTTTGTGGATGATCTTCTTTTCCAGGTCCGAACAGGGGCTGCACAGGTAGAGGGAGGAGTGCATGGCTTGGTCTCATTCGAGAAGAAATTCTTCTGAAAATTTCCACAAAAAACTCAGAGATTGTCCTGTTTGTTTGATCCTTGGTTCACCTGAATGCCAGAGAGGCCAAAGTTCTTTAACATTGACATCTTGTACCCAAATCCTCTCGAGTTTTGATTCTAGTTTCAGAACCAAATAATGAAGACCCCGTATGCTAATGGTAATCATGATGTATTAGAGGCTATGATCCCTCCCTTGTATGACCTTTGCTTCAATTCATGATATTACTTCTTATTACGACATTTCCTGTATTGCATTTGTTTCTACGATATGAAATGACTTGTTTCATGTTCGATGACAAATACTTGCTCAGGGTTTTCTTACCGCTGCCTGGCATCAGCGCCACAGCCGCAGCCTCCACCCTCTCTCCAGAGCCATCCTCTTCCCCAGCTGCCTGCGCTTCCTGGTGTTTGCGCTCGGTGCAAGCGCTCGCTTCGTATGGCTTTCGGCACATGGCGTGGCCCAGTCCCACAAGCTTCCTCTCCGGTATTGCGCTTTCTCTGGCTTGCACGTTGGCCTGAGATAAGATTTATTCTCTGGCTCTCTGGTGGAACAGAGTGGCTTCACTGCCACTTGGTGCCTCGGCGTTGAGCGGGTCGTGGGGGTGGTGTCTCGTCTCAACCTCTTCCGCACCATCACCACCAACCACAGGCCATTCCCGTAAAGCATTCCCCACTACTGCTCGTGCTGATGCCTCTCGGATTCCTGTAGCAGAGCTTCGTACCAGGGATCACGGTCTCTGTTCCTGCACCCACAGACTCGAGTACTGCAGGTATTGGGATGAAAGCTGCCCATTGTCGATGGTTCATGCTTTCTTCCTTGGCGTAATGATTTCATAAGCACTCTCCATTAAAAGAATGTTAACCTGATCTTGCTAATACTCGAAGGGATCAGCAAGCAAACAATTAATTCCTTGCCTCTGGTTCTCCTTCAGCTGCCCAGAGCATGCGAGGCGAGGAGACATCTGTGGTCACCGACCAGTGTGATACGATAACAGTACACCTTTTCACTTTTGGCACAAAATGTCAACCATTTGCAGAACTGGAAAGGTCGTTCTGTTCGTAATGGGAGGCCAAGTGGTGGGCCAGTTCTAGAGCCTAGAAGACGGTGGGGGTAGACCAATGACATGGTTGTTTGCCCTGTGGTAGGTGGACGTCTACACTTGATTGCTGTTCATGCACCTAAGATTTTTATTTTTTATTTTTTTAATTTTGTGATAACCAGTGATGTGACCTCGCAGGTGTGCTCCGGTTGGTTCCTGGAGACGGGGCCCATTCAAGTCTTCCTGATGTCCGGAAACGATTGGTTGATGAGGTAGGTGAGATCACTCGTCCGACTTGAGTTGGCGGTAGATAAGATACCGCACCTTTTACTATCTCAAGTAAAAGGTGTCTACTACGTTTTAGTTCTAAAATACCTTACAGACGCTGTCGTTGGATACTCATTGACTGTGAAGTCTCTTACCAAAAACAAGCAAGTTTTAGATACGCAGGGGTGGTCTCAAATTGAAATTGCATGGAAGAAGGGTATATAACATACCTACTAAGCAGAAAGTATAGTGCAGGATGGAATGCTGACGCAGGTGGCAGATCACTTGCAACTAATGTGCACAACAGCGGAAGCGCAGAAACTTTGCGAAGGGGAGGGGGGAAGGAGGGGTGGAGGGTGGAGGGTGGAGGGCGGGGGCAAAGAAGCACCCCATGTGCTCGAGCACCACTCCACAGCTAGCCTTCTTGATGCGTCGATCACCAAGGACGACGGCCCGCTTCCTTCTCCGCCTCTATAAATTGCTCCCTCCATTCCCTCGATCCATCGAAGGTGGCAGGCCTCTCGAGTCCTCCACACAAGCTTGGTCATGGGTGTTACTCGCAGTGTTGTAAGCTCTGCGCTGCTGCTGTTGTTGGGTGCGACCGTGTGCTTCGCCTCTCGAGCGCTCCTGGTTGCTCCTCAGGAACTGCCTTATGGTGCAGGCCATGGCATTGGCGACGTCATTCCTGGAGGTGGATGGCATTTCTTTCCCGGTTATGGGGCTGGAGGAGAGTTTGGTGGTATAGGAGAGTATGGTGGTGGCTACGGTGGCGGTTCTGGAAGCGGTGTGGGTTATGGAGCAGGTGGTGAGCATGGTGGTGGTTACGGGACTGGAGCCGGCACTGGGAGTGGAGGCGGTTATGGTGCCGGTGGAGAACATGGTGGCGGCTATGGTGGTGGGGGTGGCAGCGGTACTGGTGTAGGTTTTGGTGCAGGTGGTGAGAATGGAGGTGGATCCGGGATAGGAAGTGGTAAAGGTGGTGGAGCTGGTTACGGTGCTGGTGGCGAACATGGTGGTGGCGGTGGAGGCAGTGGTGCTGGCGTTGGTTATGGTGCAGGTGGAGAGCATGGCGGTGGCTATGGCACTGGAAGTGGTGCTGGTGCTGGAGGAGGCTACGGTGCTGGTGGAGAGCATGGAGGAGGCTATGGTGGTGGCGGTGGCTCGGGTGGTGGTGTAGGGTATGGTGCAGGAGGTGATCATGGTGCTGGTTACGGGACAGGAAGTGGTGCTGGTGGTGGAGTTGGTTATGGTGCGGGTGGAGAACATGGCGGTGGGGAAGGTAGTGGTGGCGGCGTTGGTTATGGAGCAGGTGGTGAGCATGGCGGTGGCTATGGAACTGGAAGCGGTGCTGGCGCTGGAGGTGGCTACGGTGCTGGTGGACAGCATGGAGGTGGTTATGGTGGTGCAGGCGGAGAACATGACGGTGGCTATGGTGGTGCAGGCGGAGAACGTGGAGGTGGTGCAGGCGGAGAACGTGGCGGTGGCTATGGTGGTGGTGCAGGCGGAGAACGTGGAGGTGGTTATGGTGGTGGTGCAGGCGGAGAACGTGGCGGTGGCTATGGTGGTGGTGCAGGCGGAGAACGTGGCGGTGGTGCAGGCGGAGAACGTGGCGGTGGCTATGGTGGTGGTGCAGGCGGAGAACGTGGCGGTGGCTATGGTGGTGGTGCAGGCGGAGAACGTGGAGGTGGTTATGGTGGTGGTGCAGGCGGAGAACGTGGCGGTGGTTATGGTGGTGGTGCAGGCGGAGACCGTGGCGGTGGCTATGGTGATGCAGGCGGAGACCGTGGCGGTGGCTATGGTGGTGCGGGCGGAGAACATGGAGGTGGTTATGGTGGTGCAGGCGGAGAGCATGGCGGTGGCTATGGTGGTTCGGGCGGAGAACATGGCGGTGGCTATGGTGGTGCAGGCGGAGAGCATGGCGGTGGCTATGGTGGTGCAGGCGGAGAACATGGCGGTGGTTCTGGTGGTGGTGCAGGCGGAGAACATGGAGGTGGTTATGGTGGTGCGGGCGGAGAGCATGGCGGTGGCTATGGAGGTGCAGGCGGCCAGCATGGCGGTGGCTATGGAGGTGCAGGCGGAGAACATGGCGGTGGCTATGGTGGTGCAGGCGGAGAACATGGAGGTGGATATGATGGTGCAGGAGGCGAACATGGCGGAGGCTATGGTGGTGCAGGCAGCGAGCATGGAGGTGGCTATGGAGGCGCAGGCGGAGAACATGGAGGTGGAGATGGTGGTGCAGGCGGAGAACATGGCGGTGGTTATGGTGGTGGTGCAGGCGGAGAGCATGGAGGTGGCTATGGTGGTGCAGGCGGTGAACATGGCGGTGGCTATGGTGGTGCAGGCGGAGAGCATGGCGGTGGCTATGGTGGTGCAGGCGGAGATCATGGTGGTGCAGGCGGAGAGCATGGCGGTGGTTATGGTGGTGCAGGCGGAGAGCATGGCGGTGGCTATGGTGGTGGTGGAGGCAGTGGTGCCGGCATTGGTTATGGAGCAGGTGGTGAGCATGGCGGTGGCTATGGGACCGGAAGCGGTGCTGGTGCTGGAACCGGTTACGGTGCTGGTGGAGAGCATGGAGGTGGTGGCGGTGGTTCAGGTAGTGGTGTCGGGTATGGTGCAGGCGGCGAGCATGGTGCGGGCTATGGTGCTGGAAGTGGCATCGGTGGTGGAGCTGGTTATGGTGCAGGTGGAGAACATGGCGGTGGCCATGGTGGCGGGGAAGGTGGTGGAAGCGGTGTCGGCTACGGAGCAGGCGGTGAGCATGGCGGCGGCTACGGGGCTGGAACTGGCACGGGTGCCGGAGGCGGCTATGGTGCTGGTGGAGAACATGGTGGCGGCTACGGCGGCGGCGGTGGTGTTGGTTATGGAGCAGGTGCGGCTGGTGGGGAGCATGGCGTTGGCTATGGAAGCGGTGCTGGGCATGGTGATGGTAGTGGTTATGGCGCTGGGGGAGAGCACGGTGGCGGATACGGTGGAGGTGTGGGAAAAGGTGTTGGTTACGGAGCTGCAGGGGGCGACAACGGAGCGGGCTACGGCGGCGGACGGAAGGGGTATCCCGGCGCATAAATTCCCGGCCACCGTGACACCGATGGCTGTCTTATGTTCCACCACCATCCATCTAATTCGTGCAAAGTGCACTAGTAATAATAAGCCGGTGTTCACCCCCATTCTGGCGAGCCTTTTGCGCTATGGATATGTGACCGCATCGCGCTTGGGATTCGGTAGAGAGATGGACTCCATCTACATCAATGTACTTGTTTAGATATCTTTCAGTATCTCGTAGTAATGGAGCTTTCTTATTGCAGCATAGTCCACTCTGCTCTCTTTCCTCCGTTTCTTTGTTGCCACCAAGTTATAGCGGAACAGTAACATATATATATATATATATATATATATATATATATATATATATATATATATATATACAGTGCAGGCTTAGCTTACAAAGACGACACCTCCATGGCGGCGGTAAAAGCCAGCGTTCCTCACCAAAACTGTCCTACCTACTAAATAAGGCCTCGGCCGCCAATCTAGCGTAGACAACAGAGCTGAGCTGCTCCTGCGTGTACACCCGGCTCGACATCTTCACCGTCGCCTGCTGGATCATGAGGTCCTTCACCACCGACACGCTCGCGTAATGCACTTCCAGATCGAGCAGCCATCAGCACAGCAGCTGGGTGATTCCTCTTTTGGCTCTGCAACCTGATCATGGCCTCCGATCCCAGTAGCTTCACCTCGATTTCGACCCCGTGACATCGACCGCCGCCGTTCGTCATCTTAAGGTCGCTCTCAGGCCGCTGAGCTGGGGCGGATTCACGCTCCTTTCTGAGGCCTTGAATCTGTGCTTGCAGGTCCTCCTTGTTCGCCTCCAAATCTTGCAGCTTTGACCGGAGTTCGTTGACGTAGGAGACGGCGTCGCCCAGGAGGGAGGCTTTTTGTCGAGAATTGATTCATGTAGTTAGATAGGTAGATAGGTATTTAATATGATTACTACCTATGTATTTAATATGATTAGAAGTAGTAGTTAATGTTTAGGAGTTGTGAAGTTAGTTTAAGAGTTAGTGGGGGTAGTTATTAATCATGGGTGAGATAGTGAAAATGAATGAAGTGGCGTAAGATAGTTATTATTATGTCCTATAAATATGATCTTGGAGAATGAAGCAAGGGTGCAGATAGTGTGTCCATAAAGGAGAGTGTGTGCATTTAGAGATAATCTTGTAAGTATTCTTGTTCTTTTACCTCTTGTTTAATACTACGTCGTTTTCTTGATCGAAAGCGTTTTCTTTAATTGGATCGTAGTATTATGTTTTATCGTTTTCTTGCTCTTCCTTCTTCAATATTTGTGGTATCAGAGTCAGGTTTCAATCTGAAATGGGCATTATAGCTTTTAATGTCAATTCTATGTCTTAACCCCTTATTCTCATCTTTTCGGGCAAATCCTACGAATTTTGAAGTATCAAGATGAAGACTCTATTTAAGTCTCAGGATCTTTGGGACTTGACATAGAATGTATATGCAGATCCAGATGAAGAAATCAGGCTGAGGGACAATAGAAAAAAGGACTCAAAAACATTGTTCTTTATTCAACAAGCTGCATGAGACAATCTTCTCAAGAATTGCAGCAATGACAACCTCAAGACAAGCTTGGTTGATACTTCAAAATGAATTTCAAGGCTCATCGAGGGTGATCACGGTAAAACTTCAAACCCTTTGCCGTGAGTTTGAAATTTTGTTTATGAAAAGCAATGAAGCAGTTGAAAAAGAGGAATGACGAAAAGCTATGAAGGAGGAAATTAAGTCAATTGAGAAGAATGAAACCTGGGAATGGATCTACTGAAAGAAAAAAAAGCTATTAGTTTGAAATGGGTGTACAAAACAAAGTATAATGCATATGGAAGTATCGAAAAGCATAAGGCTTGGCTTGTAGCAAAAGGATATTCGCTGCAACAATGTATTGACTTTGATGATACTTTTTCTCCGATTGCTAGATTCGAAACCGTGAGAACCTTTTTGGCTTTAGCTGCTTATTTGAGTTGGCATGTTTATCAATTTGATGTGAAATCTATATTTTTAAATGGATATTTACAAGAAGAGGTTTTTGTTACTCAACCTGAAGGTTTTTTAGTTAAAGGACATGAAGAAAAGGTATATAAGCTAAAGAAAGTACTTTATGGGCTTAAACAAGCTCCAAGAGCATGGTATATTAAAATTGATTGTTATTTTCATCAAAATGGATTTAAAGGGAGTAATAATGAACCTATCATTTATCTAAAGAAGAAAGGTGAACATAATATTCTTATGGTTTGCCTTTATGTTGATGATATTATATATATGGGTTTAGTTTGAAATGTCATATCTAGGTTTACTGCACTATTTTCTTGGGTTGGAAGTGAAGCAAAGATCAAATGAAATTTTTATTTCACAAAAAAAGTATGCAATGGATCTGCTCAAAAAATCTAACATGATTAAATGCAAAGCTGCAGCTACACCCATGAATGTAAATGAGAAATTGAAACTTGAAGATGGTATAGGTTTGACAAATGCAAGATACTACAGAAGTTTAGTTGGAGGTTTAATCTATCTAACTCATACTCGTCCAGATATTACCTTCTCTATTGGTGTAGTATCTAGGTTCATGCAAAGCCCAAGTAAACATCATCTCAGAGTTGTTAAAAGAATTATACGTTATATTGCTGGAACTACAAATTATGGAATATAGTATTTTTATAATTTTAAATATAAATTATTTAGTTTTACTAATAATGATTGGGCAGGAGATTTGGATGATAGAAAGAGTACTTCAGGCAATATTTTTAGTCTTGGATCAAGAGCTATATCATGGAGTTCAAAGAAGCAAACAACAACTGCATTGTCGACATCAGAAGCAGAGTATGTAGCTGCAACATCAGCAGCATGTCAAGCTATATGGCTTAGAAGACTTCTTGAAGATCTTCATCAAAAACAAATAGATACAACCGAAATATTTTGTGACAACAAATCTACAATTGCACTAGCAAAAAATCCCACATTTCATGGAAGAACGAAACATATAGAGATACACTATCATTTCATCCGAGATCTTGTAGCAAATGGAACTATAACAATAAAGTACTGTAGCACGGATGAACAAGTTACAGATATTCTCACCAAGTCGCTTCCAGTTCAGAAACATACTTATTTTATGTCTCAAATTGGTGTATGTAACTATGAATCAAGGGGGAGTGTTGAGAATTGATTCATAATAGTTACATAGGTAGTTAACATGCTTAGGAGTAGTGGCTCATGTTTAAGAGTTGTGAAGATAATTTAAGAATTAGTGAGGATAGTTATTAATCATGAATGAAATAATGGGATAAAAAATTTGATGTGAGATAGTTATTATTATATTTTATAAATAGGACCTTGGAGAATGAAACAAGGGTGCAGAGAGTATGTACATAGAAGATAGCGTGTGCATTTGAAGATAATCTTATAAATATTCTTATTCTTTTACCTCCTGTTTAATATTATATCATTTTCTTGATTGAAAATATTTTCGTTAATTGGATCGTATTATTCTGTTATATCGTTTCGCTCCTCATTCCCCCAACAGTTTTGTTGGACATGTTTGGGAACCACCGCAGGGAGGGGTCAGCGATCCAGAGGACCGATGGATCCGACTGTCCGTGGTTGGCGGCGGGAGTCGCCGCAGCAGATTGCTGCGCGAGCCATGATGGGGCCGCCGCGGTGTCGGGCGCGTCCCGGGAGCTGAAGCTGAAGAAGGCGCGAATCTTCAACGGGAGCGCAGACCATGGTCTGGGTGTCGAACAACTGGGCCTGCCGCGCACGCTCACACTACGCCGCGGCTAGATGGCCGGCGCCGGCGTAAAGGGCCTGGCCGGGGAGGCCGACCCCCTTGACGAAGGACTGAGTCATGGAGACGAGAAAGAACCACTCCGCGTCGGTGACCTCCTCCTCGACGATCTCGTCCGGCGCCAAGGATGTTGAGAATTGATTCATGGTAGTTACATAGATAGTTAACATGTTTAGAAGTAGTGGCTCATGTTTAGGAGTTATGAAGGTAGTTTAAGAGTTAGTGGGGGGTAGTTATTAATCATGGGTGAGATAGTGGGATGAAAGAAGTGGTGTGAGGTAGTTATTATTATGTCCTATAAATAGGACCTTAGAGAATGAAGTTAGGAGGCAGAGAGTGTGTGAAGAGGAGAAATTTTGTGCATTTGGAGATAATCTTGTAAGTGTTCTTGTTCTTTTACCTCTTGTTTAATACTACGTCGTTTTCTTGATTGAAAGCGTTTTCGTTAATTGGATCGTAGTATTCTGTTTTATCGTTTCCTTGCTCCTCCTTCTCCAACATTTGTGGTATCAGAGTCTTGCTTCAATCTGAACTAGGCATTATGGCTTTTAATGGCAATTCTATGTCTCAACCCTTTATTCCCATCTTCTCGGACAAATCCTATGAATTTTGGAGTATCAAGATGAAGACTATATTCAAGTCTCGGGATCTTTGGGACTTGATAGAGAATGGATATGCAGATCCAGATGAAGAAACGAGGCTGAGAGAGAATAGAAAGAAGGACTCAAAGGCATTGTTCTTCATTCAACAAGCTGTGCATGAGACAATCTTCTCAAGAATTGCAGCAGCGACAACCTCAAGACAAGCTTGGCTGATACTTCAAAATGAATTTCAAGGCTCATCGAGGGTGATCATGGTAAAACTTCAAACCCTTCGCCGTGAGTTTGAAATTTTGTTTATGAAAAGCAATGAATCAGTGCAAGATTTTCTTTCTCGAGTGACTGAAATTGTTAGTCAAATGAAATCCTATGGTGAACATCTACATGATCAAATAATTATTGCAAAAGTTTTGAGAAGTTTAACTCCGAAATTTGATCATGTTGTTGCGGCAATTGAAGAATCAAAGGACTTATCTACTTATTCATTTGACGAACTAATGGGTTCCTTACAAGCACATGAAGCAAGGTTGAACAGGTCACTTGAAAAAAGTGAAGAAAAAACATTTCAAGTTAAGGGGGAGTCTTCTACTTCAAAAGAAGACAAAAAAGCAACAGGAAGAGGACGTGGAAGAGGAGGATTTCGTGGTAGAGGAAATGGAAGAGGAAGATGACACTTTGATGGGCATAATGAAAGGCAATCAAACTATGATCAGAAAAACTACAAGAGTGAAATTCAATGTCACTATTGTAAGAAGTTTGGTCATATGAAGGCAGATTGCTGGAAAAGAGAAAAGCAAGCAAGCTATGTGGAAGAAAATGAAGACAATAGTAAGTTGTTTATGACTCATTCACAAGTTAATGATATCTCAAATGACATTTGGTTTTTGGATAGTGGATGTTCTAATCATATGTCAGGCATAAGATCAATATTTAGAGATATTGATGAAACTCACAAGTTGAAAGTTAAACTTGGAGATAGCAAGCAAATCCAAGTAGAAGAAAAAGGAACAATTGAGGTGAAGACAAATCAAGGGAAGGTAAAACACCTTGATAATGTTTTCTATGTTCCTAGCTTATCACATAACTTATTGAGTGTTGGACAATTGATAGATATTGGATATTCAGTTATATTTGATGATGGTTCATGCACTATTAAAGATAAGAAATCTGGTTTGATTATAGCAAATGTTTGCATGACGCAAAATAAGATGTTTCCAATATTGAGAAACATGCTTTTGTTGCAAATCAAAAGAATGAGACAAATTTATGGCATTTGAGATATGGACACCTTAACATTAAAGGTTTAAGGTTGTTAAATAAAAAAGAAATGGTTTATGGATTGCCTAAAATTAATACACTTGATATATGTGAAGGATGTATTTATGGCAAACAAAGTAAAAAATCATTTCCTGTTGGAAAAGCATGGAGAGCATCTAATTGTCTTGAATTAATTTATGCTGACTTATGTGGACCTATGAATACAAAATCATTTGGGGGAAGTCGATATTTTTTGTTATTTACTGATGATTATAGCCGCATGAGTTGGGTATATTTTCTGGAATTGAAATCTGAAGCATTTGATAACTTTCAAAAATTCAAGGCACTTGTAGAAAGGCAAAGTGGTAAATGCATAAAGACACTTCGGACAGATAGAGGTGGTGAATTTATGTCTAATGAGTTTAATTCCTTTTGTGAAGAAAATGGTATTCGTAGGGAATTGACAGCACCATATACACTGGAGCAAAATTGTGTAGCTGAACGTAAGAATCGAACTGTTGTCGAAATGGCAAGACGTTTGCTTAAAGGAAAACATCTTCCGAATGAGTTTTGTGCAGAAGCAGTTGCAACAGCAGTTTATTTGTTGAATATTTCACCGACAAAGGCTGTTATGAATCGAACTCCTTTTGAAGCTTGGTATGGTATAAAGCCAACTGTAAGCTATCTAAGAATTTTCGGTTGTATTGCTTATGCTTTGGTAAATTCACAAAATCATCATAAGCTTGATGAAAAATCAGAAAAATGCATCTTAATTGGATACTCTACACAATCCAAAGCATATCGATTATATAATCATGTAAATGACAAAGTTATTATTAACAGAAATGTTGTATTTGATGAAAGGGCAAGTTGGAATTGGGAGATTAATGAAGGTGATGCACAAATTCGTGTTCCAGCAGAACTAGTTACTCCACCAAATCAAGTGACAGATCCTGCTCCAACAAGATCAACGTCAACCTCACCCAATAGCAGTTCAAATTCAGCAAATGATTCCTCAGATGAAACCCCTCCAGGAAGGTTAGATCACTAACAGAGATTTATGATTCAACATTTGCTTTATTTATTTCAGATCCTATAAGTTTTGAGGAAGCAGTTGAAAAAGAGGAATGGCAAAAAGCAATGAAGGAGGAAATCAAGTCAATTGAGAAGAATGAAACCTGGGAGCTAATGGATCTACCAAAAGAAAAGAAAGCTATTGATTTGAAATGGGTGTACAAAACAAAGTATAATGCAGATGGAAGTATCCAGAAGCATAAGGCTCGGCTTGTAGCAAAAGGATATTCGCAGCAACAAGGTATTGACTTTGATGATACTTTTTCTCCAGTTGCTAGATTCAAAACCGTGAGAACCTTTTTGGCTTTAGCTGCTTATTTGAGTTGGCCTGTTTATCAATTTGATGTGAAATCTGCGTTTTTAAATGGAGATTTACAAGAAGAGATTTTTGTTACTCAACCTGAAGGTTTTTTGGTTAAAAGGACATGAAGAAAAGGTATATAAGCTAAAGAAAGCACTTTATGGACTTAAACAAGCTCCAAGAGCATGGTATAGTAAAATTGATTGTTATTTTCATCAAAATGGATTTAAAAGGAGTGATAATTTTCATCAAAATGGATTTAAAAGGAGTGATAATGAACCTACCCTTTATCTAAAGAAGGAAGGTGAACATAGTATTCTTATGGTTTGCCTTTATGTTGATGATATTATATATATGGGTTCATCTGACTCTGTTGTGGCAGAATTTAAAAAATGTATGATGAATAAGTTTGAAATGTCAGATCTAGGTTTACTGCACTATTTTCTTGGGTTGGAGGTGAAGCAAGGATCAGATGGAATTTTTATTTCACAAAGAAAGTATGCAATGGATCTGCTCAAAAAATCTAATATGATTAAATGCAAAGCTGCAGCTACACCCGTAAATGAGAAATTGAAACTTGAAGATGGTACAGGTTTGACAAATGCAAGATACTACAGAAGTTTAGTTGGAGGTTTGATCTATCTAACTCATACTCATCCAGATATTACATTCTCTGTTGGTGTAGTATCTAGGTTCATGCAAAGCCCAAGTAAACATCATCTCGGAGCTGTTAAAAGAATTCTACGTTATATTGCTGGAACTACAAATTATGGAATATGGTATTCTCATAATTTTAAATATAAATTATTTGGTTTTACTGATAGTGATTGGGTAAGAGATTTGGATGATAGAAAAAGTACTTCAGACAATATTTTTAGCCTTGGATCAGGAGCTATATCATGGAGTTCAAAGAAGCAAGCAACAACTGCATTGTCGACATCGGAAGCAGAGTATGTAGTTGCAACATCAGCAACATGTCAAGCTATATGGCTTAGAAGACTTCTTGAAGATCTTCATCAAAAACAAATAGATGCAACCGAAATATTTTGTGACAACAAATCTACAATTGCACTGACAAAAAATCCCACATTTCATGGAAGAACGAAGCATATAGAGATACGCTATCATTTCATCCGAGATCTTGTAGCAGATGGAGCTATAACAATGAAGTACTGTGGCACGGATGAACAAGTTGTAGACATTCTCACCAAGTCACTTCCCGTTAAGAAGCATATTTATTTTATGTCTTAAATTGGTGATGTAACTATGAATCAAGGGGGAGTGTTGAGAATTGATTCATGGTAGTTACATAGGTAGTTAACATGTTTAGAAGTAGTCAGAGAGTGAAGTAAGGAGGCAGAGAGTGTGTGAAGAGAAGAAATTTTGTGCATTTGGAGATAATCTTGTAAGTGTTCTTGTTCTTTTACCTCTTGTTTAATATTACGTCGTTTTCTTGATTGAAAGCGTTTTCGTTAATTGGATCGTAGTATTCTGTTTTATCGTTTCCTTGCTCCTCCTTCCCCCAACAAAGGACACGCCGCCTGAGATGAGCGAGTTGAGCTCCCGCAGGACGCGCTTCAGGTGATCCTGATCGGCAGCGGAGGTGGTGCTCCGTTGCTTCCGCTTGTCCTCCTCGCAGCCCTTGTAGTAGCCGTCACCCCACCCGAGGAAGGACGTCCCGGTGGCGGCATCCACCGACGACTGCCAGAAGATGCCGTAGGTCCAGCTTTCCCGGGCCCCCTCGATCAGGGCCTGCAGCCGCTGCTGGAGCGTCTCCTGGTTGAAGAACGCCGACGGAGGAGGAGAGGGAGTGGGAGGGCCGAGGATAGCCCTCCCAGGATCCAAGGACGAGGCCATACCGGAGGGCCGAGGACGGGTCGCCCAGGGGAAGCCATGGAGGAGGTCGGTGGCGGCCATGAAGGCCTCCATCATGGAGGCGTTGTCGTCGGCCCACAGGTTCATCCTCTTCTTGTTCGATCAACTGCGGTGATGGGAGGACTCCTGTGCATGAACTGGAACCCCCGGTTCCGCTCCCACCTGTGGACAAAGCGAGGAAGGAGGCCGGAGAAGACGGCGTGGGGATAGGGGAGACAGACGCCCACAGCTCTCAGATATTTTCCTCCCGTAATTTCTATGTTTATCGTTAATTTTTTATATACATAAGTAGGAATTTTATTAATTAATGTTATCAAGAAATATTAATTTGCTTCCCGACACAGATGATTCGGATTAGGCTAATTTAACGCGGATTATTTGACCTCAAAAGTTGTATTAATTTGTTACAGTGAAATGGCCGCCGCCGGGCCGCCGCCAGGCAGGTAGACGATGGCGGCGGGGTCTGTGACACCGCTGGGTCGTGGCACGTGCCAAATTGGGGCGGTAACGTCTAACGGAACCGTTTGCACGTCAAGTTGGACGAGGCCGTCAAGTGGCGACGGAGTCGATCGAATTCTTTTTTTATATTAATTTTTATTATCATTTATTTATTTATTTCTTTCTTTAGAGGTAGTAATAGCGTCGGACGCAACACGTTTTACTCGCAAGTCTTCTCGAACGTTCTCACTTGTCCTGTCGTCGCGTGGCGGAAGTCGTTTCCCATGGGATGAGGTAGCGAGCCTTTTCTATTTATTTATCTATGTGTTTTTTTTTTCTTCTGTGAATTATGATGGTAATCTGTATCTTAACAACATATACTAATACTTCATATTTTTTTATAGAAAATTAAAAAATAGATTAGTATGATACCCAAAATTTTATATTAAAATTTTTTTTTCTATATAGACTTGTGTTGAATGTTTCTTCTGGATATGCTTTGAAAAATTTGGAAGGAACGATCGATGTTTTAGACTTTTTCTTACAACTTGAAGATGTTCGATTTTACTTTGATCGTCGTATCCAATAGTAAAGCATAGGCAGCAGATTTTTATTTTACTTTGATCGTTGTCAATGATCAACTTTTGCTCTGGCCACGCAATAGTGAGATTTGAAAATAAAAATAAAAACAAAAACAACAACACTATCTAGAAAATAAAAATAAAAAAATATATATTTTTTTCAATAAAAAATAATAATAATGGCACACGCGCACACACATGATAAACATAGTATCAAAGATAAATATATAAAATTTTGATACGAATGAGTCAAAAAAAAAAAAAAAAGAAATTGCACCTAAAGGAGGTGACCCAAAACACTTGCATATTTTCCAATGGTAACAAAAACTATTGCACCTAATGATAGATAGCGTATCTGTCAGCTCCCTTACCTCATTCTAATTATTCTGCCATCTCTGGTGTTAGAATAAACTGATAATAAGAAACATTACAATAAAATTAGTTTTGTCCTTTCATTTGGTACGGGAAATAAAAAAAAATAAAAAAGACTCCTCATAGTCACTCGAGATAAAAAGGATTTGATGCTTGGTTGAAGATGCACGCAAAGGCCTCGCACCGGTTCGTGTGGGAGGACGAGGCTATCAACTCCGGTCCACCATCATTGTTGGAAATAACACACCCATTCGGCGTCGGACGATTTCGACCAAACACCTACCGTGAGAGAGAGAGACCACAAATGAACTAAGAACTTCCACCTTTTTGCTTCTCTACAAATTAGTTTTTGGTACGTGCAAACTATATATATATATATATATATATATGAACGTAGAAACATCACTCGTTACCATATGGTAGTGACGATAGGAGAGGGGACGAATAAAAAGCTCTTATTAAATATTTTGGCAAAGCTTGGAACAGCAAGGGGTGGTGGCGCAGTTGGTTAGCGCGTAGGTCTCATAGCTTCTGAGTGATCCTGAGGTCGAGAGTTCGAGCCTCTCTCACCCCACTGATTTGTTTTTTTTAATTTTAAAATAAATAAACCAAGCTGCTGCACGAATCTTAAAGGGCTTGAAGGAAAAAAAGAAAAACGTATTGCTTATTTTTTTTTCTTCTTTTCCATCATCAAAGACACTGCACGGAAACAAAGTAAGCATAATAAAATTTATAAATCTTAATTATTTAGCATCGACTATATCGGTTCATTTATCGTCATTGATATTTATAATATATATATATATATATATATATTTAATCAAGTTTAGAATAATTATTTTTTTAAAATTTTATTCTCCCTAGAGTTAATCATTTTATATTTTTTTTGTCTCGTAAGCATATATTGGTATCACCTTAAATAATTTTTATATTAATAATATATATATATATATATTTTTTCTTACAAAACTGTTTATTTGAGATGGTTTGGTGAGAGGATAGGAAGGAAAAGCTTCTGCACGAATCTCAAAGAGAGAGAAAGAGAGAGAGAGAGAGAGGTAAACAAACAAAAACAATCAATCATGTCCGGCTTTCATATTATTTTAATGCCCACAAACCGTTTATATTATGAGATAGTACGTCGGTTTGGTTTCTTCTTCCCAGTCATCAAGCCGTCGCACGAATCTCAAAGAATGAAATAAAGATGGAAAAGACGAGCATATCCTGCAGTCGCACGAATCTCAAAGAATGAAGTAAAGGAGAAAAAGACAAAGCATATCCTGTCGCCGCACGAATCTCAAAGATTGAAATAAAGGGTTAAAAGACAAGCGTATCCTGCCGCAACAACAGCACACCCCCTGGAAGAAGAACCCGAGGCGGTTGGAAGCAATGGATGGATGGATCTCTCTCTCTAAAGAGCCGCTTCGGGTTTGCGGATACGGGCGCATGCTACGTAATGACGAGTAGTTAATGACACCGGCCGGCGTCCGTACACCACGCCACCCCCACCACCGGCGGCTTCAAAGCAAGCAGTCCTCTCTCCCCTCGTTTCTCCTCGCACCTCACAAAATGGCCGCCGCCGCCGCCGCCGCCGCCGCCGAGCAGTTCGGAACCACAGTGCATCCATCATCTCCTGTGCGCCGCTAAAGATTGCATTTGCGGCACCGGTGTCGTGGGGTCATCCAAGTCAACTTGCGATTGAAATCTTGTTTAGATTTTAAATCTCGAAGAAGGGTTGGGAATAATAGCATGCACAAAATCCAAATGGGTTTTTTTTTTTGCCAGTTGGGGTAACCAACATCTACTTCTTTCTTTTCCTTCGGTAGCTGCGTATCGGACAGACAGCGCGATGTGGGTGACAGATTCGCTTTGCTCAACACAGACCTAATCATAGAGGCGCAGCAGTTAATAAAACTTTGTAGGTAGGTAGTAAGTCGGTGGTTCCTTTAAGACCCTACACGATAGTGTGCTGTCAACTACGCTTGCGGTTTTCATGTTACTCTCTTTGCAGAGAAAGAAAGAGTTGAGTGATCTCTTTTCCCAGACCACCTCCCATCCTACTATTCTCGCTTGAATCCTTCTTCTCCCATCCCACCCTCTCTCTCTCTTCTTCCTCTTCTCCTTGTTCTTCGTCTTCCTTTATCCGAGAGAAAGCTCGGCTCCCGCCCCTTTTCCCCAACTCCAAAATCCTGACTTGTCGTCGGCATTTCCTCCCTCCCCTGCCGCTCGGCTGCTGCTGTTCGTCTCGCACCTCACTCCTTGTGGCGGGCGGGCGATCGACGATGCTGCCCTCCAAATCCAAGTAAGTACGCCGCGCTCCCCAGATCTCAGGTGGAATTTGCCCCCAAAATTGAGTTTTTTTGGCCTAGATTTTTTTTTTGTCTTCGCGCTTTGTGGTGTAAATTTGGTTGCGTTGGTCGAGGTGAATCCTTGGGGCTCTTTTCCGTGGTTCGTAGCACCAATGCTGCATGGATTTCAGTTCACCGTGGTTCTTGGGCTTGATCTGGTCACAAAAGTTCCGATCTTTTCGGTTGATGAAGAAAAGGAAAGTTTCGATCGGTTAGATCATGGTCAGATTTGGTGTGTACTCTGTTTCGCTAACTGTGTAGCCTCGATCTGATCGCGAATTATGAGGATAGGCTCTGCTTATTGCTACCACTCCCATCTTTTCTTGCTTTTCTGCCTGATCTGGGTTCGTTTTGTATGGCATTGCTGATCTTTGTGCTGGAACTGCCTAATTTGGTTGTTTCGGAGATCTAAGTTGCAATATACTGTACGCAGATCTGGTTTATTTGAAGCTTCTGTCAACAAAGGCACACCGGCTACTCCTAGAGCTGGTAAACTAGGAAGGGTTGGATCCGCCAAGGCAGATCCAGCTTCAACTTTCTTGCAGCAGTCATCCCGCCATTCGATTGATCGATCACCGAAATCGGTTGATTCCAGGCCGAAGACAACCACTCCCGATGTAAGGCCAATGAACCACTGCATATAATTCACCATGATGTCGTATATCATATCATCACTATGATGAACAGCTTGGTCCTTTGGCTTTCGAGTTTTGATTGCAGAAGCAACCACGCTCAGCAAAGGGATCTGAGCTGCAGACACAGCTGAGTGCGGTTCAGGAGGATCTGAAGAAGGCAAAAGAGCAATTGGCGTCTGTTGAGAATGAGAAGAGCCAGATTCTTGAGGAGCTGAAGTCTGCAAAGAGATCCGCTGATGAGGCGAACGACAAGCTGCAGGACGCCCTTGTTTCCCAGAGGATAGCAGAAGAAGCTGCAGAGATTGACAAGTTCCGGGCAGATGAATTGGAGCAAGCCGGTATTGAGGCCGCACAGAAGAGGGAAGATGAACGGCAGAAGGAGCTTGATACTGTCCGAAACCAGCATGCTGTGGATGTTGCGGCGCTGGTCGCCACGACTCAGGAGCTCCAAAGGGTGAAGCAAGAACTGGCAATGACGACCGAAGCAAAGAACAGTGCGTTGATTCATGCTGATGATGCAATGAAGATCGCTGAGATCAATGCAGACAAGGTGGAGCTCTTGTCCAGGGAAGTTAGTCGCCTGAAAACCTTGCTTGATTCGACCCTGGAGTGTAAGAACAATGAAGCTTCGGAGCTAGTCGAGAAGGGAATGGATCTACAGGCTCAGTTAAACTTAGCTAAGGAGGACTTGAAGAAGATAAATGAACAATTGGTTTCTGTTGAGATCGAGAAGACCCACATTCTTGAGGAATTAAATGAGGTCAAGAGGTTGGCTGACGAAGGAAATGAGAAACTCGAGGAGAGCCTTGCTGCTCAGAAGGGAGCGGAGGATGCTCTGGAAACTCACAAGATTCGTGCAAGTGAGTTGGAGCAGGACAGCATCAAGAGTGCTCAGAAAAGAGAAGAAGAGTGGCAGAAGAAGCTGGAAAGCATTGAAAACCACCACGCCTTGGACGTTGCCGCATTGCTTTCGGCTACAGAGGAGCTTGAAAACGTGAAACATGAACTTACATTGGCAATAAATGCAAAGAACAGTGCCCTGAGCCAGGCTTGTGAGGCAACAAAGACTGCTGAAGAGAACGCAGGGAAGCTGGAGCTCCTCTCAGGTGAAATGACCCATCTTAAAGTGGTGCTTGACTCCAAAATGGAGTTAGAATCTGAGGTCTTTGGATTGAAAAGTGAGCTTGAGAAAGCAAAAGCTGCTGAGAGCAGGTTGGTGGAGTTGGAAGCATTAGTCGAGGGGCTTAGAATTGAGGTCACTGATGCAAAGAAGGCTGAATCAGATGCAAGTCATCTAATGGATGAGTGGAAAAAGAAGACCGAGCTGTTAGAAGTTAAACTGGAGGAAGCAAATGAGTTGAGAAAAACATCATCAGAGACTCTCGCTTCTGCTACGAAACAGCTAGAGGAGAGCAATGCAGTCTTGCAGGACAGAGAGTGCAAAGTTGCTGCTCTTCGAGGTCAGGTGGAATCTTTGAAGCTTGATGTTGCTAGGCTCAAAACAGAACTTGATGAATCGAGTCAACACCTTGATATAGCACAACAGGAAGCAGAGGAATTGGGGAAGATGATTGTGGTTCTAAAATCTGAGCTTCAGATTGTGGAAGAGGCAAAAATTGATGCTCAGAGTAACGAGAAGATGGCTGCTCTAAACATTCAGAACTTGACAGAGGAGAAGTACAAATTGGAAAATGACCTTGATATCACTCACTCCGAACTTGAGAAAGTTAAGAAGGCAATGGAAGGCTTGGCTTCGGCATTGCATGAAGTATCAACAGAAGCACGGGAAACACAAGAAAAATTCCTAATCAAGCAATCTGAGCTGAAGAATTCTCATGCTCAGATAGAGGAGTTGAAGGTAACCATCGAAAGAAATCAAGAAAATTACGAGGTAACGCTGGAAAAAGCAAAACATGAGATAGCTTGTCTTCAAGATACTGTTCAATGTTTTGAAAAGGAGCTCGAAAATTCAAGATCTGTGTGGGACTCAGAAGCGCTTGATTTCGTGAGTTCTATCAAGAGATCGGAGGAGGAAATTATCACCATGAAAACAGACATGGACAAGATAACTGACTCGCTGAAAGAAGCAGAACTCAGAGTATCAGCTGCAAAAGAAGAGGAACTCCGGCTGTTGGATAAGCTTAAGCATTTGGAGTCTGAGGCAAATGCTGCCAACATTGCTGCAGAAGAAGCTAAGGCTGAGAGTTTGCTGCTGAAGGAGATGTTATTGGACAAAGAGAATGAACTGCAAAATACAAGCCAGGAGAATGATGACCTCAGGATCCGAGAAACTGCAGCTCTGGAGAAGGTCAAAGAACTCTCTCATATGCTCTCTGAGGCCGCAGCCAAGAAGCCCGACGAAAATGGGGAAATATCAAGCAACTCAAAGCAGTCTGATCGAACAATCTCAGTTGATCCCTTGGAGGAAAACACAGATGATCAGGATGGAGAAGAGAAACCAGAATCAGAAGTCCCCTCAGAGAAGCCCGAGGAACACAGCATGGATAAAGGAGTACCGGAAGAAGAGAAGACAAACAACAGTGCTCAAGAGGAAGAACCATTAGATGCGGGAGGTAAGACATGGGAAAATGGCAAGACAACGGACAAGGATTTGTCGACAGATAGGGAGCACGAGACCGAGTCGACATACGATGAGTTGGACTTAAAGGCAGATGGTGTTAGCTTCGATGTGGTATTCGGATTGGCAACGGATAACATAGAAAATGGGGCATCCTCACCCGACAAACAGCAGCAGCAGCAGCAGCAGCAAAAGAAGAAGAAGGCTTTCATGCAGAAGTTTGGGAGCCTACTGAAAAAGAAGAGCAACCATAAGTAGAAGCTTGTTATAGTTGAGATGGTTTGAGATGCTTGTAATAGTTTGATGATGGTCTGTGGGTTATATATATAGTGCTTGTATCGAGAAATTGTTTGCTTCTTCTGTGTCCAGTGAGCCAAAATTTGGGTCTTCTTTCAGACCCCTTGTTTCACTGATTTGGTTCTCATCAAAGAGTTGGATTACTTGTTCTGTCATACCAGTTGAGCAATGGAAACCAGTTCATGTGTTATGTTGCATCTCATCATGTTAGAAGAATGCTTATCCCACATTGTGTATCCATGGGCTTCTTTATAAGCTGTCCAAAATCTTTTTTAATGTCTTATCTTTGGTCATGAACTTTAAATATATATATATATATATAGAAAGAAAGAAAGAAAAAAACAACAAATAAGAAAGCCCAAACTTTGAATGAATTGGGCTCTGATGTTGACATATGGAAGAATCCAATCCAAGAGTTGCAAGTGTTGCACCTGTGATTGGGCGAAGAGAGGAAGGTAGGACGCAGTTGTTGCGTCGTTCATGTGATACTATTCCGCAATGATGGTTGACAGGAGACCTCCAAACTCTCAGTGATGGGAGAACCTTAAAATAGACAGAGAGAGAGAGAGAGTAAAAAGGTTTTACAATTGCGATAGAAGAACGCAAATGTTTCCTTGTCCTTCCAAAATAATAATAATAATAATAATAATGAAAAAAATATTTCACAAACCTATCACAATTATTAGAATAAATTTGATGTTTAGTTTTTGATCCAAAGTAGACAAAAGATTGAATGCTAGATGAAGTTTACTATAATATGAACTTAAGCCTAAGATCAATAAAGTTAATAAGTCAATTAATTTATCAAAAATCGTGTTAAAATCTAGTTTTTGAGTAATATGGAGCAATCGTTACCATGTTAAGATCTATCAATACTAAAGATTATAATGCCCTGATTTAGTCCTAACATAAAAAATGAGAGCAGTATGGGATGAACCTATAGAAACTTTTCAACGAGGAAAACAGCATCAAAGAAAGAGAAAAATAATAAAATAATTATTATAATAAAGGTAGAACAAAGAAAACAAGACATTTTGCTCACAACTGCTTGGATGAATTAATTAATACTGGCCAAAGCTATATACCTAATCCATTGTTTCAACAACTATGGTTCATCTTTTGGAACTCTAAACTTTGTAAGCAAGCACAGAACCTGGACGCCACACAATAAAGTATCAACGTACAGAATTTTCAGAGATGATAATTATGTCTTCCAAGAACAACTTTGATTAGCTGTTCAACCTTAACTCGATTAGCTCCTGTTATGTCAATCATCTCTTGATCTCAGTAGCCAAAAAAAACAATAAAAATTAGGCTGGAACTCTAACGACATGAACCAATGAACCAATAGGTTAGGCTTCTCCTTCTCTCGTCTTTGGTGATGTAATGACATTAAGTTTTAGGTTGGCATCATATCTAATATTCTTTGAGGGTAGGTAATTTAGTTGTTTGATATTGCCCTATGTTACCTACTAAATCTCATGCTCTCTCTCTCTCTCTCTCTCTCTCTCTCTCTCTCTCTCTCTCTCTCTCTCTCTCTTGTGGGACAAGGCTTTCCTGCTGCTGTGTCTTCACCATTGCATAGAAGGATGAAAAAGATGAATTCATGGCACCACTTCATTAACCTTTTAATCCTTAGTACTTCATAATATCGACGTCCAGAATCTCACTCTTACAGGGACATGTTAACAGACAAGATTAAATAAGATTTAGATGAGATAAGATAAGAGTTTAGTATAGATAAAATTTAGATGTTGTTAATATGTTGTGAAAAATCTTCATCTTCAAAGTGTATAAATTAACGATGAATCATGAAAATAAAGCCAGCTTTTTTTTTCTCCTCTTATTTTATCAAATCTCATATAGGAAAGGCTTTAAAATTAAAATCGGCTTATTAAAACCTTGACTCGGTGCTTCTTCACACACACACACAAAAAAAAAAAAAAAAAAAAAATGGAGGATAGTTATACTTGGATGGTGACAAATGGATGTCTTCGGGTAACTTCTTTTGGTTGCATATGGATGAGCAATAATGAATGATAAATAATATTATAGCTTCTTGCAGGAGAAGTAGCGGTCAATGGCTTATGGCTAAAGAAATCAGCCTTACCTAATTGATAACTAATATTGGACTTTTTTTTGTTTCCATGGCTGCAGGAATAAATTCCATATAGACACAAAAGAAATGATGAAGAATGGCCATCACTTCTCACTGTCTGATGTAACGCAGGGAGACCAAATCATTAAGTTGAGGCTTCAATAATTTCATAGCTTTCCTTACACATAAAAGCTTTGGAGGAATCAATGCCATCACTGAGCTCAGTAATGTAGACCCTTCCATGTCCAGATCTAATGCTGTCCTTCTCAGTAGACATCGACTTCATGCCACGAGCTACTTCCTACTCCAACTAACTTAATCATCAGCAGCTTCATCTACCCTTCTGCAGCCTAAAAAATTTCTGACAAACAAATCGGCAATCCGGAAAAGTTGAACACCGAGAAAGAAAGATTTATGTATGGATAAATCACAAATTACAAACACTGGGAACAATGCGATGCTAATCTTTGGTACATAGTTTGTGTGTTTGATTGTACAGCAAAAAAAAAAAAAAAAAAAAAGTAGAAATACTTTTCTTCTGTGTAGCCTACAAATCGACGATTATGATTCGCTTGCCCACGAAATTTTGCTGCATCAGATGAGCACGATGTTAGCTAGTGTGATGCAACAACTGATGGAGGACACAGATTCTTCGCTGACATTAAAAATGGAACGTAGATTGCTTACTCTAGTATATCTTTCCAGCAGATCATGTCGTCGTTAGATCCACCTGCGCTTTGTCCATACCAATCCTGGAACGGGAATGAAGCAGGCGAGCTGATTGGATCTTGCATGCAGTCCGTGGCTATCCTCTCTTGGGGAAATGGAACCGGTGAATGGGTGGAAAGCGCTGTTGTGGCGTCACCGGAGCTGGACACTGGGTTGGTCATGCCATTGTACCCCTCCGTTTTGATTCCTGTCGTGAGGGATGAGCCCTCGGGATGTGTCACCTTCTCCTGTTCCTCGAATGGATTGGCCAGACACGGGAGACCAGTGGTTACTTGGGCAAGAGGGACACTGGCAAGTCCCTCAAGTTGCTGGCTCAGCTGGGCGTCATCAAACTGATAGCAGCTGCCAAGGGAGGCGGAGCTCGAGCGGTTCATGGCTTCCACGTTTGGAGCAGCAGCACTCATGGCTTGGATGAGCGTCTGGAGGACTTGGAACCTGACCAAGTGCACGGCATCTGCTTGAAGCCGGAGAGCATCGTTCAATGGGTCGCCCAGGTTTCCAAGGTTGGTGGCGGCAGCAAGGAGAGCAGGAAGGACCGTGAGCAGGTCGACGTCGGTTCTTCGTGTGTGGGTGACAGGGTCGATCCCCATGAGGAGGAGCTTCTTTTTGAGATGGGTGTTCCAGTAGTTCTTGATCTCGTTGTCCGTCCTTCCCGGTAGACTCTTGGAAATGGTGGACCACCTGCATGAATTAGCAGAAGCACTTCACACCTCTGGTTTAGCTTTCTTTACAGGAGAAGAGGAAGACCTCTGTGTCTATAGCTTTACTTGTTTCCGAGGATGGAGTGGAGGTGGACGATCATCCGCTCCTCATCCTCCGAGAACTTCCCCCGCTTGATGTCAGGACGGAGATAGTTCGTCCACCGGAGTCGGCAGCTTTTGCCGCACCGGTTCAGCCCGGCCATCTTCGGCAGACTCCGCCAGCTGCCGTGGCCATGCCGCTGGATGTACTCCACCAGCTGCTTGTCCTCTTCCGGCGTCCATGGCCCCTTCTTCACGCCAATCTCGTCGCAGCAGGGGGACCTCCCCATCTTTCCCTGCAACGCTGTCTTAAGCTCGTCTCAAAGCGGAGGGGCAGTGAAAGGTCGAGTAGGTGAGATTAGCTATGTGATGTCTTGGCCTTATATAGGGTTCGAAGTCTGACCACCATTTCACTCGGTCAACGCAACCATATTAATAATAAAATATGCTTTTTAGGTTTGTGCTCACTTGATCCATGCACCTTCTACATAAACGTAGGCTTCCCACGTCCTTACATCTCATGGACAGGACATATACATGCATGAAATCATCACATGTAGGATGGATGGATGGATACAGATACAACAAATCTAACAGGTCCGGTCCCTTGGACAAGAAGGCAGCCTTTGGACTGTGGGGGAGAGGTTTCAGGGGAGTGCACGTAAGCAGGAAAACAGATCAGAGATTAGGTCAAGTTCCCATCAAACAAATGGTGATAGTTCAACCATGTTTTTGCCAGCAGCAAGCAAGAAGGCAACGTTGACTTCTGCTACTCCGACGGATTTCTCCTCATATGCAGCATATGATTTATGTCTTGACACTGTGTTCCTCTCAGCAGCCACGTTTCAAAATGTGAGCTAATCAGGTGGTTATGTTAATTATGTGAGACCAATCGATCTCCTGTTTCTTCTTCTCTCATCGACTAATTGTTACCCCAATAATAACAACTGATGTACTACTACTCCCTTTGTTTTGGCAGGTGGATTCCTTTCTTCTTCGACATCAATGCCGTCATCACGACTGTTGCTTCGTAGCTCCCATCTCTCATTCGGACTCTAAAAAGAAAACGCAAGGATGGAGAAGAGAAGTGCATTCAATTTTGTCACCCATTTGCTGAATGAACAAAGCTCGCCTCTGGTTACAAGAAAAGACTGTCCTTTTTGGGTGGAGTTCGTCATCGAGGATCCATGAAATCTATCATCGTATCATTGACTTTATCAATAAGCCACCGAGAAAACTTGGAGACTCCCACCGTGTTCTTGCTTGCTAAACATATCGGCAAAGTGAAGTTGGGTGGCCTTTGTCACCAACCTGGACACTTGTTCTACCAGAGTAAACGGGTTCAAATGGATAAGAACGTTGGTTTCTTCGCCAATGGCATAACTTATCTCAAAAAGTAACCTTTTTGACTCTTGCCATGACTGGTCTAAGATCTTCGTCTTTGAAGAACCAGAGGCGAGCAGGTTAGCTAGATTTGCTTGGGCGGTGAAAACGTACTGCCCTATGTGTCATTACTGGCGGCTAAGGTGGACTATGGCTCGAGGTTTCCATCTCCATTCTTAAGCCATGCATTTTGGGCAGGTAGGACTGGTAGTGCTAAACCCTTTTTACTTCTCTCCTTTCTTCGTGCTTCATGGGAAATTGCGTCTGCAACGTCTTCATCAGCAGACGATGGTAAAACCAGTCGAGAATCACCAGCACATGAAGTTTCTTACAAGCTACATACTTGACCAATTTATGCCTGTTGGCTTCTCCAGCTCTACTTCCCGTTTGGAGGAGGAATGAGTGGATGCTGATGTTTTTTTTCTTCATCTGTTGGAAAAGCTAATATGGACTTTTCACATATTGGAACGATTGATCTTTTTCCATATGTTCTTTTTGATGGGAACCCTAATCCAGCATGCTTTGCCCAGCTTGAGGCATTACTTACTCTTACCACCTCTGCGAAATCCAGTGGGTGTTGCTTTGCATCGTGGAGTGAAGAGGGAAAGCACTTCCTCTTCGGCTATTAGCATTTCATGGCTCCCGAAATGGATCTCTTTTCCTGGTAAATGAGCAGTCATATTAAATTCATGTATTCGATTGGTTGAAAAGATGCACCAGCTCGTCATTCTCAAAGGAAAAGCTAGCTAGCTCTCTTGCAGAGATAGCCTGTGAAACTTCTTCTGTTCCAGCAAGCAATTAAGCTTCTCAGCAACTCTTATCTAAACACACCACCGAAGGGAGGAGGCGGAGGACTTTGGGAGTAACCAAAGGAGAAAAGAACATGTCGTATCACATCAAATCTATCTCCTCACCAAATAGATAGATACATGAGCAAATAAAGAAGCAGCAGCTAAAAATACTTTTTGTACTCGGGATGAAAGAAACTGCATGCTTGTCTCCTTAATCATTTGGGGAAACCGTGGAAGTCAGTCCATCTGCATCGGCGCTTCGAAGTGACAGTGATTGTGATGTGACACCGATGACTTGACTCACCGAAGAACAATGAGATCAACGAGTTTGTTCGTTTACTCAAACATGCAAATAGGGTTTGTGGGCTCCAACTTGTAAGATCTTTTGCAGAGCTCTCATAAACTATTCTGTGGTGATCAAAGAGGTCGAGGCCTTTCTTGATCTCCACGCGAGCCTGCATAATGCTGAATGGGTGTCCTTATCTCAGCCAAGATATCGCGCAAGGGTTCCTATTCCTGGCAGGCTTCATCATCCCAATGCTTCTCTCACCTATGGCCTCAAACTCGCATATGATCTTACATCGACTGACTCGATAAATAGACTCTTGATGAATCTTTAAAATGTTCAGTCAAGATTTATAACCAGCTTCACAACTTTGAAGAAAACGTGTAGCTGCAACTTGTTCCACCAGTAGCTTCCTCCTCGTCATTCACCACACAACAACACAGGAAGAGCTTCGGAGAGGTCGTCGATTGCTTTGGCACCCTTTCAGCGTTCCAGTCTTAAGACAAGCGTTAGCTCGTAGAAACTACTGCGCATAATCCACCGGTACTAAAAAGTTGGATTTGTGTTGGATGTTTACATGGTCAAATGTTTGGGGTGAAGTGAAATATTATTAGGCTGTCACCTCTCTGGGCTTCTGGGAAAGGCCCGATCGAATCTAATTACCCCATCACGTTAAGGCATATGGACAACCATAAGATAAGCATGCTTTAATGGTCGTCCCGAATAGGGCTACTGCTACCGACAGATGAACAGAGGATTCATAGCAACCACCCATTTTATTTCTTTGCGGATTCCTCGAGATATGTTGTCTTTTAAGCTGGCTGGATAAAAGGAACAGCCTCCTCTTGGGGAAATTAAACCAGAAAAAAAAAAAAAGGGAAAAGAAGAGATAGAAAGAAAGCACTAACTACGATTAGTGCTTCCCTTATCAGACATTTGTGAGGGGAATCCGCTCTTAAGCAGCAAATCAATTAAGATAGAGCTTCACATCAGCGAATCCCCAAAGGAACAAGCCAGGTGCGCAGAGGGGAGGAGAGCTAGGTGCTCTTGAGCTTTCGGTGGCGCAGCCGCCTCGCTGCCGCCGATGCCTTCAGGCCCCGATGGCTCTCGTGACTCGCTGACGTCACGTCTCCCTTCTCCGTCCCCGAAACCGCATCTGAAAGAAGAGGAAGACGGATCGCAGAAGGGAACGAGACATATATAGAGAACGGAGGAGGAGAGCAGCATTATACCTCTGGTTTCGAAGCGGAGGACGGAGCCGCTGAAGATTTGCAGATCTGAAGCCGAAAAGGCAGGAAGATGCAGAAGGTTAGGGCAAAGGCACGCGTGAGAGAGGGGGATCGAGAGGAAATGAACTCGGGGGGGTAACCGACCTGCGTGGGTGGGTTCGTGGGAGAAGAAGTAGAGGACGAGGAAGCAGAGGATGGTGAAGACGGGGATGAGATGGATGGACCTGTCCGCCCTGGTGCTCGTCCGGATCAGCTTGTCCGCATCGAGAGCCGCCTCCGGTTTCTCGGGCGGCGCCGCAACCGCAGATCCGGCTGCGCCGCTAATGCTCCTCCGTTTCTCCTCCTTCCCAGCCCCTCCGGCAGCGCCGGGCGATCCCAGGGATTGACGCTGCATTCTTTCTTCTCTTGGAGTGGCGAGTGTGGCCTGAGGCTCTGCTGCTGCTGTGACTGCCCAACAAAGGTGAGCTGCTGCGTTATGAATCGACACTACGCAGGGGGGGCTTAATTATAGTCCCTCTGTGCATGGAAATCATTGCACCTTCCGGACTTAATGGTTGGGTCGTCACCGATGGTAGGTCGATATTTTTGGGATTTCCTTTGGTTGGCATATAGATTCGGATGCGGGATGGCGGTGTCAGCGTTTGAATGAGTTTTGACTTGGGAGGAGCAAATCGAAACGAGATCTGTGCCGTCATGTGACCGTTGCTACGAGTGCGGGGATCCAATCCAAACCGCGTTGGATGCGACGAGACTCCCTCGTGTGGGCCCTGCCAGTGGAAATAAATCTTGCTCCGAGAAGGATCGTGTCACCTTGACGAGTTTCCAGGACGACGTGGCCCCTGTAACGACGTCACTCCCACCAAGTGCTGATTCATCACCCAGTGAGTGGACTTGGGCCCCCCTCTTCTTTTGTGCGTCAATCAGCAACCGTACAACTCTGCCGGCTTATTTGTTTGCTTCAAATATATCGGTCGATTGAAAGAGCGACGGTGAGCCGAGTCAACGAAATCACTGTCCAAAATAAAGTGACGAGAAGTATTACTCAATGTTTCGCCATGGTGTTTGAAGAAATGTTATTTTTCCTGTAATCTTATGGGGCTTTTTATGCGGTGACGTAGATTTTACTTGGTCAAGTCTCTCTCTCTCTCTCTCTCTCTCTCTCTCTCTCTCTCTCTCTCTCTCTCATGGCCGGTTGACTTGTCATACATACTTCATTCGATAAGCTGCCGGTGGTTTCTCTCTCTCATGGCCGGTGATTTGAATTGTTCTCCAGAACAGTAGAGAAGAAGTTATGGAGGCATGTCGGTCCGGCTTTGGGGGAAGGTACCTCACTCTGAATTCGATGCCAAGCTTAAACATCAACCCAGACCAGAGCAAGCGTCGAAGAAGGGAGGGATAGCTCGGCCATGTGCCCTTCGCTTCTTCTCCACACCACGCGGCTTGCTTGCGCCTGTTCACCGGCGCCAAGAATCCTCCGGGAAAGCGAACTCGAAACCATAAAAAAACCAGCTGGAAGAAGTCGTTTGTTGATGGACGGACAACGACGGTCGATTCTGGTCGGTGATGTTATTGTTGAGAATTGATTCAAGGTAGTTACATAGTTAGTTAACATGTTTAGGAGTAGTGGCTCATGTTTAGGAGTTGTGGAGGTAGTTTAAGAGTTAGTGGGGGTAGTTATTAATTATGGGTGAGATAGTGGGATGAAGGAAGTGGTGTGAGGTAGTTATTATTATATCCTATAAATAGGATATTAGAGAATGAAGCAAGAGAGGCAGAGAGTGTCTGAAGAGAATAAATTTTGTGTTCATTTGGAGATAATCTTGTAAGTGTTCTTGTTCTTTTACCTCCTGTTTAATACTACGTCGTTTTCTTGATTGAAAGCGTTTTCGTTCATTGGATCGTAGTATTCTGTTTTTATCGTTTCCTTGCTCCTCCTTCCCCAACATTTGTGGTATCAGAGCCTTGTTTCAATCTGAACTGGGCATTATGGCTTTTAATGGCAATTCTATGTCTCAACCCCTTATTCCCATCTTCTCGGGCAAATCCTACGAATTTTGGAGTATCAAGATGAAGACTCTATTCAAGTCTCAGGATCTTTGGGACTTGATAGAGAATGGATATGCAGATCCAGATGAAGAAACCAGGCTGAGGGAGAATAGAAAGAAGGACTCAAAGGCATTGTTCTTCATTCAACAAGCTGTGCATGAGACAATCTTCTCAAGAATTGCAGCAGCGACAACCTCAAGACAAGCTTGGCTGATACTTCAAAATGAATTTCAAGGCTCATCGAGGGTGATCATGGTAAAACTTCAAACCTTTCGCCGTGAGTTTGAAATTTTGTTTATGAAAAGCAATGAATCAGTGCAAGATTTTCTTTCTCGAGTGACTGAAATTGTTAGTCAAATGAAATCCTATGGTGAACATCTACATGATCAAATAATTGTTGCAAAAGTTTTGAGAAGTTTAACTCCGAAATTTGATCATGTTGTTGCGGCAATTGAAGAGTCAAAGGACTTATCTACTTATTCATTTGACGAACTAATGGGTTCCTTGCAAGCACATGAAGCAAGGTTGAACAGGTCACTTGAAAAAAGTGAAGAAAAAGCATTTCAGGTTAAGGGGGAGTCTTCTACTTCAAAAGAAGACAAAAAAGCAACAGAAAGAGGACGTGGCAGAGGAGGATTTCGTGGTAGAGGAAATGGAAGAGGAAGAGGAAGAGGACACTTTGATGGGCATGATGAAAGGCAATCAAATTATGATCAGAAAAACTACAAGAGTGGAATTCAATGTCACTATTGTAAGAAGTTCGGTCATATGAAGGCAGATTGCTGGAAAAGAGAAAAGCAAGCAAGTTGTTTATGACTCATTCACAAGTTAATGATATCTCAAATGACATTTGGTTTTTGGATAGTGGATGTTCTAATCATATGTCAGGCATAAGATCAATATTTAGAGATATTGATGAAACTCACAAGTTGAAAGTTAAACTTGGAGATAGCAAGCAAATCCAAGTAGAAGGAAAAGGAACAATTGAGGTGAAGACAAATCAAGGGAAGGTAAAACACCTTGATAATGTTTTCTATGTTCCTAGCTTATCACATAACTTGTTGAGTGTTGGACGATTGATAGATATTGGATATTCAGTTATATTTGATGATGGTTCATGCACTATTAAAGATAAGAAATCTGGTTTGATTATAGCAAATATTTGCATGACGCAAAATAAGATGTTTCCAATTGATGTTTCAAATATTGAGAAACATGCTTTTGTTGCAAATCAAAAGAATGAGACAAATTTATGGCATTTGAGATATGGACACCTTAACATCAAAGGTTTAAGGTTGTTAAATCAAAAAGAAATGGTTTATGGATTGCCTAAAATTAATACACTTGATGTATGTGAAGGATGTATTTATGGCAAACAAAGTAAAAAATCATTTCCTATTGGAAAAGCATGGAGAGCATCTAATTGTCTTGAATTAATTCATGCTGACTTATGTGGACCTATGAATACAAAATCATTTGGGGGAAGTCGATATTTTCTGTTATTTACTGATGATTATAGCCGCATGAGTTGGGTATATTTTCTGGAATTGAAATCTGATGCATTTGATAACTTTCGAAAATTCAAGGCACTTGTAGAAAGGCAAAGTGGTAAATGCATAAAGACACTTCGGACAGATAGAGGTGGTGAATTTATGTCTAATGAGTTTAATTCCTTTTGTGAAGAAAATGGTATTCGCAGGGAATCGACATCACCATATACACCGGAGCAAAATGGTGTAGCTGAACGTAAGAATCGAACTGTTGTCGAAATGGCAAGAAGTTTGCTTAAAGGAAAGCATCTTCCGAATCAGTTTTGGGCAGAAGCAGTTGCAACAGTAGTTTATTTGTTGAATATTTCACCGACAAAGGATGTTATGAATCGAACTCCTTTTGAAGCTTGGTATGGTATAAAGCCAACTGTAAGCCATCTAAGAATTTTTGGTTGTATTGCTTATGCGTTGGTAAATTCACAAAATCATCATAAGCTTGATGAAAAATTAGAAAAATACATCTTAATTGGATACTCTGCACAATCCAAAGCATATCGATTATATAATCCTGTAAATGGCAAAGTTATTATTAACAGAAATGTTGTATTTGATGAAAGGGCAAGTTGGAATTGGGAGATTAATGAAGGTGATGCACAAATTCGTGTTCCAGCAGAACTAGTTACTCCACCAAATCAAGTGACAGATCCTGCTCCAACAAGATCAACGTCAACCTCACCCAGTAGCAGTTCAAATTCATCAAATGATTCCTCAAATGAAACCCCTCCAGGAAGGTTTAGATCATTAACAGATATTTATGATTCAACATTTGCTTTATCTATTTCAGATCCTATAAGTTTTGAAGAAGCAATTGAGGAATATCGAAAAGCAATGAAGGAGAAACTCAAGTCAATAAAGAAGAATGAAATCTGGGAGCTAATGGATCAACCGAAAGAAAAGAAAGTTTTTGGATCGAAATGGGTGTTCAAAACAAAGTATAATGCAGATGAAAATATCCAAAAGCATAAGACTCGATTTGTAGCAAATGGAGCCATAACATGAAGTATTTATGGTATAGATGAACAAGTTGCAGATATTCTCACCAAGTCGCTTCCCGTTAAGAAGCATATTTATTTTATGTCTCAAATTGGTGTATGTAACTATGAATCAAGGGGGAGTGTTGAGAATTGATTCAAGGTAGTTACATAGTTAGTTAACATGTTTAGGAGTAGTGACTCATGTTTAGGAGTTGTGGAGGTAGTTTAAGAGTTAGTGGGGGTAGTTATTAATCATGGGTGAGATAGTGGGATGAAGGAAGTGGTGTGAGGTAGTTATTATTATATCCTATAAATAGGATATTAGAGAATGAAGCAAGAGAGGCAGAGAGTGTGTGAAGAGAATAAATTTTGTGTTCATTTGGAGATAATCTTGTAAGTGTTCTTGTTCTTTTACCTCCTGTTTAATACTACGTCGTTTTCTTGATTGAAAGCGTTTTCGTTCATTGGATCGTAGTATTCTGTTTTTATCGTTTCCTTGCTCCTCCTTCCCCAACAGTTATATAGAGTCGTGAGAAAGCTACCCTGTGATGTTATATTATATATATACTTGTGGTGGTGTTATATACCATCAGAGTCTCCAAGGAAGAAGCCATCCTGCCATTGCATAGATGCAGTGCTGACAAAGTGAGCGAGCACCTCATTGCCACTTCAAATAGAGAAATACCACATATGTTGAGAAGTCAAGCAAGCATATGCCTCCTACTCCTTTACTTCAATGACCAGAACATGAGATCGCCGAACTGTACATGTTCTATTTTTATTTAGTTGTTGCATGTTGTGGGAGATACGGTGAGCAAGTCACCGGAGTCCCTCAGCACAGAATCCTGTTCTAAACTTCGGCCATGTGTTTATCCAATGCTAAGCATGTCTGCTTATAATATAATGTTCGTGTAGTCTTCTCCTATTTTGTCTTGCATCCATGAAAATAACCAATCTCCTATATACCTCTTCTTTCTTCAGGTTTTGAAGGTGGTGGCGATCTCGCGCCCCAGTGGTGGAGCCGCACGAAACGACGAAGGGTACCCACGCCGGCTTTCCCCCTTCAGACCGATGCTTGCTTCGTCGTGATCGCAACGACGAAGGAATCGGAGACGACGACTCAGCTCGCTCGTCACTTTCCCTTCCCTGGTGGTGGTTGCAGGCACGATCGTTTGCGTTTGGACAATCCAATTTTGACCTGCTCTGAGGATGTTGACCCCGGTTCTGCTTATATTTACGATGATGGCCTTTGTCGTCTCCCCCGTATTGGATTCGGATTCCAATTAAATTAAATTAAATTAAATTAAATCGGATCAGTATAACCTCTCCCTAATCGGCTAACTCCGCGATGGTGATGTAATAATATCTATCTGATGAGCTGGCAAAATATTATTGCCGTCGGATACCCTCTGCCATCACAGGGCCATCATCGTAATTGGGCCGGAAACCCACCTCGGGACAAAGTACATGTGGTCCGTTGGATGCGCATCAAGAGCTTTGAAGTTCGTTCTTTCGACGATCCAACGGTGGGGTTCTCCCGTCGGGTATTGTTCATCTTGTGAGGCGTATTCCTGTTATCCTCGTCTATAAAAGGCCTCTGCTGCCGTCCCTCCCCCCTCGCCGTCCCCATTGGTCATCCGTCGAATTCCCACCGCAGCTTCCTTCCTGTTTTCTTCTCCGCGGGAAGATTTCTTTCGTGGAGGACGAGTTCGGTTCAGCTTACTCTGCATGAAAGATTGCATCTTGGGCGCAGACGAGGTGTTTGCGCGGACGTAAAGAAGAAACCTCACCTAAAACGCGGTTTCTTCTCATCCGCTCTCGAGCTGTAGAAGGGAATTTGGTGTCTTCTGGTCTGTTTTCTGGACTTGGTCTCCCGGAGTTGTAATCCATTCGATCGAGCTCGTCGTTTGAAGTGTTCAAAGAATAGAGACGGCGACGGCAGGAGAACGCGAAGAGTTTGTCTAATTAATTACCTTCTCAGCTCTGCTTTATTAGCAAAGCGCTCGTCGACTCCGTAGTTTCTCTGTTCATGGGCTCAGCGGCGAAACTTTACCTCGGTCCAATGCTTTGATTCGAAGAGGACAGGAGCTTGGCATCGTAGGTTAGTTCGCGGATTCAATGCCAAGATTGGATATTTCCTCACCCTGCAATTTTTGTTCTTATCAACCATGATTGAGTTCCTTAGTCTTCACGGACTTCCCATTCAATTCGGAAGCGTTCTGCAGGGTCCGATTAAAGCAGTATAAGAAGCAAGCGAAGTCATGGCTTCCAATGGCATTCTCCGATCCAATCGCTCCACCCGCGGCCCCGGTGAACCACCGCAGGGCAGCGCCGAGCTGCCCCCGATCCCTCGCGGCCCGACCGTCCAATTCGGCCGCAGGACGGAGTCCGGCCGATTCATCAGCTTCTCTCGCGACGACCTCGACAGCGAGCTGGCCAGCAGCGAGTTGGGCAGCGGCCGCTTCGATAACTACCATGTCCACATCCCCATGACCCCCGACAACCAGCCCATGGACCCTTCCATCTCCACCAAGGTGGAGGAGCAGTACGTCAACAGCTCCATCTTCACCGGCGGCTTCAACAGCGTCACCCGCGCCCACGTCATGGACAAGGTGATCGACTCCGAGGGCGGCCAGGGTGGGGGCGGCGGAAACGGCCTCACCTGTGCCATCCAGGGGTGCGACTGCATGGTCATGCGGGACAAGCACGGGAACGTGGTGGTTCCCTGCGAGTGCGACTTCATGATCTGTGCCGACTGCTTCACCGACGCCGCCAAGACCGGCGGCGGTGTCTGCCCGGGATGCAAGGAGCCGTACAAGACGACCGACCTGGGCGAGCTGCTAGGGACAGCTGGTGGGCGGGCCCTGACGCTGCCGCATCTCCCGTCTGGGGCGCCAAAGATGGAGCGAGGGCTGTCTGTGGTGAAACCGCAGAAGCTGGCGCACTCGCAGACCATGACCCAGACGGGGGAGTTCGATCACACCCGGTGGCTATTCGAGACGAAGGGTACATACGGATATGGAAGCGCCATATGGTCCGACGAGAATTACGATGACGTTGACGGCGGCGTCGGCGGAGGAGGAGGGCATGGGCAGCCAAAGGAGTTCATCAGCAAGCCATGGAGGCCTCTTACACGCAAATTGAAGGTCCCTGCAGCCGTCCTCAGTCCTTACAGGTAAACACTCTGCTGCTCTTTGTTCTTGTAGGACATGGCACACTGTTCTGCCAGGCAAATCATGCTAGATTTCTCATATATGCATAGTTGGAAAGCATGAATTCAGAGTTCTAGCTATTGCTGTTTTCATTGACAGACATTATCTGCTTGATCCAATCTCGCAGGCTCCTCATCGTCATTCGCATGGCTGTTCTCGCTCTGTTTCTCACATGGAGAATCAAACACAAGAACGAGGACGCCATATGGTTGTGGGGGATGTCGGTCGTCTGCGAGTTATGGTTCGCCTTCTCTTGGCTTCTGGATCAGCTTCCAAAGCTCTGCCCTGTGAATCGAGCCACTGACCTGGCCGTCCTCAAGGAGAAGTTCGAAATGCCGACGCCTTACAATCCAACCGGGAAATCTGATCTCCCAGGCATCGACGTCTACGTTTCCACAGCCGATCCAGAGAAAGAACCCGTACTGGTCACCGCGAACACGATCCTGTCTATTCTCGCCGCCGATTACCCGGTCGAGAAGCTTGCTTGCTATGTTTCGGATGATGGAGGTGCGCTTCTGACATTTGAAGCCATGGCGGAGGCTGCCAGCTTCGCTTACGTATGGGTTCCTTTCTGCCGTAAGCATGGTATCGAGCCTCGGAATCCTGAGAGCTACTTCAGCGCCAAGAAGGATCCTTACAAGAATAAAGTCCGCCCTGATTTCGTCAAGGACCGGAGACGGGTGAAGAGAGAATACGATGAGTTCAAGGTCCGGATCAATGGCTTGCCGGATTCAATTCGTCGGCGCTCGGATGCGTTTCATGCTCGTGAAGAGATTAAAGCCATGAATCTGCAGCGGGAGAAGGCCGGTGATGATCCTGTGGAACCTGTGAAGATACCCAAGGCTACTTGGATGGCTGATGGCACGCACTGGCCAGGAACTTGGAATAACCCCTCAGCGGAGCACTCTCGAGGCGATCATGCCGGAATCATACAGGTACTTAATGTTCCACCTTACCTCAGTTCTTCGATGCTCTGTTTCATGGAACTGTAGCAAGATGATACAGGATGATCACAGACGACGCTTCCAAGCACAACAATTCATTCATGTGGCTTTGTTGCAGGTGATGTTGAAGCCTCCAAGCGACGAACCCCTGTACGGGAACAACGACGAGAAATCACCGCTGGACTTCACCGACGTCGACATCCGCTTGCCCATGTTGGTCTATGTGTCCCGCGAGAAGCGCCCTGGTTACGATCACAACAAGAAGGCAGGCGCCATGAACGCCCTCGTCCGCGCCTCCGCCATCATGTCGAACGGCCCCTTCATCCTCAACCTCGACTGCGACCACTACATCTACAACTCGCAGGCCCTCCGCGAGGGCATGTGCTTCATGATGGACCGCGGCGGCGATCGAATCTGCTACGTCCAGTTCCCGCAGCGGTTCGAGGGCATCGATCCCTCCGACCGATATGCCAACAACAACACCGTGTTCTTTGATGTCAACATGCGGGCACTCGACGGTCTCCAGGGCCCGGTGTACGTCGGCACCGGCTGTCTCTTCCGCCGCATCGCGCTCTACGGTTTCGATCCTCCTCGCGCCAAGGAGCACAGCGCCGGTTGCTGCAGCTGCTGCCTACCACGCAAGCGAAAACCCCGGGCTGCGGCGAACTCCGAAGAGACGAGAGCTCTTCGCATGGGCGACTACGACGACGACGAGATGAACATGTCGACGTTTCCAAAGAAGTTTGGGAATTCGATCTTCCTCATCGACTCGATCCCAATTGCAGAGTTCCAAGGCCGGCCTCTTGCTGATCACCCTTCCGTGAAGAATGGCCGCCCGCCCGGCGCTCTCACCGTCCCTCGCGACCTGCTCGACGCCTCCACGGTCGCTGAAGCTATCAGTGTCGTCTCGTGTTGGTACGAGGAGAAGACCGAGTGGGGACAGCGCGTCGGGTGGATCTACGGCTCCGTGACAGAAGACGTGGTCACCGGGTACAGGATGCACAACAGGGGCTGGAAGTCGGTCTACTGCGTCACCAAGCGCGACGCCTTCCGCGGCACGGCGCCCATCAACCTTACCGACCGACTCCACCAGGTGCTCCGCTGGGCCACCGGCTCCGTGGAGATCTTCTTCTCTCGCAACAATGCTTTCTTAGCCAGCCCGAGGATGAAGTTCCTGCAGAGGGTTGCGTACCTCAACGTTGGCATCTATCCCTTCACCTCCGTCTTCCTCATCGTGTACTGCTTCCTGCCGGCGCTCTCGCTCTTCTCGGGACAGTTCATCGTGCAGACCCTGAGCGTGACCTTCCTCACCTACCTGCTCATCATCACCTTGACACTCTGCCTCTTGGCGATCCTGGAGATCAGGTGGTCGGGGATCGAGCTCGAGGAGTGGTGGCGGAATGAGCAGTTCTGGCTCATCGGAGGCACCAGCGCTCACCTCGCGGCAGTGATGCAGGGACTGCTCAAGGTCGTTGCCGGGATAGAGATCTCATTCACGCTCACCTCGAAGTCGGGAGGAGACGACGAAGACGACGAGTTTGCGGAGCTGTACGTCGTGAAATGGACGTCGCTGATGATACCCCCCATCACCATCATCATGTTGAATCTGATTGCCATTGCGGTGGGGGTGAGCAGGACCATATACAGTGTGATCCCGCAGTGGAGCAAACTGCTGGGTGGGGTGTTCTTCAGCTTCTGGGTGTTGGCTCATCTGTACCCGTTTGCCAAGGGGCTGATGGGGAGAAGGGGGAGGACGCCGACCATCATCTACGTCTGGTCTGGGCTGGTCGCCATCACCATATCGCTGTTGGTGGTGGCGATCAACCCTCCGGCGGGGGCCAACTCTCAGATTGGCGGTTCCTTCTCGTTCCCTTGACCCAGGCAAAGCGCGGCCACAAGTGTTTGGATGATGGCTCATTTAATATGCATGCCTATTCACATTCCTCTCTACACTCAAAGGGAGGAAAATTGTAGTTCAATAGAGGAGTCAGTGCCATAAGGCCTAACTATCATTCTTTTGTGGAGTTTCTTGTGTTTTTCCATGCTAGAATTTTTTTTTTTTTTTTTTTTTTTTTTGGGGTCAATCAAACATGTTTTTGATTTATTGTATTAGTAACTTTTTTCAGATTAATATTCAAACACATTCTGCTGCCACATTTTTATGCATGCATATTAAGTAACCAAACATGACTGACATAGACCATCCATCAGTAACACCCTCTCTTATAATAAGTCCAATTTATTATTGTTAAGTCTGATTTTAATTGTCCGAGTCGAAGAGATGAGTCAGATCGAATTGATACTTATTCCAAGACTATTTGAGATTCTATTTATAATTTTTTGATATAACGATCCTGCAAAACTAAGTCGAAATCACCTCTAAACAAGGTGCAAGAGACCATATCTAGCGTCATGTGGATATCATTATCGGAGAGCTTGCATATGGATGAACCAGTTTCACATCCAAGAAAAATTATACAGGGGACCCTCCGTATAAAATATTTTGCCCCTTCAGAGATCTTTCAATTGTGTTTAAAGAAGAAGAGATCGAGCACCTTGATCCTGATCATGACGATGCTCTAGTGGTCTTCCTCATGATCATCAATGCAATAGTAAAAGGAATTCAGGTGGACATGAGAAATTTCGTTGACATATTATATACTATGATGCTTTCTTTAAAATTGGGTCGAGTGCCACGAACCCTCGGCCAATCTCCTCTACATTCACTAGCTTCATGAGAAATTTCATAACTCCCATATGAACTATGGATTTGTATGTTACTTTTGGGTCTGATGATTGCTCAAAAATCATGATAGCAAAATTCCTGATGGTCGATACTCTGTACACCAATAATGCAATAATCGATTATCCAACTCTCAAATGTTTGTGTGCAATCATCTCGACCTATTGCATGACCGTAAATTTTTTTACTAGCTCTAGGGCTAGAGTAATCAAAAGAGCAACCCATGAGATTCTCGTTAGTGTTGCTTCACCAATGTAATGTTAAAATAGAAAGTAATAATGAAAATCAATATTAAAGTTTATTGATTTAACATTTATTTATACAGATGAAGATAAGAACCCCATGGTTCTATCATAGAGGAAGAGGGTAGAAAAGAAGGATAATCGATCTATTCCAAGAGATCAGACCTCCTAGATCGCTTCGAGATGATCTGCCTCCTAGGGTTTCTGCCTACTATTGGCTAAAACATAACTGCTTCCTTCCTTGATTGATTGATTTTCATAAAAGAGTTACAACCTTATTTAAAGGGCTTTACAAGAGTCTCGTTAAACTTGTAACTAACTGATAAACTCTTAACTGAAAATAATAACTGACTCAATCTTAACTGAAGATAAAACCACTCTAACCACTCATAACTGACTTGATGAGGTTCACCTGACTTATAACTGACTCCGACTAACATGACTCAACTTGATTTAATTATAATGGATGGATCCAACTTAGCTAGGGTCATAACAGTCAGTGACGGGAAGTAGAGAGTAGAAGGGAGCAGGTGGCAGGAAGCACTCTTCGTCGACTTTAGCGCTGACAGAGGAGGAGGAAGAATCATCGAACCGACAGCAGGAAGGCCCGACTCGATTGCAGGAGAAGCTTGCCGAGTTCCAAGTGATGAAATCTACAAGACCTGCCATAACAGTTGCAAGAGGAGAAGCCAACATAGGTGACCTAATCGAGGAAGCGATTCCAAAGAGGGAAAGGAGATCGTCGAGGGAGTAAAGGAGGAAGAGAACAACGACGGTGAATGAAGCTTCATGGACGGATGCAGTAGTCGAGAGAGAGAGGGCCCGTTGACGAGAATTTGTTGTCGTTTAACAGCAAAGAAAGAAGAGGTAATCTCTCTAAGAGAGAGAGGAGCTACGATACTATGTTAAAACAAGAAGTAATAATGAAAAGCCCGATTGAAATTCATTGATTCATCATTTATTTATACAGACGGAGATGAGGATTTCTTTCAACTAATCTATGAGATTTCCTAGTTTAGTTAGGGAAATCATATTTAAATCATATCTATTATCATGTAATAGTTTCAAAGATGATGACCCTCTCAATTCAATAGTTGGATTCGAGGGAGCCTACTCCTTAAACCGCCCATCTCGAGCCCAAGGCACCTTTATTATAAGTCACCTTGGACCCTGAAAAGGCCAAACAAAACTATGAAGATTGGTTCGACACTCTTAAAGGAAAAGAATATTGAACCCATCAACTTTCTACGTCATAAATACATAGATCTTTGCTTGAACTCCTAGTAACATGCCAAAAATTGATTGGACAAATAGCCCAACACTGCCTCAACATTGACCTAGAGCACCCATTCAAGTGGCAAAAGCTTTGGAGATTTGCATTGGATCGACACATAACGACAGTGGAAGAAGTCAATAAAGAGCCAAGAATAATGTGCTTCCAAGATTGACAACTTTGCTACCCAACAACTCTAGAGTGAAGGAGCTAGTGATAAGGAGAAATTGATATGATAAACACATAAGCCCAACTGTAGCTGATAGGTCGATCATCCTAGCGACTTGTCAGTCATGTCGTGCTAACAAGTAGTGATTAGATCCAACTTTGCTACTCAACAACTCTAGAGTAAGGGAGCTAGTGATAAGGATAAATTGATATGATAAACACATAAGCCCAACTGTAGCTGATAGGTCGATCATCCTAGCGACTTGTCAGTCATATTCCAAGGACACATGGACTCAACTGGTTGCACATGACCGAATGCTCGATTGTCGGACCCCATGAAAGGTGCAGTTAGACAACATGAGCTATAGAGGTGGCAAATGTTATGCCATACCTAAGCCCAAAATATTGTATATCCCCTCTTAATATCCAATAACCCCGAATGTCATTGTTTCTAAATTATTTATAAAAAAAGATATCAAAGGTAGATATTTTGGGACTCATCTGATTAATCTACTAATTAGTTTAATTAGTCTTGAGCTACTTAATCATTGAAGGATTCATTGTAATATTGATATGTCAAAAAAATTATAAGTAGAATATAGAATAATCATGGAATCAGAGAATCAAAATCTGATTTCCCATATCAAAATTGGGATAGAATTATAAGAGTGCAGTTAAAAGAGATCTAAAATGGGAAGAGATTCCAACACTTTTTTTCCTTTGCTGTATTTGGGTATAGGATTAATTACTTGTGCAATTGAAACAGTATTATTACTTTTGGCCAAAATCAAGAACCATTTTTGTATTAAAAAATATTAACTTGATCATCCAACATAATTCAGGGAGAGAAAGTTCAAATAAAATAGCAAATATTGAATAAAAAATCAGGATACATTAAAGAGTTGCACTGCCAGCAAAAGCAGGAACCAAAGATGGATTTAAGACAAATGAAACTTAAATCACACAAACAACTTGCTCTGCTTTTAAAATAAATCATAGTAGTATTGATAAGAATAAGGTGATGCAGACATATATTTTTATCAATGAGACTGACTTATATTTGTGGAAACCCCATAAAAAAAAAAAAAAACACATTTAGGTATGAAAAGACACGTTTAGGTCGACGCTGTATAAGAAGCAGCGACGAGCTTGGCTCTTAATTCCTTCCTCAGTATTTTTCCTGCTGCAGATTTTGGAATGGCATGGATGAAGTAGACCTTGTGGACTCTCTTGTAAAATACCACCTGCACGTACATTAAATCTCAAACAATTCGTTCCAATAATAAGGTCGTAAGTGTTATATCTATTTTTTTCTTTTTTTTAACAAGTCTTAATTATATCGCTCTTTTATCATCATTGAGATCTATAAAAAGTTACATGTTTAGTCAAGTTAAAGATATTTAATTTTTTTATTTATTTCTTCTTATACCACTAACAATAATCATTTCATCTTTTCTAATTATCAGTCTCCTAAACACATATCTATATCATTTTAAATGATTCCTAATTCTTCACGAATAGAAATAAATATTTTTTGTTTCTATTTTTTATAATAATTTATATACCTATCTCGACATCCTCCTCTCAGCTCAAACAATTCATTTTATGTCATTGTAAAAAGAAAAAGAACGGCACTAACATTTTTTGGTTCATCTTTCATGGATATGTTTGCAGTGTCAAAATCATGTTTGTAAAGGTAAGCATATATATATATATATATATATATATATATATATATATATATATAGTCAAATCTTTATCAGCTAAATTAATTGATACCTTCAAATGTAAAATACGCACCTGTTTAGCTATGAACTCTTTGATGGCTTCTTCACTGACATCTGAGTCTTTAGCTCGAACAACAAATGCAACTGGAACTTCACCAGCCGCATCATCCTTTTGCCTGTCATCACAAGCAGCATAAATTTGCATGTAGATGGTACATGGAAGAATAGGAATTAGGAATATGAAGCAAACATATTTCGAGGAAAAGCTCGGTGAACTTACGGGACGACAGCAGCATCAACAATGGAGGGGTGGCTTATCAGCAGAGACTCGAGCTCAGCCGGTGGCACCTGCAAAAAAAAAAAAAAAAAACTCATCAGTTATCGATAAGGATATGGGGAATGCGTCAAGAGGTTTTGTATGTTTACCTGGAAGCCCTTGAATTTGATGAGCTCCTTCACTCTATCCACTATGAAGACCTCATCGTCGTCATCGACGTACCCGATGTCCCCGGTGTGCAGCCAACCCTCAACGTCTATCGTCTTCGATGTGGCATCCACATCGTTGAGGTAGCCTGTCGAGCGTCGTCACGAGGTCAGAAGGATCTCATGTTTGCAATCGAATATATATATATATATATATATATACCTTTCATGATCTGCGGCCCACGGATGCATATCTCGCCTGACTGGTTCCTGCCGAGGGAGAAACCGGTCTCCGGATCCACCACCTTCATCTCGGCGTTCCTGACCACGGTGCCGCAGGAGCCGGACTTGACTGCGGTTGGCTGCTTGGCGAATGCGGGGCACATCGACAGCACCGGCCCAGCTTCCGTCATTCCGTAGCCCTGCATTTTTGCAAAGCGACATTTCATCAAACAGTAACAAGACGCTCGCCGCGGTGCTGGGAACATCGTTTAAGGGCTACATCGAGTCCGCTACTGTGGAATCACTGGAGTCTAATCGGATGGATGGTCCGGTCTACCCTTAAGCAGATTCCCCCAATTCCCCAATGAGTAATCCTGGCATATTCCTGCCATTATGTAATAATCATGTACATGGGGGGCTTTTTTGCAGAAAAGTTCATATTTGGAGTTCTATTCATATTTGGAGTTCTAACCAAGTAGGAAACTTTACACGAGAAGACAATTATGCAAAACAAAGGGACACGAACGATGCTGGAACGGCGACTTCCAAGCTTCGTGTCGGAGACGGACAAGTTTTACCACCAAACAAGAACAAGGCTTGAACAGCGGAATTGTTCGGACATATGGTTTATATGATTGTTGTGAACAGAGAGAAGCTGAAAGAGCGAAAGAAGACGTACCTGGCCAAGGATGGCTTGAGGGACTCTGCTCCTCAGCGCCTCCTCCAGCTCTTTCCCCAGCGGCGCAGCTCCGGAGAGTATGATCCTTACGGAGGTCAAGTCGTACTTCTCGACCACCGGATTCTTCGCCAGCGCCAGCACAAGCGGGGGAACCACCGCAGCCACCGACACCCTGTGCCTCTGTATACCTTCCAGCATCGTCGCGATCTCAAACTTGGGCATCAGCATCGTCGCCGCGCCGGCCCTCAGCGAGCAAAGCAGAACCGAGTTCAGGGCGAATATGTGGAACAGGGGAAGCACGCAAAGCACCACGTCGTCGCCCTTCAGGTACAGGTTCGGGTTCTCTCCATCCACCTGCTGAGCTATGCTTGAAACCAAGCTCTTGTGCGTGAGCATCACCCCCTTGGGCAGCCCCGTCGTCCCTGACGAGAAGGGCAGCGCGACGGGATCCTCGGGATCGATGGTGACGTCGGGAATTGCCGTCTCGTCGGAATCAAGTAGTTGGGAGAAGCTTATGCAGTCCGCAGGAGGGGCGTCGATGGTGACCACAATCAAGCCGTCGCCGATCTCGGGGAACCCCTCGTTGACGGCGCGGAGCTTGTCGACGTACATGGACTGGGTGATGACAAGCTTCGCGCCCGAGGTCTTGAATTGCTTGTAGATCTCCGCCGGCGTGCAGAAGGGGTTGGCGGCGGTGGTCATCGCCCCGAGCATGGATCCGCCCATGAAGGTGAATATGAATTCAGGAGAGTTCTGGAGGAGGACCATGATGACATCCCCCTGCTCGATCCCGAGCTTGGACAATCCGGCGGCGGTCCTGCGGCACAGGAGGTGGGTCTCCGAGAAGGAGTAGATCTTCCCGGTGGTGGCGGCGGTGATGATGCAGGGGGCTTCGGACAGCTCGGGCAGCTTCTCGAAGCAGTAGGTGTGGAGAGGGAGATGGTGAGGGATGGGGATATCAGGGAGCTTCGATCGGAAGATGATCGACTCCGGCGGCTGGGTTTCAGGCGGACGGGTCGAAGTGGGGATCTGGGGTTGGGCCTCATGGGAAGCAACGGAGATCATGATTGCTTAGATGGAAGAAGGCCGCTGGTGTTGCTGCTCTGCAGGAAGAAAAGAAAGAAGATAGAGGCAAGAAAAAGACGAACGAGAAGGAATCTGTGCGGCGAAGGCAACAGAGGTACACACACACTGTCGTCCTCCTCCTCCTCCAGAAGACAACGAGACAGGACTCAAAACATGAAATGGGTGGCAAACGTGAGTAATCTTATACAAACAAAAGAATCCAACACTTGCACACCCAAACGAGAAGGCAGCCCACAACCTTTCGACAGAGAGAAAGAAGGAAGCAAGAAATCAAGCCAGTTCTGCAGCTTCCGACGTTGTTGGTTTCATCGGCAAACACCTCCTGCAGCCAAACAGGGTCACGGCTGGGAATTCTGAGGGACACCAGTTTCCTATATCAGCCGTAACCTTGACCATGTACACGGAATGAGAGAGAGAGAGAGAGAGCAGCCGAGGACTTGGAACGAGAAGTGAAATGTGTGGGTTCAATAAATAGGAGGTGGGGAATGAGGGGTTAGGTGGTGATCGTGAGAGAGAGAGAGAGAGAGAGAGAGACGGTGGTGGTGGTGGTGGTAGCTAAGAAAACAAGAGGCTCGAGGAAGAACACACCCTCGTCCGACCTTCAATGATGCATCCAACTCTCGTTCCCTCGCCTACCCTCTCTCCTCTCATCACTCAAGAACTACCCCCACCTACCCTCCATTTTATCTTATGTCAATGCTTTGGAGCGCTACTGCTGCTGATGCCAGAATAAGAATAGTCTTCTCTCTCTCTTATCCCCTCCTTGTGCAAGACATGATCTAAGAAGACAAATCAAGGTTTTTATTTCATGCCTGCCATTTGAACGGGGAAGGCGTTGACTCGGCCTCTATCCTTCTTCCATATGCAAACATCGACACCTACTGCAGCTCGCCAATATTATTGGTTATTGTTGTCCGCCCGATCTTTCATGTGCCGTAAGCAGTTTCATTACCGATAACATAATTTTTTTTCTGAAAACGTTGCCGATTTGCTTTGTTTTTCAAAACTATTCTTATTTTCAACTAATTAATACTCAAAACATCTATCACCAGATAGTCCCAATACAATTTTATGTTACAGCTGGAAATAATTAGTGTTGGCGAAGTCGTCACGCTCAACTACGTTTTCGATTGGTGACGACGACCTCACATGCAGCGAATGGGATCATCGATGATTCTTCGGCCAGCGATTGACATTTATATTAGTGTTATCATGCAGCCACCAAACTCGAGTTGGGTAGGTGAGGTTTCAAATATTAGCGTGCAAACACAGCATCAAATAGCATCTAATCTTTGGTCATTTCGGTGCCATGCAAGCCTTTAAGAAAACATCTGCTACACATGCAATGCGACCAGTCCATTTATTATTATTATTTTTTCTCATCTTTCTCTATCATAGTTATCAAATCCGAATCGGACCGGTTGGTCGGACCATACGCTGATCGGATCGTAATAAATGTAAAAAAAGAACGAGTTTGTTTCTTAAAACTATATTTTTTTCGTTTTAAGAAAAAAATAATAATGTCAAATTAATCTTTATAATATTTCTATTTTTGTATAATATAAATTCTAAAATGGTGTTGTTTACTAATTAGACCATAAAAGAGAATGTCCATCATCAAATAAGGGTATTTAAATATATTTTATTTATTTATAATAATGGATAAATTGGTGTGCGTTTGGGGCCAAGTCGTCGTGGCATACATACATGGCGTATACTACTAGCAGATGAAATGGTGGGATTGAAGGCCCAAGCCCATTATGATGGATGGGCCCAGCGGCTTCCCTAGGCGAAACAGAACCAGCGACACCGTCCTCCTCGCATCGGGAGGAGAGATCGACGACGGGACCCCCGGAAGAGAATACAAAGCGCAATTATAAGGAATCGGAGAGAAGAAGAGACGACGTTTTCAAGATTGGAACCCTAACCCTAGATTCCGCCAAGAACAGTAGGGAAGAGAACTCGGGAGGAGACTGACGCCGTCGGATTCGAAGAATGAGGGCAAGGAGAGAGGTGGATCTTGAAATGGGAATCCGATCCGAAGTATACGTAGGGTTACGGTCAGATCACCACGTGTAGGGCCGAGATCACTATTCCTGATGTAGTCAAGTCTGGCCACCGCCGCGTAGAATAACAAGTCAAAATTTGGATCATTTTGTCGCGTGTTAATTTTTTTCTTTTTGGGAGTTGTTTAATCCACCTAACGACGGGCGGTAAGAACACGACAAGTCTTCAGATCCGAGTCGGACATCAATTGCATGCAAAACTCAACTCGACGACCAAAACTCCACACGTTAATTACGGAGTTCCAAAACAACGCAACTCTAATCTTCGTCGAATGAGCCTTCATAATGATTACATCGTTATGGAAGAATGTTATATATCTATATATATATATATATATATATATATATATATATATATATAATTATTATTATTAAACAAATCACATGTGAAATGATACATCCCTCGAGTATCGACTCACATGATGAGCATGATTATTAAGACTTTACTCGTATTATTATTCATCATCGATTGAATCATTGTCAAGGCACACTTTATAATTTAATTTGATTGCATCATCATCATCAGATAATAATATTTCATAGCCAAATTCAATTGATTTATATGATCAAATTTATTTATATCATTAGCCAAAAATATTTTACTATGCGTCCTTATTGATTTTTTCATAGCTAATAAAAAAAACTCTATATTAGCATTTAATCAAACTATGGAGAATCCAAGATGGATGATTTACTGTAGAAGAAATGATTTCATTCATTACGGTAATACATATTTATAAGATCATAATAATCAAATAATATATTTATAATCATGAACTTAAATATGTGATTGATCCTCAAATCATATATTGATCGAGGAACATATACGTTTTGCAAAATTGTTATTTCATGTTTACTCATTATGACATAATGGGAGTGGGACATGAAGGGAAGCGATCTTAACTGTGACATCAAGACTGAATAGTGATCAAAGATTTCATATAACTATTGTCTTATCATCTTAATAATTTTCTATCTTATTTTTAGTTGTTACCTAAGTCGACTATAGAAAGACCCGCAGATGCACCCTTTGATCATATATGCTTCTACCCTGAATCATCAAAATCTATTATTGTAAGTTAAGGGTTTTGCCGACAATAAACTTATGACGAGGTTGGACACCGAGCTTAGATCGTCTCCCAACTTTTAACGTGTCAAGACAATTAAGATATACGATAACATACCTTCTTAATATGACAGACTACAGTAGTAGTTAATATGGCATGATATCGAGGCACATATGGGGATTGACACACGACTACAGTGTTACCATGTCATCCCTCCAAAAGAAGAGACTTGGATAGACCCAAACAGGCGAAGGCCATCGAGGCTCCCCCAACCGCGACAGCAACCTTTGTGGAAGCAGCCTGCTGGAGATGGTATCACCACTCGCAGAGACTTGGGTCCAGGTCTTGTCATCCAAGGAATACTCCAACCATGCATCGACTCCAGGCGCCGCCACACAGACGCAGTTGCTTCTCCCTCCCCAGCAGCTCGGATCGACGCCGGAAACAGGGCATTTCCCTCCGCAGTCGATGAACAAACAGTGGTCGCCCAAGCTCTCCACCTGCACCCACTCCATCCTCCCAAAGTCTAGTCTGAACACATGGATGCCGGTGATCCAAGGGTGGCCCTCTTGCACGAAGAGCACCGCCAAAAGCTCCCCCCCGCACTCCACCAGCTGAGGCCCGAAGTGCCACTGATCGTAAGCCGGCGGCGTGCGAAGCCCTCCTACGTCCAGCCGCTCCACCTTGAACTCGGGAACGAACTCCAAAGTTAGAAGCTTTGCGAGGTCGCTGATGGCAAAGATACGGTCTTTGAAGCGAAGGACGCGGGCGATGTAGGATTGCCCCTTCTTGAGGGGAAGCAGTGCCCATTCCGGGTGAGGTTCTCCTATGCGGCAGCACATAAGGGAGTACTTGGAGTAGAAAAGGAGGAGGCAGCAGTCGGGGGAGGCCGGTGGCGCCGTGAGGGTCCCGTAATAGTAGGAGACGCGGTCAGGGGGGAGAGCCGGGAGGAGGATCTCGGCGCCGGTAAGGACGTCGGCGAGGACGGGGTCTCTGCGGGAGCGGCCACGAAGGAGGATGAGGTAGCCGTGGGAGTAGGCGAGACAAAGGTCGGCTGTGGCGGACGAAACCGGAATCAGGGATCTGTACGGGGTGCGGAGGTCGTCGAGGGCGTGGAGGGAGAAGCCACCGCTCCCGTCAGCTGCGAGGAGATGTCGAGCTTGGCGGCGGCGGTGAGGACGAGGGGGCCGGAGGAGGAGAGGAGGGCGAGAGGAGAGGTAGAGAAGGAGTGCGGAAGAGCGTAGGAGGGAGCGCCAGGAACGGCAGACGGCAGCGAAGGCGAAAAGATCGAGGAGGGAGGGGAGTCGGCGAAGGACGGCGAGGAGCGCGAGCTCCGGCAGGTCCGACCAGGGGCGGTCTGCCATACGGTGGTCTTCTTTGACCAAATGCCCGATACGGCTTCGTCGTCGATGGGGTTAGGAGCTCGTCATCGTCGATTGGTGAGCATTAAAAAATGCCTTCTAGGTTGCCGACCATGTCGAGTCTTCTCATAATAAAATAACTTAGTATTTTGCTGTAGATATCACGGCTAGTTGCAAATGACTCTTAGTTAGGTATCTTTAAATATTTTAATCAGGGTTTAGAATCTTCGTCTTAGTAGATACGTGGGGAGGAGGGCGAGGGGGGACCATGGTCGTCGCGTGCTTGAAGTATAAGAAGAGAGAAGAGCTACGAGAGAGAGAGAGAGAGAGGGGCATGGCCGGGAAGTGGTTATGCACCTCCACGCTTAATGGAAGGTAGGGAACGATGCAATAATAATACCATGGCGCCACCACGGGGCAAACAAGCGGTAACAAACAGATGATAATGTACTGTTAATTCCCTATATACGCCAAGACGACACAAGATTGTCGATAACCAAAACCAGGTATTTAGTCGTACAAAGTTAGCTTCTCTGGGTCATTAGTAAGTTAATGATAGAATAATTTTCTATAGTTAGGCTCAGGAGAAAGAAGACATTGATTGATTGATTGATCATTATACTACAAGGCGGCCGCCACAGACACAAGAAGAGTTGCAAGTCATCTCTCAAGGAACTTGCAAAGAGTATGCAATTAAAAATTTCTCAAAGATAAAACCATTTAAACAAAAAATTTCTAAAGCAACCACTGGTGTGAGACTCTAATACTTTTTAACGCTCCAACTAACGTCAGACTAAATGTGAACTTGGATGGATAAAATTCTAATGACTAGGAAGAGTAATTAGGCAGGAGCATTTTACAATGTCTCAGAACACCAAATTACAAAGGTAGCAATGAAAAAAGTGGAAAACCATGCTCATCTAGGCTCAGATCAGCGGGTCAATCAAATATATGACTACATATGGTGATGGACGGTATGTGTTGGCTGATTCCAGCTTCCCATATTGTACAAGCTTACTGAACAGTGTCGGAACACCATCTTTGGGAAAGATGATCGGTGTGCCGCAACACTGCATGCTTGATTCTTTTGTGTCAATCTGCACTTTCCTTGTTTGTCGGCTGAGCACGGTGACTTTCTTTTCATCCACATTAGGATCTGTGACAACGCAGGAACTTCTCGTCTTCACGCAAAAAAGCCAATAATTGCATATGAAACCTATAGATAAAATGAGGTGCATGTTGCAAAATTTAACATCACCAGACACAGTTGTGTCACAATGGAGTGCTCAATCATCTACTGTCTTTGGCTTTCTGAAGTATTAAATAAAAAATGATTCATGATATTTGAATAGCCTACCATGAGAAGCATCACTGCCAGACACTGATTCAAGAAACACTACAGTTGAACAACCAAATGCAAACAAAACCTTATACATGTCATCTTATAAAATTTCTTTCACACTTAATCTAAGACAACCTTACAGAGTTGATCAAACAAAACCTCAATTTCATGAATGCATCATCTTTCAAAAAGATAATGTTCTTTTATACCAAAGAAGCAAAAAGTTAAAAAAACAATTAAGTTGCATATGTTTAAGGCGGGAGGAGATCACTTAAGGAAATTGAATGAAAGCAAATATCTTGTTAGGAGTAGGATGATTCGTACCTTAAGAAAATATTTACAGCCTGCAATTTGGTCTCCTGCCAAGGATAAAATTTGACTTAGCTTTGACTTCAATATACATTTTTTTTTTATAAACAAAAAGAGGTGCATTTGTGATGCACCTTTTCAGGACCTCTGTATACAAGGGATCCATCACGCAAACATTTCAAAAAGGATGGCAACATTGTAAGCCTAGGAAACAAGATATAAGAACATGTAAATTACCTCAAAAGCGCCTCTTCTGCTGAGGATAACCAGGATTCTGCATTCCCATCCCTGGATCTTTTCGTCTCAACTGTTCCCAAAAAGACAGTATATAAACATACAATTACTCAAATTAGTAAAATAAATAAATATAACAGGAAGAAAACATATGGCTGCAAAGACTACCTGTTGCTGATGAGCCTGAGCAGCAGCACCCCTTTGCATTGGAATATTACCAGAAGCAGGAGCACCAATACCAGTTTGGGTTGCAACATTAAAAGCCGGCATGCCTGTGTTTGGCATCCTTTGCATTCCAACCACATGCATAGGCCGAGGCATAGACCTTGGAGGCGGAACAGATGCAGCTGCTACATTACCAGAAGCAGCATTTCCAGAAGATACCTAATAACAGAATCATGTGATCAGGGAAAATAAATGAAGGCCATATAGTTGCAGAATCCAATTCAGGACAAATTTTTGTTTCATTTACATGGATTATTCTAAATGGAAAATTGAAGCCAATAAATAAATAATAAGTACTAGAATTTGAAGAAGCATCTACGCGGACTTGATTTATAAAACGAAACAAAGAAGTTGCAAAATTGAATTGTGGTGCATAACCAACAAAACAAAGATACGAAAAAAATGTAAGTTCCTAACATGCCACATTCCAGACTCCAGAGTTCATTATTTATGTCTGAACTGAAAGGACATTTGAACATTTCAGGAACAATATGTATTGTATTCTGAATAGACTTGGTTATATATCTGTTCATTTTATTTTGGTACAAGTCAAGTCCTATTGTAGATGCTTAATGAATTTTATTGTACAATGATAGCTTATTTTTAACCAGGTAGATTAATTGGCATCATACTTTTAAGTATACTTACATTTGACCAAGATAAAAGGAGATCAACCTTCAAGAACTTACAAAAGAAAAAAAAAAATTTATTGCGGACATCATCACTACCTTGGTAGAGTTTATCCTTCTCCATGTGTTGCCACTGTAACACCTTATAGATGTATTTCCTCTCTGTTACCAGATTTCATGGAATAGAACTTTGCAATGGGGGACTTAAATAAAGAATGTGATAATTTGTGTAATGTAGTAAACAATAGTAAACATTTTTAGGATCAGAGCATTATGATAAGAGTCTTCGATCCTTTTTCTTGATGAAACTATTTGTGGCAATTTAAATAATTAAATAGATATCTTAAATTTGAATTAATCAGACAACAGCAAGAGTTGTAACCATGTGGACCAGGTTAATCATAGTAGCGAACTCTGTTAACAAGTTCATGGTCAGAGCATATCAGAAGATTAATAGTCTCTTCCTTCTTTCAGAATTTATGTGAATATTTTATTTCCAATAAGTTCCATGGTGTGCAAAGAGGATACTAGTTCAGGCATAGTTTAAAGTTTGTTAATACACATTTATCTAGTGCAAGATATACAACCAGCTTTTAACTTAATCCTACCAATTTTGCTTAGCTGACAAATACAAACACATAAAATAGTATTATGGTGCACCTGGTAGCTCATACCACTAGTTCTAAAAATTTAGAATAATCAATCATAAACAATTCAACACTAATAAGGAAAACTCTTGAGCAATTTTCTTTTTTCTCCAACATCCAAATTCCAAATATACAATTGCTATGTAAGTAAAATAATGTGACATCAATTATTACAACAATTGAGAAACAATTGGTTTCTGTTAAATAACAGTTCGATAGAGCACAATACCAGTTTGTAATTTTTGCATCTGGACCAAGCTTTCAAAAATCTATTTTGAAAAAGCTGAGATAGAGATGTAACTTCAAGCCTCAAATGGTTGATAAAACTATGTTCGTTGTGCAGTTGACAAAGTTTAATAGCAATATAAACCAAAAACAAGCCAAACTTTTGATAACTTTAATCGGGGAAAAAAAAAATCAAGCTTGCTTGATGAATTTGGTCCGTGCATAGACTAATTACGTGGATATTAAGACAATGAACTATCTAACCTTAAACAACTACTCAATGAGATGACAAATTAAATCATTCCCTTCAGTTGCTACTAATTCAAATGCAAACCAAAAAGTATTAAACTTAGACAAGAATGGTCAACCTCATACGTTATGAAACACACAGTACAGCATTCTAGCCTTATTGAGAAGAGAAATTTTAACAAGCCTTTCTATTATCCTCTTTTCTACCATTCATTTAATCTTAACATATCGATATCAAAATTTGAACATCGGTGTTTGCACTTCAGATTAAAACGAACCTTTGTTACAAAAGAAAGATTTATAATACTAAATATCATTTTATTAAGTACTTCTATTAATTCTTTTCTGGTAGTTGGTCAAATTGTCTTTTCGCGATTTTGGCCATTTTGGTGATAAAAATCCCATGCTGGCTTACTAATAGTTGGCTTGTGATCAAGGTTTCAAATATTGATACCAGTAAAACTATTTTCAAGCCTAGGAATGTCATTATCTTGGCTTTGATATTTGTGTTGCAATAAACCAACTGGACAGCAAGCCAAAACTTAGGTACTTGTGTGTTCCTTCGATGCATTGCCAAATGTAACAATCCTAACTCTTTGGTGTCTGGCATTAGCATCAAATTTTCCAAAAGTTCAGTAAAGGATATAATTATTCATGATTAAAACTGCTGACTACATTCATTATCTGCTTATCATACCGGTTGAGAAGGCTGGACAGCAACTGTTCCCTCAAAATCTGCAGTAGTGTCAACCGGACGAGCAAGGTAATTAACAATTTTTTCTCCTGGTTGAGATGGTACCAGAGCACTGAACAATCACAGAAAATTTGCACTGTTAAATTACAAAAAGATAAAAGTGAAATATGTGTAATTACAAATCATGGAATGCCAGGCACTCATGAGAAAATAGCATCAGTTAAAATGTTTTGTTTATAGGAAAAAATGAAACTAGATGCAACCTAGTCTGTGCAATATGAGCAGAAAATAACTTACTTCCGTCCTGGCAAAGGATCCAGCCGAAAGTACCTGAAAAACCAAACTGATAAGTTGTTCATATAGAAGAGTAGAAGTGCTCTAGTTCCAAATGACACATCTAAAATTAAGAGAAGAAAGTTACTAGACAATTGTCAAACAACCTAAACATATACAAGCATCGCAAAAAGAATGCATTGAATAAACTCTCCAACAGCTGCAGGGTCAAAATTATGTAAATGATAAGTGAAAATATAAAGTATTCTCAAGTTAGTTTTGTTATCCTGCAGGGTTGAGCTGAATTTCGTTGAAAATCCTTGCTGCAAATATTTTATCAAAATCTGCTACACGTCGGAGGTTGATGATGGGCTGAATTTGTACTTAAGACTTTACAAGAAAACTATTAACACTACGCTTAAGCATTAAGTCATGAAATATACAGCTTACAACACATTCAATTTCAATTTTTGTGCTAATAGGTTTGTGGAGCTATGTTGTAACAATTATGGTATCAAAACAACCAACAATAGAGGATATTTGAATTACTAACCTAGTAGGAAACAGATATTTATGGATAATGAAAGTGGCAAGTTACATTAAGATATCACCACTATGTTATTGTTGTCCCACATGCCACTCGGTATAATTGAATTTTTTGTGATTGATTCAAACTAATAATTCCAAGGACACGTAATACCTCAATTTGGGCCCACATCGAAAGTAGGTAAAGACTTAAATTGACTGACAAGAAGTTGATAGACATGCTATCATTAAATTGAGCTTAAGCATCTTCAATAAGTGGTTCAGGTTAAACAAATTGATGGGGCAGTCATCCCATGTAATCAGATTGTGAAGATTATATCAATACCAACCTAGTATTGGGCATGGTGAAGGTTCAAGTAGGAAAGGATTATCCATGGATAAGACTAAGGGGTTTGCGTGCCATCATTGGATTGGGCCTCACATGCATTATGCTACTGTTTGATTCTAGGCTGGTTATGTTAGTTGCTCACGAGGATGTCAACACTAGGAAGATTGTAACTCTCCTGTTTAATCGCATATCAGGATTAAGAGAATACTTGAATGAATTTATAAGAACTAGATGAGTCTCCTACCATTAAAATGGGTTTCCACATTTTAAAGCAATGGTTCAGAAAGTTAACGGGTCAATTATCCTATTGGACCAGATTGTAACAACACATGTTACTGCAACAAAAGTATGATGTTGTTCATTATGCTATAGTGATACGCCAGTAATTCCATACCTTAGTTTGATATTGGTTGGCACCGATGCCTTACTGCATGTAGCCATAATCTTCAGGATTAGAACCCTTGTAGAGAAGTTCAGATGGCAAACTTATATCATTCATAGTCCACCTTAAAGAAAGTGTTCATTTCCTCTCTACTAAAGCTGATCGCATGACTACCTACAGTAATCTAGCTCATGCAGACTCATGAGCTTTTTATGAACACAATATACAATCAACAGGAGCAATCCTAAGTTGACAGTTATACAATTTAATGCCAGACGATCACGTATGTGGTCTAGCAAAAACCAAGTGACTCGAACCTTTGTCATACCCCAATTGGTAATATACAAAAAAGTCAATACAGCTCAATATTTTAGTTCTTCCAAGTTATCTTACAAATCTCAAATAATTCCTGCAAAAGCTCTAAACTTGACCTCTTCAACCTAATTAAGATTAAGTCTGTTGATGAGAACTATGGAAATTTATAAAATTTCCGATACCAATGAGGTATCAAGCAGTCAAGACTCTATCAGCTTTTCTGCAAATTAAACTAGCCATGATGAACTCAAGCAATTAAACTAATTTCATTTCCCATTTGTCTGCTCTCTAATTGATCTATGTTTTACTTCAGACAGAAGTAACAAATGATATGACAAGCTCTCTAATCCTATTCATGAGGATGGCAGTCCTAGATATTCTATACTCCAACGATCAGGGTACACAATGAACAGGGTCCCATCTATGGCATTGCTGGAATATGCAGCAAAATGAATATTAAGTTTGCCATTGTCATTTAGCAGGTACAAGTAAAATAAATTTGCATAGAACACTTCCATGACAATTGTTGTTGCCAATGTCAGTAAATAGGTATAAACAGAATTTGATTTGTATAAAAAATTTGATGGCAGTTCATGTCATCAAATTACAAAGAAAATTAAAAAATTCTGCTAATTCTATTAAATACAAGTGGGTTTTTATAAATTGTAAAGACTTCATAAAATTCATGAACATTTTTAGCAAAATAATATATCATAAAAATTACAACAGATGTTTAAGTTTAAATTATAATTATCATAAGGCAAGCCAACTTAGAATTGAGTTTTTTGTTAATAAATTAATGTGTACAACTACACCATCTTCCAGTAAATCAAGCAAAAGAATGCAAGATTTTCTGGATTTTTGGATGTAGGAAATTGTCAATTTTATGACTACAGAAATAATGAAGGCACTTCCATGAAACAAAAAACAGAATTAAGTTTACTAAACATGTTTTCGACCAAGGTTTGACTTACCGGTCCGTACCAGTGTATCGACATATTATCGGTACCCGTATTGTCACGAACAGTCGTCGTTCAACCGCAACATCTTCGCTCCGCGAACCGTTCGTCGTTTTTTCTTGTTTGTACATATGTTTGGCAGCTTGTTTTGCCTTGAGTTTATGTGTTTTTACCTAAGAAATGTGAGGAAAATTAGTGTAGAAAGTTGCAGAACGATCGCTCGTTGCGCGGAGCCAAAACAGCCCCGTTTTTGGGTCTTTTTCTCGTGCTGCAGCGACCACCCCGAGCGGTGCGAAATGTCAGCCATTTCAGCACCTTGGAACCCCCCGGGTGGCACCGGGCTGGATGGGGTTCCGGGTACATGTCGGGCGTAGGCTTTCATCAACAATTGAACTTGTCTTGCGTCTGATACCTTGGGAACCGTCGTTTGTGGACTTGCGATCGTTCTTACAACCCTCTAAAGTCCTGTTTCGCTCTCTTTCTCTATTTTCTCTGCTGCACTCAAGGTGTTCAACGAATTGCTTGTATAGCTTCCCGCTTTGCGAGACGTCGGGACTTGTCCGTCGCTCGTTTCTAAGCTAATCAACTTCTTCTTTATAGGTCCTATGGGACCGCACGAGGTTGCAAGAGGGCTGACCCTTTACGGACAGATAACGCTTTGGGCGTTTTATGACTTAGACAATCCTAGCTAAGTCCGTAACAGTGGACAAGGTTGCTTCACGACTTAGGCAATTTCAGCTAAGTCTCCGGGAGTGCCGCTAGGGTGCCGCACGGCTTAGGAAAATTCAGCTAAGTCCATGACAGTATGGTACCAGTACTGAGCGGTATGCACAGTGCATACCGCCTAGTATTAAAATATAATATAATATTTTTATAATATAATATTAAAAATATTAAAAAATGAAAGAAAAGGGGCGACGTCGTCTCAATCTTTCTTCTTTTCCTCTTCTTCTTCCCTTTTTCTTCCTCAATTGACCGTTGACGGTCGATTTCTCTCTCAATCGACCGCCGACGGTCGATTTCTTCTTCAATCGGTTGCCGATGGTCGATTTTTTGCAGAGCCGCCCGATAGCGGGCGGTACGCATACCGTTAACCTAACGGACCGGTATGTACTGCCCATACTGGGCGGTACAGGTCGAAATTGCAAACCTTGTTTTCGACATCAGTTTTCAAGTTTTTTATATTCAGAGACAAAAGTAATAAGAGAAAGCAGTGATGCCTTATAGAGCACCATATTCTTGCCTATAACAGACGAGTCTATATGGCTTGACTTATGCCTAGTCATATGTAAGAATCATCAAGAGCCACTTCAACAATGACAAACAACAAAAGACAAAAGGACAGGAGATAATTTAATTTAAAAAGAATTAAGAAATTTACTCGTGCTCCAGAGCTTGCGCTGCAGTTATCCGCTTTCGAGGATCATATCTGACAGAAAAATAAGTTTCACATGAGTCTATGATCCCAATGTGCAACAGATCTTTCCATGCGATCTGATTTAAGGCAAATGAAGAATCATAATTATACAGATGGACAATATGGAGGTATTACGATCATGGCAACAAACATGACTGTAAAGTTTGTAATATGGTGAACAACTCTGATGTTTCAGAAAAATTACATACTCCAGCATCCTTGATAGCAGATCAAATGCAGGACTTTTCTGAGGGACAGAAACAAAACTATGAAGACCATGGTTCTCACTGCAGAAAATAAAGCTCAAAAGATTTATACTGAGTCAAGTAACTTTATTTTTAAAAGGAAATGCTTCCCCTAGTTTCAAGGAGAGATAACTAACTACTTATGACCCTGTATATGTTGCTGGTCATTTTGCCAATGAGGAAGATTGACCAATGTAGGCCACCTTTCAGGTGTAGGATGCCCTGTAAGAAATTATAGCTTATAATTTTTTTCTGTAGGCAAAACAGTAGGCATACATAAATGCATGAGATGCTCACTCACCTAGGACCTTGAATATCTTGTCCAATTGATCAAGCTAAAAAGGGATTTCAGAATTTAGAGATCACTGGATAAAATTAAAAAGACTACACTTGATGATAAATAAAATATTCCAGTAAAACTAATCAAAGTTTAAGAAAGACAAGAGGCCAGAAACTTTACATCTTAGAAAATGAACTGTTACCTGAAATGGGTTGGATGTACCTTTGACTTCTACTCCTTGAAACAATGGTTTGAGAGTCAATAGCTCAGCAAAAATGCATCCAACAGCCCACATATCTAAATGCAATTTAAGGATCTCAAACCTAACATTACGAATATAAGACCAGTTTAAACCAACATCATATGATATGCCAGGATACCAACAGCGCTTGTATAGTGCTTTGCGCCAAGTAGCAGCTCGGGAGCACGGTACCAAATAGTTACCACAACCTGTTCATTAACAAACACCAAACGGATGAGCTTGTAAGCAAGGCACTTGACCAGAATAAAACAAAATAGGCACAGACAGGAGGATAGCTACCATCCTCTGATAACAAGAAATATGAATATTCAACAAAGATAACAGCTATAGTCATCACCTAGGATTATATATCTTTCTTGTTATCCATTGGCAAAAAGCCATATAGTAACCTAATAAAGTTAAAGATTATAACACAAAAAAAAAACTCTAATATACTTAGTTCGTAGTAAGCATGTGCCAGACAAAATTAATAAGATTTTAATTTACAACATATTCCACTCTTTCATTTCTACCCTGTTATTCAATATGGGTCATAACTTCATCTTCCACACATTGAACCTCTAACTTGATTAACTTTTAAGTTTAATACTTTAAAACCTCCATGGTAAAGAAACAACAGTTTCTCCTTCCATAATTTCTTGTAATGCAAATCATTCATATCAGAGACTTTTCCAAACAAGATGGAATCTGCTATATAACAGACTTACAAGGATAGACAGAAGATCTTAAAAAATTTATAATTAGATAGAGAGAGAACTATCTGTCCAAGGATGTTTTGAGTAGGTGGAAATAGAATTAGTATGAAAGTTAGCATCAAATGAAATAGAATGAAATCTCAAGCAACTGCCTGACAGAAGATAAATAATAGTCTAAAGCAAGGTTTTTCATACCGGTGTACCGAGTTTATCTTGGTATGGTACTTGGTACCGAGTGGTACACACAGTGCATACCGCTCAGTATAAAATAATATAATATAATATAAATTAAAAAATAAAAGGGCGATGTCACTGAGGCGACATCGCCTCGTTCCTTCTCCCACCGTCAAAGAATCGCCCATGAGCGACGGACCGCGCGGGGGAATCGGGGAAGAGCAACGCACGACGAAACAAGTTTCTCCCTCTTCTTCTTTCTCCCTCAATCGACTGCCGACAGCCAAAATTGACCGCCCACGACTGAAATTGATCGCCAACAACCGATTTTGGCGATACCACCCGATAGCGGGCAGTCCGCGTACCAGTTAGCTGGCAGACCGGTACGTACCGCTCGATAAGACAATCCTTGGTATGAAGCAAGGATTGTCATACCGGTCCGTACCGGTATACCAAGCTCAGCTCAGTATGGTACAATACTCGGTATCGAGCGGTACGCACAGGGCAAACCACTCTGTATAATATAACATTCTATTATTATATTATATTATATTATATAAAAATAAAGTTAAAAAATATAAAAAGGGGCAACGTTGCCTCGTTCTTTCTCCCCACGCGGGGAGATGTTTCTTCTCCCCGTGCAGGGAGAAGAAATCGCTCGTGGGCGACGAATAGTGCGGGTGCCGCGGGTGCCGCGGGTGACGGATCATGCGGGCGACGAATTGACATACTCCAGGTTTTTATCCCTCTTTTTCTTTCTCCCTCCCTCGGTTGCTACCGCCCTAAATCGACCGTCGATGGTCGATTTCGGGTGGTAATGGGGAGGAAACAACCCCAATTGGCAGTCCCGCACGATAGCGGGCGGTCCGCATACCGGCCAGTTGGCGGACCGGTATGTACCGCCCGGTATTGCAAACCTCGGTATAAAGTATAAACTAGCTACTCAAAGCTGAATTTTTTGCATGTGATAAAGGCAATTTTTACCCCATTTTCATACAAGGGCTTCAATGGAGCTTGATAAATCCGAGCAAGTCCAAAATCAGCAATTTTTACAACTCCGTGTTCTTCCCCATCACCCATAACCTGATACAAATCAAAGACCTACTTAAAGAAAGATAAAGGAATCCTTTCTTTTAACTTACAACATGATGCAATCAAGAAATACCAGAATATTTGATGGCTTTAAGTCCCGGTGTATAATCCAATTACTGCAAGCAAAAAGATTCTTGACAATTTCAGCAATTCTAACATTTTATTATTGATGTATATGCGACGACGATGGTAGCAATATCACATATAATATCAGAATCCATGGTGTCATTGCGTCTGTAATTGTCACCTATGAAGATAGTTTAGTCCATTAAGAAGCTGCCAGAGCAATGACTTTACAGTGTATTGATTGATGCCATGGTTAAGCTTCTCTCGGTGATGTCGAATGATTTCCTGTAGTGCATAAGAATAAAAGGACAAAAAGTGATGAGACAATTAAGAAATACAATAACAGATATTTCTAATAGCATAACAATGTGGTCCAGTTCTTACTGCCTTAAGTAAACATTTGGCATGCCCAACCTTACCATGTTTATGTTTTACAACTGCACAATCAAGGAGTATAATTCTCTTAAAGTTAATCCAAATGATTTATTTAATTCCCTTTCATCAGCTTGCATCATCTGAATTGGTTTATTCACTATGATACCATCTTTTTTTTTTTTTCTATCACCATATCATGGCAAGTGATGAGTTTGTTTCCTAACCTCTCTTTTCATATCTCAATAACCTAATCATGGTTTTTATCAGCAAGAATCAAACATAAGAAGTATGCAGCAGGCAGGTATTTATTTTTCTGTCCGATCTAGATTAAGATATTATCTCAGGTAAATAATATAGACTTCAGCTTTAAGAGAGAAGGAAAAGCATCAATGGAGAAAAATGAAGATGAAGACAAAGGCAACAGTAACAAAATAGCACAAGAGACACAGGAGGAGCAATAAATTGAAGATAATACACTATAATGGCATTAAAACAAATGAAAACAAAACCAGCAGTTAATAAGGGAGAGATAGTAGGGGCAATACAGTCAATGAGTACATCAGAGATAAGTAAAATACTCTTCAATAGAAGAAAACAGGAGAGGTTGGTCTAGTAAGGAGAATAATACTGTGACCACTTATGCCATGGAGAAAACAAGACGAAGAACTAAGCAAGTAACTAATATTTATCACAATTGGCAAAAAGTGATTTATTTTATTATTATTATTTTGTTTAAGTGGATAATAGGTGGATGAATACACAGGTTCTTGCTTAAGTGGGGTTTGGAAAGGACGAATATATACAACCTTACGCCTCGGGCAAAGAGGTTGTTTCCATGTACCTAAATTCTTGACACCTAAATCACAGAGAGAAACTTTCATGTGGCATATAAAACTTCCTCTTCAGTAAATTCACATGCAAATTACCAGTTTTATTCCTTAATATCACTTTATATAACAATATTACATGCTTATCATCCAAATAAATACATCTTTTGATAGAAATCAATGAATACTGGTATCACAAAATTTTTTTCTTGACAAGATAATAAGCATACTCACATAAAGATCATGCTCAGCATAATCAAATGCTAGATAGAGAGACATATCTGCATGATTGATGTGCACATTCACTAATTTGACGACATTCTCATGGCAAGTTTCTCGCAATAACTGCAATGACAACAAAAAAATGTGAGAAAATCATATGAAATATAAACTGGTACACAGATTCAGCTCTACTAAGACAAAAGTGGCTATGTTTGTGCGCAATAATTGAAATTTTAATTAGATGTTCAATCTTTTTCTAATAATTTTCTTCTGATTCTATATAATATTCTATGTTCTTGTGCACATGCACTATAACTAGTCACAGAAAACCAAAAAATTTGCAGAATGAACAACTAATGAATTGATGAGCAATGCAAAAATGATTAAACATCATTTACCAAACATGAAACTATTTACACACATACGATTACACATCTCCATGGTGTTATACTTAAAATGTTGTTTTATCAGACTGTGGTTGACACCATGTGCTTGTTATAGCCCTGCATCCATAAACTTGAACATCTGAACCACCAACTAAAGTCTAAATCAACAGTAGTAGATGCATCTAGCTTGTAAACCAACTCAATTTTCTGCCAACATCAAATGTAAGAATAAATTGGGATGTGACTCCTGCACATAAGTTTTAATGTGCTCGTCAATGCTCAAACATAGCCCATAATCAAATCCTAATATGCATATGGCCCAATCTAATGGTGTCTCCACACCATGATGTAGCTCCAACCCCATTGTATGAATAGCTCCTTCCTACTTACGCCACCCCATACCTAGTATGGATCCTTTCTAATATACAACATTTTTTTTTAAAGAAAAATGCTAGGCGCCAAGGTTTTAAAATGCTCGAGGCGCTAGGTACTCACCCAGGTGCCCACCTGAGCAAAGCGAGGCACTCTAAAATATTAAAATATAAAAAATATATATTATGATTGATAAGTATGATTATAAAATAAAATCTCATCCAATATTTCTAATGGAAGCTAATTTAAATTCTATCGTATATTAGAGGGACCTATAGGTGCAAGGTCAACTGATTATAAAAATAAAATCATAATATAAAATACAATCAACTTGTTCGTCAGGAGCAAGTTTGCAGCTTCCTGCGAATGGCAACGATTTCAGACTTGTCCCTCGTGGTGGAGGGAGCTGCGCATGAAAGCAACGACGGCGAAGGAAGCTTCAGACCTATTCATCGACGGCAAAGGGAGCTGAGTGCGGAGGCAGCGACAACGGAGGAAGGTAGGTTGAACGGCGGAAATCTAGGGTTTCACTTTCACTGGGTTGAGGTTGGGGTCGAGGGGGTTTTACTATGAGGTTTAGTTGGTTTGTAAACCAACAAAGCTATTGTTCGATCGAACCAAAGTTCACATTCTGGTTCGATTCACTGGCATTGAATCGGGCGCTAGCACAATGTCTAGGCGCCTAGGCTCAGGTGAGCGCCCAAGCGAAGCTTCAATGGAGTGTGTCGCCCAAACATTGTGCAAGGCGCTCGGGCCTCACCTCACCTCACCCGAGCACCTAGGCTAGGGCTTGGACGCCTATTAAAAACACTAATTTACAGGCAACCACAAAAAGCTCAAATTGATGAAATTCATGTGTTTCTATAAAAGTAACAACTAATCACTAAATTCTACCTCCACTGAGGTAATTCAAGTTATAAAACTGTTTGATCCTCTCGCCGCCCATGATATAGGAAATAAAATGAGAAACCATTCACAGCAACTTGGTGTATCCTTTGGTTGGACATCAGTGTTTTCATCAATCACCTCCTCCATTTAACGGGTATGGCATCTCGTGTTCATAAACAAGAAAACTGCGCCTGACCATCTCAAGTTGACATTTATATAGAAAATATCATGTACAACGCATTCTTACGATACTAAAAACGAACCTATCAACTAAAACAGTTATGTCTACCAACTATTCTCGAGGAGGGGAACTCATCTCATCCTTGTAATACGAAGAACTAACTTATAAACCACTACAGTCGTCTCTTATCTATAGCCTCGACGTGGGAAAAAGAGCAGCCTTAAGATTTGAACCCCCGAGGACCAAGATCCACTGATTTGATATATCACCATAACCGACCAACGAAAAGAATCGATCAAAGGAGGGATACGCACCATGATCTCTCGGATGGCGGTGGGGGAGACGCCATCGCCCTCTTTGGATTGCTTGAACTTCTTGATGGCAATACAACCCTTGCGGAGGCTCGTCCGCGCCAAGAACACCAGCCCGTAGGTTCCCTCCCCGATCTTCCCCACGAGCTCGTACTGCTGCAGCCACGCCGGTCGATTCCCTCCACCTCCACCGCCGCGGCCGTCGCCCATCTCTCCGCTCCTGCGGAGGCGTCGCGCCTGCCCTCTTCCTCCTCCTCCTCCTCTCCGGGACGCCGCCCCCCTTTGTGCCCTTCTCGCTGCAAGACTCTCGTTATTCTAAATTAGTATTATTACCGTGGTGGTGAGACGGTCGTTTTAGTTGGTGGGGTAGAGGAGGACCGACCGTGTGATGCTGATGATGAGAACATCCTCTTCTGGCCACTAAACAGAGAACTGTACTAAGCTAACCGCTTGTTCTGGGAAATAGTATCACGCCCCCTCTTTTTTTTTTTTTTTTTTCCTTATCGAAGGCTTTATATAACCATCACCACATCTGATAATTCCAGAACTCAAGACGAAGGGTGGATTCACTTAATTAAGAATATCACGTGCAACGCATGTGAGTAAGACCTCTTGTTTAAATTTCAAATGTGTCCTTAATACTTTCCTTTTCACAGTAGTAGCCTTTTTTTCCCCAAAAAAAAGATATATATATATATATATATATATATTATTTACTAACAAAATTAGACGTGAAGGATTAGTTTTGTAGAGCAATTGGCATGATTATTTTCTTCCTAAAAAAATTTAATACTAGAGGGACTAAGTAATTCTCGATGTATCTTTAGAAATATGTAAAAATATTCTTTAATATTTTCATTTAGATACTAGAGAATTCATGATAATGTAAGTTGAAATGATCATAGTAAGGCCAACTATGAAATTTGACAGGTAAAATTATTCAGAAACAGGCTATTTAAACAATTATTTTGAATTCAAAATAATTCCTATCCTAAACTGGTATTTCTGGAATAAGAGAGTGCAATAGTTTTCGGCAAAGTTAGATAATAAATAAGGATCGGTAAGGATTTAAGGAGGTTGTGGGTCCTTCGAGGTGGGGTACCACTAATCCTTATTTGTAAAAACATCATTGTTAGCATCCATCAAAGGTAGATAGATCTTTCTTTTTGTCTTTGATTGGGGTTGTCCATTTAAGGTTTCTTCTATGCTTGTTAATCCTAATGAGGGATCATAACTATTAAAAGTCATGGATGTAGTCATTGGGGGGTTGCTTTCTACTATCTCCATTGACTTCCTCTCAAATACAAGTCTTAGAAGATACTAATTGTTACATAACTTTCAGGAGTCGAGCTGAGGTGTCGGCTCGACCTGTTCTCGTCCGAGTGCGCAAGTTCGCCAACGTCGGTGGGGATCGAGACCTCCTGCATGGGTTGGCTCTTCCTCGGTGGTCCACGTCCGCCAGGTCGTCTAGGGGATGACAATCCTACACACAGGCCTCTTCGGGAATGCGAGGGGTGACCCAGTGAAGCCTCTCTGATGCCCAAGTTAGGGAGAATCAAGAATTACCCTCCTGAGAGGGTGAAGCTAAGAGTTCTGAAGAGTGAGAGAGAGAGAGTTTTTCCTCCCCTTTACATGTTGCCGAAACAGGTGTTTTATACCTGTGAGAGGGGAGCTCGTCCGTACACCCAGCCTTACCTTTGTCATCCCTCGGGATGTGGCCGAGACGTACGGAGGACGTGCGGCTGCAGCAGCAGGGGGCGAGGGCATGACGCGCAATGCTACATTAATGGGCGTGGAGCCAGGCAGTATCGTACCCGATCCTTCACCTCGAATAACAGATTGGCTGTCGACCTGGTCCCTCAAGCTGACGTGGCTTCCTCCGAAGCGTTGTCGTGGCTGCCCATCTGACGTAGGCTTGGATGAGTCGGATCGACCCATTAGGTACCCTATCACTAATGATATGAGATAAGAAGAAATGTGATGAGCAACACATTAACATTCTAAGAAAACGAAGATTATCGTAATTAATAATATTAAAAATGCCCAACTAGATACCTTAAGGGGGTTTAAGGGATGTATCTTGATGTTAACATATACAATTAAACTTTGCCTGAATAGGAACGTTCCAACTTGAAAGGTACGTGCATTTTATTTTTGATATAACTTTAATTTTGATATTAATTTTTTTTCATGTTACAATGTATGATTATAATTGATACTGAATCATATCGTTGAAATCTAAATTATCTAGGATCATTAAAAAAATAAATATATTAATGTATTAGATTTGTTTTTGATATATTTATGTATTAGATCTATTTATATTATTATTATTTTGATTGTATGACTCTTGTACGATGCATTTGTGTTTGTATTATATCCCCTACTTAGAAAGGTTGGTCTGTGCTACTCATCTATTTACGAGCGATATATATTTTATTGTATGCACAAAAGATTCACAGCTAGAAAAAATGGAAGGAAACGGATGTCGGAAGAGAGGAGGTGTAGTACAACCAATGATAGCTTGCTGTCAATAGCAATGATGTTGCCTACAGTTACGCATTGAGGATATGTTGTCACAAAAAAAAATAATATAAATAGGGTGTCTTTGTAATACTCATGTGTCTTTTGATCTTGTTCATGATTTGTACAATATTAAAGGGCTTATAGTAGGCTTGATAATCTCATTTTAGTTAGCTTTTACGGTTGTTTAAGACTTATAAACATGGGTTGTGTGTAATTGTTATATAGAGGTAAAACTATCCAGAAATAAGTCACTCAGGCAGTCATTTTATGAGTTTTCTAACTCCATAGAATGGTACAAAGTATCAATCAACACAATAATCTAAAGCTACTCGGGTAGCACACCACTAGATGAGCCTTTGAGGTAGTGTTTAAGGCTGATTCGCTGTCTTATTCCACAATATTATCATGTGGGCACTTATAGGGACTTTTAGCTATGACAGACCACCTCAGACTCTTTGTCGTACAATCATTCAGAGGTTACGAAGCCTATGATTGTAATTTATATTATTTATCAAGTATCTGCTGAAATAATTGTTATGGATCTTGAGCTAAACGTTTCATCTAACTTGTCTTTTCTTTTGTAAATCCTTAAGAGACCATATAAGGTTTCGGAGAGGCTGGCCCTTTGCGTACACAGGCTTAGTTGAATTTACCTAAGTCATGCGACACCCTAACGATAAACTTAAAGACTTAGCTGGAATTACCTAATATTCCGGACTTAGTTGGGATTGCTTAAGTCATGAAACGTCGAAACATTATTTGCCCGCAAAAGATCAACCCACTTGCAACCTCGTGTGGGTCCCCAAGGACCTGCAAAAGAGAAGTTGATTAGTTTTGAAGATGAGTAATGGACAAGTCCTGACGTCTCACAGAGAGAGCAACTCTTATAAGCAATTCATCGAACACCTTAAGTGTAACAGCAAAAGAGAGAAAGAGAGTGATACAAGACTTTAGAAAGCTGTAAGAATGATCGTAAGTCCACAAACGATGGTTCCTAAATTATCGGACGCAAGTCGAGTTCAACTCTTGATGAATGCTTATGCCTGATACTATCTCAAAGCCTCATCCCCCCCTATGCCACTTGGGTGATTTCAAGGGGCTGAGATGGCTAACACTCCGCACTACTCAAAATGCATGCCGCAGCACGTAAAAATGGCCTAAAACTGGGCTATTTTGGTTCTGCATAGTGAATGATCATTCTACAACGTTTCAGACTATTTTTGCTTATATTTCTTAGACAAAAACACATAAAATCAACGCAAAACAAGCTGTCAAACATCTATATAAGTAAGTAAAAGCGATAAACATTCCGTTAAATGAAGGTGTTGCGGTTGAGCAACGACCGTTCATTACAGTATTAATATGCAAGGGTAGTGTATGACTTAAGCAAAATCAACTAAATCCATGATAAATGGTATCAGAGCGGGATAAGCACATTTAGAAATACTTGGCATGTAAACATGTGGGACTTAGCTTGGCTTCATTGAGGGTAGTCAGTATGCGCGACCATTTGAGGGAAATGAACATAAAGACATAAAGAAATAAGTCACTCAAAGTAGCAGACATCTGAGATTAACATGCAGATAAATGACCAACCGTTTACGTAATAGGCACCATGAGAACAAGGAAGCTAGGAAGAATGTATAGCACATAAAAGTTGTGATAGTTGAGTTTTAGTTATGGCTCGATATTAGCAACCAAACTTGATGGTGCTTAAGGGAACTTAGGCATCTGGCAAAAGATGAGACCGTATAAGGAGGGATAGGTTGCTCAATGACTGAAAGAGTTATCAAAACTCACAGAGATGAAGGGAATTACCAACTCAAAAAGTTTGATACTCATATAAAGACTTGTATTTGAACGATGGACTGCCCATAGTCATCCCAAGACGATAGAGACTCGATGCTATGGAATATTATAACTTTCCTTTCGGCATAGGAAGGATATGTTCGTAGGAGGCTGAAGTGCATAACAAATTCAACATATTACTAAACCTTGAGGAGTGTAGTGGGGGTTATATTGGTGAAGAGTCATAATCTAGTAAATGTGTTCACAGGGTAAAATAATGTATAGTTTGTTCAATAAAACTGAGTAGTCCAAGGGAATTGTGGTCTTCAAAATTTTTAGAGAGAATGATGCGAAGAGAAAAGTTGCTCCAACATGATAGATATCCAAGATGGATAAATATCAATTTTCTAGAGAGAAAATTATGTGCGATGAACCACATATATTGAGAAGGGGTATCTCAAGATACAACTCCATAAAACTTAATAGATTGATCAAACGACGAGGAGTCATCGCATGATCTCATAAAAGGTAGTGCATTAGTTGATGCATTACGAGATCAAGTAGGGGAGCAACCCAAGTCAATACCAAATTAAGACATATTTAGAGTCGATATGGAGATCAGATTTAATAGAGAACTGACTAATCAAATTATGGGCGCGAGGTCCACCATTAACTCAATACAAACTGAGAAGCAAAGCAGCTTGGGTGAAACTTAGTGAAGTACTTAAGCCGCATGAAGGGAGTTGACATATAAGACGAAATATGGAGCGTGGGCACAAAGCTTTCCTCACATAAAGGTCAATGATATAAACTCTTATAGAGGCAAGAGTAAGACCACATCATTCCATTGGTCTCTCGTTCTAATGGAGCAGACTCATCTTGTATAGTTCCAACGTCAAAAGAAGTTTCAAGGCACGTGCATCTTATCTTGTTGAATCATTTAATAAAAGAACTAAGGCGATTCAACTTATAAAAGTGATGTTAGAGTTAGAAGGTCTTAGCACAAGGTAAGAGGATGTGAAGATGGGTGCTCTTGAAGAATATATTATAGTGTTGTCATTCGAGTTGCCACAAAGGAAGCAGTGCATAGCGAAGATTGTGTTAAGGAGTAGGAGTTTAATCTAAATAATGATATACCAATTTTAGCGAGGTTGATAGACTTCAAGAGCTGCTAGGCATGAACTATTCTAGAACTGCACTTCGTCTAAGTGTGACTTGAGAGCGGGTGGATGAAGGTTGATTGCTAAACAAGCAAACACAATGAGAGATGGTGGAGGTTCATAATATATTGGCAAAGGCTACACATGGAGAGATCGCAATCTAAGTCTATCCCACAATGATCAGACTGTAATGAAAATGTCACCAAGATATAATATGACATAACAGATCATGACGAAATAATTTATGGCAATACGACACACACGAGAGAAGTCCTCTAAGGGACTTGATCATACGAAGGTATAATTGAGAGCTATAGGGAGCTCTATTTCAGTGAACAATACAATGATAAGAAGGGTTATGGATTCAAGGAATAAATATCATACTACCGTAGAAGCGAGTCTTCCGTATATTTATCGAATTTTGCATTGAATAAAAGTCTTGGTCATCAACATATGAGACTTATGTACCATCGAGGAAAAATTTTAAATATAAATACTAGTGAGTCTCATAGAGGGGGCTTGATCATACATAGGTATGATCAAGAGCTAGACTACTATAGAGCTTATATCGCTTAAGGGAGCCCGACAAGTCAGGGGATAAGACTGAGTAAGTGAAAGTTGCTCCCAATGATAAAAAGAAGAATAAACTTAATGCGAGCTCTGTAATATGGTAGTGGAGGCTATGCATGAGAGTTGTAGCATATCTATTTATCGATATAGAAAACTGCACGAAGAACACAAAGGTGTTGAAGCATGTAGTCAAAATGAGCGAGGAAGTAGCGACGAGTCCAGAGGGACTCAGCTACCCAAAACCAAGAACTGATTAGAATGGAGGTGGACTCGGTGGAGTGTCACAGTGTCATATAGGTAAATCTACCAATTGTGAAGAAATGGACACATCTGTGAGGTGATAAATAGTAGGGCTATGGACATGATAGTGTCATGGTACTACTAATATGACTTCTATAAAGTCATCGATCTTTTACTCTCATGGAAGGAGAGTGCATGGTCATGAGAATGAGTCGAGGAGGTAGAGAATATAGAGGTAAACTCCAAGTACTAAGACAAGACTGAAGGGTAGAGGCAAAAAAACTTCGTAGAATTGGTGTCAACAAACTTCTCATCAAAATAACCGAAAGTTGACTACTTCGGGGTTGATGTAGGGTGCTCAACCAAGGAACAAATTAGGTAATTCATGGTACTATACCTATCTACTCTAAGGAGTAAGTGGAAAGAATGATGGAGAAGATGATACTCCTAGAGACAATCAAAACTATATGAGATTTGCTCTATGTTGGAGTAAAATTTACTCTTTTCGAGTAAAACTTACTGTATTTAAGAAGCTTTATGTCAATGAGGAGGTGAATTATAGTAGTTAACTCAATCCAATGAGTGCAAACACTTCGAATGCATTGAAAGTGTGAGCAAAGAGTAGGCGAAAGTTAGTAACCAGCTCAATTCATAAAGTACAACCCTCGATGAGGCAAGCAAAGTCAATTAATCTTTGTCTTCTCAACTTTTAAAAGAATGGTTGAAATCGAGTATCATAATTCTTTTATTTATCTAGCAGAGAAGCTTTACACAGGTAAAAAGATCCTTTGGAGAAACTTAGTAGAAGACAATAGTTATTAAATCCTCATCAATGGTGATCAATGCTACTGAGAGTAAACTATCAACTGTATTTCCCAACATAATATCAATTGAAAGTTGAAGTAATGCAAACCTACTTGGAGATGACAACTAATAAAAAGAAAAATCAATGGATTTTAAATCTTTCATAAGAAATACTTTAAAAAATTCAAAGTCTTCAAGTTAATGCTCATTAAAGTTCTAATAAGTATACACCCAGTAGTTCAAATAGTATAAGACATTTGAGAGACTAACGCATAATAACGAAGGTCTTTTCCTTTATTTGAAAGATTCATAGGAACCAATAAAGATCAGCATAAATTAATAGACCCCACATTAAAATTAGAGTCATTGACAAGTTGAAACAGTGATAGGTCAAAACTTAATTACTCAATTTAGAGCACCACTAATCTGTATTTACAAAATAGCTTAATTAGCCTCTCCTAACTCAGAGAGGATCCACCTATTGGGAGGTTGCTTTCCACCATCTCCCTTATACTTGCTCTACCATACCTTAGTCATGCTACTGATATTGGATAAGAAGAAATGTGATGACCAACACATTAACATTTGAAGCAAACTGAAAGAAGAGTATCTTAACTAAATATTATTAAAAATGATAACCAGTAGCTTGCCCAACTAGATACTCAAGGGGTTTTAAGAGATGAACATCTATGTTTACATCAATAATTAAACTTTGGCTAAATAGGAACTAATTCTCATAGGTCTACCCATCAAAAGGGTGATCTAGATGTTAGATTTCGTGATCCAATCAATTTTGAATAAAATATTTTAAAGATTTAATTAGAATTTGATTAAAATTATACAAAACAAGTTCATTGATATCTTAGATAGAGTGACTCTTCTAATTATTCATATGCCCTATGTTTTGCTTATATAGTGTCACGATCTCTTAATTTTTCATAGGACCAGGATAAGTGATTTAATATGGAGAAGATATCTTTATTATTCTTTACATCCCAAAGATTGATTTATGATGATTAATCGATAGACTGAGGATATATTGCTTCACAACTTCTAAGAGTGCATTATTTCATAACATAGGGTGCATTACTTTACGATATCAGCATCGTCGACACGGGAGTGAGGTCGCGACCGCGGAGAGGACACTGCGGTGAAGGATTGCCGATGTGTCGTTGGCCGCAAGACCGTGCGTGGCGGAGAAGCCGCATTGAACAAACGTCCGCACGGGGTTGCGCTTCAAAAATAATTTTATTATTTAAAATTTGTTTGGTATTTGGTATTCCAAATTTAATTTCTTGTGATATTTAAAATTTAAATTATTATTTAAAACTTATATTATTATTAAATATACAAGAACGGGAGAAAATTAGGCAATATTTTTTTATTTTTCATATGAAAGGATGAAAACTTATGAAATAATATTTATTTTTACATAAAAGCATGATTTTTCACACGTGTGTGTATATATATATATATATATATATATATATATCCCCTGCGGAAACCCCGTGGCAATGTTTCTCTTATCACCGTAGATGTCGTTCAAACCTGATCGATCATCACCGTAGGTTCCTTTCTGAGGAACCTGCACGCGATTCCAACGGCTACTTTCTCCGGTTGTCAAAGGAGGGCAGAAAAGAGGAAGTAGGAACTAGCCGTTGGAGAGCGTCCGCCCAAAGAAACAAGACGAACCCCTTGAATTGACCGTCCATTTATAGGCCGAAACGGGATGCAGCCAACATACCTTGCATACAGCGACGCGCTCTGCACCCCATCGTCGTCTCTTGTTCTCTTTCTGTGAAGGGGAAGGAGGAGGGAAAGCAAACTCCTCCAATCCCCTCTTTCGCTCTGAAAGCGATCTCTCTGTCCGCCCTCACCAGAGGAAAACGAAAAGCCGTCTTAATTAAATTACTGTTCTTTTGTATATGCATAATACTATTTGTTCTCTGATCGAGTTGTTGGTTGCAGGCTTCATCTCTCTGTGATTGATTTATTTCGTTATTATAGTTCTTTTAGTATCTCTATTGTTTTCTTGGATTGGTTTTGCGATTTCTTCTAATCCCATGGACGCAGGAAGCTTTTCTTCTTCGGTTTCGGTTTCTTCAGGGAAGCGTCGATCGGCATCTCGTCGCCACCCTCTCCAGGACGTCCCCTCGAGGCCGTTCATGCCTTCCATGCATACCTCCTCCAGGAATCCATCGTCTCGGCAGACTGTAAGCCCCTGTTCTTGCCTGCAACAGAACAAACACTGGTCGCCATTTTTCTCCATCTATCTGCCCATAATAATATTTGTTTCTGATCTCGATCTCTTGGAATTGTCTGTATTTAGGATTCTAATGGTTCCTCTTAAATGTGGTTTTCCTTGATGTTATTTTCGGGCGGCCACAGGGAGACAGGTTCATTCCCGATAGGTCGGCTATGGACATGGACGTGGCGTACTACCTCCTGACTGAGACGAGGAAAGAGAAGGAGAACGCGGCCGCAGCTTCCCCATCCAAAGAGGCATATAGAAAGCTTCTTGCCGAGAACCTTCTAAAGAACAGGACTAGAATTCTTGCTTTCACGAACAAACCTCCAGCACCGGCACGGCCTTTCTTTGACGAAGCCGATGTCGTTTCTTCTCATCACGTTAAGCCTGCGAAGCAGCGTAGGTACATCCCACAGGTAATCTTTTCTGCTCTGCCTTCTGGTCTACTCTATTCTTGTGCCACGTTTTGCTCCCCGGGTTCCTGCTTCTCTTACCGGTCCTGGCAAACTCTTGTCGATGTTTTCAGTCAGCAGAGAGGACCTTGGATGCGCCGGACATCGTGGATGATTACTACTTGAATCTGCTGGACTGGGGGAGCAGCAACGTGTTGTCGATCGCACTCGGGAACACCGTGTACCTGTGGGATGCTGCAGATGGGTCGACGTCTGAGCTTGTCACCGTTGATGACGATGCTGGCCCTGTCACCAGCGTCAGCTGGGCTCCTGATGGGCGTCACATCGCTGTTGGCTTGAACTCCTCGGACATCCAACTTTGGGACTCGACCTCCAATCGCTTGGTCGGTGCTTTTTCTTCTTCTTCTTCTCTCATTCTCAGCATCATCTTTGTACTTGTGGTCATCAGTCTCGCTCTGTTGTCTTACAGATGAGGACTCTCAGAGGAGTCCATGGATCCAGAGTTGGTTCTCTGGCATGGAACAACAACATTCTGACCACAGGGGGAATGGACGGGATGATCGTTAACAACGACGTGAGAGTGAGATCTCATGTTGTGCAGACCTATCGAGGCCACCAACAGGAGGTGTGCGGGCTGAAGTGGTCCGGATCAGGCCAGCAATTGGCGAGCGGAGGCAACGACAATCTTCTGCACATATGGGACATCTCCATGGCCTCTTCGAATCCATCGCCGGGTCAAAACCAGTGGCTCCATAGGTTTGACGATCACATGGCTGCAGTAAAGGCTCTCGCTTGGTGCCCGTTCCAGAGCAACCTGCTTGCTTCCGGTGGCGGCGGAGGCGACAGGTGCATCAAGTTCTGGAACACTCACACCGGTGCCTGTCTGAACTCGGTGGACACTGGATCTCAAGTTTGTTCCCTGCTGTGGAACAAGAACGAGCGCGAGTTGCTCAGCTCCCATGGATTCACTCAGAATCAACTGACCTTGTGGAAGTACCCTTCCATGGTGAAGATGGCCGAGCTCACAGGTCATACTTCTCGAGTTCTATTCATGGCCCAGGTATGGATTCGACTTCTCATTTAGGCCAAACAGAAGCCTTGGTTTTCTTTGTTGTTCGAATGGCTGACGGTCCTCATTAAATTGCAGAGTCCAGATGGGTGTACTGTTGCGTCTGCAGCAGGAGATGAAACTCTTAGATTTTGGAATGTATTCGGGACTCCTGAAGAATCAAAACCTGCGGCAAAGTCTACGACTCGAACACCTTTTAACAGTTATAATCACATCAGGTGAAGGAAGAGTCGAACAAAGACTCCTCCCTTGTCTCTGCAAATCTGGACAAATGACCAACATCTACAGAACAAAGGTGCAGAGATGCTTGCGGATGATGAAGACGCTTTCCCGAACAAATTTTGTATATTTTGTCTTGTGAAGAAGGCAGTAGAAATGCTTGTTTTTGAGTGTACAGGAGTTTGATGTAAATTTATTACATAGTGGAGTTCCTACTCTTCCGTGGACGTAGGCAATCGTGCTGCCGAACCACGTAAAAATTTTGCTGTGTTTTGTGTGTAGTTCCAATTATTATCACTAATATGGTCATTGAAATTGTTTATAGATGAAACAGAGCACAAACAATCCGTGGCCAAAGGCGGATCCAATTAATATATATAGCTGATGTTACGATGTAAATCTATAGCATCATTTGATGTTAAGTTTATTCAGATCAATTTTTTGTTTTTTCACCTGACACTTTGATATGAATGAGTCAAATTATTTAGAACTACTAATAATATATATAGCTGATACCAATTCAATCCAAAAATTAAAATTTTAAGTTGTGAATATTTATTATAAACGAGTTGTGAAATTCCATGCCAAAAACCTTTCGTAACTCGAAAAATATTTTTTAGTAGACTCAAACGGGGAAACACCGACATGGACTTGCAGATAGAACACAGGAAGCGTGCCTCGTCCGCGTGAGACGGTACGGAATCCCGCCCCCACCTAATCAACCAATCAATGCCGTACTCGTCGTGTCAATGTCAATCGCAGGTCATGAAGAAAAGCCATGAAAAGCAAAAGGAGAGGAGGGAGTGAGAGCCAAGCAACGTAAATGCCGTTCCATCGACTCCTTTCGTAAATGCTCCGATCGTTAACCTCTCCCTCTCTTCTTCTTCTTCTTCTTCTTCTTCTCCCCTCCCCTCCTCCCTCCCTCCGTGTCTCGCCCACAACCATGTGAGTTGGTTGTTCTCAATTCATCCTTTTTTGGGGTCGTCGCCGTCAGATGCCAGCTGTCAAACAGAAACAAACAAGTTAAAGAAAGCTGTGTCTCTCTTTGGGCGATTCGTTTGGCGTATAAATAAAATGTCGGTGTCTCGATTGAGGCCATCAACCATCGTTGGATGAACTGAGATCTCTTCCTCTCTCCACACACCGGAATCCCCTTCCCTCTCCGCCTGTTCCTGTCCGGAGACAGAGCGAGAGCCACCAGCGAGTGGACTGCGGCGAAGCGAAGAGACACATCGGTATCCAAGGTACGTTGTCTTCCTCTGGCTGACTGTGTTCGTCGATCCGACTCCGGTGACGGCTCGCGATCCGGTTTATTTTTTTGCCCAATTCGCACTTCTCGACATCTGCTCTGTTATTTGAACCATGGCGGCGTGTCTGGTATCTTCGTCTCCATGGTCTTAGTTACTCGAATCAGCATGTTCTTGGCTTCGCCCTGGGGACGAGAAGTGAGATGCTTGTTACGCTGCGCACTAATTGTTAGTGGCTCGGTTATTGTTCTCCGGCAGCTCGGCTGCCGGTATCTCATCACAATTTTATTTCGAGCATTCCGATTCTTCCCTTGGTTATAGAAATGGATCGAGCATTAGTAATCTCTTGTATTTGTGTAATTCGTCTGAACTCTGAAGTCTCTTCCCAACAGGATGTTCTCTATATGTAAACATTTCTATTCCTGTGAATCTGTTTAGTTTCTGTCTAGAATCTTCCGCAGTTTGGCGATAATTTTGATTCAGTTCTACGTTTTTGCTTAACATTCATTAATTTAATCTTTGATCTAATATATATATATATATATATATATATATATAAGATCTATATACGAGTTCTAATAATTGACACTTGATCTATGGCATGATGATATTTAGCTCTGTTAATTATTCATGCAGTTGCTTTAATTACCACGTAGCAAATCAAGTTAGAAATAACACGCAGATAAAATTTATTTTAGCGCTGAAGATTCATTCTTCAATCATCTCTGGAAGAATATATTAGCATATTATGGCGTACATTCAGCTTATATGACATGTTGTTCAGTCCCTAATAAAGCTTAGAGTAGTTCAAAGGTATCAGATAGTTGGCACCATAGAGAAACAATCTGTTACATTGTTTGTAGATGATATCACTGTTTCCTGATACAGTATCCACCATACCAAGAAACATGCAGCTTTACTTCTTCACATAGACAATAAGCTACAGTGGACCTCGTTTTGGTTGCATGATTCTTTTAAGACGGACTTGTAAATGTCAGACAATAACAACATGCTGGATTGCTTAGCAAAGGCTTATGGTAATTTGTCTAAAAGATGAATAACACACCAAGGAAATTTAGATTAAAAATATATATTTGGATAGATCTGTTGGTGTTGTATAGATCCCCCACAATAAATATAAGGCTATAGAAAAGAATGCTCTCTTTTGCATTTTTGAGGACAAAGAAGTGCTCAAGTATATGAATCGTTCTTGCTGAGAGCATAGGTCTGTTGAAAGCACACAAAATCTTGTGTGCGTGCATGACCCCTTGTCCTTGTTGCAGTTTGTGCAAGTTCATCTAACCCTTTTACGGAATATTCTGAGTGAGTAATTTGAAATTAATAGCTTCGTACGAAGACTGTTCACTGTAAGAGGCTGTGAACTTTATTTTAATGATTCATTCATGATCTTGCTGGATATCACATTCTTAGCCACGACATTTTTTTTCATATATGGTTATGAAGAAGTTTGATTTAACATTATTAAGGCCTTGTAGATATTAATTTTTAATAAATGATTTGTTTAATATGTCTATCCTGACACCTATTCTATTGATATGATGACCGTAGACTGCTCTAATCTTTTCTAACTCTTAGTTATTCTTTCTCAGGTTGAAAATAATGATTATTTATTTTTATGATTGTCATCTCATGCATGAGAAATGTGTAATGTTCATTATTATCTTTCATCTTCAAAATTTTTGTTGCACATTTTTACAAGGATGGTCATAGTTTCTGGTTCTGAAATCATGAGATGCTTTACAATCATGGCTTATTTTGTTCCTTTCCTATTACAGGAAGGAGAAAAGAATGAAGAACAAAGATGCTAAATCATCAGCATATCATGATACAAGTTCTAGGATCATCCCGATGACTTTAATGCTCATTGTCCTATGTGGATTTTCGTTCTATCTTGGAGGTATCTATTTCTCTGAGAAGAATAGATTCTTAAAACAGGATGTTGCATCAGCGATTCTGCGGGAGCAATCTGTGGTAACTCCTCTTCGGATTGAATCTGTGGAATTCCCTGAGTGCAGTAGTGACTATCAAGATTACACACCATGCACAGACCCCAAGGTATTTTTAATTTCTGCTTGCTAGTGTTTGGCAGTAGATGTCATGCAATCTTAGACATCATGATACATGACAATAGAGAATATGAATGGTGACTGTTTTAGGTTTTCTCTTTTTCTTGGTTATACTCTAGTTTAATGTATATTCCCTCAGTACCTTCCCCATAGTTTCTGCTCCCTTGTTGATCCAGGAGACATGGTAGCACTCTCTGCCTATTGGTATTTCACATATCAAGTTTTAAGTCCCTGACATTCGAAGTTAATTAAACAACACAAGAAAACTAAATCTGCATGCATCTTGATGGCATGCTGAAAAGGTCTGTTTATATAGCTTTCTCATGGTAGTCAAGAGAATTTTTCATTTTGTGTAGAGATGGAAGAAGTATGGCAACTACAGGCTTAGTTTTATGGAGCGCCATTGCCCGCCAATGGTTGAGAGGAAAGAATGTCTAGTACCACCTCCTGCTGGGTATAAGGTACCTATCAGATGGCCAAAGAGCAGAGATCAATGTTGGTACAGGTATTCTTTCTATTATCTCTTTAATCAAATTCTCTATCTTGTCTTTGTTAGCTTATCTGTAGATTCTGAATGATAAACACTTTCCATGTTGATACTTCCTAAAAATGCAGTCATCATTTTCTTGCTTTTTTGTATATGGTCCAGAAATGTTCCATATGATTGGATAAACAACCAGAAATCAAATCAGCACTGGCTTAGAAAAGAAGAAGAAAAGTTCATTTTTCCAGGTGGAGGTACTATGTTTCCCAATGGAGTTGGTGCTTATGTTGACCTGATGCAAGATCTTATTCCTGGAATGAAGAATGGAACTATCCGAACTGCCATCGATACTGGGTGTGGGGTGAGCGCTGACCATTTATGTTCAGGTTAAATAAACAATATACTTTTCCTGGCACTTCTTTGTCAGGCTGTATGGGTGCACCAAAGGGAACATGATCTATTTTCCTCATTCATTTTCTAGGCCCAGAATTTGCATATAAGTATCTTTGGATGAATGTTTAATCCATTGATCGATTGCTTTGGTTCCTCGTAGCTTTTAGATTTCATTGATATTTAGCTCAGCCAGGGGAATGCCTTCGATTATACCATACTGTCTGTACATGCTTATTTTTCCTGAAAAGCTGGTAAAGAAGTTTCACTAGTTGGAGATATTTGTATTTCTCTGTTGTTTTGTACATTTGACCCTAAATATAGGAAGTTGATAAGATAGCAAAAATGAATATTCTTATCATAGCTTTTCTCCAAGATCAAATTTACTTGATATTGTTTTTATCATATTGTGTCCTGAGCCTCACAAATGTGAAAAGAGAAATCAAGTTAAATGTTAGCTAAAGTTACATCAGACCTGTCATGATCCAAAAGTTATAATACTTTAATCTAAGTATCTTTTAACCATACCTTGTCTGAACATTGCTATTGTTAACTTGAAGTTCAGTATGATATTAGACAAATGATATTTAGCAGCCCAACTAAATCATGCTTCTGATTTTTTGCAATAGGTTGCAAGCTGGGGTGGTGATTTGTTAGATCGTGGAATTTTAACTGTTTCTCTTGCACCCAGAGATAATCATGAGGCTCAAGTACAGTTTGCCCTTGAGCGTGGCATTCCGGCAATTTTAGGCATCATTTCTACTCAACGTCTCCCATTCCCATCAAATTCATTTGATATGGCACACTGCTCCAGATGTCTTATTCCATGGACAGAATTTGGTAATTTTATGGCTTGTTTATAAGCATACATTACTGGTCCATATTTGGTACTCTCAAGTATGTTTTTAGTATTAAGTTACGACCACAGGAAAACTCTTCAAAAATTTCAACATATACATACATATAATGAGATTGCTTAAGAGTTTAACCTTCTTAGCAGGGAAGAAACAGGGTCTGCCAAAACATGATATTTCGTACTTTTCTTATCATGTTTCCAGTATTTATGTGTTGGTAAATTTGAATCAGGCTTTTTTGTTAATGTCTTTGTTTCCTATTCAAAAGAATCAAAACAATATTTGCACTCCACATTTCTACATATTTGTTCATATTTCATTGCTCCATAGTAATTTGCAATTGAATCATGCCAAGTTGCTTCTATTCATTCTCCAAAATTGTTAATAATCATTTTATGTGATTACCTAGATGTCTCTCTTAATTTTACTTTCGAAATTTAACTTTTTATTCCAACATAAATGGCTGATCTTTTCTTCAGACCAAAGCATGTAATCTGTACTGCAACTTAGATCTCTGATCTTTCCCAATTTGTGTTACTTACCAATGTATAACTCTTAATCTACGTGATATTACAGATCGATGATCCTAAATGTTACATTCGTATTTCAGATGGAATTTATCTGCTAGAAATACACCGAATACTTCGACCTGGTGGCTTCTGGGTACTCTCTGGACCTCCTGTAAACTATGAAAACAGATGGCGTGGATGGAACACTACAGTGGAAGAACAGAAAGCAAATTTTGACAAAATAAAAGAATTGTTAACCAGCATGTGCTTCAAACTCTACCGAATAAAGGATGACATTGCCGTGTGGCAGAAATCTGCAGATAACAGTTGCTATGATCAACTCAATCCATCTTCTTTTCCACCAAAATGTGATGACAGCATGGATCCAGATTCAGCATGGTACATACCACTTAGAACTTGCTTGAATGTTCCAAGCCAAAAGTTGAAGAAGTTGGCACTAAAATCTGCTCCAAGATGGCCCAAACGGTTGCATATGGCTCCAGAACGTATTGCTATGGTCCCTGGTGGGAATTCTGGTGGATTCAAGCACGATGACAGCAAGTGGAAGGTGAGAGTAAAACATTATAAGACACTCCTTCTGGCCCTTGGTAGTGATAAAATCCGAAATGTTATGGATATGAATACACTATATGGAGGATTTGCAGCAGCACTCATCAGTTATCCTGTGTGGGTAATGAACGTTGTCTCCTCATATGGTCCAAATTCTCTCGGTGTGGTCTATGACAGGGGACTCATTGGAACCTACCATGATTGGTAAGTCACTACTTGAATAAGAATCCAAATCACTTTGAACTTCCTTCTCATACTGATTAATTAAATCTAGATACATACATGAATAAAAGTTAACTAAGCCACTAAATCTTTTCTTCCTTAATCAAGTCACTGCATCTGGAACTAACAAATAAGGATTCTTTTCATGTGGCTGGATGTCTAAATGGCCAAAGAGCCTTGCATGTACCTTATAATAATCTGCTTTGTGTACTTAGAGACTATCTCCTGCAAGTGCCTTCTTTGGTGTCTTCTCATCTTTGCTCACATCTCGTGAGCACCCACAATTCTCTATCAGAATCAAATTTTGTTACATCATGATGTTGAGTGCATTAAACTTGATGTATAGGATGAAACAAGTTCTAAAGAAAATCTAAATTAAGGTCATTTGAAACATAATCTATCTAGGAACTTCCATGTTTCTGCATTCTGAGATGCTATATGTGAAAATTTGCAACATGAGAATGCGTGATGATGCACTTGTATCCTAGACAATAAATAACAAATTGGTGTTCTTGTTCTGCTTCCGGTGTTGAATCCATATTGAACTTACGTATTTTCAGCTCTCTCTTTCCTTATCATCTGATATAACTTTCACCATCTTTGCAATAGAACATTTTCAGGTCAGCTGTATAAGTAGTCTTTTTTATTGGATTTGTTAATGAAAGATGCTTTTGAAATATGCTGTTGTCAACCTACTCCAATAAATATGCTGTTGAATCTACTGCTGGAGTTAGCTGATTACTTTATAATATTCTTGTGTCATCCAAGCATTGATGTATTTATGTATTATGCTGTAAGTTAGTTCTAATGGCATGTGTCTACTACTCTTTGGATACAGAACTGCCACTTGATTTACAGTCATTTGCATTTATATCAAATTGCGACATCTGTGTCTAAAGTTTCATACTTGTTTGTAGTAGTTTATCATGAGAAGAACTCTTAAATCAACCCAAGTATTTACTATGATCCTTACATTTTCTCACATAGGTGTGAGGCATTTTCAACATATCCTCGAACATATGACCTCCTGCATTTTGATGGGCTATTTACTGCAGAAAGTCACAGGTAAAAATACTTTTAGACACTGTTTTCCTTTTCTCTTATTTAGCTTAGCTGGTGGCTAGTGGCTGACTGAAGATGTTTCAACTAATGCTCCAAATAATATGCCCCCGAATTTGGTAAAGGTAGTATAAAACTACAGCAGGAATTAAATGGAAAGCTGAACTTTATTATAACTTTTTCCTAAGACAAGATCTGGTATTTGTCATGATAGAACCACACTTCATTGAGGACCGAGGGCACAGGGCCCTTCATTGTGGTGATTTATCATGATTTGATTTGTTGAAGAACCACTTATATGCATCTCAGTGCAAGTAAACTGAGAAAAAACAAACAAGTTTGTTCGTCATCTTCATATGGCTTTCATGGCAGCCATTTTAAACAACTTCTTTATTTACTTTGGTCAAAGAGATGTGTGTAGTTTCTTTGTTCTTGTAACAGAAAGAAAAAGAAAAAGAAATGGAAAGGAGCTTCAAAAGAGAGATTTTTCTTTATTGAACACTTGAGAGACTATGCTTTAAGTGAGTAGGTCAGTCTGGCAGGACTCTAATTGCAACAACTTAATGACTTAGCCGGCTAGCTTAACTGGTGAAGATTCTATTCCAGTGTTGACGAATTCATAATGGAAACTGATCAAACATTCTGAAACTCATCTTACAGTTAGGAAGAATAAACTCTCAATATTTTGATAAAATTGTACTCAATAACTGAGAACTATATATACTTTGACACTCTAAAGTTCCAGATGTCTCGACTGAGACATGTTCCAAGGCACCATTGCTGATACAAAGAAGGTCTGACACCAGAGAGAGATTGGAAATATTCTGAAAATAACTTCGAAGTGGGTGCCGGAGTTACTGCACTAAGCACAAGTTGTTAGTTTTCTTTCAACCATATGGCTTCAATTTCTATTCTAGTCTTAGTATCCATAAACATACATTACTATATGTCCATCATTTACAGCGGGCAAGGACCAAATAATGCTGGATAATGTTTTTCTTTCTAACCCCTTGGTCCAGAATCTTGTGTCTTCTTCTATCATGCTGTGCATGTTCCATTTGATAACTAAACATTTGCAACTAAAGGTGATATTATTTTATGTGAAGACCAATTGCAATGATGTTTCATGTGTATCCTGACCTTTGCTATCTTCCTGTCAGGTGTGAGATGAAATATGTGCTCCTCGAGATGGATCGAATTCTGCGTCCAAACGGGTACGTGATAATTCGTGAGTCAAACTATTTCGTTGATGCGATAGAAAGCATTGCCAAAGGTATTCGATGGGATTGCCAGAAACATGACACAGAATACAATGTAGAGAAGGAGAAGCTATTAATATGTCAGAAGAAACTATGGTATGCAAAACAAGGTCAGCAGTGAGAAACCAAATCTTATTATGCAATTCTGAAATAGAAACATAGCAGAAAAAAAAAATCATTAGAAGCGCTCCAGTAGTAAAAAAAAAAAAAAAAAAAAAATTCCATAATGTTTCTCATATCATGCTTGGGCGCACTTGAAATTTTAGAATTGGAGGGGCGGCTTGTCCTGACTGCTAATACCTTTATGACATTCACAAAAGTAACTGGAATAATAGTTCTTCGAAGTTTCAATTCGTCATATATTCCTTTTACAAGGATTTAAAATTTGGTTTCGAGGGTGGGATTCAGGGTTTAAAAATGTAGTTGTATTTGTGTATATCAATCAGATAAGTGTGTGAGGCATTGACTGGGATAAGATGAGCTCAACAACACAGCGAAATGTATGTTTCTGGTGTCATATAAGGTGTATCTCAACCTTTTAGTGTTACAACTTGCTTCGAGATTGTATATCATATCAAGTTTGTAACTGAATTGACTATTATTTTGTTGGAATATTAAATTAAACTTGATGGTTAGATAAAATTTTGATTTGGAAGTTATATTCAGGATAGGATTTCTTGTCCTAGTTTTAGGATTTTATCCCTTATAAATAGAACATTAATGTAATGCATTAGAAACAATGATTCGATGAGATAAAGATGCGGGCTAACTATAGATTATCCTCAGTAATTAACTACCTTTAGCATTCTCATCCTTACATTTTTTAAGAGTTATATTAGTCATATAATTAAGAAACTGAAATATCTTATTCATTTACTGTAACGATATCAATTTTACTAATGAAAATATAAAAATAAAACGTAAAATGATAATTTTAACGTTCCAATTTGTAGTGGTGGATGGTGGCGTCGTTGATGTCAACGTTGATACAGTTGTCGAGCGATCTTTTTGTTGTTTTACATCTGCATCGATACTCCATCACCGTAAAATCAATCTACTATCGAAGTCATCACAAAAATCCATCGCCTATCAAAACATGACTCAAAGATGTGCACCCCCCTCGTCGACGGTGACATTGTGCCCCTCCTTGTCACTCGCCTCCTTAACCACCATTATCATCACTTGTTCACAATCAAGGCCTAGGAGAAGATTGTCGTTGCCTCCTCAACCTCTCCACCTGATGGGAATAAAACACGAATAAATTTTATATACGAATAAATACTAGCAGGTCACCACACATAATGGAATCAAACAGAAATCACGATCAAATGAACACCAAGATATACATGAAAAACCTCCTTAACCCGAAGGGTAAAAATCATGGGACAAGCCAAAGAAAATTTATTATTAAAATAATAAATATACAAATCTCAAGGCTTCTTGCCCAAACCAAAGTAACAGCCACAAGAGAATCACAGGGATATAAATACTATAATACTAAACACAATATCCAAAACCTTCCCAAGAGATTACAGTAAGAATCCACTATAAACTGATCTAACCTGAAATATGAATAATTGAGAATAGTCTTTTCCTGTCCTTGTTTTCTTCCATTTCCTGGATCTCTAGTTTTATGGTCTCTACTGTCAATCTATAATCTTCTTTCTCTCTCACACGTTTTCAATTGTCGCTGTCCTCTTAATATAAACCCTAGCCACATAATCTAGGATTTAAGTTAATATAAGTGAAGTTCTAGGCTTTGAACTTTCCAAAGCCCATTATGGGTTGAATCTGGACCATCTGCCCAACAACCTCCCCCTTCAGCCCATAAGGGAGGCTATCTCATGACTCATCAATGTGAAGTCATACCGACCAACTATCGACACATCTCTTGTTTCTTTTTTGATAAAGTCTTTGTCAATATGTCTGACTCATTATCATCTGTGTGAATTTTCTGAAGCTGTAACTACCTCTCCTCAAGCACACTTCTGATCCAGTGATATCTGACATCTATGTGCTTTGATTTGGAATGAAATGTTGGGTTCTTGCACAAATGGATGACACTCTGACTGTCACAATATATCACATAGTTTTCTTGTTTCAGCCCCAATTCTTTTAAGAATCCTTTCATCTATAATATTTCTTTGCAAACCTTTGTAGCAGCAATATATTCTGTCTTTGTCCCTCTCGAGTAATCTATGACTGATCTGTGTTTAAAGGTGAATCGATCTCATTATCGTGATCTCACCATGATCCGATTCTCATTACACAGAACCAAGAACATCAATATATATATATATATATATAACAAATAATATAATATAAGAATATACTAATATTAATCATAAGTAAAAAGATTACGCAGCGTGTCACACATGTCATCACTCACGTGATTACCTTGCAGGACACCTGTAACCAACAATCTTTCCCAAGGATAAGCATGTCATCAACATAAAGTAAAATAATAATAAAATCATCACCAAACCGTTTGATGTACACACAATAATATGAAGTTATTCTTTTATATTTATTTTAAATCATAAATGAATCAAACTTTTTATACCATTGTCTTGGAGATTGCTTCAGCCCATACAAGCTCTTCTTCAACTTGCAGACAAAATTTTCTTTACCTTTGACTTTGAAGACTTTCGATTGCTCCATATAAATTTTCTCCTCTAAATCACTATGAAGGAAAGTTGTTTTCATATTTAACTGCTCAATCTCTAAGTCTAGGTTAGCAGCAATACCAAGAGCAATACGGTTAGAAGATATTTTAACAACAGGAGAAAAAATCTCTTCAAAGTCAATTCCTTTCTATTGACCGACTTTCACAACCAATCTAGCTTTATACTTTGGTTGAGAATAATATTTTGAGTCTTCAACCTGAAAACTCACTTGTTCTTCAAGGCTTTACTTCCCTCTAGTAGTTGCATCAAATCATATGTGTGGTTCTTCTATAGAGAATTCATCTCTTCCTGTATAGTAATAAACAACTTCTTTTTCTGCTCACTTTCAACTACTTCCTTGTAACTCTCTGGTTCACCTACATCAGTAAGCATCACATACTCATCTGTAGAATATCTTCTGGAAGGTTGATGTGGTCTAAAAGATCTTCTTAATTAAGGTTTTGTGGAAAGTTGCTCTCTTTCTTCTTCTTGCTTAACATGTCCTACAGGTAGATCAACATTTGACTCTACATCATCTTCATGCACATCTTCCCCTTCACCCTGATATACTGGAGGAATAATTGGGCCACAGTTTACAAATCTCTCTGCAGAAGTCTTAGCTAGTGTCTCCTTCAAATCCTTAATGGTTTGATCATCAAAGAAGACAACATCTCTGCTTCTAAACACCTTCTGCTTTTCTGGATCCCAAAGCTTGTAACCAAACTGATCATGTGAGTAACCAAGAAAAATACACTCTTTTGTCTTACCATCCAGCTTGGACCTCTCATCGTCTGGAACATGTGCAAATGCACGATAACCAAATACTCTTAAATGCCTATAGGAGACATTTTTCCTTGACCATACATGCTCTGCAATATCACCATCTAGAGCTGTACATGGTGACAAGTTGATCACATCAATTGTAATCATTAAAGCCTCATCCCAAAACCTTTTGGGTAGCTTGGCCTATGAAAGCATACATTTGATTTTTTTCATGATGGTGCGGTTCATCCTCTCTGTAATTGCATTATGTTGAGGCGTATCAGGAACTGTCAACTCATGCTGGATGTCATATGACATGCAATAATTATTAAACAATCATATCTGATCTTATGTATTTCAATTGCCTTTCTGTCTCTCTTTCAACTCTGGCATGAAACTCCTTAAAGACATTAATAACTTGATCTTTGATCTTTAAAGCATAGGCCCAAACTTTCCTAAAAAAGTCATCTATAAAAGTAACAAAATAAAGTGCACCACTGATACTAGAAATGTTAACAGATCCACCATGAGTTTTTGTCCTCAAAGGACCACACACATCTGTATAGACATGGTCCAAAGCATACATTTTTTTTAGATAAAGGAGGACTAACAAAAGAACCTCTATATTATTTACCAGCCCCGCAATCAATACAAGGGTTCAAATATATACCTCTGAGATCTGACAATACCACTCTATTGGAAAGTTCTTGCAGCCCCTTCTCGCTCATGTGTCTCAATCGCCTATACCATAACTTTATGCTGAAGTCTTTCTCTTTAGCATTCAACTGCTCACCACAAGCTTTAGCCTACAATCTATACAATGTATGACATTTCTTCCCATTAGCTATAATAAGAGAACCCTTCTTGAGCTTCCATTACCCTCTATGAAATCTGACATCAAAGTCTTCTTCTTCATCCAGGCTTCAAACTGAAATTAAATTCAGTCTTAAGTCAACCACATGCCTCACATCCTTAAGCACCAACTTGCAGCCAATGTTAGTCTTTATATGGATATCTCTCATGCCAATGATGTTTGTTGTGTCATAGTTGCCCATCTTGACAACACCAAAATTTTCAAACCTGTAAGTAGCAAAGAACTCCCTCCGTGGTGTAGCATGATAAGAAGCACATGTGTCAATTATCCACTCGAGATCCTGATACACAAAAGAAAAAATATAATCAGAAGTAGACAAAATCAAATAATCACTACCTTGCACTATAGTTGTAATAATCTTCTTACGTTGCTTGCACTGATCCTTGTAATGTCCTTTCTAACTGCAATTATAGCAAATAATATATTTTCTTGATCTTGACTTACTTCTACCTATGCGTGAACCACTTTTATCCTTTGATTTGACTTTTCTCTGTTCTCTGAGATAAGTGCATGTGAATCAATATGAGAAGTTGCTGAAACTCTTCATTCAACAAACTGCTTATTACTTGACTCATGGTGACAATATCATCTGGTGCAGAATTACTGAGGGAAACCACTAGTGTCTCCCAACTTTCTGGCAAAGAACTGAGAAGTAACAATACATGTAACTCATCATCAAGAGATATTTTCATAGAGGATAACTGGTTAGTAATACTCTGCATCTCATTCAAATGCTCAGGAATAGAAGTACTATGTTTATATTTCAAGTTCACAAGTTTTTTAATCAGAAAAGCTTTGTTGCTAGCTATTTTTATTTCATAAAGACCTTCTAACTTTTTTCAAAGAGAGTAAGCAGAACTTTCAGTAGAAACATGGTGAAAGACACAATCATCAAGCCACTGACGAATAAATTTAACTATTTTTTTATCTAATCTCTTCCACTCATCATCTGTTATACTTGTGGGCTTTGTACTATCCCCTTGCAAAGGTCCATACAAATCTTTGTAATACAAGAGATATTTCATTCTTGGTTTCTATATCATCCAATTGTTTCCGCTTAAACTAATTATGCGAGAAACATTACCGGCCTCTATGTTCAAATACAAAAAATTAAATGTACCAAAATCCTGGTCTATACCAGTTGATGAGAATAAAACAGGAATAAACTTTGTATACGAACAAATACTAGCGGACCGTCACACACAGCGAAATCAAACAGAAATCACAATCAAATGAACACCAAGATTTACGAGGAAAATCCCCTCAACTCGAAGAGTAAATACCACGGGATAAGCTAAAGAAAATCCATTATCAAAATATATATTCAGATCTCAAGGTTTCTTGCCCAAACCAAAGCAACAGCCACAAGAGAATCACAGGGATACAAGTACTATAATACTAAACATAATATACAAAACCTTCCTAAGATATCACAGTAAGAATCCACTGTAAACTGATCTAACCTGAGATATGAATGATTGAGAATAGTCTTGTCCTATCCTTGTTTTCTTTCCTTTCCTGGATCTTTTGTTTATGGCCTCTATTGTCAATCTACAATATTCTTTCTCTCTTCGACGTTTTCAGTCACCGTTGCCCTCTTAAGCTCAACCCTAGCCACCTAATCTAGGGTTTAGGTTAATATAAGTGAAGTTCTAGGCTGTGGGGCTTCACTAAAGTCTATTATGGGCTGAATCTGGGTCATCTGCCCAACACCATCTCCATTCGCAAAGGCGTTCATGTGCACCATAGGTTTCATCATCGCCCTCTGCCTCCTCTTTCTTGCCGCCACCCAGCACATCATCACAACCCTATAAAACCTCATCTATGTCGAAGCGTACTACTCCATCATTAAGTAAAAGAAGCCCCTCATCGTCGCCCTCATGGACCTCCTCAACACCCTTAGCATGCTAATTTGGTCCATCAAGGATGTGCTCGAGGTCCTATTTAGCCTAGCCCTTTACCCGTGTAATTGCATCGCCCTCGTCGAGTTGGGCGTTGTCCCACCCTCTTCGCACTGGTGGTGAAGGATAGGCAGCTGGGGGTAATGGAGGACACAATAGCGATGATCACCCGGGTGGCATGATGCAATGAGAGTGTAGTGGCATTCCAGAGGATGGACAACATTAGCATCCTGGTGGATCTGATGGTTGGGCAAGCGAGAGGGAGAGGGATAATGCTGCAGTTATACTATTGAACCTGGTAAAGAATGACGAAGATAAGGCAATGGGAAGGCATCAGGGAGGTGGATGGGGCAGAGGTGACCGTGAGGATTCTAGTTGATGACGACAATAGGATGAGCGCGAGGGGAAAGAACAAGGTGGCGGCGCTATTGAGGGTTTCGAAGAGTGGGCGGGGGAGCCAACTGTAGGATCTTGATGATTCCGAGACTGGCATTGATGACTCCATGCCACAAACGTCGCTCCATGACGGAGCCGCATAGCACTTTGTCACCACTCTACATTTGCCACCAGTGACGCCATCTGCTACCACCAACTGGAACATTAAAATTATATTTTTTGTTCTTTGTTTTCGTATTTCCGTTCGTAAAATCGACAACGTTAGACTAAATGGATCTAGATATTTTACTTTTGTAACTATATGTAATTTTTAATGTATAAGAATTGAGATACTAAAAATAGCTAATTAAAATAATAATCTATACTTAGCCCGATTAATGTGAATGAGAGATCTAAATTCTAAGACTACAAAGTTAGTAAGTTATTATCATAAATAATAGATTTTTATAATAATTTTTTTATCTATGCTTCTATGAAATTTCTTATTCCCAACATGAAATTTTATAGAAGTTAAAAAGGAAAAAGAAAATCTGTTCTTCTGTGATAATAACTTACGATAAACTTTGAATCTCTCAATGTCTTCTGGTTCTAGCTCATGTTGTTTATGAAAACAATAAATTAACCCTCTATTTATAGGAGGTGAAACCAAGACTTTGACTTCAATTTTAATAAGGACTTCGACCATATTTGGCAGATGTTAGCGGACATGAAGGAATTAAGACGGAAGGCCTCGGTTCGGCCAATCGCCGTCGACTCCACTAATGATATTTACCCTCAAGTCCCAGATGAAACAGCCTAAAACGCCCCGGACATCGCCGCTGGAAACCATACGCACATTTCAACAAACAACGAGAAGGGAAGAACCCACTCCCATCCATAGGACCTTTCAGTATTTGAGGCATGGGACGGTTCCCGGATTCACCCGGCACGGATCCTTTGCTACATAAATCAGGCGACGAGACGAGGCCCATACAAATCTCTCACACCATGCAGTCAAAACGCATGGTGTGCTCGACAGTCTTGTTTTCGAGTATATTCCCTATCGGTTGGTATGGTGTCAGCTGTTACCGCGTCCTCACCGACTAAGATAAAGAGTCGCCAAAGCCGGAGAAATATCACAGGTATTGAGCTTGTATTCTTTCTCTGTTCTCTTCCCACCACTGCTTTGCGCGGACCTCCCCGAACCTTTCTCGGCTGAGGAAAGCAATCGTTTGATTACAACGAGGAAAAGGAAAAGGAAATCAGGGAAGTCTCACCTGAATCGGACGCGGCGAAGCTCTCGGGTGCCATCAGCCAGTTCCCGGATGGTGATGTACACCCCGGGCTCGTCATTCTCCACCCACTCGGTCAAGTCGAGGTCGCTGGCGTTGCTGATGGAGATGGAGGCTCTGGATGACGTGGTGGTTCTCGATGCGTCCATGTAGGAGTTCTCTACCTTCACTCCCGAGACACCAACCGCGGTAGCAGCCGCAGCGAAGGCGGCGGGATTGAAGTACTGTGGGAGGAGGAGATGTTGGGAAGGATCTGGGACAGGCGGGCAGTAGGCTGCTTCCCCGGAGGTAGACGGTGGGACATACGTGTTTGTGGTGAACCGTTCTTTGCCCAGTGGAGCGTGGTCTGATGGCCCATCCCTCGAGTTGAATGATGACGACCACTCCCTCTGCATATTATTATTGTTATTATTAGTATTACCGTCTCTTTGGTTTTTGTTTGATTGCTAGAAACGATGGGGGGGACTGTGCGGTATACCAACCTCGCCATCATCGGATCCGGGCGGCGTAGGGAAAGCCTGGCGGCTGAAACTCCGCACGTTGTACAGCTCCATGATCCGGTCGTAGTTCTCGCCCCACCACCTCTGCGCCTGCCACTTATTGAACATCTCCCGGCTGTGTCATCCCGCTATCCATAAGTATCATCAGAAAGTCCCAAATGTGACACTTTTTTTTATTATCAAATTATGTACCTGAACCGGATGCGTTTGAGGTCATTTCCAGCGCCGCCGGGAAGGGACACGAAGGTGATGTGGACGCCGGGTTCCACCTGTGCCATCCACTCCTTGGGCTCTGCTTCCTCCTCCGGCGCTACTACATCCTGCTCTCTTTCCTCCTCTTCATGCTGGCCGACTTTGTTGTTGCTATAGCTCGAAAAATCCCATGCAGGCGTCGAGCTCGAGCTGCCTCCCGCCCCGATGCAGTCATACTGGCTGCCAGCATCGGAGGCCACGTCTCTGTCAAAGTAGTTGCTGCGGTGGTGGTAGTGGTGATGGTGGAGGCTCTTGCTCTTGCCCAACGACGAGCTGCTGCTGCTGCTGCTGCCTTTGCAATGGCGATGTGTGCCGGATAACTTCAACACCATGTCCTTAAACTGAAGACGATAAATAAACTCAAAGCTAATCAACGGTGCTCCTTTCATTTGGCTCGCAGCAGCAGGAGTTACAATACACTGATGAATGACTAGAGCCAGCTGTGCTACCTTTGCCGTGTCCGTGCCAAACGATGATGATATCAACCGCTGCACCATGTAATTAATTGTACAAACATATGCACATCCCCAACAGGAGGCTTTCGAGTGTGTTTAGACCCTACTTTACTAACTGGCAAATCTGGATTATATTAGCTTGTCTATAAAGCGGATCTCAATGATAGCTGCTGCTGCAACAATCACCACTTTGGCCCATCAAAACATCGGCGAGGCCGACAAACCCGTTGGCGTTCGTGATTATGTTACCACAATGAATTCTTAATTAACCACCTTCCGATATCGATTGAAGCATCGATGGTGGGGACAAGCCCACACAAGGAGAGTGGATTCCGACAAGTTAACATGGTGAGATTACTACGGTCGCAGCTCATGTCCCTTCATAGGACGACCGAACGGACCCTACTTGTCGATGGGTGCAGCAGCTCTTCTGATAAAAAATAAAAAAATAAAAAAGTCTACAGGCCACTGCATTTACAGTACCGGTCACACACTCTCCAGGTGCCACAATATTAATATCTAATTGTAAAAAAAAAGAAAAAGGGGGGGGGGGATGGGTGGGGTAGTTCCTCACGAAAGTTTTCAAGCGCTACAATCTGGCATGTCATGACCTGAGAAAAGTTGGGCACCCATTAATTGCTTTAGATGTGACAAAACTTGCAGGGTGGGAGAGTAACCTTTGGGTGCGCGTCCTGCCCTGAGAAAGGTAAGGTAGGCCCCCAGATAGAAAGCTAAGCTGCTGCCTTGACCATGAGGTAACTACCGTCGGTAGGGAGGGGTTCAAAGGAGACTGTAGTGGCGACGGACCACCACTCTGCCTCTGCTCCATCCCGCTTTATTCTCCGTCCCTCGGTGGTGCACTCTACCCAATCCTCGTCCTTAATACACCCAATGGGATCCCTTTCTAACAAGCGCTCCTTTTTAAGAAGACCCGAGGCCATATCTTCCCCACCATCGAAGAGGAGAGAGCGAAATGACCTCTATCCCACTCCTACCTTCTGGGGACCGACGAACATACCAACGTTCCATCGCTGTGTCCATCCCCGGCCTCAAAGGACGAGTGACCTAAGTGCTTTGCTGGAAAGCTACCAGTTGTTTAACCCGCTATTCTCTCTCTTATGTCCCCCCTTTCATTTCTAAGGATGAACCAACAGGTGTTTTATCTCCTTTGGGTGCCACCCTCTGCAATGCTTCCAAGTCAATTGGTCCAGTCCATCCTTCCAAGTACCACGCATACTGTGACTACAGCAACCATTTGTGCGTGCGGCAAGTGGTCGAGCAAATTATGTGTGTGTGTGTGTGTGTGTGTGTGTGTGTGTGTGTGTGTGTGAGAGAGAGAGAGAGAGAGAGAGAGAGAGAGAGCGAGGGAGAGAGAGGAGGGAAGTGGTTGATGAAGACGGAACCTGAGATGTGAGGCTTTTGACGGCGTCTCTGGAGCTTGGTTTGCTGGGTGCAGGTGCAGCCGAATGGTCCTCGCCGTCTCCCTGCTCGTGCTTGGAGCACGCGACGCAGGCCAGCATCGTCGAGCTTGTCCTTCTGTTTCCCACCACCACCAGCAGAGCCTCCCTCCCTGCAAGGCAAACGAAAACAGTCAGTACGCCGTAGCAAAGGGAAAGGCTGAGCCCTGCCCGACAAAACACAGCCGTTCTACAGTGGTTTTCAGGAGATTCGGCGATTTTCCCCAATTCCTTCTTCTCTTTAAGCCAGAATGGAGAGGGGACGGAGACTGTCTCATTCATTACATGGATTGTCGCCTCTTGACTCTGAAAGGGATCAAATACATCCAACTCACTTCGTACTTGTGCAACCCACTATGGACGAAGGGACGCCGGAAGAGTGAAGGGAGGGGAAGTTGTCAGACATAGCTCGATAGGAGACTCCGCAAACATACACGAATGTAGATAAAAGAAACAGAAGAGAGATAGAAACCCAACATTTAAAGATCAAAATAGCGATCTCAAAGATTAGCTTACCGCCGATTCTGGCACTTGTACTCTTCTTTGCTCGATTCTTTCTTCTGTTCTTCGCTGCAATCAAATCCTCGACTACTAGCAACAGAATAAACTCAACTACTCGATCTCTGTTGCGAGCCGAGGAGTTGCCTCTGCTCTCAAATCGTTGAGGTCAAAATGCATACGAAACCAAACACAAAATTACGGAGAAAAAGAAAAGAACCGATCGAATGACAAACACCATGTCGAAATCACAATCAAAACCACCCGATCAACTCCCCAATTCACAAGCGAGAACCGACTACCTTTCGTTCCGAAGATCGAAACCAAAATAAAGAAAACGATCGATCGAGCGAATAGGCTAAGCCCTAACCTCTTACCTCTCACCGATCATGCACTTCTTCGACTCCCTGGTCTCGATTCCAACTGCCGCATCAGAAATGGATGCGTTGCAACTCCTCTTACGAGATCTACATTCTTCACCAGCGGCTATCGGACGAGAATGGAAACGGCTGCGAGGTTGGGGTGAGGATTGAGATCAAGGTGAGATTCCCCCAATTTGTTCTACTTCTTTAACCACCAAAAAATAAAAGTAGCTCCGAATTCCCAAAGCGGAGGAAAAGCATTCGCCTCTCCAACTTGGGTTTTCGGTTCCACAATGGAAGTGCAGAGGAAATGGGCGAAGAAGCCCGCTCCCTGCGCTGTACTATATATAGCATAGCGTAGAATACCACCGGTCATCTGTAGCAGCTGCTGCATCCCCTGTGGGCTGGAGTCCCGTCTCCACTTCATTTGGACGTAAACGGCCCCGTCATCGTACTTGCATACGCTAACCGCATGCAAGATCTGAGTCGTCCATCGCTTCCATCATCCCTGCAATCGAGCTGTCATGTCACCCTTCCCTTCTCCGACGGGTCCCATCTATTGGACGGCGTCGATCTGCCGTGTGCCCATCCACCGCAGCGATGGTTCGGTAACCGTACGATCCGGGCACCGCCTGCTCTGTCACCACCCCCCAAAAACATCCTTATTACCCGCTGATTGGTCCTCGTCGCACGGGCCCGTGACATCTCGTGCGCACTTGCCAAGTGACATCACTAGATCTTGACCGTCGGATGAAACGACGCCAAGTGATGGAATAGCATCAGCGACGAGGTGCCCCAGTTGGACGGCTGGGATCGATCGTGATTCCGTACGATCACCCCGGTAGCTTAAGGAAACGAGTCGTCCGATCCTTCGAGACACTTGAATTCTGTTGGGTTGCCAAATGGTTATTTGTTTGACTTTGTTCTAACGAATTCATTCCGTTTTCTCCTTCTTGTCCGGTTGACTAACGACAAAGAGGTCCTCAGTCTTTGTCCGGTTGTTCGATGTAGAGCATAGAAGTAAGATCGTAAACAGATGAGTATGATAAATATGATCTAGATGTCATGGGATGTCCAGAAATAGGGGCGTAGCTCTTATACAGAATCAGTTTAGTACGGTACGATATGCTATTCAAGATGTGTGCGTATATATATGATGCATTGCAAGAGATCTACGTACCCGGAAGCATGCATATGGTGGTCAGTTTGACTCGTATCCCGTTATCGAACGGTCAAGAGGGGCATTTAAGGACGTCAGGGTCCGGTACGGAGTGCAGCCTTAGACTGCAAGCCACCGGCAGCTACAGGTGGCTAACCGGGCGACACCGCCGGAGCTACGGGTAGTCGCCGGTGTTTTCGCTTCTTTTTTTTTTTTTTGTCTTTGTTGTGGGTTCAGGTTGGCTTGGGATGGAGAGGTCGTGGAATTCTTGTTACTCTCTCTCTATTCTTCCGAGGTCGTCCGTAATAATGAGAGAGGAATAGAGAAGCATTGGAAGGCGAGACGGAATGAAGGTCTGCAGCAAAGGAAGGCCCAACCGGAATTCGCTTTGAGGTGGCACACTTTGTCGTCTCGTCGCTCATCTCGCATCCGGCCGGCGGCTCTCCGGCCTAGGTAAGAAGATGACAGTTATGTATGTATGTATGTCTCTCTCTCTCTCTCTCTCTCTTTCTTTCTATCTCCTTATGTTGTTTTGGACAAGACACGACGTGTTGAAAGGAAAGTAAAGCATGATTTGGATCGAGTAGGACTGGTGTAACATCTCTCATGCTATTCTGGGACAGGACAAGATGTCTTGAAAGCAAAGTGTGATTAGATTGAGTAATTATGATGGACTTTTGGACTGGGGTTCTTGAAGCACAGTCACCCGAGCGAGTCAAAGAACGTCCTTGGGCTACAGCGCCACAATGCGTACTTGCATGATTCCCCTCTCTTCCTGCGAGTTCCATGGAAGAACCGGTTCTAAAATAGCTTCCCAAGTAAAGCTGAAGAGTTGCATGCTTTACGACTTGTGTCCTCCGGGTCAAACTGTACCCACGCCTTAGACCAACGCTATCTACTTTAGCGGGTTGGGTCAGAGGCGGGAGAGAGGATGTTGGAGACCAAAGCAATATCTTGTTCACTTCTTTTCGGGATGATGGATCTCGCTTGAGTCATCAGCGTGCCGTGCTGCTGTGCGTGGCGAAGGGGAAGGGCCCCTTCCACTGCAGCGTCCACCTTGACCGATAGTTCTATGACAGCTGAAGGATTCTAACCCAGCGTCAAGTCTCCTATCACCAGCCATGGGTATCACAGGTGCACCACCACCACCACCACCTTGCTCGAGCGAGACAGGCTACACAAGGATGCCGACGTACCTGTTGTCGGTCTACCTCAATTTTTTTCTTTTTCTCCTTTTAATTTGCTCCTACTTAGGCTTCACCATGTCCATACGTCTCATAGCCTGCCACGCGCGACATGACTGCTCACGATAATGTCCACGTTCTTACGTTTGGATCGCTGCTGATGTGGTCTTCTGCATTTGACTTGCCATGTCAGCCTATCGTTAGTAAGATCAATCCATGCTTCCCGGACACAGCACTGATTTCAGATTTGTGATCATCCACATTCTATTTTTTTTTTCTTTCTGGTGTTTTTAATTTGTTATTATTTTTTAAAAAATAAATAATAGATATGAGCTTCGAGCTCAAAATCTTGTGATATTCTGGAAACAAACGCATCTGAAATGTATACTGAGGGTATATTTCAAATACAAATTGGTGCTTGGTAAGTTATTTTCAAATCCTAGATGTTATAATGTAAATGTTTAGATGAGAATAAAATTTGAGCATCAACAACATTTATAAATGTTTAAAAATATTTTATGATATATTTTTAAAATTATAAGATTGTCATTATGTAATTGAAACTTCGACTCTCATTTTCTCACAACTTATCTCGATTTTTATCACCGTCAACTCCTTTTTTTCAAGAGTTCACTACGCCACTTGCTCCATCGAGTGCCTTCTACTCTAGAATCACCACACCAGTAGCTTAATATAATAATACAATTTAGTAAAAAATAAACATGATTTATGTTGTTTATTAGATAAATTTTTATTTATTTATTTTTAAAGTTATTTTTATATTCAATTACATTATTATATTATTTATTTAATATATATCTGAGCCATACAATTTCTTTATAAGATTACATACATTCATTTATTTAAAAATATGTTCTCACTTTTAAATAAATACTAAAAAATATTAAAAGGATAAGTTAAACGCAATACCTATATTTCAAAACTATCGTACACTCTGGTTTAGCCCGCACGTCACCAAATCATATCATTATGTTTCGGCCTCACCTTATCAGCTTGATGAACCGGGAGACGGGGCCCAGTTTTCCTCGATCTTTGGAACGAGAGGAGGCCGGGCCGCGGGACGTCACCTACAAAGCTTTCCAGGCCTCGTCCATCTACCTTAACATAGATTATATATATATATAAACATAGATGTGGGAATCTAAGATCAATCGTCTCGACGCAATTGTTCAGTAATAAAATAAATGCCACCTTGGAGAAATAGGCATCAGACACCGGTCATTGAATGGGGATCAGTTGAGAAGGTAGGATCCAATATCATCGTCGTAGTTCATGAACTTGTCCAGATCATCAAAGTCAAACTCCAGCGTGCTTCCGCTGCCATCGGCTTCTACTCCGACGTCATTCCCGGTGCTGCTACTCCCGTCCAGGTTTGTGATCAAGCTGAGCAGCTGCTCCTCGTCGAACTCCAAGTGCAGCTGCTCGGCGGCAGCGCCACCACCACCACCGGGGGCCGGGTCCACGGCCGTGGCGTCGAGGTCACGCCTCGACGCCAGGAGGCGGGTCGGGAGAGGGCGCGTGAGGCCACCGGTGCCCTCGGGCCGCTTGTTCAACTTGAGGTTGAGGTCCTTGATGGTCAACTGCCTCTTGCCCAAGTGCGCGTTCCAGTAATTCTTGATCTCGTTGTCTGTTCGGCCCGGCAATCTTCCCGCTATGAGTGACCATCTGCAGCAGAAGACGGAGGACACGTTATCAGGTAGACCCCCCAGAGAGTCGTACTGGAAAGTCGACTTTCCACTATCCGATCGAAGTCATTATGTAAAAAGGGCAGCACGACGCACGGCCGGCCGGATCTCACCACTGTATCATTATTGATAAGGAGGAACAAGAAAACGATAAAACAGAATACTATGATCCAATTAACGAAAACACTTCCAATTAAAAAAACGATATAGTATTAAATAGGAGGTAAAAGAATAAGAACACTTACAAGATTATCTCCAAATACACACACTCTCTTCTTTGTACACACTCTCTGTTCTCTTGCTTCATTCTCTAAGGTCTTATTTATAGGACATAATAATAACAACCTCGCACTTCTTCCTTCATCCCATTATCTCATCCATGATTAATAACTACCCCCACTAACTCTTAAACTATCTCCACAACTCCTGAGCCACTACTCCTAAACATGTTAACTACCTATGTAATTACCATGAATCAATTCTCAACACTCCCCCTTGATTCATAGTTACATACACCAATTTGAGACATAAAATAAACATGCTTATGAACTAGAAGTGACTTGGTGAGAATATCTGCAACTTGTTCATCTATGTCATAAATACTTCATGTTATGGCTCCATTTGCTACAAACCGAGTCTTATGCTTTTGGATATTTTCATCAGTATTATACTTTGTTTTGAACACCCATTTAGATCCAAAAATTTTCTTTTCTTTCGGTTGATCCATTAGCTCCCAGATTTCATTCTTCTTAATTGACTTAATTTTCTCCTTGATTGCTTTTCGATATTCCTCAACTGCTTCTTCAAAATTTATAGGATCTGAAATAGATAAAGCAAATATTGAATCATAAATCTCTGTTAGTGATCTAAACCTTCCTGGAGGGGTTTCATCTGAGAAATCATTTGCTGAATTTGAACTGCTACTGGGTGAGGTTGACGTTGTTCTTGTTGGAGCAGGATCTGTCACTTGATTCGGTGGAGTAACTAGTTCTGCTGGAACACGAATTTGTGCATCACCTTCATTAATCTCCCAATTCTAACTTGCCCTTTCATCAAACACAATATTTCTGTTAATAATAACCTTGCCACTTACAGGATTATATAATCGATATGCTTTGGATTGTGTAGAATATCCAATTAAGATGCATTTTTTTGATTTTTCATCAAGCTTATGATGATTTTGTGAATTTACCAAAGCATAAGCAATACAACAAAAAATTCTTAGATGACTTACAGTTGGCTTTATACCATACCAAGCTTCAAAAGGAGTACGATTCATAACAGCCTTTGTCGGTGAAATATTCAACAAATAAACTGATGTTGCAATTGCTTCTGCCCAAAACTGATTCGGAAGATGCTTTCTTTTAAGCAAACTTCTTGCCATTTCGACAACAGTTCGATTCTTACGTTCAACTACACCATTTTGCTCCGGTATATATGGTGCTGTCAATTCCCTATGAATACCATTTTCTTCACAAAAAGAATTAAACTCATTAGACATAAATTCACCACCTCTATCTATCCAAAGTGTCTTTATGCATTTACGACTTTGCCTTTCTACAAGTGCCTTGAATTTTTTTAAGTTATCAAATGCTTCAGATTTCAATTCTAGAAAATATACCCAACTCATGCGGCTATAATCATCAGTAAATAACAGAAAATATCGACTTCCCCCAAATGATTTTGTATTCATAGGTCCACATAAGTCAACATGAATTAATTCAAGACAATTAGATGCTCTCCATGCTTTTCCAATAGGAAATGATTTTTTACTTTGTTTGCTATAAATACATCCTTCACATACATCAAGTGTATTAATTTTAGGCAATCCATAAACAATTTCTTTTTTATTTAACAACCTTAAACCTTTAATGTTAAGGTGTTCATATCTCAAATACCATAAATTTGTCTCTTTCTTTTGATTTGCAACAAGAGCATGTTTCTCAATATTTGAACATCAATTGGAAACATCTTATTTTGCATCATGCAAATATTTATTATAATCAAACCATATTTCTTATCTTTAATAGTGCATGAACCATCATCAAATATAACTGAATATCCAATATCTATCAATTGTCCAACACTCAACAAGTTATGTGATAAGCTAGGAACATAGAAAACATTATCAAAGTGTTTTACCTTCCCTTGATTTGTCTTCACCTCAATTGTTCATTTTCCTTCTATTTTGATTTGTTTGCTATCTCTAAGTTTAACTTTCAACTTGTGAGTTTCATCAATATCTCTAAATATTGATCTTATGCCTGACATATGATTAGAACATCCACTATCCAAAAATCAAATGTCATTTGAGATATCATTAACTTGTGAATGAGTCATAAACAACTTACTATTGTCTTCATTTGCTTCCACATAGCTTGCTTGCTTTTCTCTTCTCCAGCAATCTGCCTTCATACGACCAAACTTCTTACAATAGTGACATTGAATTCCACTCTTGTAGTTTTTCTAATCATAGTTTGATTGTCTTTCATCATGCCCATCATAGTGTCATCTTCCTCTTCCTCTTCCATTTCCTCTACCACAAAATCCTCCTCTGCCACGTCCTCTTCCTGTTGATTTTTTGTCTTCTTTTGAAGTAGAAGACTCCCCCTTAACCTGAAACACTTTTTCTTCACTTTTTTCAAGTGACATGTTCAACATTGCTTCATGTGCTTGCAAGGAACTCATTAGTTCATCAAATGAATAAGTAGATAAGTCCTTTGACTCTTCAGTTGTCGCAACAACATGATCAAATTTTGGAGTTAAACTTTTCAAAACTTTTGCAACAATTATTTGATCATGTAGATGTTCACCATAGGATTTTATTTGACTAACAATTTCAGTCACTCGAGAAAGAAAATATTACACTGATTCATTGCTTTTCATAAACAAAATTTTAAACTCACGGCAAAGGGTTTGAAGTTTTATCGTGATCACCCTCGATGAGCCTTGAAATTCATTTTGAAGTATCAACCAAGCTTGTCGGTGCTGCAATTCTTGAGAAGATTGTCTCATGCACAGCTTGTTGAATGAAGAACAATGCCTTTGAGTCCTTCTTTCTATTCTCCCTCAGCCTGGTTTCTTCATCTGGTTCTACATATTCATTTTCTATCAAGTCCCAAAGATCCTAAGACTTGAATAGAGTCTTCATCTTGATACTCCAAAATTCATAGGATTTGTCCGAGAAGATGGAAATAAGGGGTTGAGATATAGAATTGTCATTAAAAGTCATAATGCCCAGTTCAGATTGAAACAAGGCTCTGATACCACAAATGTTGGGGAAGGAGGAGCAAAGAAACGATAAAACAGAATACTACGATCCAATTAACGAAAATATTTTCAATCAAGAAAACGACGTAGTATTAAACATGAGGTAAAAGAACAAGAACACTTATTCTCTAAGGTCCTATTTATAGGACATAATAATAACTACTTCACACCATTTTCTTCATCCCACTATCTCACTCATGATTAATAACTACCCCCACTAACTCTTAAACTACCTCCACAACTCCTAAACATGAGCCACTACTCCTAAACATATTAACTACCTATGTAATTACCATAAATCAATTCTCAACAACCACACCTTCCTTCAAACCAACCGGTCCCTCAGGTGTGATCGGCATTGAAGTTTGGTTGCAACAAGGTGTCTCTGCCTCTCGTTGATCGCTTGTTCATTAAACCAGATTAATTCAGGAGGTGCTCTGAAGTCGAGCAAGTATGATACAACATCACGGTCTGCAAGCCGTGGAGAGCACCTGCATGCAGCTTTCGGTGATGGAGGCCACTAACTGGTGTGGTTATCGGATCGGTCACCCAACGCAACCCAGTGATCTACCTACGATGTTTGCTTCACAGAAAAGAAAGGAAGAGAGAAGCTTTTGCCATCAAAATCGTAGAGAACTGCAAAATGCTCGGAGAAGCAGCTGCGGGCGGCATCACAGCCACACAGGAGGACTGCTCGCTGGCTCGCCTCACTGCGGCACGCCTGCCTCCGAAAGCCTCTATCGCACTCGAAAACTTATTGCTGTGATGGAAGCTCTCAAACTTCTCGTTGCTGCTGACTTAACTAATAGCCACCCGCCACCCAAAACCTCCAAGTTTGACTGAGATTTTTATTCTCCTTCGGGTTCTTTTCTAGTTCTCTATTCGCACATCGATCGATTCTGCTTGATTCCGAGTACTCTAATAATATATGGCACGATCATGGAAGATAAAAGCTCACATTTGTCTCCATGTTTGGTGAGCTTTTAGTGTAATTATGCTTCACATGCAGATATAAGTGCATGTGAATCATAATTTAGTGATTACCAAATATCATTAAGACTAATTAATTCAACAATTATCTAAATCACTAATCAAAATACTTAAGTTGATATTAATAGTAATATTATCATCAAATTCTTATAAAATCAATCTTATATATTTTAGATTTGAGACTAATGGAAGCATTACATTTTAGGTTTCACATAGCTTCGGGTTTGATTAAATGAAAACGGATGGAAAGTTTGTTTACATATGCTAATATATACACTAATATTGATCTAAAAGTGGAGGTGCGAAGTAAGCACGTAGGGAAGTCCTCAAAGACCACGTCTTCAATACTATGTGTAATGGATCCACATCGGCTGTAACATATGATAACGCTAACAATTAATTCGCCAAGAGGCGACTTAAAAGTTAGCAACATCTAATTAAAATGGACGCAACGGAGGATGTAAACTAGTCGTGAAAGAGTAGTTGCATATAGCTTTTCAAGATTTAAGGCCGATCTCCCCACCATAAATGCTGCTCGTCTACTGTGTCGCGTATCATTGGTATTTCTGATTGCACAAATATGTGTGTTGCTGAAATCTTAGTTCGAGTGAAAACTTGTCCTAAGATTTGGCAGTAGGCATATATGGCCACGGCACTGACAGTGAGTTCAACTACACTAGTGATGGAAGAAGGGTTACCTGTTCCCAAGTAGGTTGTGAAGTCGGATGATAAGGTCTTCTTCCTCTTCTGATACATTCCCTCTTTTGATCCCCGGCCTCAGATAGTTCAGCCATCTCAACCTGCAGCTTTTACCGCATCTATTCAACCCTGCCAAGAGAAGAAGGCATTGCAGGCTTATTTTTAATGTGTGTTGTCCAATAGGGTACTAGTAGAGGAAACTCATATCAAACATGCACTATGAAAAATTTATGATTTTTCTGGGATCGGATTTATGAGTCTTTATCAGCTCTCTCTCATTCTTAATAATGATAATAATAAAAAAAAAAAGACCTATAGAGTCGGTTCTAAAGAATTAGGGCTCAAAGACTTTGTCAATAGGTACTAGAGGAAACTCATATGGAGTATGAAAATTTATGATTTTTCTAGGATCGGGGATTTATGAGTCTTTGTTAGCTCTACCTCATTGTTACTGATGATAAAAAAAAAAAAATCTATATAGTCGGGGACTTAAGTCTTTATCGTCTTTAACTCTATCTCATCTTTCCTTCCAATTATATAAGTCTTTTATTTACATAGAGATAAACTTAAGATTTCGATTCGAACTTGTGTCTTAACAAATATTTTCAAGTAAAAATCATATCTAATTATAATATTTATCTCGAGAGTCATCGTTAATGAGAGTTGAAACTCTAAATTATTATTTTTGAGGTTCTTCTGAGCCACATTTTTAAACTTAAAAGCACTATAAATATGAGGACTGCGGTACTCCTTCTAATAAATGCTGAGAGCTCTAATTGCTTGCCCTTTTCCTTTAATAGAATTTTGATTAGGTAGTTTGAAGAATAGATAGATAGAACCCTAATTTGTCATTTCGAAGTAATTATCAGACTCGACAGAAATTTATGTACTAAACCGCCACAAACACACAGCAGTGCGAGCGTTTAAATGTCTCATATTCCCTTCTCTGTGGTAGAAAGTGAATTGAAAGTAAAAGGCCAAAAGGTTCCTCATGCTTTACTTCCAAAACTAATTATTTGATTGTTCGTACCAAGTATTTATTTTCCCTTTATTGTATTTCTAATATCTTGATATTACTTTAAACTCGCAATTCATATACTTAATCCTGAAGAATACGATTCTATTGAGCCATACAAATTAGTTAATGCATTGATGTATTGATTTAAAAAAAAAAAAAATACAAAAGAGCATACTTTGTAGATTTGGAGAGCCAATGTAAAGAGAAAGACAAACTTTAGTATCGTTTCAAGTTGGAGCGGTACGATGCATGGATTAAATAAACACTGGAAAACCCTGGAAGAGAGAGAGACGTCAGTAATTTAGTTTAGGTTCTGAGGAGAATGTTCGAACAGATCTATCCGTCTCATGGTTGCAGATTAAACCGACACAGAAAAAGGAAAAAGAGGAATTAAATGCTAATCGATCAGATGCTCGGACAGTCGCAATTTAACGCTCAAAGCTGCAGCAGCAGCCATGGGTCGGAATCATGGTTTATTGGCCATCACAAATTTCTTTTGAGGTCTTTTGCATTCATCTATTGCTAACTTTTAATGCAGAATGGAAAGACAGAGCTCTACTGGCTATTAGACGGGAGAGAGAGAGAGAGAGAGAGAGAGAGAGAGAGAGAGAGAGAGAGAGGTAAGGAAACAAACCAGCTTTGTTGGGGAGAGTTCTCCAGTTCTTGTCGCCATGGATTTTAACGTGCTCCACCAGCTTCTGGTCCTCCTCAGCAGTCCAAGCGCCTCTATTCACCACGCCGACGACCACACCCTTGTTCCCTCGTTCCGTCTTCTTCACCATCTTCCTCTTTGGCCTTACTCAAAAAGAGTGCTAGAAACCGAGCTCCCGTCGATGCTCAAATATACAGATGATTACAGTAGCGGTCCAGCTATATTACGGGAAGCAGTGCAAGTCTGTTCGCGGTCAGGCTATAGAGTGCAGAATGGGGGCTGGAGATCGAATTGTAGTAGCGATTACTGGAGCTTACATCTTCGCATTTATACGTAACACCTACAACATCCCTACAGCTCGCACCATAACGTGGCTTTACAGCAGCCATAGAGAGGAAGGGGTGGTGAGATTTGAGGACGCATCAGAGCACACCTACATGTATTCATCATATGATGTGGATGCCAGATGATTCCCAACCACTCTTCTCCAACCTCAACTTTGTGAGAGGGTAGCGTACCTTTCGTTAAAAGTGAGCTCCACAGGGTGGATAGGTATCCTGGGTTTAATAATCCTTTTACCACTTCTCGGAACAACGGCAGGCCTTCCAACGAGGTTAGTCCACTACTTGAGAAATTAATTACGGACTCATCGGTTGTCTTACCATCTACTCGAGAAATCATATTGCATTTGATGAGATAGTACAGTTAGGTTCAACTAAAAGTCTCTCTCGCCCTCGCTCTCTCTTTCGATAATAATTTACATCATTAAATGAACGGTTAACTTTTAACTCGTATGATTTTGATTTTAAATTATTTAAATTTTTATAATTTTTAATATTTAAAATAAATTTTATACTTTAATGTCTACGATCCGGTTTATCCGATTACTAGAGAGATGAACCCACCCAGAATATGAACCGTAAAAGAAAACACATATTAAATCTATAATAACCCTTACAGATACTGACTCATAATAAATAATTATAATAATATATTTATTTTAAATTAAAATAATTAAAATCACCATCAATAATAGTGAGAGGATGCATCGTCATGGAAGCAACCACCAGCAGTAGCACCGAGCCGTTGCTACCTAGCAGGGTATCGTACTCAAGTAACCTCTCCCATATTAGTGACAAGCTCAAGAGTTTCCAATCTTACCTCAGGTGGATGTGTGTCGACCAGTCCGACATTACGTATGCAATGGTCTCCTGGCCCCTCTTCCTCTTGTGCGTTTTTATCCCTACCGTCTCCCACTTCGTCCTCTTCTATGTTCTCGCTCATCGTGCATATGACGTGATATTCTAGCTCTCCCTCACCTCTGCCTATGGCCTCTCCTACCTTTTTTTCTTTGTGTTAGTTCGTCGCTTCATCATTCTCAACAAGATAAATTTTATTGAACTTCAATTATATATGTTATTATATTAATAATTTATTATAAAATTAGCATATCACGTAAATAGGCTTCGATGTTTGTCAACACATGCTTATATGCTACGTTTTAAAGATATAAATTTTTTTTTAGACAATTAGAACTATAACGATTTAAATGGTCTATCACCAAAACTACTAAGGCTAATATGAATATTTGTTAATATTAAATTATATATATTATTATATTACTAGTTTATTATGAGTCAATATGACATAAATATTTGAATAGTATATTAACTCAAACTTAATAGAATAAACTTATATATTATATTTTTAAAAAAATATAAAAATTATTTTAGATATAAATAAATCATACCATTAAAATCAATCATTTAATTTTGATGGGAATAAAACAGGAATCAACTTTGTATACGAACAAATACTAGCAGACCGTCATGCACAGCGGAATGAAATAGAAATCACAATCAGATGAACACCAAGATTTACGTGGAAAACCCCTTCAACTCGAAGGGTAAAAACCACGGGACAAGCCAGAGAAAATCCACTATCAAAATAATGAATATACAGATCTCAGGCTTCTTGCCCAAGCCCAAAGCAATAGCCACAAGAGAATCTCAGGGATACAAGAACTATAATCCTAAACACAATATCCAAAACCTTCCCAATAGATCACAGTAAGAATCCACTGCAAACTGATCTAACCTGAGATTTGAATGATTGAGAATAGTCTTTTTCTGCCCTTTTCTTCTTCCCTTTTCTGGATCTCTTGTTTTCTGACCTCTACTGTCAATCTGCAGTCTGCTTTCTCTCTCCCACGTTTTCAGCCGCCGCTGCTCTCTTAATCTCAACCCTAGCCACCTAATCTAGGTTTTAGGTTAATATAAGTAAGGTTCTGGGCTGTGGGCTTCACTAAAGCCCATTATGGGCTGAATATGGGCCATCTGCCCAACAACCTCCCCCTTCAGCCCATAAGGGAAGCTGTCTCATGACTCCTCAATGTGAAGCCATGCCGACCAACTGTCGGCACATCTCCTGTCTCTCTTTCGGTAAAGCCTTTGTCAACATGTCTGCCCCATTATCATCTGTGTGAATTTTCTGAAGCTGTAACTGCTTCTCTTCAAGCACATTTCTGATCCAGTGATATCTGACATCTATATGTTTTGACTTGGAATGAAATGTTGGGTTCTTGCATAAATGGATGGCACTCTGGCTGTCACAATACACCACATAGTTTTCCTGTTTCAGCCCCAATTCTTGTAAGAATTCTTTCATCCATAACATTTCTTTGCAAACCTCTGTAGCAGCAATATATTCTGCCTCTGTGGTGGAGAGTGCAATACACCTTTGCAATCTGGACTGCCATGACACAGCTCCCCCTGCAAAAGTAAGTACAAAACCTGATGTGGACTTCCTTGTGTCAATATCTCTTGCCATATCTGCATCTGTGTAACCTGTCAATACAGGTGGTCCACCTCCAAAGCTTAAACAAACTTTAGAACTTCCTCTGAGATATCTAAAAATCCACTTCACTGCTGCCCAATGCTCTTTACCTGGATTTGCAAGAAATCTACTAGTAACACCCACTGCATATGCGATGTCCGGCCTCGTACATACCATTGCGTACATTAAACTTCCAACTGCTGAAGCATAAGGAACCTTTTGCATTTTCTCCTTCTCCTCATCACTTGACGGACTCTGATCTGAGCACAACTTGAAGTGACCTGCAAGAGGAGAACCAACTGGCTTTGCATTACTCATACTGAACCTATCCAATACCTTCTCATTGTATTTCTCCTGTGACAACCAAATCTTTCTCTTTCTTCTGTCACGAGAAATCTGCATGCCCAGTATTTGCTTTGCTGGCCCCATGTCCTTCATTGCAAAAGACTCACTTAGGTCCTTCTTCAACCTATCAATCATAGACATATCTTTTCCGAGGATAAGCATATCATCAACATAAAGTAAGAGAATAATAAAATCCTCACCAAACTGTTTGATGTACACACAATGATCTGAAGCTGTTCTTTTATATTCATTTTCAATCATAAATGAATCAAACTTTTTATACCACTGTCTTGGAGCTTGCTTCAGCCCATACAAGCTCTTCTTCAACTTGCAGACAAGATTTTCTTTACCTTTGACTTTGAAGCCTTCTGGTTGCTCCATATAAATTTCCTCCTCCAAATCACCATGAAGGAAAGCTGTTTTCACATCTATCTGTTCAATCTCCAAGTCTAAGTTAGCAGCAATACCAAGAGCAACACGGATAGAAGACATTTTAACAACAGGAGAAAAAATTTCTTCAAAGTCAATACATTTCTTTTGACCAAAGCCTTTCACAACCAATCTAGCTTTATACTTTGGTTGAGAACAATATTCTTGAGTCTTCAACCTGAAAACCCACTTGTTCTTCAAGGCCTTACTTCCCTCTGGTAATTGCACCAAATCATATGTGTGGTTCTTCTGCAGAGAATTCATCTCTTCCTGCATAGCAATAAACCACTTCTTTTTCTGCTCACTTTCAACTGCTTCCTGGTAACTCTCTGGTTCACCTGCATCAGTAAGCATCACATACTCATCTGTAGAGTATCTTCTGGAAGGTTGACGTTGTCTAGAAGATCTTCTTAACTGAGGTTCTGTGGGAACTTGCTCTCTTTCTTCTTCTTGCTCAACATGTCCTGCAGGTAGATCAACATATGGCTCTGCACCATCTTCCTGCACATCTCCCCCATCACCCTGATATACTGGAGGAATAACTGGGTCACAGTCTACAAATCCCTATGCAGAAGTCTTAGCTGGTGCCTCCTTCTTCAAATCCTCAATGGTTTGATCCTCAAAGAAAACAACATCTCTGCTTCTGAACACCTTCTGCTTTTCTGGATCTCAAAGCCTGTAACCAAACTGATCATGTGAGTAACCAAGAAAAATACACTCTTTTGTCTTACCATCCAGTTTGGACCTTTCATTGTTTGGAACATGTGCAAATGCACGACAACCAAACACTCTTAAATGCCTATAGGAGACATCTTTTCCTGACCATACATGCTCTGCAACATCACCATCTAGAGCTGTACATGGTGATAAGTTGATTACATCAACTGCAGTCCTCAAAGCCTCATCCCAAAACCTTTTGGGTAGCTTGGCCTGTGAAAGTATACATCTGATCTTTTCCATGATGGTGCGGTTCATCCTCTCTGCAATTGCATTATGTTGAGGCGTACCAGGGACTGTCAACTCATGCTGGATGCCATGTGACCTGCAATAATCATTAAACAATCCTGTGTACTCACCACCATTATCTGATCTTATACATTTCAATTGTCTTTCTGTCTCCCTTTCAACTTTGGCATGAAACTCTTTGAAGATATTAATAACCTGATCTTTAGTCTTCAAAGCATAGGCCCAAACTTTCCTGGAAAAGTCATCTATAAAAGTAACAAAATAAAGTGCACCACTGATACTAGGAACATTAACAGATCCACCAGGAGTTTTTGTCCTCAAAGGACCACACACATCTGTATAGACACGGTCCAAGACATGCATTTTTCTAGATAAGGCAGGACTAACAAAGGAAACTCTATGTTGTTTACCAGCCAAACAATCAATACAAGGGTTCAAACGTGTACCTCTGAGAGATGGCAATACATCTCTTTTGGAAAGTTCTTGCAACCCCTTCTCGCTCATGTGTCCTAGTCGCCTATGCCACAACTCCATGCTGGAGTCTTTCTCTGTAGCATTCAACTGCCCACCACAAGCTTTAGGCTGCAATCTATACAATGTATGACATTTCTTCCCATTAGCTACAATTAGAGAACCCTTACTGAGCTTCCACTGCCCTTTATGAAATCTGACATCAAAGTCTTCATCGTCCAGCCTTCCAACTGAAATTAAATTCAGTCTTAAGTCAACCACATGCCTCACATCCTTAAGTACCAACTTGCAATCAAGGTTGGTCTTTATATGGATATCTCCCATGCCAATGATGTTTGCTGTTCCATAGTTGCCCATCTTGACAACACCAAAATTTCCAGACTTGTAAGTAGCAAAGAACTCCCTCCGTGGTGTAGCATGATAAGAAGCACCTGTGTCAATTATCCACTCGAGATCCTGACACACACAAGAAAAAATATCATCAGAAGTAGACAAAATCAAATAATCACCACCTTGTACTGTAGCTGTGATATTCTCTTTTGACTCTGTATGCTCCACTTCTTTCCCCCTTTTCTTGTTCTTCTTAGGTTGCTTGCACTGATTCTTGTAATGTCCTTTCTCACCACAATTGTAGCAAACAATATCTTTCCTTGACCTTGACTTGCTTTTACCCACACGTGAACCACTTCTATCCTTTGACTTTGACCTTCCTCTGTTCTCTGAGACAAGTGCTTGTGAATCAATCTGAGAAGTTGCTGAATTCTTTCTCCTTAACTCCTCGTTCAACAAACTGCTTGTTACTTGACTCATGGTGACAATACCATCTGGTGCCGAATTACTGAGAGAAACCACCAGTGTCTCCCAACTTTCTGGCAAAGAACTGAGAAGTGACAATGCCTGCAACTCATCATCAAGAGACATTTTCATAGAGGATAACTGATTAGTAATACTCTGCATTTCATTTAAATGCTCAGGAATAGAAGTACCCTCTTTATATTTCAAGTTCACAAGTTTTCTGATCAGAAAAGCTTTGTTGCCAGCCGTTTTTCTTTCATAAAGACCTTCTAACTTTTTCCAAAGAGAGTATGCAGAACATTCAGTAGAAACATGGTGAAAGACACTATCATCTAGCCATTGTCGAATAAATCCAACTGTTTTTCGATCTAACCTCTTCCACTCATCATCTGTCATAGATGTGGGCTTTGCACTATCTCCTTGCAAAGGTCCATACAAATCTTTGCAATACAAGAGATCTTCCATTCTTGGTTTCCATATCATCCAATTGTTTCCATTTAAACTAATCATGCGAGAAATATTACCGGTCTCCATGTTCAGATACAAAAGATTAAATACCACCAAAATCCTGCTCTGATACCAGTTGATGGGAATAAAACAGGAATCAACTTTGTATACGAACAAATACTAGCAGACCGTCATGCACAGCGGAATGAAATGGAAATCACAATCAGATGAACACCAAGATTTACGTGGAAAACCCCTTCAACTCGAAGGGTAAAAACCACGGGACAAGCCAGAGAAAATCCACTATCAAAATAATGAATATACAGATCTCAGGCTTCTTGCCCAAGCCCAAAGCAATAGCCACAAGAGAATCTCAGGGATACAAGGACTATAATCCTAAACACAATATCCAAAACCTTCTCAATAGATCACAGTAAGAATCCACTGCAAACTGATCTAACCTGAGATTTGAATGATTGAGAATAGTCTTTTTCTGCCCTTTTCTTCTTCCCTTTTCTGGATCTCTTGTTTTCTGGCCTCTACTGTCAATCTGCAGTCTGCTTTCTCTCTCCCACGTTTTCAGCCGCCGCTGCTCTCTTAATCTCAACCCTAGCCACCTAATCTAGGTTTTAGGTTAATATAAGTAAGGTTCTGGGCTGTGGGCTTCACTAAAGCCTATTATGGACTGAATATGGGCCATCTGCCCAACAAATTTAATACAAACCACACTGTCACGATAAAAATAGTAACTCACAATTGAGTGCAAATGGGACAGAAAAGGATGGGAAGTAAGGAAGCGTTGTTTCATCCGTTGTATCGTTTTCAATGAAGCTGGTCATCTGACTATTGAAACACAGTTTTTGCAAGATTTCAATTCAAACACTTGTCGATTACAAGTGGCTAGCAGTACTATGATCAACATTTTAAAATAAAATTATAATTTTTTTATCATTTTAATTCTTGGAATCGAAAATGTCACAATCGAAGATTTTGTTGCTTTATAAAAAGCCAAAATCTCGGATTGCCCCAACTAACTCTTTTGAATGTTAGGTGTAGATGTTATAATATTATTACAGAAAAAATAATTAGTTTAAGTTTTTAAATTAGGTCGATGTCAAATTTAATGTATGTTTCTGTCACTAAGGTGACTCGAAATTATTAATAAGTCAAAATTTTAAAAAAAATGAGCTAATATAAAACTTAGTAACTAAGATAAATAATTATTTATTAATCATTCAAGTGAGTTCGAACCTTAATACAATCAACCAACAACCTGTATATGATATAGATTTTAAAAAGAAGATGAGCTAAGATAATAATCTCAGGTTGTTATAGATTTAAAAAGTTAGATTATATATTTCAGTAATTGGTGTGAAACCTGAACCATGTTAACTCTACTCAACCCGAGTTAGAGCACCCAACGTTGGGAGGTGCATGCAAGAGGCATGCCCGCTATCATGGAGACTTCAATGGGAATGTTGTCGACTTACTTGTGTTAATTGAGGTTGGGTACGCAAGAATGGTTGCATCCCTCAATAATTACAGAATCATTGTCTGATATCAGGTATCATTAACCATCCAAGATTTCATAAGCGGATCAATCAGTGGACTCATTCTCCAATAAGCACTTATATTATACCCTCAATGTCCCCACACGAGCGACTATGAGACCAATGTCTTCATCATATGGACAAGTATATAGTATACCGGTATATCCGGTTATCTCGATATCCCTCTCGAGTAATCTATGACTGTAATTCATTATGGTCTATGTTTAAAGGTGAATTAATCTTATTATCATGATTTCATCATGATCCAATTATCATTACACAAATCTAATGATATCATAATATATATAATAAACAACATAAATTAAAAATATGTTATAATAAGCAAAAAGATCATGCAGTGTGTCACACGTGTCATCACTCACGTGACTAGCTTACAGGGCACCTATTAACTAGCAATGAAGTTATTGAAAGATTATAGATGTCCTCTCATTTTTATGTTCATAATCTATCACTCATAGTAGTCATGTGAAAGAAATAGAGGATAAGACAAGTCTCGTTCTCCTTATAGATAGATATTGTTGTAACTTTCAAATTCAACGATAGTACACCTATAAATTAAAATCTTTTTGAATGATATCGAAAGGTATGCATTGTAAATTTGATTTATTGTTATTTTGATTTTAATTCTTGATATTAATTTTTTTATAAAATATTAGTATAATCACGATCTTTATGTTTATAATTAATAAGAGAGCTATGTTTTGAAATCAAATTCTTTACATTGTAAAAGTATCTCTGATCGATTGCTTCTGAAAGGATGTTCTTCAACTTTGATTTATGATGCTTAAATGATCCGTCTATGTTGTCGATCTACGTCTATCTAGTTAGTCCTATCATATATTTGTGATCGATACAAGTTTCCTTATGTTTGATCCATGGATCACTATTGATAACTTCATACTAGTGATATTATTGTTGAGAGCAACAACCTTCGGTGGTCATCAATTCATTCATAAGATGCGGTTGTGTAAGTAGCGGAAGCATCATAGGGTGCGACAGCTGGTGGTGACCGCATGCACATTTGCCTGTGTAGTAGCCTTGCAACAATCGTCCAACCTTGGTCGTAGGCAACTGCAACGACTGCATTAGTGTCGCTACATGTGGTGATTGTAGTAGCGTCGCTACTTGCAGTAATTGTGGTGATTATAGCAATGCTATTGTGACAACATTTGCTAGCCACAACCGACATCAACTAGACATCGAAGGCCAATGACTGCACAAGTGAAAAAGTCGACACAATCGTGCATCACGATGATCGTGGCGGTCGTCAGGCAATGTATGCTTAGTTGCGTGTGGGCATGACAACACAACACTGCACTGCAAACATGTGTTGTCAGTCGGTGCACAGCCCCGCATATGAGCGACGACACGATGCGATAACACTGAGGCCATGGTTAGTCACTTGAGAGCAATCATGTCATTACAGGCAACACATAGGTAGATGACCGATGCACTGTCAGCGAGACAAGGTTTTCTAAAAGGATATTTTATCTCTCAAAAATCAAAAAATTCTAATGTGCATTCTTATATTCAACTTTAATAATGTGTGTTGTCAGTCGGTGCACAGCCCCGCATATGAGCGACGACACGATGCGATGACACTGAGGCTGTGGTTAGTCGCTTAAGAACAATCGTGTCATTACGAGCAACACATAGGTAGATGACCGATGCACACAAGGTTTTCTAAAAGGATATTTTATCTCTCAAAAATCAAAAAATTCTAATGTGCATTCTTAAATTCAAGTTTAATAATTACACCCTTTAGAAATCAGTTATTTTTATTATATATCCCAAGTAAAATTAAACTTTTATCCTTAACAAATTAAAAAATAATTTATTTTTAAATTATAAATTTAACTAATTTAATTTATTTTAATCAAATATGCTGATCGAACTTGATCATAACTATATTTTGATTACTTAATTGGATTTAGATTCGATATCTCAAGCTTTGATCGAATTCAAAAAAGGTCAAATTTTGATTAACTTTTGACTTTTATCAATTTTAATTTTGATAAGACTAGTTAGTGAATGGTTGACCCAAAATTTGAGTACCCAATTCTTAGCTTACATAATTAAAGAGGGTTGACTAGCCTAATGATTTTATACAAAATTTAAAAAATTATAAATTATAATTTCTCTTTATAGTTTTCTCATGTGACATATTGATAAAATTTTATGTATGATAAATAAAATTTTAATTATTATTCTTGTATATTTATTTAGTTATTCATATCCATATATTTGAAATTATGAAATAATATTTATTTTTATATAAAGACGTGGTTTATGATTTATCTTGATTATAGTTATCATATAAAATTTTCTCTCTATTAATTAATATTTAATAATTACTATGATTATTATTTTATTATTATTAAACTATTTTAATATATATTAGACTGAAAAGAATTGGTGACTATTAGTTATAACTCATATGTATAAGTTTTATTTGACTGATAGGTATCAAAATTGTTTGGGATGACAAGCTTATGGGATGTGAATTGTAAAAAGTATTTTATTATTTTATAAAACATAAATTAAATTTTATATTATTGTATTGGTTTTGTTGCCATCGAAGAGGCTTAAACAATAACTTATTATATTAGAAAATTAATTCTAAATAACATTAAAAAATAATATTCATAATGAGACACCTAATTAGGAGGTTTAAATAATCATAAAATAAAATATATTTTGAATAATTATGTGATAGGGTAAAATGATAATATCTTTCATATTCTTGTAGTTTAGAGTTTCAAACCAAAAAAATAATAACATTATTCCATAAGGGTATCAATCCTCCATAAATATACTAATCAGCTTATTGAAGTTTCTTTATTTTTTTATTTTATTATAATAAATTTTAATTGAACTAAACTAAAAAAATAAAATTTAGAAATATATGAAAAAAAGACTCAATTACATTCATTCTCAATATATTATTGAGGTTACAACTTTGTTAGTCATATTGAGGATATAATCTTAAATTTCTCGAATACGATCATATTAAATTTTGATCAATTCTTTGTTAATCAATGACTTGTCAGTAAATTTAAATAAATCTTTAATGAAGTTTGAATATTATTAATAATTATTTTAAAATTAATTCTTTTAGACTTTTTTAAATCATTTATCTCAATAATTTGTTTCGTAAAAATTTGTAATGTCTATGATCATTTCAACTAGTCCATTCAAGGTCTAATATACCATGTGTAAATTATATATCCTTAAGCTATTTATAATAATTTAATCTAAATATATATGAACATTTATAAAAATATAATGAAAAATATCACTATAATAAAATAATATAATATTAGTGCTTTGAGTGTTTTTTAATAAATATTAAATTATTGATATTATCTCTATTTCACCTTTTGGGTGAAATAGTAATATATCTAATATTCATATAAGATTAGTTACGAAATACTGATATTATTTTTATGGAAGTGTTATTATTATTTTTGTATACAATTCTAAACTACAAGAATATTATATATATATTATTTTACAGTATAACATAATTATGCAAACTATATTTTTTTTATAATTATTTAAACCTCATAATTATATATATCATTATAAATATTATTTATTTATATTATTTAGCATAATTTTTTAATATAATAAGTTATTAGTTTAAGCCACTATAATGGTTATAAGACTAATACAATAATATCAAATTTAATTTAATTTTTTTATAAATAATAAAAAAAGTAGCTTATCAACCCAAACAACTTTTGTAGCTACGGGTCAGATAAAACTTAAGGATATGAATTATAACTAATATTTACCATTTTTTAATTTGATGTATGTTGAAATATTTTAATAATAACTATAATAATTAAGTTTATAATCAAATAAATCAACTGAGTTTATAAATGGTATATAAACTCATAATATAATTATGGATTCAATCACTAAGTACTTGTAACCTGATATAAAGTGTTTGGAAGAATATATTTTTATAATTGGATTTATAATCAACTCATAAAAGATATGATGATGCATATTTATTATCTACATAATTAAAGTTATTTATTTTTATTATCATATATATATATATATATATATATATGTATGTATTTATTGTGATTGAATATATATAATAATATTATCTTGACAAGATAATTTACATGAATTATATTTGACTATGTTATGATATATAAAAGGAAATATGAGGTCTATGACATACAAGTGTTATTAATGGTATTGATAGCCAACTTTAATGTAATATTGTACTGACTTAGTAATCTATTTTATAAAATTCATATGTGCATGTAAACTGATAAAGTTTTAGAAAAAACTTTTTTATTTTATATATTTTAATTTTAATTTTTTTTTTATATTTTACCAATTGGTAGGTCAAGTGGGAGAATACTAGATTATGTAGTTTTATCTAATTAAATAAGATATTTTATAGATTTGATTAAATTTTGATTATGATTATTGGTTAATAAAAAAATTTAATTTAATATATTTCTTTAGGAGGTGATCTTGGATGAGACTCTTTTAATTACTTATTTTAGATCATTTGCTTTTACCTATAAATAGATAGAACCTCCTTGAGACTAACATGAATATGTGATATTATTGATGGATTATAGATCTTCTTTTATTAAGAGATATTTTTCTCATCTCTCTAATTCATTATTCATAGTAGTTATGTAAATAACAAGAAAAAAAAGAAGATGATGATATTTAAAAGATAATACACTTATAGACCAAATAATTTTTTTGGATAATATTAAAAGATATATATGGATAAATTTAATCATTATTTTAATTTTAATTAAAAAATTTATATATAATAAATAATATAAATTATAATATATATATATATATATATATATATATATATATATATATATATATATATATATATATATATATATATATATATATATATATATATATATATATATATATATATATATATATATATATATATATATATATATATATATATATATATATATATACATATATATTTATAAAGTCAATTATTAGATCAAGCTATCATGTTCATCCTATCCAGCTTCTACATGAAAACCACTTGCGATGCGTGTTGCTCCTAAGCTCCCACTCTTGTCCATAGACATGTGTTGGTGTAGTATAAATTGTATGACGAGACTTAAATCTCTATAGTAATCTGGTGGTACTGCCACAAAGTCGATTAAAAGCCTCCTAATTCGATGGCACAGTCACCGGTTGTAGAGTTTGTCCCACTAACACTTTAAACACAAGCACATGTTCCGCAATAAATTAATAATCTCAGCCACTTAGCAGCTTAACCGCAGTAAACTTTTCTTGTTACCGTCACCATGTTCCGACGCTCATGCCTTGGTTAATTCTGGATTAGTGCCTTCTCCTCGTACTCGATGCAAGCCGGTATTACGTTTGTGGCTCCTATTACTATATATATATATATATATATTGCATATGAACTTAGTTTAGGAGTCTTAACGGAATTCCTAAGTCAAATTAGTCTCAGAGATTATAAATTATTATATTTAATATAATGATAGGAACACTTAGGTTATATAGAAGAGGAAGACAGATAAATGATCACTTCGAGGAGATCTACCTCCTTAATCTCTATAGGGGATCAACTCTCCCAAGGTTTTGCCTATTGGTTAAAACAAAACTTATAATATACTACCAATAATCGGCTTACGGTCGGAGTTCCACTAAACTTGGACTCTTAACTAATTGATATAAATCAAATAAAATCTTAACTAAAAATAATAACCAACTCCATCTTAACTGAAAATAATAACAAACTTTAACCAACTTATAACTGACTTAATTAGGCTCACTCGACCTATAACTGACTCTGACTGAATAGACAACATGACTCAACTCGAATTAATTATGGATCGATGGATTCGACCCTGGTAGGGTCCTAATAGACCTATTCTCTTCAAAGTAGCATTGTTCTCAAGGCTAAAAAACATCATACTTTAGGACTACTTCAGTCCAGGATATTTGTCATGCATCACAACTTTTTGATCAATTAAATAGGGTCTTCATTTTGTGTAAGCAATCAGTCATCCTTCTTGTGCAATAGTCATTGTAGTCTTCTGAGGAACCCTCTACATCCGATGATTACTAGCATTTGTGATATTGGTTTCATATCTTTCATTGAGGATCATCTGCTTTTCATTAATATAAAACTTCATAATCAGTTTAGAAAAATTTCAAGTGACATCACCTAGGGTTAACAACCATTCAATTCCAAGCACTATTTTGAAATCCTCTAAGGGTATCAGAAAGATGTTCACCCGTAGTTCTTAGCCCTATACCATAAGTTTGATTTTTGAGCACTTACCATTACAAGTTATAATTTATCTATCAGCAACATTGACTTCAAAGTTGTCACAGTCTTCAATGTAATAGGTCAATCTACCATCAATATTTTTGTCCATGAGATTATTAGTGTTACCAATATCGATTAAAATAGTAACAGGCTATTGTTTCAAAATTCCTTTAATTTTCATGGTTTGTGGGTTAAAGTAACTGTCTAATACATGTACTGTATGTATGATAGATCTAATACCTTTATCAAAATCCATATATTCTTGATTAGAGTCTGCATCATCATTTTTTGTTCCTCCTTAATTGGTTCAATCATCAGAATATAACCATGTTTATATCGATGCCCTTTACTCCACTTTTCATTACAATGCCAGCACAACCCTTTTATTGTCTTTCATGAAGCTCTTCTATAGTAATTCTTCGAGGGTTTTGAGTTGAGGTAGGTGGGGTTGTCGGCTTGCTTGTTGCTGGTTGATTTATGTTTTTATTTATTTGATTATCCCTATTGAGCTTTTCTTTATGTATGTAAGCAAATGATATGACAATCATCATGGTATGAGGTTGGTGGGCTTTAACTTCGCAGCGAATCTCCGGATTGAGCCCTTCAATAAATGTTCCTAGCAGTTATTTTTCAGACAAATCTCATGATTGATTTGAGAGGCGCTCAAATCTGCTATGGTACTCATGTACGATGGAAGTCTAACGTATTTTGGCAAGTTATCCATAAATGTTCTCGTACTCTAATGGTCCGAAGCGAATCAGAAGTCTACTTTTGAATTGCTCTCACGAGGGTTATCCATGAGTGTGTTTGTACCAATCATACCATTAGATCATATTTTCTTCAAGTTCGTACCAATCGCACCATAGTGGTTGCGACAGAAGCACGACCGTGATAAAGGGATGAAGAGGAAGAAGATGAGGGTAGTGACAAGGGGTTCGACGAGACTCTACAATGAAGGAAGCAGTGATGATGGTGATTAGATATAGGCACTGACCGTGGATTGCAGAGGGAGGCAACGATTGTGGCGACATCGGTGTGAGGATGATGGTGACGGCAGGTTTGTTACTTCATAGGTAGAGGATGGCAACCAAGGAAATGGGGGTGTCGTCGATGCGGCTAGGCAGCGGGAAGCAACGATAATGATGGAGGAAGAAGAGAGCAACGAGAAGTAGCGACCGAGGAGGCAGTGACAGTAGCAGAGGAGGGAGCGACTAGCGGCATGGTTGCAGGCGGCAGAAGGCTGGAGACAACGACGCTAGGCAGCGACTGCATAGAGGAGGGCGTGGCTAGGAGGCAGTGCGACATTGCTGTGCATGGCAACATTGTGGCAGAGGAAGAAGCATGGTGTGTTTAGAGTAGCAGTAGAAGATGAAGTAGGAACGAGTGGCAGCAACGAAGGCTGTGGTAGCGTGGGCTGCAAGCGGCTGATGGGGTGAGAAGCAATGGGCATCAGAGGAGGCAGCGAGAAGTAATGGAGATGAAATCGCCAAGGAAGAAGCGACAACAAGGAAGGGGCATTGATAGCAGAGGCGGCAGGGGCGACGAGGAGGTTGAGGATAGCAACGACAGGGCAATAACCGAGGGCTAGGCTACGATAGTGGCAGGCGAGACACGGGAAGAAGGCAGCAGTGTGGGGTGTGAAAGAGAAGGGCGTGACTGGGAGCGATGGGGGGTTGGGCAACGGAAGTGGCAAGGAGGAGAGAAAGGGGTCGGAAGGAGTGGTTGGGCAGCGACAATGGTACAGGGAAGCAGGGTGCAACTGTAGGGGAGGCACCAATGATGAAGCTGTTGTGCATAGTCGTGGGCTGAGGCTACGATATGAGGGATGACAACATGAAGATGGCTACAATAGAGGGGAAAAAAGGAGATAGCAGCGTTGCAGGGAAGCTGGGTGCAACTATAGGGAGAGGCAACAATGACAAAGCTGTTGTGCGTGACCATGGGCTGAGGCTGTGGTAGGAGGGTTGGCAACATGAAGATAGCTGCAATAGAAGGGAAAAAGGGAGATAGCAGTAGCAGGTGGCAGCGGGTGCTGAAGAGGAGGGGAGGAAGATGGCGACTAGGCAACGGTAGTGGCAGGGGAGGAAGAAGGGGGCAATAGAGATGGCAGTGGCAGGAGAGTAGAAGGTAGCAGCAACAACATTATTGTGCGTGGCCATGGGCCGGGGGTTGGGAGGTAGATGCGGCTGCAGTGGGAGATGGCAGGGAAGAGACAACAACAATGACAGCGTGATATGACTGCTATCTAGGGTTAGATGGCAGCAACAAGATATGAAAGATAATGACAATGACGATGACAATGACGACGGTGTAGATAGCGACAGCGGTTGCAGATGGCAAGAGGAGCGATTGCGGAATTACAATAGAAATGCCAAGGGTTGTAGCTCTGGTACCAATTAATAAGAACTCTTAGGTTTCTATCAAAGAGGAAGAGAGATAAACTATCACTTCGAGGGGATCAGGCCTCCTTGATCACTTCGATGGGATCTGCCTCCTTGATCTCTATATGAGATCGACCCTCATAGGGTTTTGCATATTGGCTAAAACAATACTTCTTAATTGATTGCTTGATATAAGAGTTTATACCATTATTTATATTATTCTACCAAGAGACCCTCTAGGCTTGGACTTAGAGTCTTACTAAACTTGGACTCTTAACTAATTGATATAAATAATTAAAAATAATAACTGACTTCATTCTAACTTAATATAATAACCAACTCATAACTGACTCGATTGGGCTCACTCGACCTATAACTGACTCTAACTAAATAAGCCAATATAACTTAAATATAATTAATTATGAACTGATATACTCAACCCTAACAAGATCTTAACTTATAAGTTTATGAAGTATGCCTTATATTCTTTTCTATTATCACCCATTTATGTTTTTTGTTTTTTATTAATTTTTTCAAGAGATTTTATACAGTAATAGTCATCAATATAATATAAATATAATAAAGTAGTAATTATTATATAGAATGGTTTTTTTTGCCTATTTTCCTTATCTTTCGCTTCAATCTAAGTCCAAACAATTATGGGACATCTATGATGCACAAGACATTTAGACCAACAAGAGCAAGATCTCTACTGATTGAATAATAGTACTGGTTTGCACTTTTATATCGTGGCTAAGTTGTCAATACAATTTGGTCCATTCCGAGTATATAAAATTAGCATGGGATGTTGTGGTATGTCCATCGTGTCATGGACTTAATTGAATTTGCCTAAGTCGTGCGACACCCTAGCAGCAAACTTGAAGACTTAGCTGAAATTGCCTAAGTCGGAAGCAATCTAGCCTAATGTTAGAGACTTAACTGAGATTGCCTAAGTCTTGAAACACCGAAGCGTTATTTGCCCGCAAAGGGCCAGCCCACTTGCAACCTTGTGCGGGTCCTGAAGGACCTGCAAAAGAGAAGTTGATTAGTTTTGAAGATGAGCAACAGACAAGTCCCGATGTCTCGCAGAGAGCGTAGCTCTTACAAGCAATTCGTCGAACACCTTGAGTGCAACAAAGAAAGAGAGAAAAGATAGCGAAATAGGACTTCAGAGGGCTGTAGGAATAGTCACAAGTCCACAAATGATAGTTCCCAAAGTATCGGACGCAAGTCAAGTTTAACTATTGATGAATGCTCACACTCGATACTATCCCAAAGCCCCATCCCCCCCCTGTGCCACCCGGGTGGTTTCGAGGGGCTGAGATGGCTGTCGCTCAAAATGCATATCGCAACATGCGAAAATGGGCCAAAACTAAGCCGTTTTGGGCTATTTTGGTTATACACAGTGAACGATCATTTTGTAGCATTCCAAACTATTTTCGCTCATATTTCTAAGGCAAATACACATACAAACAAGGCAAAATAGGCTGTCAAACATCTGTACAAGTAAGCAAAAGCGACGAACGGTCCGTTGAGTGAAGGTGTTGCGGTTGAGCGGTGATCGTTCGTGATATTCTCCCCCATTTAAACTGTCGACGCTTGTTGGTAGGCTTTAACACTAGCTTCTTCATGTCATAGGGCATCTTCTGGCTCCTAACTAGCTTTTGTTCTAAGAAGCTTTTGCCACTTCTCCAAGTCAATGTGGCTAGTTAGCCGGGGAGCAACCCTAGAGTGATGCAGGCGCCTCTTGACATCCTATAAAAGCCAAAAGTGTCACGGTCCAAGTTTCATAAGGGGATGTCACCTTATCTAAAGGAGCGAAAACTCCAACGTAAGAGCAGCATGCTCATCATCAGACATCAACACAAAAAAAGTGGAAGAGAATAATATGCTTCTATTGACTAGGAAAGTTCGGATTGGACTGCTTACGACAAATCAAGCATATTACAAAGATTATGTATGTGATAAAAAAAACTTTCAATTCTAGTGAATAGGGAGCTATGCTCAAGTTTCCACTCGACAACAAAGCATGGTGGTAGGCCTCCTAGTCAGATTCAGTGGTTGCCGACCCCCGATGATGGATGACTAATGCTTGTACGTACCAAGACCACTTCCAGAAGAGCGGGGGATTGGACCCCCGCCCTTGCCTACTTAGTCTTCGCTAGTCGAAGATAGGTCCTGCGCCTCGTTGCCCTTTGCTAGGCCCCCCTCTAGATCAAACTTTAAAACTTGAACCTTCTTCATCTGGGCTATTGCACTGGGATGAATTCTCGCAACCACGAGGCCTGTTGAAGAAACTTCCTGGGGCCCCATAATTGGGGGACGAAACAAAAGGTAAAACGAGATGCTACAGACAAAAATCGTCGATCATGGCTCATCCAACAAGAAAAAAAGCCACCTTAGCAAACGAACTTATCGTGACCAAGGCAGTAGAGGCCCCCGCCTTGAGCCATGACATAAAACGAGATGCTGTGAATAAGATCCCTTAGTCAGAAATTGGCAAGCAATGGAGATATGTTACCAACTAACCTTACCATGACCAAGGCTGAATCCTCTACCCGCCACCTTGAGGGTGTTAGGCAGAGGATTAAAGCGTCATATGAAAAACACATAAGGAGATCAAGGTGAGGAGGTAATAGTATGAAGATACTAGCAAAACAGTGAGCATCCCAGGGTTTATAAAGATTGACTCAAGACGTAGGACTAAGGGTCATTGACATGATATCCCAGGGAAACTCTTTGATTGTCGGATACATGTATGAAATGATGCTTCAGAAATCCCAAAGAAATCCATAATTAATGGGTGAAAGGTAGTAGAAGAAACCGCTTAAAAATGAAACAAATCACCCAAACGACCAATCATAACATAACAGCTCAACCCCTCATTAATGTGAAACATCATGGATCACCTCGAGCCTCAATGTTTTCTCACCTTAACATCCAATACAGGTGTGCCTTCAAATTCACAAGGCTTTCAGCCCCTATTACCAGTGTCGCTCGGGTGTAAACCCGACCGGCTAGAAGGGCTTTCAACCCTTTTACAGGGCTTTAAGTCCTTATTACCAATGTTGCTTGGGCGTGAACCTGACTGACCTGAAGGGCTTTTAGTACTTTCATAGGGTTTTCAGCCCCTGTTATCAGCGTCGCTTGGGTGTGAACCCGATTGACCTAAAGGGCTTTCAGTCCCTACATGAGTTTTCAACCCATGTTACCAGCATCCTTGGACGTAACTCGACTGACCTGAAGTGCTTTCAGTCCCTTCGCAAGGCTTTTAGCTCCTGTTATCAGCGTTGCTCGAGCGTAAACCTGATCGACCTACAGGGCTTTCAGTCCCTGTTACCAGTGTTGCTCGGGTGTGAAAATGATCGACTTGAAGGGCTTTCAAACTCTTCACAGGGTTTTCAACCCATGTTACCAGCATCGCCCAGGCATGAATTCTATCGATCTAAAAGGCTTTCAGTCCCTTCATAGGGATTTCAACCCCTATTACCAGCATCGCTTGAGTATGAACCCGACCAACCTAAAGAGCTTTCAGTCTCTTCATAGGGTTTTCAGTCCTTGTTACTAGCATTGCTCGGGCGTATACCCGACTGGCATGAAGGGCTTTCAATCACTCCACATGATTTTTAGCCCTTATTACTAACTTCGCTCGAGCATGAACCTAACCAACCTGAAGGGCTTTCAGTCCCTTCACAAGGCTTTCAGCTCCTATTGTCAACGTCGCTCAGGAATGAACCTGACCAATCTAAAGGGCTTTTAGCCCCTTTGCAGGGCTTTCAACCTCTGTTATCAGCGTCACTCGGGCATGAACACGACCACTTGAAGGGCTTTCAGCCCCTATTACTAAGGTCACCCAGGCGTGAACCCAATCGACCTAAAGGGCTTTCAATCCCTTCATAGGTTTTAAACCCCTGTTACCAATGTCGCTCAGGCGTGAACCCGACCAACTTGAAGGGTTTCAGTCCCTTCACAGGGCTTTCAGCTGTAGTGTCGCTCGAGCGTGAACTCGACCGACCTGAAGGGCTTTTAGCCCTTGTTACCAATGTTGCTTGGGTGTGAACTCGACCGACCTGAAGGGCTTTCAGCCACTTTTACCAGCGTCACTCAGGCATGAACTCAACCGACCTTAAAAGGCTTTCAGTCTCTTTATAGGGTTTTAAGCCCCTATTAACAGCGTCGCTCGGGCGTGAACTAGATCGACCTGAAGGGCTTTTTGGTCCTTTAGAGGGCTTTCGGCCCCTGTTACCAATGTCGCTCGATCGTGAACCCAACCGACCTAAAAGGCTTTCAGTCCCTTCATAGGGCTTTCAGCCCCTATTACCAATGTCGCTTGAGCGTGAATATGACTAACTTGAAGGGCTTTCAGTCCCTGTTACCAATGTCGCTCGGGCGTGAACCCAACTGACCTGAAGAGCTTTCAATCCATTTATAAGGTTTTCAGCACCTGTACCAGGTCACTCAAGTGTGAACTCGATCGACCTGAAGGGCTTGCAGTCCCTTCACAGGGTTTTCAGCCCCTATTTCCAATGTCGCTCAAGCGTCCGACCGACTTGAAGGACTTTCAATCCCTTTATAGGGTTTTTAGCGCTTGTTACCAGCGTCGCTCGGGCGTAAATCTGACTGACCTAAAGGGCTTTTAGCCCTTATTACCAACATCGCTCGGGCGTGAACTCGATTGGCCTCAATGGCTTTCAGCCCTTGTTACCAGCGTCGCTCGGGCTTGAACCCGACCGACCTAAAGGGCTTTCAATCCCTTCGTAGGGTTTTCAAACCCCCATTACTAGTGTCGCTCGAGCGTGAACACGATCGATCTAAAAGGCTTTCAGTCCCTTCATAGGGCTTTCTGATAGAACCCCAAAAGGAGCTCTATAGTTTTTGACTATTGAGGGGGATCAACCTTTGAAACGTTGTAGGGGTTACTCCCTCTTAGACTCGGCACAAGACTAAAATAAAATAGATAATTGCTTAATAAAAAGATGTGGAGGCTACATGCTTATATAAGACTTCAAACCCTAGCCCTAGGGGGTGCTTACCTAACTAAAATTATCCTTTTACCCCTTCTATAGCCTACCTGTCTTAGAGGGAATAGGTGGCGACTATGTTGGCTCTATAGCCGACCTAAGCAGGGGGAAACCCTAGCCTACCAACCCAATAAGGGCGGCGACGGCCACTGAGCCCTAAGGGCTAATCTAAACCCTAGATATACTCCTTTATAAGATAAGAGTGGCTTTATTATAATTTAGTAGGGTTATATTGACTACTTCTAGGGAGATTAGGACTTAACACTATTGGATCTTATCACTTTCAGATCTTGTTACTAGCGTCGCTCGGGTATGAACCCGATTGATTCAAAGGGCTTTCAGTCTGAAAAAGATGGATCTTAGTCCCAAAATAGATTCAAATAGCTCTTAATCCTGAATAAATTTTTCATGAGCTTTTAAGCTCCTAAAAGGGCTCTCAGTCCCGACGTGCTCTCAGTCCCGAATAATGTTTTCACAAGCTTCCGAGCTCCCAAAAGGCTCTCAGTCTCGAACAAAGTTTTTACGAGCTTCCGAGCTCCCAAAGGGCTCTCAATCCCGAATAAAGTTTTCATGAGCTTTCGATATCCCAAAAGGGCTCTCAGTCCCTATGTGTCATCGAGAGCTTCCGAGCTCCCAAAGGGCTCTTAGTCCATAACAAAGTTTTCATGAGCTTCCGAGTTCCCAAAATGGCTTATAGTCTCGACGTGTCTTCAAGAGCTTCCGAGCTCCCAAGGGGCTCTCAGTCCTGAACAAAGTTTTTATGAGCTTCCGAGCTCCCAAAATGGCTCTCAGGCTCGATGTGTCTTCAAAAGCTTTCAAGCTCCCATAGGGATCTCAGTCCCGAAATAGATTCAAAGGGCTCTCAGTCCCAAAGAAAGTTTTCATTAGCTTTCGAGCTCCCAAAAGAGCTTACAGTCCCGAAAATAAATTCAAAGGGCTCTCAGTCCTGAATAAAGTTTTCACGAGCTTCTAAGCTCTCAAAAGGGCTTTCAGTCCCGAAGAGAGGGCTCTTAGTCCCAAAACAGATTCAAAGGGCTTTCAGTTCGAACAAATAACCTTCAACCTAAAACAATTCCAAATGGCTCTTAGTCCCGATACAGGGATAAAGGGTTGTAGAGCCCTCCACTAGTTTAAGATCTCAAATAGTTTCCACAAGGCTTCTTGCCCCAATCGGTTTCCAACCCCGAATGACTCCCAAATGAATTCCAGTTTGAACAGCCTCCAAAGGGCTATCTACATACATCAAACTAGTAAAATTCCTTGTTTCCAAACATAACCTCCGACTCGGCCTCTCAGTCAGTCCATGCTGACTTCAAGACTCGACCAGTTCTTCTAGCTCCAAGTCCTGGCCAGTCATACCGGCTCAGCCTCTCAGCCAGCCCATGGTGACTCTAAGTCTCGGCTAGTCCCGCCGACCATGATTTCGAGCTAAAAACCAACATATCCAAAACAAAGTCAACGATCAAGCAAACCTTCAACCACAAGCCGCATCCCCTCGGTTCTCTTGAGGTGCGACTCTCTTTCGACGGGGGAGAGAATGATAGGGCATATTTTGGCCCATTCAACACATAATTCCACGTCACCTTCCAAAAACCGAGTAGACACATCCGATTCAACTCTGACCAAGGTCTCGGGAAGAGGCACTGCCTTGGTCTACCGCTCAAGGAGTTTGGCCCAGGCCGCATCCCCTCCGTCACGGGGGCTCCTTTCGTACATCTCATATGCATGTGCCCAGTGGGAGAACTTGTTTCAACCCAGACAACAGCCCTTGGAATGATTGTGTCTACTGTAGATACGTAAAAAAGGTAATCAACATAACAGTCAAAATTGGTAGACACGTCTAGGGTTCAACTACCGACCAGCGTACAACGTCGACCTACCACTCGCGCACATTAACCCACCTTGTACAGCTTTTGCCCTTATAGGTAGTATAAAAGGTACCTCGATAGATAAGCAAGAGAGGAACATATATACTACATAGAACAATTTACCTAACTGACTTGACCGTCAGAGGGGCTGAATCAGGGCGGCACCTCACCACTTGACCACGACCTTGGTGCAGGCGTCTACGATCGAAGAGTCAGCTGAGAAGCAGAAAGACGTGCTCACAAAAAGAGAAGCTTTACTCACGACCGAAGAGTCAGCTGAGACTGGTTTGCCTTTAAACACAAACCCTAAATAATCTTGATCATAGGTTACTCGAGAGGGACATTGAAATAACTAGATATTTCACTGTACTATATTCTTGTCCATGTGATGGAGACGACTAGTCTCATAGTCACTCATGTAAGGACACAAAGGGTATAATATAAGTGCTCATTGGAAAATGAGTTCACTGATTGATTCGCTTACAGAATGCTAGATGGTTAATGATACCTGACGTCAAACATCGATTCTGTTGTCTCAATTATATCTCTGGTTATTAGACTTGAGACACCAATGATGTCTTATTTGAGAACTCTTTTCTTTGACACCAGACTTACAGGTCTAGAAGTTTTAGATCTGATACAGTTAGTTATTGAGATTGGTAGTCAACCTTACGAAGGCAATTGAGTGTCAATAGAGGATCATCCACTCATGGTATCATGAGAGGAATATCTCGTGTGTTATCACTGAGACAAATCCCTGACCAAGGTTAGATTGAGAGAGAATGTGTTCTTCAGGAGAATCCGATTAAAGTAGGACTCGGATAGATTCCGTATGAGGCCTGTTAAGTATCATGCACAGTATATAGTCTCTGGGATATTAGATGCATTAGGGACTATAGATACACAATAACTAAGGATAGACAGGTCCAATGGATTAGATCACTTGTACCATCTGGACACTATGACATAGTGGCACAGTACATCTATAGTCGATTGAGAATTATTTTGGGATAATAATTCACTGAGTTAGAAGGAGTTATAAGAGGAGCAACTCACGACCAACTCGGGTATTGGCCCTAGTGGGTCACACATATTTGGTGGATATTGCAGTGAGTAGAGGATTCAATATGAGTTATCCAATAAGATATTATTTCATTGGATGAGACTCGGTATTAATGGATTCCTTGTATGAAGATCAATTGGAGACAAATTAAGATTATTGGATAGAGATCCAATAATCCAAGAGGTGACGGTAATTGGATAGAGATCCAATGCTTACTAAGGTAATATCCTTTAGGATTTAAGAGACTATCTATAAATAGGAGGTAGGTGCAGCCAAAAAAGATGATCAGCAGTATCTTTGGCTGCCCCCTCTTATTCTCCTCCCTCCCTTCTCTTCTCAGTTGACCACTCCTCTCCCTACCGCGTGAGGATAGCGAAAAAGAAACGAGCTCTTTTTCCACATTCGCTGCAAGGTGGTGCTTAAAAGATACGAAGAAGATGCGCAAAAACGACGAGATATACACCGCGATTGGAGAAGCATCACTACATCAATCTATTATGTGGATACTGCTATAGAGGAGGACATCTGACCTGCTTCATCCTCTCCTATTGGATCTAAAATTTTTAGAGATATACGATCTTCCTATGTAATACATCTCACATAAAATTCGTAGTTTTTTTGTTTTACGATTTTTCGCATAACAATCATTGCATGATGACATGATAAACATGGGAAACCCTTTTTGTTTTATTTTTTCCACTGCATATGTGATGCTCTCAGAGTTTCCCAACATCTACCAATGTATTACCTCATGCAAGATCATGCTATGACTCCTCGTCGCTCGCTCAGTCCATTGAGCTTTGTGGAGTTGTTGCCTTGAGGTAGTTCTCCTTAACATATAAGGCCTACTACGTATGATTCTCACCTTGGAGAACCAAGACTTATTTATCCAGGATATATATCCTGTTGGAGTAACTTTCCTCTTTGCAGCCTTCCCTCTAGAAGTTTCCAAGACCACAATCCCCTTGGATTATTCGATCTTGCTGAACAACCTGTGCTTTATTTTTCCCATGCAAATGCACTTACTAAATTGTGACTCTTTGCCAATATAGCCCATGTTACATCCTTCAAGCCTAGTAACATGTTGAACTTGTTACACATTTCAGCTTTCTACAGACGTATCATTCCCATGCCGAAGAGAAAGTTTCAATACTCCATGGGGCCGAGTTTCAATCATTTTGGGATGACTATGGACACTCCATTGTCTACATACAAGCTCTTGCATGAGTATCAAATTCATCGAGTTAGCAATTTTCCCCACCTTTGTGAGCTTTACACAACTATTTCGGTCGCTATGCAACCCATCGCACTTCGCATGATCTCATCCTTTATTAAGCGCTCCGCTTGCCTTAAGCACCATCAAATTAGTTGTCAATATCGAACCGTAGCTCGAACTCAACCATCTCAATCTTTGTGCGCTACGTATTCTTTCAGCTTATTTGTCCACGTGGTGCCTCTCATACAAAGGGTTGGTTATTCCTTTGAATACCAATGTTTGATGTCCGCTTCTCTGAGCGACTCCTTTCCCTATATCTTAATGTTCATTTTCCCTAAATGGTCACGCATGCTGGCTACCCCCTACGTGACCCAGCTAGGTCCCTCACGTTTGCATGTCAAGTGTTTCTACGTATGCTTGTCCCGCTTTGATACCAAATGTTACATACTTGGCTGGTTTTGCTAAGTTGTGCAACACTTTGACATGTACATCCGCAAATATTAGAGTCTCCGAGACCTCCTATGATCCATTAGGGCCTACAAAAGAGAAAATGGGTTAGAGAAAATGTTTCACACGGGATCCACAAGTAACTATTTCAACAAACTCTTTATAGCTAATGCAAATTACAACTATGGACTTGATAGGATCATATCAAAATCCTCACAACTATCCACATGTCACAACTCTCATTTACAAACCAAAAACCACCACGAAAGCTAACCAAACTAGATTCATCAAGTCTACTGCTAGCCCGCTACTTATCATACAAAGCATGAATAAAAATTGATTAGACATACAAAAGAATTACTTCTAAACACTCTATTTATATTTTTTTGTTTGTGATAATATATAATTATTTAATGATCATCGACATTATCGTACACAGAGGTTTAATGCTCGCTAGCGTCTCAAGCGATCGACTAGTACGCTGGATGTAGATACCATCTGACCTGCCGAATCTTATTTCATTGGACGTTACTCGTTCTCGATTAGCCTAGGACAAAACTACGTCACCCCATGTATGTAGCATCGAGCAGAGTTGAGGCAAATGGCTACTGGTATCAGATCCATCACGAGAGTCGAGATCTCCCGTGGAGTGGATGCAACAATATATTATATGAAACACTACTTGAGAAAAAAGAGCTTGCAACAGAAGACGATGACGATGACCAAACGGAAACCCCTGCAACACATCAAGAACTTGCTCCACTCTAGAGCATGAATCCACTAATAAAGCTCGAACGAGTTTGGGATTGTGCCATCCTCCAAAGAAGAGAGTAAATGGAAGAAAGAGAAGGAGAAGAAAGAAAAAGAAAAAAAAAAAAAGCCTGGAAACAATTTGTACTACTACCTTTCACCAGTTTACAACTAGCACGAGGTTTGTGTGCTCCGTCCCTCAATGGGCCGCAACCTCCTCGAGGGTAGCTCCCGTGCGGAGGTGAGTACTAAAATGCCAACCAGTGCCTCCCGCTGTATGCTCTTCACCTGCATGCCACCTACTGAGATCCGGATGTCCGTACCGGGATGCGGCCACAGCATAGGATCCGAGCACGAAGATCAAGACGAGCAGGATGAGTGAAAAGAGCTGGACGTTGGCAAGCAGCTCCCCACGGACCTGGCTGTCATGTGGGTGGCACTCGATGTCATTGCCATCGAGGCGACAGCCCTCGGGCATCATGGGACCATAGAGAGTGAAGGCTGTTTGGTAGAACCACAAGCCCTGGAGAGTGATCGAGATTGCGTTGGTGAGGTCCGCCGCGAAGCTGGTGGGGAAGAGGACACCTGCAATCGCAGAGGCGATGCAGAGAGCGATGAGGAGGACGAGCAGGAGGTGGTAATAACCCTCCAATCCCTTGTGAGTGGTTGAGTGGAAGTAGAACAGTAGATACTCTGAGCTGAATGCAGCAGCACCTATCAGGCACAATGCCCCCTCTGGCAACTGTAAATACCTGACATCGAAAGAAGGTTTTTCACTGTTAGCATATACAACTAAGTGGGATATATCAACCAGCAATAAGATGCCATGGCATCGAAGAACTCTCCAAACCAGCTCCTAAAGCAAATTGTCTCCAACCACAAAGAAAAAAGGGGGGGGGGGGGGGGGGGGGGGGGGGGGGGGTGTAAGCATCTCCTTTCGATCCCATAAAGGTATTCCAATCATAAAGAAGGCATAATAAAGTGACCGGGGGATTCTTATCGATCTCCAGAGAAGTTCTGAATTGGAACCTTGGGACCTTACAGCTGCATGCAACACAACCATCAGCCTCCGTAATGCTTTTACTCATGAAATGTATAATTTATTCCCCAGTCTGGAATTCTAACCTGTTGTGAATACCTAATATCTCCTAAGTGCACAAAAAGAAAAAGAAAAATACCGATGTCAACGCCAATAGTGTTGGGGGTTAAGACTGGGCAACGACATAAATTTCATTGTCCGATGCAAAGCAATATAAGCCACAAACAGCTCCGGGAAAATCGAGGCGCACAAAGTGCCACGAGAAAGCAATTGCGTCGGATAAACCAATGAATCCGATGCGTTTAGACTTACATCTCCTTCTCCCTATGATCTCTTTGGTCAAACAAATCAGGCTTGCACTGCTGCGTTCCATCTACAAGATCCAGATTTCCACCGGATCACCGTTCAAACTCACTATCTCTGCTTTCCTCGAGTCAGTTTCAAAGATATGTACAGAGGATGACGAAGGAAGAGAAATCTGACCTGGTCTTCTCGGAGACGAGGGCGAGGGCGCCGTAGACGAAGAACATGAGCAGCATTCCACCGTGCTCGAAGTCGTTCATGTGAGCAGGGTTGAGGATCCGCTCGGGACCGACGAACCAGCGGAGGTGGGTGGAGTAGAGCAGCTCCACGCACATGTCGAGGAAGGCCCCGCCGGCCACCACGTAGAGCTCCAGGTACCGGGCCTTGCCCCGGCCCACCGGACTCCACGCCCGAACCCGGAAGGCGCCCGGCGGCTCCGACACGTACCGCACCACAGAGCACCACACGTGCCACACGCCTACCACCAGGAACAGGCTGCCCGGCAGCACGTGACCCTTGAACGATCCCATGTAGGATCAATCGCTGGCTATTATGACCAAATCGTCGCCTCCCTTCCTGTCACCTTCCCTTCCGTTCCCTTCCTTTCCCCTTCCACCCCTGGATCACTGACGAAATTACAACGGTATCCACCGACGCGTTGACCCCAGCCGGATGAGATCGCGAGCGTGTCTTCTTCTTCCTTCACCAGTTTCCTCCTGCTCTAGAAATAAAGAACGTAATAATCATGAATCAAAGCGGGAAAGAAAAAGGTAAATCAAAAAGATTAGAATACCGGAGAGAGATTAAACGAACAAACCAGCAAGACGGTCATACGATTTTGTAAGAGGAAAAAGGGAGGAAAAGGAGATCCAAACTAAACATGAGTAGGGCAACGTGTTTGTTTTCCTACTTTTGCTCTCTCACTTTCTCCGGCACCGGCAGAAACAGATCCGATTAGTGAACTAGAGTTGGAGAATTAGACTAAGACAAGGTCTCATCCTCGGCTTTTCTTTCTCTTTCGGGTTTAGGATGGGGAGGACGTACCTGGTGAGTAAGGGTGCGTGTGGAGGTGTTAGGGTGGCACCGCCCTCCACCCGAGGAAATGATTGCGATATCAGAAGAGGCAAAAGGCGTATTATTACGGGGGGCGACGAAAAGGAAACGAAGGCGGTCGCTATCTTTTCTTAATCTCGATCCTTCCTTCAGCTCTCTCTGGCTTACTAAGGGGTTCAAAGGGGGCGATGAGACAAGGAGTGACGGGGCCTCTGCGGCGGTTGCTCGGGGCTACGGATCTGGAGACGAGAACCAAAGGTTGAGGACGATCTGATGATGCATCAACGAGGGAAAAGGAAAAGGAAAAAGGAAACGACAAAGGGAATGGCTTCTACATCTATATATATTTAATAGATTCTTTGGCTTAGGAAGAAGACGGGGGGGGGGGGCAACGACGACGTCAGGTTGAATTGAATTGGTAGGTTCCGTTCGTGCGTGGCTGGCCGCGGCCCGTGAATGACGCGCCCGTCACATGGCTTTAGTTGTAGATGTAGAATTCAACCATGCCGCCTTCCTGTGGGCCAGCCGATTGGTCATGTTCGGACAGCCGAGGCTTTCTCCCAAATGACAGCTCTGAACCACAAAACCACCACTAATCGTCGTTACAAGTTGCACATAAACAAATAGTATATGCATTAAAAGAATCCGGCATTTATTCGCTGCAATTGCCTTTTCTGTCTTTAATGATCAAAACGTCCCGATATAAAAGCTGATATTTCAATCGTAATATCACCCAAATTAATATGTAGTAACTCGACAACTTGATACCATTCTGCACAGAAGCAATCAAGCTTGTCGCATATTTATTTAATTGTTCTTGTAATACATCCTTAAAACACATCACAAAACATAGTGATACCGATCCTGCTTGAACACACCGGGGAAGTTCTTTAAACTTGGCTGCTTTCTCCTACGCAACATGGATATCTAAGAGGACCACAAGCAACGCAGAGTATGCTGAGAATATCACAGGAGCTGGAATCTTCTCCACGGCATGTCCGATCCTTGGCACTCGCTTGCCTGCGTTCTTTGTCATGATGGTCAGCGCAGGCGATGCCAGACAAGCAAGAATGATTTTATTCACCATATATATGCGCAAATCTTTACTCGTCCATTCCAAAATTGTTTCATAGAACTCGTTCTCGTTTATTTCAGTTTTGGTCTTCTCGTACTCCTGCATTTGTAAACAACCACAGGTAAGTTTAAGCAAGAAATATTGTAACACTATTCAAATGATCTGATTCCCAATAAGCAATGCGCTACTGTCAATATATCTGTTTTGTTATGGACCTCAACTATTGTTGGTATATCAACCATGAGACCATGACAAAGGAGGCCGCCCTCACTGAGATATGATATTAACATGTTACATTTCAGTTCATGAAAGCATTTAGTTCGTAAGTAATTACAGAAACACTAAGGTCGCAATGTAGATGCATGAGCATTTTACCCTATGTTGAGGAACAACATTTTGTTCTTTCCTGGTAACTAATTGACTCTCCGGAATTTACAAAGAAATGTCACGTTTCTGGCTCTAGTGTCCTTACAAGTTTGCAGAACTACATAAAACATTCAGAAGATGGATATTATGATTGAAAAACACTATCACCAGGACTATATGTTTCTAACTCCATATGTACCTCAACATGCTAGACAAATTTTGACTTTTCAGATACTAACAACAGAAACTGTGCAAGCTCCATTATTCACACGATTCATCGATCATGAGGATATGAAATTATATCGTACTTTTACTTTGTTAGCAATAGCCGATGTAGACGGAGGTTGCTTATGCGGACCGAGGAGATACTCATTCAGAGAGCTGCAATTTAAATCAACATAATAACTTACTAAAACCAGATTCTGAAAATACTTCAAAAAAATTTAGGCAGAAAGGATACAAAAAGCTTACTCAAAAACCCGTAATGTTGCAACATGGAGCTTATCCAACGACATGAGCGACTTATTACCAGCATACTGGTTAAAAACATGGCTACATATTCTCTTCAGATGCCACTTACCTGCATCATATAATAGAACGACATGAATTTCAACACAATCGAATACAAGAATAATGATTACAGGCTACCTCCTTAATGCAGAGTAGAACTGCTCACCTATCTATGTATTATAACTTGTTATTTTGCACATGTATTTACTCTGAACTTGACATTATGCCTTCACAAACTGGTCTATAAACAGAGATATTATAGTGCCAAGAGGGGTTCATCAATAGAAAGAGAAAAATACAGTTAAAATGCAAATCTTGTGTGGACTTCATTGTTTGAAGATCCTTCCAGAATTGAAAAGGTCTAGGAAAGGAAAGTCAACCAAGTTTGAGATATGTATTAGCAACATGCAAATAAGCATGCATGCCATGGTCATACCAATTCATTCCATTCCAATGCCTTGCTTGTACAGCACAGTGAGGAGAAAAAAAAGGAATAAACTGGCTTGAAGTTCATACAATGTCAGAGGGGTCCTGACTGAAGTCTGATGCAAACAATTTGTTAAAGAAGACCTAGCAAAAAGAAAACTAAACTGGCCTTGAAAATTGGGATAGTTAATGTTAGGTTAATCAAGAAAAATAATACATTTATTATTTATTTTTTTTCGATGAAACAACCAAAACCAGTACTGCCCATATCTCATTTCACATGCTGGGACAACCCATTTGGGTCAGTTACAATAGATTGACATGTTATACAAAGAGTGGCTGAGAGTAGAACTATTCACCAGAATTCTTTATCCTTCTACCAGCCAATGCAAGGCAGTTGGGTCATCATGGAGCTCGTCTATCAGCGTCCAACCTTCCCTTAGTAAGAACACAAAGATAGGAAAGTTCCCCAGCCAACATTCCGACGTATCCATAACCTTATCACAATATCCACCATATGCATTAATGCCATACATATGGCTTTGCTATGATTTATCTTGAGGTCAGTTGATATCTCAAAATAGTATAAGCTGATTTTAAGGTTTCTAAAATAATAATCATTTGCATTGATAGGGAGGTGTGAGAGAAGGTTAAGAACAACTTGGTAGCTATTCATTATATTTTTCATATTCAGTTGAAGGATGATAGGTTAGAAACTGGAGGCATTCGTGCTGTTTCTAAGGCAAAGGAAGGGATGTAGCTGCAATATGCCCGACTTTGAACTCGAGCTCAAAATGATCAGCAATAAGATTGACAAGTCACAGAGATAATGCTATTGCAACATAGAAGGTGTAAGGTCTTAAAGCATAATAATCCAATAACTCACAAAGTCCCTAGTTTGTTTGTCTTCCATATCATAGCAAAGAATTAGCAGATTATATTATAAGCATAAGCGTTATGGTGATAGTTAGGGGCTAATTGATAGGTTTTTAAGCATATTGCAATGTCTTATTTAGAAGACTATCATGTGAAAGCCAACAGGTGTATCATCTGTTAGAGAATCACTGAAAACCCACCCAGAAAAAGACCAACAATTTATGAGAAAAAAATTTCACATATTGTTGTTATTTATTGCCAATTAGTCGTTGTTGAGGTAACATTGTCATGATATCATCGTTATAAAACAGTTATTGTAGACGTAATGATGTTATGGAAATGTGTGAACGAATTAAGATCCCTCTATTCAGCCAATCTCCGTCGGCTCTAATAATATCACCCTAAAGAAGTCACAACTAAAACAACCAAAACGCCAGGAAATCGACGCTGGAAACCATACGCACATTTCATCAAACAACTAGAAGGAAAGAAGGGAAGCAACACTTGCCTTGGACCCTCTCCCATAGTCCTTTCAGTACTTGGGCCATGGTGCGGTTCCTAGATTCACCCTGCACAGATCCTTTGTTACGTGAGTCGGGCGACGAGACGAGGCGCATATATATAGTTGACGGCGCGCCATAGAGAAGAGGTCAGCATCGTCTTTCCTTCCGGGGTGGTCAAAGCTTTTCCTTGGCCCGGACAAGGGAGAATCGGATGCTATTGAACTCTCGCGTTCGTTCTGCAAAACAAAACGCTTGATCGAGCCCTCTCCGTTTATTCCTTACTCTTGTTCTCGGTAATCAAATCGGAATCTACGTTTGCTCGGCTGGTCTGTCTTCGTCTTCGAAATACCATTCTCAAGTTGCTATCGCCACACAGATACATGGAAGCGCGCCCGAATACTTCCGTCGGGGTGACCCACCTCACAGGCTCTCTACCTTCTTTGTTACCGCCTTCTCCAAACCCCGTCCCGGCGCTCCCGGCCAGGCCCCAGCCTCTCGCCCATGCCCTAGCCAATCGCTCCTCCGATCGTGTTCCATTTCCTCTCGAAGGCCCGGATACCGCCCGACTTGCTGCTGCTGCTGCCGTGTGGTTCAGGTTGCCCCTGGGTTAGAACAAGGGGCGCAAGGATTGCATCCTTTCCGATGCTGTCAACGCCTGTCCCGTTTGAAAACATTCGTCAGATTAAACCAGAATTGGAACAGTCCGATTAGATATATTGAGTTCCAATCACAGCTTAAAAAAATAAATTTTATATCACTTCAAATCCAAACTCATCATTATCAGAATTAGATGGATAAAATTTAATCTCATAAGTTAAAATTAAATAAAAAATTAAGGTCAAGATATAGTTTGATAATAAATAAATAAATAAGAGTGACTGAACTAAGATAGAACACATTGCGACGAATAAATATGGATAAGTGAAGCATGTATAGTGTTAGGACTAAACTGGAACCCTTAAAAACAAGGGCTTGGAGAAGGAGATAGACTAAATGAATGATAACATATTAATGTGGATTAGGAAAGAGTCGGATTAAATATATTGAGCTTCATTCATAATATTTTTATTAAATTATTATCAAATCTAAAATATATATTAACCTTAATCGGTTTGATTCAAACTCATCGCTCACTTCTTATGGTTTGATTAGGTGGCTCGCTTCACCTTGTTTTTTTAGCATCTTCCTCGGATGGAGTTGTTGGATAAGAGATGAAATAACTTTTTTTTCAAAAAATATATACAAGTTATTAATTAAAATTATTTTTTCGATTGTATTTGAGGGTATCAAAATATCTATCCTTATGCCACGAGCCTCAATTCTAAAATAAGAGATTTTATTACTTCTCACATGTATAGTATACTAATTAAGAATCTCGTTTGTCTCTTTTTATAATCATAGAAGACTTCCAAATATACATTTTGAATTATCTTCAAAATTTGAAAAACCTCATACAACACATGAATAAAACTCTATAATCAGAGAAGATGTCCGAAATATATATTTTGAGCTACGCTTCTTATGAATGATTATATTATTTTCTAAGAACATCAACCAATAATTTAGAATCAAATGAATGTATTCTTTTGATAATGATAAATTTACAATATATGATATCCTGGCAAGAAAATATTTGTATCTAAGAAACAAAACAAACAATATTACTTGTCATCAACCTAAACTTATCTTAAGAATCATCTCAATTAAGTTTAGACCATGATCAAAATTTTCTCATGTAAATAGTATGAACCCTTCTTACTCTCCCCTCAGGATGATTAATACTAAAAAAATATTATAGTCTTAAACGTATTAGCTTTAAAAGAGATTTCATGGAAAAAAAACTCATAATCCAAAAGAGAAATCAAAAGAATCAATGATTACTTATATTATTGAATTAAGACTAAATTCTTCATTATGAGAATAATTAAATACAAGAAAAAGAAATCGTTCTTGAATTAACTCGGATCAAATCTTGAAGTCTCTTGTATACCCTTTGAAAATAAACTCTAAGAAGCTTTTCTTTTAATTATTTTTCTCACCCTTTTTAGTTATTCTAGAGAAAATTCAAAATACTTAAATTATTTTTCCTTGTATTCCCTTATCAAAACCTAATATAGGAAAGACCTTTTTTTACCTAAATTCCTAATCCTCTAAACAACCTTATCCTCCAACTAATTTGAATATAATCAATCACAAGACTTTTAACGTTCGTTTTATCACAAGAATGAGGAAACTGATTGGAAGTTTTTTCTTTAATTAGATGTCAGGTATTCACGACTAAATGGTTTCGATCTAAATAAAGATTCAAACCGAAGTATCAACGAGGGACGACACTTTAAAACGGTTAATAATATTAATTTTAGATATATAAAAAGTAAATACACCTATATAGTAAATAAATTTTTTAAAAGATGAAAATGAGTTTTTTTTTTGTTCCTGACGTCTTATAACATGATAAAGTATTTACGAACTTTATAAAAGTTTGAAAAATCGTAGTACTTAGTTTTAATTGCTAAAAATTACTATTAAAGGACGAAGCTTGTTCAAAATTGGTGACAAGACCTTAGCATTAAGGTGACCTATAAGGAAACTGGTTGACATTGCAATGGGCCCATCTTCCTTTGTCCCCAAACTATTTTTAGAAAAGAATAGTTCTTACTCCACCAACGATATAAACCATGAAAAAGGAATAAAAGGAAACAATATCCCAAGGGAAGTGCAAAGAGTACTGACGTGGAGCGGATTCGAGGTCCGACGCGCTCGAAGCTTCTATCACACTCCCCGCCCCTTCCGAGCCCGCCCCGTTGACGTCCCAAGAAGAAGACTCATACCCGTTTCCTGTGCCTTTTAAACGTCTCGTTTGCCTGAGCCGGCGAATCCGGGATCAGGTAGACGACGGCGCCTCCATTCGAATCGGGCTGACGTGTAAGCGGTAGGTCTGCCGTCGCTGACATTGCAATCAAACAGCTTTGGCTGACCCCCACCTGTCCTTCATATCGTCCCTATTTCTCTTCTCTCGAAATTAAAATTCTATTTTCTGTTCCCGGTTCTTTTTAAGAATTTTGTGCTCCCTATTTATTCATTCTTCCATATACCGGAAATAGAAGGCCGGTTTCGTGTTCGCTTGTAGGCGCCGAGTCTAAACTTCTTATGCTTTTGTCTTCATCTAAACCCAATCGAAGTCCCTCCTCTCCGTTCCTTTCATTCTTTCATCGCTTTCCTTCTTCCTGAAAAGGTTCTCGCGTTCCCGTCGTCGGAGTCTGTCTTGGCCGATCCGATCGATCCCTTCGATCCTCGTAGCCGTTGCTCCGGTGACACTTTTCCTGGAGATCTGGTCGTGTCGTTGTACTCGGGGTTAGAGAACGAGTTAAGATCTGTGTTAATAGTGGGCTTTTCTGGCTTCAGCTTGAGGAACCTTGGCTTGTCGGTGGTCTAGGGCCAACTCTGCTTGCTGTACTCGCTTGCTTTGGTATTTGATTGATCGTGCCGATTATGACGCCGTAGAGTGTGGGATTTGTCGGAATAGTATCGAGCTTAGGCGTCTGGGAGGGGGTGAGAATATGTCGAAGGTGGTTTATGAGGGATGGATGGTCCGTTTCGGGAGGAGGAAGATTGGGCGCTCGTTCATTCATATGCGGTACTTCGTTCTCGAGACCAGAATGCTCGCGTACTACAAGAGGAAACCTCAGGATACCATGGTACTGCATCACTTCTTTGGTTTCCTTTTCCTAATTCTTGTATTGATATTTTCTCCTTTTTCTTCTGAACTCAGTTGGAATAGGAGTTGTTTTTGTTTATCCGTTGTGCCTTAATATTTTCTTAATTAAAATTCTGAAATGCCTCAGCGTGTTTACCATTATTCAGCTTCCGATCAAGACACTTCTTATAGATGGAAACTGCAGAGTGGAGGATAGGGGGCTTAAAATGCACCACGGACATGTAAGCCGTCTTCTTCTTTAAGTGGAGAAAGCCTGATTTCTGACGGAACGCTTAACATACCTCTCATTCAATTTTTAGTTCTGGCTTAATGCCAGTTAATTTCATGAATGCTATGATTTTAACAGCTTCGTGCATGCACTGTTCTATGACCACCTTTTGCATACAGAGCATTGTCCTGATAATATCAAAGAGGCAAAGATTAGGTTTATGAATTTGACATTCTTTTTTTCAATATCTTAGATATAGCATTTACTCATGTGCTTCAAGTCTTAGACCTCCAAAACCATGTCTGAATAACTTCTTTGTACATGCTAACTTAAGGCAGTTTTTGTGTACCAGTAGTATAATTTTTTAACCATAATAATTCAATATATAATATCATTATTTTTTGTTGGGTTTCAATAATTTCCCACCATTTATTAGCAGTTAGAGTTGTTTCTTATGTTCTAATATTTTTTATGCAAGTAAGTGACATGTATGGCACCAATAATTATGTGTTATTCTTACTAAATATGATTCTGTACTGTAGAAAATTCAAATTTGTCTTGCCTCAGCACATACCTTTGATTCTTATACTTTTGTTATTTATATTTTGTATCAATAATTTGTGTTGATTAATTTGTTATTTAATTTCTCTTCAATTTTTAGATCTGATAGAATTTGTTATTCTTTTCATTTATAGTGACGTGTTGATTTTGCAGATGGTGTATGCTTTATGTGTTTACAACAAGAAAGAGAAGTATCATCAGATTACGGTTTGTGATGACTTACTTAAGTTGTTTAACTTCACAAAGTAGTAGCCCCTTGTTATCCACTTTGGACCTTCTATTTGTGTGATTATCAACAAGGCTGAAATATGTTCCCATTTTTCTTCAAAATTGCATTGCTTTAATAGAAATTGTTATTTAGCTGTAGAAAACTAACATGACTGCAGGCAGTGCCACATTTGTTATAAATTCAAAAGTTGTGATTAGACTCTGCCAGTACAAGGTCTGGGAGCATCAATGTACAATAAAGAAGTTTCCCTGACTCGATACTTGGTCACTTAGATTGCAAGGAGCAATCATACTCTGATACCAAGCAAAGAGACTTTTTAGCATTCCTGATCCATAAGATAAATTGTATAACAATGCTTCAAATAGTCCTCTTTTGATTTATCTAAATGTCAAAAAATGAAATACACTTTCCTGATAAATACTGATAATTTATGCATGCGCTTAATTAGTAAAATAAATAGAACATATAAATTAACTTTACATATTTCATTTTAAATAGTTTATTTATTTAAATTAGTTCAATCCAATAGTAGCTTCCGGATCCTTTTATTTCCTTTTGCAAACCACAATAAACATTCTTGGCCCTCCTTGATGTAAAGATCTCGCTTCAACACTTCGTCCCTGCCGGTTACTGGAAGTCATATATATATATATATATATATATATATATATATATATATATATATATATACCTTCAAACTGAAGTGTTGTAGACAGTTGCTTTGTAAAATTGTCACCAATTGCAACTTAAGGATCTTTTTTATTTTCTTTTGCAAGCCACTGTAAATGTTCTCGGCCTTCCTTGATGTAAAATTCTTGCTTCACCCCTGTTGGTTGCTGGAAGAGTAGTGTATTCCTTTTATTCTGTTGTCAACTGGGGTGTTCTAAACATATACTTTGTAAAATTTCCCATTAATGGGTGTTAAATCTGTCACCTATGGTATATAATTTTCTTCATTTTAGGCAAGTGACCCATATTTTACATCTTTTTGTTTGTGCTTGTGCTGCATATTATTATTCTTAATACTGGTTTTTTTTGAACCAGATGGCAGCATTTAACATTCAGGAGGCTCTGATCTGGAAGGAAAAAATTGAGCTTGTTATTGATCAGGTAGTAAGTAACAATTTCACTAGTTATATCATCTTCTTGCTATCCAGTGCACATATAATGTTTCTATATTAAGGTTACTTTCCTAGTGCGGGTTGTTACAATAACAAATTAGTATTAATAATAGCATAGTTGTAATTTAGAACTATTTTGTTCCAATAAAAGGAGACACTTAGAAGATTTTGAGATCTTGAAGCCTCTTTAGAACATTTATTTTTTAGAAGATTTTGAGAACTTGAAGCCTCTTTAAAGCATTTATTTTGTAAAACAAAACTCTTGGGTATATCTTTTGATTATAATATAACAAACATGTGGTTCCTTTTTTGGCATTTAGAGGATCTTAGGTACAAAACTACCCTAGAATTATTGGCTAGTTTTGAAACATTAGTTCCACCTCATTGTCAGTGTAGATGAACACTGCTGATAAAGAAACATATAGTAATAGAACCCAAGGAATGCCTTTGCATTCTTCAAACATTAGATTAAGGTTTAACAGGAACTTCTTTACATGAAAAATATTAGCATAAAAAGTTATTGATAACATGAGTAATTAGCTATACGAACTTTCAAAGTATTATAAATAAATCAAATTAGTGACTTCATTATGCACCCCACTAAATCAGGATTAATCAACATGGATTTGAAGCATGTGTATTCTAGACAACTTTGTTTATTGCAATGGAATAAGGGGTCTGGGTATTGATAAATTAGACTAGTGGGTTTGTTCCCCACCTGGCATGCAAAATTAACTAGATATGGGAACTTTGTGCTCGTTTAGACCATTGGAATCCCATTCAAATTGGAATCACAGTTGGATTAAGTTTTTGCGTAGAGTTATATAAAGATGTTGTCGAATTGGTCTTCAAGTTAAATGACACTATATTGATTCATTTGCAAATATATAGTTATTTTGGATTACTTAATTGTTCATCTCTTCCTACAAGCAGCAAGATTTCATACCAGCTAATGGAAACAAGGTATATGCTTCAATTCTATATGGACCTATGGCAGATGATGGAAGAAATGCTTCCTCCTCTGATCGGGAAAGTCAGTAAGTAATGATGTAATATGGTTTTACTATTATTTACTGATGTTGCTTTAAGAATACATGACATAGTGGAAGCATTATTACTTGATCTACCATTTATTTATGCTTTTTTTGGTCTTTGGTAAAATGATATTTTAGATGTCATTTGTCTTGATGCAGTGAACTTATGTTTCTTGCTTTTGTCATATATGCTCATGTTTTTTTTGGGATATTTGATGAGAGTTTATTGGAAAACATTGCTTTTGTCTATTTATCTTAGATACTGAATCTGGTGTGATTGAGAATTTAAGCCTAATATTTTGCAGGCAATATAATAGATACCTTCTATACTAAGTTTATTAGAGCAGTGATATTTGACAACAAAAAATGCAAATTTTACTTGTAGTTTCTTACATAAACTGACCGTTAGGATAACATTCTGCATGTGTGCTTTCATATGTAGACCTTATCTGATCTCGTAGAGAAGTGCAAGGATACTTGCTTTGAGATGACATTGATAGGTGTGAGATATGACATATCTATTAATATTTGCAGACATGGAAGTCTATCGTATGTTATTATTAGTATGTGCTACATACCAATTTGCCAAGATTTCTGTCAAAAGGTCGCAAAGATACATATTATCCAGTTGTTGTAGGTCCATGCCTCTTAATTGTTAGGCACAAAAAGAATTTGAAGACATAAATGGATGTAAAAAAGATGTAGTAATTTAATAATTGTTGCTGAAACTCTACTGTTTGTTCATAAGCAGATACGGAATGAAGTTTCAATGAGAACTGAAGTATAAGGATGCTTGATAACTATAAGGAACCTATTCCTGTTCTTACTTAAACTTTTGGATAGTGTGAGTGCATATCTTGACGTTTTTCTATCATGTTGTCTTGGTACTCATACAGATTGTTATTTATATATAGGATGGTTGAATGTCTTCTTTCTTGTTAGTCACAATCTCATCTCAGTGTTGATTACCTTGCATTTGTTTTATAATGTAACGAAATTTATATATGCCATGTCAAAATAGTTTAGTTTCCTAATATTTCTTGTAGGTGTAGTCCTGAAGAAGAAGAAGAGAGCCATCCTACTTTATCACGGAGAATAACCATAGGAAATGGTATGGGCTAACATTGATTAGATTTATGAATTTGCAACATATGTTGTGTTTTTGGTGGCATACAGTGTGACCATCGCTTTCTGGTTTGTAGATCTTCCTGATTCTGTACCTGATTGGACCCGTGATGTTGATTCAGGCTTGTTAAGTGAGAACAACTCTGGTCAAATCTTTTCTAGGAAACATTGGCGTCTTGTAAGATGCCAAAATGGTGAAATATTTCTGTGATTCTTTTTCTATCTTTCCATGTTCCTAATATCTTATTTGTTTTCTGCATTGTACAGCAAATTGTAGCCTGAAGAATTATAAGAACGACTGTCTTCTTTTGTTATAATGATTTCTGTTGATTTCAGGGCTTCGCATCTTTGAGGAGCTTGTAGAAGTAGATTATCTTGTACGTGAGTAATACATGTTTACACTAAATGTACATGATATAATTAATTCATTAGCCTTTTCATTAATGTAAATCATTTTCCAACAAAGCCAAGGAGTTGTAGTAAAGCAATGAAGGCTGTTGGCATCGTGGAAGCAACATGCGAATCTATATTCCAGCTTGTGATGAGGATGGATGGAACTCGATTTGAGTGAGCTTATACTTATAAATAGTCATTTATATGTTAAAAATATCTGATTTAATCTGTTTCCCTCTGTTGCTTTTGCAGGTGGGATTGCAGCTTTCAGTATGGTAGTTTAGTTGAGGAGGTGGATGGACATACTGCAATACTCTACCATAGGCTGCAGCTGGACTGGTTTCCAGCGTAATTTTTTTTTTAAGCGCATTGAAGAGGACTTAAATTGCTATAGCTGCTGCATACCTTGCTCTTTTGTCAGCGCCAGAAACATGCATGATCACTGGGATTGTGCAATTAAATTGTCTTCTTGTTTAATCTTGAAGTGAAATTACTAATACCTTAACATCTTCTTTTGGAGAGACAATATGCAGATGAAGTGCCTAGCTACATCATTTTGAATTTTGATAGCATAGCTTATGTAAACATGTACATTTTTCTTTACCAGATTAAATATGCCCATATATTCATGTGTAGCTCACATAAGTTTATGTTTTTAGATTAGATTATAGTTATAGTGACTTATGTATCTTCTGTTCTATGAGACTAGTTAACTGAAGCACACTTAGCATAAGAGAGGCAAAAATAAATTGGAAGATCTGGTGACAGAAATTTTTTATTAGAATTTATATTATGAGAAGACCCAAGTAATGGTATACATAAATGTTATTATGCTCCTTATATAAGAATAGATGATTTCAATTAATGAGAATTATAGGAGAATTCAGATAAAGATATTCTTTGGATTGACCCAAAAGAGCTTGAAAAATGCTCAACCCATCTTGGAAATGGATAAAGCAGCTCGAACAGGACTCCTAGCTGGAGTAGGAAAAGGAAAGACAAGATGTCCAATTCAGAAAAGATTTTTGTAGTTCAATTCTAGTTGGAATAATACAAGAGGAAGAAGCTCCCAACCTGCTCATAATCAAGTTGGTAGGACAGGATCAACCAAGTCTCTTCATGCACTAATAGGATTAGACTTCTTGTTTTCAGTAATTTTTGGGCTGGTTTTCATCCATCTCAGCCGATGTATTAGGAAGCAAAATTATCTTAAACTCTATTTGTTATCCATGACTCCTATCATGAATATGATATAGTTAAGGTAAGTTGTCTGACATTAGAATCTGAATTTAAATAATTCCATTTTTTTTACTTTTTGGAATTGGATGAATTGTGAAGTGGTGAAATTATAAAATAGGAAACCTTTTTTCTCATGATTTAGTCCATTGGAGGTACTTTTGCTCCAAGGTATGAAGCCCTTATAAGGAGAGGCATATCCTAACATAGTTTACGTTGAACTTATTGTCAGGGGGAATATTCTTTTGAGTTATGAGTGGATTGCAAGAAGCAGCTCATGAGGCCTAATTTAGATACCTCAAGTTGAAACAAACATAGTTTTTCAGTTCAAGTGGATTCATGAGACATGCTAACAATCGCTAGAAGGCTATCATCAATCTCTATGTGAGTGAAGGGAACCAACCTTTAGGCTTCTTGACCACCATTTTCAGTCCCAAATTCCATCACTTATTTCTATAGTGTGTCAAAATGTAAGATTGTGTCCTATTTGATAAGGCTGAATCCGACGCACTGTCACGAACGGACGTCGCTCAACCGCAACATCTTCACCCCGTGAACCGTTCGTTGCTTTTTCTTGCTTGTACATATGTTTGACAGCTTGTTTTGCCTTAAGTTTATGTGTTTTTACCTAAGAAATGTGAGCAAAAGTAGTGTAGAAGGCTGCAGAACGATCATTCGCTGCACAGAGCCAACACAACCCAAAACAGCTCTGTTTTTGGGTCTTTTTCGTGTGCCACGGCAACCTTTCTGAGCAGTGTGAAATGTTAGCCATTTCAGCACCTTGGAACCCCTTGGGTGGCACCGGGCTGGATGGGGCTCCGGGTATATGTTGGGCGTAGGCGTTCATCAGCAATTGAAGTTGTCTTGCATCCGATACCTTGAGAACCGTCGTTTGCGGACTTGCGACCGTTCCTACAACCCTCCAAAGTCCTATTTCGCTCTCTTTCTCTCTTTTCTCAGCTGCACTCAAGGTGTTCGACAAATTGCTTGTATAGCTTTTCGCTTTGCAAGACGCCGGGATGTGTCCGTCGCTCGCTTCTAAGCTAATCAACTTCTTCTTTGCAGGTCCTACGGAACCTTAAGAGGTTGTAAGAGGGTTGACCCTTTGCGGATAGATAACGCTTTGGGCGTTTCATGACTTAGGCAATCCCAGCTAAGTCCAGAACAGTGGGCAAGGTTGCTTCACGACTTAGGCAATTTCAGCTAAGTCTTCGGGAGTGCCGCAAGGGTGCCGCACGGCTTAGGCAAATTCAGCTAAGTCCGTGACAGTGTGGTATCAGAGCAGGCAAGCAATTCAAACGAACAGCGAAGAAGATTCGCAATTTCGCCATGGTGAAACATCGTGGTGAATCGAGCAAGATGGGGCAAGCGGGACCCTTGCTCCAAGCAGCCGCAGGTTGGCTGCAAGTGCAAACTCGCTCGCAAACTGCTGGAGCCGCTTATGAGGAGCGCGGTAGTGAACAAGATGAGCGTGAAGTTGGGTATTCTCCACGAGGGGAGGAGGCGCTATCTGGAGCGCCAACCGGGAAGAAGGGCCACAGAGAGAGACTTACAATGGCGGAAACCCGCCTTAATGTTCTTGAAGCGAGCGTGGAGGAACTCTACCAAGGCCAAGGAAGGCTACTTGGGGTAGAGAGCTCGCAAGAAGAAGCTGAAGCTCGGATCGAGAAAGTTGAATCCCTGATTGATCAACTGACAGAGGACACCAAAGATTTCGTGCTACATCTACATGAAGTTGTGGCGGAACTCACGGCTAAGGTGATGGTGTTAACAAGGACTCTTGATGCGGGAGGGAACAACACCCGCGCCGCGCCACCACAACACTTCAGAGCACCGGAGCCGCAGTGCTACGGAGGTGCTAGGGATGCCAAAGAGCTTGAAAATATCTTGTTCGACGTGGAACAATATTTTCGTGCTACAAGGCTCGATTCTGAAGAAACCAAAGTTGCTATAGCAACAATATATCTGAATGGGATGCAAAACTTTGGTGGCGAACCCGTTGGGAAGAGATCCAACAAGGCCGATGTCGAGTGGATACATGGGGAGACTTGAAGCGAGAGTTTAGAACTCAGTTCTTGCCCGAGAACACAGAGTTTGTCGCAAGAAGGAAACCGAGACAACTCCGCCAAAGTACAACAATCCGAGACTATGTGAAACAATTTTCAGCACTGATGCTGGATATACGGGACATGTCTAAGAAAGACAAGCTATTCAGCTTCCTCGATGGCTTGAAGCCATGGGCACAACAAGAACTACATCGGAGGAATGTCACCAATGTAGTCGGGGCAATTGCAGCCGCGGAAAGGCTGACTGACTTTGTTTCATCGGAGGATTCGAGAAAGAAGAAACACTCTTCGGGAAATCGCCCATCTAAATACTCTCGAGCGAAGGAGTCTGGGGGCGAGCAAAAGAAGAAGAATTTTCACAAGGGACTGGGCTCAAGAGGTAGAGTCTCGAAGTCTAGTGGATGTTTCTTGTGTCGAGGACCGCACAAAGTGAGGGAGTGCCCACAAAAACAGGCACTCAATGCTTTAACGACATCGATTCTACCCCGTAAGTCAGACAAGGGCAAAGCTATCGCCCTTAGTTCGAGCAGTTCTGACTCCAGTAGCGACTGTGAGGCATCGCAAGGACCCAGGATGGGAGCAATGCGTTTGTTGAATGCGTTGCGGGGTCAAGTGGAGGAGAACACAAAGGCAAAGCCACTGAAGGCAGGAAACAACGAGTTGATGTATGTGGACATCAAGCTTAATGGCCGAACAACCCGTGCAATGGTGGACACGGGCGCGACCCACAATTTTATTGTCAATCGTGAAGCTAAGCGATTTGGATTAATCTTGGAGAAGAGCCCAAGTCGTATGAAGGCGGTGAATTCGGAGGCCTAGCGGATCTCCGGACAAGCAAAAGAGATTCCCATCAAGATCGGGACATGGAGCGGGAGCACAAACTTGATGGCAGTGCCACTAGACGACTTCCAAGTAATTCTCGGAATGAAGTTTATGCACGCAGCGAAGTTGGTGCCAGTACCGTTCCTGAACTTCTTGTGTCTAATGGGAGGTGATGATCCCTGCATGGTTCCAGTTTCTCGGGGAGAAACCAAGGACCTACAACAAATATCGGCTTTACAATTGAAGAAAGGGGTATGAAAATGTGAATCAACCTTTGTAGCGGCTATGAAGCTAGAGACACCTTATGGGGAAGCCATTCAGGAACCTGCTGTTGTGGTAAACATCCTGAAGGAGTTCTCAGATGTGATGCCAACAGAGTTGCCGAGAACTCTACCACCACGCAGAGGCGTGGATCATCGGATTGAGCTGGAGCCGTGAATTAAGCCTCCAGCGAGACCACCATATCGCATGGCCCCTCCGAAGTTGACAGAACTGAGGAAGCAGTTAGATGAACTGCTAAGCGGTGGTCTCATCCGCAGTTCAAAAGCACCTTTCGGAGCTCCAGTCCTCTTTCAGAAGAAATAAGATGAGAGTCTCTGATTATGCATTGATTATCGAGCCCTTAACAAGATGACGGTGAAGAACAAGTACCCTATCCCGCTCATCGTGAACTTGTTCGATCAATTGGGCAAGGCAAAGTACTTCTCCAAACTCGACCTTCGGTCGGGGTATTGGCAGGTGCGCATTACAGAAGGTGATGAGGCAAAGACTACCTGTGTGACCAGGTATGGAGCATTCGAGTTCTTGGTGATGCCTTTCGGATTAACCAATGCTCCGGCCACATTCTGCACTCTAATGAACCAGCTGTTCAAAGAGTATCTGGACAAATTTGTGGTCGTCTATTTAGACGATATCGTCGTTTATAGCTAAACACTGGATGAGCATGTTAGTCACCTTCGAACAATTTTCAAAGTTCTCAGTGAGAACACCTTGTTCGTGAAGAGGGAAAAATGCTACTTCGCTCAAACAGAGATTTTATTCTTGGGGCATCGAATCGGCAATGGTCCCATCCGAATAGACCAGTCTAAGGTGCAAGCTGTGGCGGATTGGCGAACACCAAAGAAGGTGCTAGAGTTGAGATCCTTCCTTAGGTTCGTCAACTATTATCGGTGCTTCATAGTTGGGTATTCGAAGCGCACAACTCCGTTGACGGAGTTGCTAAAGAAGGAGCAGTCCTGGAGATGGTCGGACAAATGTGAGGCGACATTTCAAGACCTGAAGACTGCTGTGTTGGAGGAACTTGTACTCAGATTACCGAACTATGGAAAGTCTTTTGAAGTCCATACAGATGCTTCTGATTTTGCTATTGGAGGAGTTCTTATGCAGGAGGGTCATCCGGTGGCCTACGAGAGTCGCAAGCTCAACGAGACCGAGCGGCGATATCTTGTGCATGAGAAAGAGATGACAGCGGTGGTCCACTATCTACGAGAGTGGCGACACTACCTTCTTGGAGCACTATTTGTGCTAAGGACAAACAATGTCGCATTGAGTTACTTTCAAACTCAAAAGAAACTCTCCCCAAAGCAATCACGATGGCAGGATTTCTTGGCTGAGTTCGACATGATAATGGAGTACAAGCCCGGAAAAGCAAATGACGTGGCCGATGCATTGAGTTGGAAAGTGGAGCTAATGAATGCTATACAGTTGGTGGGCGGAGGCCAAGCAAGTCAATTGCGCTCCAACTTCCTTTCTAGGATCAGGGATGGACTGTACCGAGATCCTTAGGCAGTAACTCTAATGCAACTCATCAAAGAGGGCAAGGCACGACGATTTTGGGTCCAGGAGGGACTCATCTATACCAAGGGGAACAGAGTTTATGCTCCTCGAGCGGATAACTTGAGGCATGAACTCCTGAAAGAGTGTCACGATTCCCTTTGGGTTGGACATCCGGGTATCCATCGAACAATGACTCTCGTGGAGAGGGCCTTCTATTGGCCGAAGATGGGGACAGATGTGGAGGAATATGTTCGAACATGCCTTACTTGTCAACAAGACAAGGTAGAGCAGCAGAAGCCAGTGGGACTTTTAGAGCCGCTGCCTGTACCAGAAAGGCCTTGGGAGAGCATTTCCTTGGACTTCATATCAAGCTTACTCGCGGTAGGGGGACTTGGATTGATACTCGTGGTAGTTGATCAGTTTTCGAAGTATGCAACATTCATTGCTGCACCCCTACATTGCTCAGCGGAGGAGGCGGCTAAGTTGATGATGAAGAATGTGGTGAAGTTTTGGGGAGTCCCACACAACATCATTAGTGATCGAGATTCTCGGTTCTTGGGACGATTCTGGACCGAGTTGTTCAAGTTGTTGGGATCTAAATTATACTTCTCCACAAGCCTCTACCCCCAAACGGATGGCCAAACAGAAAGAATTAACTCGCTCTTGGAGCAATATCTCCAACACTATGTAAGTGCCAACCAACGAGATTGGGTGAAGCTGTTGGACATAGCCCAATTCTCCTATAACTTGCAGCGGAGCTCTGCATCCAACAAGAGCCCATTTGAGATTATTACGGGACAACAGCCATCAACTCCTCACACCCTGGTTATTGGCTATACAGGGAGTAACCCATCAGCCTATCACTTTGCAAAGGAATGACATCGCAATGTAGATATTGCACGGGCTTACTTGGAGAAGGTGACTAAGAAGATGAAGAAGTGGGCAGACTTGGGGAGGCGACCACAAGAGTTTAAAGTGGGCGACATGGTGTTGGTGAAGCTCCAACCAGCATCACTCCAGTTTTTTAGGCACAGAATGCACAAAGGATTGGTGCACAAATATGAAGGGTCTTTCCCAATCATCAGCAGAGTAGACAATGTCTCATACAAGTTGCAACTGCCAGCATGGTTCAGAATTCATAACGTCTTCCATGCGAGCAACTTGAAAGCCTACCACTCAGATCCGCGAGACGATTCTTGAAATGTTCCAACTCGACTACCCCCACCAGAGCCTCTTACGAGAAGCGAGTTGAAACTATTCTGGCGGATCGCAAGATAAAGCTACCCAATGAAGCACACCAAATTGAGTACTTGGTGAAGTGGCAAAAGCTTCCTCAAACAGAAGCCAGTTGGGAGCCAGAAGACGCCCTATGACATAAAGAAACTCGCGTCAAAGCCTACCAACAAGTGTCGACGAGGGCGTCGACAGTTTAAGTGGGGGAGAATGTCACGAACGGACGTCGCTTAACCGCAACATCTTCGCCCCGTGAACCGTTCGTTGCTTTTTCTTGCTTATACATATGTTTGGCAGCTTGTTTTGCCTTAAGTTTATGTGTTTTTACCTAAGAAATATGAGCGAAAGTAGTGTAGAAGGTTGTAGAACGATCGTTCGCTGCACAGAGCCAAAACAACCCTGTTTTTGGGTCTTTTTCGTGTGCCACGGCAACCTTTCTGAGCGGTGCGAAATGTTAGCCATTTCAGCACCTTGGAACCCCCCGGGTGGCACCGGGCTGGATGGGGCTCCGGGTATATGTCGGGCGTAGGCGTTCATCAGCAATTGAACTTGTCTTGCGTCCAATACTTTGGGAACCGTCGTTTGCGGACTTGCGACCGTTCCTACAACCCTCCAAAGTCCTATTTCGCTCTCTTTCTCTCTTTTCTCAGCTGTATTCAAGGTGTTCGACAAATTGCTTGTATAGCTTTCCGCTTTGCGAGATGTCGGGACGTGTCCGTTGCTCACTTCTAAGCTAATCAACTTCTTCTTTGTAGGTCCTACGGGACCTTAAGAGGTTGTAAGAGGGCTGACCCTTTGCGGACAGATAACGCTTTGGGCGTTTCATGACTTAGGCAATCCCAGCTAAGTCCAGAACAGTTGGCAAGGTTGCTTCACGACTTAGGCAATTTCAGCTAAGTTTTCGGGATTGCCGCAAGGGTGCCGCATGGCTTAGGCAAATTCAGGTAAGTCCGTGACAGTACGCACGAAGCTACCGTCAGTGCTGGATATGGGATACATTTGTTGGTATGTTTTTTATCTCTGACAAGTCACCATTTTGAGCTAGTGCTATCAAAAGATTTGGTATGGCACGTAGACAAAAAATAAAGAAGTTTGTTGCTAGTACTGCTATACTGTGCCATCATGGTTCCAAATACCAGTCAGGCAGTCAGTGCACACAAAATTAGTTGCTTGTACTGCTATAATCTAGGATTTATCAACAAATGTAATCTGTACACTATATGATAGTTTCAAATAATGGTTTGTACTTGGTACATAAGTAGTTTGTTGCTGATACTGCTGTCATCTAGGTTATGTTGTATGTCGATTGGTGCTAACTGGTCTGACGAAGGACTGATATCGGATTATAAGATTCCATACCAGTCAGTATTTTATAATATTTTAATAAATTTTTTGAGTGGTAGTGTGCAATATGGATCAGTATACCACCTGGGGTACCAGTATCATATTGGTCCAGTAAATTACTAAAACTGGTATCAGATTGAGATTTAAATTTTTTGCACTACATAATTATATATCTATTAGTCTTGTGTTGCAACATTATATATTTTTTCTAACTTGTGAAACTTATAATCATTCAACACGCCACTTTCATAAGATATTGTGTATATAGCTTTGCAATGAATCTTGAACTGTTTGCAATGAGACACTTATTAGAAGGATTTATGCCTATGATTCTGCCATGAATAAGAATGGAGATTATTTGGCAGGTTTGTGTGGCCTCGTGATCTATGTTATGTGCGTTATTGGAGACGTAATGATGATGGAAGTTATGGTGAGAATGTTAGTCTCATTTGTTTTCTCGTTTGTAACATGCCTTGATGTTTTGCCATTGTTAGGGATCCCAAGAACTGACTGTAGCTTCTTGCAGTTGTTTTATTCCGATCAAGGGAGCATGTAAATTGTAGTCCACAGCCAGGATTCGTTAGAGCCCATGTTGAGAGTATATTTCCACGTGCTTTGTTCCTTTACAAACTTTTGTTATTTATTTGTATATACACTTGTCTATTGTTTTGTAAATATATTCAGTTATCTGAAAATGTAATTAATTATTTTCTTTCTCAAGGTGGGGGTTTCAAAATTTCCCCCCTAAAAACTCGCAATGGAAGACTGCGGACACAAGTACAATATCTTATGCAAATTGATCTGAAAGGATGGGGTGTTGGTTATTTCCCATCATTTCAGCAACATTGTTTGATTCAGATGTTGAACAGTGTTGCTGGTACTGATCCTCTCTAGCTATAATAATTTAATTGGTTTTCTATTTCATGGCAGATGTCTTTATTGATACATGCTTAGACTTGATTTATAATTTTCTTTTCGCTTTTCTTTTAAAACAACTTTACTTTTGATTATTAATGCTGTTTAGTTGCTTAGCATGCATTGTGGTTCGTAATTACTTTGCCCGAGAATTTTGTCCTGTTCAGTTAGGGGATAAGTAGAAGAAATTTTTTTATTCTAATGGAATATATTGTTCAACACTTCAACAAGTTATGCTCATTCTGGTTTGGATACAACTGATTCCTAGTTTTGGTATAGTTGGATTATTTCAGCAAACTCTGTGTTTATAAATATTGGTATAAAAAGTTATCCTAAGCCTGAAATAGCCAGATACCTGATTTTTTTTTCCTAAATTATCTCATCTAGGATTGGTGAAACAAGAATAGTCAATATATTATTATTTATAACAAATAATTGCATTGTCATGAATTTGCAACATATGTTGTGTTTTCCTAATTTATTTGATGTATGGTGTTCATAAAAATCAATTTGATAGGAATGGGAGAGAATATGAAATTATCATTTTTTAGTGGGTGTTTGCCAACTGAAAAAACTGAGACTGGTGGATCAGTGGCAAGAGAGAAGTGTAAGTCTACTATAAGAAACAGAAAAGTAGAATGATAAATTTGGAAAATCAGTAAATTTAGGTTTCATAACTTTTGAACTAAAGTTGGAAAACTCTTATTCCACCCTCCCCTTGAAATTGTTATTGTCGTATGGCGTAAAACGTAAATACTTTAAATGGTGATGTGAAAATTTTAATGTAAGATAACATTTGGTTTCTGAAAGCATGACCTTCTTGTCCATGGATACCCTTTACTGGGCTGTACTAGTGAATATTTGGGTGAATGAGAGAACATTTAATTAGTTCATTGTCTGATTTTAACTAAAACCTTGATTTAAGAGATAATCATGTATGTGCCCCTGGGTATTTTTGTTTAGCATAATTAGGCTCTAACAATTTTTTTGCTGATTTCAAAATCTCATTTTAGATACTTAATATAACATGGTTTTCAATCCATGAAGTTTATATTCGAAGTTTAAATGTGAAAGAAACTGTTTAGATCGTTATCCTTACCAACAAAGGATTTCAAATCTGAAGAGTCACTTGGGTACAGTGAGAGGATGACTCAGAAGAACAGATATCTCACTAAGAACAAGTCAAAATAATAATGCAAAAAAAATTTATGCAAGGCATGTACTTATGCCAATAGAATGTCCTTGTAATTGTACTGATATTATCTCTTGTTACTGCAGAACAATTTCCTAGTTGAACACTACCATTATCCATCACTTTTGGCTAGTTGAATTATTACACCTTGGTTTAGTCCGCATTAAAAGTTGGTTAAAAGTTGGATTGATGTGTAGACGTTTGATGGGCTTACCACTATTAATTTGGGCTTAAGCCATTTGGAACAGTGGTTCAGACTCAACAACAGTCATCCTATCAGATTGGGTGATGACATTAATATTCTAGTCTTTTTCTAATTCTTTTCCAAGTAATGCATTTATGAGTATTGTCCTTGTGTTGTATCCTTGACTTTTTAACTTTATATCTGAAGTTTACATTGTATTTTCTTCATAGTCACCGGTCTAAAAGAGCCCATAAGACTTGACCTTCAATTAATAGAAATGTTACCAAATAAATGATGCTGATATGGATATTACTTTCTCTCCTGGAATGACATTGTAACAATGATAAGATGAATATCATCAGCTCCTAATTGTCCATTAGACATTCTAATTCCCAGGGTAGCAGCCAATTCTAGTTTGTTTCAGTTGCTTCAGCAGTGCCTAGGATCATAACTCAAGAAAATTTCTTGCTTCAACATATGATCACATTGCCCATGGTAGCATAGATTTCTTCTGCAACATATGCTGCCTGATAATTAGTGAACAAAAAAGACCTTTTTGTCATTTTCTTTTGCTGGCTAGAAAAATATATCTTTGCTGCATATGTGCATTGTTCTCTTTATCTTCTAATGTTTTAATTTTTAATAGATAACCACCTGAGTTAGTTCATCAAAGTTATTGCTTACTCACTATTATAGCTGTCGGTGTCTTCTGATGTTTTGGTGAGCGCTTACGCCTTTTTTTATGGCAGGGTTACGTGAATGGTTCTCCCAGACAGATGAAAATTATGATGTCTCAAAGATGCCGTTGATGGTCAATATGACTGCACAAACACCTCCTATTAAGAAGGATAGGAAAACACAGGAAAATTCTGTTCAGCCAAATTCTTCACAGTATCAAATGCATGGTGCTAGCAGACATCCTGTAATGTTGGATGAAGACTCTGATGATGATGAAGATTATCAAATTCCAGAGCGTGAACAAGAGGTTGGAAGGCTGCTACTATTAGTGACCTTGTGTTAATATTTTTGCCTTATTTGTATTGATGACAGAGTTACAATGTCTGCAGGTTTATCCAATCAAACTTGAAAATGATTTTAATAAGGCCGGTTTGTATATTATGTTTACACATTATATAATTTGTTAATTTAGATTAAAGGTGTGCTGGTTCCTGATAGTTATATTCTTAATTCATCTAGTTTTGGATGAGGAACCATCAGATTCAATTGATTTATCAGGATTTTCTGGCAACTTACGGCGTGATGACCTTGACAAAAGCCGTAATTGTTGGAGAATATCTGACGGGAACAATTTCAGAGTTCGAAGCAAACATTTCATATATGACAAGACCAAGGTCTTATTATGCTTTTCTATATTGTGTATAGTTGGTTTTGGATCTCATTAAATGATACTTTAGATCTTGCTATTAAAATTTCTACTCTGTGGATTGCAGATTCCTGCAGGAAAGCATCTAATGGAGCTTGTAGCTGTTGATTGGTTCAAGGATGTCAAGCGAATCGACCATGTTGCTAGGCGAAAAGGCTGTGCAGTCCAAGTAAGCATCTCTTGTGCAGCATTATAAGCTTAATATATCATTCTTTTTCTGCTCCTGTTGGGAGACTGAAGATTACTAAATTGCTATTTATTTAATCTGCATTTTAGTTTTGTTATAAAAGTTTCATGAATGGCATTGAGGTTCAATAGCTCCATACTGACTATTTGTCTAAGTTTCTCTTTAAAGATTATTCGTTCAATTACTAAAAATTTCTTATTGAAATTTCTGAACTTAACCAATACAACGGTGATCATCCAGTCATTTTGAGATCTTGAAATGAGCAGTTAGAAAGCATCTTCTAGATTCAAATTTTAACTAACATGATTACTTTTCCTTAAAGGCGACTGCTCCAAAGCAACTACCCAATTTGTTTTAGAAAGTTACCCATGTTCTGTATAATTTTTATCCATGATCTCTCTGCAGTGGATCTGACTATCTGGTTGATATTACACCATACTTGGAGAGTAATGATATCAAAACTTCTTTAGAGTTTCTGGATTTTGCTTTAGCTCAATATCAGTTCTTGCAGCTAAAAGAGAGCAACATGTAATGCAGCTAATATGAAACTCCTTAATGTTTAATGTATCTAATTATGGACTTATGGAATCTCATCTTCTATCAGGTAGATAGAAGAATTTTCTGTTCTAAGAATCCAGTAGCTAGAACTCCAGTACACACTATCTATTTTTGAGCTATATTGAACTGTATTTAGAAAAACAACCTGTAGATTTTCCAGGAATGTACATTTGGTCTTGGAATGTTTTTCATGTCCAAATTTATATGAAATTCTAGTAGATGGAACACTCTTCTGAGGCTCATTAAGATCAGAATTTTGCTTTAAATCCTTGAGATGTCTTTGCACAAGGAATACCAAAATAAAGCATGGGAGGGGAAAGAAGGTTGGTGTCAGATGTGGCTTTTACAAACATGCCTTCAATTTGAGAAAAGCCTCCCAGCTATCTATTTTTTAGTAATTAAATCAAGGTTTGCAATTTCGACCTGTACCGCCCGTATCGGGCGGTACATACCGGTCCGTCAAGTTACTGATACGCGGACCGCCCGCTACCGGGCGGTTCCGCCAAAAATCGACCGTCGACAGTCGATTTTGGCCGTCGGCAGCCGATTGAAGAAGAAATTGACCGTCGGCGGTCAATTGAGGAAGAAAAAGGGAAGAAGAAGAGGAAAAGAAGAAAAAAAGAAGCGGAGAATACCTCGCCCGCGCGCCGTCCTCGCCCACGTGTCGTCACCGCCCGCGGGTCGCCCGCGCTCGCAGCCGCTTTTTCTCCCGTGCGAGGAGACGGAGCATCTCCCCGCACGGGGAGAAAGATCGAGGCGACGTCGCCCCCTTCGCTTTTATTTTTTTAATATTTTTAATATTATATTATATTATAAAAATATTATATTATATTTTAATACCAGGCGGTATGCACAGTACTGACAATATGTTGGTATACCGGTATGGACCGGTAAGTCAAACCTTGAATTAAACTAATAATTAAATAATTTTATGCTAAGAAAAATAGGGAAATCATTCATACATGAGCCCCTTGGGCTCAGTCTCTTATCAAGGGGCTGTTGGAGCAAAATTTATCTTGTCACCTAGTAAAACCCACTAAAAGAAACACCGAAACTCCTACAATTTTAGTAGTCAAATAACTACTCTAACCTATCTATGCTTGTATTGGGACTAGAATAATAAATATGCTATTAGAACTCTTTTGGCTGACTAATCTAGCTACCACAAATAAATGACAAATATTAATCGGAATATTAATAGAAAAATGAAAAGTCTATTATATTACTACTAGAGGTTGTTGAAGAGGCTTATTTAGCTCTTTACTTTCCCAATTTTGTTTAGAAGTTTGCTAAGAAAGGATTTTTGCAGATCCAGCAACAATAGGATTAAGCCGTTCATTCTCTTCCAAAATCAAATAGACCTTCTTTAATTCCCTGAACCAGCTAAGGAGACAACTCTTTGACATACTGTATGCTTCTCTTTTTTATTGAATTTTATTCAATCCATTTATTTAATGGTTGTTCCAAGTTGTCCCGAGCTAATGTCATAATTGACCCATATTTGGGTTTTTATAGTGACAAAAAAGTTTAATCTAGGGCTAAATAAGCCTTGGCCATGCTCAAGCAGATGGGAGCAGGCCTGAGGCTGAGCCATGTGATAGCAGTTGATTGTTGTTGACTTCTTAACTTCCTATAATTTTTTTCTGTGCCTCATATTAATTTCTGTTTCTAGTTACATAGATTTCGATATGGATCTAGTGTACCAACACATGGTACGCTGGTATATACCATTGGCATCCTTCTGCTAGGGGAGGAGAGGAGGCAGGAGAAAAGGGGGAAGAGGAGGAGAGGATGAGGGGATGAGAAGTATCAAATATGAGGCGTGTAGCAAGTGATGAGTGATGGCAGATGGGTGACGACATAGAGAGGGAGACAGGCCTGCGAGTTATGAGCCATTAAAGTCATGAGGGCCTTAAAAAGAATTCGGATAGAAAGCATATGTTGTTTGAAGAAAAAGGGACCAGACTATCTGAAATGGGATGGTCATTGTCTTGGTGCCCAATAGGACTGGTAAATTCTGATCAGTACAGGCTGGTCCCAATGAGATTGAATCCCCTGGATGGTAACATTTAGTTTTTCCTTTTATATGATACATCAATGTGGATAATATATAAGGTTGAATCGCCAATTTTCTTATGTCATGATGGGTGTAATGATCCTAAAAGCATAAAATATGAATTTATTCTTCTTTCATGGTGTAAGATCAGAGCCCTAGGAGTGATTTGTGTTAAACGTTGTGTGATCAAAATTTATTATTTCTTATGTTTCTTATTGTGTGAGGAAGCAAGACTTATGAGACTCCCAAGCTATTATTTGTCTGAAAACTAATAATTTCGCATTGAAACACTGTTAAGCATATTTCTAATATGCTGTAAGGGAAGTCTGAATATTAACTAGTTGATTCTATTTGAATTTCTAGGAATTTTTCTGTTGGCTGTTTCTATATGCTAAAAACAAGATCAGTTCCCATCTAATTGTTTTGATCTTTGATTTTACTTGTCCAACTCAGTTTGAAAAAAGTTTTTGCACATATGAACTGCAATTCGTCATTCACTGATTCACTTTTGATATTCTAGTAAGTTCTGATCCCAGCTAAAATCCTTCCATTTTTCTTGCTTGGCATCATATAATAGTTTTCAGTGTTGGCATATGATGACTGACACTGGCACAATATAGTTGAGGCCAAGGTTACTACGCCTGATGAAGAGGCTAATGTTGCCCACAGTTAATGAGGATAAACTGGTTGTAATGTGTCAATGTATATGAGCGCCAATTTTGACAAATGGTTAACGCCTCTAAATCTGTTATGCCTGAGTTGGCTGGAAGCAATAGCAAAATGACAGTTGGCTTTATTTGCTGGATCATCAGTTAACTGTCTCTAACTGTGCTTTGGCATTTAGGGGAGACCCTGATTAACTGATAAATACCTGGGTTACCAGTAATCCCAGAAGCTTTAACTTTTAGGAAGGGACCTAATATATATTAAACTCTAACATCCCAACTTATCTACAAACTGGATTAGGCTTGACGTAAAACTGAACCCAAGAGCATGGTACAAGCCAATTAAAGAGAGGAGTATTGTATAAATTATAGTTAAACATCGTGTGAAATATAAAGGGGCAAATACAGGAGTCAAACTCAATCTGCTTTGGTACCTGATAAATATTTTGAATGTGTTATCAATAATCCCAAAAGCTTAAGTTATTAGGAAATGACCCAATATATATTAAATTTGAACGCATGCATTAAGTTCTTTCTTTATGATTTTTACATGAAATATTATACAACTTGTAAAACTAAGGTTTTTTTTTGTTAGAATATCTTTAATAACTGACTGGTTATTATTGAAATGCAGTTTAATAGTTTAAACCTTTTGTATCTATTTGCTTTGAAATGTGATTTACATATGTTCGCATATCATGCACCACGAAAAATAAAATTGAGGTTTCACCGTTAGGTTCTTAGTTTTACTTTGGAAATGCAGGTTGCCTCCGAGAAGGGACTATTCTCATTGGTCATAAATGTGCAAGTAAGCTTCTATTCAGTTCAAAATATATTATTGTTTAGCGTATTTCCTCTATTGATATAATTGACTCTTGTTTGCTACTTGAGTAGTGGTATAAAGCAAATGTGATCTCTGATATAATCTTGTATGATATTTTCAAAATTGTTAAGATCTCAAATATATTTATTACAGAATTATAGTTCAATAATTCATATTTGAATGCATTAGACATTCTCATGTAGGATAAACAAGGTTCGTCATACCGGTCCGTACCGGTATACTGAGTTTATCACAGTATGGTATGGTACCCGGTACCGAGTGATATGCATAGTGCATACCGCTCGGTATAATATAATAAAATATAATATTATATAATATATATAAATAAGAAAACAGATGAGACGTCGCCTCGCCTCGCCTCGTCTCACGGGAGAACGACGCCTCGTTCTCTCGTTGGAAGACGATGCGATACCTCGTTCTCCCGTTGGAAGATGAGGCGTCGCCTCGTTCCTATGCGGGGAGACATACGGTACCGCCCGTATCGGGCGGTACAGATCGAAACATAGAACCTTGGGATAAAGTATGTTCTAAAGAGAAAAGGTCTATGGCTGTGAAAGATCTGCATCTTGGAATTTGTTTGGTTTCAGGGTCTCTATAATGTAGCATGAAAGTTGATACATCGTTGCACACTTATATTCCTTAGTTAATTCTTAAATATGTGACATATGCAATTCTAAAAATTCTATTCCTGTAGTAGTAAATCAACTTGACAGGAGAATAAGACAGTCCTAGACTTGTCTGCTTGTTATTTTCATCCTTGAAAATATACATATATATATATATATATATTTATATATTTGTGTATGTATGTATGTATGTATGTATGTGTGTGTATATATATATATATGTATATGTATATGTGTGTGTGTGTATATATATATGTATATATACATATACATATATGTATTGTTAATACAAATTTATTTTATTTTTTTCTTGGTGTATGAAGACTCTGAAGTAGTGTGAGAAAAGAATTTCATGTTACTTTCAGGTTCCAGCTTCGACTCATTATAGTATGGTCTTCTACTTTGTGTCAAAACCACTGGTTCCTGGATCATTACTGCAGCTTTTTGTTGATGGTGATGATGAGTACCGAAATAGTAGGTTCAAGCTTATTCCAGCAGTTCCGAAGGTTGTCATCTTCTTCAAGAAGCTTTTAATCTTTGTCCTACTTAAGCAGATCAAATCTGAATCATGAAGTCAAAGCACACAAGTACAACAATGTTTCTATTATTAGTTTCTTTAAGATATGTTTCCTTCTCAAGCGAAGTGGGATTTCATCAAATGACATGAAATAGCCTTGAAGGCTTCCCCGCAACATGTAGACATTGCATTTTAATTATAGTACATTTCTGTGCAGGGCTCCTGGATTGTGCGCCAGAGTGTTGGAAGCACTCCGTGTTTATTAGGAAAAGCAGTTGACTGTACATACATTCGTGGACCAGATTACCTTGAAGTAAGTTACCACAAGAAACTATAGTCTCTAATGTCCATTGCATGGTGTTGGGGAAAAATCAATTCTAAATCAGAGCTAACATGTACATGATGACTAACAGTCATAATCTGGTGCAGATTGATGTAGATATCGGTTCTTCTACAGTGGCTAATGGCGTTTTGGGGCTTGTTTTTGGTGTGATTACAACATTAGTGGTTGACATGGCTTTTCTTGTGCAGGTACTCCTATATCCTAAATAGATACACCACATCGTATGATGGCATGCATACTTTTATGTTATTGACATTATTAGAAATGGTGAAGTTGAATTCTCCTATTAGGTTGCTTGAACTGCAAGATGTTATAGCACAAATATATTCTAGCAATCAGTAAGTAGAGCCAAAGGATTTGGTCACTCTTATGAGGATTATTTGGCGTAATCTCCCTTCAATTTTCATGTATATGTTTACATGCCATCAAAGTCTACCGTTGCATAATCTTGCAAAAATGTGAAAACTTGTACCTAAATCAAAATTCGATACTGTCCTCCAGTGGAAATTTTCTTTTTCTGATTGTCGGACCAAAGACATGAAAAATATGTTTTCATTTCTCCATCTTTCATTCAGTTGTCATTCACCATGAAAATTTAGGCTTAGAAATTATGTAAATGTCTGCTAGTTGATTAATTAAGCAAATGAGGCAGTTATAAGCTTATAATTATCCTGGCCTAGCCAGATGGCTGACTTGGTTGCCTTATCAGAAATGACTAGTTATCAGTATCCACCAACTAGTTGGTGCTGCTTCTTTCTGAGCTTAAGACCACATGTTGAACTTGTGTTAGCAATGACTACCTTGGCAAGGAATTCAGCACCGAGGTCGTGGGTCTGATATCAGAACATAATGAAGCGTGAACTAATTCCTTTCCTCTTGAAAGAAAACAAATAGATGCTGTAAAATTTTTATGATTTTTTTACACGTCTTGTTTGATTAGTGATATTTTGTTCACAGGCAAACACTTATGAGGAGCTTCCGGAACGGCTTATCGGTGCTGTCCGTGTATCCCATGTGGAGCTGTCATCTGCTCTAGTACCAGTTCTCGAAGCGAGTGCTCCCAATGTATGAACTGTTTAGCTGACAGTATTGGATTCATTGTTCCCACCCGTAGCGGTGCTTCTTCACCACCTTATACAAGTTTTATCATTCTGGTATTACTTCAAGTCTCCGATCGTTGCAAGTCTTGCCCATTTGTATTAATGGATGACGAAAGGGAGTCCGTTATTTTGTGAGCGACTGACTGCGCTACTTTGATGCAAATTGGGATTTCCAATTCTTTGATGCAAATTGTAGCGTTTGCGTTTTCTAATGTTGCAATAGAAGCAATTATTTGCATAGAAGTCTCAAAGCCAAGAACCGTTGGAGGGCTAGGGACAATTAACTATAGATGGTTTGCATATGGAAGTATAGGTTGACTAACTATTAAGAAGAGTTCATACCACCCCAGTGATCAGTTTCGTGTACTATCAACTCCAACTATATATTCATAGTCCCTCCTATTTACTAATGATGTTGCCTAGAGAGAGCATCGGGACCACTAAGCTTGACGAGTTCAAAGCATCCGTATGTGCTTTCTAAGAAGGGTTTACCCGTATTAACCCGTCGTCATTTTCCTCCACAGCTTCTCTGACATCAGGTCGATGTTTCTCCGAAGGGCCCAAGTCAAGTCATCAGGTCGATGTTTCTCCGATTGGCAGTCGCCTACCAATCCATTAAGAGGAGCATCCAACTATATCAATAATGAAAGAATCAGAATCATCATCTTCCTCATCATCCCCGATGTCTGGGCAGACGCAAATTCCCATCAACGTTGAGATGGGTCAGATGGGCAACGCCGCGCCACACCACCAGCAAAAGAACCAAGAAGAGACAGCGCCACAGCCGCAGCCGCAGCCGCAGCGGCACCATGGCTGGGATCGCAACGACAGCAACACTCTGTTGGTGGTGGCGACGCTCATAACCGCGCTTACCTATCAGTTGGGAACTAATCTCCCGGGCGGGTACTACCAAGATGACAGCAACGGGCACGTGGCCGGCGATTCCATCCTGCGCGACAAGCACCGCAAGAGGTACTGGCTTTTCATGACGGCAAGCTGGATGGGGTTCGGCAACTCCATGCTTATGACGCTCGCCCTGCTCACCGGGGTGCCCGTCGCCTCCCGCCTCGTTCGCTGGCCCTTCGCCGTGGCCTACTCCAGCCTTGTGCTCGCCTTCATTTCGTCGCAGGCCAATACCTGGCTGGTCATGGACCTCCTGATCTGGATCTTCGTCCTCGTTCTCCTGTACGCGGCCATTAGTTTGAAGAACAGGGAACCGCGCTGGCCAGCTGCCGTCGACAAGATGAGAGCCTTCTTTATCTTTCGCCTGTGACTGATTACTTCACAGTGTTGCTATTGTAATTGCTCTTAATCGATTAACCGATCCGCCATATTCTCGTCTGTTGTTTTCTCCACATTATGGATGCCACTCTTCTGTGTTGGCTACGTCCCTCCCTGACACCGTCAATGTATGTACCAAAAACTAGCCTAATGCTGTTCGGCCTCACCGATTTCTACACTACAAATCCCAGTTGAACAATCCGTTTTGCACTGAACTGTGAGAAAAAAAAACTTTTTTTTTTTTTGTGGGGTTTATAGGCACCACGATATTTTGACATCTCTACGCTACACACTTCCCCTTCTATCGCCCGCTGAAGGTATGATGAGATGACGAAACCTGAATTAGTACGGCTGCTCTAAGGAGAGTGACGCCAAAAAGTCATCCAAGGAAGACGAGGAGCTCTCAGGAAACCCGCTGGCGAAGACGGCCCGCACCGAAGCCGCGCGCTTCCTGATGCCATCGTCGCCCATCAGCCTCTCGATCCCCGCCACCACGTCTTCCTTCGTCAAAGCCGCCGCTGAGCTGCAGCTCTCGGGATCGCGGATCGCGCATCCGGTCCCCAGGCGGCGCACCACCAGCTTAGCGTTGTGGTGCTGATCCCCTCGCACCGGCCACGTTAACATCGGCACCCCACACACCAGCGCCTCCACCGTAGAGTTCCACCCGCAATGGCTCACGAAACCCCCTACCGACGGGTGGCTCAGGATCAGCAACTGCGGCGCCCACCCGCGGATCACCATCCCCCGCCCCCTCGCCTCGCCTCGCCGCGCCACCGCCTCTGTGGAAAAGAAGCCGCTACCACCGTCGCCGGTGGCCTCTATCGGTTGCCCTGCCGGATCAAACTTCCTCGACTTGGTCTGCATGACCCAGACGAAGGGTCGGTTCGACTCGTCCAGAGCGGCCGCGAGCTGGGAAAGCTCGTCGTCCGCGGGGCTCACCAGTGACCCGAACGAGACGTAGATCACCGACCTCGGCGGCTTCGCGTCCAACCACTCCACCAGCTCCTTCTCGTCGACGCCGAACTCGTGTCCCGATCGGACCTCGCCATCTCGCACCGGTCCGACCGCCGCCCAGAACTGGTCCGGCAGCAGCGGGCCCACGCCCCACGCCGGCTTCCCCGCCTTCTTGGCGACGTAATCCAGGAACGGACGCTCCAGTTCGTCGCACGTGTTGACAAGCAGCGCGACCGCACCGTCCGCCCCAGCTATCCCCCTCAGACGTCGGGGCCCACCGACGCTGCCGGGCCCGCCGAAGGGTTGGTGCCGGCTGCTGACGTCGGAGGCAGTAAGGGCCATCTCGGTGGGCAGATCCGGGATGGTGACGGCGGTGGAGAGGGGAGCGGAGGCGAAGTCCTCCGGTGAGAGTTCCAAGGTTGCGTGGTCGAGAGCGGCCGCGCTCGCGCCGGAAGTGAAGAAGCTGACGACCGGGACCTGGTGCTGGACGCAGGTGTCGATGAGGCCGCTGATCATGTCGTCGACGATGACGCAGAGGGGAGGTTTACGAGGGAGAGAGGAAGGAAAGGAGGCGTCTTGGTGGTGTTCTAAGCCGACATGCTGGAAGATTCCGGCGAGGAGGGCGTGGAGGGTGTCCTCAAGGAGCTGGGGCTGGATGCGATTGGTGTGGGGAAGGGAGAAGTCAACGATTCGGACGAGAGGGTGGGGAGGAGAGGAGGCGGAGGAGGAGGAGGAGGAGGAGGGGAGGATGAGGGTGACATTGTAATTGCGGCGGGCAAGGTGAGCACTGAGTTGGGTGGCCGGGAAGATGTGCCCCGCGTGCGGGAACGGCACCACCAAGATCTCGTCCATGGATGACCGTCTTACTTTAGCTCTATTAGCTGGTCAGTGACGACGATTGAAGCTGAAGCAGAGGATTTGAGAAACGTATATAGAGAGAGAGATTTATTAGCAAGCAAAGTGCTGCTACGATCTTTACAGGAGGAAGAAGAAGCTGTATTGGATTGCGCTGGCAGATGCGTCTCGTCTCACAAGCCAGCGGTGGTCTCTACCTCCACCTACTTGGCAGCAACAGCGACTGGCGAGGATATGGAGCTCGATCGGGCATGTCTATGGAGGGTGGCGTGCGAAGGAAAAGCTGCAACGCGCTAATGCATTCTACCTTAGCGGAACCGCCTGCCCCACACGCTTCCGGCGACACTCCGTTGGGCATGTCAACGCTTCTTCTCCGCCCAGAGTTCTTCCTCCTACGAAGTGGGCCACACTTCCTCCAACGGCGGCACTACTGTCTTTACGTGTGGGCTCCACGTCTGGGACGACACGAGAAAGTCTCCGGTGGCGTGTCAAATTTGGTGGCTCAGTTGTCGTAGTTTGCGTTCTTTTCCTAAGGCACGAGAAGTAAGTCCACAGAGTCGGGCCGAAGGGCATGAAGAACAAAATGAATTAATGTCACGTTATTTACTGCACATTAGATCAACATCCACATTTATCGTCGGTAATATTGGATTCCCAACTAATATTGGGCTGGGCTGGGCTGGCCCATCAAGTCACACCGAAGATTGGATCCATGGAATATTATTGTGATTGTTGATGATCATATGAAACAATTGAAATCTTAGATTCATATTAGGATCATGATGATTTAATAAAGTGTAAAAAAAAAAAAAAACTCAAGCTAGATTCATATGGTCCATTAGATGATCTATTATTCAATAAACGTACTGATGACTCGATAAAATCTAGAAAGAGGGGTTGAAACGAACAACATAGGATGTTGCTTTAGCTGACTAAAGGTTGCTCTTACTTTGGACTTTCCTTCTCATCGTGTCCTACTCGTTGTTGTTTGCACAGTTGCATGTGCTTGGAAGCTGCTGCTACCCATATTGCGTGGGTTGCGTGCGCCCGTCGCCGGTGATGTTTTCTTACTAAGTAAGTAGTAATCTTTGTCCTCGTTACTCTACGATGGACTGTCGTTCATAGTTTATTATCTGTCTATTTTTATTATATTTTTAACGTCTGTTTGCGAGATTATAATTTACATTTTAATAGTAATTTAATATTCAAAAAGTCTTAACTAATAAAATATCTTCACGCGTATAGAACAAGATCACGTAGAATTAATTATAAAGGATATCAATGTTTTTCTTAAGAGATTGGTTGGTATGACGACTATATACGATGTTAAAATATTTTTCTCCGACGGTATACTGACTGACGGAAATGGATTAATTTTGATATTATATATAGTAAAGGGGAGTGAGTGGGCCCACCCATACACACCACCCACCATTGTCACTCGCTACAACAAATCGAGCCCCACTCTCACCTCGCATCATCAACAAGGCGTGAAGAGAAACAAAGAACACATTCAATGGTTGGCTCCTTGCACTCAATATCTATCATTGATGCAACACCATCATTAATCTTCCAATAATTAAGTGGGTTGCCTTGCCATGGTTGTACGTTTGTAGAGAAACGAACAACGTCAAGGAAGGAGCGAGAGGAGGAGGAGGAGGAGGAGGAGGAGGAGGAGGAGGATTCTGTGCTTGGGCATTGCAGGCCCAACACTGAGACTGGCAGAGAGGGCCCTCCCCCCATTCCATGCTCCATACGCTTCTCCCATTGCCAGATCCATTCCTATACTCCATTCCCTCCTCCTCCTCTGTGCTGCTATATAAGAGGAGGTGCCGCCCATTCTAAGTGATGCTTCGAAGGCGTCGATGGACGGACCTTGGTTAGGTGAGGAGTACCCTTGCTGGAGAAGCAGGTCACGTGCAGAGGCCCTCATTACCTACCTCTCTCTGCATGTGATCCTCTTCTCCAACATGGATTCCTCACTTTCTTCGCTCCCTCTCCTTTCTCCAATGCGCATTTGATCTCCGAAAACTCTTTCAGGTTGATGCTGTTGTCACTCTTGTTTTTTTTTTCCTCTCTTTTTTGCAGGTTTTGAAACCCCCCCTCCTTTATTTTGTTTCCTCTAAAGATCTAATCTTTCGTTCAGGCATCAAAGAGTGTTCAAGAAATAGCAGAGCAGGGAATCAATCAATCCCCTTACACCACTCCGTGAATACTTTAACGAGAGAGAGAGAGAGAGAGAGAGTACATAAAGGCTGAGCCTTCTGTTGTTGACCGTACGCCGTAAACTTTAATTAATTAATTATATATATAATTAATTCCGATTGAAGATTTGTTTTCTATGCTGAAATTTAATTTTCTTTTATGGCCATATACTTTTGTTGCGCAATTTCCTAAGTCTTAAAATTCGACAAGATAAATATAATAATATTAAATGTAATTTAGAAAAGATAAATAAAAGTTATTATTTTAATAAATATTAATTTTGAATTGATTAGTGTGTTGATCTCATATTCGAATTCGTCATTTATATTATTTGATATAATAAATTTAAGTGTCCGTCATCACGCATTTTTGGTGGGCACCGTTGGATCGATCCCCCGTGAGGAAGAAATAGGCCAGAGGAGATAACCCAAAGCAGCTCCGGCGGAGGGGGAAAGCTGAAAGAAGCATGCAGCATCAGACTCTTGCTTGTTGTGGAGGTGTCAGGGCGAGCCTGCCGCCGCCACTGTCATTCCGGTGGTCGAAGATTAAGGTTTGCGACTCCTTCCTCGTCGCCCACTACACTATACCTCAAAGACCCCCCCCCCTTCTTCTTCTTGTTCTGACCTTTGCAGTTCTCGTGGCAGAGGGAAGGCGGCCGACGCCTTCCGCGGTGTGCACGAATCGCCGCCCAGTTGGAACTGAAGCCTCCTCCCTACTCTTTGGTAAATCTGACTACTTCCCTCGCAAGTGCAAAATATGATTTTGCTGTAGCGCCTTTGAATTCTACCTCCTCCTCTGTCTGTCCGGCACATTCTTTTCTCATCCTGTGATGGTGGGCACAGAGCTCTCTGGAGCCACACATGAGCCGCGAGACGTTGGAGTGTCACTGGGGAAGGCATCACCGTGCCCATGTTGCGTCCCTCAACAACCTTATCGCGGGGACGGACCTGGACGGAATGGGACTGGACGAGATCGTCGTCGCCTCCTACAACAAGGGCAACCCCCTCCCTCCCTTCGTCCATGCCGCCCAGGTAACAACAGTAACTAAGCATCCTGATACCCTGGAGACTCCTACTTCTTGTCTTTATCTTCTTTCCAGCCGTCTCGGCGTCTTTTTGCTTGCCATTCCAAGAAAACATAGTTAAACGCATCACCCTTACACTTATGTCCGTGTTGCGTGTGAATTAGTCAATCTAATTCAATTACTGGCGGTGGTATCCTGCTGTTGTGCATTTCTAGTGGAACATTCTTTGTTGCGCGCAATGTGCTTGTGAGTTTGCCTCTTCTAGCTTGTACTGTTGAATTAATTTAGAATGGCTTAGGTAGTAGGTCCAGGTCTCGTGTCAAATAACTGTGAGGGCTCAAATTGAGTGATGTTTGGCACTATCTTTCTTTTACATTCTTGCTGTTTGTGATTCATTTGCTTTCTGGATGTGCTACTGCAAGGTTTGGAATCATGACTTTTTCTGGCAATCCGTCAAGCCAGGCGGTGGAGGACGACCATCTGGAAGGCTTATGGAACTCATCGAGAGGGACTTTGGCTCATTCGATAGAATGTTGGAAGAATTTCAAAGAGCTGCACTGACACAATTTGGTTCTGGTTGGGTTTGGCTTGTCTGTAAGTCATGATCTGGTCTATCTCTGAGGGCACTGCTGCTGAAGAAAAATGTGGTTTTAATTTGATTTCATCTTCCTGCTTTTTTCTATATCAGACAAGGCAAACAGATTAGATGTTGGGAATGCTGTTAATCCATGTCCTTCAGAAAAGGACAACAAGCTTGTTGTGCTAAAGTCTCCAAATGCGGTGAATCCTATCATTTGGGATTACTCTGTAAGTGTTATCTCCAATTAAAATTTCCATTTTGGTTTTATGTGACTCACAATTTTACAATTGTTCTTGTGAATTACCCACTGTATACAATATTATTTCTATGAAATGTTATTTTCTCCTCTGTTAACTTAAGTTCGGGTTTTTTTCTAGAGTTTGGCTTGCTGTACGGAAGTATAAATAAAAGTACACCAATTCTGATTTCTTTCTTTTCTTATAGGTTGGCAACTAGGATTTTGATATTTGGACTCATCAGGAAGGCAAAGATAGCGTGATAGATCTCGTATGAAATCAAATTGACAAAAAAAAAAAGAAAAATTGAAAGGAAAACTATAAATGATTGTATGTATATTCATTTCTATATTGCTATGCCCTATTAATTGTATGGATTTCTTTAAAGAACTCAGTGTTAGAATTAAATATAATCTTTTTGAATCTTTTTAGGAAGTACAAGTTTTGCTTTGAAGTATTTGACAGTTAGTGGATACAATAATAATAACTAGGAGGAATTTAGATTCTTGATATCCTGATTCAACTTTCTTGTGCTGTAGAAATATTCCTTTAGTTGCAAACAAACTTGTTCATCGAATCTAGCATTATGTGCTTAATTTATATTTTCTGAAGGCTTTCTGGTGTCACTCTAGATAGATCAAATTGTGAAGCGGTTGTCACCGACTACCCACAATCTTCACATTAAGAAGAAAGAATGGGTTCTTCAGTATGGGTGAACTTGCCTACTATTACTAACTTGGTTCTTAAACATTACAGACAAGACTCATGTTTTACAAATTGTTGTGCTGGTAGGTTAGTTAGATCATTCTAATTGAATACAAACTATTGAACTGGTAGGTTAACTATACATCACTATGATTGGGATCGCAGCACTTGTGATTATTGACCCGACGTCTTGATCAGTTTTAAAATTTTAGGCATTTGGCTAGATCTAAGTCACTGTGTCAGGAGGATATGATGATATTTCTATCCATATTCAAATTATATACGTGACAACTTTGGTTCGCTGTTTACCTTATTGTATTTCATCTTATGTTATCCCTACTGATTAATTCAGATCTAACCAGAAATTGTTGTCTTGTTGCAGCCACTCCTTGCCATCGATGTCTGGGAGGTAAAAGTGCTAAATTCTTCTTTGAATTATTTTACTTTCACCTTTCTAGATTACTTTTGTAATTTGACCCTGATGCAAATTTTTTTTTGGCTACACAGCACGCTTACTATCTTGATTACGAGGTCAGTTCCCGTATACTCTGGTTTATGCATGTGCACTTGGAATAAACGTAAACAGCATCACATTTGACAGCATTTGTATCTGCAGAATCGAAGAGCTGATTATGTTTCCATCTTTTTGGAAAAACTTGTTTCATGGGAGGTGGTCAACCATAGACTTGATGTTGCAATGGAGCGAGCAGCTGAGAGAGCCCGAGAAGATGAAACAAGAAGACAAGAAGACGATGCAGAGATGACCTGCAGTGAAGCAGAGGAGATGTACCTGGATACCGACACCGATGATTCGGAGGCTGAATGAAAACATAATTTGTTTTGTTAGGACTGAACTTCCGGCTTTGTTTAGCAAGTAAATCAATGAGCTAGTCTCACATGAATATGTAATTGAAGAAAGCATACATGTATCCATATGATATTGGCAGCTCTGGTTGTAGTTCTATTTGCCATTTGGTTAATGGAAGTTTTAGTTTCTGTGTTAGGAATTTAAGATGATTAGTTTTAGTCAAATTGATCAAGGTTAGCAGGTCAGATACCAATTCAACCTAAAAGTTGTATACTTTTTATGTGGTGGGCTAATTATCCTTTGAAAGTTCTCTAAGTCCATTTCTTTTTATTCCATACATGAATATTTTCAATCATCCTTATCACCATCTCTTCGGAGGCAAAAAAAAAATTAGCGGGCAAAATAGTTTCTATTTAATTTTACAAGTGATGTGACCTTTCTAGATGATTAGAAGTGAATAGTCCGTTGATGTGAGATCATTTGATTGGGTTTGCAGTTCTTTGCTTGTTGGAGTAAATGATCGCGGGATTGATTTCTTCGACCGAGAGGTTTCGTGTGAGAATAAGGCATCTCCCACAACTTATCTATCATACTTAAAAGTTAGTAGGAACGTCTAAAGGTTCCTAATTAGCAAAAGAGTTTGAAAACAAAACGATAACATAAATATAAGATATCAAAAAGGTCTTAAAGAATGAGATAAATCAAATTGGCCATGTGATGCCCCTATCCAAACGAAGCACTTTAAAGGTCATAAGAAAGACAACATAAATCTAACATATCAAGTTAGGTATGCATGATAGATTGTTCAGAGAGTATGAGAAATAAAATAGATTTAAGAAAGCGAGAAAACAAGATTACAACGTAGAATGATCGATCAAACCCTCTGAACAGCACTTTATTTCAAATTGTTCGACGATCCAAAACAAATGTACAACACAACTCCTATCCCCAACAGGCCATCTCCTGCCAAGTATAAAGAAAGTATAAAGATGCTCGTTCACAGGACAACTAACGTAAATACTTCAATTATCACACGAATGACTTCCTCGCTCACAATCAATATAAATGTCTTGTGGTTGTGAGCATAAAAATTATTTTTATGTTATATTATATGAAAATTTTTAATATTAAAATCTGAAATCAAATAATAATAAAAAATAAATTTAGGATGATGATTCTCATAAAACCTTATATGATTCTTAGAAAACCTTATATGATTTACGAGCACACTATCATTAAATTTAAAAACTAAAGTCATGTAGATATATAAGGAGAACTAAATGCATCTTCTATTCTCTTTCTATCCTTGATAGATTAAGACAAAGAGGAGAATGAGAGAAGATTTATGATCTCTCATTGATTAGTTCATATGACTAAAGAAAGATTAAAAAAAATGATATCTAAATAATGTTATGTATCCTCACGTATCTACACGTTATATATATAGTCCCTAGGAAGAGCAGAGGGCATAAGATAAATAATTAGAAGAGTCTTTCCTATCAAAATCATTATATAAGTGATCTTACCATAATTTAATTATAAGAGTCTTTCCTATCAAAATCATTGTATAAGAGTCTTTCCTATCGATCGATAATCATAATCAAAATTTAATTATATCTATAATACATATTACCTAATTAGATAGGGCAACACAATCTAACATTCTCCCACTTGATTCATTAATTAGTAAGATATAAAAGGGTTCAAAATAAAAATAAATAAAATAAAATTTATTTAAAAATAATTTTATCCAATTAGATTCTAAAATTTGAAAATCAATTATATGAATGAGAATTAAAAAAAATAGATCAATAAGTCTAATAAATATGATAATACTATATTAAGTCTAACTAATAATATGAGTCATAGCGATCGTATGTCTAACTATTAGTCTTTTCTTATGCAGTCTAAGATGACACATGTAATTTACTTTGTTAAGATAATCCTATTATCACATTCAACCATAATATTTACATATATAAATATGAAGATAGCAAAACTAAATAATTTTAAATATATAATAAGAATATCAATTATAATATCAACTTAAACATTTATCACTATATTTTTATGGATTGCTCATAAACCCAATTATAAGAACATGTTCTTTAAAACACTTTAGGCTATACATTTAAGTTAATAAATCAACAATCAATATAGTGAAACTCAAGTTTTTAATTGATAATAATTATTTTAGATTTTTTTTTCTATCCATCAAGTACTTTATACTATAATACATAGAGTTGCAATGATATTTATTGTTCTTAGAGAATAAAATTAATGTGATATATCAAATATTTCTACATCGACTTGATAATTGAGTATGACAACATCAAGTATTAACATAAAACTTTGTAGTCATAAAGATTGAATAGTGGTATAAAAGCATGTCACAAAAATTAGTTTATATTGTTAAAAATATAATAATATATTAATATATATTTTTTCTATAAATTACTCCTCCAACTGATACAGATATAAACCAAAATGAACTTCTTGTTATCAAAGCAATTTACAAAATAAACACCTAAAACTTTATGATGTGTATGATTTTAATAAAACTTTTATCTAATCTGCAATCACACCATCATCAAATCCAAAAGCTAACGTGATGTCGATCTGCAAAGAGAACTACACACATCTTCTCCTCTTTTTGTATCATTCACAGTACCGCTATGATGCATGAATTAGGGATAAAAGTAAAACGAGAGAAGATATATGGTATCTTATTTAATTGATTCATGTGAGTAAGAGGATATAATAAAAAAATATATAATCTCTCAATAATATCATGTATTATCGTATCTGCATGTGTGTAGTCCCTAAGAAATCTTAGATATTTATAGATAAAAAATAAAAATGTTTAGCATAAATAATTAGGATAGTCTCTTCCGTCAAAATCATCTCTTAATAAATTCTATCATAATCACGTATTTTGTCACGAACGGTCGTCGCTCAACCGCAACACCTTCGCTCCGTGAACCGTTCGTCGCTTTTTCTTGCTTGTACATATATTTTTGGCAGCTTGTTTTACCTTAAGTTTATGTGTTTTTACCTAAGAAATATGAGCAAAAGTAGTGTAGAAGGCTGTAGAAAGATCGCTCACTGCGCGGAGCCAAAATATCCCAAAACAGTCATATTTTTTTGTCTTTTTCATGTGCTGCGGCAACCTTTCTGAGTGGTATGAAATGTCAGCCATTTCAGCACCTTAGAACCCCCCGGGTGGCACCGGGCTGGATGGGGTTTCGGGTATATGTCAGACGTAGGCTTTCATCAACAATTGAACTTGTCTTGCATCTGATACCTTGGGAACTATCGTTTGTGGACTTGCGATCGTTCCTACAACCCTTCCAAAGTCTTGTTTCGCTCTCTTTCTCTCTTTTCTCTGTGCACTCAAGGTGTTCGACAAATTGCTTGTACAGCTTTCCGCTTTGCGAGACGCCGGGACGTGTCCGTCGTTCGTTTCTAAGCTAACCAACTTCTTCTTTGCATGTCCTACGGGTCATTAAGAGGTTGTAAGAGGGCTAACCCTTTGCGGACAGATAACGCTTTGGGCGTTTCATGACTTAGGCAATCCCAACTAAGTCCGGAACAGTGGACAAGGTTGCTTCGTGACTTAGGCAATTTCACCTAAGTCTTCGGGAGTGCCGCACGACTTAGGCAAATTCAATTAAGTCCATGATAGTGTGGTATCAGAGCAGATAAGCAATTCAAATGAACAACGAAGAAGATTAACAATCTCGCCATAGTGAAACATCATGGTGAATTGAGCAAGATGGGGCAAGCCAGACCCTTGCTCCAAGCAGTCGCAGGTGGGCTGCAAGTGCAAACTCGCTCACAAACTGTGGAAGCCGCTCATGAGGAGTGCTACAGTGAACAAGACAAGCGTGAAATTGAGTATTCTTCATGAGGGGAGGAGGCGCTATCTAGAGCACCAACCGGGAAAAAGAATCACAAGGAGAGAATTATAACGGTGGAGACCCGCCTTGATATTCTTGAAGCGAGCGTGGAGGAAATCTACTAAAGCCAGCGAAGGCTACTTGGGGTAGAGAGCTCGAAAGAAAAAGCTGAATCTCGGATCGAGAAAGTTGAATCCCTGATTGATCAACTAAAAAAGGACACCAAAGATTCCGTACGACATCTACACAAAGTTGTGACGGAACTCACGGCTAAGGTGATAGTGTTAACAAGGACTCTTGATGCGGGAGGGAACAATACTCGCGCTGCGCCACCACAAAACTTCAGGGCATTGGAGCCACAGTGCTACGGAGGTGCCAGGGATGCCAAAGAGCTTGAAAATTTCTTGTTCGACATGGAATAGTATTTTCATGCTACAAGGCTCGATTCTGAAGAAACCAAAGTTGCTATAGCAACAATGTATCTGAATGGAGATGTAAAACTTTGGTGGCGAACCCGTTGGGAAGAGATCCAATAAGGCCGATGTCGAGTGGATATATGGGGAGACTTGAAGCGAGAGTTGAGAACTCAATTCTTGCCCGAGAACACAGAGTTTGTCGCAAAAAGGAAACTGGGACAACTCCACCAAAGTACAACAATCTTAGACTATATGAAACAATTTTCAGCATTGATGTTGGATATACAGGACATGTCTGAGAAAGACAAGCTATTCAGCTTCCTCGATGACTTAAAGCCATGGGCACAACAAGAACTACATCAGATGAATGCCACCGACGTAATCGGGGCAATTACAACCGCGGAAACGCTAACTGACTTTGTTTCTTCAAAGGATTCGAGAAATAAGAAACAATCTTCGGGAAATCACCCATCTAAATACTCTCGAGCGAAGGAGTCTAGGGGCGAGCAAAAGAAGAAAAATTTCCACAAGAGACCATGCTCAAAAGGTAGAGTCCCAAATTCTAGTGGATGCTTCTTGTGTTGAGGACCGCACATGGTGAGGGAGTGCCCACAAAAATAAGCACTCAATGCTTTAGCGACATTGATTCTGCCCCGTAAGTTAGACAAGGGCAAAGCTATCGTCCTTAGTTCGAGTAGTTTTGACTCCAGTAGCGATAATGAGGCGTCGCAAGGACCCAGGATAGGAGCAATGCATTTGTTGAATGCGTTGCGGGGTCAAGTGGGGGAGAACACAAAGGTAAAGCCACTGAAGGCAGGAAACAACGAGTTGATGTATGTGGACATCAAGCTTAATGGCCGAACAACCCATGCAATGGTGGACACAGGCGCGACCCATAATTTTATTGCCGATCGTGAAGCTAAGCGACTTGGATTAATCTTAGAGAAGAGCCCAAGTCATATGAAGGCGATGAATTCGAAGGCCTAGCGAATCTCCGGACAAGCAAAAGGGATCCCCATCAAGATCGGGACATGGAGCAGGAGCACAAACTTGATGGCAGTGCCACTAGACGACTTCCAAGTAATTCTCATAATGAAGTTTATGCACGCAGCAAAGTTGGTGCCAGTACCGTTCCTGAACTTCTTGTGTCTAATGGGAGGTGATGATCCCTGCATGGTTCCAGTTTCTCGGGGAGGAACCAAGGACCTACAACAAATATCGGCTTTACAATTGAAGAAAGGGGTACGAAAAGGTGAATCAACCTTTGTAGCGGCTATGAAGCTAGAGACACCTGATGGGGAAGCCATTCTGGAACCTGCTGTTGTGGCGAACATCCTGAAGGAGTTCTCAGATGTAATGCCAACCGAGTTGCCGAGAACTCTACCACCACGCAAAGGCGTGGATCATCGGATTGAGCTGGAGCCGAGAATTAAGCTTCCAACGAGACCACCATACCGCATGGCCCCTCCCGAGTTGGCAGAACTGAGGAAGCAGGTAGATGAACTGCTAAGCGGTGGTCTCATCCGTAGTTTAAAAGCACCTTTCGGAGCTCTAGTTGTCTTCCAGAAGAAACAAGATGGGTGCCTCCGATTATGCATTGATTATCGAGCCCTCAACAAGATGACGGTGAAGAATAAGTACCTTATCCCACTCATCGCGGACTTGTTCAATCAATTGGGCAAGACAAAGTACTTCTCCAAACTCAACCTTCGGTCGGGATATTGGCAGTTGTGCATTGCAGAATGTGATGAGGCGAAGACTACCTATGTGACCAAGTATGGAGCATTCGAGTTCTTGGTGATGCCTTTCGGCTTAATCAATGCTCCAACCACATTCTGCACTCTAATGAACCAACTGTTCAATGAGTATTTAGACTAGTTTATGGTCGTCTACTTAGACGATATCGTTATTTATAGCCAAACACTTGAGGAGCATGTTAAATACCTCCGAACAATTTTCAAAGTTCTCAGGGAGAACACCTTGTTCGTGAAGAGGGAAAAGTGCTACTTCACTCAAATGAAAATTTTATTCTTGGGGCATCGAATCGGGAATGGTTCTATTCGAATGGACAAGTATAAGGTGCAAGCTGTGGCAGACTGGTGAACACCAAAGAATGTGTCAGAGTTGAGATCCTTCCTTGGGTTCGTCAACTGTAGCTGGATATTCGACGCGCACAGCTCCATTGACGGAGTTGCTAAAGAAGGAGCAGTCGTGGAGATGGTCGGACAAATGTGAGACGACATTTCAAGACCTAAAGACTGTTGTGTTGGAGGAACCTGTACTCAGATTACTAGACTATCAGAAGTATTTTGAAATCCATACAGATGATTCTGATTTTGATATTGGGGGAGTTCTTATGCAAGAGGGTCATTCAGTGGCCTACGAGAGTCGCAAGCTCAACGAGACCGAGCGACGATATCTTGTGCATGAGAAGGAGATGACAACGGTGATCCACTGTCTATGGGTGTGGTGACACTACATTCTGGGAGCACCATTTATGCTAAGGATAAACAATGTCGCATTGAGTTACTTCCAAACTCAAAAGAAACTCTCCCTAAAGCAAGCACGATGACAGGACTTCTTGGCTGAGTTCGACATGGTAATAGAGTATAAGCCTGGAAAAACAAATGTCGTGGCTAATGCATTGAGTCAAAAAGTGGAGCTAGTGAATGCTATACAGTTGGAGGGTGGAGGCTAAGCAAGTTAATTGCACTTCAACTTCCTTTTCAAGATTAGGGATAGACTATACCAAGATTCTCAGGCAGTAACTCTGATGCAACTCATCAAAGAGGGCAAGGCGCGAGGATTTTGGGTCCAGGAGGAACTCATTTATACCAAGGGGAATAGAGTTTATGTCCAGTGAGTGGATAACTTGAGGCGTGAACTCTTGAAAGAGTGTCACGATTCCCTTTGGGCTGACATCTGGGTATCCACCGAACAATGGCTCTCGTGGAGAGGGCCTTCTATTGGCCAAAAATGGAGACAGATGTGGAGAAATATGTTCGAACATACCTTACTTGTCAACAGGACAAGGTAGAGCAGCAGAAGCCGATGAGACTTTTGGAGTTGTTGCCTGTACCGGAAAGGCCATGGGAGAGCATTTTCGTGGATTTCATATCAAACTTGCTCGCAGTAGGGGGACTTGGATCGATACTCATGGTAGTTGATCGATTTTTGAAGTATGCAACATTCATTGCTACACCCCTACATTGCTCAGCGGAGGAGGCGGTTAAGTTGATGATGAAGAATGTGGTGAAGTATTGGGGAGTCTCACACAACATCATTAGTGATCAAGATTCGCGGTTCTTAGGATGATTTTGGACTGAGTTGTTCAAGTTGTTGGGATCTAAATTATACTTCTCCATAAGCCTCCGCCCCCAAACGGATGGTCAAACAGAAATAATTAACTCGCTCTTGAAGCAATATCTCTGGCACTACGTGAGTGCCAACCAACGAGATTGGGTGAAGCTGCTGGACATAACCCAATTCTCCTACAACTTACAGCAGAGCTCTGCATCCAACAAGAGCCCCTTTGAGATTATTATAGGATAACAACCATCAACTTCTCATGCCCTGGTTATTGGTTATACAGGGAGTAGCCCATTAGCCTATCACTTCGCAAATGAATGGCATCGTAATGTAAATATTACGCGGGCTTACTTGAAGAAGGCGGCCAAAAAGATGAAGAAGTGGACAGATTTAGGAAGACGACCACAAGAGTTTAAAGTTGGTGACATGGTGTTGGTGAAGCTCCAACCAGCATCACTCCAGTTCTTTAGGCACAAAGTGCACAAGGGATTGGTACGCAAGTATGAAGGGTCTTTCCCAATCATCAGCAGGGTAGGCAATGTCTCATACAAGTTGCAACTACCAGCATGGTTCAGAATTCATAACGTCTTCCATGTGAGCAACTTGAAAGCTTACCATTCAAATCCGCAAGATGATTTTTGAAATGTTCCAACTCGACTACCCCCCACTGGAGCCTTTTACGAGAAGCGAGTTGAAATTATTCTAGCGAATCGTAAGATAAAACTACCCAATGGAGGGCAGCAAATTGAGTACTTGGTGAAGTGACAAAAGCATCATTGAACAGAAGCCAGTTGGGAGTAAGAAGACGCCCTACAACATGAAGAAGCTTGTGTCAAAGCCTACCAACAAGCGTCGATGAGGGCGTCGACAGTTTAAGTGGGAGAGAATATCACGAACGATCAGCACTCAACCACAACACCTTTTCTCTGCGAACTGTTCATCGCTTTTTATTGCTTGTAGATATGTTTGGCAGTTTGTTTTGCCTTGAGTTTATGTGTTTTTACCTAAGAAAAGTGAGCGAAAGTAGTGTAGAAGGCTGCAGAACGATCGCTCGCTGTGCGGAGCCAAAACAGCCCAAAATAGTCTTATTTTTAGGTCTTTTTCGTGTGCTACGGTAACTTTTCTGAGTGGTACGAAATGTCAACCATTTCAGCACCTTGGAACCGGGTATATGTCAGGCGTAGGCTTTCATTAACAATTGAACTTATCTTGCATCTGATATCTTGGGAACTGTTGTTTATAAACTTACGATCGTTTATACAACCCTCCAAAGTCATGTTTCGCTCTCTTTCTCTCTTTTCTCTGTTGCACTCAATGTGTTCGACAAATTGCTTGTATAACTTCTTCTTTGCAGGTCCTACGGGACTTTAAGAGATTATAAGAGGGTTGACCCTTTGTGGACAGATAACACTTTGAACGTTTCATGACCTAGGCAATCTCAACTAAGTCCGGAACAATGGACAAGGTTGATTCACGACTTAGGCAAATTCAACTAATTCCGTAATAATATGTATAGTCCCTAAAAAATCTTAGATATTTATAGACGAAAAATAAAAATATTTAATATAAATAATTAGGATAGTCTCTTCCGTCAAAATCATCTCTTAATAAATTCTATCAGAATAGGAATGTCTCGATCAACCATAATCAGAAAAATAATAATATTTATAATATATTTTATTTAATTAGATAAAAATCATAGTCGTCTTTTACAATTGTCGAAGAAATCAAAGACCATCGATTGCGCTGGCTACAACACAGTCTCCATCCAGAATATTCAAACCTGTTGCAGAGCACTAACTGCAGGTATGGCTTGAATCGCGTGGCACTGCGGTGAACCAGGCGCTTCCATGTACGTAACGGCGTCCACTTAGCTTATGTCCTCGGTCGACGTCTGGCTTCGCCGGTGCCCACCACCTAACAGAGACTCCCAACGAGGGAGATACGAATAAGGTGCAGGAGCAGCTGCTGGTGCAATTAACGCTTCTCTTGAAAGGTTTCGGGTCGATTTGTCATCTCGAAATTGACATGATTGAATTAAGTCACAAACCATCTTTGTCAGATCGAATGGAGCCGAAGAGTATCCCCAACACCGTGGAATTGCCACAAATCGACGGATGTCATCACAGCCTACCGACTGTAACTGCTCCGTTGGATCTCCGACGATGGCTCGCCACCATCGACAGATGAATCCCATCACTCTTGAGGTGGCGTCCATCTGCCCTGGCCACCCCAGCGGGCACCGTTGAAGAGTCCCAACTCTTCCCTGTTGGCTTTCTTGTACTGTGCCACCCGTGGGTGCCAATCTCTCACACCTTTCCTTCAAAAGTCTCAAATGTTCTTTTATTACATGATGACGATACGTCTGCTGGAGATTGCAGAATTAATGCTTCCGCTCACCGGTCTCTCTCGCCTCCACCTCCGTTTTTTTTTTTTTTTTGTCTCCACTGTTTACTATGGGACCTCTCCCCCCCCCCCCCCCCCCCCCCATCGACCGGCCGGCTGCCGTCGTTTGAAGCAGCCAATCTATGGAAGGTAGTGTTTTCCGTAACTCAACTTTGAATCTTGATGAGGATAAATTTAATACCCTCCAACTCCCTTCCTCATTTAGCTCAAAATATAATAAAAATATGATAATTAGTACTCATTAATGCTAGTATGCCCCTGCCTATATTATCATCTCTAGTTTTACCTTTACTACTAACAACACTCTATATTAATAACTTAAATTAAGTCATTCTCATCAACTCCTCCACTACACAAATACTTTATATCATCATTATCTCTTAGAGAGGTACCATCATTGTCTCTTAAAGAGATACAGAAAAGTTTAAAAGCGATGCGTAACAAAATTAGTCATGTTTGAAATTAAAGTTTCAAAGCGATGCGTAATAAAATCAGTCATATTTGAAATTAAAGGCAGCAGTATTCGAAAGTGAGGATATAGCCTCTGCATAACATGGGGTTAAAATAGGCAACCCCAAAATAGACGAATCGTCCGTCTAAAATATCGACGGATGTCAACAGTCAACATATGATCGACTCCCTGCAAGATGTATAAAAATTACGTCCCAAGTAAGTAAAAGTTGAGCGGAAGCATACACAAGTCTCGTTACTCTCTACTTTTTTATTTACACAGTTCACACTGTTGTTTTCCTCCTCCTCCGTCTTGTATTGACTTAAGCATCGGAGGGGTTGAGTCAGAAAGTCTCTCAATGTAGATGTATTATGTAAGATCACTAATGGTTAGAAGATAACAATATTACCAGGAGATAATACTATTCCCAAAGATAACCTAGCGACCAAGATAGGATCTTACAGCTAAGCAGATCTTAATTTCTTTACCGGGCCTTACCGCTTTAAGCCCAAATCAACCCCGACAAACCACCTCCCTCGCGGACTTCTTATGTTGGTTCGCAATATCAACACACCCACATCAATATAGAGGAGACATGAGAATAAACCTACACATTTGGTAGTGAACCAAACGAGCTGGCTAGTGCTGACTCACTAGTCGACATTAATTATGCACTATCATTTTTGTGCTAGATGGAGGGCTGAACGTCACAGGCATATCCATATATATTCCTCCGAACAAACGCTTAAGTTGTCACCCCTGGTCTCAAGCCCCTTGTTCATCTCATAAGAGGTATTCCTAAGTCTCACTCAATAAGTCTAGACTCTTATTGGCATGATTAGATCAAGGATTAAGCAACAGTCTTAACAATTACCAAGAATGAGTTCTAGTGACTCGTGAAATATCAAGAAATATAATAACAAGCAAATACGCAAACAATTCTTTTCAGTTTCAATGAAACACTTGTTAGTCTATATTTGCAGAGAGACCGTGGTGCCTGTTGGTGCCATTGATGACAAGCCGGACTTGCTTATATGAATTATTAGTGTATATGCATAGAAATAAATAAGGTTACATTTCGTACTTTGTCAATAGGATCAAAATGCAATTGCTAACTCTATCGTCTTTATTTTTTTTTTCTTTTTAGTAAAATTCATATGTAAATAATAAGCCAAAGAAGATTTAAGGAAAAAAAAAAGAGAAGCTTTTGAACTATAACAAATGGCGTGAACGTCAACGTGGTCGAATGGTCATGTCAATGCCTTGACTGGCTTTGCTGACTCCAGAAAGCATATTGTAACATGATAGGTAGTAAAAGGCTAGAAGTTAAGCTTCTGAATTACCATTCGTTAATATTGATATGCTCAGAAAGAAATTTTAAGATCGCAGTGGGTCTGATGTCAGTGGTCAACTTTGTCTTGATCGGCCAATTTGATTTGAGTCCGACCTACTTCAGAAACTTTAATCTTGCCTAAGGTGATATCGATTCCCCGTAAAAAAAAAAAAAAAAAAAAAAAAAAAAAATTCTTTTTGTTGGAAGTAGACTCTTGACGTATTCCATCCGATGCTTAAGTTATTTATTGTATTGCACCTGCTCCCGTTCATGCATATCGATATCCAACACAAGTTTTGGTCAATCATCGTCTGTAATTGGTTCGCAAATCCTATTTTTTCTCACCGTGTCTCCATCAATCTGCACTCGGCAGGTCCTCTCCGGGGTTTTCTGGAGGGAAAGAAGGGGCGAAGGATTGATAAGAAGCGGTCGCCGCCGAAGGGTTTAGATGCTCATCCTCCGGTGGGCAAGTGGCGAGACTGACTGACTTGACTGCTGGAGAACAACGTTCGCAAAGCTTCGCCGGTGGTAGGCCCTTCGACGATCACATCCCATTTCTTCCTCCGTCAGGACCTCGATGTAAACGGTTAACGCTACCCCTTTTAAGTAAGAGCATATTGCATAGTTTGATACATCTCATATTCAAATCTATCTAGGAGCAATTCATTAATAAAATAATTTAAAAAAAAAAAAATTCTACATTGGTTAGAGAGTTGAAAAAGTCAATGTTCATTTAGCACAAAATTTCTTGGAGTGAGAAAATAAATAGTCGATTAAGAATTAATCTCACGAGTATACAACAACTCCACAGGACCAGTGAGCTATACCCACAGCACGATTTGTGTGTCGTTGGTGAAGAGTCTGACTTTGGTAGTGGGAGTGGGCGAGCCAAATTAATGTTCACCGGTAAGGCTTTCGACCACGCTTTTATTGGGCATTAATGCTGAATCGTCTTAGCTCGAACGTGCATATACGTCATCTTGCTGCACTTCTCATGCATCTATCATCATCTTCTTCTTCTTCTTCTTCATATAGCCTGTGTGTGCAACCTTGGGAACCAAAAAGAACAAGAGGCGAAGAAGCAATGGGTCGAGAGCACGAAGTCCGAGTGAATCGAACCACAGTCGCCGACGAAGACTCCCTTACGGGAGCCGTGAAGGACTTGGAGGCCGGCGAGTCCTGGCCATCGTGGGGCGGACGGGATGCGGCGCCAGTAAACCGCCTCAGCAGCCGAGAAATGGACTCCCTCACGGCCGTATGCGACACCCTCCTCCCCTCCATCCATGTCCCCCACGCTCCCCACGAGTCCCTCCGAACCTACTACGCCAACTCCGCGTCCATGATCGGAACACCGGAAGTTGTACGGCCGCCACTCGTTCGACAATTCAGCGTTTGGAAGTTGCTGGTTAACCACCGACTGATGACCAACGATCACCGTGTGCAGGTGGGAGGGTACTTATCCGAAAGGCTCCAACATCCTCGGCTGTGGCAGGTGAGGCTCGCGCTGTGGCTGCTATCGACGTGGTTCGGCACGTTCATCCTCTGCGGCACGAACAGCCTCTCCTGCCGTTTCCCTTTCTTCCGGAGCTTCCCGGAAGTGGAGGCGGCGCGGCGGGAGGAGATCATCCGGTCGTGGTCCGTGAGCTGCATCTTCTTGCTTCGGGTGTTGTGTAGGGGCTTCAAGTCTCTCGTCGTCCTCTTCTACTTCACCCAGGTGAGCGCTTCTTATCATCCCTCCCTCACATTGCCGCTTTGGCAGTCGGAATTAGCTGCACGACTCCAGAAAACACATTGAGATGACGGGGGCACGGTAACTAAGCACACTGCACGGCTGCAGGACAAACATTATTATTAGGTTTCAAGAGAGATCTTTCTATAAGGATCCAAAAATAAAAATGATCCAAAATAAATTGGTCGTCCTTTCTAGATTCAGCTCGACGTAGACCTTCCAACAGTGCACTAAAAGCCTATTGCACTAACTTACCTCTTTCGGGAGTCGATCAAATATACCTGTGGTTAAATATGTATTGCATCAAATTATGTATAGACACGTAACGTGAACATTCCTATCAACCCATCGGTTAGATACAAAAGTACCATTCTAATCTATTGTTCTCCAGCATCAGTTTCTTTCTTTTTTTTTTTTGCTCAAAAAATTCAAAAATAAAACAAAATAAAAAAACCTCAACTAGATATCCTTTTCTTTCTTTCTTTAATATAAAAACCCTTTTTTTTTTATGTTCGACATCAGTGCCGTACTGCTCATTATTCTGCATCGAGTCAGACATAAGTTAAAATATATCTATAATTTACAGCCGCATATGAAACAAATCTCATAATCACCATATACATCATCATAATTTGATCCGTGGTGGTGATAAATTTTGTTGATTGTCGAGTTCAACAGAACATTTATTTGTGACATGGCGACAAGACAACCGGCAGAGGGGTACATGTCGAGTTTTGGTTGTCGTTACTTGTTATCTTCGTTGGCACTTGACTTAGAAGACTTGTACAGGATGATGGAAACGAATTCATGAAGCGGATCAATATTATTACCATAGCATGGAGAATTGATCTGAGATTTTGACCAGCAAACGATGTGTTATATTCTTTTAAACATGAAGATTATAGATCACATTTGTGAAATAGAGAAGAAATTATGAGAAAGACTTGATGCAAAATAATGGCGTTGCAGAAATTATTTTATCGTCAAGAACAGCTAACTGTTATAAGATTCGTCGTTGGATGTCATTTGTCATAAAAGTTGGAGTCTTCATGTCCCGACTCAGCAAACCCCAGTCGCACCCACATTTATTTTATTTACTTCCATCGTTATTTACCGTTACAAGATCTAACTCCATATGATCATGGGCAGCTGAACGAGAAGAATGAGAACCCGGCTTGGGAGGCGATTGGCTACGTCGGGCCCGATCCCAAGCTGGCAATTAAGGGCAGCTCGGAGGAGGAGGAGGAGGGAGCACGATACGGGCCGCTCTATAAGGCACTGGTACACATGGCGGACCCAATGGATGTCCTCTGCTCCTCCCTGTCCAGAGCTGGCCTCTCCCTCGTCACCTCCCAAAGCGAACCTGACGGCTTGAAGAGCAAACCCCTTCCTACCATCTACTGCGACGCTGTGGTCGTTGGATCAGGGTCCGGCGGCGGGGTGGTCGCTGGTGTCCTCGCCAAGGCTGGCTTTAAGGTCGTCGTCCTGGAGAAAGGTGGCTACCACGCCCGGAGCAATCTTACCCTGCTCGAGCGCCCGACTCTGGATTACATGTACGAGGGCTGCGGCGTCCTCACCACAGAGGACTTGGGAGTGTTCGTCCTCTCTGGTTCCACCGTCGGTGGCGGTTCGGCGGTCAATTGGTCGGCGTCCATTCGCACCCCGGACCACGTGATATCCGAGTGGCGGCACGAGCACGGGCTGGAGCTCTTCGACAGCGACGTCTACTCTGAGGCCTTGGACGCCGTATGCGGCCGCATGGGCGTCCAGTGCGAAGTCCGCCACGAGAGCCTCGCCAACGGCGTCCTTCGGAGGGGGTGCGTCGAGCTCGGATACCCGGTGCAAACGGTTGGGCAGAACGCGCCGCCCGACCACGACTGCGGCTGGTGCTGCTTCGGGTGCAGGGACGGGCGCAAGAAAGGGACGGCTGAGACGTGGCTCGTTGACATGGCTGAGTCAGGAAACGGGGTGATCATTCCGGGTAGCAGAGCCCTCAGGGTTCTGCACGCGGACGCTGGAAGGAAGAAGAACGTCGCGGCGGGGGTCGTCTTCGAGTTCAGGGATGGCCGGAGGGGGAAGAAGGAAAGGTGCATCATCAGGTCCAAGGTGACCGTCGTCGCATGCGGGGCACTCAACACGCCGGTGCTTCTGAAGAAGAGTGGCCTTCGGAATGCAAACATCGGGAGGCACCTCCACCTCCACCCGGTCGTGATGTCGTGGGGCTACTTCCCCGAGTCCGGTTCGAGGTGGCAGCCGAGCAAAGAGAACCAGGAGAAGATCACCAGTTACGAAGGTGCGATCCTCACGACGATGTCGACGGTCGTTTCCAACTTCGCGACGTCCGGGTACGGCGCGGTGATCCAGACGCCGGCACTGCACCCGGGGTTGTTCTCAGTGGCCACCCCATGGGTGTCGGGTGCCGACTACAAGGACAGGATGACGCGGTTCTCGCGCACCGCGCACATATTTGCCTTGGCCAGGGACAGAGGTTCCGGCACGGTGGACGCATTGGGATGCATCCGGTATCGCATGGGGGCGGCGGACGAGAAGAACCTGCAGAGAGGACTGGAGAAGATACTGCGTATCATGGCAGCCGCAGGGGCAGAGGAGATCGGGACGCAGCACTGCCATGGAGACCGGTTAAACGTCAGGTCGGCGAGCTCACACCAGTTCGAGAGGTTCGTGAAAGCGTCAAGCGGGAGAGGTCTGAGGGATCTCTCGACGCCGGTCTACTCGGCTCACCAGATGGGGAGCTGCCGCATGGGTATACATCCGAGGACGTCGGCGGTGAACTCCCGGGGGGAGACGTGGGAGGTGGAGGGGCTGTTCGTGGCGGACGCCAGCGTGCTCCCCACGGCGCTCGGGGTGAACCCCATGGTCACCGTGCAGGCGATCGCCTACTGCACCGCGCAATCGGTTCTGGAGGAGCTGAGGAGGAGGACGAAGCGCGAGAAGAATCACAAGAACTGACACCGCAGGATATCACCATAATTATTTATGTTTCGTGTCTGAAATATTTAGGCTAATTACATATTATCCTCTATATTATATGATAAATTATTTTTAATATATGAGCTCTTATACTTTCAAAAAAATTATCAGGTTTCCTATAGTTTATAAAAATAAAATATTTAATTTTATTTCTTCTCATCTCATCTACTTTACTAATAGAAATATTATTGGGTTTAACATTAAACACTTGTTAACTTTACCTCACTTAGATTCACAATTTAGCAAGTACGGTATTTCCATCGTTAGCATGGAAAGAAAATAAAATTAAATGTTTCACTTTAGTAAGTATAGAGATAAATTAAAATATTAAATTTTAGTTAATTATAAAAAAATAATATATAATTAGCTCAAAGTATTTTATTTATCATAATAATAACTCGTAAAACATAGTACTCTTATAGATAAATACCACGAGAAAAAAGAAATATAGAAACAAAATTAAAATCTATTAATAAAATTTGAAGAAATAATATTCTTGAATTTATTTGAAAAATGATCTTCTTCTCTTTTGATCATTTTTTTTAATTGATAGACCTAAAAGCTCTACCACCTCTTCTATCAGAATTTATATTAGCAAATCATAATCATAATTTGATTTCTTTTTATTTTTTTACATTTGTTTCTTAATCTAGAAAATTAAATTAAAATATTTTAAATGTTGCCATGTGATAAATTACACATGTGAAGAAATCCTTAAAATAATCAATTTTTTAATATATGATAAACTAAATTGGTCCTCCCGTTTTCTTCATTTTATTTTCTACTCTTTCATTAAAAAAAAAAAATCACAGGGAGAGGTTTGTCTGATAACAAAAACTCAAAATCATCATGTGAAAGTGAAATAAGTTGAGAAAGCTAGGGTTTTATAGTTTCTTGTTTTAAAGCATTAAGCACCGGGGGGATAATATGGTTTGGTAGTGTCTCTTTTTCTTGTATTCTTTGTTTTCTTTTGTTTGTCGGTTGTATATATCTTTTTAATTAGAGATAATTATAAGAAGCTTACTATTTATAATTCTTTTTTTATTATTGGTAATCTCTTTATTATTAATATCTTTTAAAAAATAATTTTTATATATTATTGATTTTATTCGACAATCCCTTATTTCATCCTATTCGATGGTCTCGATCCTCGTTGATGTCGTCCTTTCAGAAGGAAAAAAGAATAAGGTATTTACATTTATTTATTTGTAAAAGAGTAATTTGAAATTAAATTATAAATAGTAAAAGAAAGATTACAAATAGTGATATCCTAGTTGTATGGATTACATCAACTTTGTTTAGTAGGTAAAGAGTCCATTAGTTTAGCTAGAAGATATAAAATGATTGATATCGCCCACAGTCTCTATTTGAGTTCATAATTTGATAAATGGGATATTGTGAAGGGTTCCATGAAGATTATTATCACCTTTTTTAATCCCCGTTTAGAAGCAGAAACATAAGCCATTATCCTCCAATGTATCGTAATTAATGTATAGAAGCCTGTCATGCCCAACACATCATGTGCACTCAGTGTCACTGCGCTGGTTGCATGTGGTATTTATGGTGACTTAATTGAAGGATTAGGTGATCGAAAGCTGTGGGGTTGATATGTTATGTTTCTAAAATTATTTGGCTTTTGGCACTGTATATAGGTTTAGGTGCAAGTTTTTTGCATTTCTTTAGTCGTGTGATTTTTAAAGAACGGAATGATGATTATTAAACAAAGTTAATACCACTTGAGTCTCTATAATATCTTCACTAGCAAATTGAAAAGGTCAATATTTTGTTTCTGGAAGCTGTTTTCATGGTACAGTTTGATGTTCTATTTAGATACATAGCCAAAATAAGAACACATCTCAGACCAAGAGTGTAGGAGATTAAGATGAAATCTTGCTTTCAACTTTTATCAACAAGAGATTGGCTGAGATACACCATCATGTTCCATGCCAAACAAAACTCCAATTCACTAATACAGTCCACAATGCACCTGGTGAGCCCATAATTCAACCCATAATATTTTCTAGAGGGCATCCATAGGCCAAAACATTTTCTTCAGGAGTGTTCAGATCCCACAAAATGATTCTTGAAAGACCAGCAGAAGTTTGTAACTTGCTAGTGAGATCAGTTTTCTGGTATGATATGTGTACCTTTCATCACAGTAAATTTGCCAATATGAGAATTGCTTCATTGTGTTTTTTGCATTAAAGAAGACAACTCAGTTGCTAAAAGACACCACCCAAGGACTATTGATTTTTTTTCAATCATCAACAACCTCGAAATTACTTTCATCTTTGTCATCCAATCTCTGCAGATGTAAGTGAAAATCTTCTGCAGCATTTGATTTTCCCCAGCAGCTTTTGTTTTGAATCAAACTTGAACTGTTAGGTGTCCAACTTTTGCAACAGCAAAAATAGTAGTTCAAAGAGAAAACCATAAGCGAGACTCTTAACCAACTTGCTTAATCTTCCATCTGCTCTTTCTTTTCTGTTTAAAATCTTCCGGACCAGCAAGCTTTCTAGTGTTCGAGTTCATTTCTGCTGATAAATGTAGTGCTAATTCAAATTTTCCTGCCCTTTTCAAGTCACTGATAATTGAACGATAGGCATAAACAGAAGGACGTTGAGACTTCTTCATCTCTTCAAATGTCCTAAGTGCATCTTCAACATGCCCTGCCCGTCCATATGCATCAACTAGGGCAGTGTAAGTAAGCAAGTCCATCTCAAATCCTTTCTCAAGCATTTCATTTGCAATGGTCTTGCAAAGATCAAGCCTACCAAGCCTCCGCAGACAGTTGATTAAGGTGCTATAGGTAATAATATCAGGAATATGCCCAAGATCTTTCATAACCATAAATTCAGCCAACATCTCATTTATTCGACCTGCTTTGCCCAATATCGCTAAAACTGTATTAAATGTAACTGTGTCCAGTTTTGGATCTAGATTCTTCAACATTTTAAATATCATCAAGCTTTTGTCAATCTGCCCAAATTTTGCAGTCACAAAAATGATCCTGTTTATGACAGTAGGATCTTTACCAAATGTAATGTCACACACATCTTTGATGAAGTTGACTACCAGATCTGAATCAGCCACCTTATGAAAAGCCTCTGCAACTTTGTTATAAGAGGTAATATCAGGTGGCAGATTAGATATTAGCAAACTCTTGAAGACCTCGGAGAACAGACTGAAATCATTTGATTCAACTATTGCTGTAAGAAGAATGTTATAGGTATTCAGACACACACTGATGTCTCTACTGTGCAAATGTCTTAACAAATAAGCAGCATCTGACAGATTGCCTGATCTACAGAGTTTCTCGACATAAATAGTACAGATTTCCTTAACTGAAATTGACTCATCCTTCTTGGTAGAAATAAAGAGTTCCAAAGCCTTAATCACATTTTCTTGTTCAACAGAAACCTGTGTCGTAATGGAATGTGTAAACAGAGTTGAAAATATAGAGCCAATGGCCATGTTATTGAATAAAACATTGTGAACAAGTGGGACACCCAACATTACCTCTGCAGGAAAAAAAATTTAGTTACACAAAAAGTCCATGACTGTAAACCGACCTCATGCAGGGAAACAAAATATAAAAATCAGCAGAACTATGATGGAATGAACTGTTTTACATAATATTTAGCAGTTATGCAAGCACTGTATATGGCTGCTTATGTAACAATTATTAGTACGTGGCAATCTACTTAAATAATTTCCATCTAAAAGTAGGACAACCTGTTGGGGGATAGAGAACAAAAAAATAGGGTATAGGAAGGGAATGGAGGAATAATGAAGATTCCACTGAAAGTACACTTCATCTAAGTGGAAACAATACCAGCAACAAAAACACAGAACATAAGATTCAAACAGATCCTGAACTTGTGGAATGAGATTGGGTGTTGAAGGCAACTTCTTCCAAGTCATGTTAATTGGTTGTTTAGGTTGCTTCGTTTGATGTAGAAAATGTCATTGCAATAACGAGACCAAATATCCAGCAGTTTAAGGCAATGATAAGTTGTTAGATGACAAGGATATTTTGTCGGTTATTGGGTATACCACTTGTAGGTTGATAGACGTATATGAGAAGGAAGATTAAGAGCTGGAGAAGGTTTGAACAGCCAGTTGTAGAATTGGTTTTGTGGGGCTTTAGAGATTTTATAGCAGAATAAGAAAAGACGGATAAGACATGGGAAGAAAGAATTGGAAATGGATAGTTATCTTGAAATCATTCTACATCATCCACACTCAGTTTGCTCATGAATCATATGTATTAACCAAAGCCAACTTTCATCAGTGTAATGTATATCCCAGTCATATTTCTGATAAGCTGTTCTGTGAATCCAGGTCTAAGACAACTTGGGTGAAGTCAATTTTGTAACGGCATGCCTTTACTCCTGTATTTGTTGCTCCATACATTGAACACACAACACAGAGTATTGTATCCTTGAGTAAACATGGATATTAACAAGTGAATGGTTACAATGGAACTGATCGCCTGACAAAGCAAGGATACAAGAAGTACATATCCGGAGCATAGGGAAATAGTTTTACAAAGTTATATACAACAAATACATTATCATGATGTGAAACAATATGATATAAGTATGGAGTGAAAACAAGAGGGTCCATTTCTGATGATATTTTAATTAAACACTAGAGAGTTTCGTCTGATTCATGAGATGTGGGCATGCATATATGATGTGACTTTTGGAGTAGATTCAAGAATCCATGAACTCTAATGCAATGATCACATCATAGAACACACACTTTCAGCATTCTAGAAACTTAGTAAGCCACTTTAACATCTATGAAGAATACGCCAGTTTCGTACTCCATTACATGCTCGACATTTAATGACTATATATTATGTCTCTATAAACGTGTATTTGTTTTTCATATTATTCACTATATGCACTTTATTTTTCAGGCCTTAGTCCATTTTAATTTAACTCTGCCATCTGAATCTTCTCGTAACAACTAAATACAGCATTATCGCTGTTATTTTGAAGCTCTACTTATTTCAAAACCAACTTCATCTTTTTTTATGCAAGTGCAACCATGTATTCCAAGAATTCTAAGCTAAGCATCGACTCCAATCCCAGGATATATAAACCAACTCGACATGATTTCATTCCCTCATTCCGAAGAAATAACAAAAAATATTCTTCATTAAAATACTCGATAATGTGATTATGTTTCAAAGATAACATTGATCATCAAAATGGCAACTTCAAATCAGAAGTTGAATAGAATAGTATCTCACCGAAGAATGTGCTAATCATCGAATGCTTCGCCCCTTTAACCGGGACCAATCAATATGCCGAGAATCAAAATCAACGCAAACAAAAAATCAACCACAACAGGTTCTACGCGGAAAGGGTAAGAAGACGAAGAGAAGGGTGACTTGCCAATCCTGTAGAATACGAGACCGACGGGAATCCACTGAGGTGAGGCGCAAAACCGCTCCTTCTCCCACGATTTCCGATCGAGAAGCCTCCTACAATCAGAGCGCAGTAACCACGGCGGCCTCTGGAACACGGATGACGAAGGCTCGATCTGGAGAATAGCGTCCGCGGCAACGGCCGACATACACGACGAAGCCACCTCATTCCTCCCTTCTCGCCGTCGCTGGCAAATCGACCTCTCTGGAGACGTCCTGCCTCTGCCTCGGGGTTTCCGGCAGTTGTCTACGATCTGCGTTGCCTACGGACGCACCCCACAGCGGTTGTTTTGGGCGGAAAAAAGCCTAGGGTTGCAGCCGAGCTTTGAGCTACTCGGGCTCTATTGCTCGTAGCTTCTATTGAGTTCAAAGCCGGTTCAAGCTCGGTTCGGAATCGACTCGAATCGAATAGTGAGACTCGTCGCCAGGATTTAATTGTTATCACCTAAACTTGTCCAATAATTTTCAATAAATAATAAATATAAATATTTATGAAAAATATATATACGCACAATAAACTATTTGTTTTAGCTTCTGATAATTTTAATTATTAATTATTATTTTTAATTCATGATTATTTAAATGCGTAGTTGTATTTTGTGCCATGGATGGGGAGTCAGCAGCACGACACTATTCGATCCGTGTTGATCATCCAAGCTGGATTGGAGGACTTGGGACAATTCGGTCAGGATGTGGGGCATCGCTCAATTGTAGCTTCTCGAGTCGGGAAGTCTCATTCAATTGTAGCTCCTCGAGTCGGGAAGTCCATGGGACTGGCTCGGGTCCTGCAAGAAGGCTCTCGTCGAGATAGTGTGTCTCAGGTATCCGATAGCTAAGTTAGCTCTCGGGGTATGAAAACTGGAAGTCTAAGTGCAGAGAAAGTGGAAGGAGTTTCGAGAAGTTCCCCCCCAAAAATAAGATCCCTTCCTGTGGGCTATAGTAGGGATATCTACGAGGTGGAGGGAGGCCATACCAAGATGTTTAATAGGAGCGACACATTCAGTCGACCTACGGGTATGGCTTTACGTGGGTCACTGCCTTCGTCGATTCTTGAAACTCATTTGGCGCTTATCGACTGTTAGTACGATTCACTGAGTCGATGACGCTACATAAGACATCGTCTACGATTTTCGATATGATTGCTGACGTGGCTCGAGAGCCCTGGGGTGCCGACATAGTTGTTGAGCTGACGTGTCCAAACTGACAAATCGAGTCAACGTGATCGAGCCAACCGATAGATCCAATATTTATCCTATTAAAATGAAACTTATCGATATATAGCGTTGATGGCAAGTATTTTTATTGGAGTCCAAACAAATCTAATTTTATTCACTAACCTCCGTAACCAAGCTTAAGCAAGCTTTTAACGCTATGAACATCTACTCAATTCTGATTAAAGTTTTGTTTGTGTTAAAGTAGATTATGATCGTTTAGTTAAGATTTTGATATGAAGTGAATAGAGATCATATTTTAAGTTCATCTCAACATGAAACAATTGGGTGAAGAAATTACAAAACATATAAAATTAAAGAATTTATTGTGAAAAAAATAATTGTATTCATATAAAGTAATATATATATATATATATATATATATATATATATATATATATATATATATATATATATATATATATGAAGAGAGATTGATTATCCTCCATATATTAATTGATTTTAAAATTATGATTAAATCGAGGATCAGGATTATATTAAAAATAAAAAATAAAAATCAATCAGATTTATTTCTATTACTGATCCTCAATCATGATCATCTATCAAAATCGATTCTTTATGAGCTACATTGAATCCTATTAAATTATGTGTGTCTCAACAAAAAACTTGACGTCACGATTTAGAATCGAAAATAATTATATACCTCCGGAAACTAGTCTACAGTGTTGACCAGGATATGGATCGACAAGGATAGGCCACGTGGCACGATGCTGACCAGGATATGTTTGCGTTTTGTTGGTGGCAATGTTTCCACGCCGCTCGACCCGTCGGCTTCACGTGAAACATTGGCTGTCCCATTTGTATGTGAAGAAGCTATGGTCGACCATATTCCGAGGGTTCTTTTCCTTGACCTCGAAGAATACTTTATTATATCATGATTTGGTACCGCACCTAATCTTCTTCCCCACTTACACTGAGGAGTGTTAATTATAAAACTTCAAGCAAGAGATTAGAGCGACATACGCAGTTCTACTGGCTAAGCAAAAGGAGAAGTTTTGGATTATGGGCATCTATCCATCCATCAACATACCAAAGAATGAAAGAGAAACTCGGATCCAAGACGTGGCTGAGAAGTCTCCAAGTCAGCTGTAGATCCAAGCAAAACAGTACTTCTCATACTTAAATTCGCCGGGGAGTAGATGAGCTCTACGCTTGGCATGGCCTCTTCCGCCCCCAGTTCTCGTCTCTCCGCAGCCATGGAAACAACCAGCCAATGGTACCGACTCCTCTCTATGATTCAAACACCCGCAGCACTCCTCCATGGCTCCGTCTGTAAACTATTGTTAATTTCTCCTAAATTCCAGGGATTTTTCACAAGATATCCCAAGCGACATCGTCGTCCAGGTCGGAGACGCTACTTTTCAGCTCCATAAGGTACGCAAATCTTCCCCCATACATATGTATGGTCTTCTTCTATCTAATAATTCGTGTACCTTGTTATGCAGTTCGTGCTGGCGGCGAAGAGCGGCTACATCAGAAGGAAAGTGATGGAGTCGGAGAGTGCCAACCTCAGCTGCATAGATCTCTCGGATGTGCCGATCGGAGCAGAGGTGTTCGAGAGGGTAGCCAAGTTCTGCTACGGTGTCAACTTCGAGATCTCCCTGCGCAACGTCGCGGCGCTGCGGTGCGCCGCGGAGTACTTGCAGATGACCGAAGAGTACTGCCGTGGCAACCTGGCGGCCAGGACGGAGGAGTTCATCAACCAAGCGGCGGTGAAGACACTCCCAGGGGCGGTGGCGTTGCTCCGGTCGTGCGAGGGCCCCCTCCTCCCCATGGCCGAGTCGCTCCAGGTCGTGCAGCTCTCTGTTGATGCCATCAGCTTGAAGGTTCTTATGCTCGTTGATTGAGTATGGTGTTATATCACCCTCGAAATCTAGCAGTATAATTACTTTTACCTCCACCCTTTCTACATTAATTGTAGTCGTGCAACGAGTCTAACCGCCCAACGCGTTCCCCACCGAACTGGTGGGCCGGCGAGCTCGCCGCTCTTTCCCCAACCTCCCTCCAGATGATCCTAATCGCCATGAAATCCCGCGGCGCCGACCCCAAATACCTCGCTGCTGCGGTTGTCGTCTACGCTGAGAAGTTCCTACCCCACCTCCTCCACCCTTCCGCCGGCGCCAGCGCCCCAGCCGGCGGGAACGACCGGACTCGGCAGCGCAGCCTTCTGGAGTCCGTTGTTTCAGTCCTCCTTCCCGACTGCGACGCCCCACTTCCCGTCGGCTTCATCTTCTACCTTCTCCGGGCCGCCATCTTCCTCGAAGCCTCCGAGGGATGCCGGCGGGAGCTAGAGCAGCGGGCCTCCGCCTGCCTCGACCAGGCGACAGTCGCCGACCTCCTCACCATCACTCTGGACTACGCCGGCGAGCGTGTCGTGGATCTCGAAAACGCGCGTCGGATTGTGGCCGGCTTCGCGGAGAGGGAGGCTGGCGGTGGGGGTGGGGCGGTCTACAAAGGAGATAGTGGCGCCACCTGCTGCTCCCCGGCGGCTCAGAAGGTGGCGCGTACCATCGACAGCTTTGTTGGGAAGATCGCGTCAGATGAGGAGCTTTCAGTGTCCAAGTTCACGGGGATCGCGGGAGCTCTCCCCAAGTCAGCTCGCCGCTTCGACGACGACCTCTACCGCGCCGTCGACATCTATCTCAAGGTCCAAATTACCCTACAAGTGCAGCATTGTTTCTCCCTCTCAAGGAAGTCTTTTTTTCAGTCATGGATCAACACAAGCTAATTACCATCGGTCTTGAATTGGGTATATACCGCAGGCGCACCCCGGGCTGGACGAGATCGAGAGGGAGAAGGCGTCCAGTGTGATAGACCCGTTGAAGCTGTCGTACGATGCCCGGCTCCATGCTTCGCAGAACAAGCGGCTTCCCCTGCAAGTTGTCCTCCATGCTCTGTACTACGACCAACTAAAACAACGGAGCGGAATGGAGGATGAGGCAACGGCTGTGGCTGTGGCACCGGGTGCAGCGCTGGGACGAGACAACGGGCTGAAGGCCGACGTCTCGTTGATCAGAGAGAACGAGGCCCTGCGATCGGAGCTGGCGAGGATGAAGATGTATGTGTCGGAGTTGCATCGAGGAGGAGGAATGGGAGGACAGGGGAGCGGGGTCAAGGCCAGAAGCAAGAAGACCATGTTCTTCTCCTCGGTTTCCCGGACGCTGGGGAAGCTTAATCCTTTCAAGCAGGGATCAAAGGATACTTCCAACATGGACGACGGTGTTGTGGTGGATGTGACCAAGCCCAGGAGGAGGAGGTTCTCGCTATCTTAAGGATCAGAGATATCCATTGTGATGCTATTGGTATTTTTACGGATACTATATATATATATATATATATATATATATATATATATGTCTGCTTGTTGTTTGTGTTAGAACTCCACTGGTTGTTTGTGCTTTGGCTTTTAGAAAATGTTGACATGATTCATTTGGGTCCTCAATCATGTAGTAAATGAAAAGAATTCTTCTTGACACTATATGGTCATGGGGAATTCGTTAGTTTGTGTCCAAAACCCCCTCTGAATCTGTTCATTCACTTCAAATGTGATAGGGTAAAAGCCGACCTGGCAGCCAAGTCATCACACCTTCGGACAGCTAAGTCGCTGACGCGGCCAAACCGACGTAGCCGGTCAACCGGCTGTACGAAGAATACCAGGTGCCGTACAGCCGGCCTGGCACAGGTAAGGTCGGCAACCCCTACCTGCAGGCGCACGCTTCACCACCAGTACGGAGGCATGGCGTGAGGCGCGGCAGCATGGTGAGCCATGAATTCGGTAAGGTCGTCAGGTACGAACAACCCACAGCACCCACTATAAAAGCTCCTGCACCTCCACAGGGCAGGGGGATCGCGAAAAGAGAATATTAGACTGACTTGATCATCGGAGGGGTCACGTCGGGAACCTACCCGACCCGACCTCCTTGCAGGAACAAGCGGCCGACCCCAATAGGACGACCCCGTCTTCACCCGGGCTTCGCCACTCCAGCATCAAGACTCCCGAGCCATCCCCTGGGTCACCGCTCATCCAGACCAGCTCCGCTTCGTGCCAAAGAAATAGCGAAGCGGGCGGCCTAGTGCACACGGGCCTGGACCAGCAAAGGCTTGCTCAGCATATTTAAAGGCGGAACACACCCACCAGGCAAGCCCCATAAACCGTACTATCATTTGGCGCTAGAAGGAGGGCCCATGTCGCCAGAACGCTCACTCGTTGACTCGGCACCAGAGCGCCGGACGGAACCCGATCACCCTCGACCGCCCGAGGAAGCCCCGGCCGCCATGCCGACTCCCAATCGCTTTTGGAGAATGATGACTGACCCCGGGTTCCCATCGCCCGCGTCGAATCCTGCGCCTCCCATGGTCACCGCCGAGGCCTTCCTCGGCCTCACCAGCCAAGTCCAAGCACTTGCGGGCATGGTGCAGACTATAATCCCTTACCTGCCACAACTGGTGCATACGGCGGCGCATCAATCAGCGCCTCCGCGAGCGGAGTCGCCAACGGCCCCAGGTCGGGGAATCCCGCCGGTCACCGAGGTGCCGCCACCCCGGGTGACCGAGGCCCCACCACCTCGAGCCCCAGTTTCGCCGACATCGACACCAACCAGATCCCAAAGCCGATCTCACAACCCAGCACCAACTGAACCTGATCCAGATATTCTGTCAACCGACTCCACTGACTCTCTGAGGAAGCAGGTCCGTCGGGTCCATCAGCGACTTGACGAGGTTCAGAAAGAAGTCTTCAAGTCGAAAGACGAAGCTGGGGAAAGCTCAAAGGGGGGCTCCCCATTCACCCTTGAGATACACTCGAAGCCCCTGCCGGCCACATTCAGACTACCAGCCCTCGAACCCTATGACGGCAGCGGAGACCCAATAGAGCATATTGCTACATTCCGCGCCCAGATGGCCCTGTATGACACATCAGAGGCACTGATGTGTCGAGCCTTCCCGACCACCCTCCGAGGATCGGCCAGAAACTGGTATGCTCGGCTAAAACCCGCTTCCATACCATCATTCGACGTGTTGGCAAGGGAATTCGAGTCCAGTTTCTTGGCAAGCGCATGCCCGAGGCCCACCACAGCCTCGCTCCTCGGCATGGCCCAAGGGAGCGATGAGCCCCTCTCCCAGTTCGTAAGAAGGTTCACCTCACAAGTACAGGGCATTCCGGACCTCCATCCGTCCCTGGCCATCCAGGTATTTCTAACGGGGCTGAAGCCTTCTAGGTTCTTCTGGTCGCTGATCGAGCGGCCACCAACGACTCTGCCCGAGATGTTGCAGCGTGCACATCAGTATGTGGCGGCCGAGACTCTAATAGCCGGCAAGCGGGACGAGGCGAAACGCCCTCGGGGCGAGCAGTCTCGGGGGCATCCGGCCCCGCCTCCCAAGAAAAGGGAGGATAGGTCGGGCCTGCTGCTAGCCAGGCCTCCCCCAATTCCCCTCAACTCAACTCGAACGGAGATCTTCTTCCAGATACGGGAGAAGGGACTCTTGAAGGCACCGAGCCCGATGAAGTCGCATCCTGAGCGACGTGACAAGAGGAGGTACTGCCGATTCCATCGGGAGTATGGTCACGACACCGAAGAATGTCGCGACCTCCAGTACCAGATTGAGGATCTCATTAAGCGCGATCATCTGCGACGATACGTCCGCGAACAGCCACCTCTCTCGGAAGGTCGGCCACCCCGAGACCTGTCCCCCCGACCACAGGGCCCGGTCGAAAAACAGATCGATGTCATCTTCGGCGGCCCAGCCTCAGGCGGCAGCAGCTCGTCGGCGCGCAAAGCATATGCGCGATCCGAGGTCGGGAAGAGGCCGATGCATCACGAGGAGCTCGACGTCGCGTTCAGATCGCAGGACGAGGAGCATGCATCTCACGACGACGCACTAGTAATCTCAATCCGCATGGCAAACGCCTACGTCAAGCGGGTTATGATCGACACGGGAAGTTCGGCCGACATTTTATATTTCAATGCCTTCCAACGGTTGGGACTGACCGACCTGGACCTCACCCCCCTGAAATCTACCTTGACAGGGTTCACTGGGGATTCCATTTCTCCCATGGGGACGACTACGATCCCTGTCACGATCGGGGGAGAGCCGAGGTCAAAAACCCTGATGGTGCCATTCATGGTGGTCAGGCTCCCATCTGCCTACAACGCCATCATCGGGCGCCCGACCCTAAATCGGCTCAGAGCGGTCGTCTCAACGTACCATCGGGTCTTGAAGTTTCCAACTCGAGCCGGGGTCGGCGAGGTCAGGAGCGACCCGAAGGAGTCCAGACAATGCTACCTGGCGGCAACAACGCTGTGCAAGAAGCCAAGAACCGGACCAATCAGCGCCACGACTCCGAACCCAGTGGAAGACGCCCGGGATGCCCACTCCGCGGAGAAAATTCTCGAGCTACCACTGGACCCGAGTCGCATCGGCAAAATGGTAAAGGTCGGGTCGGAGTTAACGGAGAATCAACAAATTCAGTTGATAGATTTCCTGAGGAAGAACGACGACGTCTTCGCATGGACCCCGAACGACATGCCAGGGGTCGACCCGGAGATTGCACAACACTACTTAAACATCTCCTCCGACGCCCGGCCAGTAAAGCAACGCCCGCGGAAATTTGCCCCGGATCGCCAGAAGGCCATAGAAGACGAAGTCACCCGCTTGTTGGATGCACAGCTCGTCGAGGAAGTAAAGTACCCGACCTGGCTGTCCAATGTTGTACTCGTTAAAAAGGCAAATGGAAATTGGCGGATGTGTGTTGATTACACTGATCTCAATCGGGCTTGCCCGAAGGACTGCTACCCGCTTCCCCGCATCGATCAACTTCTGGACGCCACTTCCGGGCATCAGCTGTTCTCTTTTATGGATGCCTTCTCGGGATACAACCAGATCCAAATGGCCCCGAGAGACAAAAGAAACACGGCATTTATCACGCACAATGGCACATACTGCTACAAGGTGATGCCGTTCGGATTGAAGAATGCCGGCGCGACCTATCAGCGCCTCGTCAATCGAATGTTCAAGGACCAGGTCGGCAGGAACATGGAAATATATGTCGACGACATGATAGTCAAGAGCCGACATGCCGAGACCCATCTCTCCGACCTGGAGGAAACATTTCGCACGTTGAGAAAATACAGGATGCGCCTCAACCCAACGAAGTGTACCTTCGGCATCACTGCCGGGAAGTTTCTCGGCTTCATAGTGCATCAACGAGGAATCGATGCCAACCCCGACAAAATAAAAGCCATACAGGAGATGCAGTCACCCAAGACCGTAAGGGAGGTACAACGACTTGCAGGAAGGATAGCAGCCCTGAGCCGCTTCATTTCCCGGGCCGGAGACAAGAGTTCAGTCTTTCTTCGCGCATTAAAGTCGGCAAAAGACTTCAAATGGACACCTGAATGCGAGGAGGCCTTCCACCAACTAAAAAGTCACCTCGAGAACCTGCCGCAGCTGGCCTCGGTGAAGGATGGCGAGCCCCTCGGCCTATACCTCGCTGCGTCCAATCTGGCGGTTAGCTCGGTCCTAGTAACACTGGACAAAACCGGAGAAAGGCCGATCTACTACACCAGCCACGTCTTGGCAGGGCCTGAGCTTCGATACGCCCCCATAGAAAGGATAGCCTTGGCGCTTATTCTGGCCTCCAGAAAACTGAGGCCATATTTCCAGACACACCCCATTAAGGTGATAACCGACCAACCCTTGCGCCAGATCCTCTCCAAGTTCGATGTTGCAGGTCGGATGCTGAAGTGGTCGGTAGAGTTGGGGGAGTTCGATATCGAATATGAGCCGAGAAAGGCAATTAAAGGCCAAGTGCTCGCGGACTTCCTGTCGGAGCTCGTTCCCCCACCAGTCCCTCAAAATCCGACCCCCGGATGGACCATACATAACGATGGGTCAGCAAACTCGGAAAGAGGAGGAGTCGGCCTGGTGATCAAAGACCCCTCCGGCCACGTTTACGAACACGCCTTGCGACTAGGGTTCAGAGCCACAAACAACGAAGCCGAGTATGAAGCGCTCCTGTTCGGCCTCAAGGTTGCAGCCGATCTAGGGGCAGAAGACATAGAGGTATTCACCGACTCCCAACTCGTCGCCGGCCAAGTTAATGGCACATTCGAAACTCGGGAAGCGGCAATGATCAAATACCTTGCCGAGGTGCGGCTGGTGGCGGCGCGGTTTCAAAAGTTCGCCATCACCAAGGTACCCCGCAACGAGAACACGCAGGCAGACGCCTTGGCTAAATTGGCTTCCTCCCGCGCGACCGACACGCCAGCCGGACCAACGGTTAGGACTGTCGGGCCATCCATTGGCCCGACCCTCGTGACTGTAGGTCAAGAAGACGGAGGCTGGACCAACGAAATCCTCCACTTTAAACAAGCGGGGGTCCTCCCTGAGGATAAGGCGGCCGCCCGAAGAGTCAGAAGGGCGGAGTCATGGTACTGCATCATTGATGGTCGCCTCTACCGGCGAGGTTTCAGCCGACCCCTGCTTCGCTGTCTGAACCCGACCGAGGCACAGACCACCTTAGCCGAGATCCATGAAGGAATATGTGGAGACCATGTCGGCGCTCGCACCCTGGCACACATGGTCCTAAGGCAAGGATACTATTGGCCTACACTACGAAAGGATGCCCAAGCATATGTTCAAAATTGCGAGCCATGCCAAAAGCACGCCCGATTCCAACATAGACCGATGGTGCCACTCTCCACTGCCGACTGCGCCTGGCCCTTCGCCCAATGGGGAATGGACCTCCTCAGCCCCTTTCCCCCAGCCTCGGGACAGAGAAGGTTCCTGATAGTCGGCGTCGATTATTTCACCAAGTGGCTCGAAGCCGAGCCGCTGGCCTCCATCACCGAGAAGCAAGTCGAAGGGTTCGTGTGGAAGAACATCATAACCAGGTTCGGCCTCCCTAAGGCGATCATCACCGACAACGGCACGCAATTCAACAATGCAAAGTTCAAGGCGTTCTGCCAGAGCTATCGCATCCAACTAAAGTTTAGCTCGGTGGCTCATCCCCAGGCTAACGGTATGGCCGAAGTGACAAACCGAGCCATCCTTGAAGGATTGAAAAAGAGGGTCTCCAACGCCACGACTTCTTGGGTGGATGAACTTCCGAGTGTCCTATGGGCGTTGAGAACGACCCCTAAAACCCCGACGGGCGAATCGCCTTACAGCTTGGCATTCGGGACTGAGGTCGTGCTGCCTCCCGAGGTGGTCTTCCCAACCCTTCGAATTCAAAATCAACATCAGGAGGAGTCTGATCAGCAACTCCGTAGAAACCTCGACCTATTGGAGGAAAAGCGGGCCGATGCTCATCTCCGAGCACTGGCCTATCGGAAGGCTGTCGCGAAAATCTACAACCAACAAGTGCGCCCGAAGCGCGTCGGCCCGGGCGACTTGGTGCTCCGCAAGAACGAGGTCAGTGACCCGGCCCGATCCCGCGGCAAGCTAGCCCCAAACTGGGAGGGTCCCTACCGAGTTATAGACACTATCCGAGACGGGACTTATACATTGGCGACCATGGAAGGTCGGGTATTGCCAAGAACCTGGCACATCATGAACCTGCGGAAGTTCTATGTGTAACCATGTATCGCAACTCGTACCAAATTGCAATGCAGCGGTGGCACCAAAAAGTTCTGACTTGTATTAACTTTTGAAAAAAAGTACAAAACGGGTCGGGGCCGACCCAAGTTACAAGCTTCAGGAAAGGACAAAAACTAAGTTGGGAACAGAGTTAAGACTCGGGAGGCATCAAGTCGTCAAAATCCTGCCGACGCTCCATTGGCACCGAATCGTCTTCAGGGTAGATGGTGAAGGGATCCTCTTCGACGTCGGCATCGGGGTGGCGGGCGCGAAAGCGAGCCCGTGCCACCCGATATCCGTACTCGTAGGGACCCGCCCCATCCGCTTTAATCCCTCTTTGAAGCCGAGGGACTCCTTGTATTCAGCAACGGCAGTTCTGGGCAGTTCAGCTCGGGCCTGCTCCAGATCCTTCACGGACTGTAACAGATCGTCGTCCATCCTCCTGGCCCTGGCCCGGGCCTCCTTCAGCAGGTGGTGGGCATCACCCAGATGACCCCTCAGCTCTTTTTCCGAGGCCTCATACCTGAGGAGCTCCTCTGCTTTTTCGGCCTTGATCTTCTCGAGCTCCTCCTGCAGCCTCGACGCCCGCTCCTCCGCCTCAGCAACTGCCTCGGGCCCGCCCTTCGACTTCAGTACGTCGAGCTCCTCCTGCTGTTGCTTGACCCGGTGGTCCATGAAAGTGATCAATCGACCAGCATCATGGACCCGGTCGACCAACGCCATCTGAAGGTGTTGGCTCTGCACGGAAGGACTCCGTTAGAAAGAAAAAGAGAGGGAAAAAGATGAACTCGCAGGTCGGCAGACTTACCAGGACGAGTTCCTTGGTGGCTCGGGCCATCAAAACCTCCGATGGGAGCGTATACAGCTCCCGCGCCAATCCAGGGTGGAGGATCCCCCTTTCGTACTCCTCGGCGGCTGACGAAGTATGCCATACCTTCGTCGAGTTCTTTAGGCCCGCCCACCGAGCCTGCAGCTCCTTCTCGGGGTCTTGGTGCCCCAGATCAGACATCATCAGGGCATAGTAACCCTGGTCTCCTTTGTAAACTTTCGTCCTGAAGAGGTCCTTCATGGACCTCGGACGCTCTTGAACAGGAGAGGCGGCCCCCTCCTCAGATTCGGCGGGCGCCTCCGGCCTCACGGGCGACGCGGTTGGTTCTTTACCCTTGGAGCGGGGTCGGGAGCCCCCCTCGCCGACCGGGGACTTGTGCTTCCTCGACAGCACCTTCACCCTCTTGACGGGTTTCCCCGTCGCGCCGGCATGTTCAGTCAGTGGGGGAGCCGGTCTCTTCGCCGACGCCCTCGGAGCTTCTCGAGCTGGGGATGCGCTGGCCTCACGAGCGGAGGGGCGGCTCGGCGGGGCCCGTCCCCCAGCTACTCTCGGCATCCCACGAAGGTCCCCGAGGTCCATTCGGTTTGCATCACAACTCACAGGTCAGTAAAAGATTAGTAAAGTCTGAGCAAAATAAAATGCTAGTACCCTTGGAGGCCGGACTCAAACCCGCCTCAACGAGCCAAAGCTCGGTCATTTCCTTGATCGCACAAGAAGAGGAGAGGATCCCCTTCAGTCGACCGACCAGGACGGCCTCCTCCTCGGACAGATACGGGGGGGCGTTGCCAATCGGATGAGCCGACCAGCTAAACCCAAATCCCCAACCTAGACCACTTACATAAAGGTAGCGGGACTTCCAACCCTTATTGCTGGAAGGAGCCCCGCTCACCCTAAAACCGACTCGGGCGGTGAGGTAGTAACCGCCCCGACTCTTGCACAGGCGGAAGCACGCCATGAACAAGTCCCGAGTCGGGATAATTCCCGCTCCTCGGCACTCACCTAAGAAAACCACTAGGTAACGCCACGAGTTGGGCGCTACCTGGCTCGGAGAAATTCTCCACCGCTTCAGGCACTTCTCGATCAGAGAGTGCAAAGAAAACCGAAGGCCGGCTTCCAGGGCATCTACCGAGATGCACATGCCAGGGACGTCCAAGCTATAAAGACGTTGCCCCGGCTCCGGAATATACAACCCGTATTCAGCCGGGATGCTGTACCCGGCCCTAATTGCGGCAAGTGACCCCTCGGTCACCGCCGAGTCGAGGTCATGATGTGACATCATGACCTCGAGATCTCTCTGAACTCGCGCGTCGACAGGCGACGGGGGTCCGGAGGACGCTCCCGAGGAACTAACCCCGGGACCACTATGACTCGACTCCCCCGACTCCGAGGGAGAAGCGACCCTGACACTAGTCGAGGAGTCCGACGAGGTCATCGCGACCTGTTAGAAGGGGGGCTGCCGAGCTGAAAAGGCGAAGGGTACTAGGGTGGTCCGAGGCAGAGGCAGCAAGAAAGCGAAATAAGCAAGTGAGGTCTCTGCGCAACCCCCCAACCAATTTATAGCGCCCAGGCGTGCCGTTTCAGCTTCCCGAGGTGAGAGAAAACGCCGCCGCACCGAAGAAACACTCAGCGCATTGAATGCGCCATGATTGCGACCGAAACCCTAGGCAGGAGACCGAAACCCTAGGAAATATACATATATATATATATGTATTTTTATGCGTGCATAAAAAAAAAAAAAAGAGAAAAACATTTTCGCCCTCTCGGCCAAATCTCCGGATTTGTGCCCGAGTTAGCCCTCTCGGCCAAATCTCCGAATTTGCGCCCGAGTTCGCCCCCTCGGCCAAATCTCCGGATTTGCGCCCGAGTTAGCCCTCTCGGCCAAATCTCCGAATTTGCGCCCGAGTTCGCCCCCTCGGCCAAATCTCCGGATTTGCGACCGAGTTCGCCCTCTCGGCCAAATCTCCGGATTTGCGCCCGAGTTCACCCCCTCGGCCAAATCTCTGGATTTGCGATCGAGTTGACCCTCTCGGCCAAATCTCCGGATTTACGCCCGAGTTCACCCTCTCGGCCAAATCGCCGGATTTGCGCCCGAGTTAGCCCTCTCGGCCAAATCTCCGAATTTGCGCCCGAGTTCACCCCCTCGGCCAAATCTCCGGATTTGCGACCGAGTTCACCCTCTCGGCCAAATCTCCGGATTTGTGCCCGAGTTCACCCCCTCAGCCAATCTCCGGATTTGTGCCCGAGTTCGCGCTCGGTCGGATCTACTCTCGCGACGCTACACTCCCGAGTTCGCGCTCGGTCGGATCTAGCCTCCCGCGCCATATTCCCGAGCTCACGCTCGGTCGGATCTACTCACGCGGCGCTACACTCCCGAGTTCTCGCTCGGTCGGATCTAGCCTCCCGCGCCATATTCCCGAGCTCACGCTCGGTCGGATCTACTCTCGCGGCGCTACACTCCCGAGTTCGCGCTCGGTCGGATCTAGCCTCCCGCGCCATATTCCCGAGCTCACGCTCGATCGGATCTACTCTCGCGGCGCTACACTCCCGAGTTCGCGCTCGGTCGGATCTAGCCTCCCGCGCCATATTCCCGAGCTCACGCTCGGTCGGATCTACTCTCGCGGCGCTACACTCCCAAGTTCGCACTCGGATCTAGCCTCCCGCGCCATATTCCCGAGCTCACGCTCGGTCGGATCTACTCACGCGGCGCTACACTCCCGAGTTCGCGCTCGGTCGGATCAATTCAGGCTTCCCCAAGTTCCACATCATTCGAAGTCCTTAGAGGCCCGCGCTCAGGACTAGTTTAAAGACAGCCCCAAACAGCGATCAAGCGCAAGACCTCATCTCCGGCACCCCCATCAGGCGCCTCGAGAGGGTCTGCCTGGGGGGGGGGGAAGAATGATAGGGTAAAAGCCGACCTGGCAGCCAAGTCATCACACCTTCGGACAGCTAAGCCGCTGACGCGGCCAAACCGACGTAGCCGGTCAACCGGCTGTACGAAGAATACCAGGTGCCGTACAGCCGGCCTGGCACAGGTAAGGTCGGCAACCCCTACCTGCAGGCGCACGCTTCACCACCAGTACGGAGGCATGGCGTGAGGCGCGGCAGCATGGTGAGCCATGAATTCGGTAAGGTCGTCAGGTACGAACAACCCACAGCACCCACTATAAAAGCTCCTGCACCTCCACAGGGCAGGGGGATCGCGAAAAGAGAATATTAGACTGACTTGATCATCGGAGGGGTCACGTCGGGAACCTACCCGACCCGACCTCCTTGCAGGAACAAGCGGCCGACCCCAATAGGACGACCCCGTCTTCACCCGGGCTTCGCCACTCCAGCATCAAGACTCCCGAGCCATCCCCTGGGTCACCGCTCATCCAGACCAGCTCCGCTTCGTGCCGAAGAAATAGCGAAGCGGGCGGCCTAGCGCACACGGGCCTGGACCAGCAAAGGCTTGCTCAGCATATTTAAAGGCGGAACACACCCACCAGGCAAGCCCCATAAACCGTACTATCAAAATGTAAAATGCCTTCATCTCTGTAAGTTTGAAACATAAAAAAACACACAGGAATGCTGCTAGTGTTAGTCTTGTAACCTTTAGTCTAGTTATAATAGATAGACGTATCGTATATAAATGGTATGCTTTGACCCGCGTCAGATACTTTAGATGTTTTTGTGTAGCAGACATATCACTTTTTTTAAAAAAAATTTGGATGTTTTATCCTGGATAGATATACACGCATAAATATTTTTTTTTTTCCTTATGGAGGAACCTAGCATACCATCAGCTCTCCAACTCTCTAATTAATTTATGATTTTATTATATGATGTATTACTTATTTTTTAAAATTTATTAATAAAAAAATTATATTATACATTTTTTGTATTTCTCCATAGAGTGACCGATTTCATCGTTCTTCAACCAAATTAGAGTTGATTTGCTTTTTAAATTTTTTTATCAAAAAATATATTTAGATTTATTTGAATTGAATCAAGTATAATATTATTTGAAATTTAATTATATATTAAACATATTCTTATGTTATCTTTAGAACGATGCAAAATATTATTAATTTATTACTAATACTGGATACTAGTAGCTTATTTTATCATCTAATATAAATATAAGACAGCTCGAAATCAAATATAATTTTAAAGAAAAATATTATGGGAATAATTGAATCATACCGAAATAGATCCCTAGAAAATACAGATGCCGTGGGACCCAACCATTTGGCCAACAAGAAACTTGGGGAGGATAAATAGCGGCGTCTATCTTACTCGGGCCCGGGAATTCTTCTCATTCTAGGGTTACAGCAGGTCCGGCGACGGCCAGCCCGCCGCTCCGCTCCGCTCAACTGCCGTCAGATCGGCAAGCGGTTGGTCTCCTGCTTCTTGTGGTCGCGATTGATGAGAATAATTTCTGTCGTTACCTATTTGTTTGTGATCTTTGCCATATTTTGCTTTCGTTACAGAAGTAATCTCTGTGTTTGCGACATCCATCGATTGCCGTCTTCATCTCGCAGAGACGGTGTGCGGTGTCCCAGAGTCCGCTGCTGATTTGGGAGGGGGGAAGGCGGAGCTTCGTGTATCAGAGGGGAAGGGCCGGCACCATGAAAGCGGCAGGTAGAAAGAATATTAGGAGGGCGTCGAAGGAGGATGGTCTTTCGCTTCGAGAAGGCCAGGGCATCATGAGAGTTGTGTCTCTTCGCGGCTCCAACGTTATCGAGGTCGGGTGATGGAACACATCTATGCATGAATCTTGATACTTGACAGTTTCACCCATGTTTTGTACAGGTCATGGTAAATTAGAAATTCCCCTTTGCTTGATGTGATAATGATTCCTTTTTGTTGCATCTCGTATTGAATTTTGCGGTATGCTTGACATGGATGGATTACTACAATAAATGCAGTATCTTTGAATGCATCCTTTGATTGCCAGGAAGCACAGCATTACTCTTGGTGACTTTTACATGTGCCTTACTCTTCAGTCGTTGTTCTGATTCTTTAGTGTCACCAAAGGGGTTTACTTGACAAATGGCTTCTTCAAGTGCGGCCATTTTTTTCTGATGTTTGAATATTACCAGTTTGCAACCACGTCTTTGCATTGTTTCTGTGTAGTTTGTCGATTCATGTTGCCATTGCATGATATTCTTGCTTCAAGCTATGATGCATGTGGTTGTAGCTTAACTCTTGCGTCGTTGTTGTTTTATCTATCTCATCTTTATATAAAGCAACAATCAGTCCAGCCCATGGAATCTTGATTGATGTTGTATTTTGGTTAGTAAATGATGTAGGATGGATTAAAGAGAACTTTGATTACAGTACAGTCCATTATGTTCTAGCATTTGAAATTTTACACCAACATCCACTTCTTGCCCTGCTTGATATTCTGGAAATGCCTGAAAAACTACATGAAAATTGAATGTGATGCTTCATATAGTCTGTGTGTATCAAGTCTGTCAAGGACCAATTTTATACCCATATGCTGGAGTAGATTACAGTTTGAAACGTAGGTTGTTTCTTTGAAGTTGGAAATTCAAGTTTGAGTTTCCTTGATATTAACTAACCTGATGGTTCTTCACCTCGAGTAACTTCTAATTGTTTCACTGTCTTCTCTTTTGTTAGGTCATGGATGCCAAAGGTGTTAAATCTCTTGCTTTATTTCCAGCCAAATTTCAGAAGAGCTTTTGGATTAAAACAGGTATGTAGCTTATGTGAATGTGTCGAGGATCTTTTTTATTTTATTTTATTTCTGACATGGACATATAGAAGTCCAAGGAAAATCTGCTGTATGTGCAATGTGTTATTGTTATCTTATTTGTTATATATTAGTCAAGCATGTGGAATTGCCTCCATATATGACATTGGATCGCTTCCGCCATTCAGGAAGCTTCGTTGTGGTAGATGAAAGCGGAAGGGAGAAAGCCCTTGAGTCAGGTAGCAAGATAGCATGTATGGTTTCACAAGTTCTCTTCCATGATCAAGTTCGAGCACTTGAAAAATCTTTGGACTGGTGAGTTGCTCTTCCTTTTTTTTTTTTTTTGACTGGTGAATTGCTTGATTTTCATGCATTGGTTCTGCAAACATTTATATAATACATACGCAGAAAACTGTAGGGTCTATATCTATCTTAAACCTTTGAACTTGATTTTTAAAGAACTAAAACAAGCAACTGTATGCTTGTTTCTATGCAAAATAAAATCCAAGCTACCAAGACATATCTTGTTTATATGCATTGCTTGGTTGCCATGTTGCATTGCCTGATCTGTGCATCATCTAGCCAATATTAATACTGGTGTGTTTCTTTCATCGATGCAGGCCTGCTATATTCAGAACTGCAACACCTGATGATAGCCATCAAGAGTCGAAATCGCAATGCAAAGAAGAAATGGGTTCTGATAGCGAGGATGGCCTCCCACCACTTGAAGCAAATCTGAACAGAAATAGGCCTATTGAGCTGTATTCCGATAGCGATTCAGATTCTTGTCCTGCTTCCTAGCACACTATCTGTCAGTTGAAGGGACAATTTCGTTGATGTCTGTAACCCTGCTTGTCTTTGAAAGCTGGTGATGGACTTCTTATTCTGCAGGAATTGGACTGTATGAGGAGTCCTGTGTAGTCTCTTTACACTAAGAGTGTTGGATACTGAAATCACTCGCCACATTTGTGTGGCCGTGATGGGATTACCTTTCGAGTTGGACCTACCAAAGGCATCTCCTTGTTCCCTACTACGCTTCGTTTCTTGTTATGATATGTGTAGCACTGTGTCTTGAGTCCCCCCAACCTGCATTTTGGTTGGTGAAATAGAAGGGGACAACGGGAGAGAAGGTGAACGAACGTCATCGATGAATTCGTGGTTAATTGGATCGGTGTGGCCTGTCATGTTCTTGGTTGCATGAGCTGTTAGTACGATCACGGTTTAATGATTTTAAATCAAGCTAAAATATTTGAATTCGAGAAACAAAATCAGAATGGATTGTTCTAGTTTAGCTTTTAGTAGGTTAAAAATTTTCTTTTTATAAGCGATGAATCTGTTCTTTCCAATAGTTTAGTGATATCTTGAAAAAGTTAAAATCAGAGCTAGAATCACTCGTAATTGGTTCAAATTCGATAGAATTCAAACCTTCAATTCTAAAATTGATATCTGTGATGTTTACAAACAGCCCAACTCGGTTTGGCCTCGTGTGTATAAGAAATTTGATGTTTGGGCTCATGTGTGCAAGAAATTTGATATGATTCATGCAAAGGTTGTTCGAAGGTCAAGAAATTATGAATATACGTGAACTTAGTTGCTCGTGTCACGATTGATCTGAATAAAGATGAAGGTCAAGTGAGAGGTCTTCGAATTTTTACAAACAAGAGCAGTACATTCTGCTTAAAACTTAATAACTGATGGGAAACAACATATCAACGACCAATTATCATCTGACATCTAGTAATCATGTGAGGGATGACATGTAAAAAAAAATATTCAAATCATTGTCCACGTATCTATCCTCGTGGACAAGAATATTGATTGTTCAGGCTTAGCTCTCTCGTTATCGTTCATATGGACAAAACATCGTCAAAGGGAGATATTGGGACACTTACAAGCTATCATCGAAAAAGAAAAAAAAAAAAAAAAAACTAACCATTAGCGCTATATCGATGGGCTATCTTTATGAAAAAAATCCACACTCACTAAGAGATCTAGATCGAAAACTTAAAAGTCGAAGAGATCGGATCAAAAAATTTTCTCCCATATCGATCTTGATGCATATATCACTTTGGAGTTGCCTCGATCACCGTCTTATAAACTTTTAACCCTCTCGTGTATGGACCATGTAGGATTCACTTAGACATTGATGATGATGATTTTTTTTCTAACAATAATCGATAAGAATATATTAATTTTAATAAATAATAACTTACCTTGATTTTTATGCTTTTTTATAACATGTTAACCAAGGAGAATATTGGCTCCTCCTCTCGTCACTTTAGGATACGAAGTGAAATATTTTTCTTAAATACTATTTTAGCTTGGCATTCATATGGCTCGATAGTTGATCGGATCACCGTGAATATGCCGCGCCCTCTTTCATGAAAAATTTCGTTTCGTCGCCATCTCACCGATAACCTATTTGACGAAACATTTTGTGTGGGCGGCGGCGGCTACTGTGTCAACACGGACCATGGTCGCAATACCGTGTGCATCATACCTCCCCATGCCGGCCGAAGTCGACGTCATCTCCATCGACTCTCGTCCCTTCTTTAGACACTGAAACGAATGACGTCATCTCCTCCCACGTCATTCCTTCATGATCTCTCGGATCAGCAGCAACCATGCATGAAAATTTAGCCATAAACAACATAGAACAAACACATAGATGTTTATTTTCAGAAACATTCAAAAACTTAGATCTTTCATTACACAAGTAGTAGCTTATTTTTTGAAGATAAACTCGCATCGGTGCAGATGGTTCGAGATCGAAGCTCTCTCTATATAGTACATCCCGACTTAGTTTTAAATTTTATGATGGAAGTGCTTCTGGCAATCTGATATCTGTAGTTGTTGGGATAGTAATCATTATATTTAGTTTAATATAGTTATCCATGATTTGTCGTAGTTAATTTGAGATGCAATGTCCAAATCTTTTGGAACTATAAAATCTATTGGTTGGTCGTCTGCCTAGATTCGGTTATCCATTCATTTGTTGGAAGGTCGTTCTACTCTGACCATTGAACACGTGGATTGCTATTGTTTGACCCATGTGACCTTTTGCCAACGCGTAGTATGTGTTAGCATCGACTTCCATATCGTGTGTGTATATATATATAATAATAATAATTAATAATCTTTTGAGATTAATGTGAATCTAGGCTTGAAATATCTTTATATACCCTTCGATATATTTATTCTAAAAAGAAATCTCTTAAGAAAAAACTAGAAGCATTAAAATGTTCTTCCTAAAAATTATAGAATATACGATTTTTTTTTTTTTTTTTCTCGTTTGAATTCCTAAGACTGGATCTGGATCCAACACAACACTTGTCGGCCAAGCAATTTAGAAGCATATATATTAATTAAGACTCGACGATGCTTGGCAACACTAACACATCGGTCAGATTGGACTTCCATTATTCCCGATACATACATGATGTAATAGAACATTCTACGAAGATGACCGACCTTATACACATACAGCGCTTGGTGTGTGTGGATCCATTAACAACGACCGAAGGGGACGGTCAGCAGTCATCACTGCAAATATGTAGTCAACCGTGTCTGAACGAAGCCCCCCCCTTCTTCCTCTCCCTTTCCGAGTGAGAGGGTATCTATCGCAGAAGAAACCTATCCCCACCGAGTAATTAATGCTGCAGCATCTCGTCGTCTTGCTATATACCCTTATCCTGCGGTTGGTGTTCTTGTGCGGAACCATCCAAACCAAGAGATATTTCTCATATATCGTTATCGTTAGCATGCCAATTCTGAAGCACTGTATCCGTATTATTATTATTATTATTTTGCTCGAGAATGCTGTTTTCTTCAGTCGCGCGTCATCTTTGAATATGAAACATAGCTTACGAGTTTGACAGAACTCATTATCTTTGCATCCAATCATCAACACGATGTGGCGTACGAAAACTTTTGTTGTATGAAAAAGGAGGGTTAATTATAGTTGATAATTGGATGGATCGGTTGATAGTTGAATTAACCTTTAATGCTCTTTATATAACATTACAAAAAGATTCTCTTCAAAGGCAACACAAGCATTAAAGGATTTCAAATATTAACAACAACATCAACTTCTCAAGTTAAATAATGATTACAAAACTGATATTAATAATTTCTAATCCTTAGGTCATTGCGATAATCTGTTAAAAAATGTTTTTACCGGTTGAGATAGTCAACACCTTCAAATTTTTACTCGGTATTTGAAGTGTGAGAATAGGATTTTATGGTCCACACAATTGATAAGGAAGGACCATGGTACATTCACAACACTAATAAATATATAATTCTTTTCCTTTTTTTTTTAAATGAGATTAATAGTATGGTTTTTTTTTTCTTTTTTCCTTTTAGTGACCGAGATGAATAGAGGACGGTGGATGTGGCCGACTTCAGTTGTTGATTTGTCTTTGGGTTGACTAAACCCTGCACAGTGACAAAGACTTCACCCAACCTTTTGTTTTCGTGTAGTTTCATTCCGGCATGACACGCGCGAGTCTGACCCCGTCTTCGTTTCCCGCGTAATAACTCGTAATGCACATATTACGTATGTGCTAGCGTGGCATAGTCCAATCTACGTAAATTATGTGGCATGGGTCCCCCGGCGGCTCTGGTGTGCCACAACTGCCAACAACTGGATCTAGACATAGACATCGGTACCCACGTCGAAATGATAGGGCGCCCGCTGCCGTAAACGTAACGGTGCTTGTACGTACACACCGTATACGTTTACATACGTTAGTTGATGATCTCTGGGTGGTTAGTGTGTGTACATCACTGGAAAGAGGCTTATAAATGCTGAGCTACTACTACTGGAAGGGGGAAAGAGAAGCTCATCAAATCACCGATGGAGATGGAGATGGAGATGGAGATGGTTGCTCCACGCTATACGTCGCCGAGATGCAACCATGGGACGGTGATCGAGGAGATCAATCGTGCACACGAGCTGACGAGCCAACTGCAAGCTTTTCTGCTGCCGCTGCTTCCGAGCAGCGGCTGGTCGGAGCTGGCCACATATCACTTGACGGAGATGAACAAGTGCTATAACTCGGCTCTTTCCAAGCTCCGGGCTGCCGGTGGATGCCAGTCAACGCCGTTGGATCCCTCCGGTTACTGTGCAGATGATCAGAAAAGGAAGCGCTCGGAGGGTAGCGATTGGCCTATTGTTCCCAAGAAAAGGTAGTAAATCTGTTCATGCTGCAGCTGAGATCTTCTGTGAAGACTCCATCCAGTATTATGATATGATGTGTTTAACTTAGCACGGATCGAGTCTTAGCTTCAGCTTTTGCTTTGCAGGAGGAATGAGAACTGTCGTCCAATAGTTACATCAGTCGACTATGATGGGTACCAGTGGAGGAAATACGGGCAGAAGGGTATCCATGGCGCCGCGCATCCAAAGTACGTAATCCCTCACCTATAAAATTCACGAGTATTGTTCACCAGATTAAGTCGAATCTGAATCATATATATGTAGACCTGAAATTTGGGGAATGAGAATTGAACTCTCACCTCGGTTCACGAAAAGGAGGAATGCGTTTCGAGATGCATCACTGATATCATCGTCCTAAATATTCTCCTCTGCAGAAGCTACTTCCGGTGCACTTACAGCAAAGATCAAGGATGCCCAGCCACAAAGACGGTGCAACGGGATGAGAGCGATGCTGATCCACCCAAGTATCGCGTGGTTTACAGCATGGCACACACCTGCAGGAATAACGTGGAAGCCAACTTCCCTTACGCGACGGAATCATCTTCCAATGACACCTCGGTCGTCATCCAACACCAGCATTTTGCACCCCCATCAGCTGCCACTCCCAACCCTAGCCACACTAGCTGCCTGTCGTACAATGGTGATCAAGAGCTGATGCATCTCTTTTCCCCCGAGGAAGTTCCCGGCACAGGACTCGACATGAAGGGCGAGATACTGAGCTTACCATCATGGACATGGGACTCCCTCGAACTGGATGCATATTGGAAGACACTGATGGATAGCATGTGCTGAAGAGATGGACAGCAGCTGATGGAGTGAGTGAAAGGCGTCCACCAAACGAGTAATATCTTGGAGTCGGCTCATTGTAACCAGCGAGCAATCGAATCGTGATGGGGCTTTTCTTTGATGCTACGAATGATAAAGTAGTTGAGTGAGTAATGTTTCTACTCTACGATGCTTTAGAGAACAGTATAATAGATATAATATGCTTTTATAGGAACCAAAACAGGAGCTGCTTTTTGCGAAGAGTTAGCACAAAATCCCATCAAACTTACAGTAGCACACACACACTATATATATGTGTGTATGTATGAAGTTATTTGTGTGGAAATCATGGAGTCGGGTATGATATGTTTTAACCCAACAAAGAAAAGATGGTATGTGGTGACAACCCTTCGACGGTCTCATTCTTTGTTAGTCATTTTTATCACAATCTGATTGAAAATTCGAGTCATCTCCCTTCCTTTACATCAAGTGCTATGTGTAACTAATTAGAGAATTTATTATTGACAGAAGATATGATTTAGCTAAGATTTCTCAAATAAATCTAGTAGATTAGTTTAGAAAAATTCTCCAATCTTCGTATGTATAAATTCATGATAAATCAATGAATTTAATCTAGTTTTTTATTTCTAATTTCTATTTCAACATGATATCGGAGCTGTTCTCTCGATAATAGATATTACTTTGATAGGAATAAATGAAATAAACTTTATATACGAACAAATACTATCAAGCCGTCACACACAGTGGAATCAAACAAAAATCAAATGAACACCAAGATTTACGTGGACCTCTCTCTATAAGAAATATTACTTTGATAGGAATAAAGGGAATAAACTTTATATACGAACAAATACTATCAAGTCGTCACACATAGCAAAATCAAACAAAAATCAAATGAACACCAAGATTTACGTGGAAAACCACTTCAATTCGAAAAGTAAAAATTATGCGATAAGTCAGAGAAAATCCACTATCAAGATAATGAATATACAGATCTCCCTGAAACCCAAACAACAGCCACAAGAGAATCACAAAGATACAAGAACTATATTTACTATGCACAATATCTAAAACCTTCCCAAGTGATTGCAGTAATAAACCACTGAAAACTCATCTAACATGAGATATAGATGATTGATAATAGTCTTTCTTTGTCTTTATCTTTTTTCCTTTCATGGATCTCTTGTTTTCTATCATCTAATGTCAATCTACAGTCTTCTATCTCTCTCCCACGTTTTCAGTCGTTATTGTCCTCTTTTCACAACCCTTAACCCCCCAAAACTAGGGTTTAGGTTGAGATAAATGAATATTAAGGTTGTGGGCTTCACTAAAGTTCGTTAACGACTGAATCTAGGCCATCTGCCCAACATACTTTTCTTTATTCATTGTCAAATGATAGCTTCTATCATAGTTTGTCCGTGATGGTCGTTCTTTTCCGTTGGCTTCATTCCTCTGCCGAGATGTCTTTCTACACGAGGTCGTCTTCCTCGTGCACCACCACTGTTGCATCAGCTCCAACAAACAACGACACCTTCCCTACCCCTCTACAATCGACAATGGCTTCTACACTTGATCGACGGCTTACTTTCGTCTTCACCGCGGTTGATAACACAGCAGCCTCCTTCTCAGCCAGGCTGACATCACCGTCGAAATCAACCACCGTGAGATCTTCATCGCGATTAACAACACATCGACCTCCTTCCTTTAGATTCATTGATATCATTTCAAGATCAACGTCCTTGATAGGAGCTCAATCTTACAAGGGCATGATATTATAGTAATTTTCATTACTAATTTCTATTTCAATAATTATTACCTAAATTTCATTAATATTTTATATTTCAATAATTATTACCTATATAATATTACTATAAGATTTTATAAAGCATCGTGACTCGGCTGTCGATCCAGATTGGTACGGGGAAGAGAGTCCCAAAATTCTAAATAGTGGTTTTTATATTGTTTTGTTTTCTCTCTCTTGGTGTATAAGAAAAGAGACCAAATGTGAATATGAAGACGTCTTGGGAAGGAAGGAAACGATCCGATTGGAAGCGAGGGAAGAGAGAGTTGCAAATTTCTAACGAGTAGATAAGAGAGCGGACCACTTGTGAATCGAAAGATTACAGCCTTTAGGTCCAAGTCATCGTCGTCGGTGGCAACACCGTCTCCTTCGTGGATAAACTCATTGCTATATATATATATATTTATATATATCGTCGTCTTCGTCTCAGCTGCTCCTCAGTCCATATGACCACCGAGGAGGCTAAACCTTTACATGTGGGCGTGACTTTTATGGACAATCATCTTGCAAGGCATGACAGCACCTAACTTTGTATACTACCAAGTTTATATCGAAACATGAACAGTATAAAATGCTATCATGTTTGCATACGAACCACTCCTTTCACTAATTTAGTCCAAATTCAACCTCAGGATTCTCACATGAATACTGAAATATTATTTCCTAGATAAAATTTTAGAAGCGTTAGGAACAAAAGACATACATACATACATACATATATATATATATAATTTGAAGAATGAGATTATTTAGACACCAAGAAATAAGGAACAAACCTATGAACGAATGCACTGAATGCTGTCGATTAAAGCTAAGTTAAACCCACATGACTTGACATTAACATGTACATCTATCATAAGTTTGTTTAGAAATTTTTTTGGTGAACATAAAAAAAAAAATTAAAGACATAATAGAGAAGACGCTTCAAAACTTCAAAAATTCTTTTTTACAATCTCTCATAATCTCTACGTCTCTTTAGGTTTACTCGACTAAGATTCCTAAATCAAATATATATATATATAATTATAAAATTTAATTTAATAGTTTAATATTCTTTCTTAAATTAAACTTTATAAAAAAGTATTATAAAAAACCTCGAAGCTTGATGTAATCTTCTTCGACGTTATTATTATGTGTAGTATTTTCTATAATATTAAAATTTTAAGCCACACTATCCATAATAGTTATCGTTATGCACGATCCATCTTATCTGTTTGGTATTAATTTGTTAGATTTTTTTTAACTAAAATCTAAATAAAAAATCAATCTGCTCGGCATAGTCATCGATACAGATTTCTAACTTATTTATCATAGAATATTCATCAAATTTATCATAGAATATTCTTCTAAATCTTTAATCATTGGTTTTTATAATTTTTTTTATATACGAAGATAAAATTAAATTACTTTCATGCTTCCAATGAAGATATACTCATCTGCCGCAACAAAATATTTTCCAAACAATCTTGTTTTTGTATGATCTTGAAATTTTCAACTTCAATAATAATTTTATTGAGCGAATATGTTATATGTGATCAGATCTTTTGTTTATCTTATGTTAAGAGATCTTCACTTTCTTCTGTATCATATAATTTTTTTAATTTATTTTATAGAAGGATATATAAATCTTTCTTAAATATTTTATAAAATCAATAATGCTTCTCTTCTATCTTAGCTTCGAATATTTATAAAATACTATTTTTATCTAGTATTGATTAAAAGATAAGCTTCACTACCCTTTTTTTTTTTATCTTCCTCTTTATTAAAAAATAATTTTTTTATTATTAAATCTCTATCATCTGTCATATCTTTAAAATCATCCAGAATAATTTCTTTCAAGACCTTTGATCTGAGAAAAGTTTTCATAATTATTTTTCATCTCCAAAAATTGTTTTCATCAAATGTAGGCAATATCGAGATCTAAAATAAATTATAAAAGACATCATTCATATCTTCAATTTTTTTTTCTTTTAAAGATGATAAAACTTTTAATTTGCAATCTTTCTTTATTAACTAATCGATGTTGTGACAATTTCTTTTGTCGTTCATCTTTCTCCTACTAGAAATATGATTAATCAATAATTTTTTGATATCTCCTCTTATTTGATGAGTTGTCATGATCAGATTTGCCCCTCATGTTTTCTCTCTGTAACATCACTAGTTATGTCTCTTTATATAGTGTTTTTTTTCTCTCTTTAAATAGTCTTGTTTTTCTCTCTCTCTCTAATTAGTGTTTTCTCTTTATAAATATATTTTTCTCTTTCTAACATGATATAATTAATGCACTCGACGAGATAAGATAGGCATTCACCACATCTATCTCTCTTTGACAACCTTCTTGCTCTTACACTCTCTCTCTCTTGGTCAATCTTATCAAGATTTAATTTGATCATGAGGATAAAACTCACTCGCTCTAATACCATGTTAGCAATAATAAGAAAAGGATTAATACCATGTTGAAATTTTTATTAAGTAGCTGGTGGGCGTCAAGAAATCACAGAAGATAGACAATGGAGGAGAATAGAGAAGATAATTCAACAAACTCTTATTAAACATGAAAACTTACAATGGCTCATTGCTTAAACCTATGTGTCTCTTTTAGCTCCTTATCTCTACCAATTGCATATCTAAAGTTTTACGTGAACCATTTATTTTTATAGAGGGATAAACTCAAGACATTAACTTCAATTGTGATAGAGATTCCTATCTTAACTAACAATCACTAAATTTTAAAAAAAAAAAGTGACTTATATATTCAAACAATGAGATGGAGATAAAAAGAAAAAAAATACTCATCCAAAAAGAATCGGATATCCAAAAAAAGCTTTGCATAAGTTGTAATATGATATTTTAAATATTTTTTTAATTGAATGATGACCCTTAATCCAACTAGAATGACCTTGATGTCATAATAGAGCAAACACTACGGAATAGCTATGCAGATGAGAGCAATCCAACAATAATATATACTATATATACCTCAACCATCCCTGATGGCTTAAGGCATATTTGTTGCCCATCATCATCCTCGATGGTATTGCTACGAAACCTGGAAAGCAGGAAGGCGAATCAAAGTTACTTGGAGAAAGAATCTCACCCATTTGTGCTAGAGATGAATGCAGAATTCCCAGCTCCTGTACTCCTCGTCTTGACGCCATCCGCTTACATCTCTCGGTGACGATCGCTGGCCTCGTCCTTGTCGGGCTTCGCATTCCACGTTCCTAACTCTGCTCGTCATGCATCGCCACCGCCTTTAATTCCCTTCCTCGTAACCCAGTACGTGTACCCTTTGATGGAACCCAAGCAAGAAGAAGAGACGAGGCTCGCTTCTCGGAAGGAGGACAAAGAGCAAGAGATGGATCTGAAGACTGTTGCTCAAAGAGCTCATCGCTCCTACAGCCCAAAAAAAGTGGCTACAGACGCAGGTAATCAAAGTCTCTCCCTGCTTGTAGTTTTTCCATAATAATAATAATCCTCGCATCATGCTGAAGAAATGGCTTCAGACGCAGGTAATCATGCTTGTAGTTTTGTAGAAACTAATTCATCGAACTGATTTTTTTCTTCGACAAAAAAAAAAATAGAGTGGAGTTTTGAAAATAAAAGTATATCTTTTTTGTTGACTGCATGATGTTTCGTTCTGCCATGCAGAGTTCATCCATGTACAAACACGAGAGTTCTATCAAAGACGATGGATGATGGCCATGTTTGGTGAAAATACGGGCAAAATAACATCTACGCTTCAAAGTTTCCAAGGTCTCTCCATCTTATATATATATATATATTTAAATTTGTTGTTTATCTCAGAAATTATATTTGTTATGCTGGGAATATATCGAATATATTCCTTAAAATGGCTTGCATTTTAATCTTCGTCTATATTCAAAAGGAGTCAAGTAACACAGTTCTTCGTTAATATTTTTAATCGTGGTATTTGAAAGGGAGAAGAGAAGAACTTCAAAATTAAAAGAGAAATCAGAGATAAATAAATAAAAATATATCAGAAAATCGATCAAAGATTTTGATTATTCTTATGTCTCCGAAGGAGAAGATATTTTTTGTTTAAACTCCTTCCAATTTCTACAACTCATCTTTGATGGATCTCTAATCAAGGGCTCTTACCACTTTATTGGTGAGTAAGAGAAGTACTCGAGAATTAAATTCTTCAAAGATTAGTTATAAGATCATTGAATTGTCTTTGTTTAAGCATAATATCCTTTTATACCCTCTCACAAAAATTATAAAGATCTTACGTATTTTTCTCATCGTTTTTAGATTATCTAGAGAGACATCAATGAGTATTTCTTATATAATATTTATAAAACAACCTAGCCCCAATTTTCAGAATTTTTATTCATCAAAATCTAAAATTTAGGTATACATAAGATACTTATAAAACAATCTAATAGTTATTTCTAAGATTTTTTTGTATTACGATGCCTTATCTTCTTAGGACAGTGGCTCTTGAAATCCTAAAATACTTATCGTTGTCATTCTTTATGTCGAGTTCACAATGGCATCTCGACTTGGTCCGATCCGAGTGTGCAAGGGTGTCCACGTAGCTCAAACGTTCTAGGGAATGAGCACGACGGGATGAAGACTCTGCTATGGGATCTCTGAACTGGCTCCTTGGTGCGGGGCTGTCGTTCGTCTCCTTCAATAAATGTTGTTGTTCTTTATGCTGAGTGTAAAAGGGCATCCACACAGCTCAAACGTTCTAGGGAACGGGCACTACGGGATGGAGACTCTGCTATAGGATCTCTGAACTGGCTCCTCGGGGCGGGGCTGGCGTTCGTCTCCTCCTCCTCCTCGGCCGCGTCCTGCAAAAAAGGCTAGAGCCAGATGGAGGGTCCTTCCAGCTTGGCCCCTCCGATAATTAAGTCAGTTGAGAGCCTGAGCTCTCCTCGTGGTACCATTTGTGTGTATTTCTTTCTCCCCTTTAATACTGTTCATCGAGGTAGCTTTTATACCCTCTGCCAGAGGGGATCGTCGTACGAGGATGTTAATGCATGCTGACACCTTGGGATGGTTAGACCATACCTTAATGTCGATGTTGACTGGGCTACGTCGTGCCCTGTCGTGTTCCTTAGGTGGTGGGATGGCCCGGTGATCTGCTCACTGATGCCATCTGAAGCGTACCATGCCTTGTCGTGCTTCTTGGACGAGGAGACAAAACAACAACCAGTCTTGAGTTTAATGTTTGGATGTGCCATCGTACGCGGATATTAATACATGTTGGCACCTTGGGATGGTTAGACCATACCTTGACGTCGATGTCGACTGGGCTACATCGTGCCCTGTCATGTTCCTTAGGTGGTGGGATGGCCCGGCGATCTGCTCGATGACGTCGTCTGGAGTGTGTCACGCCTCACCGTGCTTCTTGGACGACGAAACAGAACGATGACCAGTCTCGAGGTTATTGTTCGAGATGACTTGGCGACGTTTGGTTGGCTTTACTCTGGTGATATGGTAGCCCTCGTCGGATAGCCCCCCCCCCCCCCCCCCCCCCCCCCCCCCCCTCGGGAGAATTGTGAGGCGTGGCTCAGGGTAGGAGCTTGTCCGTCCATTTGTCTCATCTTGGGACTTGTGGTCTTGGCCATATGAGGCATGGTAGGTCGATCGGGGCTGAGCTAGTGGTGGAGCGATCGAGGCCCCGTCTATGATGAAATGGCTACACCTGCATTGAGATTGCGTCTACCTTGGGCATGGCCAAGACTTAGTCGGCATAGGACTGGTCGAGGCTTAGTTGACATGACTGTCCGAAACTGGTCGACAAAGGACTGGCTGAGACTTAATCGGCATGACTGGCCAAAACTAGTCGGCATAGGACTGACCGAGACTTAGTCGGCATAGGACTGGTCGAGGCTTAGTCAGTATAGGACTGGCCAAGACTTAATTGACATATGAATGACCGAGGCTTAGTTAGTATGACTGGCTAAAATCGATCGACATAGGACTGGCCGAGACTTAGTCGGTGTAGGACTAGTCAAGACTTAGTTGGCATAGGACTGGCCGAGACGTAGTCAACATGACTGGCCGAAACTTAGTCGGCATAGGACTAGCCGAAATTGGTCAGTATAGAACTGACCAAGACTTAGTTGGCATAGAACTAGCTGAGACTTAGTCGGTATAAGACTGACCAAGGCTTAGTCGGCATAGGACTGGCTGGGACTTAGTCGACATAGGACTGACCAAGACTTAGTCGGCATGATTAGCCAAAATCGGTCGGCATAGGACTGGCCGAGACTTAGTCTACATAGGCTTGGCCAAGACTTAGTTGACATAAGATTGGTCAAAACTGGTCGGCATAGGATTGGCCAAGGCTTAGTTGGCATAGGACTGGCCAAGACTTAGTCGGTATAAGACTGGTATAGGCTTCGTCGGCATGACTGGCCGAAACTGATCAACATAGGATTGACAAAGACTTAGTCGGCATAAGACTAGCTGAGGCTTAGTCGGCATAAGACTAGTCGAGGCTTAGTCGGCATAGGACTTGTCGACGCTTAGTCAGCATAGGACTGGCCGAGGAGGCTTAGTCAGCAAAGGACTGGCCAAGACTTAGTCGGCATAAGACTAGTCAAGACTTAGTCGGCATAAGACTAGCCGAAGCTTAGTAGGCATGACTGGCCGATCGGGCTGCCTTCTGAGGACCTTCGAGGGTTGCCCCCGAGACTTCTCAATGCGGGGCCTCTTATGATCCTCACATTTTCCTACTGCTAGTGCTTTGGCGACTGTATACTAGTTGGCATGATGGAGCATCTCCGGCACGATCGTTGGTGATCACTCGATCAACGACCAGAAGAACCTAGATGGTCATAGCCTTATAAAAAATGCTTGCATAATTAAAGAAGGATGAGCGTTGGGTATTGCCTTGATTTTCACGGTGAATCATGAAACGAAGTGGGAGAGGGGCTCTTCATCTTTTTGACTCAGGGCGAGGAGTGTTGCTGCGAGTGACTTTGGCTTGGCACTGGCCAGGAAGTTGAACTCGAACTCCCTTGGCAGTTGATCGAAGGATGAGATTGAGAGGGGCTTCAGTCAACTATACCACATCTGAGCATAGCCTCAAAGCATGATCGGGAAGGCTCGACACATTAAACATTAATGCCTCAGATGTGTCGTATAGGGCCATATGGACTTGAAAAGTGGCGATGTGATTTGTCGGGTTGGAGCTCCCGTCGTAAGCCTCCAACGTGGGCAGACGGAAGCTCAGGGGGATTGACTTATCTTGAATCTCCTAGATGAAAGGAGATCTCTCGGAGAGGCTTCTCCATGTTCTTCTTTTGATCTATGGAACACCCCCTAGACTTTGTCCAGTCGGCGGTTGACTAGCGTAATTGGGCCCAAAGTGAGTCTAAGGAATTGGACGACAATGTGTCTAGCTCGGGGTGACCTAGGGAGGTTGGACAGACCTCCGAGGTCCCAAGCTCAGGTGGAAGTCATCTAGTTCGAGACGACTCTTCGTCCAGCTAGCAACTCTCTCGAGCCAGCCTATCTAGTGCCGGTTGACTCAACGATGATTGAAGAGGAGTTGGTTGGGACATGGGAGGCGCCTGAAGGAGGCTTGGTTGCAGCGTCAGTAGTGGTGCTTGTGGTGACATAGGTTTGCAAGACGAGATGGGGGAGAAGGCGTGCTTGAGGAATGAGAGGAATGATAGAGTAGATCATTCCAATTAAGGCCTGAACTTGTTGCGTGAAGCCGAGAAATGCCTCTGGCTAGACGGTAGGTTGTATCGCTCTACCCCGGGGGTGAGAGCCCTGGGTCATTAAACAATCTCTAGTACTTGCCCAAAGTCTAAGATGGAATGCTCCCATCAGGAGAGGGAGGGAAGGAGACAGGTCCTGGGGACTGGGTTTGTGGTAAGAGCGTCTCCCTTGGGTGTTCCTCAGGTTTGTTGGTTGGCTGCTGGCGCTCTTGAGACATCGGCCCTCCTTCTAGCGCTAAAAATTTTGTCGTTCTTTATGCCGAGTCCGCAGTGGTGTCTCGGCTTGGTCCGATTCGAGTGTGCAAGGATGTCCACGCAGCTCAAACGTTCCAGGGAATGGGCATAACGGGGTGAAGACTCTGCTACGGGATCTCTGAACTGGCTCCTTGGGGTGAAGCTGGTGTTCGCCTCCGCTTGTTATCGTTCTTTATGTTGAGTTTGCGATGGCGTCTCGGCTTGGTCCGATCCGAGTGTGCAATGGCATCCACATAGCTCAAATGTTCCAGGAAACGAGCACAACGGGGTGAAGACTCTGCTATGGGATCTCTGAACTAGCTCTTCGGGTACGGTTCGCATTCGTCTCCTCCTTCTCCTCGATCACGTCCTACAAAAAAGTCCAGAGTCGAGCGGAGGGTCCTTTCGGCTCGACCCCTCCGATGATTAAGTCAGTTAATAGTCTGAGCTCTTGAGGATCTCCTCCTTGTGGTAGCGCCTGTGTATTCCTCGGCACCCCCGCCCCCCTTATACTGTTCATCGAGATGACTTTTATACCTCTTGTCGACGGAGGGGGGTCTCGTCCTACGACGATGTTTAATGGTTGGTGGCACCATCGTACATGGATGTTAATGCATACTGGCTCCTTGGGATTGTCCTGTCGTGTTCCTTAGGTGGTGGGATGACCCGACGATCTACCCGCTGAAGCCGTCTGGAGCGTGTCATGCCTCGTCGTGCTTCTTGGACGGCAAGATGGAACGAGACCAATCCCGAGGTTATTGTCCTAGTTGACTTGCGACGTTTGGTTAGCCTTACTGTAGTGATCGTGATGGATCTCGTCGGATTGACCCAGATATACCCTATCACTTATCAATCTAATATATATCCACCAATTTCTTTTTCATACGTACAACTAAAGCATTCATCGATGGCAAGCGGATCGAAATCCTTCCAAGAGATTATTAATTCATATATGATAACAGTTTGTTGCTTAGCTACCTGTGAGAGGGTAGCATTAGAAGATAACTTAGATGCTGAAAGAAGCACCAGCATCGGTAAAAATCCAAGAAATAAACGCTCATTATGTGCATGTACACCACGAAACCCAACTAACATATCGGGTGGTCACGAGTTGAAGTTGCTACCTACCACGCAGGGCAGCAGCAGTAGCATTCAAGTGTGATGCAGTCGCATTTAAGCGAGCAGAGTAGTTAGCACAAGCCCTCACCCCAACTACCACCTCTCTTCTTAAGACCGGTCCTTCACTCTTCTCTCCTCACTTCTCGTGCTTGCTCCTACTCCCCTTCGGCTTCTCGTCTTACTTTGTTCATCAGCGAGTAATTTTTCTTCCTGTTTATTTGGTTTCCAGAACGATTACGAGTACTTGATCGTTTTGACGTTGGTTGGCACTCTGTACATGGCAGTGGGATCGGAGATGGTGATGGTGGATCAAGTTCCATTCGCTCCTGAGATCACGGTCACCAAACCATTAAGCCTCCTGGGCTACGGTAAGTCGGCACTCCTTTCGACCCATCAATCCCTAACTTTTTTCGACCCATTAAGCCTCCTGCACTCTTGTTGTTCTTGTGACGTAGGCGTCACGGACATCGAGATTCACTTTCTACAGATCAAGTATAACGCGATTGGGGTCTACATGGAGAAGGAGATCATTCAGCATTTAGCAGATTGGAAGGGCAAAAAGGGATCCGAGCTAGCCGAAGATGATGTCTTCTTTGATGCTGTCGTTTCAGGTATTTTTACAATCACATATGACCATTAGGTCAGAGCAAGATATGGCTCCAACAACAGTCGGGGTCTTTCTTGAAGGTTTGCTTGTTGCAGACTGTTGTTCATCTTGATGACTCTATGTCGTCATGTGCAGCTTCGGTCGAAAAATACTTGAGAATTGTGGTGATTAAGGAGATCAAAGGTTCCCAGTACGGGGTGCAACTCGAGAGTGCTGTGAGAGACAGATTGGCAGCCATCGACAAGTACGAAGAGGAAGAAGAGGAAGCACTCGAAAAGGTCACCGAGTTTTTCCAGAAGAAGTACTTCAAGAAGGATTCTCTGATAACGTTTCATTTCCCTGCAGCTTCTCACACTGCTGAGGTAAATATCAAATCGGGATGACATAAATGTAACCCTTCTCAGGACTCAGAATAGAGGAAGAAAGAGGAATGAAGCCGAAACTGATATGTTCGGGTTACCTCTGCAGATATCCTTTGTGACAGAGGGAAAGGAGGCAGCGAAGGTGAAGGTGGAGAATCCAAACGTGGCTGAGATGATCCAGAAATGGTACTTGGGTGGGACTAGGTCGGCGTCTCCGACCACTGTGAAGAGCTTGGCCGACAACCTTGGGACGATGCTCGCTCAGTAGCTCTTTGGGTGACAGGTTTCGCGTATGGGCAAGAACAATAACCGTGAAATTTCGTACCGGGCGGTGTACTGTGTGAGGTTTCATCCATGTTGCATGCGGAGGTGTCATGGGTGAATACTTTTAGCGGATATTTTGCAGGGTTTGATTTGGATCACTTGTTATTTCGCCTGAAATATAAGTATTAAAGTATGAAGAGTTTGTGTGGTAAGAGAGTAACGTTATGTCTACCGAAATGACAAATAGGGTAGGTAGCATTGAGCTCCCCCAAGTTACATCTACATCATGCAGTCCGGAGGAAATAGAGGGTCGCCATGGTCACGCTACCGCGACGCCATTGTCCCATCTCCGGCCTAGGTCCCCACATTGGTCGAGCAGCGAGCGTCGGCAAGTCGGGCACGAAGACTGCAACGCAAGCCACTCGTCGATGCACTTGACGTGGAACCCGTGATGGCACTTGGGCAGCACCCGGACCTGCTCCCCATCGCCGAATTCTCCGAGACATATCGGGCACTCCGTGGCCGTGACGGTGGCCCCCGGCCCGTACACCATCGTCGGGATCTGGCGCAGTGCCTTCTTCTCGAGTCCGGTGGCCGCCGTCGCCTCGGGGGTCTCGAGAGCGAGACGGGGGCGGGCGCACCGGATTGCGCACCGCAAGATGGAACCCAGCCCCAGCGCGCATACCAGAGCACAAAGCAGTGCTGCCAGAACGACAGGCACGCTGGTGGTGAAATAAGCGTCGGCGGCGCCTCCAGCGTCCCCTGGCTTGGCTCCATCGGACGAAAGTGGTGGTGTGTCGGGGACTGTGTCGAGGAGCCGGCGCATGGCTGGCGTACGCGTCGGCGTTAGTGCAGTGATAGGGAGGAGTAAAGGACGATGTGAAGCAGCATCTCTTCTTTCTTCTTCCTCCCTCTTTCTCTCGAAATACCTAACTAAGAAGGTTGCTTCTTCCCTGACAAGAACAGAGCAGCCTGTTAGATCATATATATATATGTATGTCTACGAAGCTTGGTTGGAGGATTTGGTGAAGTAGGAGCAGGTGGAGATGGGCAGATATCGATGGTAGGCATCCTAGCGAAGCGATCATGGAAGCATATGACAAAGGAATTAGTTGAACGTAAACAACATAGTTGAGGGGGTTGAGAAGTTGGTATAGGCATTCACTGTCCCCGCCCATTCATATCTGACCAGAGTTAGGCGTCGATCGTCGCTGCATCAGAAGAGGAATCAATCGTTGGATAGGTTGGTGGTGTGGCTGAGGAGGGTTTAGAGTGAGGAGGTGTACCTTTGTTCATGGTGTTCATATCAAATATCTACAGCTTCCTGATGGGATGATGCCATCTGTTGTGTGTCACAATGGGCAGCACTCCCTTTCCGAGACTACATGATTGGATGATGGCTAGACTTTACAGCTGAGTGTCTTTGATATCTTTGTGGACGCCATTTGCAAATATCTTTTCTCCTTTGTTGAGGTGACTGACGCTTGTCCCCTCCCTACCAATTAAATAATGGATCATAGTCCTCAAGATTATTATTGTTGTAAGTTTATTTTGGTTCACAACATCGATGATAGATAGCATCTAATGTTGAAGCCCAACCTATGTGCATGTAGACGAACATCACATCAGTCCATGAACTTTGATCCATCCAAATATAAAGGTAATTAGTTCATACAGGAACCATTTTAGCAAATCAATTCATGATTGATTTATTAACCATGGATAAAAAAAAATATACTTTGGACTCATTTTACTAAGAGAACTCTACTTCTTGATCTCTAGGATCACCCACCAAAATAAACTTGGGAATTAAATATTTCATGTTAGGAACGATCCGATATGTTTGTTCTTGCACCAAGTTAAGAAACCCGCTTAAGTAACTCAACGTGAACAAATAAGTAGAAGGAACATTAAACATATCACAATATGTTAAAAATCTTGTCTAATTTATTGATGAATGACTAATTTAATCAAAAGCCAATCATGAGTATATTAAAACTTCAAATTATATAGGTTTGAGTTTGTAGGTGTGAAAAACCCAAATTATGAATTTATGAATCAAACCTAATATATTTTACTATTATTTTATTCCTCAAATAAAATAAGATTATTTTTTTAATTATATGTCAATCTTCATTTCATATTAATATTCTATAGCAAAGATTCATTTGAAGGTTAATTGTGATCATTAAGTTTTTATGATATGGATCAGACTAATCATTCACTGAGTTATATACAATATCAAATCATATAAGATCATCTTCAAGGAATAAGACCCTCATCATCGTCCACTACTATTAAAGCTTTGTTAATATGATGGAGCACTCCCCCCACCTGCTTTATTGTCGCTTTCATTCCTCATCGATCAGTTCAGAAAAGAGGCTGATAGAAATGACTAAAACTATATTTTCTATATCCTTATTTATAAAATTATATCCATATTTATAAAATTCTATCCTTATAGCTCTTAAACCTAGAGTCTTTCTAGACTTAGACTTTTAATTAAATAATATAAATTAAATAAACTCCTAACTGACCCTAATTGGTCTAACCAAACCATAGATTACATGACTTAAACATGGTTAAAAAAATTTAAAAATTTAATGGGGTCCTAACAATTCCTCCATCTTTCAAACCAATCTTGCCCTCAAGGCTGAGTAGCGTTAAATTCTAGGAGCACTTCAGTCCAGGATATTTGTGGCGCATCATAACCCATTGATCAATTAAGTAGGGTCTCCACTTGGTATAAGCAATAGGTTGACCTTCTAGTATCATAGTCATTGTAGTCTTCTAAAGAACCTTCTCCATTCAATGGCTAGTGGCAGTTCCACGTCTTCTTTTGAGGATCACAATTTCAAAGTCTTTTAGGGGTATAAAAAAGAAATCCACAAGTAGTTCTTTACCTTGTATAATCAACTTTAGCTTTGAACACTTATTATCATAAGTTAGGATTCATCCATTAGCAATCTTGAATTTGTCACAGCCTTCATTATTGGACTCCACATCGTTAGTTTTTTGTCCCTCCTTATTGGTTCAATTATAAGAAGTTGCCCTTGATTGCATCTGTGTTCCTTACTCCACTTTTCATCACAATACCAGCACATTCCTTATTGGAACTTGCAAAAGAGATCGCAACTATCACAGTGCGGGGTTGGCGAGCCTTGACTTCACGTCGAATGTTTGGATTAAGTCTTTCGATAAACGTTCCCACTAATTATCATTCAGACCAATCTTTAGCTTGATTTGATAATCGTTCAAATCTGCTTTGATATTCTTGCATGGTGGAAGTCTTGTAGATTTTGACGAGTTGTCCATCAATATTCTCATACTCAGATGGTCCAAAGCGAACAAGAAGTCCTCTCTTGAATTACTCTCACGAAGGAACCCGGTAACATGTTTCATACCAGTTGTACCATTGGATTGCATCAGCATCAAGTTAAATTGAAGCTATTTTCACCTTAGATTCTTCTGGAATTCTATGGAAGTGAAAAACTTTTTCAACCCTACAGGTCCAACTGGTCTGATCCCCGTCTTGTCATCTTGAAAAATCTACCTTCATGCCTTATTCTTAGTGGCATTTTCCTGTGCCTCCAAATCAGTTCAACGTATGACTTGAACTATCTTCTTTCTGAATTTTGCAGAAGTTCTCCAATTGGCTCCTTTTGAACTGATCAAGGGTTTCTTGTAGTTGGTTTTCAATGCTAATTCCCAAAGCTTCTAATTGAGCTTTCACTGAGTTATCGGTGACCATTACGTAGGATTGTAGATGTGTAATACCCAATTCTTATTTTTGGTGTTTGGTTAAGGAAATCAACACTGTCTTACTCAGTGTTTGCTGCTGTGACACTGGTGGTCAGAAGGGCGGTGGTGTGATGATGCTGTAAGGATGAGATCATCGAGGCTGTGACAATCGCTACCGAGGCTGGAGGGCAACGATCTATGAGAAAAAATTATTACTGCGATTCGCTGTAAGGTAGAGTTGATCACTGCAGTAGATCAGAGGGGGAATGTACATCGACTGAGGAGGGTGAGACTGTAATGGACGGAGGAAAGGGGTGGCACTAGTGAAGTCAACAGAGGAGGAAGATGGCAACAGGGGCTAGAAAGCAGCAGTGTCGGCATGGGGAGCGGCTGAGGCTACTGTTCCTTTTGTCATTGCTGGTGGATAAGAGGAAGTGAGGACATTGCTGATGGTTCACTGGCTTGGGAATAGCGGCGACGACCCTTTCTTACTCGAGCATAATGGGGTGTGGTTGGGTTGCAGCCTTGCTGACAGAGGGCGGCAACAATGGCGAAGGAGGGGCACACTAGTGCGGTTGGCGACTGTAATAGAAGGCTGAAAGGCGCGACTGTAGTGGCGTAGGAGAGAAGGGAAAGAGCAGGGAAGAGGCAGAAATGTATTCCCCGCAGGTTGAGGGCGACGTGGATGGGGCTGGCATAGGTGGAAGGGAGATTGTGTGGTAGTGATAGAGAACCAGGGTGTGGTTGGAGCAGACGATAGCAGAGGAAACAACGGAAAGAGATGTGGTGATCAGATGCAGGAACGATGGTCGACGGCTACAGCAAAAGGCTGGAGATGACAATGCTGGGCATAGGAAGAAGGGGGGTTGAGGATGCGATTGCTGCTGTTGAAGGCAGCGCTATGGTAGGCGAGGCAACAAAGGAGGCAACTGCGGTAGAAGGGGCACGACTGCGTGGTCTGTAGGTGGCAGATGGGGGTGGCGACAGTAGCAGTAGGGGAGGTGGATCTTCCTTGTGGCTGAGGAAGAGGAAGCAGGGTGTAGGGGGCAGCAACGACAATGCTACTAGGTGCACCCGAGGGCTGGGGCTATGGTAGAGGCGCTAGGCTCCACAAGCAAAGGGCGATAGTAACAATTGAGGAGGGAGATGACAACGACATGGAAAGACGATGCTATCGACGGTAGAGGGGGAGAAAGGGGTTGGAAGGAGCAGTTGGGCAGCGAGCATTGGTCCGATGAACGGTGGTTGTGCATAACTGATGGTTGGGTTGTGGCAGTGGCACGTGAGGGCGACGACAGTAGCGATAGAGGATGATAGCGATAGCAGCGGCAGGGGGCGACGACGATGACAGTGGCGACAACTATGAAATAGGAAGGCAGCAGTGGTGATTTTGTGCGAGGTGGCTATAAGATCTAAGAGGAGTTGCAACGAAGATCGATAGTGGAATCACAGTGAGAGCGTTGAGGATCACTGCTATGATACTATATATATGAACCCCTAGGGTTCTATCATAGAAAAGAGAGGATAAATGATCACCTCGAGAAGATCGAGCCTCCTTGATGACTTTGAGGGGATCAACCTCCTAAGGTTTTTCAAATTATTGAGATCATATTTTCTTCATTGATTAAAAAGAAATAGTTACACCATTATTTATAGAATTATACCGAGAGCCCCTTTGGATTTAAAATCTTAATTAATAATAAAAATTAAATAAACTTCTAATTGATCTAATTTATCTAACCAAACCACATATTATATGATTCAAGCATAACTAAAAATTTTAAAAATTTAATGAAAACTTATTAGAGGCTCAGATAGTGATGAGATGGCGGGATGAAAGTGAAGAGTAATGTCATCTTTTAGAAAACAAAAATTATTTTTTAAAATAAAAACTGAAGATATATATATATATATATATATATATATATATATATATATATATATATATATATATATATATATATATATATATATATATATATATATATATATATATATATATATATATATAAGTAGCACGAAGATGCCAACAAAGCAAATCATCTATGCCTAAACCTCACAAAAGTGCATGTGGTATTCTGGACCAAAGAAAATAAAGGAGACAGATTACCCGCACAAAGCAACATGGGAAAAAAACGGATCCTAAATATGAAAAGTACGAACATGCTTATTATTACGAGCTTAGCTGTGTTTATCCCCTCTCTCTCTCTCTCTCTCCCTCTCTCCCTCCACAGTTCGTGTGCTGCCGAAGATATCTCTCCCTCCACACACCCCCCCAATTTTTGCTTCCACCCGTTGTGTCCGAATTAAAGAAATAGAGGGAAGCATCAACGTCGGCCGAAGCGGCAGCCGAATGCCGTCGAAATCCTTGATACCTCCCCCGACGAATCCCAATCCCAACCTTCCCCGCTCCAACGCGCCCGTCGTGCCGCCGTCTATGTGTGGCGGCGGCGGCGACCTTGTTGCCGCGCTGCATTTCGGAGGACCCCACCACCGGCGGGCCCACTCCGAGCTGGCCTTCCGGATCTCCGAGGACCTCCATCTGGGCCCCGCCTCCGAGGACGACGTCTTCCGGACTTACATGGACGTGGAGAAGATCAGATCGGGGATGGAAGATGGTGAAGCACCCGCTTCGGAAGCAGCCGGGCACTCGGGCCCTCGGGATCGGTTGGCGGTGGATTGTTTGTCCGGGAACGAGGGCAATGCCGCCGCCCGGCCGAAGCATCGGCACAGCAACTCGGTCGATGCGTCCAGCTCTAGGGACGAGGGAGTGTTCGGGGAGGTGATGGAGGCCAAGAAAGCCATGCCGCCCGAGAAGCTTGCGGAATTGGCGGTGATCGACCCAAAGAGGGCCAAGAGGTTTGCACATTCCACTAACATTTCAGCCTCATTAGGGTTCTGCCGATACCTCAACTCTTCTTCTTGTTGGGTTCGTAACAGCATTGCTTGAATTGGGTTTCATTTTTCTCTTTGGACGGCGTTGGAAGCTTCCCTATATTGCTTCTCGCATCCACTTGCTTCTGTGGACCGCATAACGATTTTGTGATTGCCAGTGATACAATCGACTAGAAATTGATCGAGGACAACGAAGTAGTCCACGATTAAGTTATCCTTGTGTTGTTTCCTTCCTCTTTCTCTTCTTTTCGAATAATCCTTTGATAGTTGTAAGTGCATATCTTGCCCCAGCTGGATGTTGCTTCATCTCTTTCTCAGATTCTATTTCTAGATATTCAATGTCTTGTCGATTTCTTGTTTCCATTGACTAGATCATTAAGCAAGATGAATCAATTGAAAAGTTATAAGTTAAAGGTGGCAAGTTATCAAATTGAGAAATTTTATATTTCAGAGCTGCCTTATCTCGAAACATGAGAGCATAGCTGACAGTGATAGCTTTTTTGTTGATGGTTTTATTTGGATTCGAGAGGCTACCTACAATCATGTCAAGCATTTCCTTTAGTGAAACATGTTAATCAATATAAATAAACATTGTATGATGAGAAGCCATATCCTTAATTACAAAATATTTAAAATTTGGTTAGATTATGGACTCAAGATTGCCAATTAGGTACTTATTGTATCTTCTTGCCTCCACTATTCCACTCAGTTTCTTGTAGTCTCATTTTCTTCACCGAGTTATTTGTTATGATGAGTGAAATGGACTCTAGTACATGCTTTGTGCAAATTCATTTATTTGTGAATTTATTATCGTACGTTTCTCCAAGCTTGTATGCTAATATAAAAGCATATTTTGAGTTATTTGCCATGAATATATGCAGAATTCTGGCAAATCGTCAGTCCGCAGCTCGCTCGAAACAAAGGAAAGCAAATTATATTGTAGAACTTGAGCGAAAAGTTCAGACTCTTCAAACCGAAGCTACCACTCTTTCAGCACAGCTTACACTGTTCCAGGTTGTTATAAGTTTTTCTTTTCACTTTCTTTTGTGATTTATTTCTTCTTGCTTGTTAAGGCAATTAGTATGTTATTATGTTTAATGTGCTACATTAAGGACTCACTATAGTCTTGTTGCTGATGCATCTGGGAGCGGCGGTTCATCCATCAAAACCATGAAGCAATTTGGTTCTAGTTGGACTAGATTTGTGAAATTCCATCATGCTGGCCTGTTTTGATTTGTGCTTAAATTGCAACCATTGTCAGCTTATGTGTAGGATTAATCAAGTTTATGCTGCATCTTAGTTGAAGATTTGGTTTTAGTGTCAGGTAATGGGTCTTTGTTTGAATCAGATTATGGATAAATTTGTTCTACATATGTTGGCTGTGCATTTCTGATTATCCACAGATCACTGATTTTGTCTTATGAAAGAATCCAAATGAGAATGGAAAAACAACTGGATTTGATTAGTAAATGTACACGTTTCTGGAGTTGGTTAGAGTCTGTTTATCTAGGAATTAGAAAGAGTCAACATGTCACAACTATTTGTGGCTAATGTTAGATCTTATGTCAAGTCTTAATGAGAATTGTGTCTCATAAGGCAAATGGGACTGCTGGAATTTCTTGAAGGAATCTATAGTTGGCTAGGGATCAAGTGTTTTATTTCCTTTCCTATCATCATTAGTTACTCTGAAAGGGAAAGGAATAGTTAGTTTAATTTTGGAAGTGAGGGACTAGCAGCTGTTGTAATAAGTTGTATCTGGTATTATCTATAAAATATAGTCCAATGTCTGGCTGCATGCTCTTTTCTTAATTTGTATATGTTCTGCATTTAAAATAATCCATTTCTCCTTTATGCATGTCTTCTCTTCTGTCTCCGATATGATATTGTTTGTGCAGCCTATGTTTTGTTTAGTTTGAGCCACTGAATTATATTTTCTGGTTTAGTTTTTGATGCATCATTGGCTTATCGATACCAATTTTTGCTTTTTAGCAACAATGGGATATTGGCTTGTGCATAAAAAGTCAGGATGATTTGAATTAATACTGTCAGTATGTGTTCCATTAACATGTTCACTTGCCTTAAACTAAAATATCACTCTTCACATTTGGAAAAAATTTGTCTGCTTTATGGTCTGCATATGACAAGTTTGAGGCCTTTTTCTTCATGCTTCATCAATTGTCAGATAACTTTAGAAATATGACTAATATCTCTATAATTTTGTTGCTTCTTTCCAGAAAGATATTTCTGAGTTGGCCACTGAAAATGCAGGACTGAAGTTATGGCTACAATCTATGGAGCAACAAGCTCAGTTGAATGAGGGTCAGATTTTTTTATCTTTCTCAAACTACAAAATTTTAAGAAGAGAACATCTACATGAATGTTTTATCTGTGTCCAGCCTTTCCTTGACCTGTTAGTTTCTGCTTTCTGCTGTTGGTGTCTTGCATGTGTTGTATGCCATAACAAAATTCAGTCTATTCACACAAACATGCAAGCATGTAGACAGAATATTGTGGAAGCAATCACAAGCGTGGTGGAGGTCCCTTCTATTGCTAGAGTCCTGATTCAAGAACTGGTTCATGGCCTCAATATACTCTCCTTAACCGATGTCCTTTTCACATATTTATACATTGTAAATATGAGCTTAGTAGACTTTACAAGATCTTCTTATCTTTCTTTTGGAGTCCTTTTTAGGATGGGCTTCGTGTTGGAAAATCCACTCCATACCGGGTGACATGCAAAGGTGGCACACACAGATGAGTAGGTAATTCTAGTGCAGGGTCTTTTGTGATTGTGGGTGTTAAATTGAACATATTTTAGGGTCACATATGGATGAGTTGTGAAATAAAGTGGCAGCGATGGGAATGTAACATTGAGGAGCATCATGGAGATTGGAAAGATTAGTGAGAAAGGAGAACTTGAATATTTGGATTTATCAAGCTATTATTTCTTTTACTTTGACCAATCGATAAATCACATTCTAAATGCTCATTCTCTCTATTCGTTCTTCTTCTTACCTCTCCATCTCTCCCTTTTATTTTTTTCTTTCTTATGTTCCAATATCTCGTTTACATATAGGGATGCCTATAAGTTCCTGAGATCATTTATAAGTGCTGTAATTGATACCCATCCATACTTGTACACTATCAAGGTGAAGGAGGCATGGGAGGCAGGTACAACATAATTTTGGTGCATCATTGCCATTCCACTGAAGTCCAAATAGACTAGGTCAGCAAGCGGCTTTGAATACTTTCCCAGGACCCATCTGCCTAGCCATCATCGTCATGCGTTTTTCATGAATCTGATCTCCCATGTGACTGACTGATGCTTACCACTTCCATGTCCAATTAGCCTCCCTTTCGGAGTTCTCTCCCTCAGCACAACACCTCTCTGGGCCAGATGTACAGCCGTAATAAGGAACCTGCATCAAGCACCATTTTCGGTTTTTAGTCCAGCCAGGTTGGAATGCATTGATCTTATGATTGTTTACTGATATTATTGATTAACTCTAGATTTCTTTTTTATATGTTGAAGCATGGCAAGGTGTCAAATCACCATTACAGAACATTGAATTATTTTTAGCAGAACAGTTCAGCAATATGTAGGTTTCCTGGTATATCCTTTTGGCAAGTCATTTCTGGTCTGCTTAAGAATTTATGAACTGCAGCATATTAGATTGCTTAAAAGGGTTTCTCAATTCTTGGGATGACTTTTGTCAAATTTACAAGTATTTAAATTTCCATGCGGACCCTTTTAATCCTGGTGGAGCTTAGATTTTGTTCTGTAGAAATATTATCATTTGTTAATTCTCCCGGTGGAGCATCTCTTCTATACCATCTTTATTGTTTTGAAGGTGAATCCGGTGAAGAAAATTATTGGTAGCAGAATCCAGTAAATTTTGATTGCTTTTGCTCCCTAGAATCAAATATTTTGTGTTAAAATTTGTTGTCATGGTGCTTTTCCTTTGCAGGATATACCAGTAGAACAATTGTATAGAATCGGAACCTCTTTATAACTGAAACATTCTTTAATGATTTGTCTTCAGGCATTAGTGATGGATTGAAGCAGGAAGTTGAAAGGCTTAAGATTGCGACCGGGGAAAAAGTGGAGAGAAGTGAGGCATATAATCTAGGACTTATGAACCTTCCTTTCTTACCGTTCCTGACGCCTTCACAGGAGCAACCACAAAATCATCATCAACGAGGCTTTGAATTTCAAGCTCAGATTCAGCAGTCTCAACATGATAACAACAGTGTGCCATCGAATATGATGCAGCAGGCTCACCTTATGGTACTGCCAGGAGTCGACATCAGAAAGGGCTCAGAGATTCTCAATCCAGATAACTCTATCACTGCAAGTGAGGGCAGCTGCAATTCCTAGCAAGACTGCTGAATAACATGTTTAGTTTGATTCATCTGTCCAAAGCCCGACTTCCTTAAGCTTCTGTTAAGTTCTTTCAGTGATTCCATCTTCTTTTGGTGAGATATTATTATTTTTCATTTAAGATATGTGATTCAAATTTCTGAATGGCGTGTCTTCCTTGTTTGTAGATATTGCCATCTTCTCATTATTTGTTTTGGGGATTGGTGACTATCTGACAAGCTGTATACTTTACTCTGTTTTATGTTGATGTTCTTTAAACTTAATTTTGATGACAAACATGCTGTGTTTTATTTTTGTAACAAATTAGAAAAAAAATTGAAGCGAGATGGTTTCTTTGAGCTGGAAGATTATTTGGGATTGTTGTGGACTTTTAATGTTACAGTAAACCATGGTTTAGGTATTAGGACTCTCCTAGTCTTAAAGACAATAAGACTATCCCGATCTTAAAAGGAATAGGATCTCTTTATACTCAAAAAAAATCAAGAGGACACAAATTGAAAGCATCCTAAAATAGTAGCAAGAAGTCTCAAACTTGCATCGAGAGCCAAAAGAAGATGAGTTCTTCCAACCACCACACTCTCTCTTTTGTCCTCGAGTTCCATTAGCCGAAGTCCCTTCATCCAGTTATTATGAGAATTCCTAAAGCTCACTATCCAAACCTCAAAAGAAGATTTCAGATGCAAAAATGATAATGAGAAGATCAAAATCGACAATTTATGTTCTTATATACCGAGTTTTTACCTCTTTTCATATTTTTATTTGTTGTTGCTTACTTAGTCTCTTATAATTGATACTTTTAATTTTAAAATAATAAAAAATAATTTTATATTCGGTTTCATAATAATATTTTTTTCTTCCATTAATTTTTAAAAAAAAAAAAATCTAAAAGATAGTATCGGATCAATAAGTCAAACTTTAATTCTCGCCCATCCGGGCGATGGTAAGCTTTTATGGGCAGTACAACATTTGCGTAGATATTTTATGATAAATATACTCAGTTTCAGATCGATTAACGAGGCGAGGAATAAAAATAATTAGGTCATTTCATGCTGCATAATACATCAAGCGAACAGAGGGTCGGAACAGTCGGCGTTTTAAAGTGGAGACCGGTAGCTAACGCGTCCCTGTGACGGCCGGCCTCACCTCATCTGCTTACCAACTGCAGACACCAAACGTGCCATGTCATGTCCAAGTGACCACCTTAACGCCTCCAGTGGGAGTAGAAGGCAATGAGGCGGCGCATATGCCGCGGTGGCTGAGGCTCGTCATCCTCGCCGGTTGGATGACGACGAAGCAATTCGACTGGACCAAACGGCTGAGAGCGTCGGTGCTACCACGACGTAGACCCTTGTGGAGTCGACGTCCCCCTCTTGGTTCCCACCGTCCATATCGAGTCGACCCATTACTTAAGGTCACACTCATGAACGCCGCCCATGCACCTGCTTTGGTAGGTTTTGATGGTGTTGATCTGATAAGTTTTAATTAGAGAGTTAAGAAGGTTCATCTTAGTTAGTATGTTTTTTTTTATCATATATTACTAAGTTTTTATTATTTACTCATATTTAAAATAATTCTTATATTTTTTAAAACATAACATATAAATGCCTCCCATTAAATCTAATTTAACAGTTTTAGAGTTTGTTTATGTATGCTGATTCACAATAAATTATGTATAGTGGAAGTAATCATCAATAGTAGCACTGAACCGTTGCTGTCTAATAAGGTATTGTACGTATGTAGCCTCTCTAGCATTGACGACGAGCTTAGAAGCTTTTGGTTTTGCATCAGGTGGATGTGTACTAATCACGTAGTGGTCTCCTGGTCTCTCTTCTTTTCCTGAGCGTCTTCGTCCCCATTGTCTTCCACTTTATCCTTTTCTGCACCTTCATCCGTCGCGCCTACAACGCGGTAGTCCAGCTCTCTCCTACCTTTGCCTCTTTGATTTTGTCCATCGCTACGATCTCCGTCACTTTCTTTCCTCGACAATATATACCTTAATTTTTTTTAAGACTTAAATTATATGTATTATTATATTAAAAATTTATTATGTATTAAAATATCATGTAAACAAACTCTAACGTTTATTAATACAGACCAAAATCATAAGAGTTAAAATGGATCATAAATTCTAAAAAAAATAAATTATTAAGAAAAATTTCAATATATACTCAGCAAGTCGGTTTAGATTTGACATACTCTGATTTTTCTTGGTGAAGCCTAAATTACAAACATACAAATATTTCTTAATTAAACACTATGAAAGAGGCTTTATTTAATCATACACTCATGACTTTATTTGGATGTCATCTTAAGATTTGATCCGAGTGATCACATATCCTAAAAAACTTCACTTCGGTTGTTAAGGAGACTTGATCATCGTTTCAATTTCGTTCTCATGGAAAATGGAATCATAATGTTTCAAGCGGTTCTTGTTTTGCTTATAGAACCAATGATTCCGAGACCACCACCCATTTCAGCGTTGGAATCACGATTGCGTCGATTGAGGAGGGTAGTGTCGGCTCAAACAGGCAATAGGTGAAGAGGGAGAGGTGCGCTTGAGGTAGTTAGTCACGGATGAGACACTGACACAAGCAAGGTTTGTGACGGTAGAGGCAAAAGGACTTGGCCTAAGAACGAGAGGCGAGGAAGGCAGAGGAGAGAGGAGGATAAATAATAATAATAATAATCCAACTTAGATTTGAACTTTTAAGTTGTCAAATTCAAAATCTAACCAATACACTATGGAATCTATTTGTGTATCTATTATTTTTTATTTATCGAAACTGAATCAAAGCCGTAGGTTCTACAGGGGTGGAACCTGAATGATATGGAATCATCTCATCGATTATAATTCAAATTTAGAACCGTAAAAATAATTTCAATCAGTTGAGATCGGCTCTATCTAATATTAGACCGAAGAGCTTAAAGCAAGTGTACATATTGAAATCAAATCATTCCAAATTACTACCTATGAAAGAAGATGGAATTTACCCAAATTCAATCCTTATGTGAATCATTCATGTTACCGACAAATTTGGTGCTCGTCCAGTAGATGTGGTCTACCGAGTAAGCATTGCTGGTTCCGGCCCGTGTGCGCTAGCTCACCCGCGGTCGTCTCGATGCAGAGTTGGAGCTTAATCAGATGGGTGGAAACCCGGGGTGCAGCTTTGGTGGTCGGCTATTGGAGTGGTGGAGCTCGGGTCGGGTGGAAGCGTCTCGGCTCGGGTCGGTCGCTGACTCCTACAAGAAGGTCGGGTCGGGTAGGTTCCCGACTTGACCCCTCCGACGGTCAAGTTAATTCAGTGGTTGATTTTACGATCCCCCTGCTCCGTAGAGGTGTAGGAGCTTTTATAGTGTGTGTTGTAGGTCATTCGTACATGATGTCCTTACTGCCTTTATTGCTTACTATACCGTCGTACCTCTCCACCACACCCCCCATCCTTGCGATGAGACGTGCGCCTGCAGGTGAGGGGTGTCGACCTTACCTGTGCCAGGTTGGTTGTACGACCACTGACGCCCCCATACCTGCACCAGACCGACTTCCCGCGTCGGGTCGACCATGTCGGCGGGCCAGTTGTCCGAGGGCGTGAGGACGTGACGGCCATGTCAACATCTGCCATATCAATTCATATTCACGTAAATAACAGGATCATCAACTCCAAGCAAAGCGTAAGATCCTCTTACCGTCCCAACAACTATCTTTCCTCGTGATGCTCGTGCCATGTCTGAACCATAGGAGAATCCATTCATTGTTGTTGTCACTGTTCTGATAGGTGCACAGGAGCAACGATACTGAAAGAAAGAAAGAGAGAACGATACCGAAAGCATCAAAATTGTGGTAAGACGTAATGTGAAGCCATTGATTACAAGTCTTATGATAGAATACGATGATGATAAGAATGACCAAAGAACGAGGTTGATTGATTACTTGGCAAGTGAAAGGTGTTGAACAGGAAAACCTCTCATGCCCAATCCCTTCCCTTATGTAGAATCGATTGTAATCGTGCATACTGTGGCAGTGATTGGGTCCTTTCAGCTTTCCATCTCGTTGAGTGTCTCTGCCGACAGTTTGGATTCTCTTATCATCCACCAAGTCGTGAAATCTTTTACATATGAAAAGGTATTAAAATCCATACAAGTAAATATTGATGGATAAATTGTTAGATACCTCTTAAATTTTTAAATTTTTGAATCATGTTTTTTTTATAAGTCTGTTAGTCTTGTAGGAGTCAATTATAAGTCATTTAAAATTTATTATTTAATTAAACGTCCAAGTTCAAATAAACTAAAAGGTAGAATTCTATAAATATGGGTGCAACTGCTTAATTTCTTCATTAATAAAATATCATCTCAGTCATTTGGTAAACCCTAGGAGGTTGGCCACTCGAAGTGATCAAGGAGGTCGATCCATTTGAAATGATCTTTATTCTTTTCTCCCTCTCTTTTACGATAGAACCTTACAGGTTCTTATCTTCTAGTATCATAGTAGCGATCCTCGGCGTCTCCACTGTGATTCCACAATCAATCTCCGCTGTAACTTCTCCTCCTAGATCGTGCGGCCACCTCGCACAAACCAGTCACAGCGTCATCCCGTAGTCGCTGACCACCTTCGTCGTGACACCAAGAGGACTGCAGTAATCGTAACAGCCACTGTAGCACAGCCTCGCTCGCCAAACACCCAGCGCTACCATCTCCCTACCCCTTTTCCTTTGTCCACCATAGCCTCACCCCTCCTTTGTCATCACCGCTGCCATCTCCCTCTTGTGTAGTTGTTGTAACCCTTTGACTGCCTACTCCTTGCCCTCTGCTTGCGGAGAAGGCTGTAGTCCAGCCATCATCGATGTTGTTGCTTCCCACTACAACTACGCCTTCTCACTCCTCTATGTCATCATCACCCTCTATCTATAGAGCGTTGCCTACTCCCTCCTCTATCATCGCTGCCACCCTTTGCCTGTCGAGCCCCAGTGCTACCATCTCCACCCTTTGACACCGTCATTGCCCTTTGCCCACGGAGCCCTAGTGCTTCCATCTCCCTCCTCGGTCATCGCCGCACTAGCATCCTTCTTGCTCGATCCAATGTTGTCATCTTCTTCCTTTGCTATGTTGTCACCCTCTGCCTGCAGACCCTCTAATGCAACCACAATCACTAGCACCAGAACCCCCGCGTCCAGCGATCATTTTTAGCTACGCATCCATTGGAGACGGAGCACCAACCACTACTTTTAAGCCGAGTGACTGCCAACGCACATCCTCCCTAGTGACAGACACTACAACGATCAATGTTGTCTTTTAGTGGTTCACAGCAATGACTTCTTCCCACGCAACAACGACCATCACTACCCTCTAGCCTTGGCAGTGACCGTAACATCCTTGATGATCTCATCCCTATAGCACCACCGTATGACTTCTTCCCACGTAGGAGTGACCATCGCTGCCCGCCAACCATGACAATAATTGCTGCAGCCTCGGCGATCTCGTCCCTGCAGCACAATCGCACCACCGCCCTTTCTAGCACCAGCATCAATAATAGTTGATCCCGACCTGAGATCAACAACTAATAGATTCCATCTTCCATCTCATTAGACTCTCGGTATTCAAGGCTTTTTCAGCATCCTTAGAGTAATTCTTCGCGCTCACAACAACTACACCAACTAGGACCATGCTGATGCCCTTGACTCAACACTAAAAACAAGAATTGAGTATTACAATCCTACAATCCTATACAACAACCATTGATAATTTAATGAAAGCCCAACTAGAAGCTTTGGAAACTAGATCTAAGAACCGACTATAAGAAACCCTTAATGAGTTCCAAAGGAGCCTGTTGGAAAATTTCAGTAAGCTTCAATAAGATGAAAACTCAAGTCATGCTTTGAATTGATATGGAGATATAGAAATAAGGCACTAGGAACGCGATATAAGTTACCCATGTATGAAGGTAGAATTTTCAAGATGGGAAGACGAGGATCCGGTTAGTTGGGTCTCTAGGGCTGAAAAATTCTTTCGCTTCCACAAAACTCCTAAAGAATCCAAGGTGAAAATATCTTCAATTCAATTGGATGGAGATATAGAACCATATCACGGGGTTCCTTCCTGGGAGCAATTCAAGAGAGGATTTCTTGTTCGCTTTGGATCATCCGAGTACGAGAATGTTGATGTGTAGCTTGCCAAAATCCGCTAGAGTTCTACAGTATAAGAATATTAGACCAGATTTAACGATTACCAAATCAAACCAAAGACTAATCTGAATGACAATTTGTGGGTACATTTATTGAAGGACAATCCAGATATTCGATGTGAAGTTAAGGCTCACCAACCCCGCACTATGATAACTGCGATCTCATTTGCATGCTTATATGAGGAAAAAATCAATAAGGAATATCGCTGGTACAAAAGTGACAACAAATAGATGATTAGCAAGTCGCCTGTCCCATCTATTCCTAGTCAAAACCCTAACACTCGAAGACTAACCCAAGAAGAACTCAAGAAAAGTTCAACAAAGGGTTTGTGCTGACATTGTAATGAAAAGTGGAGTTAGGAGCATCAATGCAAACAAGGATAGCTTTTGATAAATTGAACCAATTAAGGAGGAACTAGAAGTTAACAATGTGGACTTCGATCATGAAGGTATGGATTCTGATAAATATATTGGACCTATCACACATACAATGTATGCATTAGTCGAGCTACTCTAACCCATAAACTATCAAAATTAAATGAATTTTGAAACATCAGTCTGTTATTATTTTAGTTTATACTGGTGCACTAATAATTTTATGGATAGTAAGGTTGCTGATTGATTGTCCTACCACATTAAAGACTATGACAAATTCGAAGTCAAGATTGTTGATAGAAAAATTCTAACTTATGATAGCAAGTGTTCAAAGATAAAGCTGATTATATAGGGCCAAGAATTAATTGTAGATTTCTTTTTGATACCCTTGGAAGATTTTAAGGCATTGCTTAGAATGGAATGACTATCAACCCCAGGTGATGTCTCCTGAAATCTTTCTAAACTAATTATACAGTTTTTTATCAATAGAAAGCAGGTGATCCTCAAGGGAAGATGTGAAAGTAAGGTCACAACTATCACTAGCCAACAGATAGAGATGGTTCTTTAGAAGATCGCAAGGACTACTACGCCGGAAGGCCGGTCTATTGTTTACACTATCACGAAGTGAAGATCCTACTTACTTGATCAACGGGTTATGATGCACCGCAAATATCCTGTGACTGAAGCGCTCCCAGATTTTAACGCTGCTCAACCTTGAGGACAAAACTAATTTGAAAGAGTGAGAAATTGTTAGGGACCCGTTAAAATTTTGAACTTTTGAGTCATGTTTTTATGAGTTTGTTAGTCTAGGAGGAGTTAGTTAGGAGTTATTTAAAATTTATTATTTAACTAAGTGTCCAAGTCCAATGGGACTATAGGGTGGAACTTTATAAACATGGATGTGAGTACTATATCATCTCAGTCATTTGGCAAATCATAGGAGTTGATCCATTCGAAATGATAAAAAAAAATAGATCCTCCAGAAATGAGCTTTTATCTTTCTCCCATCTTTCCTTTCTATGATAGAAACTTAGGCGTTATTATCATAAATCTATCGTGTTGTTTCTGGAGGAATACGAAGCGTTCGCATCCGCCAATGTGTGTCAAACGAGTTGCTTTTGTCTGAAGCAAACTCAACAGTTCATTCATGTAGAGATTCTTGTGTTTGTAGTAAGAAAGAGAACTGCCATTTGAGAACACTATCCATTCATTATGCATAAGCGGCAATTGAGACGCAGATGGTCTGACACGAGCATGGCGACGACAAGTTGTCTCCCACCTCACTTGCTCTGTCCGTGCTTTGGCCACCAAAAGCATCATCCTTCAACCTTCAGATGCGAAAATGATAAGGACAGACGCAGTAATCCACAGTGGTAAAGTTTGCTCTCTCTCTCTCTCTCGGACGTGTAGTTTCTTAGAGGGCATCTTTATGTACACGATGAGAAGGAACGAATGAATCCCATCCGTTTATCTCATATCAATCGACAAGGGGAGTCGCCCAGACAAGATATGCTTCATTTAATATTTTTCATTATTTATCTGTATAATTATTCTGGATCGAAGAGAGAGAGAGAGAGAGAGATTAATCATCATGTGCCACAGTCTGCAATTAGAATGGCTCCAAAAAGACATTAGACCGCTCCACTCCAAGCCGATTGACCGCGATGTCCGCAACCCCATGTGCTTCTAACATGGTAGGGCTACTCCTGTGTTCTTTCTCTCGGTTTTGGAAGCCCAATCTGCATTGCTCGTCCCTGTTAGTATATTAGTTGGTATTCATGCATGGCTGATCGTATCAAACAGATCACATGACTCACAATCTGCCACGTCAAGATTCCTGGCCCGGTCACCATATTATCACGTATCCCTGCGATCGATCCTCGCCCTTAGCAATCATACCATCGCTGAGAGCATCGCGATATGGCTCACTCTTTGTATTCACAGCGAACTGTGCAGGTGATGAGGTCCCATAGTTTGGTACTCTCTCTTTGCAACATTTGCATGTGCTCTTGATTTGGATATCTGCTGCTGCTGCCACATGTTTCAGGGTTTCAGCCAACTTGAGCCTCCATACAAGGAAAGTTACGAAGCTTCTCTCGCCTTATCTCCTCTATAAATACCCTCCTCGCCTCCCTTTCCCTTCCACAAGGCATCCAACGCGCCATCTCCACCATTCAATGGCCATCCCCAGGTTCTCTCTCTCCGACGCGCTCTTTCTTCTCTTCTCTTCCTCGTGCTTCCTCGCCCGAGGAACACTGGGGGACTCGTACGATTGGGAGAGCGCGCATGCGACGTTCTATGGTGGCGGCGACGCCTCTGGTACAATGGGTGAGTGCTACTTGCTGCTGCTCCGGATGGACACATGGATCCTTTTTTTTTTTTCTGATGACAAGACATGGATTGCTTTTTGTCATGTAGGAGGTGCTTGCGGGTATGGCGATCTCTACAGTCAAGGTTACGGCACAAACACCGCCGCCCTGAGCACGGCCCTTTTCAACGACGGGCTGAGCTGCGGGTCGTGTTACGAGCTGAAGTGCGACGATGACTCGCGGTGGTGCCTGCCGGGCTCAATCGTGATCACTGCCACCAACTTTTGCCCCCCAAACTACGCTCTTCCGAGCGACGATGGAGGGTGGTGCAATCCTCCCCGCCCGCACTTCGACATGGCCGAGCCGGCGTTTCTGCAAATCGCTCAGTACCGGGCTGGGATCGTGCCGGTAGCCTTCAGAAGGCAAGTGAAATCATTCGCCATGCTCACATGCACGAACAGGGGTAACTGACGTCCATGCTTGCCTCCTTGGCAGGGTACCATGCGCGAAGAAAGGAGGGGTCAGGTTCACCATCAATGGCCACTCCTACTTCAACCTGGTCTTGATCACCAACGTGGCGGGCGCCGGCGACGTGTGTGCGGTCTCCATCAAGGGCTCCCGGACCGGGTGGCAGGTCATGTCCCGGAACTGGGGCCAGAACTGGCAGAGCAACGCGTATCTCGATGGCCAAAGCCTCTCCTTCCAAGTCACCACCAGCGACGGCCGGACCATCACCAGCTACGATGTCGTGCCCGCCGATTGGCAGTTCGGCCAGACCTTCGAAGGAGTACAATTTTAGCTCCTCCATCCACTCTCTCTCTCTCTCTCTCTCTCTCTTCTCCTATACCGCCATTGCCGAGGTTGCTTCGGTAGCACCCGCTAAGGCTCTACCGCAGACGCAGAGATAGTCCTCTTGGTGCTTCTCCTGCTAAACATAATTTACCTTATGGATATTGGCTTGTGGGAAGGCCTTATCGAGGCACATGTATGAATTAATTTGTAACTTCGTTTTGCATTCTATGTGCATCAATGTTTTCTTTCTGCCCATCACCACCTTAATTGTGTATGCGAAAAGCAAGAGCTGAAAACTCAAAAACACACTTAAAGATCTATAAATAAGTGGCATATCAAAAGATAATTTATCTATCTTTCCATTCTCTCCCCCCACTAAAACATAATACCGCCACAGATTAGGCAATCAATACAGGGTTCCATCCATCTTGTTATGCTTCTCTTTTGTGTTCTAAGTTGGGAAGAACACCAAGTTAAGGGGTATCGGGAAGCATTCCAGACAATGCCAAGGCAGATACGGCCTGGTAGCACACAGTATGTATGGCATGGGATTCCACCATGTGTTCTTGCCTGCCTCCATTGACTTGCTGCCGCCCGTGGCCTTAGTTCAGTTCCAAGTGCACCACCATGCCAACCCATGTGGAACCATATGCATCACTGTCCTTTTGCAATGCCGATCACTGAAAGCTCATGATGAAACTTTTCACCCAAGTAAACCCCTTTGTCACTGTGGTAATAGCTCCCCCCCCCCCCCCCCCCCACCCCCCCCCCCCCCCTCTCTCTCTCAAGTTTACCATCTCCTCCGCTGTGTGTGAAGTGAAAGTTTCTTTTGGTCTTTTATCTTCGATGATATTGACGTCGAATTCTACGGTCGTCTGCTACGCTGAACGTAGTCGATCCAACCGAGCTCCAAACGAAGAAATTTAACATTAATGAATGTGAAAGATTAGGTTTTGCTAGACATTCGGGGACATGGGCAGATTGATGTTTAGCCTGCTGTTGGCGATAAGTGCATCGTGATCAATATTTCGACTCCCAAATGGGTGGATATCAGTTTCCAATAAGTGAAATATAAAATGAACTCATATTTTTTCGGATTTAACGCACTTATCATATATAACTGGATAAATCATAGATCCATATATGTACCTCCATAAAGACAGATATCACTAATCAATTATTCAGATTACTCCCTTGTATCCTGAATTAGACTTCCTAAGGCATTGCATTGTACGAGTCCTCCTGTTTCACGAGTCCTCGAGTCAGCAGTTTCAGCGAACATCCACAAGAAAAAGGATCACTATTGAATCCTAAGCATTCTTCAAATCGAACAATTAAGATATAATTTATTAATATTATACGTATAAAAATCGTAATATATTACTATTATATGAAAATTCTAATATTAAAAAATAAATATCAAATAAATCAAATATAAGATGCACACCTTTGAATGTCATTTAAAGTGTCCTTATCTTATTTGCAATTACATCATTGTTAGATCCAGAATATATCGATCTACGAGGAGAACTAAACTCGTTTTATTTTATCTTCCTATCTTTCATATCACCTCTATTAGCAATGGACTAGATATAAAAGAGATATAAGAGAATATTTATAATCTTTCAATGACTCTCATATGACTGAGGATAGATGAGAGAAGATTTATATAATCTTTTAATAATATCCACACCGAGTCCCTAGAAGGTCAATTCTATCAATAGGCAAGATCAAATAGTCTAGGATAAGTAATTATAAAAGTCTTTCCCATCAAAATCCTCTTCTAAAGCATCTTACTATAATTAGACTTCTTTTTTATTGACTGACACACATAATCATAATCTAATCATATCTATAATATATCTTACCTATTTAGATAGGACTATATAATTTAACATTATTCTACTTGGCCCATTAATAGGTAAAATATAACAAATTAAAATTAAAATAAATAAAAATTTATTTAAAAATAATTTTATTTAAATAGATTATGAAATTTTTTAAAAATATTTTATACATGTGCCCGAATTTTATAAAGCAAGCAAATAAATCCAATAAGTATAATATCATATAATACCAATGTGGGTCATAAAGGTTGTATGTCATCAATGTCATGTTGAATCTCAGATTTTAATGATGAAATCAATTGATGAATTTTATGATCTAACCTGTGTGTTAGAGATGAGTGATGCAAGATTAACTATGATGGTAAAAAGGTAATACAATCTAATATTGGGCCGGAATCAAGTTCGGGCATCGGGCCTGTGTTCGGACGATGCAGTGGGAACTCATTACGAGATCATCGGAAGCTCACCGAAGGTGATCGAGGACTTGCCGGGAGTTCGTCGGGAGTTAATCAAAGGTGATTATGAGCTTACCGGGAGCTCGTTGAAGGTGAACGAGAGCTTACCGAGAGTTCGTCGGAAGATGATCGAGAGACTCGTCGGTTCATCGGAGGATGCTGAGAAGTTCATTAAGAGTTCGATAGATCGATTGATGTGCCAGACAATAAGAATAATTATAATTGTGTCTTAGTATGTCATAGTTAGCAATGTATATTTTGAGTCCTAATTGAGTTAGATTAGTAGAAATTTAAATTAACTCAATGAGAGATAATCGGGTCCACTTTGGGTTGGATTTGAGCTCATTTCATTAACCTGGAAAGGGGTCAACAATAGGTATACCTCGGGTACAGAACAGTATGAGAAAGTACTATTCCCGGGCTGATCGATGGTAGTACCGGCGATGGTAGTACCACTGCTGCCTAGGTTTTCGAGTGACAGTCGGATTGGAGTCTATAAATAACCCAAGTATTCTTACATTAGAGAGCAAGAAAGTGCAAGAAAATGGTCACAGCCTTGGTTAAAATTCTGTAAAATTTGAGAGCTTCTCTTGAATACTTCAGAATGTAAAGTGAGTCTAAAGGAAGAGAAAAAAAAATATTATAAATGTTTCTCTCATGAACTTGTGAAAAAGAGAAAAGTGTAAGGGGTTTTGACCGTGGACGAAGATCATTAGTTGACACCGATTGGCCTCAACGAAAGAGAACTCAGAAAGTATATGCTGGTCAAGCTTTTGGCTGATCCATTATAAATTTGTGAGCCTTCTTTTACTCACTTTTTATTTTAACATTATGTAGCTAAATCTAGATTCTTCATTCAGTCTTAAATTTAATCCCTTACTTTTAACGAATTCCAAGAAATGCTTCCGATTTCTTTTTTACTTCAAGCAAATATTTTGAAACAAGTCCTAGTTGCACTACTTCACCCCCCAACCCTCTTCTTAGTGCCAACTTAATCCTAACAGTTGGTATTGAAACAGGCTATACTCAATTGGATTAACACCCAAGCAAGTAAATGACTTCGTTTGACATTAACGAGATAACGAGGGACATTCTATCACATGTCATCCTAAGTTTAATGGGATGGATTACATATATTGGAAAAACTAGAATACATATCTTTTTTATTTCGATGGATTTTAAACTATGGAATATTGTCAAAAATAATTTTCAGAAGTCATCCAATACGTTGAATGATTAGAATGATCATGAAAAAAAGATGTTTTCATTAAATGCCAAAGCTATGAAGGACTTATTTTGTGCTTTAGATAAAATGAGTTTAATCGGGTTTCTACTTATGATTTGACTTGATATTTGGCACACTTTAGAAGTCACACACGAAGACACAAGTAGGGTAAAGGAATTGAAAATAAATCTTCTTGTACATAACTATGAATTGTTTAAAATAAGACCAAGTGAGACTATTTGTGACATGTATACCCGCTTTACGGATGTCATTAATAGTTTAAAATCTCTTGGTAAAGTTTATCTAATCTTAGACTTGTTAACAAAATTATGAAATCTTTACCTAATAGTTAGGATCCGAAAGCAACTACTATACAAAAGGCTAAAGACTTGAACAACTTGCCTATTGAAAAACTAATTGGGTCTCTGATGACTTATAAAATAAGCTGCAAAGCTACTGATGAACTTGAAAAATACCTTCCAAACAACCGAAAGGACATTGTCTTGAGAACTAAAGATAAATACCTTCCAAGGAACAAGAAGAACTTGGCACTCAGAATAGCAAATGACTCTTCGAGTGAAACTTCAAGTGATGAAGACAATGATCTTGCACTACTAATAAGAAAACTAAACAAATTCATGAAAAAAAATAAAATTCATAAAAATAAAAATAAATAAAAAAAGATAATGTAATATGTTTTGAACACAAGAAGCTAGAGCATTTAAAAAGTGAATGCCCATAGTTGAAGAAAAATGTGCCAAATAAGAATAAGTTATTCTCAACAACATAAAATAATTCAAGCTCCTTAGATGAAGAAAACAACAACAATGAAGAAGTAGCTAACTATATGCTCATGGCCATCCATGACGAGGTAAGTAAATCTTCTGAATACTCCTTCACTTTTGATGAATTATTAAATACATTTCATTAACTATTTGATGAATTTAAGAAGCTTAGCAAAACTCATAAATTACTTAAGAAGGAACATACATATTTGAAAAATGCATGAAGTATCAACATTATACAATTCTTACATTAAATGTGAAACATTAGAGAAAATTAGAAACGAAAATGTCATACTTCAACAAACTTTAGAAAAATTTAAAATAGAAAATAAATCTCTAAACATGATCCTTGCTAATAACGGTCATCTCCATAGGAAAGAAGGTATTGACTTTATAGGTAACACTCAACAAAACCCAACTATCTTCGTTAGAGTACCTACATTACACTCTTCACCCAAATTCAAATATAATTTTTATGATAGATTAGGACATTTTGCTTATAAGTACTCATTTAGAATATAGTTCACATAAGTTGATTTGGGTTCCTTAAGGAACCATAAACCATTTAATACCCTTAGTTAAATTAGGTAGAATTTTTCATGAGGGACCCAAAATCAAAACTACCTTTCTTGTAGGTTTGTCTTCAAACAAAGACTATGAGTACAAAATGATACCTTAATAGTAAATGCTCAAGGCACATAATTGGGGATCCAACTTATTTTTCTAAGCTCACTAGCCTAAATAAAGGAAGTGTCACCTTAGGAGACAACAAGAAGGGAAAAATCATTAGGAAATGAACCACAGATAACAAATCAAACCTTTTGATTGAAGATATGCTATTAGTTGATGGTTTGAAGCATAATCTATTAAGCATTAGCTAATTGTGTGATAAATGATATATTGTTAAGTTTGAATATAATGCTTGTATAATTAAAATAGCATACAAAATTAAATCTATGATTACCTTAAGAAACAAAAATGTGTATACTATTGACATTAAAAAAATTTGTGATGAAATGTGCTTTTCGGCTTTGAATGATGATGCTTAGGTTTGGCATAGGAGACTCATGCTAGCATGAAACTAGTAAATCAAATCTCAACTAAAGATTTGTAAGAGGATTATGTCGTATTAAGTTCGTCAAATATAAAGTTTATGATGCTTGCCAAATAGGAAAGCAAATAAAAAGTAGTTTTAAGTCAAAAAAATCAAACAATCACCTCTATGCCACTACAATTGATCTATATAGATTTATTTGGATCAATTGATACTATAAGTTTAGGAGGTAGCAAATATGTATTTGTTATTATAAACGATTATAGTAGATACACTTGGACTTCTTGGCTTTGTGATACTTTTAAATATTTTTTAAAATTTTATAAACTTGTTTAAAATAAAAAATATTTTATGATTTCATCTATACGTAGTGATCATGGTGGTGAGTTTCAAAATCATGATCTTCAAACTTTTTGTGAGTCAAATGAGTTCAACCATAATTTTTTTACTTCTAGAAATTCACAACAAAATAAAATAGTGGAAAGAAAAAATAGGAGCTTACAAGAAATGGCTAGAACCATGTTAAACAAGCATAGCTTACCAAAATATTTTTGGTTCAAAGCTCTTAACACAACATATATTATGAGTAGGGTTCTTGTAAGACCATTACTTTCTAAAAACTCCTTATGAATTGTGGAATGGTAAAAAACTTAATATTTTAATTTTAAGGTTTCTTATTATAAATACTTCATTTTAAATGAAAAAGATGCCTTAGGAAAATTTAATATAAATTGGATGAAAGTATCTTCTTTTGTTATTCTTCTACTTCAAAAGCTTAATTATCATATTTTTAATAAAATAACAATCCTCATAATGTAGAATCTATTTATGTCATTTTTAATGAGATTTTTAAATTTAAGAAAATTAATTTTGATGATGATTTTGATTTTGGCACTTTAAATTTGAACGAAAATCCTCCTAAAAGCAACTTGGATGAATCTACTTCCAAATCCTTACCCAAGGAATGAAGATATATGAATACTCATCCTAAGGATCATATAATAGGAGATATATAAAAATGTGTTCAAACTCGTTCTTCTTTTAAAAAAAATTGTGCTAACGTCATATTTCTATCTTAAATTGAACCAAAATATATTGATGAAGCCCTAAGAGATGATTCTTGAGTTATTGCAATACATAAAAAGTTGAACCAATTTAAGAGAAATGAGGTGTGGGAGCTTTTTGCTAGACCTAGTGACCGTTTAGTTATGAATACTGAATGAGTCTTTATAAACAAACAAGATAAAAATTGTATCATGGTTAGAAACAAGACTAGATTAGTGGTCAAGAGTTTCAACTAAGAATAAGGAATCTATTATGAAGAATCATTTACTCCTGTGGCTAGATTTGAAGTCATAAGGATGCTTCTTGCCTTTGATTCATTTAAAAATTTTAAATTATTTCAAATAGATGTCAAAAGTGCTATTCTTAATGGTTTCATTTCTAAAGAAGTTTATGTTCAACAACCCCCATTTGAAAATAATATTTTTTCAAATCATGTTTTCAATTTATTTAAGACTCTTTATGTTATGAAACAAGCCCCTAGAGCTTGGTTTGAAATACTTAGCTCTTTCCTTATTTCAAATATTTTTTTGAAAAGCTAGATTGGTACCATATTATTTATTAAGTATTTTAAAAATATTTTTTTTACTATTCAAATTTATGTGGATGATATTATTTTTTGTTATATTAATGAATTCTTATGTGAACTTTTGCCAAAAATATGAACCAAGAGTTTGAAATGAGCCTAATAGGCGAACTAATTTTTTTTCTTAGGATTATAGATAAAATAATTAAATATTTATAAGTCAAACTAAGTATACCTTAGATTTGTTAAAACATTATGGTATGGACAATGCTAAGGCTATAAGAACACCCATGAATACTTTTATGAAATTAGACTTAGATGATGAATATGAAAATTTTAATCAATAATCATATAGAGGAATGATAGATCGTTTGTTATATTTAACTGCTACTAGACCAGACATAATGTTTAGTGTTAAATTATGTGTAATGTTTCAATTCTATCCTAAATATTTCCATTTTAAGTTAGTTAAACGAATATTTAGATATTTAAAAGAAACTTCTAATTTAGGATTATAGTACCCTAAATCCAAAAAATTTAATTTAATTACATATGCGAATGTCGATTTTGGAGATTGTATAATAGATAGGAAGAGTATAACCAGAACATATCAATTCTTAGGACATGCTCTTGTTTCTTAGTCTTCCATGAAACAAAATTTAGTTGCATTATCTACAACCAAAGTTAAGTATATAATAGCTGGCGCATAAGTTATTTGGATGAAAAATACCATAAAAGATTATAGAATTCACTTAAAAATAGTCCTATTAAATACGATAATAGTTAATATGTTTAACTAAAAATCTCATTCAACACTCAAGAACTAAACATATTGATATTATGCATCACTTTATTAGATATCATATGAATAATCATGATATATTTTTAAAATTTATTAATACAAAGCATTAATTAGCTAATATTTTTATAAAGCCATTAAAGGAATAGTGATTTGACTTTATTAGAAGAGAGTTAAAAATGTTAAACTATCAAAATATATTATTTGCTATTTTTAAAATTTTTTAAACTTTTTTTGAAATTAACATGAGATGATTTTAAATAAAATAAGAAGCTCTTATATTTTTAGATTTCTCGGTTTATTAAGTATTTTTTTAATATTTTAATTCTTGGATTCATGAAAATGTATCTCCCCTCTTGATATTTGATTTTTTTTAGAATACTTATTTTTTCTATCTTTGAACCCTCTTTCTCTCTCTGTTCCTCTTCTTCTATTTTATTTACAAAAGGGGAGAAAGCAATTTGATGAGAAATATATTAAACTTTATTCTTATTTTTCTTCTTAATTTACTAAAGGGACGAAATGGACTAAATTCTTTCTTTATTTACTAAATATTACGTTAAATGTTGAAGAATATTCAAATATAAGTTGAGCATTTCTCCTTCTTGTTGATGACAAATGGGCAAAAATAACATAATTGATGACATAAGAAATATTTTGAGATCTTTAAAATATTTGAAAGTTTTATGTGAAACTAAGAAGAAGGATATTATATCATGATTGATAACATATTTATCATGTAAAACATATTTTTGGTAAAAATTATTTACCATGTGATACCAAGAAGATGAATGCTTTAAAATTTTTATCATGTATGGTATCATGAATAGTTAAATTATGAAAATTTTAATATTATTAAAATACTATACTTGAATTCAAAAGTGATGGGTTCTTTTGAATTCAAATTTGCTCTATTTATCCTATGACATATATATCGGGGGAGTTAAGGTTAACTCCTATCATCAATTGGTTATCATCATCAAAAGAGGGAGATTATTGAATCTCATATTTTGATAAAAAAAATCAATTGATGGGTTTTATGATCTAACCTGTGTTAGAGATGAGTGATGCAGGATTAACTACGACGGTGAAAAGACAATACAATCTAATATTGGGCCGGAGTCAAGTTTACTCATCGGGTTAGGTTCGGACGATGCAGTGGGAACTAGTTGGGAGATCTCCGGAAGGTCGTTGAAGGTGATCGAGGGCTTGCCGGGAGTTCGCAAGACTCACCGATGGTGATCAAGAGCATGCCGGGAGCTCGTCGGGAGCTCGCCGAAGGTGATCGGGAGTTCGTCGGAAGATGATTGAGAGACTCATCGGGAGTTCACCGGAGGATGCCGAGAAGTTCATCGGGAGTTCAGAAGATCGATTGACATGTCGTTTAACAAGAACGATTGTAATTGTGTCTCAGTATATCGTAGTTAGTATCGTGCATTTTGAGTCATAATTGAGTTAGATTTGGAGATATCCAAATTAACTCATTGAGAGACAATCGGGTCCACTTTGGGTTAGATTTGAGCTCATTTCATTAACCTAGAAAAAGGTCAACAGGAAGTACACCATAGGTATAGAACAATACGAGAAAGTATTGTTCTCAGGCTATCCGATAGTAGTACCACCAGAGGGCGATGGTAGTACTGCCCAAGCGATGGTGGTACCGACCAAGCGATGGTAGTATCACCGTCGCCCAAGTTTTCGGGCGGGTACCGCTTGTACATGATTTTTTTGGTAAAGCTTGAATTTTAGCTTCAAGTATTCTTCCGTTCGAGAACAAGAAAGTGTAAGAAAAGTGGTCGTAATTTTTGTTGAAATTTTATAAAATTTGAGAGCTTCCCTTGAGTACTTCAAAATGTAAAGTGAGTCTAAGGGAGGAGAGAAAAAAAAATTATAAAGGTTCCTCTCCTGAACCTAGGAAAAGGAAAGAAGTGTAAGGATATCTTCACCTATGGAAGAAGATCATTAGTAGACATCGACGGGCCTCGATGAAGGAGGACTTGAAAAGTGGATATAGGTCAAGCTTTTGACTGAACCACTATAAATTTGTGAGTCTTCTTTTACTTTTTTTTAATTTTAGCATTCCGTAGCTAAATCGAGATTTTCATTCGGTCTTAAATTTAATTGCTCACTTGCTTCAATGAATTCCAAGAAACATTTATGATTTCTTCTTTACTTCAAATAAATTTTTAGAAACGAGTCCTTTTTGTGATTGCACTAATTCACCCTCCCACCTCTTAGTGTCAACTTGATCCTAACATGTCATACTTCTTTTGTATGTACTACAATACTTTTATCCCTTCCTTAAGTGGTCTAAAATGACCTATGTAATTCATCTTATCAAGACAATCTTGTACCATAATATATACATATATAAATATGAATAGGATAACAAAAAATAAATAATTTTAAGTACGTAAACAAAAATATCAATTATAATATCCACTTAAGCATGTATCATCATAACTTTTATAGGTTGCTCACAAATTAATCATAAAAATATGTTCTTTCAAACATTTTAGATTGTAAATCCAAGTAAATAGATCATCGATCAATATAATGGAACTCAAATTCTTAATTAACATTAATTGTTCTTGCACTCTTTTTTCTGATTACCAAATACCTTTTACCATAATGCATAGAACTCGATAATTATTATTCTTAGAGAAAAAAAAACTATAGTGATATATCACAAAGTATCTTATATAACTTGGCAATTGAATTTGACAATATCAAGTCCTGAGATAAAATTTCACAGTCATAAAGCTTCGTTAGTGGCCTCAAAGTATGTCAGAAAATTAACTTTTATATTTAATAATATAATAATAGAGTATTTTATATTATTCTTATAAATTATGTCTTCCACTATATATATATATATATATATATATATATATATATAATGTAAAGTGAACTTTCTAGGGTAGTTTACAAAATCAATATCTGAAAATATTATCTTGTCAATGTGATATACTTTCATATATATATCACCATATAATCTTTAGTCTATTCGAGATATCTTATAACTTTTTAGAATTTCATTCTTAAGTAAATCTAAACTCTATCCGGTATTTAGATTATAATATATGATATACTTTCATATATTTCTAGTTTGGTATAGACTTAAGCATTTAATATATTTTTAACTACACATACATAAGAAATATTCTTTTATCTAATTATTTTTTAAGTTATTTAAATATACCTATTTTGGCTAAGTTTTTTTACTTTAACCATTTGCTAAACAAAGCAATATACTAAATATCTTTAAGACTCAATCAATATATCTTTTTTAAGATAGTCCTAGTAATTCTAGATATCTATCTATGAATATCTCGATACCAATAATATAAGAAACCTCATTCATATCAATTATCTTAAAAATTTTAGTGATAAATTTTTTGATCTGATATAATAAACCAAGTCTACATATGACAAACAAAATATTATCCATATATAGACTAATATAATAAACTTATTCTCACTAATCTTCATATATAAATACTAATGAATGGTATTTTTCTTAAATCTGAAAGAAGTAATAGTATCATGAAACTTTATATATCATTGTTTAAAAACTTATTTAAGGTTATAAATAAATTTCTTAAATTTATATACCAAATTTTATATTTCTTATATTAATCTAGATATTCATTCAGAAAACTTGGTTTCATATCCATATAATAGAACTCATAATGAGCCACTAATGTTATAACAATCCTTAACGAGTTTATTTAAAAAACTATAAAAAATATTTCATTATGATCAATGCAATTCCACATAAGTAAAATCTTTGACCATAAGACTACCCATTATATCGTTGGATATTATCCTTTGAGTCATTTGTATATACAGACTCTTTTACAATTATTAGATAATTCAATGAATTCAAAAAAATCATTCTGGTCTATTGATTTCAACTCTTCTTTTATTGCATCATATCAATATTTATAATTGTTACTTTTTATAATTTATGAAAACAATGAGGAATCCTTTTGATACTTATATTATAATATATTGCTTTTATATATACCATATAATAAAATAATAATAAGTTTTCTTTCCCTTTGAGATATTCTCAAGATCGCTGATTGTAATTATTCTACAAGTTTATTAACAACAGCATCAATATTATGTGGGAGTTCACTAATATTATTTTGTTATTCACCTTTATCAACTCATTTGGTGATTTGAAAAATAACAATCTTTCAAATATAAAATGATAAAGAAGCACCAACCTATATTTTCTCTATAAAGATTAAATTTTAAGATTTTTACTCTAACTGATTCATTATTTTCTAAGAATCTAGTATAACTAGATTTAATTATCCTTGTACTATAATTAGGATAATAAAATTTATACCTCTTTAATTTTTTAAATAAATAATAAAATATCTAAAAATAATCATTGTATCTAATTTTTTTCATATTGATTGAAGATCCTTATCTTTACAGGATAATCTTAAATATCTAAATATCTCAGGTTGAGTTTTCTACTAATCTACAACTCAAAAGAAGTTACTAAAATTGACTTACTATTAACCATGTTCAAGATATATATATAACCATCTTTATAGCTTTTACTCACATTCATTGAAGTACAAAATAATAACTCATCATGCTTGTTAAACATATGGCAAAATATAGTAAGCATAATTACTCTGCTTTTTAAAGAATCTAGCAAAAGAACCAAAATTATAATCAGGTTCATCATAAATATCATAAAATTTATTACCCCTATCAAATCTGATAATATTTGACTTTTCTATCTAATTATTTTTTTGACTTTATTTATATACACCTAAAGGTGTAATAGCTTGAGACCTTTTACATGGATCACTAAAACAAAAACATATGGAGTGATCCATACATACAAACATATATAATCTCAAGGAGTTTATAAAACTATATTTTATTGATTATAGGATCATTATAAATTTGATATTCACATTAATTCTATTTAAACCCATTATATAGAATTTAAAAATTAACGTTTAGTAAATCATGATAAGATTACTTTCACTAAAAGAGAAATTATATTTTGATAATTTTAGATAAAAACTTGAATTTCTAAAATTGTAAGAATATAATATCAAATGAATCATTTCTAGGTATAAACGATAAACTATTATTGTTTTCGCTTTAAGATGATTTCCTATAATGATGAATATTTTATACTATTTTATTCTCGTATTAATTTGAATCTCTATTATTGATAACATGAGTTGAAGTGTTCGTATCAATCTACTCAGTAATAGAAAAAGACTTTCATAATGTTTGATTCGAAATATACAAAGGTCACATTAATACCTTTCCCTTTCGAACTAAAATTTTTATAGTCATTCTTTATATGACCATTCTTACCAAAATTTTATGAGTCATTCTTACTTCAATCCAAACTAAGAAAACAATAAATGAATTAATTATATAAGAAATAACTCAACTACAATAATACTCAATACTCTTGAGTTTATAATTTCATTAGTTATATTGAAGATACAATCTTATATTCCTCAAATAATATCATCTGAATTTCATTTAATTCTTTCATTAATATGTTAGTCAACAACTTCTCAATAAATTTAAATTAATACTTAAATATTCCAGTGCATTAGTTATAGATGGTAATAAAGTCTAAATAGTATTAATAATTATTATATAACTAGATTTTTTAGACTTTTCTTGATCAGTTAACTCGATCATATAAATTACATGTGTTTAAGTTATTTATAATAATCTAAATAAAAAAATATAGGAACATTTATAAGATATAATGATGAAAGCAAGGTTTTCCTTATCGAGCGGTAAGGTCTCGTACCGCCCGGTATGTACCGATCCGGCAGTTGACGGGTACGCGAACCGATCGGTATCGAGCGATACTGTCAAAAGACGACCATCGGCGATCAATTGAGGGAAAAATCGATCGTCGACGGTCGATTGAGGAGAAATCGAGAAGGGAAGAAGAAGAAAAAGAAGCGGAAAAGAATAAAGAAGAAGAAGAAACGAAAGAGAAAAGGTCCCTCGAGCCGTCCTCGCCCGCGCGCCATTGTCGCCCTTGGTGCTTGCGCGTCGTTGCCACCCGCAGATCACCCGCGAGCCGTCATCGCCCATGGGCGATTTTTCTCCCTGCACGAGGAGAAAAGATCGAGGCGACGTCGCCCCTTTTTCTTTTCTTTTCATAATATATTAATATTATATTATATAATATTCTATTATAATATATTATAAAATATTATAATATACTGAGTGGTATGCACAGTGCGTACCGCCCAGTACTAGCACCGTATCGGTACAAAATGTTGGTACATCAATACAAACCGGTACGTGAATCGTTGGATGAAAGTATCATTTTAATATAATAATATAATATTAATAAATTAAGTTTTTTAATAAATATTAAATTATTGATATCGTCTCTATTTCACCTTAGGTTAAATATTGGCATACGTAGTGTCCACACAAAGTTATTAATGAAAATCTAATATCATCATAGTGGAATAGTACTACTATCTTTGGGTATACAACCCTAAATTATAAGGATATCTAGATATCATTCTATCCTATCAAATAATTATTCAAAGTAAATTCTTTTTAAAATTATTTAAATTTTCTTAATTATGTATGTCATTATTAATATTATTTTTTTTATATCATTTAGGACTAATTTATTAATGTAATTTCATAAGTTATTAATCTAAACTACTGGTGACTATAAGACAAATCAATAAAATAAAATATAATTTAAAATATTTTTAGATAATAAAATAATTCTTATAATTTACATCCCATTAGCCTGCCATCTCAGATCATTTTGACAACATACCAATCAGATTAAACTTAGATATATAAACTACAAATAATATTCACCAAAAAAAATTTCAATCTAATTTATTTTAAAATAATTTAATAATAATAAAATAAATAATCATAATAATCATTGAATATTATAAACAATAACTCATATGATTACTATAATTATGACAAATCATAAATAATGCTTTTATTTTAAAAAAATAAATATTATTTCATAATTTCAAACATGTATATGAATAATCAATTAAATATTTAAGAATAATAATTAAATTTTTAATTATCACACATAAAATTTTACCAATATGTCATATGAGAAAACTATAAAAGAATATCATAATTTATATTTTTAAAATTTTACATGAAACCCTTATACTAGTCAATCATATTTAACTAGGTAAGCCCATAATTAAGTTACTCAAATTGAGTCACTCATTCACTCAATTAGGTCCATCAAAATTAAAATTGATTAAAAATAAAATTTAATAATGGTTTGACTTTCATAATTGAAGATATAAATAAAAAAAATTAATTATTAAATTATAAAATTATAACTTTTGTGGGATATATAATAAAAATATTAAATTTTTAAAGGCTATTTCTTTGGGGTAAAAATATCCTTTTTTTAAAGAACCTAATTCTCATTTGTAGCTACCATGTCTAGCGCACAAGTCTCACCAACATTGTACCATTAGTTCGTTCTTTGTGCATCGCCCGTTGTGGCACAAATGTTCACATGTGATTGATCGACAACCTCACTATCACCACACTGTGGTGTCACGCCCACTCGTAGCTCTCACTACTGCGATGTGTTATGACATCATGCCCACATGCGGTTATGTGTCGACTATAACGTCGTCGCGTTGCCCGATGATGCCTCATAGCCATTGGGTACCACAACCTTCGACGTCCAATCGATGCTGGCTGTGGCCACCAAATGTTGCAATGGTGTTGCTATAGCCACCGCATGCAATAGCGCTACTGTAGTCGTCACAACAACTATCGACAATGGCTCTACTACAACCACCATAGGCAATGACACTGTTATAACTACCTACTACCAAGACAGGTTGGCTGTTGTCGATTATCATAATCTATAGCACTTTCATTGTGTATGCAGTCGTAGCCTACGATTGAACTAGTAACCATCGAAGGTTGTCACTCAATAATACTGTCGTCGACACCAAGTTATCAATAATGGTCTATCATTCAAACATGAGAAATCTCGCATCAGCAAGTAGATGATATGATGGACTAGATATAAAGTAGATCGATAATACAACCAGATTGTCCAAGCATCATAAATCAAAACCGAATAATACTTTTCACAAGCTAAGGGTGATAATAAACAGATTTAAATACAAAATATATTTGAAATGATTTTATGATATAAATTACTTGATTTCAAAATATAGTAGCTCCAATACCAATTGTAAACATAAAAAATAATAATATGTTATTATTATAATAAAATTTTAATCTCAAAAAATTAAAATCAAATAACAATAGATCAAATATATGATGCTATCTTTTGATGTCATTCAAAAAGCATTTATCTGATCTACAAGTGTATTGTTGTTGGATCTGAAAGCTACAACAATGTTGATCTAAAAAAGAGAACTAGACTATGATCTCTCTTTATATTCTTTAGAGAATCACTATAAGTGATAGATTAGGGAGAAAAGAGATATGAGATAAGATCTATAATCTCTCAATAACTAGTTCACATGACTAAAGGTACATGAGAGAAGATTTGTGTAATCTTTCAATAACGTCCTTAGAAGGTCATCTTATTTATCTATAGACGAGAGCAGATGGTCCAGGATAACTAATTAGGAGAGTCTCTCCTATCAAGTTTATCTCTTTGGGAATCCTACCATAATTGGACTTCATTTATATTGATAAATAATCATAATTAGGATCTAATCATATCTATAATATATCTTGCATAATTAGATTAGATTGGGTCATATAAATCTAACAAATACTTAATTGCAGATATTATGTTTCCCTATTCATCGTCATTAATTTTCTTGTTTGGAGCAAAATCTGACTAGGTTGAATTCTCTTGTATTAGTTAAACAATTCCTTTATGCCCTCAAAAACTTTGTTTTGGGTCGACCCAAACCTCAGCCTCAATCAAATTGCACTGGACCGCGGTTTAATGGGAGTCGGGGGCTAATTGGGCCTGAACTCGGGCCCTGCATTGGGTTGGGGCTTCAGCATTCACACAACTACATAAAATATAGACGCCAAATTGTCGATCTTGAATTGTAAAAAAAGGAAAAAGGAAATCTCGCCACAGCTGCGAAGCAGTAAAGTAAAAAAACAAAAAAAACAAAAAGCTTTACTTGATGAATCAGCCAATCTAACTAATCTAATGAAGTGACCATTTTAAATTTTTTCTATCGATCTCATCCCACAGCTGATTCCACCCAAGTGGGACAAGCAAATCATACGAGATCCGATTCCTTCTGTTAAACGTCCGAGTCGGGACACGCAAGGACGAAATTAATGCCACGAAAAAGAAATGACTCTGAGAAGATAACCTAATATATATATATATATATATATATATATATATATATATATATATATATATATATTAGGTGCAGTTTGTCTCCTACAAAATGATTGGCCTACTTTGGCAGATTGAGGCCGACTATCTCAACACTTTCGGGCCCTCAACTCATCTCAACACTCGGCTTCCCATGAAAACTTCTGCCTGTTAGCTCCGTCTTTACCAGCTCAAGAGAGGAGGAACTGCTAAAAAGACCGGGGTGGAAGCAGTGGACGCAGTGAAAGCTGATATGATTGTGATCGAGATGTCAACATATGGCGGGCCAGCAGAATTGAATGCGTAGCGACCATGTTTCGCTGCATCCGTTGGATCCCCGGAGATCAACGAGGGACCAAACAGTAGTAGTTTTTGAGTGACAGGGACAAGAGAGCAGCAGCGACACAGTGAACCTTTGGCTGGTTTCTTCCTCCGCGCAACCGGCCGGCCGCCTTGGACTTGTAGCTTTCCAGGCGCCAGTGGGTGAGGAACGCTTGCATGGCTACGCCGCACAGCAAATCATTAAAAGCATGACCTGCGAAACTTATGGGAACAGGAAAGAAATCACTAGGATGGATACCCGAGCTCCGACGACATCTAGTTTCCTGCAGCTAAAAAGCTACATGACCTTGGCAGCAGCAGGCCCCGCCCTACCTTGTGTCTCTTCTGCCTCCATCATCCTCATCCTCATCATCATCCTCGATGAGTGTGCCCTCCGGCCTTGTTTTCCCGGAAGCAGAGATAAGAATATAGGATCATTATGATGCTACGCATGCGAGCTTTGATACGGTCGTAGAGCCCACAGGGATCTTCCTGCAGACCTCAATGATTGCAAGTCTTTTCTGTATGTAAGCTTCATGTATACGTAAGATTCAGGCGTCATGGGAACTCTCAGCTTTACATATGAATCATGCACTCGCAATGAACCACGGAGCCTAACAAAGAAGAATAACCAAGTCGAGGTTGAAGAACTCCGGCGTTCTTCGACGAGACTAGGGATAGAGCTTTTTGATGGCATCCCTGTAATGGACATTAGAATCATATACCCCAGCAAGAATTCATGGAATATAGTTACACTTATCATTGACAGGGTTGGCAAGGAAAGAGACACGATTGACGTGCCACCTAATGCTTCCCCCCTACTCCTTTGTCCGCGTTGGATATATAGGCAGTGCCAGGGATTTAGATGGAGGAAATCGACGGCGGCGATCAAGTGGTCGTAGAGAGTTAGCTGCCAAACGCATAGGGTATGATACTGGAAGCCACCGCAAAGCGGTGGCAGAAGACGGTGACGGTTCAACCACAGGGCCGTCGTCGTCTCGAACGCATGCCTTAATTTGCATTTTTGCTCTCCTTATCTACTATCTATCTAAGAATTATCGAGTCCACTACGGATGAATGAAACGTCTGGTAACATTTAAAGTAATCCACGAACGAGTGAACCATCTAATAGCATTTACAATATATATATATATATACAAACTAAGTTTCAATCCTATAAAAGAGAAGAAGACAATCGACTCATATGTAAATAAGGAGAGTGGATTAAGGGATAGCCTCATAGGGTCTCCACGTCTATATTTTTGGGATAATGATCAAAATGTCTAGGGTGTCATATCAGTTGGCAATCAATCATGTCATCATCTCATGTTAGCAAGTCTTGCATATATTTGTTTTTTTTCAAAGATAAATGCTAAAATTATGATTTGGTGCTAGGATCTTAGAATCAATAATAATAAAAAATATTATAAATCAAATTAAATGATTTGTTCAAAAATTTATTGACAACGATTTTAAAATTTTAATCTAATTGATGGGACCAATAATGGTTGATCCACCAATGCCAGAACACCTCACCCCCATCTCGGTCACGTCATGGTTCAGTCACGTTAGGTGTGCATCGGGCGCTGACCTAACCTCATGAGGGTCAATTGGAAGTTCAGGACCAGTCTGCAGCGCCCTTGACAGCAGGCGACTGACGACATGACAGAGTCAACGCGACGAGCTGAATAGCCTGCAGCACCCCTGACAGTAAGCGGCTGGCGGCATGGTAGAGCCAACGCGACGGGTCGACCAGCCTGCAACATCCCTGATAGCAGGCGACTGACAATATGGTAGAACTAACGTGACGGGTCGACCAACCAACAGTGCCTCTGACAGTAAGCAGTTGGTGGCATGTCATGTACTGTAGCGACGACATGATCCACATACGATGAGCTCTCCTATGTAGCTCGACCAGGGTCTTCTTACAGGGGGGACGCAATGTCCTCTTACGGAGGGGTCGATCGAAGATCGGGACCGAGTTGCCACGTCGCTAGGCAACAAAAATGAGCTTACACACACGGATAATCTCATCGAATTAATTCATCATCCCACGTGACAGGACAACCCCACACTAATAAGTAAATTAGTGGGGTAAAGTTTGTAGGGGTATTATACCAGTGTCCTACTTGCTTCACATATCAATTCTTTGCATTTGATAGTACATATATGCAACTCAATATAAAATATATGATTTAGCTAAGTTTATTAGCCTGAAAAGATATTGACAAGATAAGTGACTATTTGTTATAGGGAAAAAAAAAAGGTACTCCCAAAAGGAAATGCATGAATTCTTATTAACAAAAATTCATTGTCATTTCAAAGTGTCCAGTATTTGAAGATTTTTTGTTCGATACATATAGAGAGAGGTATATGTATATGTGAATAAATACAGATATCGGCTATTACTGTGACGAGCGTAAGTATTATGCTGGAATTGTGTTCGACCACTGCAGGTTGGGCCAGCTGATGGAAGAGACAAAAAGAGTGATAAAATTTTGAGGTTAATTTCATATAAAATGATGACAACAGAAACTTGAGAGTCGATGGGAGGAGGAAGATGAGGACGCCAACAAATACATAGAACTTGCCGTTCATTGATCGTACATCCCCGAAGACATGGATGTGGATGGAGGATCTGTCTACGTCTACGTTGGCCAATGATATCATTTTTGTCTTCATCAAATGGCTGTCCTTGAGAACAGGAAGGAAGGAACTTACTTATTGTCTTCTTTGACGGGACCAATGCAGCTATCGATGAGGAACAAAATGCCTGATGCCAAAGACAGTATATGGTCCAGCGACATGGAAGTTGAGAAAATGGAAGCACAAAAATTCCTATTAATTTTTTGCTACACTATTTGGTGATCGATCGGCATTGCATGCTTGACTTCGCTAGTCCGCATCCAGTGGTCCTCCTAATGTACGTACGACCACCCCAAAGGATTTCCATGTGAAGGTCACTTGTCATTCATTCATTTCTCTGAAAGCCAACTACATTCCTGCCTTCCTTCCCCTCTTCTTTCTTGGACCACCACATCGGTACATAGCTCCATCACGTCCCACCTATTTTTTTTTCTCTTTTCTTTCTCTCTCTCTCTCTCTCTCTCTCTCTCTCTCTCTCTCTATATATATATATATATATATATATATATATATCTCTCCCAAAGAGAAACACACTGTTTTCCTGAAGAATTTTTTTTTTATCGTTGGTAACAGGGATGAAAGTGAACTAACGCCTCGTAGACCGAGACCATTAACCTGTTGACTTTTCTGCAGAACTTCAGGGAAAAGAAGAAGAGAATAGTAGATGACATCAGAAGTACTTTCAATCAATAGTCTGTAATACTCTGGAATAAACCAAGAGCACCTATTTATAATCATTAAAAGATAGAATACAAATATTTTAAAATAATAAAAAATCTATCACATCTAAATAAATCTTATCCTTATCTAAACTGATCTCATCATCATCTTAACTACTTGGATTATTTCCAACACACCCCCTTAATTCAAGTAGTTATAATTTAAAATTATTTTCAAGTAATCTTTTTTTCTCTCCAAAATCTTTGTGAAAATGTCGATAAGCTGATCTTCGTTGCTGCAGCGGTTGTTTTTTCTCGGTCCACATATTTTTAAGAACTTCTGACCTGAAATATTTTATCGTTTCTCTTGACATTCTTCTCTTTGGTAGCCATCTTTGATGATATGATAGAGATTCTGCATTTGTAGGATTGAATATCTTTGTATGCGAAAGCTTCATTTTTCTTTTCTTTCTATTGGCTTTCTTCACATCATCAGAAACTTCTACCAACTCTGTATGTGTACTTTCATTGTTGTCCTTTGAATTTAGAGTTTCACTCCTTTTCTGTATATGTGTGTCATCAACCTTACGACCTGCATCATCTGAGACAATTTGCATAGATCCACAGAATTTTAAATGATCATAACTATTTTTCCATAATGTTGATTCTTCGGTAGGAGTAGCGAAGTCCGAAAATGATAAGACAAACATTTTGTTTTTTATCATCCTTGCAGTTACTATTAATTTACCAATTTTCTTATCATAAATCAGACATTTTTCTTCATCAAAAATAACATAATATCCTTTTCTCATTAGTTGTCCTATACTAATGAGATTTTATTTTAAATCAGGAATAAATAACACATCATCAATAATTTTTTTACCAGACCGTGTGTTTATAGCAACTGTTCATTTTCCTCTTACTTGAGCCTTTTTACCATTTCCCATCTGCACAGTAGATCTGACCGAATCATTAAGTTTCTGAAACAGACTTTTATCCCCTGTCATATGATCACTACATCCACTATCCAAAAACCAAACAGATCTAGAATATTTTTCATCAGATGCTATAAAATAAATATTTTCTTCATCTCTTTTGTCATCATTTTGTTCCTCATGATAGTTTGTTTGATTTTTGTTCCAACAATCTTTTTCAAAATGTCCATATTTTCCACAATAAAAACACAAAGGAACATTTGGATTTTTATTTTTATACCAACAATCCTTTTCAATATGTCCTATTTTTTTGCAACAAAAATATTTCTGAGTTTCTTTGTTACCTTCATTTGGTCGGTCTCGTCCTCTGTCCTTTTGATCTCTCCCTTGAGATCTGATTTCTGAATTATCTTTTTGATCCTTCTTCTGATCTATCTTCATTTAAAGAACATATTCCAAAGTTTCATCTGAAGATCTGTTCACTTTTTGTTCATGAACTAAAAGAGATCTCATTAATTCATCAATAGATAATGTACTTGTATCTTTAGCTTCTTCTATAACAGTAGAGATCATATCAAATTTTGAAGATAAACTTCGTAAAAAAAATTCTACTACAGTTTGATCTTTTAGATTTTCACCATAAGATCTCATTTGATTCACAATAGAAGAAACTTTTGAGAAGAAATCAGCAACAGATTTTGAATTTTTCATCATAAGTGTTTCAAATTCACGACGAAGAATTTGAAGCTTTGAAATTTTTACCTTCTCTGTGTCTCCAAACACATTTTTTAGTATATTCCAAGCTTCTGTTGATGTTGATGCCATCATGATTCAGGGAAATAATGAATCATCTATTGCTTGTTGTAGCATATAGAGGGTTTTTGCATCTCTTTGCATATTTTCATTCATCTGATGCATTTGATCCTTAGTAGTCTTAGTTAGGATCCTGCAGATCATACTCAACAAAACCATTTTCTACCAACTTCCACAATCCTTGTGAAACAAGGAGAGTTTTCATTTTAATAGCCCAAAACTGATAATTATCATCTTTGAGGATAAGAAGAAGTTGATTAGGAACACTTACTGTAAGGCCTGCCATCTTCTCTTTTTTCTTTTTCTTTTTCTGGATCTACTAGTCTTTCCTTCTTTTTGACCGGTGTACTCCTTTTGATTTATTCTGAACCAGGCTCTGATACTATTGTTGACTTTTCTGCAGAACTTCAGGGAGAAGGAGAATAGTATAGTAGAAGACACCAGGAGTACTTTTAATCAATAGTCTACAGTACTCTGGAATGAACCAAGAGCACATATTTATAATCATTAAAAGATAGAATATAAATATTTTAAAATAATAAAAAATCTATCACATCTAAATAAATCTTATCCTTATCTAAACTCAGATTATTTCCAACATAACCACAGGACCATCGTTGGTAACAGGGAACCTTCTGTGTACGACCTGAACTTGATCTTGCAAGATAAACGATCTATAAGCTAGTTTTTATTGACCTGATCGATCGAAGGAGTGCAGTGTTTTCTCTCTTTTCGGTGAGAGTTTACGTGCATGTGTGGATGGATACGCACAGGGGCGATCATGCGTGGGAAAGGAGGCCGAGGTTAAACCATGTCACTCTCGTGTCCAAACGCGTTCACTCGTTTTCTGGTCCTGCATGAAGAAAGCAGGAATGGAGTAGTAGTAAGTACATCGACGTCCGTTCCCTCTTCCTCTCCACATCTCATTCACCATGGCCGGCAAAACGACGGAGGGTGGAAATATGTTGATGTACACGCGACATGGTCCACCCTCTAAACATCACAAAATCATGATTTCAGGTATGCTAACACATCAGTTAGTCCCCGCAGATCTATATGCTAGCTAAGAAGACCCCATTAATAAGGTATTGGATTGTGAACCAAAACATATGCTATTTCTACGCAGATATTTCAGTGTTAAAGTGGACGCAGTTTAATAGATGAGGCTGCCAGTGGATGGATCGTACAGGCCAAATAGGACAGAATGGAGCCGACGACGCGTTCATTGGAGTCCCTGTCACCAGCTGTCTCTTCATGCTTCAGGATGTCTTCCTTCCATTATTAGAGGATTAAGAAGGAAGAGAGCTACGTGTTCATCGCCTGAGGGATCGAAGCAACAACACGACACACGAGGAAGCCGCGGCCGATGCGGCGATGCCGGTGTTGAGATAATGCAATACGCAAATATAAATGAGGGTGCTATCAGATATGGTCTCCACCTGCGTCGGTGCAGGCATGTCTCCCCATTTCATCCTTGCACGAGTCGTCGAACCACGCGTCGCTCTCGCCCTCGGCCTCCGTCGTTTGAAGTTGATCTGACGATGGCCCCTCCCCGCTGCTGTTTCTGTGGAGTTAGCAAGTCAAATACGTCCAATAAAAAGGCTGAATTAAGTAGGGATCGATTGGCCTTCCGGAACAGCGGTCGAGAACCTGAGGCCATAGTTAGGCCACGTTTCTTGTCATTTTGACTCAACCCGACCACCGCTCATGTCCGAGATCCAAGTTATGACTCGGTGGACTGGCCGAAGAGATAGAGAGGGAGGGAACCAAAAGAATCTATCTATTCTTTCTCATCGGATTATTTCCATGGTTTTCCTTTTTCCCATGACGTACGCTCATAATTTTGCAATCTTCTTCTGTCGGGCAAAGGATGGACAGGTGGATGGGCCGGCCGTCCAGTCTTCGCCATCCCCGTCGCTTGCTTTTGCTTCGTCATCGCCAACGATTGCTTGCTCCGACCTCTTTTTAGCTGCGATGGAACTGAGAAGACGGATGGTTTTGCAGTGCTCCAACTAATTTGACCTAGAAATGACCGGCGACTCTATCGCAGACAGATTGATATCAAGAGGGAGGGAGAGAAACGCCGAGTAATTGATAGAATGGGGGGAGGTGGTGGCGGAACAGGGGACGGTCCCAGCTTCTTCCCCTTCTTCTGTACAACATTGCATGGATGGTGGGCTCCCCATCGACAACCGCTCGCCCTACATAAACATCTTTTCCTTCTCCTCCTCGTTCACATATTTCCGTGACTCGCATCTCGCGCTCTCTGTCTCTTTCCGTCGTCGGTATGACTCACTGTTTCCCATGTGAACGTGTAGCTCCGGATGTCGAGAGACATCCACCAACTGTTTGCAGGATGAAAGATGAAAAGGTTTTCTTCCGGTCGATCGAGACGGGGTGCAGAAAAGTTTAGCCCGGCAATCACAAGCGAGTGGGATTTGGGGGTCCATCAATCCCCTTCCGTGAAAGACGCCGATCCATCCCCGGACGTGCATCAATTCCCCGTTTACGTAAGTGACCTCATTCATGCAGTGGAAATAAATGGAAGCCAAAAGTTGCACAGGTTAAAACTCAGGGAGTAGATTGGGACACTCGATCTGCATGTCGTATGCGCATAAATTGATTGATAACTGCATTGAGCGCTCTGCCCGAGTCGGTGGATCTGATGGTGTCCAAGAACATTGTAGCAGGCTTCATCACCAGCTATTTCATCCCTGTGAAACAAAGACACTAGCAAAGCAAAGAATCCTGGTAAGGATCTGATCCCATGTTGGGCTGTGGAGAACACATGGGGAGCACGGCACCGGAGTCCGGAAGAAACAAAACCAGTTGGAATGTCCTCCCGGGTAAGATAAAGAGGAAAGGGATCAAAGATAGAGAAGCAACTGGTAGTTGCCAACCCAGTTTCCCCTTTTATTCCGCTCTAAGTTTCTTCGGAACCTTCATCGACAGTTCTATAAAATTGCCACCAAATAGGCATATGGGGGCAAAGCTGGTGTTTCTGATATGTCAAATCCTCAATTTACTCCTGAGTTGGTGAGGATGGTTTTAAAGCTGGTCTTTCATGCCTGTTTAGAATCTCAGATATTCTATCTTTTGATTTGATGTCTCAAAAGCCATACACCTGATTAAATTGTAGAAGGAACTGCAGGGGGGGGGAGAGGGGGTGCAATTAAGAAGCCAAAGCAAGCATATTGAATGCTTATGGGTAAACTGACTTGGCAGGTCACATTTACTGGAACGTTTCTCTGTTTGCATGGTTCTGGAATTTGATAGTTTCGAAAGTTTACTGAGGCCTTTTCTTGCGTCCTGTGTTACCCTTCTTCACCAAGGCCTGCACATCTGTTTCCCGGGTGTATCTGAGTGCAGAAGCAACACCAGCTACGGGGGGGAGGGATGGTGTTGGTGCATTTATGACTGACTCCCTTCATGCCATAATCTGTCAGCTCTCTCTCTTGCATGAGGGAGGCGTTTCTATCACGTTGAATGCTGTCCTTAGGTTCCTGGTGAGAAACGTAACCTGATGATGCCCGTGAAGACGGGGGAGGCTTTGTTTCTTCATGTGGTGCCCTTGGATAGGTGAGACAGAGCGGAAGCTTAGTGATTGAGAGCCTCTTCGTGCGGTTAAAAGGGTCTTCCCTTCCCTGTTTGAGATGAGCAGTCATTGGCCGTGTCAGTCAATGCTGTTAACTCAATCGAACCATCTCAATGTACTTTTTTCCTGAGTAGAGGTGGGCATGGCACAGTTCGGTTTCACAAGAGATTTCTTCTTCTTCTTCTTCTTTGCTACAATTTTCTGCTAACAATACTTGGCCATGGAGATCGCAATTGTTGCTTTGACATTGGCACTGGGAATTCCTTCATTGACGAAGATGCATGTCTCGCACTAAACCAGAGACCTTCAGCGTCAAGCTGTAGGCTGTGCAGCCAAGAGTTGTGGCTTGGTTTTGACAGAGAATTCAGCAAGTGCTTTAATTGGTGTTCCAAAATTAGATCTTTTTTGTTCCACCATTCGGTCGTCTGCCGAAGTAGACCTGCGGCAGCGATGCTGTGGAATCCTTAACGAGAGGGATGCAACTCTGATCCAGACATGTGTATGTGATGTTCGAGATAGCTTAACATTATACACTCATACGAAATGCTCTACAGCTTAATGTTAGTAAGATCAAACCAGATTTGTTCGAACACCTTCACGATGACGTCGTGGTACTCCCTGGAGTTCAGCGACAGGTAACAAGCAAGCAGTTCCTCCAGATCTTTGGATGCCCGGATGTTGTTCTCTACTATCATCTCCAGCATAGAGTCCTTGAAGTCCCTGTGAGGGTTGGACGACGACTTCACCACCGCGAAGCTCTCCGATAAGCCCTTCCTCTTCTGCATTGCGGTGGCCGATGTGGTGGTCGACCCAGTGCACCTCCTGCTGCGGTGAGCCTGAACATTCTTGCTTGAAAGCCGTGGCGAGTTGGTTCGCATTCGTAGACGATGAAATCCGGGAGAGGGCTTCGTGGATTGCTTCTTGTTCTGCTCCTTATCTTCTACATTTTTGTCCTCGAATTTGACTGCTTCAGGCTCTTTCGTTGCTGGCTTGGTGATGATTGGAGGGAGTCTGAGCTCCGAGACCGAGTCGAACTCATCGAGCTTCTCCGGTTTTGGAGTGATGGAGGTCTTGGTATCCATATCAATGATGATATCCGTCGGAGAGGATATAAATCTGCAGCTACAGGGGAATCCGTAGTCGTCGTCGAAGTTGCTCTTTTGGAATTCGAGATCCTCGCCGTCGATATAGTAGTCGCGTTGACACAGCGGGCTCTCCACTTCAGGGAAGTCGGGAACGGACTCGGTCTTCCAAGCTCTGCAGCTACAGCCAGCGGAGACAGAGGAGGTGACCAACTTAGGCTTGGTGGGAGCTCGGATGGGCTTCTTCCTGCTTCTCTTCTTGGACTTCCGTGGGGGTTCCACGGGGAAATTGGTGTCCAAGGCCTTGGTGGGAGTCGGAGAGAAGGAAAACCTCTCCGCATCGGTTCTGCTGGAGTAGTAGCAAGAAGCTCTATAGGGGAGGAGCCTAGTCTGTGGTGGAGGGAATGGCTTCGGCGTAGCGCTTGCTTCTGCTCTGGAAGGCTGACCCTTCCCGGTGGGGTGCGGCGTGCTGCGGTTCTTGTTGGCTCTGTGACTCATGTCTTTGAGCTTGTAGAACCACGCATTCGGCATCATGTCAGATAGCTTAAACCTGTAGTTCCCCATCACCCAGAATCCAAATTCGACAACCAAGAAGACGGAGAAGAAGAGAGGCTTACTACTTGGCAGTAGCCGAGATCTACGCTACTGTATCATGGCAAGGACAGAGACAAGGAAATATGCTACTGAAACCTCGAAACAAGAAAGATATCCGAGAACTCTAGATCATCAGAAAACACAAAAAGAACTTATCTGGGGAGTCTGTGTGCTCTCAGTGCTTTCTTCTCATCTCATTCTCAAGTGACCACAAACAAGCAACAGAAGAGGCTCATTAGAAGCGTCATAACGCTGTGGTGACCTCAAAGCTCCCACCCAAAGTACCTACAACGGCCACACAAAAGCTAAGCCTGAGATACCCAATATACAAGTCACGCACACAAGAACCTTCCAACCCTCTGTTCTCATAGCAGCTACAGTGACCACACACAAGACATGATTACAAGAAGATGAAAGGGAAAGGCTAGACTCGTTATCCTTGGTGTGTGTATGAGGTGGTTCTCGATTTGGAGGGGAGGGAGAGAAGGAGGGGGAAGATAAATAGGGAGGAGAAAGAGGGTGGTGGTGGTGGTGGTGGCGGTGGTGATGGTGGTGGTGGGGAGAGAAAGAGACCTGAGGTGCGTCTTTAGCCCACAGCGGGGTCCATGCAGTGGAAGAGCTTAAAAGAAGAAAAAAAACGAACACAAGGATGATGAGATAGATGGTTAGGACTCACTCATTTCACAGACGAGAGATGAAGAGCAAATTACCTAATCTGTTTGTGTTAGATTGATCACCAAGCAACCATGCATATTATTTCTTTTCTCTTTCTTCTTTGTTTTTACGACTTGTCGGATGGTACGGTACATAAATGTTCGTCCACCAACCATGGGATGGGGGGTCTTTCCCCATCCTCTCCCCGCCATTTAATACGACGCTAAGCTTCCTCCTTGTCATCCATCCGAAAGCCCAGATTCGTGCTGAGCCTTCTTCTCCAAGCAAACAAAACAGTGTTGTTACTCTCTACGTTGTAATCAAACTCTACATAAGGGTGGGAAAGAAACAAACTCGATGCGGTCGGATGTACACAGTCTTCTCTCCCGCAACCGAGCAACCTTACTATAAAGCCGAAACAGAACCGGCGACACAGATTCGATCCATCCCCTTTTATACTACTCATGCCATGTGATTCTCGATTTACCTGTCTGCTCCATGTTTCGTCATTTCCATGCAAGTGAGTCCTGCCGCCTCCCTTGGCATGTTAACATGCAGTCGATGCGTCCGGAATGCAACGCTAATGGCAGTCCAAATTCCAAAACACTGGCGTCAGACGATAGATTGATGTGTAGGAAGAAAGCTCTGAGGCGACTGCAGCAATAATGAAGGAAACCACAGAGGCTTCTGTGGCGACGCTTCACACCAGCGAGGAGGGAGGGAGAGAGGGAGAGAGAGGGGGTGCAGCTACCGTCTAAAAGCTGCACTGTGTAGCCCCATTCCTCGACCTCGGAAGAAGCAATCGTTTTCCAGAAACATTCAGAAGGCCATATGTGGGGGAAATGTAGAGAGAGAGAGAGAGAGTGTGTGTGCAGCCACTTCTGCCTGTCTTGTCTTCTTTGGATGGTGCAACTACGTAGTGGAGGTACGATTTCTTCTCGGCCACCTAAGATAAACTATCTTAGCACAAATTACAATCATCATGTCATGTATCCACAATAATGACTGCTTTAGTTCTTCCTGCTTTTACACCTCGAATTAACTCAACTAATTGTCCGATCAACCAACTTGAGTAGCCAATGATTCATTCGTTCTTCACCTATTAAATAAAGCTACGAATGTATCGTGTTCGGAAGAGGGAGAGGAACAAGTTATTCCAGCCAATGATATTGAGTTGGGTTGGGCTCAAATTGCAATATTTTACTCAGCAGAAGAGCAAGAGTAGCCCACCATGTTGACAGTTTAGGTCTCTCATTCTTGTACTGCACTGGTACCTGTAGGATCTTCATATCTAATTTTAAAATCAAACTAGTTTTAGAATTGATTCGATTTTGAAGTCTATAAATAGTTTCGATTCAATGTACTCTTCTTCTTCTTCTTCAATTTGGTTAAGAGCGGCCCAGTTTTTTCCGGACACAGTTCTGCGTTTGCCGTATCCACCGATTCCTCCATTCTCCCGTCGTCCAAAGCTTCCTCGATATTAGATAGTGTCTTAAGGAGTCTTGGCTGATGAAATGTGATATAATACATGGCTTATCCCCGTCCATGTCATTCAACCAACCAATTTTATTCCGGACGCTTGCATTAGACATCCTTTCGTAATCCTGGCAATCCTTTTCTTCAGCAATATGTCGACGTGGTGTCATATGGGCTCTCTTCTTTCCAAAAAAGAACATTCGTTGCACTGCATTGCTTTCCAGAATTCATGAACTCAATCTACTTCTGTTGGAGAAGAGAAGATGGTTATTAATGGCAGAGTAACTCCTCCAATTACGACATAGGCGTTATCCTTGCCGGACCACCCGAGTCGGTCGCAACGCTGCCGTCGTTGTCCTGAGAACAACCACTCCAAGTAAATGCACGCGGCCGTCGGCCAATTTGCTTGTACGGGTGAGAAGTTCGTAGGTCATCATCATCCCCTATTCCTCATTAATTAATAATGGATACACATTAAGGTAGAGGTTAATTTGCATACAGTCTGTGTATATATATATATATATATATATATCGATAGAGACACTGTCGTGGATCAGTGGAGCTTATCAATACGTGGAAAGTTAGGTTGCTCGGCTCACAACTGGGTGCATTAATATTTGTGCCGGGGCTTGCGACTCGTTAAGTTGGTATCGTCGCTCAGAACCGGTGCACCAAAATTGACGTCGAAGGGAGGTGGCGACATGCTCACCAAAAGCTCGGATCGCCCACTCAGCCCGCTCCGCATCAAGCAGGAGGGCAACTTCTACGCCAGGCTCCTATCCAAGGAAGGCTCCCTGTCGGCCACCCCTTCCTTCAGGGTCTACTATGGCGTGTCGTCCGGCTCGGTGCCCTTCGTGTGGGAGTCGCAGCCGGGGACGCCCAAGGCCACCGTCGCCGCCGCAGGGCTCCCTCCCCTCACCCCGCCGCCCGCCCACTTCCACCACCCCAGGAGGATCATGGCCACCAAGAAGAAGAAGAGAAGAAGGGCGTCGAGGTTCAGCGACCTAGCCACCTTTTTATTCCGCAGGCTTATTCCAAGGAAGCCATGCATGCCGCGTTCGCCGTTGCCCTTCTCGGCGGTCTCCTCGTTAACGGCTTCCCCCTTCACTCGATTAAGCTCCTCGAATTCTCTGCAGCGGTCTTCCTTCTCCTCCGGAGGGGACGACGACGACGACGACGACTCGGATGACGGACCGGCGAGATCCATGCTTTGCTTTCCGGTGCAGCGGATCCCACGCATCAGCCTCTTCCGTCGACGCCGTGATCACAACAAAACACAGGCCCGGAAGCACGGAGAAGGATCTGCTTAAAAGTGTTACAGTGTTTTCCCTGTGAAGTTGCTCTCCTCCTCTGCTCTTCGTTACTCCACTCCACATGGATGATGATTAGCATCAGCCAGTCCCAGTTTGATGATTGGTTTCATGTTTTGCTGTTTCAGTATCATAATAAGGCTTCGGAAGGTAACTGTGTGGATGAAAACGATAGAAATGTCTCTCAAATTGCATCGGTCATGCCTTATCGGATCCGGTGACTTCAAAACATTTTAAGAAACTGGCAGCGTCTAGTACAGTCAATAGGATATGGCTACTGCTTTATTACCTTCTGGCGGTAGACATTCGACCCGCTGCTGCTAATATGGTTGGAGTCGATGACCCAAATGGGTCTGCAATTTAGGTGGCTCTATCAATGCCAAGGAACAGAAGATAGCTACAGCTTACCATGTACTTATGTGAAGAGTGGGATTAGAACCAAACACAGGCAACTGACGTGTACGTACGTACCTCTTTCCATCATTATACTAATTTTCCTACCTCCGTATCTAATTGGCTTCACATCGACAAAAAAAAAAACTATTTAAGTGTTGAGAGTGGGATTTGAACCCACGCCCTTTCGGACCAGAACCTTAATCTGGCGCCTTAGACCAACTCGGCCATCTCAACAGTTGATTACCGTTCTTTTTTATTTCTACTATTGAATTGGGAGCAACAACCCATCAAACCTAATGGCCTGCTCTGGCGATTTGGGGTGCCTCCACAAGATATAGAATGGTCGTTCGACGAAATTTGTATCCCTTGCGTTGACCAGCGTGATCTCAGCTTCCACTTTCAACGTAATTCTAGAAAGCCAAAACCTTATATATTTGACTGGGTGACTACAAATTTCTCGTCATTCATCTTGCAGGATCAAGTGATTAACCCAACAGCAATAACTGTGAAATATTGATCTAAACAATTGACCTCAATCAAGAAGTAGACAATGAGAAGGATAGGATTTAATATTCATTTAGTATCTCAATTATTAAGCTGCGGACAGAAGACACGAAGGAACAGTAGATGCTTTTAATACATACAATACGGCAACGAGCACATTCGGTAGGAGCCTAAGAAAGCGTAAGAACTCTTTGGTACCTAAACTGTTGGGCAGGTCCCCAACGTGCGATTACCTTTGCAGGAATTGAAGTCTTTATCCGATGTTCTGAAGCGGGTTCGTTAATTGAGCTTCCTGCAGTCCTTCCTGATCTCGCCGTTGGAGCCCGTGAGGGGCTTGATGTCGCCCATCTTGATCATTCCCGAGACGAAGTCGGAGAAGAAGGTGTCGGTGCTGCTGCTGTAGGCCCTGACCCGGGAGTCGGTGGAGTCACTGACGTTGTACAGCTGCTGATCCGAGTGCAGGAGGCCCTTGAAGCGGACGAGGTTCTTGTAGTAGTAGTTGTCGAAGACGGTGGGGGTCTGCAGGTCCAGCGGCGCTAGGTTGTTGTCCCCGGATCCGGATTCGCTAGGGCAGTTCGCCTGCCTCTTCATGGCAAACGAGGCGTCGATGTCGGTGTCGTTGTAGATGTGTCCCCGGAAGGACGTGCACCTTGCTAGCCCAATGGTGTGAGAACCTGGGAACGTAGATGTTAAGAACAACAGCTCTCGCATTAATAATCTTTGCTATTTGTTTTGGTAACTAAGATGTTAAGGATTCTAATTGGTCTTTAAACCTTTGGTGTTTCTTTTATGGTTGTGGGAGCACATGCCTTTGCCGGACAAGAGGAAGATGACAACAGTCGGACTGTAGGTCCACGCGAGCCCTGCCGACACACCCCCTGACCTCCACTAGATAAGAAAGCAAAAGCTATCACAACCTAAGAACTTAACTCTCTCCTCCATAATTTATATCCTTCCTATGAGTACGATGATTTTACGAAGCAAATTTAGCACAATTCAATCAGTACGATGTATTTTTTTTTCCCTTCTTTTGAATTCATAAATCTGCATTAGTTTGTCGTAAATTATATTACCGATCTCAAAGCTTAGATCCAACCATACTAAAAATCTATGTTTCTAAGTTCTACTCCAGGGGTTGTGGCGATTCCGGTCTCCAACACTTACCACTGGTCATTCTTAAGATTCAAAGAGAAACTAATGATAGAAGTTGGTCGACGCTAATCTATGATTCCTGTCTTTTTCATCCTGAACAGTAGTCGAAACATTTCGTGCTTTGGCAGCAGATTCCCGTCTTTTTCTTCATGAATGGTTCCATCACTTTTCATGTGTCGGTGACAACTCATGTCTTTGTTATAAGGGCACCCTTAGTTTGACACGGTCACCTCTACCGGTGCTGATGGTACAGATAACTGGATGCAGATTGATATAGTCTGCAGGTAATGTTAGATGAATCTATCGTGTTCGTTTAATCTGGCAAGTTGTTTGTATGATGCATCGAAAGTAAGTGTTCTCTGCATTGCCATAGCTTGGATCCTTACCAGAGAGTGCGACCATGTCTTTAGCTGAGAGACCCTTGGCTGAGAACTTGGAGATGAGATTGCTAAGCGATGAGGTCGGTGGGGGGATCTGCTTGTTAGCTTTGGGTAAGCTTGCTCTCCTGGAGTCCCTCCTCCCCAGCTTCACATCCCAGTGAGGCCCTCCGAGCTGCAAGACGAGCTCTACTTGGGTCCATTGAAAGCTTAATAAAATATACAGATTGAACAACAGCACTACCCACAATGACTACTGAATCTCTTGCAGCGATCGCCAAGATATCCGCACACGACACCACCCCCGGGCACGCCTTCTCCACCGCAGTCTTGATTTGGTCTATGACTTCGAACCCCCTGATGGAGTTGTTGTTTGGCTTCGCGGTCTTCTCCCCCGTGAAGGTGGGGGTGTCATCCAGCAGCACCGACCCATCGCACCCCTGTATACGTATACATGCGTACATGAAACATAGACATGCCGGGCAAAGAAGGAGACGCAGCTGATGTTGTGTGTGGGCAAGGGAGGATTACGAGGACAAAGCAGTCATGGAAGAAGAGGCGAAGGACGGATGCACCCAACCGCTTCTCTTTCGAGATTGCAGACTGGACAACGGGCTTCACCGTGCTGAACAGCTTGGGGCACGACGAGGAATAGAAGCTGGTGGATAGCTGCGCGGAGGTGCTGCCGAGAAGGAGAAGTAGAACCAAGGCTGCAGGGGCAAAGACCGTGGAAGAGGAAGCCATCGGAGTACCGAGAGTTACTGCGATAGCCAGGCCACCATATGTATCATTAGGTCGACATATATAGATAGGAGGGGTGCCTGAGTGGGTGTTGCTTTCGTGATGGCTGCCTCGTAAACCTACAGCATTTGGGATGGTTTATTGCATGGCACCAAATGACAGCGTAGGTGTGGCAGATGAATCACCAGTTCCGGAGGGGAAAAGGACAGAGTTATTATTTGCGTGACACATCTTTTACCTGCTTATTTGACATGGAAAGATCATAGTTGAGCTTATTGCCTAAATATCAAGGAAACATATACGATTAGCTTTCCTCCTAAAAATGATCCAATGTCTTATTTCTACCTATGAACGCTTGGAAGAGACGGAAACGTACGTCGTCGCTAACGAGCATGCAGTGAGAAACTATACGTCGATTTTTGAGATACTCCATTGCAAAAAAATAAAAAAATAAAAAAAACACCCCCTGAAATTATATTATTATTTTCGTTGTAATTCTTTTCTTTATTTATTGGACCATAGGCGTCATGTGACTCGAGCACATATCATCACCTCATCTTCCCTAACTTTTGCTTTCTCTCAGAAGAAAAAGTCATTATAGGTGAATCCACAGGCTTCATGTGACTCAAAAAGCTTCCAATCGTAATAGATGAGTCTCTCTTTCATCTCCTTAGGAAGGAACTCAAATTAAATCCATTAAATATTGAGACTGTATAATTCAAAATCTAATTCCAAAGTTTACGATCCAATTAATATATTTGAAGTAGGTGCCCACATGTCAATCATATCAATAGCCATCAAAGTCCCTAACTTGACTGTCCTAAATTTTGAGCTATCTAACAATCCTACCTGTTGGTTCTCTACTTCTCTTGGTAGATTGCTGCTGGGGTGATGGCAACACGCAAAAGGGAGTGGTGAGGCTTCTTCTGCAGACCGAAATCGATTGCAGCGATACTGTTATAAGTTAGAATATTATAATACTGTTATCGATCATCCCAGCACTTGGATTTTTGGTTTTTCACGAATTGCATTTGATATATTTTTTCATTGTAGGAATAAAAAAAAGGCAACAATTAGTCTTTTCCTTTAAGCGTCGTTATATTGATTGGGTCAGTGGTTCTAAAAGAAATAATACATTAAGTAAAAGCAGTAGATTGTTTGTGATATGGAACCTTGACACATGAAGAAGCTATGTGACGTATGAACTAACCGAGTACAAAAGTTGGCATCAATTATTTAAGTTGGTGTGTGATGCAATCTACATGGGGTCAACCACATCTTTCTTACCTTCGCTGGTGCATGGCATTTCCCAGTAGGTAGCCATGTCAAGACAGAAGCTGCTATAACACATTATTGTGCGTATGTTCTCACGAAGTCGCCGACACCGCAGCAGTGGGGACGCATGTCGGGTTTCACTTTGTTGCATCGGAGTCCACAACTATATTATTGAACCATGTTATTCTCATGTCAAACAAAAAGAAAAAATAAAAAAAAGTAGAGAAAGCCGATCGAAAAATTAAGAACAAATCAAAGGATGTGTTTTCATGACATGTTATTTTCATGTCATGATATGGGGGAGTCGCATGGCTATTCTGTCACCGAAAATGACAAAAAACCAATCAACGAATATGTCATATTAATTAAATTATAATAAATTTGTTCTTTCATTTCAACCACTAACAATTAAAGTAAGATGTTCTATAAAAGAAGTTGGAACATGAGTATGATCTCCATGATCAAATTCTCTTTTAACTTTTTCTCACACCCATTTCTAAAAGTCTAATTTAGGTGTTAGTGGGATCACGTAAATCCATCTTCATACAAAATAAAATCAACTCAGGTTCAACATCATACATCTTCATTGGTTCGAATATGATTAATTACAAATTATCTCTTGTTATTTAGCTATTTTGATCTTCATACTTTTAAAAATTTTATATAAGACTCTTATGAAAATAAAATATTTAACCTCATTACTCTAATAAAATTCTTATTTTTTAATTTTTATTTCAATAAAATTATTTTTTTAATCTTATATAAGGATCACAATGCTTCACTTTTATTGTATAACTTGTGAAAGTGTAGGGACATAAATGTTAAGGATTACTAATTACTAGCTCTCCAAACTAAGATTAGGGTCTGTTGGGTTGTTTCACTCAACTCAAAGGTGATATTATAAACTAATAAATTTTAAATTAAATCAATGCTAAAACTTTACGTTAAGCAAGATGGATAAAATTTTAAACATAATGAGTTAAAATATAAAAAAATATCGAATAAGGTTTTGATAGGGTGATATGAGTTGAGTCCATCAATCCTCCTACGGATATAAAGCGAGAGAGAAAGAAAGAAATATGGATGTTTGAACGTTGGTTCGAAGAGAAAGATATCCTATCAATATTCTTATTTTAGTATTGCCTAGCGGTTGCATGATAGGACTCCAGTAAGATTGAGTAACTCCATCAGGGTTGAGTCCTAATCGCCCTAGTAGTCAATAAAAACTCTGTGGGATTGTAATAAAACCTCACCTAACTATTTTATCCTATAAAGAAGTATGGGTAGGGTTTAGATTGGGGTCTTAGGGCTTAGTGCCCCACCCCCTTTACTGGGTTGGTCAACCAAGGTTTCCCTTAACTAGGACGGTTATAAGAGGGCAAATGAGTAATTTTACTTAAGCAAGCACCCCATGGGTTAGGGTTTAGAACCCTATATAATGTTGTAGCCGCCCCCTCTCTTGTATCAAGCAAAATTAATCTTTTATTTAGCCTTATGCCGAGTTCTAGGAGGAAGAAACCCTTATAGCGTTCCAAGGGTTGATCATCCTTAGAGATCAAATTCTATAGAGCTCCATCTAAGGTTCTATCATCTGGTATCAGAGCAGCGTTCCTACTGCCCTTACTGCCATCTCTGTTGCCCCCACCTTACTAAGCAATTCCCACAATTGCTACGACACATGCCTCCACCTTCCACCTAAGCTGCAGATCAGATCAATCTGCTACTGCCCCCTGCATTTGAAATTGGAGATCTGGTATATTTTCATCACCCATGCCTATTTGCTACTGCTATTCCTTTATCTTACACATTGAAGATATTTTCCCATACTTTCATTGCTACAAATTTTAACCATCGCAAACGTTATCGTTATTGTGAAGGCGAAACGCTGCAGAAATTTTCAGCCATCTATTTACCTCTTGAAACTAGTTTTATGCTCCTCTATTTCATAAATCGTCTTAGCCCTAATCTAAGATCGATCTATGAAAAGAATTATCTCTGAAACTGGTTCTATTGTGCTCTAACTCTTCGTCATGTATTGTTGGAATTTTTACGATGATGAATCTATCCTCCGTCTTTCCCATGATTTCCCTACCGTTACTCTGTCAACATTTTATCAATTTTTTTACTGATATTAACCACATCTGAACCGAGGAGTTTTACATATTTTCCTTGAGTTTTCTTCTGAGATTTACATCTAGAATTCATCGTTTCTTCGATGTAAAATCTATTCGGCATGACATCATATCGCAGCACATTTCTTTATTGAATTCCATCAGATTTGAGTGTTGTCTTTTACGGGTTTTTGGACTCTCTTTCTCTCATATGCAAACTCTACAATCCTCACCAAGAACCCCTCCAAACCACACTCTAAACTGATCCCAAATAGCTACCCAAATCAGCCCTAAATCGTAGCCTACTTCCATCAAACCGACCCACCTACCTAACTAGCTACCTCTTCCTCAAAACCTCTCATGCCCCTAACACGATAACAAAAAAGGACCTCAACATTACAAATATAGAGGCCTGCACCATGGCATCAGAGGAGGTCATTAACGCCTTTGAAAGATGTATGGAGGAGAAGTACAATCCCTTTTCACCGAATTCAGCATGGGCCGCCCACCTAGCCCGAAGAAATTGCAATAAGAAGAAACTTTAAATCGGCGAGACAATCCTCAAGAGCATGGTCACATCATCCTTGATCCAAAAACAATTCACACATGAAGGTTGACCTTCCTAGATAAGAAGAATGAGACATGATCTGATGGATCGCATGCGCGAAGCACTATTTTCGGTTCTACCAAACCGCCGATGCTACAAGGGTGGAGATTACTGCCATCCACCTTGAGGGAGATGCTATTCGGTGGTTCAATTGGTTTGAGCATACCTATGGAGGTCTCTCTTAGCAACGATTCAATGAAGGACTACTAAATCACTTCGGACCAACTGATTTCGACAACATCGACGAACAAGTGGCAAAAATTCAGCAAACCTCTACAATACATGAATATCAAACAAGGTTAGAATGTTTATCTCACCAAATTATGGATTGGTCTGAAGAGTAATTTTTAGGGACTTTTATCGAGGGCCTAAAGCCGGAGATTCGAGGAGAAGTAAAGGCGCGACAACTGTAAACTCGTATGGCGACGATTTCCTTCGCAAGGATCTAAGAAGAATGATTGAACCATGAAGTACAAAGGACAATAGTCGCTCCCCGACTATCTATGCCAAACCCTTCAACCTCTTCTATTGCCAGCTGAGCCCCTGCACTAAAAATATTAACAAGAGACGAACTTCGTGAACGATCGACCAAGGGGTTGTGTTGGCACTGTGATGAACCGTGGAGCCAAGAACATCGCTGCAAAAAGGGTCAGCTCCTCATAATTGAACTAGTAGAGGATGAGGACAGTAAACCATCTGAAGAAAGCCTCAAACCTAAAGATGAAGCCAGAGAGGAAGAGCCCCAACTGGCCAACTACGCAGTGCATGCGCTGGCCGGATACTCCAACCCGCATACGATGAAAGTTGGAGGACTTCTTAAACATCAACCCATCACCGTTCTTATAGATACAGGCAACACCAAGAACTTCCTTAACAGCAAGGTTGCTGCACATATGACGCTTCAAATCGAAGGTTGCAATAAGTTTGACGTAAAGGTCACCGACGATCGAATCCTCAATTGCGAGCAATGGTGCCCGCGGGTAAAATTACTCCTACAAAACCAAAAAGTGGTAGCTGATTTCTTCCTCCTACCCATCGATGACTACAAAGTTGTGCTTAAGATTGAATGACTCACAACATTAGTTGATATATCCTGGAATTTGTCTAAATTAATCATAAAGTTTTATTGTAAAGGGAGACATGTCATATTGCGAGGCAAGCGCGGGAGCCATATCTCCATCGTTTCGACGCAACAAATAGAGAAGGTATTATATAACAAATGGTGGATTTTTTATGCATATCCAGTAGCCATTAAAGGAGGAAAAAGTATAAAATTTAGATCCTAAGCTTACCATATTGCTAGACAAATTTACGGATATTTTCATAGAGCCGCGTGGCCTGCCCCCTAACCGGCCACATGATCATCGCATCCCTATATTGTCGGGTAAACCTCCAACAAATTTGAGACTGTACCACTATCCTCACTTGCATAAAGATGAGATTGAGAACATCATTAAGGAAATGCTCGACACTAGAGTGATTCGACCAAGCTGCAGTCCTTACTCCTCGTCGGTGTTGCTAGTGTGCAAGAAGGATGATACGTGGCAGATATACGTTGATTATCGGGCTTTGAACATCATCACCATCAAAGATAAATACCATTTATCAGTAGTAGATGAGCTCTTGAATGAACTAAAAGGAGCTCGAGTCTTCACTAAATTGGAGCTCTGTTCCATATACCATTAGATTCGGATATATACTGAAGATGTTCCGAAAACTACATTTCGCACACATAACGGTCACTACAAGTTTTTGGTAATGGCCTTCGGACTTATAAATGCTACTTCTACTTTTCAAAGCTTGATGAACGATATTTTCTGGAGGTTTCTACACAAGTTCGTGTGAGTATTTTTTGATGATATTATCATTTATAGCCCTACACTTGATATGCATTTTCAGCACTTGTGAATTATTTTAATAATCATTCTGGAGAATACCCTTTATGTTAAACAATCAAAGTATAGTTTTTTACAGTATATAGTGGAGTATCTAAGACACATTATATCAGAGGATGGAGTGGCGATAGACTCAACAAAGATCGAAGCAATGCAAGGATGGCCGAAACCTAAGAACATAAAATTGTTGCATGGCTTCCTTGGACTCACGGGCTATTACCGAAAATTTATGAAAGATTATGGCAAGATCAATGTCCACCTCATGTCTATACTAAAGAAATACTTCTTCTTATGGTTGGATAAAGCTTCCACAGCCTTTGAACGACTCAAGGTAGCCATGACGATGACACCGGTCCTAGCACTGCCCGATTTCAGCCACACCTTCGTGATTGAGGTCGATGCGTCTGTAGTTGAAATTGGGGCTGTTCTAATGCAAGATATATGACCTCTTGATTAGACCAGCAAAGCTTTATCTCCCTCCCATCTTAAAATGTTCGTGTATGATAAAGAAATGCTTGTCATTGTACATGCTGTCACAAAATAGAGACCCTACTTGATCGACCGACGCTTCTAGATTAAGACCGACCACCGACGCCTCAAGTAGTATTGTTTGGAGCAAAAAATATCTTCCCTAGAGCAACAATGATGGGTAACTAAACTTCTTGGCTTTGATTATGAAATTATTTATCAAAAAGGGAAAGAGAATGTTATTGCATGTGCTATATCTCGGCCACCGAGACAAGCCGAAATTTCAGCCATCTCCCTTCCCTCCACCGACTTCCTCAAAGACATTAGAGAGAAGTGGAAGAGCGACCCAGAAACCTGAGACATCATAAAAAAGTTGAAGAAGAATCCGGGTTCCATAGGCCACTATACTTGGGATTCGAAAGACCTTCATTACAAAGACCGAATTGTGATTGTTCCTTCTTCCCCTTGTATCAAAATTATTTTGCATGAGTTGCACTCTTCACCTTCAACATGGCACTCCAGATTTTTTAGAACATATAAGAGTGTGAAGCAAAACTTTTTTTGGAGAAGCATGAAAAGATCGATTTATGATTATGTATTTAAATGTGACGTATGTCAGCAGTAAAAAGGTGAAACAGTGGCAAGTTCAGGAAAACTATAACTACTACCTATACCAGACTCAGCATGTAGTGATATCTCCATAGACTTCATCGAAGGGCTGCCACCATCTCAAGGTAAAAGCACGATCTTTGTGATAGTATACTGTCTAACCAAATATGCCCATTTATGTGTTGTGAGACATCCTTATACCGCTGCAAGTATTGCTCAATTTTTTGTGAAAAATATTATAAAACTGCATGAGATGCCAAGGTCAATTATGAGCGACTGTGACAGGGCATTTACAAGTAAATTTTGGATCGAGCTCTTCCAACTACAAGGTACCCAATTGAAGATGAACACAACCTATAAACCACAGACGGACGGCCAAACAGAAGTGGTGAATAGATGCCTCGAGACTTACTTATGGTGCTTCACTAGTAACCGACCTAAAGAGTGGATAAGGTGGCTTCCTTGGGTTGAATGGTGGTACAACACAACTTATCATTCATCAACTAAACGTACCCCATATGAGGCATTGTATGACCGATCGTCCCTTGTAATACCTAAATATATAATTGGTGCAGCCAAAGTGGATCAGATCGACCAAAACTTAATTGACAGGGACAAGCTTCTGCAGTAGTTGAAAGACAACCTAACTGTCGCTCAAGCCTGCATGAAGCAACAAACAAACACTCATCGGAGCGAGCGAGAATTTTCGATAGGAGATCGGGTCTACCTTCGCCTACAACCATACAAGCAACTGTCAATCAATACTAGAGCATCGATGAAGCTATCTCCACGATTCTATGGACCATATCAGATTCTGGAGCGTATTGGAGTCGTGACATACAGATTAAAGCTCCCAGATGACGCTAAGATCCATCCCATCTTCCACGTATCCTTGCTAAAGCCGAAATTGGGAGAACGTGAGTTGATTCTGTTGGGAAACATGAGCAGATTCAGACTCATCTACCAAGCACTACTAATGATGGCGAGATTCAAGCTCAACCTGAAGCTATACTTGTGGAGGATTATGATGCGCCGTCGACGCCCTTCAACTTAAGTACTCGTGAAGTGGAATAATTTACTATCTAAAGATGCAATGTGGGAGTCTTACGAGGAGCTGAAGACCCGGTTCCTAGAGTTTATAGACCCTCAACTCTTGAGGACAAAACTGGTTCAAAGATGATGGGCTTGATAGAACTCCAACGGGTTTGAGTCATAATCACCCTATAAGTAGTTAATAAAAAACCTTATGAGATTGTAATAAAACCCCACCTAACTACTTCTGTCCTATAAAGAAGTATGGCTAGGGTTTAGATTGGGTCCTTAGGGCTTAGTGGTCATCTCCCCCTTTATTGGGCTGGTCGGTCATGGTTTCCCTCAGCTAAGTAGGTTATAGGAGGGTAAGGGGTAATTTTACTTAGACAAGCATCTCATAGTCAAGGGTTTAGAACCCTATATAATGATTTAGCCGCCCCCCTCTCTTTTTATCAAGTAAGATCAATCTTTTATTCAATCTTGTGCTGAGTTCTAGGAGGGAGGAACCCCTATAGCATTTCAAGGGTTGATCCCCCACAGATATCAAAATCTATATAGTTCATGAGTTGAACATTAGGAGGATAAGTAAATGATTATTGACATATTTTTTGAGATTTTTTATTTTTTAAAAATATCTAATTGTAATAATATTTTTTTAATACATAAAATACCTTCAGTCACTCGTTCTCTCCTTTTTTTTTTTTTTTTCATTTTTTCTATGAACGATTCAACTACAATATATATTTTAATATTATATTAATATTTTCAATAATACTGGAAAAAAAATTAACCATTGCATTCGATTTGACTGCTATTGCGAAGTAGGTCCATTGCTCGCGGAGACCCGATAAATATCCACACTCGGAGACATGCACATGCATCCGTTGGACGCTCCCATCAATGTGGTGGAGACAATTTGTTTGGTCCATCGAGCGTCCCCAAGACGACGTATTCGAATCGATTGCTGCGGGGCCATGTCGTGTACTAGCCTTTGACGTTGTGATTGATCGTCAACGTCGCCTTTAAACCTATGGGAAAAGCCACGCAAATTATGAGTTCTCACAATGTTGGTTGGCGCTTGCAATCATCCTTCCCTTGTTCGATTATACCGGAGTTATTTTTTGGGTATTGTTTTTGCCGATCTCGTTGTGGCATTTCAACAAGCAGATTTGCGTTGCTCCCCCGGCCCCTCGGACACGGATGTCTGTTCGATTCTGAAGGACTTGGCTCCACTGCCCCCGAAGGTATATGCAAAACAAAGATAGAATGCATCGTTTCCCCTCCACGCTCAAAACTACCTGCGTAATATTGTCGACATCTTTATGTTCGATACATGCTTGTTGGCTACTTGTGTTAGGAGCTTGCGGTTCTAAATGAAAAGTAATGTCCAAAGGATTAACAGTTACTTTGGTCATTGCAAATGAACTCTTCTACTCTTGAATGCATTATTTTCATGTTTTCCTGCATTTGATGGTACATTTACTGGTCCAAAACCAATTTTGGTCGGCACAACATTATGGAGCCACCCACCCATATGTTCTTTTTCACCAAAGGTTCTGGATTGACAAGTTGTTTTCAACTTTGAAATAGATGTGATGGGTGATCTCTTGTTCATGACAAGTATCAAACAATGTTGTTGGTCAAGTCATATATGTAATGAGCAGAAACTACTGATCCTAATTCTACTCATTATTAGCTGTTATCCTGTGCGAAGCACTTCAATTGAAATTCAACTTGTCAAGATATTTTTTGTTTTAATACTTAATGGAATAGTTTTTTGAATCTTTTGTAGATATTTGTTGCTATTTTTTCTTCCTTGATAGTGCATTCACCCTAAAGAAAAGGAGGAACTTTTTTTTGTTCTTGATGGTGCTCATTATATGGTGGTGCAGATGATATTTATACTCTCAACTGCTCTTATAACTTGTTTCTCTGTACTCATGGAAATATATGACAGATTTCACCTCTATATCCCCAGGGAGTTTCAGGATAGAATCCTGTCTTATAAACAGTTGATGTGGGTTTAAGGCACATAGTTTTGTTTGTATACCTAATGATGTTCTATAACATTTCCTGTTTTGGAATTAGTCAATCTTTCATCTCCCATTAGCTTCTTGGAACCTGTTTCTGTGACTGCAATTTGTGCTTTGATTGTAAATGTGGAGGATAACTGTAATAGTGTACAATTGTGCTCCTAATGTTGTCATATTTCTGTTTCTTCATATGTATATTTCATTTTGCTATTGAAGTATCAATTTGGCATTATTATATTTCTTCAAGTCTTGCACTATATTGGCTCATATCTATTAACAGATTCTTGTACTTCTTAGATATGAGTCATTTGTTACCCATCCTTATACTAGTGAGTTTTATATTAGCAAATGTCTACTGATGAAACTTGGGCCTTGCTAGCATATTAGGCAAAAACTTAAGAGACGTTTGCTGCCTATAAGTCTTGAAAAGGTCCGCTTGCCTCTCTTATACTGGATCTTGTAAGTGAATCTTATTTAATCTTCTAATGTCTTATGCATGTCATATACTATCAACCATATTTTAGCATCATGTCTACCTTACAGCATTCCTAGATTGTTCAACTTTTACACAATCTTCTCCTTACCAATCAAGATTTCTCTTCTTAGGAACCATGAACTTGATCTCTACTTTCTTGCTCAGAAATTGTTGAAGCTCAGACAGAGTTCAACTTCAGTCCCTTAGAGTTTAGGACTCTGTAAACTAAGTCGACAAGTTACTAACATAATATTTCCTATATTTTGTCATAACATGCTGGAATCATCACTCCTGCATGTTTGATGTTGAAGTCTGTTGTAATGCTTTGGTTTTCATATTGTGTAATCATATTTAGATGTGCTTCAAGTGTTACACCATTTTCATGAATGATTAGGTGCATCAAGCTTGCAGAAGTTTCATCATTTTCATTTTTCACAGTTATGTAAGATATCAAATGCATTTTTCCTATGTAGGTTTTCTTAACAAAACGTTATAAAAACAGACGTTTAGGTGATGCAGGTTTTGTTCTGGATCTTGAATAAATTTGTTATTGACTCGAAATCGAATCCATTAGAAGAGCTGTAGTCTTGGTAAGATCCTTTATATGTTAATCTACAAATATTCTTTAAGTGTGTTAATGTGACCCTCAAACTCAGCTACAGTATATAGAAACTTAAAAACAAAAGACCTGACAGCACTGATATGTAAAATGATGTTTTAGTACCAAAACAAGGTTGATCAAGTTCTAATTTTTTAATTAATAGAATTAACATACAATTGCTTTCCCTATCCACATGTAGTAGTTTGATGGGCTTCATTCTTTGCCTCCAAACAACTAGGATGACTGTCAATGTAGATGTTTTTGACAGTAACTCTGGCGCAAACAGAGTCCAGTTACTATATGAACGAACCTCTTGTTAGAAGAAGTTTAGTAAAAAATATTTATGGCAATCTAAAAGATTGAAATTTTCAATCAGTGCATACTCTTTGCATAATATTGATGACATGATATGTACGAAGCATTCCACAATGTGCATATCTCTTTGCATATTTGTCAAACCTTGTTTTTTCAGATTTATGTAATGAAGATAGAAGAAATGAGCTTTAATCATTCCATGGTGGTGGAAACGCATTCATGATTATGGACAAGGTATTCTGTTCCTTCTTGCTGTCTCTGCTAATTCTACAACATTGGCTTAATGCCTTTAACTTGTTTCAGAGCCCATTGGATGATATGACCACTGTCATAGAAAGAGAAGAGTGAGCGAAAATAAGATAAATGGAGAAGAAAACCTTGGGAGGCTTCGACAGTTGAGTTTTTCCAATTGGTTTTGATTAGCTTAAATCTCAAGCGTATTCTTCTTGAAGCTAAATGCAGGGCTACTTATACATATGGCTTAGGATCTGCTTATACAACATGATTATTTCATCTGCCCTCTAATGTATTAAGATTAATCTGCTGTGACTTTGAAGCACTTGTCTGGGAGCATTAAAATTGGGAATTAGTGACTTTTTTGGATTAACATCTATATATATATATATATATATATAATATCAAGAAAGCATGAGTTTAATTAGTCTTTATTATGAAAAAGCGTGATGGTGTATTTATCCATTCTCACAAATATGACTGATTTGTACAGATTGACATCCATTTATGTGCCTCGTTTTGATTTCTATTTATTTTTTTAGGTAACTTTATGATTGATAAAGTGGCTTTAGATGGTTACCAAGAACCGAGATTAACATCTGTCATTTTTGTCATTGTCGATAAAGAGAAGTTTTAGATTTACATCATGAACAAGTTTGAGATCTAACATCTGTCATGTTTGTCAATAAAAAAATATAAAATCCATGGTTAGCCCAATAGACTCCTTGCTTGGAGCCTCAAAAAAAAAAAAGAAAAAGAATAGTAAGATCTCATTTATGATGACCCTTTGATGCTTAAGTTAGAAAAATCTATCATGAGAGACTTGATCACTTGATTTTGACAAAGGGATAAATAGATATCAATACATATCGTATAAAGATATGAATTGGATGGTGTCAAGAAAAATACGATAAATCACCCAAACAATTATACCCTACACAGCACGAGAGTGTGATCTTTAATATGTTTGTATTAATTTGCTCTGAATGAGTAATATCTTTTGGTATGATCTTATGGAGGCATCATAATACTTTCTGATGTGTATTATTTGAATAAAATATCAACCTAAGAACATCAATATGGATATAACGACGGTAGAATAAATATAATGTAAATACATGTTATTAACATATGATTGGGCCTAAATCTATTGAGCTGCATATGCTGGATTCGGCCAGCTTACGATGGAGTGGTAGTGGCAAACCCCCTCGATAAGTGAATGGGTGGTGGTAGAACAGGACGTGAATGGAATAAGGATACGTGCATGGTTTTGTCTCTAATGGCATGCAGACTCATCACCACAACCATCCAACCACTGTACGTATTGCTATCCTCCACCTCCCACTGAGCTGTCATCGACGTTGTATCACCGTAATGTCACGAGATGCGATCTGTCTCAATATCCATCCATATACAGCACTTATATATGTGCCATATTACGTATGTAAATTATACATAAACAATATATGCGCATCAACAGTAAGCGTGAGGTGGAACTAAGGATGCTGTTTGAATCCTTTTGCAACCCCAAGGATGTATGTGCTATGGGAAAGATTGTTGAGAGCTGATGGGTTATAATTAAGGATGTATGCGCATCAACAGCTACAATAATGCTGAGAGCTGATGATGGGTTATAATTACCTCGATTGTTGTATGTGCTATGGGAAAGAGGACATGTTTACCTCTCATGGGGGCTTGACACATGTCCGTATCCCGTCAGCATAAGACTTTCAGTCATCCATTAGGTCATGTCAATATTCATCGAATATAAAATATTTCTAAAATATTTCAATTAAGTTAAATGGGGGTATAAAAGACTAATCGGACTTCGATAAATCGATGTCAAAGAATATTCATCCTTATCTCTTAAGAACTATGCAAATACATATTATCTCAGTGTTCATCTTCGTAACTTCGTCTATTCTACATGGTATCAGAGTCCTCGTACTTCAAGTTAAAAAAACTTCATTTCTCCTTCCCTACGACCCACTTTTAGAGCTGGAGCCCTCCCTGATCACTGTGATGTCCCATTTTGTAACCTCTGTAGTAGATTTGATCAGTTCTCCGACGATGCTAATCTAATTTATCATCTTCGATTATGCTAATTTGATCTATCACCTTCGATAATCATTCTACTCTCCATTGCTTATCTGATCAATCATCCACTTTGTTGATCTAATTAATCCTCCATTCATTTGAAATAGATCGTTCCTTACTCCAATAATAAATCTCAATAAGTCCTCCTTCCCTATATATCTCAGCAAAAAAAGTCATCACTCCATTCTTATTCACTGAATCATTCAAATTATATGATGTCAATCATATTACAAATCACATATAATTGATTCTTTACAATATTTATTTCTCACATATTCAAATATCTCATTTGTAATCAATAAATTATTATAATTTATACATCTATCTCCACTACAAAAGCTGTTGAAAACATCAGCCAACTAATTTTATGGTTCATACTCTATCATGCATTTTATTGCTAGCTGGATTTGAGCATTGTCTAAGAATAAAAGTATTTGCAGAATAAAATATGAGGGATAAATCCATCTTTCCCATCCATTGTGTTCAGCCCAACCTATAAAATCCAACATATGTACAACAATTAGGTGAACTGTCTAATACAAAATAGTTCAACCTATCCTCCTCACTTCCAACTAGTTGCTTGGCTTCCTGCTATTTCGTGGCACACTGACCGAGAACACGTAGCAAATACTCTCTTTATTTAACGTCAGAATTTTGTGTACTAAATTTATCCTTTTTTCTAATAGTGAGATGCAATTGTCCGAAAGTACATTATATAAGACTTTAATTGCTCAAATATATATATATATTCATTTATCTGCTATGCTAATCTGATGTATTTATTTATTTTTGTATTGGGATATATATATATATATTTCTTATAAAAGCATTTTCTATCCTTTTATAAGCTCAGCTCAACCAATCTTTTATTTACTTATTTTTCTGAAATATTTTGTTTATGCTTTGCAAAGGAAAATTAAAAGAAAAAAAAGAAGCATATTTATGACCACATTGTTTGTCCGATAGGTAAAACACTCGTGAATGAAGTCGAAGCTGATGAATGAAGTCGATAAGAGTATACCCGTGAGGGATGTTTGGAGGCATTCACAACTCATAGAGTGGCAAAGAAAGATCCAAAGCAGAACACGCGTCGCGGCGTTGCCACACCCAAACAGCTCTCCCCCTTGACGCTTTCCTTTCTGCCTCTATCACGAGCACCTCACTTCAGATTCCTCTCCCTCATTTCCGCGTTACCCCACTCTCCTACTTTTAACTCTCCCTTAGCATTTGGTCCCAAAGTTTCTGCTTTGCTCTTTGTGCATGCACGCATGCAGATGCATATGCATATGCATGAAGCAGTACTTCTTCACTACCACCATGAGCTCCATCGCTACAGCCCCCCCAGCGTCGTTCTTCTCACTCTAAGAAGGACTGCTGGTGAACCCTTGGTTTCTAAGCGAAAAGACCATCATGTAGCGGTGGGAAAGATGGGTTCGTCACTCATAATTCGGCTTCAATTATTGCAGCTGGTGCATCTCATTCCCAGTGGGCCAAGCGGTCAGCAGTTTGATGGGGAATGCGATGTCGATGTCGACCTAAAATGACACTTTGTACTGGCTATCCATTATTCCTTGATGGGAGGGAGCTCATCCCTTGCTTTCTCAGGTAACACAACAAGACTGCACGCGTGACGTAACAAAATAATGATTGGATTGTTAGCTAATATTGCAATTCATCCTTGCCAAAGGTTTATATCAGCAATGGTGTTTGGCTTTCTGTAACACCTGACGTAGGCAGAGTAATCTGGGCACTACAATACCTCAATATCGTGTCGGACTTACCCTATCGTATGAGTGGAAGCTACTCCTCCAGGCGTTTCAGAAGAGGCCGGAGGAAGGGAAGCGCGGGGGTGGAACAAAGAAAGATGACATCCAGAGATCAGAAGAAGGCTGTTTTGCATGAGAAGCTGCAGCTGCTTCGATCTGTCACCAACTCCAGCGCAGTAAGACGCTTAGTTTTCTCGAGAGATAATTGTTTTATCTTGTTGATGTATTTGTGCTGCTGCGTCTCCATCATTCATGTTTGAAAGTCCCATTTTCTAACTCCTTATTTCGCACTATAATTTATCGAATGACATCCCACTGTTCAAGTGTCCCCTTTTCCATCTTCCTCTTCTGTTAGAGCATGGAGTGGATTGGAAACCCATAAGAGTCGATCGATCGAAATGTATCGAACCCATTTATGCCATGGTTAAGTGCTCATCTTTAACATTTTCTTTTTCTAGACCAAGAATTCTAAGAAAAGAAATATGGAAACTGCAATTAATTTGAGAATAATTGGAAGCTCAAACAAATTACTTCGACGTCTAAACTGTACAGTTATCCTTTAAAAGGTAACTTACTTAGTACTGATCGCAGATACTATCTGTCGTTCTTTTATTCTCAGAGATCATGTACTTGTAGAATTACACTTTGCCGCATGATCTAACGCTCTCCCCGTACGTAGCTAAGCAAAGCTTCTATTATAGTGGATGCGTCAAAATACATCCAAGAGCTGAAGCAAAAGGTGGAAGCATGCAAACAAGATCTCGCGGAAGAAAGCTCCCTCCCCATGGTATTTACTCTTCAGTAGTAGGCTATATGAACCTGGAAGAACTCACGGTTGGCCCAGTTTCACTTCTCGACAATATCCCTGCAGGTTACTGTCGAAACCCTAGAAAAGGGTTTCTTGATCAATGTATTCTCCGACAAGAACTGCCCGGGCTTGCTTGTCTCCGTTCTTCAGGCATTCCAGGAACTCGGTCTTGATGTGCTGGACGCTACCATCTCCTCCGCTGACTCATTTCGTCTTGAAGCTATTGGGGGAGAAGTAAGCAGATAAAATTCCATCACCAGGCTTGTGGTATACTCGACACATGAGCATGCTAATGCATCTCTCATCCTCGTATATAATACACAAGTAACTAAGGTGACTGATGGTCAAGCTTTGCTCCTTTACGCACACACACTGTGCTCTCTCGCTACATGCATAAACGCATTCATTCATATGTCTGCTTGTGTACTATTATGTTGATGTAGCTTTCTTCTCCTGCATAATTATGTACATCTACAGAGGTGTGCAGACCACACTGTGCCTTTCCCATCAATCTGGCAATACAAGATATATAAGAATGTTTCCACAATCTAACATGCATTAACATGTATTCGAACAAGATACATGGCATCAAGTCCGAAAGAATTGGTCATTGTGTATAATCCTACTCCATACTGGATCTCTGAGTGGAGATAGGATCTCTCTTACGGTTTATCACGTATGAAGTTTGTTTGTGTGATGTTTAGTTACTTTACTGCTGGTAATATGTAGCCACGTTTGTTCAATATCGACATGAAACATTACTTCACATTTGACTTATAATTGGTATATATATATATATATATATATTCAATTAGACCTAATGATTTAATAGGTTAGAGATCTGAGATTTCATTTTAAAAGGCATTCATCCGTCTCTGTTTCTTCTGGCAGCCGCAGAATGAGAGCGTGGATGCACAGATGGTGAGGCAAGTAGTGGTGCAAGCTATTAAAAAGTGTACGGGAAGTTAAGCAACGAGCAAAACCAGTAGGGGAATGGAGCAAAAAGGGTCTCTCTAAAAGATGGGAGAAAAATAGTAGATCAGAATTGTGCAGCTTTCTCCAAAGTGCAAGCAATCATATAATTGTTTATATTGTTTTCTGTCATTTTGCCTTCCAAGATCTGCAACCAAAAAGAAGAGTCTTTTCCTGTCTCAAAGGAACACATATAATGGTGGATTGTGTATATAAATATTTTCTGCAATATCGGATGCTTGGTTTTTGTTCTGACATCCTAATTCGTATTGTCCTGATTTAAAACTTTTAATAAGATATATGTAGTTATTAAAAAATATTCATGTGCAATATAATAATAGTAAATAGTTAAAGAAAATATAGTTAGCATGAAATAACAAAGCGATAAAACTTAAATTTATGGATCGAATCTAATATATGTCATCTGACTCCTCTAAATCCTTTTTCGATGTTCACATTATCTACCATTTCCATGATTCGGAGCCAACCGCAAACCACGAAGAGCCGTAAACCGAATGGCAAAAAGATATTCGTAGATATCAATTTTGCCGAGTCAATTTTGAATCACAATTAACCATTATCACGATACAGTTTCAGTTCTCCATGTTTAATAGGTTCTCCCAGTAACATTTGCAACAGATTTATTTAAAGATTTTATACCAGGTATTTGGCAAATCATGCTATTTAAGCTCTAATTAAAAATGCTGCCAAATGTACTTCTAATGTACTAAGATTAAGAACATGCTAAAGCATGATAATGGCCTTTATTTATGCTATCAAATGTCCTCATAAGTGTTGCGTGGGTAAGAAATGCAGGCACCAAAAGTTTATACATTTATGATTAAAGAAAAAAAAACTAATTTTTCGATTGTGCACCTCTGGGATAGCTGATGCTTACTAAGGATTTGATTCATAATTGATTGAAGTTCGGGGTCAGAGAGTAAACATCAATCGAGATCGTCGATGGAGTCCAACAGAGCATCGACATCGGGGGTCACCACCGCGCGCCTGTCGATCTCCCCAAGTACGCAAAAGCGCTTGTCTTTAGTATTAATAGCTACAACATCTTGAGCGAATGAACCACATAAACCAGGAGAAACCTGCAAAGAAGAAATTGAATCCTAATTAGAAAGCAGGGCAACATATCACCTGCTTAGAAGAGAACACCAGCAACAAAAAATGCAACTCACATCAAACAGTACATCTCCTAGCTTCATCTTGACTTTCCCACTCTTGTAGACCAATAGTTTACCCATAAACCCCGATTGCAGCTCTTCCAATTTGCAGCCCTTCTTGGATGCACGGTCTATCTTGCCCGCAGCATCTTTAGTGTTTGTGGTTGCAACAGGTTGCTTTGGTAGTGGAAGGCTCGCAGGAAACTGAAAAAAGAGCATTTGTGTTTCTTCCCTCTTCTCCTGCCATGATCGTCATTAAGATGCTAATGAGCGCAATGCATCCGAAGAGTATGAGCTATGCTCAAAATTCATACCATCAGACCGAGTTCCCTGGATGGATCAATTTGAGTTTCATCCATAACCAAACTTGCTGAAGCCTCCCCAAATTCCTCTTCATCAAGAATTTCTGAAACAAACCGGGCACAGCTGAAAATTCTCTCCTTGCTGCATGCTTGTGTAAAGTACAGTGGAGCCAACTTTTACCTGGGTTCCCAGAGTAGGGCCTTCGCAGAGGAAGTGTGGAAGGATAGTACGAATGAGCATAATCCTGTCAAAGAAACAAAAATAATAAAACTATGATGTCGCTTATAAAGAATGATTTTGTGGAAGTAATGCTACTTTACTCACCCAAGGCTCAACATATTCTTTCTCAAATTTTTGTACATCAAGGCCATCTACAAACCCGGAATAACAAATAAAAAAAACAAAAAAAAAATGGCTGTTCAATGACTGCTTAGGGAAGATCAATGAGACATGAATTCATGATCAAAATGGCACCTGAATCTTGGATTCCTGTAACACGGCCCTTGGGAAATGACCTTGCTAACGAGGAACTTCCATGGCCAAATGCTACTTCTGATGGGCCAACTGCAATGAACAAACAGATAATTGAATTAAAAAAAAAAACAGTCAGCACTGAGAATCCTGTGATCACAGAGTCACAGTTTCAATATTCTGCAGAAGAAATATCAGTAAACCTTACGAATTAAAAAGAACATTCTATGTGAATTATGTCATTTTTGGACAACCGAATAGTCAAGAGGTTTTCAGGCCTTTGATCTTAATATGTGGGGAACTTGTACATATTAAATAATATTGAATGTTCTGTACATCTGAGGAAACTGCACTATGAAAATCCATATATTTGAATCCAATTACGAATACAACTCTTTGAGAGCAATAAAATAATGAATTGCGCCCTTAGGTCCAATAATATCAGAAATAACTCATATTCGAGAGCTCTCCAACTCACTGAGAGACTTCTCTATGCTGAACTCATAGGTCCAATAATGAAAAAAACCAGGTGCATTTTTCTATATGCGGCTTTTGCTTGCACCCGGAATGATTCATTTCTCATAGAGGAAAAAAATGTTTCTAATTTACAAGGAGGAGGTAATTATAAGAATGATTGTGTCTTCTTCACAAAACAGAGGTATCATAAGGCTGCTTATGTTCCAATTTATTAGGTTCCATATTGTGCAACTTCTTGCTTGCACATGAGATGCTCTACTCTAAATAGAGCCAAAAAAAAAAAAAAAAAAAGCATTCATGAAGCATTATGACATAGGCAAATTACAATTTAGGAATTAAAGCCTACAATTAATATAAGAATGTAATGGCATTTTCTTTTTTAGGAAAGGAATGAAACCATTTGATATCTAAAGCATGTCAGTCAATGAACAGGAACTGTTAAGAGAATAAGTTTTTTGGAGAATATACCCAAGGCAGATTAAAATAGAGTCCTTTAAGAACTGGAGTTGAGCAATTTGTCTTACAGAGAGTTAATTCGAGTATCTCTAACCTTTTCTATCACTCTTAGGAAATCTCCTCGTGAGACCATCGTTAGCCTGCTATGACATGGCTCCAATCAAACAAAGAAATTATCATAAAAATGGCAGGACGGACAGCTTCAAGTGGCTGAAATATTAAATAATAATTACCTTCGCACGGTTAAGCTTCGAGAGCAGTTCCTTAACAACAACATCATCCTTGGTTTCAGGTGTTTCCCTACAAGCACGCATCATGTAAGTTCCAGGAAATACATTGAAAAGATTGTGCTTTCAATGTTGTACATCATACGTTTTAGTTGTGAGAGGCTTTGGTGCCTTCCGAGGAGGTATCTTAGGGGTGAACTTCATCTGCTTAAAGAAAATAAACATATAAACAATCTAAACTCAGCGACTGATCATTAACAGAATCACAGGGGAAAGAGAGCGAACACCTTTCGAGCAGGAACGTTTGGAAGACCGTCCTGTTCTCCCTTCATTTTATATCTTCTAAGATTTTCTGAAGAAAAACAGAGAAAAAGTACAGAAATCCGAATAACGCAAGTATAGACATTAAAGATTCAAAAGACGTTGATAACATCAAAATTGTTTGATCTATATCGAATTTATCAATACGTAAAGATGTACGAGTTTCCGATAGGTTTATCCCCTTCGACTTTGCATCAAGATCAATTCAATTCTCTAACGCAAGGATCGACAATAGGATTACTTTAGCATTGTTCGAGGAAGAACTGATCTTTCCGAGAAGGCATACCAGAAGGAGGAGTTGTGGTCGATGATATGGGAAGGAAGAGAGGGAAAGAGACGGCGTTGCTTCCTCGTGCGAAGAACAAAGTGATAGCCGAGGGAAGGGTTTCTGGTTATATGGACTTCGTAGGATGGTTGCTACAGGGAATTCGGTATATTCCTTTCCCGGACCCATTAACTTTGACCTATCACTGTCATCTCCAATCTAAAGCTTTGATCGGGGAATTCACGTGCGTCCTGAGAGGCCTTGGACGACAGAACTGGGTCAAAGATTGAAACTTGGTCAAGAGTTGGGCCGATCACCCTTTCGTCTTCTGTAGCACGGCCCGAATAAGTTTGATATTGTGGGCCAACCCAATATCAAGTCTCTCAAATTACCTCCTCGGGTTCACTGTACTCCTCGTATGCCTCCTCCTCGCCTCTCACTTCAAGGCCAAACAGCCCACGTTTCATCTTTGTTAGAAATTTAACATAATTAATATAGATTCAAAATCTTTTGGGAGTATTTTTATCAATATTATTAAATTCTTAATAATATACATGAAGTCCTATAATAATTATGAAACATATTAACATAAAGTCATACCTACCCGATGAATCTATTGGGATATTTTGGATTGGTTTGTACATTGACATTCCAATTGTAAGTCTTCTTTCAGAATTCTTTGATTTCTCTTTGTCGGGTGAATATAATGTTCATTCCTTATTATGCAATCGCAGACCATAATCTCTTTTTATATTCATAAGTCATAATCATAAGTTATGATTAATGATATTTCATATTCCTAACTTATTACATCATCAAGTTACAAATGTAACTGATGGTATCCACATAATTAATTTTCATGATAAATGTGACCCTTAGCCAAATAACTTCACCTTAATTAGATCATTTTAATTTTGACCAACCAATTAATAGCACATATTTAATTATACATATGTGGCCCTTAAAATTCTAATAATCTTCCGCTGAGTCATATTATTCTGACAAATGTATTATACTTTATAAGCTCAAAACTAAACATGACCTACAACACAATCTCATTCATTAGCCATATTAGTTTAGGACCAAAGTGATTTTTGCTATATCAATCATAGCTAAACCCATCAATGATCACTAATGTTAACATAACCAAATGACATAGATTAATCATGAAATGTGTGACATAAAAATTATATGAATGTGACCTATACGTGTCAATTTTCAACTTGTTCAACTTTTTCTTTACGAGATCATCAATAGTCATAATATACAAAGTCTAATAAACTGTTGCTTTATTTCTGATAATATATATATATATATATATATATATATATATATATATATATATATAATCTGGCATAGAACATATAAAAAAAATCTTATAAGCTCCCATTAACCTAAAATTTCTTCAAATTCTAATACACTTATTTGAACAGTATGTTCATGAAAGACCATGGATAGTATACTTTTTGTGAAATCCTTTTGTGAGAGGATATGACAACATAAAGTTTGTCTCTTAATGTTCTATAAAAATTTGTCCACTTTATACCTTGCTTTAACAACTAGGATGTGCTTTGACTTAGTTGAGCTCCTATTGTTGTTGGAGTATAAAATAATTGATTTATTATCACAGTATATCTTTAACGATCTTTAAACTCCTTATACTATTTATAGTCCTATCACAAAATTCGTTAGTCAAATTCTATGATTGGATATCTTAAAACATGCTATAAATTTCATTGCGATGGTGGAAGAAGCAATAAGAGATTGCTTGGCATGATGCCAAAGCCCCACCGGCCAACATAAAAACGTATCCCAAAGTGGATTTCCTATTATCTTGGCATCCAACAAAATCAGAATCAAAATACCCAATGATCTCCAAATGGTCTAATCTCCTATATATGAGCATATGATCTTTTGTCCCCTTTAAATATCTCATAACTCTTTTGACTGTTTTTCAATGATCAATTCTATGATTGCTGAAGTATCTGCATAGCACCCTAATGACGTACACTATATCCGGACACATACAAACCTGTGCATACATTAGACTCCCTATAGCTGATACATAAGAAAATTTCTACATTTCTTGAGTTTCTAGATTTTCTTTAGGGCATTGATTGAGACTGAACTTATCTCCCTTTCTGACAGAGGTATTTTCTGATTTGTAATTATGCATATTAAACCTTTTAAGTACTTTATTGATATAGCTCCTTTGTGATAATCCTAAAATATCCCGAGATCTATCCTGATATATATGGATTCCTAATATAAAAGAGGCGTCACCAAGATCTTTTATATCAAAATTTCTTGATAGAAATCTCTTGGTCTCGTGCAATATGCTTATATCATTTATGATAAGCAGAATGTCATTAACATACAATATCAGGAAAATAAATTTGCTCTATTGAACTTGTGATACACACAATCATCAATAACATTCATCTCAAAATCAAATGAGAGAATTACTTCATGAAATTTGTGATACCATTGACAAGATGCCTGTTTTATCCCATAGATGGATTTTGTCAATTTACAAACCATTTTCTTTGGGTCTCCTTACATAAAGTTTTATGGTTGTACCATATAAATTGTTTCATCAATGTTTCCATTGAGAAACGTTGTTTTAACATCTATGATGAAGCTCAAACTCAAAATGTGCAACTAGAGCCATAATTGTCCTTAAAGAGTCTTTCATTGAAACTAAAGAGAAAGTCTCTTTAAAATCAATCCATTCCTTTTGAGTATAACTTTTTTCCACAAGATGTGTCTTATAGCTCTCTACATTACCATTAGAATCCCTTTTGGTTTTAAAAATCTATTTACAACTAATGGGTACCTTTTGGTAATGGGATAAGTTCCCAAACTTTATTGTCTTGCATAGACTTATGCTATTGATTCATTACTTTAATCCAATTATTTGAATTAGAATCTTCTATGACTTGACGAAAGTTGATTAGATCATCTTCCATCATACCACTACTTTATTCATGTTCATGGAGAAATACTATATAATCATCTGAAATGACACTCCTCCTTTCTATAGTGGATCGTCGCGAAGGTGTTGGCTCTTGTGGCATGGGTTTTTGAGAATGTTGAGCTTGTTTATCATGAATAATTTCATCATATTGTATGAGAGCTGAAATGACTATATTCTTATGAGATGCTGAATTTGATACATCAGTAACAACCATATGAATTGGATTAGATTGAACCAATTCTTCCTATAAGGTAAAGTCTTGAACCTTATTTCTCCCTCCAAATCAATATCCTTACAAAATATTTTAATACTCATCTCAAAAATACCTCTTGATTTGGGATCATAAAATTAATACCCCTTAGAATGCTTAGAATAATTAATAAAGTAACTGTTTACTGTTCAAGGTTTCAATTTCTTTTCATTAGGCCTATAAGACTTTGACTCAACCGGACAACCCCCTATATGAAAATGTCTTAGACTAGGCTTTCTCATAGTCCAAAGCTCATAAGATATTTCTATTGTTGCTTTGGTTGGTACTTTGTTAAGGATGTAAGATGCGGCCTTTATTAATTCTCCCCAAAGTGACTCTGGTAAAATAGATTGAGAAATCATAATTCTTACCATGTTCTTAAGTGTGTGGTTTCGTCTTTTAACTATACCATTCATATTAGGTGAGCCTGACATTGTATATTGAGGGACAATTCCACACTCCTCTAGGTATAAAGCAAATGATCCTGGATATTGTTCACCTAAGCTATCATTTCTACCGTAATATTCCCCTCCATGGTCATATATAATGCATTTTATCATTTTTTGAGTTAATTTTAAACTTCAGCTTTAAATGATTTAAACACATCCAAAGATTGAGACTTTTTATGTATTAGATACGATATCCTTATCTAAAGTAATCGTCTATGAATGATATAAAATATTATTGATAATTCTGCGAAGCTGTAAGAAATGGCTCATAAATATCTGTATATATCAATTCTAAACCGTCCGTCACTTTATATATGCTTGATCTCTTAGGTTTGGTTTGTTTACCTTTAATGCATTTAACACAAATATCTAAACTTGATAAGTGAATGAGATCAAGAATCCTTTTTAACATAAGTCTTTCAACTCTATTTCTAGAGATGTGTCCCAAACGTTTGTGCCATAATATGCCTGAATTTTTTATTTTATGTTTAGTACCTCACAATTATGCATTCAAGGATTCATGATAGAATTTTATAGTATCAAACAAATATCGATTGTCATAAGTCATAAGTGAACTAGTTCCAATCACATTTAAATTTAAAGATAAAGTAAACTAATTATTTCCAAATGAACCAAAATAGCCAAATTTATCCAAATAAGAAACAAAATTTAAATTCTGTTTAAATAATGGTACGACAAAAGGTGTCTTTCAAATCTAAATAGTATCCAGTACACAATAACAATCTAAATGTGCCTATAGCTTCCACATGTAACGATTTTTCGTCCCCCACATAAATGCGTCTCTCAGCATCATTGGGCCTTCGGTAGTTCAGGTAACTCTGCATTGAAACTCTGATGTTAGTAGTTACACTGGAGTCTATCCACCAAGTGTTTCTAAGTACTGAAGTTAAATTGACTTCAAAATAAACCAAAATAAAGAATGTACCATTTTTAGCATGTCAGACATGATATTTAGTATCGTCCTTCTTCAAATACCTAGGTTTCTTACAAAAGAAACAAATATCAGTCTTATTTTGTTTCTTCTATATTAGACCCTTATCAGCCTCATTATTTTCATATTTGTATTTTCTTTTCTTGCCCTTATTCTTAGAGGTGTTGGCTAAGTTGTCACTTTCAGTTTTTTCGTGTATCAACCTTTTATCTTCTTACACACAATATGAAATGAGCTCATTAAAAGACCATTTGTCCTTTTTACAATTATAACTGATCTTAAATTGACTGAATTATGCGGGAAGAGATATCAGAACCAAATGGATAATTAATTCATCTGATAAGTCAAGTTTTAATGTTTTAAGTTTTGAAACAAAATTAGATATCTCTATAATTTACTCCATTATATTTCATTTGTCGATATATCTCATAGAAATTAAGTTCTGAAGTAGATGCTTGTTTCTATCTTATCATTTTTAACAAAATATTTTTCTTTTTCGACAAGGAAATTTTTAGCCTTGATAATCCTTTGGACATCACACCCTTAAAGGTCTGTGGAATGTCGCACTTAATGATCATAAGACTCATACGATTAAACCTGTCCTACTTCTCAAATAGTCTTCTTTCATCATGAGTGTTATATTCCGTAAAAGAAGCGGATTGATCTTTCCTTAGTGCAAGGTTCAGATCCATGTAGCCCAAAACGATCAAAATACTTTCCTTCTGATCCTTAAAGTTAGTTTCATTTAGAATAAGTCCTGAACTTAGGTTAGCAAATATTGTAGCAAGGGAATCTAAATAAGAGAACAATAGACAACCATAAATTATGCTCATATTTATAATACCATACACTTAAGAAAATTTAAATAATGATATAACCATCTCAAGATACCAAGTTCAATCTTAATATTTTATCTTTGGACTTCAATATTAATTCTCAGTGGTAGTCTTGTTGTAATGATCAAATACTGATAATAAGGCATGTCAAATGATAAACCTATCTTTGGATTAATTTATCATTCACATGAAAAACTTTATAATTATCACATGTTTTTAGAGGTGTTTATAAAATCTTGCTAGTCATTAACCTTTCTTTGGACCAGATAATTACGGCATAGATGTAAATATACACTACATTTAATTTTATGAGAAATATCACACATGAGAGGTCACTTTGGCAACTTCATGCATCATATTACTTAGTCTAATATTAAACAACTATATAATCATTAACTGAATTTGAATCATATTATTTAAATTGGTTTGACCTTAATTTGTTAATTCAAATATTTAACTTATGTAAACTATTCAATTTATGTTAATAAATAACTTTATAGAATCAATATTGTGTTTAAGCCAATTAGACAAAATCTAGAGGCACTACAGCGAATAGTAATGTCGTATATAAATCTTTTTTACAAAGAATATTGAAAAATGTGCTATAAAAAGAATTCTATAAATGGTTCATAAAAATATTATTTTTCTTGACAATAATAGAATCAAATCATGCTAAAATACTATCAAAATATCATTAAAATACTTGATGTTCAATTATTATAGGATGTCTCTGATATCATTATTGGGAATTTAACATAACAAATATGGATCATACATACGTTATAGATCCAAAACCTTTTGAGAATATTTCCATTAGCATTATTAAATTCTCAATATATACATAAAATCTTACAATAATTATGAAATATATTAACATAAAGGTATACTTGATGAATTCATTAAAATTTTTGGATTGATTGGTATATTAGCTTTCAAATTATATAGTTTCCTTTCAGAATGCTTTGATTTCTCTTTGAAGGGTGAAGATAATTTTCATTTCTTATTTTACAATCGGGGATCATAACTCTTTTTTATATTCATAAGTCATCAACGTAAGTTATGGTTCATGATGTTTCATATTCCTAACTTGTCACATCACCAAGTTAGAAATATAACTGATAATATCCACATAATTAATTTTCATGATAAATATACCCCTTAGCCAAATAACTTCACCTTAATTAGATCACTTTAATTTTGACTAACCAAATAATGACACATATTTAATTATACATATGCGACCCTTAAAATTCTAACAGCCTCCTCTTCCGCTATTCAGAGGACTCGTCTTCTTTTACCCGATGGAAGCTCTTCGGATCAAGGCCTACGTAAAGTTTCAATAACGACGTAAATTTGTTTATTAAGACCAACTTGGTCTCTTTGTTGAAACATGCTTAGATGTTGTTTAAGGATATGCCTGTGAAAAATGTCGTCTCTTCGACTTGGATCATTAGTGCATATAACGGTGATGAGAGGCTAGAAGAGACGCTTGACACGTTTAGAGGCGCTTGATCATTAGTGCATATAACGGTAATGGTTTCACTTTAATCAAGATACTGACTCCTTGTTCCCGGTCGCTTTGGTCAATAACAACAAAAATAACAAAACCGTAAGTCCCAACTATCGAGATGTGTTAGAGTGCTAAACGTGGTAAGTTGCTTTGATGAACATGTGTGCTAAATGTAGAAGAACGAAGAAGGCTCACATAATTATCGAGATCAATGATCTGTGGGTATTCCTCCAGTAAAAAGAGGTGATGGTCTACATTGCATTGTGGTGCATTAGTTCTCCTGTTGGCTTGTAAAAATTGTACAGCTGCAAGGAGTAGATGGAGTACATACAAGAGGTTGGACTTACAGTTTTATCTCCATCATCCATTGCATTATACATCTGCATCATCTGTTACTGTACTCCCAACCATATACATCGGTGCCATGTGCAAGGCCTTTTATTCAATTAAATCGTACTTGCCAACCAAAGCCGGTTGATTTAATAAATACCTTATTGTCATATCATGCAGTGTTATCTTTACAATGTTCATCCATGGTTTAACTCTGTGTTATTTGGTCTCTTTGTTTAACTACAGATTCATATCATGGAGTGTTATCTTTACAATGTACATCCATGGTTTAACTCTGTGTTATTTGGTCTCTTTGTTTAACTACAGATTCGTGTGTTCCTGAGCCAAACAAGACCTGGCGGGCCCCACCTCAAATAGCCAACTCATCAGGACATACATGCATGCACCAAAGGTAAAAGTGTTCAGGTACAGCATCTACAACTCAGATTTCTTGCACCTTTTGCTCTACTTACTTGATCTGGCTCGACTCGGAAAATAATTTCTGGAACTGAATCTTTTGCATGAAAAAAAGAAGAAGAAAAAAACTTCAACTGTTTTATGGTGCCCAAAATTTAGAGCAATGGGATTCAAGAACTTATTCACCCTTCTTGGAACACATAAATTTTGATAGAGGGGAATGAATACAAGTAAGAAATCGCTCATTTTTATCAAGTACGGAAATGGTACTAGCTCAGTCATATTTTAATAAACCTCTCTTTGGTACTTAGTGCCGTCGGCATTAGTTTTGGCGTTTCATTAGCACCCTGACTCTCATAAATGATTAAAGAAATAGTTCCATACCGTGAGAATGTAGCATGACAGCTAGTTGAAGGAACAATAGGTTTTGGAAGTAGTAAACAAGTATGTCACAACCATCAATCAATACACTTCTTCTTAGTTGTCAGAGTGATTTTTAAGCATACATGCACTGAATATTAGCTACAAAAGCAATCCTTTTTGGCATGGAAATTTTAAAGAATCTCTAGGGACAAATTTGACTCAGGGTTATTATAATTAACCATTGCTTGGCAAGGAATCAAATTAGCTGTAGCTGACAACCCCTTCTTGGTATTAAAATTCTGCCTCCCTGCTTCTGAGCTAGGAAAACCTACACTGTTCAGTAACTAAACATGATCACTTGTTGGTTTTTTTGATCATTCCAACAAGTAAGCTATGCCAAATGTGGAGAGATAGCAACCTAAACACTGAATCTAACATCAGACTGATTAGGTGCTCTGTGTGCAATCATGGAGCAGATGGTTTTTATGTTTTGCAGGCTCTTTAACATTGTGGTTGAAGGGCGAGCTATCTGCTGCATCGCGATGATCCCCAGTATCTTATCAGAAGCCATGGGTGCTTGCACATGGTCACCATATTAATTAAGACTTAATAACTTTGGACTTGGGAGAGAAGTCCATGGTTGCTAATGAAAGATTAAACATGGTCAGATCTGTCCACTTGCCATCAAACAAAATATATGAGCCACTAGGTGACCATACCTTCATTAAAAGACTGTACCTTGATCAAGACTTCTTCGAGGTTGAACAGAAGCTAATCTTATCCACCTTGTTGTTAGTGTCATCGATAAGCAAGATCTAACTTTAGGTGGAAATATGGCTTTCCGATAACAAATTCTTTTTCTTCTTTTCCATTTATTTTTAGGAACTGTTTTAACTACCTTTTTCAAGAGAATAGAAGAACAGCAACAGTGCTTTCAACGTTAAAATTTGATGACAATATATGCAACAACGTATTTTAGTCTGAAGAAAAATATATGCAGTGACTGATAGATATGGAAAGATCGGATTTTAATTGCTACATATCGGTCTTTTGTAATAAGAAATGGATTCGTTTCTTGGTTCTCTCCAGGATGATGTGTTTGCTGTTTCTCCATCCACCTCTTCGCCATGCCCAGCAAAGAGTTCATACTGTATTGTATCTCAAGCCAAAAAAGTAAATCTCCTCTATTGTCATCATCTCATAGCACTTCTATTTGTTACATAATAATAAGGATTATGAAAGAATGGTTCAAAGGGAGAAACGTTTTCTCTTTCATTTCGCTCCAACTGCTGATGTCTTTTTTTTTTTTTTTTTTCTTTTTTTCTCTGAAGAATAGATTACAGAAGGATTCACAACTTCCACTCGTTTCCATGAAGTGGGAGGAAAAAGATGAAGTGATCACGATTATGTGTATATCCACATAAGAATGAGAGAGAGAGAGAGAGAGAGAGAGAGAGAGAGAGAGAGAGAGAGAGAGAGAGAGAGAAGCAGGCCATGCAAAAGAATACGATGAAGCCTCCACCACCTACATGCTGAAGCGAAAAATCTTCTCTCAGACTTCTGCTATGCTCTCGAGACGCGGCCTCCATACGCCAACCCGCCCGCTCCGCCGCCGGCGGTGACATGCCTTCCTCTCCGAGACGATCGCTGGGAGGCGGTCGTTGTCATGGTCCGACTCCTTAGCAGCCACGTCGCCACCAGTTTTCTGGTGCCTCTTCTTCTTTCTCTCTTTGCCCGCAGGGCCTGAGAATGCTGATTCGGGAATCAAGAAGTAGATATGGCCCCTCTTCAGGTCCGAGTCCGGCGACACGATCAAGATCTTGCGGGTGACTCCCTGGGAGCACGGCTTGCTGATGAGGTGGTTGGGGTTGGCGGCCAGGATCTCTCCGGCGGAGACCTGACGCCCGTACTCCTCGACTTGGCCATTCAGATGAACGATTCGAATGACGTCCAGCGCGCCACAGGGAAGAACGCAAGCCAAACAGCATCTGAGGCTGTTCCCCATCTTCTCTTCTTCTGCTGCTGCTTCTCTTCCATGTTGCGAGACTGCTATCGGTTATATATATAGAGACGCTTATCGCTGCAACTTCCAATAAACTTAGTTGCCGTTTTATATAATTGGTTGTCCAAATTGCTCATCAGCCTCATTTTTTAGCACTAATAAAAAGGCAGATAGATGCACCTCCTAACTATTATCCATAGATTTAAAACGCGTTTCAAAAAAAAATAAAAAATATATACTGTCATGCAGTTTAACCCACTCGACAGCTGCACATCACTTTGATGTTCCCATAGTCATATCATGCATGACATGATTGGTCGCGCATCAAACCTCATTTCAGATAAGAAAATTTCTTTCAATATTCCAAAAAAAAAAAACGTAAAGAATTTACGAGCACAATGTCATAGATAAACTCGGCAAAATAGGTTCGTTTAAGTTCCAAATTCAGCTAAGCATATCAACAAACAACATGTGAGCCGTCTTCCGACAGCTTGGAGTCGGGGAATTATTGGACGCGGTGGTTCCGAACTCGGGTACTTGCGCACAAAGGGCAGGGGACGATTGAGGAAGCTTCGTGGCATGAGGGGGAAGCGGGGTCACGGGCACCCACCGTCGCTGTGTCCGCGAAGGACCCGTATCGACCGTCCATCTCGGAGAGGCCCACCTTATCCGACGGGGCACCCACCACCGCTGTGTCCACAGCCCTGGATGGATTTCTTTTGTGTACGAAGGGACCGCAAGAAGACGATGACGGGAGTGTACGAAACTATGGTGAATTATTGGGCGTTGTTGGGACGTCTCCAACGAGCAGCATAATAGACAGTCCATTGGTCATCGAAGACGATGAGCATCTTTGTCTTTTTTGCCCTATAGGGAACAACTTGTTATGAGAAGAGCAGAACTTGCATTATACGAAGTGGTGTAGCTAAAAGTTACATCGAAGATAACAGAAAGAATCGATAGTAAGAAAAAGTAGTACTATTCGTTTATATTTTATTGTTGTCAAATGTTTTATATCCAAACTAGCAATCCTAATCTATACATATGATCAATTTTAATATTTTAAATCAAAACAACTAAATAAGATATAATGGCTGATGAGCAACTTTGCTTCGATCAAATTTGATTAGTCTATGAGATAAGCATGTAATCAATCTGATAAGGAGAATATCTTCAATCATTCTCATCCGATATAAGTCATCTTTCAATGGATTACCCACGTGAATAATGGTCTAAGACAAACAGTTACAAGTTGTCTCACCCTTATCCCCGACTGGAGCAAAGGCCAAGAAAAAAATGTTGGAGATGGTTCAGGATTATTTCTCTGTGAAATATTCTATAGAATATTAAAATTAGGGAACACTTTTGACTACTCACGACCTTGTATTCATATCTCGAGTTGTTAACTTAGGTGTCGAAGGGATCGAGTCAAAAATCCTCTTTTAATCTTAATCTTCGTGCATGTAGTATCTCGATGGCTTGATGTTTCATCTCGAAGGCACCTTGGTAACATTTTGCACATGGGTTTGGACCATGTTGGGCTAACCAACGACATCTTTCACTAATATTTATAGTACTAGAATGAGGGAACGATATCGTAGAACGTTGACCAGCCAATTCCTTCAACGACATCTACCCCAAACTTATAGTACTTTCACCTACAAGGGATAGTAGCCACCATTTTCACACATAGGTGTGTCAACCTCAGTCTAGACACTACTGCGATACCAATGTCTATTAAAAAACTTAGGTCTTTTACCCCTCGGGATGGCCCTGAGTCATCTACTCATCTCTACTAAGGTGCTCTTAAACCTCACTCGATAAGTACAGAAGATAATAGATATGATATAGGTCATCGCTTTGCTTTTTGGGCCAATAAGTAGTGCCACTAACTCAATAGTAGTCCTAAGCTCCACCATAATTAGTACTTATCAAGATTCCCCAACCCAGTGTAGTGACAACATCCTAGGAGCACCCAAGGCCTATCAAACTATCGGATGAGGTGGCATTTTAGTCCCCGACCATGAAATTCAATGGGTCGCACCATCCACTTGAATCCAAGGCTTTGTTAGCGAACTTAATAAAGGATTCTCTACGGATCCAATTGACCAAATGGAACAACATTTGGAGGAGATGTGATGAGAGTTCAAACGGTCAAAATGGGAAGCATTGGTCGACTCCATTTCGGGTCGATCGCCATTTACCTAGAAAATCCAAGAGGAATCGATTCTATAAATTATGTCTCTTGTCCTTAGAGGCGTTCAATGGTAGTGTCTATTTGGTTGAGCATATTGTAGCTTTTCGTACCCATATATCATTATATGGCAACTCGGATGCCTAAATATATTACACCTTCCTGATCACATTAAGAAGCCTAGCATGAGAAATGTTATGCTTGTTTGATGCCACTATCCATCTGCTCCTTCACCCAACTGGTAAGAGAGTTCGAATTTCACTTCCTCAAGAACGCATACCCTCGGCCTTCAATGACAACACACCTCAGGCTCAAGAAAAGAGAGAAAAAAATGCTCGCATACTTTGTTGCATGATTCACTATTGAGATTTAAGGCATAATAGATGCTCGCCCATCACTCATAAAATAGACTTTCATGATAGGACTCAGGCTCTTTCGCCTCTTTTGGTCTTTGATAAAAAAATCACTAATGATTGTATCTAAGGCACTTCAAAGGATCAAATCAATATATCATCATCGATGCAATAGTCTTCGACAATAGTGAGGAGTTACACAAGAGACCGAAGTAGGAGCAACCACAATCAGCTCCTACCTCGAGGTCACCTTCGTAGAGCGAAAATAAACGACTCAAGTCACCTCACCCAAGGTTTGACATGACTCATCTAAATATGACTACAACTGAAGTTTTCATGTAGATAAAGGAGAAGGAACTCTAAGGGACCCTCACCTAATAAAAACCCAATTAGTGAAAAGACCAATAAAGCCCATGGTAATGAAAAGAGGCAAGTACAAGTACTACGATTTTACCGAGATTACAACCATAACAATATGATGATTTGAAAGAGCAATAAAGACCCGTTATGAAAAAGACAAGTCTGCCCCATATCCCGACCTAGTAGAGCCCATTGATTGAAACACCCCTAGATAAAGCCTAACCCAATCAAACTATCAAGGTTGGAGCAATCATTCCCTAGTAGAGGCGAGTACAACTCATCAATGTCTAGGAGAATACAAAAGTGTTTACATTGTCACTGGGAAACATGCTAAGAATCGACCCTAACATAGCTCAACATCACTTAAACATTTTCTTGGAGGCATGACTAGCGAAGCAAAGGTCTTATAAGTTTATTTTTTACCACTAACAATTAATTAGTGAGGAGGTAGATAAGTTGTTAGCAGTAGGGTTCCTTGTCCAGATGAAAGTAACCCAAATAGCTTGCCAACATTGTACTCGTTATCTAATAAAAACTAGATAATGTGTGTTAATTATACTAATATTAACAAAGTATGCCCAAAAGGCAACTATCCCATTTATCAGATTGATCAATTGGTTGACGCTACCTTAGGTTACGAGCTCCTCACCTTTATGAATACATTCTCCGGGTATAACTAAATCAAAATAACATTAAAGGATCGAGTACACACCTCTATCATGGACCTAGGCACATATTGCTACTAAATGATGCCCTTCGGGTTAAAAAATATAAGAGCAACATACTATAGGCTAGTGAACAAAATGTGTCAAGCAAAATGGTAAAGTTTATGTGGATGATATGATAGTGAAGAGTAAGACGATCGACTCGCATCTAGCATATTTGACCAAGACATTCAAGTTCTAAAAAAGTTCAATATGTGCCTCAATCCAATCAAGTGCATATTCTGAGTTAATTCAGGTAAGTTAGGTTCATCGTGCATTAGAGAGGAATACATACAAATCCCAAGAAGGTACAAATCGTATTAGAGATGCATCTACCTCTATCGATAAGGGAGGTTCAATAGTTAATGCGTTGACTAGCAATGCTCAATCGATTCTTATCTCGATTCGGTGATAGATGTCTATCTTTCCTTCAAGCATTGAAGAACCCAAAAGGATTCTTGTAAATCAAGGAGTACTAGGATATGTTTAAGAAATTGAAGGACCAAAATCAGCAAGCTGTCGTAGTTCATTTTCTCCACCTCAAACGGAATTCTAAGCATATACCTTGTTGTCATCGGCCTAGCAGTCAACTCAGTATTAATATAAGATGATGTAGGATCTCACTTTCTTCTGGTTAACATAGTAGTTTACAAGGCCAACTACTATGTTAATCACATCATAAGTGGACCCAAGGAGCAATACCCACATTGAAAGGCTCCTATTTGTACTAGACACGGAGGCATGGAAGCTTCACCCCTATTTTCAAGCACATGTTGTACAAATGATCCCCCTTAGGTAGGTTCTCTCTCAGTTCAATGTCATAGATCGGTTGCTAAGGTGGTCAATGGAGTTGATCGATTTTGGCATCTAATATGTCCTAATGACTACCATAAAGGCCCAAGCGCTTACAAACTTTATCTCAAGGCTAACTCCTCGTCCATATAAGGTCGAGAAGCACACCCCACTTACATGGATGCTGTTTGTGAGATTATACTATCTCGGATGGAGGCAGCACCGGATTCATCCCGAAAGGCCAAAACAGATAAATGTACAAGCAAGCTCTTCGGTTCATATTCAACATTTCCAATAATGAAGTCAAGTATAAGTCACTTCTCAGGGATTTGGCTCGCTGGAGAGATTCATGTCCAAGACCAATGGTATTCAATGACTCACAGTTAGTCAGGAACCAAGTGAAGGAGAATTATGAGGCCCAAGTTATAACCATGACAAAGTACCTCACCAAGGTACATAAATTAACTTGCAACTTTTCTGGACTTAGCATGTTGTAGGTTCCATGTGAGGAGAACACCTAAGTTGACACGCACACCAAATTAAGATTTGGTGGGGCCATCAAGGATGGTCAACCATTGGTTGAGACATTGCTAGCTCAAAGCATAGACATGCACGATGTGACTACGATCAAAGAAGAGTTGAGTTGGATGGATGATATACTACGCTGAAAAAAGATGGAGCACTCCTAACAAATCCCGCATTGGCTCGAAAAGTCAAGCATCATCAAACATGATATTGCTTAATTAATGATCATTTGTATTATAAGTCTTTTAGTCAATCATTCTTTACATGCTTAATATTTCAAGAAACTAAGAGGGTACTAACCGAGGTGCATAATGATATTTGTGAGGAGTATATTGGTGGATGAACCATAGTATTCAAGGTACTTTGATAAGAGTTCTACTAGTCGACACTATGCAAGGATGTCATAACCTATGCCCAAAAATACGATAGATGTTAGAGGTTTATAGATATAAAATCATCCAATAGTCTCTTTGAGTGCAATCAATTGTAGATGACCCTTCACACAATAGGGTATGAATATCCTTAGACCCTTTCTACCCGTCTTGGGCTAGCAAATGTTTCTTATCATTGGAGTTGACTATTTTATGATGTAGGAGTGTGAGCCATTAGTATCAATCACTAAGAAGCAAGTCAAGGGATTTATATTAGAGAATATTATCACTCACTTCAGAATCTCGATAGTCGTAATCATCAACGATAAAACTCAATTCAATAATGTAAAGTTCAACAAGTTTTGTCAATCCTATAAAATCCAGCTAAAATCAAGTTCAATAGTTTTAGGATCAATTGGCACTAAAAGTGGAAGGGGGGGGGGGGGGGGGGGAGGGTCGTGTCGTTTAAAAACCTTTGCTTTCGGAAAGTGAAGGAGAAAAATCGAAAGCTTCTTTTTATATTTTGATAAAATCGATTTGAAATAAGTAAAGAGATTGAAGCTCGATTTTAACTAAGCAAATTGAGAGTAATAAATAGTAAAAATCAAAGCAAATAAAGACACTTGCAGTTATAGTGGTTCGACCTCAACCCTACGTCCACTCCCGAGTCTTCTTCTCCGAGGCCCACCGATGTCCACTATCAATCTTCTTTGGGTGAATATCAAACCTTTATAGCTTCCTCTCTCCTTTTACTAGACTTAGGAGATGAACCTTATAACCTTACAAGGGATATTTACATGTATTACAAGACTTTCCTCACTCCCCTACCCCTTCTTTTTCTTACAAGTGTAGCACATAATTTTTTCTTAGAATTTCTAACCCAAAATTGTTATACTAAATGCAAGAAATCTTGGGGTATTTATAAGCCCCAATTGGTTTTAGAATTTGGAGCCAAAATTTAAATGTATCTGAAAAATCTGAGTACGGGCAGTACAATCATCGAAAGCTGCCTGGAAACCTGGGCGATGGTGGTATAACCATCAAAGCAGTCCAGAAACCTGGGCGATGGTGGTACAACTACCGACCTGGGTGGTACAACCACCGGGAATCCCATAAAAATATATTTCTCCATATTTTACATTCTTGACTTGTACCTTCAGTTGACCCCTTTCCAGGTCAACTAATTGAGCTCAACTTGAGCTCAATCCATCCCCATAGTGGATCCGGATTGCCTCACTTAAGTTAATTTGGATTCCTTCCAAAATTTTCTCAAGTAGAAAGTAAACCCAAACTGATGCTAACTACGACTTAATCAATTATAATCATTTGACCATCAAGTCCAACAGGACTCTCCTGACTCCTAATAAGCTTTTTGGCAACCCTCAATGATCTTCCGACGAGTCTTTTGGTCTTCTTTTGGCTAACTCCCGACGCCATCATGGCAAGCTCCCGATCACCTTCGATAGAGGAACCCACATCTACTAACTGGTCATAAGCCCAACAAACGTAAGCAGAAAAGAAGAAGCTAACAAGCAATGGAACAAGAAACTGAAGTAGACCACCCCGCTCGCTTCAACTTAGTAACTCGCGTTAGCTCTCCATTATACTTCGCTTGTTGAGTTCCGAAAGAAGAAGTAAGCTAAGGTGAAAGCCGGCCTAGACATTGAAGTTCAGTTCAGACCTTTGAATTTGGACCGATGAGGGGAATCCTTAGGAAAAGGAGAGAGATGTAGTGGGATGAACAATAGGGATGGAACTTGGAACTAAGATTTGGGCTAGGGCTTACAGGCGCTAACCTCATAGAAGAAAGAATCAACACCGATCACAAGAAGGAATCCAACTACTCTGATAGCAAGACTTCAACAACAACATATCATAGTCGAACTCACTAGCGCAAGAATCCCAACCTACAGAGACGAAACCTCAATTACAAATACGGGATATTTGTAGTAGGGCACAGAGCCAAAGGATTCCGGGCTAAGATCGAAGGTAGAAAGAAAGAATAGGAAAACAACTCAAAGTCATAATTTCCTCACTAATTAGTCTAAGTGCATGTTCATGCTGTCCGGATCTGTACTATATTGTCTATGAGAATTGAGCTACTTACTTGCTTCTATTCTAAATAGATTCTTTTATCTTATATTTATTCTCTTCTGTTTACTTATGTGTTTTCGTATGCTTTTAACTGTTAACTATTTCAATGTTTTTGCCTGTCTTCATGGGACAGAGACTGAGCCTGCTAACAACACAACATCGATGAACTCATTAAGCAGGGTCACCAAGTAAGTCTTCTCATCGTTCGTAAGAAAGACTAGAATGGAAACCCAGTTTGACTTCCTTGGCATACACTTTGCTATACCCAAATTCACTGAAACAGTCTCTTCCATAGCTGGTTGAGCTCGTTTTTGGGATTTAACCTTCTTTTATCATAAAAATTATAATTATATAAATTATTATATGGAAATCTATTATGTCAAGATTGAAATCAAATAATATGAGATATGTTTACGATGCATACCTTTAGATGTCATCTGAGTGAGATCCAATTAGATCTTCAAGAGCACTGTCTCTCGAATCTAAATAACGCCGAATATCGATCTGCAAGGAGAACTAGAATAGATCTAGACCCATTCTCATCTCTTCCTATCTTTTCACAGGATCACTATAATTAATGGTTTTGGGAAGATCGAGAGAATAACCGTAATCTCTCTAGCTCTATTCCCTATTGTCATGCTATGTCTTTCCGTGTATTAGGTTTGTAGTAGGTTCTGTCTATTTATAGGTGAGAGCAGAGGGTCTAAGGTAAGTTATTAGGAGAGTTCATTCCATCAAGGACATCCCCTAAAATATCCCAATATAATATGGACTTTATTTAATATTGACTAATATTTTTTATCAGAATCCAAATAATCCATAATATATCTTATTCAATTAATAAAGTGCCACATAATCTTATATTCTCCCACTTAGCCCATTAATTGATAAGATATAAAAGATATCCAAAATCAAAATAAATAAAATAAAATTTATTTAAAAATAATTTTATATAATTGGATTCTAAAAATTTTGAAAATCATTTTATACATGGCCATGATTTTAAAAATAATACTAATAAGTCCAATAATCATAATAATACTATATTCAGTCTAACTATCAATGTGAGTCATAACTATTGTATGTCATCAATGCCACACTTCCTTCTATGTACTACAACACTATTAGTCTTTCCTTATATAATCTATAATGACCCCTGTAATTTATCTTGTCAAGACAGTATACCATAATATGCATAATCATAAACACAAACAGTATAGCATAAACAAATAACTTTAATTATACAAAAAAATATCAATAATATCATCCACTTAAACATGCATCACCATATCCTTTATGGTTTGCTCACAAGCTTCATTCTAAAAATATGTTCTTTAAATATTTTACACTACAAAACTTTAATAAATGGATCATCAATCATCATTATTTATTAATCATAAATTTTATTAAACATCATACAACTTATAATAATTTTAATATTAAATATTTTAAATTATATATAAAATTTGATAAGAAAAGAATAAGGGATAAGGATCCTCTTCTCTAAAAATTCTTTCTTCAATCCTCTCACTACCAGGATTAAGAAGAATAAGGGAGGGTGAGCTCTTTTTATATAAGAAAAAAAGTTTTCTTTTTTGAAAAATAAAAAATAATTTTATTTTATTTTACTTTCACACGTAAACATATAATTATAATATTTTATTTCTTATGATTCACACAAAAAAAATAGAATATATACAATTAATTTTCTAAAAAAATATAATTTATTAGAAAAATTAATAATTTAATTAATAAAAAATTTATGATTAAAAAAATAATTTTAGTTAATTTCTCTAACCATACTATACAAATAAAGAAACTACTAATTTAAATAAAAAAATATTATTTATGATAATTATTTTATATTAAGATTTAAAAAAAAAACATCAATGATTAAATTTTACGCATACAAATCTGAATGACGTCGGGTTCACCGGGTCTTCCCGTAACACAATCTCTATTTTTTGTTCGTCTTGAGAAAACTGTGTGTCGGGGCTTTGCATCCGACTGTGACAAATACAACTGGGCTTATTTCTCGGACACAATCCATGTAGTAGCAGTAGTAACCCGTCTAATCCTTGTGCACTGAAGGCCGAACCACCAACACAGCCCATGTCTGAAAGATCCATCCATTCATCTGAGATTTTAACTCTAACCATCTGGGTAATTGGCTTGGGGGATGCGGCCACGTATGTGTTGGACTTCATCAACACCATTAAAATTTATACAGAGTCCATGTTGTCCCGTTCGTGGCCATAAATAAATACGTTCCCTTGGCTACCTCCCCAAACGCCGTGTCACGAGCACCCCCGTCTCGCGAAACGCCATACTCTCATCTCAGCCGTCCAATCGATCTTTTCCATGTTTGTTCTAAATCCCCCGCATTCCCTCCCGTCTCTCCCATCGGACCGCAATGAGATTGAGGCTGAGATTGCCGCCGCCGCTCAGACTCCCACCCGATCGGTCCAAACCTTTATTCCGTATCCGTGCCTATTCCTTCTCCTCCTCCTCTGCCGCCGCCTCTGACGACGACGCCGCCCTCCGCCGCAGCCTCTCCCTGCTCCTCTCCCCCGCCCCCTTCGACGCTGCCCTCTGCCGCGAGACCCTCTCTCGCATCTCCCCTCGCCGCCTCGAACACCTCCTCCTCGACCTCCGCTCCTCCCTCCACCCCGAACCCGCCCTTCGCTTCTTCTCCTTCGCCACCGATCACTGTGGCTTCATCTTCACCCCCCGCGCCTATGCCCTCTTCCTTCACTCCCTCTTCCGATCCAACCTCGCCTCTGCGGCTCGGGTTCTCCTACTTCGCATCCTCGACGCCCGCGCCGCCGTCCCCCTCTTCCTTGATGACCCGGATCATTGGTTCTCCGAGATCATCCACGCCCTTGCTGACACCGTCCCCTCAAGCGACTCGCCCGCGATCGATATTCTTGTCCACCTCTGCTGCACCCAGCTTCATGGCCGAGGGCTCGCCTTAATTGCCTTCAGAATCCTCATCGATCGGGGGCTCTGCCCGTCTCTGAAGACCTGCAATTTTCTTTTGGTATCGCTGGTGAAATCCAAGAATTTTGAGGATGCTCGCATGGTTTTTGATCAAATGCAGCAGTTTGTTGCTCCTGACGTCTATTCGTACACCATACTGATTGATGCTCTCTGCAAGAGACGGAATGTTGAGGAAGCTATGGCATTGTTTTCAGATATGGAAAGGTCCGGAATTTCTGCAAGCGTTGTAACTTACAATGTTCTGATCGATGGACTTTGCAATAGAAATATGTTGAAAGAGGCATTTGCATTGAAGGCGAAGATGGTTACAAAGTCCATAAATCCAAGCATCGTAACATTTGGCATTCTCACCAATGGCTTGGTTAAATTTGATAGGTTTGGCGATGTGGAACCTCTCCTAACTGAAATGGAAGAGATTGGAATTCCACCAAATGAGGTTATCTATAATACATTGATACATGGTCACTGTAAGATGGGACGACCCACAGAGGCATTAAAGTTGAGGGATGAAATGGTGGCGAAAGGCATAGAACCGAACTGGGTTACCTACAATACAATTGTACAAGGCTTGTGCGATGCAGGGGACATGAAGCAGGCTGAGTATATTCTTGACGAAATCCTATCAAATGGGATGGAAGTAAATGCTGGGTTGTTTGGTTCTATTATTTTCTGGCTTGTCACTAAAGAACAAAGATTAGATTGTGCAGTGAGGCTACTTGGAGAGATGCTGCTGAGGAATTTAAGGCCTAATGACTCTCTTTTGACATCTTTGATTGTTGAGCTCTGTAAGCAAGGAAAGCATCGAAACGCTATAGAGATTTGGTTCAAGATGTTGGAGAAAGGATTTGGTGTGGATATTGCAACTTCCAATGCATTAATTCATGGGCTTTGTGAGTCAGGAAACATCAAGGAAGCAATAGGGTTCCTCAAATCAATTCTTGAGAGGGGAATAGCACCGGATAGAGTGACATATAATATCTTGATATCTGGATGCTGCAAAGAAGGTAAAATCTGTGAGGGGTTTAAACTAAGGGATGACATGATCAAAAGGGGATTTAAACCAGATATTGTTACCTGTAACACTCTAATACATGGTTTATGCCGTTTAGGTAGAATGGAAGAGGCTATTGAACTTTTGAATCAACTAAAGGACGAAGATTTGGTTCCGGATCTTTTTACATGCAGTACGATTATCGACGGCTATTGCAAGGTTAAGGAAATTGATAAAGCGAAAAGCTTCCTAAAGGAGATGGGTACATGGGGTTTAGAGGCAAATGTTGTTGTCTACAACTCACTTGTGAGTGGGTTTTGCAAGAATGGCAATATTACTGGGGCTTCTAATCTTGTCGATGAAATGAAAAGTAATGGTATATTACCAAATTTTGTGACTTATAGTACCCTTATGCATGGCTTTTGCTGCACTGGATATTTAGAAGAGGCTAAAAGAATTTTTGAATTGATGAAGGAGAATGGTTTGGGCTTGAATGTGGTGACCTATACTACACTTATTGCAGGATACTGTAGGTCAGGTCAAATGGATGAAGCAATCAAGATCTACAAGGCAATGTGTGTCACTGGTGTAACCCCAAACAAGTTCACATATACAGTCTTGATACAAGGGTATGCTAAAATGGGGAATCTTGAAGCAGCATCTAAACTTCTCGATGAAATGGTGAACAATGGTATTGTTCCTGATGCTGTCACATACAATGCATTGATGTCCGGATTCTGCAAGGATGGTAGATTTGAAGAGGCTCTTAAAATATCTGATCAACTATCTCAAAGAGGTCTGGCACTAGATGATATTGATTATACTACTTTAGTTCTGGAATAACTTCTTCTTGGCATCAAAAAGAATTTGCTTCTCCACCTGAAGGAGGTTCTATCAAGCAACTTTTTTTTAATGTCCTATTCATACAACTACCTTTTAGGACAGTAAATTTCTTCTCTACCTATTTCAACTTCTAGATATATCTTACAGGGGATTGCTGATAATGTTCGAGATGTTTCTGAGATGACATCTGATCTTTTTGGATCATATGCTGAATCGTCATGTGCTGCCCTTGTTGTTGCCTCTATCTCTTCAGTTGGAGTCAACCATGATTTTCCTGCAATGTGCTATCCTTTACTTATTAGCTCCATGGGCATCGAAGTTTGTTTAGTAACTACTCTCTTTGCAACTGACGGTTGGTATTGCAATTATCAGTTGGATACTCTCCCTTCGACATTCACGATTTTCAGTTTTGGGGTGACCAGAAGCAGGTCAAAAGCTGGTTGGTATCATGTTCCTTTTATTTCACTAAATGGTAAGTTTTTAAGATGATGTAATCATCAGAGATGTTCAGGGAGTTATTTTATGTGATGCAGTTGGATTATGGGCTGACTTGGTTATTGGGTTTGCCACTGAATACTATACAACAAATGCATATAGGTAAGAAATTTGTTTTTCTATTTTTCTTAACATGCGCTACCATGATCTGGTTTTTATATATTGTGTCCTTTCCTTACTACTTATTTTGCAGTACTGTACAAGATGGTGCTGATTCTTGCCAGACTGGAGCTGCTACTAGTGTCATTTTCAAACTGGCTTTAGGAAACAAGTCTGTCATCATCCCAATTTTTGCCACTGCTGTCAGTATATTTGTTAGATTTAGTCTTGCTGCCATGTATGGTATTGCTGTTGCTGCTTTAGGCATGCCGAGCACTATTGCTACTGGTTTGGCCATTGATGCCTATGGTAATGAGCCACAGGATTCAGGAGAGAACAGATGCACTTGATACTGCAGGCAACACCACTGCTGCCCTAGGAAGGGTATCATAATATTATTGCTAAAATAGTTTTCTGCATTCGATTAACTGTGTTAGATCTGCTTGAAGCTTAGGGAGGTAACCCGTGCCTAGGTGGTAGTGACAAGAACAACCTTGGTATGATGTAGATTTATTTTATTTTAGATGGATTGATGCACATTCATGCTATCTGGTTTGAATATGATGTTTGCATCTATATTTTAGATTTTTTTGTTTTTTGTTTTGTAACTGCTTATGCAGAGAGTAGCTTTGATAAAACTGCTACCCACAAGTTTCAGTTTTTTTTTGTATCAGCTTTTTTGCCATGTAGAACACTACTTGAGAAAATATTTTGAGAAGAAGCTACTTTTCCAAAATTTAAAGTAAGGCTATTTGCCAAAAGTCATTCTATCTTTAGAAGAGGTCATCTGTTCCTTGTACTATTTTTGTTGATATTTCTAGTTTTATCTATTGGTTGCATGTCACAAAAGTTGTGTTGTTGCAACTGCAATTGTTTGATTGTCATTATTGCTTGCTATTAAGATTGTATTCAGATTGTTACTGCTGTTCTCAATGTTTTCATTCATCTTGAGTCTTGTTTGTAATTTTCATTCATATTTTAATGCCTTTTCCCTGTGCTGTGCAATTGATTCGGCTGCCTTGGTGTCTCTCGCAGTCAAGCAGCTATTTCCACTGTCGATGTTCTGACACTTCATTGGGTTGATTGTTGGTGCGATGCTTCCTTACTGGTTCTCAGCCATGACCATGAAGAGTGTCGTTAGTGCGGCTCTGAAGAGGGTGGAGGAGGTCCAAAGGAACTACACTGAAGCTTATGGATGGTACTGCTAAACATGATTAAGCCACCTGTGTCAAGATTTCCACTGATGTCTCAATCAAGGAGATGATTATCCAGGTGCTCTAGTGATGCTGACACCACTGATCGTTGGAATTTTGTTTGTCATGGAAACCCTATCTGGTGTTCTTGCTGGGTCTCTTGTTTCTGGTGTTCAAGTAACAATTTGCTTGCTGATGTCACTAGCAGAATTTGTGACTCGAGGTAATGGTCGTGCTTTGTCACAGATTGTTATCTGATCCTCTTCTAGTACTGGTGGTGCATGGGACAGTGCCAAGAAGTACATTGAGGTAAAGCTACTCTTCCTTTCTCATGTTTTCTTTACGTGCTTTTGTGCTCTTGAGGCCTGTTTCTTCCATACATTTATGACCCTTGCCTATTCAAAAGAACGGTAAATTGCAAGATTACAAAATTGTGCTTGTTTAAACTTGGTTTACATGAGGTTAGGTGTCTTAAATTGCTCATAGTTACACATCAGAATCTGTCGCTACCTAACGCAATTATTCAAACTAATCCATTATGGCGTTGATAGGCTGGGGCATCTGACCATGCAAGGAGCCTTGGCCCTAAGGAATCTGTTCCTCACAAGGCTACTGTTATTTGTGACACGATTGGGGACCCTCTCAAGGATACGTCCGGGTCGTCACCTATCAAACTAATGGCTGTGGAATTTCTGGTGTTGGCACCATTCTTTGCAACTCAAGGAAGTCTCTTGTTTAAGATCTAATTAATGAGGAAGCTCGGGGATGCTTGTTCTTTACACTGCTCAAATCTCCATCGGTTTGAATATTTGATCAGTAATTGCAACTTGTTTTTTATCTTTCATTTGCTTTTCCTGTCATTGTTTCTCTTTATCGTTATTAGTTGAAATTGTTGATATAGGTCAGCATCCATTAACCCATTGTGGGCAAGGAGGCTGACAAAATTTTCTCATGTTTGAAAATGACAATTATTGTAGTGAATTGACTGTTGTCTTACTTAAGAGTTTCGTGTCAGAACATCGACAGTGGAAACAGCTGGCTCTCCTGCATGATCTACTACTAATTTACTTATCAAATGAACAACTTACTATGCATGTATTAGATGGTAGATTGAGTACATTGATTCTTCCTAACCCATGGGAGTTTCGTACACTTCTAGTTCATTTGGAGATCTTGATTTGTAGTAATGATGATTTTAAATAAAATAAATGTCTCTAATGTCAACTTTAATCCTTGGCAAGTTCTTCATTAATTAGACAAATTTGGTTGCATAGGGTTTTGTAAATCTGAACATCGTTAACAATAACTTTATTTTAATTAACCTTAATTTTTATATCATATTCACTATAATTTTATTTTTTGTAGGAAATAAAAAGAAATCTGATGTGGGGTTAGATACCATTTATTTCTTGATGTTGTTACTTTGTGAAAAAAAGGGCATATGCTATGGAGACCTCCGGATGCGATACTTAGAAGAGGTGAAATAATTAATATTAATGGTACGGGTAGATACTGAAGAAGACCTAAAAAAACTTCAATAGAAATTATCAATAAAGATTTAATTATTTTGAACTTAATTAAACATATAACTTTTTACAGATCTCAATGGCGGCAAACGATCTATGTAGCTTTCCTCAAATAGTTGGGATTTGCGACTTTGTTGTCATTGTGGTTTTTGTTACTTTGTGAAAGTAGTGCTACAAGACTACGACTAAAGCTAATTTGTTGGTGAAGGAAAAATATTTACCATTCACTTTAATTTTGGTTTTCTTCATTTAATTTACTTATTATTTGATCAAACATTCTCAGAAAAAGAACCACAACCTATTCAACGGCCAATTCCGACAAGGGGGCTGTGGTTGTGTAACAGCCTACTCCGGCGGTTGACTAGGCAACGCGGCCGTGGTTGTCGATGGTGCGGCAGCCATTGCAGTGAGAGATGAGGATTTTGTGTGTGCTGTGCTACTCTAGATTGGTGGCCACCTAAGAAATGTGACTATGGATCATGCCGCTGGGGGTTGGCTTCCATGCTCAATCTGGTGAGGTTTTGACTACCTTCGGATCTGGACTGTGTCAACCATGAAATGTGACTATTGGACATGCATGTGATCATGAGGTGTCTTGAGGCTTTGGGGATATGGTGGTAGAGTACATGATCATTTTGAGGGATTTCCTTGAGGGTATAACAAATAGGGGGGGGGGGGGGCATAAATTGTATATTCTTGCTTTATATCTCATGACCTTCACAATAGTTTTTTACATTTGTTATCTAAAGGTGTTTTTTTTCGTAACTCTGCTGTTACATTAGGGTTCAGACAACAAGTATGTTAGAAATCAGTCATATTACTTGTATTAGAAACATGTCTAAACCAAAGAATGATTGAATGGAAAAAACTGTGGATAATTAGCAGTCTTCACAAGGAAACTCTGTTCATTTGTCTTAGTTTGAATTGATACCTTAAGTTGAATACAGAATTGATTCATACATCATGATTGACTGAGGTGTTTCATCTTTTCCTCCATGCAGAATCTTTCCAACCCCATCTTGTTGAGTGCAGTAAAAGGTGGAGAACCTTTTTACTTGTGAAGAATAATTGCCTTCTTGAGGATGAATGATTCTGATGTTCTTTTCCCTTGTTTTGGTATCAGCTTCTTCCTCTTTTACAGCATTCTCTCTGCTGAAACTTCGGATCGGGGGTTCCTTGCAAGATAAGGTCGTTGTATAACAGGAAATCCTCAGCAATCATGTGTGCCATTCCTCAAGAACACTTATGAGATGTTTGGTTTCTCTCGAGGGTGCTTACCCATGGCCAGATGGGTGAGCTGAATGAGTTCTTCAAGACAGAAGGGTAGAAATCTTCTCTAGCAAGCTCAAATTTTACTGTTCATGAATAATTTTAGTCTCTGAGATCACTCGGAAACTTCATCCTATCTTTGCTTCGGGGCACACATCATTTTGGGTTGAATGCACCCAATGGAAAAGTTCCTCGAGTGATGGCTCACTCGGAGGACCTTTGAAGTACACCAATGCCACTTCTCTCATTTGATATACAGACAAGACAATAAAGGGTTGCACCATCCGTTGTTGGAAGCTTGGTAAGTCCACCTTATCAAGAATTGCAGGTCCGAAAAAGACTGGAACTTGTTCACATCATTGCTTTAATGCTTGAAATGTTGAAAGACATGTCAACACTTGTTAACATCGTCGTTTGGAACTTAACTACCACTGAATAGTCTATCTTCATTGATCAGCACAGAACTTGCTGCAAGATTTTACTCTAGTAGGGATGAAGGTTTGGGTTTTTTGTCTGTCTCAGGCAATGAACCAAGTGGTGGAGTTGGAGCTGCTACAATTGGTGCAGACCAGTATGCTGCAGATGCTGTAGGAATATTCAAAGAAGGATTGGCATCAAAGTGACGTGCAGCTTTCGAGTGGGTTAAGTGTCATGACTCTACTTCTGAAACGCATTTTCAATTAGTTTTATATGTTTGGATAATAGTTTTCATACCTGTATTTCCTTGATATCATTGACCCGAGATACACTTGTACATATGGACATCCTAATATCACATTATTGTCTCAAAAGGTACCTTGTGATTTTTGTTCTCCGGTGTCAGATGCAACGCTTCTCATTTGGCCTGTGTAGATCTTTTATATAGTCGTAGTTTACTACGAATGTTGATCCTTTATTATTATCATTTAATCATCTTCTTATCTTAGCACCATATGACATTGTGTTTGTATACTGACTACCTGTTTCTGTATATATAAGTTCATCTTTACTTTCCTCCTTTTAGCCTCTGAGAGCTCATCTGCTTGCGTCAGATGTCATCTTCAATTAGTCCTCTGTTAATAGTTTGGTGCATTGTCTATGTCAAATTTCTGTCATCAGAACACGTAAAAGTTCACTGGTGAACTATAGAAAACTAATTGCATAGCCTGACAAAGGGCTTTAGAGATCTTTTAGACAAAAGATCTCCCCATGCAGTAGGAAAAGACCTTGGTGTGATACAGAAGCTACTTAACTGGCTCAAGTTTTGGCATTGAATGGCTGAAGTTGATGACTAACCATGACCTACTTAAGATTTGTATTTACATGACGCAGCAGCTGCCACTATCGTGACTGACCTAAAGCTCAAACGAATCAATGAATTCAAAAGATCGTACTGAGCTAATCATTCGTTATTGCTTGCGGATGCAGCGGCAATGGAGCCACCTTCCTCGCTGGATCCTGTAGCGCCGGCGGCGTCCGGTCTGATCTCATCCAGTTGCTGCAGGATTTGCTGAACCTCCGGCCTGGCTGCCGGCGCCGGGTCGACGCAGTGCAGGGCCAACTTCAAGGTGTTCAGCAGCTCATCCACGGCCGCCGTTCCCGCCGCATCCCTCATCAGTTCCAGGTCGAACACCTCATTGGTCCACTCCTCTTTGACGATCGAGGCCACCCAGTGCGGCAAGTCCATGCCGTTCATCACGTCCGCAGGCGATTTACCCGTGAGGAGCTCGAGCATGACGACGCCGAGGCTGTAGACGTCGGTCTTGGTATTGGCCTTCTTGAGCTTGGACAGCTCCGGGGCTCGGTAGCCGAGCGCGCCTGCGGTGGCCATCACATTGGAGCTGGCAGCACTGGTCATCAAGGACGAGAGGCCGAAATCAGATATCTTAGCGTTGGTGTTGTCATCAAGCAGAATGTTGCTGCTTGTCAGGTTGCCATGGATCATGTTCACTTCAGTGTGAAGGTAGAGCAGGCCCCGAGTTACTCCCTTGGCTATGTTCATCCTCGTCGCCCAATCTATCGCCGTCTCCGGTCCCCGAGCTGTGTCAGCAGAAAAAAGAAGGAAGTTATAGAGAAGGAAGCTGTGGGTATGGCTGCGATGGACTCTTGTGGAAGTTACCATGTAGAAAAGCTGCAAGGCTTCCCTTGGGCATGAAATCGAAGACCAGAAGCTTCTCTCCTTTGGGGCCTAAATAGTAAGCTCGCAGCGCCAATAGATTGTGATGCCGGATTTTGCCAAGCTCACACGCCTCCGTCTCGAATTCCTTTTGGCTCTTGGTGATCTTCTCTCGCAGTCTCTTCACTGCAACTTGGTTGCCGTCCTCCAGTGTGGCCTTGTACACGGTCCCGTACGTGCTCTTCCCCATGATCTCGGCCGTCGCACACAAGAGGTCGTCCGCGGCGAATGCCGACGGCCCCTCGAAGTGTACCAGCTTTCCCCCGGCCTCCCCGCCGGACTCCACTTCAGCTCCCGTGGCAGGCCCGGGCTTTTCGTCTCTTCCGGTGGCAGAAGCGCCGCCACCAGTCTTCTCCCCCGAGGAACTCCTTTTCCTCATCACGCAGCAGAGCAGAACACAGCAGAGTAAAAGCAGCACCGCCAGCACTGCCCCTGCAACTATGAGAATGATCGCCTTGGTGCTCAGTTTAGCATGACGTCGCCTCGTAGGGATCAACGGCGGAGACAGACTCGGAGCGGGGGAAGAAGGACAAGGGACGGTAATGCTGTACCCACACAGCTGAATGTTTCCCATGAAGGAGCTCGAATTAAACTTCCGGGCGAGGAGAAGTGGCACTCGACCCGATAAGTTGTTGTCGGACACATCGAACGAAGTCAGACCAGTCAGGTGCACCAAAGAGGCCGGAATCTCTCCGGTGAGGTTGTTCTCCGACAGGTCTAGCTGCGATAGACTCGAGATGTTCCCTAGTGTCGCCGGTATCCCGCCACTTAACTGGTTCCTCTTAAGCGACAGCATCGACAGATTCTTGAGCCCGTCGATGACGTCGGGGATGTGGCCGTCGACTTTATTCCCCTCCAGGCTTAATTCGACCAAGGACGACAAGTTGCAGATGGTAACAGGAAAGCTGCCTCCTATATCGTTGTGTGACAGATCTAACGTTTGGAGCAGCGACAGTTTACCGATGTCTTCGGGTATGCTTCCGTTAAGCCTGTTGTTGCTAAGTGTGATCTCTTTGAGCATTTGTAGTCCACCGAGAGATGGAGGAAGACTCCCGCTGATGGAGTTGTAATCGAGATTTAGGGTCTGTAATTGGTAGACTTGGCTGCTACCACTTTCGATGCCCCAAGTGTCGGGAATGGGACCGGAGACATTGTTGTGCTGAAGGGAGAAAAAGGTAAGCGAGGCGGAGCGGGTAATGCTACGGGGGATGGCGCCGGAGAGATTGTTATGGCTAAGGTTAAGCCTATAGAGCTTAGAAGCGTTTGCAATGGAAGAAGGAATACTCCCCGCAAGCGAGTTGTTGCTGAGATCGATGGTCCGGAGGATGGGGCAGTTGCCGATGGACGGCGGGATGGCACCCGAGAAGCGATTGTTGAAGAGGTAGAGGCCTCTGAGTTGAGGTAAGAAGCCAATGGCCGACGGGATCTGACCGCCGATGGAGTTGTCGTGGAGGCTCAGCTTGCGCAAGGCGGCGAGCTGGCTGATCTTCTCGGTGATACGCCCGCCGAGGCCCCGCCACGGGAGCTGGATGGCGATGACCTTGCCCTTGACACACTTGATCCCGACCCAGGCGCCGGAGCAAGCGTCGAGGCCGGTGTCGTTCCAGCCGCGGAGGAGCCCCCGGGGGTCGTCCAGGGCGTGCTTGAGCGCCTGGAGGCCTTGGTAGTCGGCCTGACTGATGATTATGCCGTCCCAGGACTGGCTCGAAGCTGAGCTCGCATGAGCCAGCAGCGACAACATCACGATGCGAAGCAGGAGGAGACTACTCCCGGTTGCAGATTGCTGAGACGGGGCTCTCTCAGACTCTCGCATCGGGTGCTGGCATTGTCCGATCCTCCTCTTCATTCGCATGCAAGTTGGATGGGAGTAGGGAGACAGTCCCAACGAGAGAGAACTAAGGAGGAGGAGGAGGCTGGGGGGTGGCAGGGAACCGAGAGATATCTTGCTTGGAACATAGGATGATGGTATTATTTCTCGAGGACTAACGGCTAGTTTACTTTTCCTTTCTGTTCTCTTTTGGGGTCGTGGAGCGATGGGGTGTCGGCGATAAGGAGGATTCTGGGAGAGCTATTATTGAGGGCGGGCAACCATCGAGATCCCACCAAGTCCCAACGGCTACCTTGTTTGAATGAGTCCATGGCGAATCAACACCTCATCGGCCTTTGCCCGTGCAGGGCATCGCGCAGCACGGTGATACGACCACCAGAATAGCTTTGCTCACCTGCTGACCAAACCCACAGGGTGAAGAAGATGACAGCTGACTTATATAAGTCGATAAAGGCGAATCTTTTGAGGACACACTCGAGCACGTATCGGCATGCTCTGATTTATAATTTAGCTGCCTGCATGGTGGGCTCATTGTTTGCAGTACTAATATGACAAAACGCAGCACTACGTTGCAGGGTTGGCCGGCCTTTGAGATTCACATAAACGGATTCCGAAGCCTAATGATGCTGATGATCTTTTTGATCGTTGGAAAACAGAGCTCCATAATTTAATGTAATATTTTTTTTTTCATTTTTTTAAATAGCCACATTTTTAATTAATTCATTCATTTATTTATTTCTAACTGCAATCATCAATTATCGTGATACCGAAACTTAGCACGAAAGACCGCGTTTCCCGAACCGGAATCCGCAACGGCCGCTCCCCGAAATCGGCGAAGGACCAAATATATACTAAATAACAGCGCCCATTTGCATCCCCCGGCGATCGGTTTCGGTTCCCTCTCCCACTCCTCGATGCTTCGGAATACTCGGCGATCTCCTTCGACGGCGAGATGGTAGGAGCTCCTCCGATACGGCGATTCTCTCGCTGGCTACCGGATCCTCGTCGTCGGCTCCGTCGCTTCCTGTGACTCGCCGGGGAGCGGCGACACCTTGCCGCGCCAGGTGAGTCTTAAACGTTGCCCCTGTTCTCAGCGTTTGATTTGTTCCCCATCTCGTTGGAGACGTTTTGGTGCGTGAGGGTTTAGAATGGTCATCTACCTGTGGCAGGGAATGACCTGATCCCTTTTTTTCTCTAGGGTTCTCAGATGAATTAAATTGCATGGTCTAAAATTTTCCATGTTTAATTTGATCTTTACTGATATCAAACAAGATTCATTTGTTTCCATGGTCTTGTTTCTCTAGATTTGTTTCCGTGTTGGGATTCCGATGAAAGAGACAAGAGAATTAAGAATCATGGTTCCAGATTGCAAACAAGATTTCCCTACGATGCTGATAAAAAGTAGAGAATTATGGTGTTTGTTACATGCTCTGCAATCTTAACAATGTCATGAATCATGGCATATACACCTCAAACTATACCATGGACCTATGGTCTAAATCCTCCAAAACTAACTGAACTTGCACCTTAAGAAATAGTTTGGTATGAGAAAAGTTCAAAATAATGCTTTACAGTTGTATCTTTGAAACTAAACTGAACTCTAAACCATACTTATAACTATTTATGTTCTATGATTTTTTTTATACTAGAACTTCTCCTGCAAACATGAGTTTGGGCCTTTTATTCGTTCATTTTCTTCAATATTCTCGTATCTCCATGATTTTGCGAGAAAGAGAGAACTTCAGTAGAGAATCATGCATTATAAATTGAATTATCATATGTGAAGCTATATAAATACAGATTATGAGGGAATTTTCTTCTGGAATTTAGTAGTGCTATATAAGCAGACCAAACTAGCATGTGCACTGAATTTAATATATTGTTTCTATTTAGTATTTGCGCCCACCCAAAGAAGGAAAAGGATTATACTAGAAGCTTCAAGTTGTTTTTTGAATGTAATTAGATTAGGTTTCCAAATTTCTTGATGTGTGATAACACGAGATCGGGGCTAAATCTTAATATATTTTTTTTTTCCAAAGCTAATCTTGTTAGGATAGAAACTGTTTGCCCTTTAATTGATGTCAAGAAACAGAAAAACATTCGCTTGTAATAGGGATGATCTAGATGACTTTGAGGGTGGTGGTTATTAAAATATAGTTTCTTTTGGAGTATGCTATCCTGGTCATTAGGATGAAACCAATGCTGCATAGTGAATCAAGTTTTGAAGACTTTCAGTGAACCGGTTGATTTGAGAAACCAAGTTTGCAGTTACTATCAGATAGAACACTTTATGTTCTAATCAGTACCCAGCTGAAACAGTGGGGAGACTCTCAGCATGAACAGGCCAAAGCTTACATGTTTCACCCAATATTCAGTAATTTTTTATCGGTTTTATCTTTGAGAATTAAATCCTGCTCTTTTAGTTTCACTGATTAGATTCTAAGTGTCTTGCTGTCTCTTTTAGTTTCAGGCACTACTATGCTTCAATCTGACCTTGAATGCTTAGTCCATCGTGACCTGAAAGTTCTTGGTGCTCCACTGTGGTCATTTGAGACCAAAGTGCATTAACGGTACTCTCCTTTTGTAACTTTTTTTAATTTTAACTCATTCAAATCCAATATTATGCTTCGCTCAAAAATCTAATATTAATGAGTATTCATTCTAACTAGTCATGATTAACATATATATCACACATCATGACTATTTAGGTTGTGAACATATATAACTCAACTATTCTAATATTTAGCTTCCATCTTTTTCACTTTGTACATATTGAATATTTTCAACAAATTGTTCTGCTGATTTTTCTAAAGAAGGATTCTAATATATTGTTGGGACCTGTTCATTAGTTACATGTATGTTCTGCTGATATATGTTTTATTGCACCTTTTTGATGTTCATCTCTTGAATTATAAAAATAAGAAAGAAAATACTTCTGCTTGGGCTGCTTGCCTACTCGTGTTCCAGGAAACAAGCAATCACAACATCAAGAACTTTTTTCACTATCTTACCTGACTAAAGTGAGAATACTTTGGCTTTGGCTATTTTTGCCCATAAGGGGATCATAATTAAAGGAGGTATTCTTGCTATCGAGGTGAAGACTGTCAGGTAAGAAATGTTTGGTGATATCTTACTTGAGATACGCCGTTGATGGAATTTTGAGAAAATTAGGTTGTAAAATATTTATCAAGACAATTTTATATGAATTATGATAAAGGGACACCTAAACACAATTGCCACATTCTTATCGTTCTTTTTCTTTCATTCTTGTTGGTTCCAAAGATAATTGTAGTATGTTTCTTTGATTCGTGTATTCTACTGCCCTTCCCTCGATGGCTTTATTCCAGTTTCACAGTCGTCGTGACAGTTCAACTACAAAATTTTAACATGCTGCTTTTATTATTGGGATCCATGGGTTGATAGTGAAATGGCTGCTGTTCGTTAATGCACATGATGTACTGCCATATTGGCAATAGCAGGAGATGTAATACAGCTGTCTTTGTTTTCGTTCAGATGGCTGCCAATTTCTCTGCTGCTACTGATTTCAAGCTTATGCATCTCGTGACCTGCGGAGTCCTGCTTGGTTCTGTACTGCAACTTTTTTCGAACTCCTTTAACTTGTATTCTTCTTTTAGCTTATGCGACTAACTCGGGCCCCGTTTGGGATTACTCTCGCTTTCTTTTTTTAGTTTGCTTCTGTTTTTGTTGTTTTAAAGAATAGGACCAATTTTGCTGACGATTCGGTGTTCTTTGTCTTCTTTTTACTCGTCAGCAGGTCGAAGTAGAGAAGTCCTTCGATCATCCAGCAGAGATTTTATTGGCCACCAAGGGGTAGGTAAGTCTTTAGTAATTTCGAAGCAAAAGTTTTTTACTTTTTAGAATTCCTTAAAAGAATAAGTTACCAAACATGGCTCTTACATCGGTTTTCCATTTTCTAGGTGTGTGTATATAATCTCTCCAGTTTTTAGTTGTATTCCTCCATCTTTTTTATTGAAACTATTACTAGGCCTTGATCAGTCTAAGTTCAGAGGTATAGGGTTTGACTCTGGACATGAGCTCGAAGGAAGTAATTTTAAAAAATAAAATAAAAATCATACTAGGCCTTGATCAGTCTAAGTTCAGAGCTCGAAGGAAGTAATTTTAAAAAATAAAATAAAAATCACTAAACCAAATCCAAACTCTTTAAGGGTGTTCGTCAGTCGACCTGGTCAAGAACCGCAACGAACAGAATCAACCATGGTATGGTTTCACACTTGAAATCTACCATGTAATTTTGACCTGGAACCTGGTAAGTAGTAGAAAGCAGAAACATGATGTTAATAAATGCTCTCATACATAATGCATATCCCAGTTACATGTGCGAAAATTGAAATTGCATAAATTTATGTAATTTTCAGATTTTTGCATGAACAAGATTGCAGACATCTGGCTGATCATCATGTGCTGTAATGGCCTTAAGATCTTGCTAGGGTGCATAAAATTTTTTTAATCGTAACATGGCATGATGTCGAAATTGTTCCTCAAAATCTGTGGAGTTTCTCGAGTGCTAAGAAACATCTAAATCACATTTTAAGGTGAAAAGTAACCTGAACGCCGTGACTTGCAGGTCACCTTGCGACCAGCCTGATTCATCCTTTTTGGTATTTGCACTTCTTTTACTCCATCTTCTAGTGATTTAGAAGCAACCAACGGAAAATAAAACCCAAGTTGGCTTTCCTTCGTAGACATAAAAGCAGATTGTTACATTAAGAAAAGCACCAAGTGCCGGATATGTAATTTACACTGTAGAACTGGATGATTCAAACTAAGAGTGAAAAAATAAGGAAGAGAGAGTAAGAGGGTGATGTATGTATAAGATATTTGTTTCATTTGTATGAAAATAGACTGATAAAATCTTTAGTTGGTGGTAAACTTGCCATGAGACAATAAGTGAGAGCCACTGGCATGCTTCAGAAAGAAGCAAGTCGAAAGTATACCCCTTCGGAACGGTGCAACTGTTTTGCTTATTGGAAGTTAGAAAGGGGGGTCTTAGGAGAGTTCTACAGTGATAATGATGGATGCTTTTGCCACCAGTGGTGTGAGATCAAATCAACTTCGACCGGCAGGTATAAACTAGAAAAACAGAACAAGAGAATATTACCCATCCATCCATCCATCATTTTCCTCGTAGAGTAGGAAGAACCCATGAAACTCAGGATAGATAGCGCCTTTAGACAAACAGAACACAAGTTCCCCTTCTATCCCATGGCGCTATCCCTCCTGAGCTTTACAGATTATTCCATACTTTTGCCATGTTGGTGTGCCAAAACTAAGCAGCCCACATTAGCTAGTTATGAAGAAAGAGGAGAAAAGTCTCCGTGTTACAAAAGAAGGGCCAGGAAGAAACATATTCAACAACTAGAGGAAGTAGAAGATAACGAGTTGCCTAAACAGAAGGATAGATGAGATGAGGTGAGGAAACCTTTGGCGCACTGGGGCTTATTTATAGTTGGGCTCTTGGATGGATGGTGGGTTGTGTGTGTGTGTGGATTTAGGAGGTGAAGACAAGAGTCACAGGTCTCGATTCTCGGAGGGCGAAAACCCTTGACTTTTCAAATAACAAAAGCCTTGACTTCATCAAAAAATAATAATAATAATAAAAGATAGGATGGACAGATTATAGAGAGGCGGGTGGAGGGGTGGAGGTGGGAGGGAAGGCTTTTGTCCTCTATTCTATTATGAGATGTAATTTTCTCCAGCTGGACCAGTCCTGCCGACTACGTTAACCCGCTCCCTATGCAAAGGTGGTGGTACTACATATGCCTTGGGAAAAAGGACTGCTTTTACAACCTCTGGATGTGATTTAAATGCACGCACTGAAACGTTATGGTATCATCAGGGGCATTGGTCGAGTTGGTGGAAAATACAGTTTCACCAATGATTTCTCTCTGCTGCAGACTGATTTCTGACAGTAGACAATAGTTTTTCTTCTTCACCTCTGTGAGTTTTATTCTTGGACTGTACAGCAACGCAAGACCATCAGCTCTAGGCATTTCACCAGATAGCTTCACTGTATTAATGTCCGGAAAAGGTGGAACTAGACTTTGGGCTGTATCCTAGTAGGTAGTTGATCGATAGTCAGTGGTACTGGAATGACGTTGATGAGGTCATATCTTCGTTATAGGTAGCTCCCATCTCGATATTTGTATCTCTCCCATCTGAATACTAGTTTTTTCTTTTTAACGCTGAAGTTGTGTAGGTTGAGATGAAGAACTGGCTGTAGTTTTTTTTTTTTTTTATAGCTGGAATTAAGAATTTATACGCCTCATTAATTGATCAATGTTTTCCTTCTGTATCATCCACAAAGTAACATTGATCAATGTCTACAGTACCGACCATCGAACCTCTCTATTCTCGTGTGCCCCTTCAGCTCTCGGGCTGAAACCGACAGACAAGAACCATCTTAATTACTTTGGGTCCCCATGTAAATGCAAAGATACCCATCAATCTATTGCCTGTCCTTGTCATATCTTCTTTCCGATCTAGTACCTCACCTATTAAGTTTTTTTTTTTTTTTTAAAGATCCGTATTAGTGGTAGGGGTTTGTTCCAAAGAATGGATTATTAGATATTATACCCTTTGTTTTGTTATTCAGTAAAGAGGAAGCAACACTTTACTGGATGAGAATCTTAATGAGTTTCTCCTTCGATCTGACGAGAGCTGCCAACCAACCGAACTATATGTGCAGCTCTTGCCAAAATTGACCAGCGCGACCTGATCTAACTTTTCATTATTGTTGGGAGTACTCTCATCGGCCTCAACTGTAGCTATAAATAACATTTCACCTGAGCCTGCAAGCACGGGCTTTAGCGTTTTTGACCGGTAGGACTGTCGAACCTAAGCAAGTATAACATGAATCCTGGATTAATGTCTGTGATCTGCTTCACAAATTTCTTTAGGTTGTCTCCTGTGAACACGGATTGTTAGGATTCGTGTAAAAATCATACATAAAAATGCATAACATGATACCGAAATTTAATTTGTGTAGCATTTTATGATTAGTTCAAACATGTAGAAGTCGAAAGCTGTCAGCAACGATTGCTTCTAGGGACAATGACGGTTCTTTTTGGGTGTCTATCATATATAATGTTTTTGAAACAGAAATAGATTTACCTTTCTCTGTCTGTCATGTTTTTTTTTTTTTTAATGTTTATGTTGCTCTTGTATAATGTTAATTATTTTAGTTAATGTCCTCCCCTCTCTGTTTGCCGTAGTGTAGTTAAACAAGCTTCGAGCGTAACACTCTTTCCTCTTTCCATGTGACTGGTGAGTGCGGCTAAGTAGATCTTAGATGGAACTCTCGTGGGTACTCATAATTAATTGACTGTTAATTATTAGTATCCCTCGTTTTTTCTTCCTCGGGTTAGGGGCTCCCTGGTTGGCCGCGACTTGATCCGCACGTAAATGGCGAGTCTTGTCACGCCCACATGACTCATTTAAGATCCTGCTGGTGAGCGGTGATCTCGGATGTGATGCCACTGATGGCGACTTCCATACGTTATCCCCATTAATCAAAAGGTTTCGTGATCAAAGATCATGGCATGCGGGCACCGATTGTCTTGAAATATACATAACTCGTACGTAGCTTTATTTTTTTTATTGTATTTCTCTCGTTGTATTAACTATAAAAAGAGAAGGCCGTTCTCACATAAAACAAATGTTGCAGTATATTTTCTATAAAAATTTTATTTTGGAGAAGGTACTAGGCCGTGGAACATAGGTTAAGAGTATCACATGCTCATCGTAAATCTCACAACTGGTTCTGGCTTACTTAGCTATCACGAGCCAAGTCCAATTAGTATGTATGCTTCAATTTCTAACGAGGGAAGGATGTCGATGTATGTTTATATTCACTTTGTTGTACAAACATCAGTATCTTTCGTCAAGGCACTAACAAGTATGTATGCTTCAATTTCTAACGAGGGAAGGATGTCGATGTATGTTTATATTCACTTTGTTGTACAAACATCAGTATCTTTCGTCAAGGCACTAACAAAAAAGCTATGCTAGCTTGCTATTCGGCCTCAGAAGATGTTATTTTCTTACTGTCGATTACTCTGTCGTTAAAACAGCCTAGACTCGTGGTGTATGTTCTGAGAAGATATCTTATTAGATTGCACAATGTTAGGGTCACTCATGATTCCTTCAATGCACTTACTTATGAGATCCTGTTTGCCCATTCCAACAAAGTAGGGGTGATCATAGTTCCCAAACCGTCGGTTTTAACTTTAGAATTGTCAATTTCAATTTCTTAAAATTAGGAAGTGAAGTCGAACTGCTTATGTTTTGATTTTGGAACCGAACCAGAGCTGTCGGTTCCCGGTTGAAATTATTATTATTATTATTACTATTTATTATTATTATTATTATTTTTTTTTGATTTTGGAGCTGAGACCCTTCAATGATAAGGGAACATTTATGAGGAGTGAATAAGAAGAACCACTACTACGTTACCATAACCAAGCACATGCCATGCGCTCCTTCTACGTTTGTCTTACAAAGGATCCTTACACAAGATCGAGTAAGATGACGGACTATACTCGTAATCCGTCGATAGGTTATAGCTTGACTGGTAGATATTTGAATCGGATGACGGAGTATACTCAGCTTTGTCCATTGTCACGTAGATAGAGGACATCTATGGGTGGACTCCAACACCAATAGATTCTGTTTAGGAATCGCAAATTGAGGCTTTGTTTAATGAGCATGCGGTTAAGAATAAGTCTCCATCGAGTAATTAAATATATTATATTATTTTCAATAACAATATTAGTTTCATATAAAAATCTTCTTGATTATCATAACATTATCATAGTTAGATGTAGCATATGAGAAAAGATTATGATAGATGCACACATGGAATAACGTCTCTGTATTCTTTGCATCATCAATTGAGGATCAATCACAAATGATTACGTGATTTGAATATTTTATTGAGGAAAATCTCTTCTTCAAGACCTCTATAAATACTCAATACCACAATGAATAAAATTTATCTCTTTCACAATATATTCTTTAATTTTATATGGTACTAGAGCTTCTCTTGCCTCGAGTAAGACTTCTTCTTTGTTGTCTGACGATGGTAATCCCTTAATCAGATTGGTGAGTCTCGTTGTTTGACGAAGCATAGGAAGGCATAAGTCGATCTGGATAAGGCGGAGAAGAGCGGTGTTCTTGCTAGGTGGAAAGGAAGTGACAAGGGAAGACATGTGGCTATAGTGAAGGTGAGGGAAAGAGATGGAGGGGAGATGTAGAATCGATCGAGGGTAGCACGACCTTCGGAGGCTAAAGTCGCAGCAATGGCTATGAAAAGAATAGGTCGTTGAGCAAGATGTCATGACTTGAGAAAGATCGTTAAGTAGAATAGTGAAATTAGCATATATGTGAGAGATCTGGTGTACGAGAAGGACCGTCAACCAAAGGAGAAAACATGCAACGGTAGATCAGCAAAGAAGAGGGATTGTTGTCGTCGAACAACGAGGAAGGGGAAGTCTTGCTCGAGGCAAGAGGAGCTTTGACAATATGTAGAATTAAGAAATATGTTATACAATGAATGAACATTATTCATTGAGATTATGAGTATTTATACTAGATTTGAGAGGGTCTTAGGTGTACTTATATGAAGCCAATGATTTATAATTATTGGAGTGGCTCGTATTGCTAAAGGCATATGGTTTTGGAAGGGAAAGGTATGCTCCACAAAAATAACATGACTTGAAATCAAGAACTTTTGAATTTGAGGATTATAGCACCAGAAAATATTATGTTTAAGAGAGTATTCAAAGAAGATGCAAAGTTGATTTTGGTGTTAATTTATGTGAAGCGAAGCGGCATAACCAGGGATAATATAAATAATCGAAGACTTTGAGTTTTTGAAAGTTTGAGATTTTGTGAGTTTTTCAAATATAGTTGTTGTAGGATTGGAGTGAGTATAGTTTTAAAGACCGGTGACTAAGATGTTGGTGGCATGGGGGCTTAATTAATATAAAAGGATGAGATCAATTTTAATTATATGTCAATGCTTTTATTTGGTAGAGTCAACTAGTTGAGGTGTGTCTTGTGGTGACTGAAATGTTGTTATGCCATACAATGATAGGTAGGTTTTTAGAACTTGATATTCATCTCTTCCATTAGAGTAAATTATTTTTATGGTAAATTGAAAGAAGTTTTTAATCATCTTTCTAAAGTGAGTAAAGACTCTGATGACTTCATATTTATGTTTTAGATGATATAACCATATATATTTAGTAAAATAATTAATTAAACTAACATAAAATATGAAATTGTTGAAGGGAAGTGGTTGGAGTAAGGCCTTGGATATCGGTGAAGATAATTTTAAATAGTTTAAAGTAGGATATGGAAGATATTCTAAAAGATAATATTATCAAGGCAAACATCACAATGAATTTTAATTCTACTTGAATTGAAAGTTAGAAAAGAGTAACGAGAAAGTAGTTGTCGTTGAACGGAGGATGATGGATGACCAAGGCAAGGCGACGATGTCATACATCGATTGAAGCAGCAACTAAAGTAAGAGTGGTTGGCAGGGTGATTTGTGAAGTTGATGGCCACTAGCAAATGATATTGTTATTCTAGTCTCGGATTAAGAATGCTCCCGTGCTCAAATTCTGTATAAGAAACGAATTAGGAAAGAACTTAATAGAGATATTATTTTGTTTACAAAATTAAAAAATAAAATAATTTTTTTTAATGTGATGTGCACACAAAATATCATTAGTATAGAAGTGTTTGTGTTTGAATTAAGTGTTGTGAAACTAATGTGAGTAATATGAATTTCGTTACCATCAATTGGTGATGATATCTTCATTGTCTCCATAGTCGTTGTGGATAGATAAGTTATACAGATCAAAATCAATATGATGAGAAGTATTATTAGAGTCAACAATCCAATTGTTCTGATGAGCAGTTCTAGGAGTCATGATGTTTGCTTGAGGCCATTTGGGTCTAGCAGGCTTAGGTTGAGACCAATAGACTTTTGTTGTATATCTAATTTTGTCACAAAGTTGGTAGATGATTTTTTGTTTATTGTTATTATTAGGACGCCAAAACTATTGATAGTTGTAGTATAAGTTATTTCTTATGTTTTTGGATTAAAGTTGTCATCATGATTTAAGAATTATATGATAAGTTGATTGATCATAAAACATATCTGAAAAAAGAAGAGAAAAAAGGATGATAGGACTAACTATTACAGTTCAATTTAGTTAAAAATCCAAAGAAATAGCAATCAAAATAACAAGAATTTCAATAAAGGATCGAACAAAATGTCTCATGAACACATGGGCGACACACAAAGGTGACAACCCCAATCAACCCTTTAATAATATAGTGGCAACTTTAATCTAAATAACTCGGAAAATAACTTATATAACAACTATCAGTAGTCCTTGACTCCCAATAATAACAATGAACAAAAAGTCATCTTCTAGCATCGTGACAAAATTGGATACACAATAAAAGTCTACTAGTCTTGAGCCTACTACTGCATCAAATTGATTTCAAGCGAACATCATGACTACTCCAACTGCTCATTCAAATAATTAGATTGTTGATTTTAGTGTTTCTCATCATATTACTTCTAATTTGCAGAACTTATCCATCCACAATGACTATAAAATTAATGAAGACATTATCATTGGTGATGGTAACAAATTTTTTATTACTCATACTAGTTTGACAATACTTAATTCAAACCAACTCTTTTAAGCTCGATGATGTTTTATGTGTATCTCACATTAAAAGGAATTTTATTTTTGTTCTCTCAATTTTATGAGTAGTTGACAACTTCACAAATCACCCGGTCAACCGCTCTTACTTCAATTGCTTCTCCAATCATTGTGTGGCATCATCACCTTTATCATCTATAGTCCTTCATTCAACAATAGCTAATTTCTTTCAACTTCTAAATTAAGTAGAGTTAAAACTTATTGTGATGCTTGCCTTAATAATAAAGTCATAAACTACCTTTTAAAACGTCTTTCATATCCTACTCTAAATCATTTTAAATTATTTACACAATCGTACAACACCTGTCACAATTTAAAAAATTATTTCATAAAATTTTAAATCTTCAAAAACTAAGTATTTTGTTATTTATGTTATCTTTTGCTATGCCCCTACACAATCGTACACTGTTATCGCTCCCTCAACTCCGTCGAGTCGATATCTTCTCCAGCATTTCATCGAGGTGGACCGTAATTATCCTTTTCCACATTTGGACCTTTGATGAGAGTCATGGTCTAAGCTAATGCGAATAAGATATATAAATTTATCCCTGGAAGAAAAAATAAATAAGATTAATTGTAATCATTAGCGACAATTGTAGCCTCGAATTAATAAATAGACAATTTTAGAAACCCATCTTGAATCTATGTTTGGGTTTGGGCCTTCAGGTCACATGTGACTTATGGGCCGCTCTTCTGTCTCCACATCCCAATATGCAAAACATTACCTCTGCCGTAATATGAATCCATGAGAGTATATGAAATGAGTTGTGAAGTACTATTGTGAACCACATGGTCATTTTTCGTTTTCATTATCGCGACGACCAATTCTGTCGATGCAATGTCATTATTATTCTACAATGTGGCATGAGCAAGCTGAGCTCAATGTACTTACTCTCTTCCTGCCTAACATCGAGTTTGTCTTATTTGCCGTGCATCAATCCCCCCACATTGTATCAACCTGTGACGACCATGCAGTAATGGCTTATATCATGCCATTCCCATTGGTTTCTTCCCAACAATTAAGCTAAATGCAAGGAATTGTTGTCAAGTCAATTGACGAGAGGGATAGGATGCGAATGTAATTAATTTCGGCACCCATCAACTTGCTGAATTCTTTTTTGAACTCTCTCTCCCTCTCTCTCTCTTTCTCTCTTTGCAGTATCTTTTTATATATTGCAGTATCCCAACAACATTATTCTAGTTTTAATTGACCTTTCAATGTCCAGCTTTCCTCACCACAACCCACTGGAACCTGAAGACCACCGGACCACCCCTTCGGGAGCCAAATGGTCGCGCAGGCCGCTTAAACAAAGTGCAATATGCACAACAGTATCGAGCAAATGGTAACTTCTTTATGGCCCAAAGTAAATAAAGCTTCTAAGATGGAGGTTTGGAACCTGTGTGTTTCATCACCCCCACTATATTAGCCCTCCCTTCCACCAACATGAACCACTCCTCTCGCATAGCTGTGACACGAGTATCGTGTCCCATGCCCCACTCCTCCCCCAAGCCCTCCCCTCCGCTCCACCGCATCGGCGGCAAACCGGTCTCGGGGGCGGCAAGCGCACCCGGTCGGTGCATGGGCCATGGCGTCTCCAACGTGGTGTCGCGGCACCACGAGCACGCGGTGGAAGCCCACCAGTGCTGCTCGGCCCTGGTGCAGCACGTCGCGGCGCCGGTGGCCATGGTGTGGTCGGTGGTGCGCCGCTTCGACCAGCCGCAGACCTACAAGCACTTCGTGAAGAGCTGCCACGTGATCGACGGCGACGGCGACGTCGGCACCCTGCGGGAGGTGCGCATCGTGTCCGGTCTGCCGGCGGCGACCAGCCGGGAGCGGCTCGAGATCCTCGACGACGAGCGCCACGTGCTCAGCTTCCGGGTGGTCGGCGGGGAGCACCGCCTCGCCAACTACCGCTCCGTCACCACCCTCCACCCGGAGGCTGAGGGGTGCACGGTGGTGGTGGAGTCGTACGTGGTGGACGTGCCGGCGGGGAACACCAGGGAGGACACGCGCGTCTTCGTCGACACCATCATCCGGTGCAACCTCCAGTCCCTGGCGCGCACCGCCGAGAACCTAGCCAAGCGCCCTGGGACAGCCAAGTAATTTCCAACCCTGTGGCCGCTCATCTTCTAAGCTTCCACTTCCACCATCCCCTCTCGCATGCCATGCCCACTCGGAAGCAGACGACGGCATCTCCTCAGTACAACTGCTGAGCCCGTCAACCAACATCGGGAAATTTTGAGGAAAGAGCAAAGAACAGAGAAACTCCTCCAACTTGTTCCTATCTCTCTCTTTTTTTTTTTTTTTCCTTCTCCGTTTCGGTCACATGAACCCTTGCGGATGAATGCCTCTATGTAGTTCTGTCTATACACCTAAACCCTCCAAAAAAAAAAAAAAAAAAGATGTTTCTTGGAATGCTAGCGAGCCTTCTTTACCTCACTCTCCCTCCCTCTACATTGTGATCCTTATCACACAGTGCTGTCAAATGTTAATGGGGTTGTAAGCTTCAGTACCGGATGTCGAAGCACATGGGGAGAGTGCTGTAGCACTGGTTAAAGAATGGTGGTGCAGCACCACATGGCTCCCTTGCAAAGCTGCATCAGTCTTAGATAAAAACCTCTGCCGACGCTTCCACCGATACGCCCAACTCTTCAGGTAGTCCTCCGACGCGGATTCACCAACCGTGGGAACTGCAGGAGGGCTCCACGCCTCGTCGGCAGGAGCGCCACATCTAATGATCGGGTGGCCACCGTCGATTATGAGGATTGCGGGATTAGGTGGTGAACATGAGGATCCACGCTGGCGTGCGTGGTGGCGTCTGACGTCCGAGGTAGAAGACGACTTGTCACCGTGCATCGACTCCAGTGTGGCCAAATTACCATGTGATGTTGTGGTGGCGTTCGAAAAGCGTAGGATTCCATGTTCCTTCTCTCTCCCAACTTGTCTCGCAATTTGCACAAACAAATGAGGCCAATGAGCTGAGGTATTATCATCACCTTCGACCAAGTATCCAAGTCCATGGAGTCTCATGTTGCGTGCCTGCCCCTCTCTCTCTCTCTCTCTCTCTCTCTCTCTCCTTCTATATACATTTATATATAGATATAGAAAGAGAGAGAGAGAGAGGAATCATCGGCTGCCATAATTCAAGCCAATTTGCGCTCGAGTAGCGACATAAAGAAGTGCAAGTTGGGATGGCCTCATCCCCAGTCCAATTGATAGTTTTCTAGAGCCCTCCCACTTGTTCCTCCAATGGTTTTCCTCGTCTTCCTCTTCTCTGCCCGTTCTCGGTGTTGGTTGGTCTTCAGTTGGCAGCAAATGGACGCCTGCAAGTTGTGTGAGGCTTCATGCTTACTTTTTGTACTATTCGTGGCCAACTCTGCCTTTCTCCCTCACTTCCCCCCCCAATCCTTTGCTCAGAATTCCACAATGCTGCCGACCACCATATGGTTTTCTTCTCTGTTAAGCTTGCTTATTCCTTCACTTTATGCTAATCTGGGGGCGCACTGCCTGTTCTCGGCTTTCCTTTGTTAGGGAAACGCCAAATCCCGGCATGCGTTGCAACTAATGTTTATGTTGGCGGAATCATGCAATTCCTGTTCTACACCACCAGAAAATGGTAGCCAAATGGTGATATGGATGGAGCCCTACTACCTGTGACTAATGCCTTGATCATTCACATGGACGAAACCCCTCTCTCCTTGTAGCAGCGAAGGGAGGGTTGAAGATGATGATGCAACAAGTTTTTAATGACACCCCCTTTCATCATCTTGCCTTTTTTTTTTCTGTTGCAACATGCAGCGAAGTAGGTGGCGACCGAGCCCTGCCCGGATGCTAATAATCGATCTCGAGGACCACAGCTAGGCGTGCACAAGTGGAATTAATGAGCCACGATTGACAGTCGTAAAAGATAGAGAGAGAGAGAGAGAGAGAGAGAGATGCAGGGATTCTGAGGCAGTCACCTCCGCCTCCTCTCTCCCATATCCACCCCGTACGAGTTTTGAGTAAATAGAACCCCTCACCAGGAGAATCCGTAGGCAAAACTTGTTGGATACAGCAAAGTGCACGTACGGCACACTGCCTTTGTCTCTACTTCCCACGCCACTATTATATTCTCCCATATCTTGTGTCTGATCTCCCAGGAGTTGATAAATGCCAAGTTGCCGAGAAGTAGATCTGCATGCCCCCCATCGAGACGACGATGGTGGAGAGAGATGGGATGGGGTTGTAGATCAACATTCCCGTGAGTCAACAAAGTGCTGTTGGCTCGTGATAGAATAAGGGCGTGACGATGGACGCGCTAATCCTTGCAGCCACCACTTGTGTTGTTCCCTCGTCCCTTGACATCTTCTTGGCCGACGACACTATTTGGTAGCTCCTGGTGGATGGTCCTAATCATCTTCTTTAATCTCTCTGGTTATAGATTTATTGGTTAGGAATGATCGGAGTTGATTCTTTGTTGTGGGATCTGATAATTCTAGTGCTGTAGCTCAGATAAGCACACTCCCTACTGGTTCTTAATTTTTACATAACAAACAGCAGCAGACCACAAGGTTACAAACTCATAAAGTAATCCAAGAGAAGAGAAGAGGGTGTTAATGACGATAAAAAGAAAAAAAAAATGTTGTTATAGACCGGACGAACTTTTGTGCTCTTAGTTGGGACCTCTCCTCAAGGAAAGAATAGTTTAGCGTACAGGAGCTCATTCCATGTGTCTTGCAGGCCGGGCAAGCACCAATGGATGCAGTCTGCGTAGCTTCTGGGGTTACCCAGCTGCTCCGGCGTCAACGGGCTCCACTGCTTCTTGTATATCTGGGTGTGTGCATCTTTCCGGTACTCCGACAGTTGGGTGATGTTGAGCAGAGTTATCGGCACTCCGGTGGCGTCGAACACGTCTCCGATCACCTGCATCATGCTCTTGCTCGTGCTCGTTCCCCAGTAAGTAGCGTCCTCGATGGGAGTCGTCTCGTTGTAGCAGTTCCCTTCGGGATCACCTCCCCACTCTTTGCTACTGCAAAAGCATCCATCCCACCTTAGATGCCGGACTTGGAAAAAGTCCAGTCAAATGGCAGAGCATATATATATAAGCTTTTTTTTTTTGTTTTGTCGTCGTCGTGCGACCTGTGGTGAGAAGGCGACATGCTGGTGAAGAACACTCTGGTGCTGCGAGGATCCATGTTCTTCTCCACCCACTTCAGCATTCTCCTCAAGGCCAGCCTATAAGCATCCTCCGTCACCATCTCGGTGACGTTCTTCGTGTCACCTCGCCTGCAAGCGGATCAAAGTCAACCGAGAGGCCAACAACAACAAGAAGAGATGGGATCAAGGAAACAGAGTCGAGGCTCCTTGGTTACAGAATCTTCATTTTGCGGCCGGTCATCCACCAAAGGTATGTGTTGAAGACGACGATGTCAGCTCCCTTCCAATGGCGAGCGTGCTTCATGATGGAACCCGGTCGGACGATCCGGTCTTTGATCCTGTGAACGACGGCGTTGTCGGAGTTGGATTCCACCAGAAAGGGCGCCCAGTAGAACTCGATCGTCGCATTGTAGTCCTACCATGAGAACCGTGGTCCAGGTCAGCGGCAGTGCAGATGGGGAGGTGGGAAGAGATGATGGAAGACGACCTGCGGAGATGCTAACCTTGGCCGTGAAGACGGTGAGCGAGTCAAAAGTTTCCATGGATTTGGCGTGCTCCGGGATGACCCGATGCAGGAGGCACACCATGGACACGAATTGCCCCCGGTTCAAGGAATCACCCACGAACATCATCCGCTTGCCTCGAAGCATTTCCAGCATTAAGGTGGCGTCGAAGCTGCAAATCCACGATGAAATGGATTCACGTCGCTGGAATTGCTCGTTTGAAGAAACAATCAACCATCGACGAGGTTAAATTACAAATTCAACAGCTTCCCCATGTCTCTCGTCCTAATCCCCCCAAATAGTACATTGCTATGAACAAATGGCACAGAATCTTTTGTCGTCGAGCTAATTGCCTAAAGGACGGCTTCCGGCCCAAGCCCAGCGTGTGGTCCATCACCAAGCCTACCAGATCGCGAAGGAAGAGGGAGCGACTACATCCCTCGCACCATTCCGATGCATGTGAGTTCGAGCATTCTTAAGCATCTCACGGGGAAATATATCTTCGTGTGACAATGGAACCATTTCTCTTTTCACTCCAAATCAACCAGAGAAAGAAAGAAAGAAAGAAAGAAAGATGGAATCGAGTCGCCGTCGGCGGAAAAGAAGCTAAGCAGTTTGTATTGGCAGATGCAGAAAGATGGGTGGATACCTGGGTAAGGAGCAGCGAAGCGGCTGCCATCTCCAGTGCTGGTAGCCGGCGTCCGGCCTGCCGTGCGCCTGGCATGTTAGCTGGGGCTGGATGTAGGGGCACTCCTCCTCGCCGTAGTGCGGCCTCGATAGCTCGTCGTACACCCATTCCCCCGCGAAGACATCGCATCCCTCGTCCGTCTTCCCCTTCCCCACCGCGAACGGCACCACCGCCTCGTCCTTCTCTGTTCCGAATCAACATCGACTCGGTCAGTCAGGCTATTCGTCCGTACGCAGTAGTAGTTCACAACGAGGTCTCTTTTCCCTTCTCTCTTCCGAACCTCTTGGGACTCTTCCTTGCTGCAGCGGCGGCGACGGTGGATCATCTGCTCGCCGGAATGGAGTGCCGAGGATGCACGTGAAGTCCTCGCCGTAGAGGACGATCACGAAGGCGACGAAGCAGAAGACGAAAAGACGGGTGCGGAGGTTGCGCCTTCTGTGGGGGCCCGGCGACTTCATCGACCCACACCCGGCGACGCAGCTTTTGGTCGGGCTCTCCAGGTTGCGAAGGCATTCAAGGCTTCCGGTGGCTTCTTAATAAAATGGTCACAAGGCGATATATGATTTGACATATTTATCCTTGTGAATATACATATATATAATTCTTTTATGAAAAAATAAAACATTAAATATATTTATTTATTACCATATATTCGAACTTGACATGTATCATAGCACAGCAATAAAAATTATTCTTCAATATTTTTTTTTTTTGCATGAGATTAGAAGGGATTCAGAAGTGAGATTCCTTATCCGGGAATAAATAATTATTAGTTCACATGGAAACAACCAAGAGTGTAGGGGAGTGTAGGGGGACAGGTCACGCATGTATCCCTCTTTGCGGTGGTGACAACCGTCATCTAATAAGATAATAACAAGGAAAATTCAATGAAGTTTACAAGTTCAACAATTCTCTCTCTCTCTCTCTCTCTCGTATATATACCTTTTTAAGATATGAGATTGTGTGGCGCATGCAATTAAACTTCTCCATGACGAAAACATAGGATATTGGGCATGAATCGGTCCATACTTTTTGGCAACATCTTTGGGTGGCAGAGTCATTGCCATTACCGCATGATTCGAATTTTTTTGATCCAAATCTGACATGACTAACAATCCGAGGGATCATTTTTTGGTGGAATAAATGAGAAATATGTGCGTTAAATGTATGTCAAAATCTTGACCTCGTTCTTTTTTTTCTCATGTCCGGAGAAGGTCGCGCCACGTGTCTCATTTGATTTCAACAAGACATTATGCAGCTAAGTGGGTTGGTGAATCAGTGTATGAGACGACATGTTAAAAGGTGGGTGGTTGGCTTTTTGGTGGGAAAAGTAATATTTGCTGCACACATCTACAATTAAGTCCAATAAGTTCAATTAATTGGGATGACATCCATGGTCGCATTGATTTAACCTCGTGACGTCTATCCAATGGGCTTTCCTTATCAAATGAAACTTAATGCTTTCCGAGGGTTTAGATGATCAAATTTTACATCTTATATGAAATATTCTAGTATCGCCCCATGATCATAGTCATCAATTACGAAAGTGTTAACAAGGAGACTCAAGACTGACATGACAATCTATGTCATCGTAGCATCTCGGACATACGAATGATCACTCATCGAAATATCCAAAATCGTACAACGTGACATCGCGTCTAACAGGGTCACCCTGGAAAGCTCAAAGCGGAGCCGCGAGGCACCGACCCATGTAGGTTGGTCGTCTCCTGTACAAATCATATGAGCCGGTCACCCGAGGAGTCGAAAGCCATTAACTGGTCATGTACTACAAACCTTTGTTTGCAAGTATAAAGTTAACCCCCTAACCATCGCTAGAGGGGAGGAAATATATATATATATATATATCTCTCTCTCTTTTATGACTTAATCTTCGGAGGGATCAGGTCGAGAAATCCCTGACTCTGATCTGTGTTCAGGAAATCGATGGGCTTTGTCTCTTTGCCCCACTATAGATCACATCAGGAGGAAGTGACCACATCTGACTCGCCGTCAACTTCAGCATCAAGAAGCCATGTGGTCGGCCTTACGTATACGGGTTTGGACTGAGTCATGCTAACGACTCAGTCACGGCCTAAAAGTTACATAACACTTTTGGTACTAGAAGGAGGCCCGATGTTGCAAGAATGCCCATAGCCAAGCAACCCAAGCGAGCGCCTAGGGGAAGAGATGTCAGCTGCTCACCTAACCCTTGGGCTTGAAGGAGCACTACCTTTTCCTCCTCACATCGACGAAAATGCCTTCGTCCTGACCCCAAACTGCTACTAGTAGCTATTCAACAACCCCAAGCTCTCGCCTCCCGGAATAAACTCCGAACAACCTGATATCTCACCCAAGGCGTTCCTCAACCTCACCCATCAAGTTCAAGCCCTTACGAGGATGATGCAAATGATCATTCCCCTCATCTTGCAATTGCTTGGCCACTGCAACTGCCTCGGGTGCGGCCCCAACCTTTAGCTCCGATATTTATCTCCGGAGCTTGGAGATATTGTCCCCCATACTGTTGATCACCTGGCCTACGTCATTGACATGATATATCAGCATCATCTAGTAGTGTTGGTATTGTATTGACATCCATACCTAGATCAAGGATTTAGCAGCCTTCTCAATCAACACCTCGGACGTCAAGCTATATAGCTGCTTCGCTATCCCTGGGTACAGGGCTCCTCGTTCGTAAGCTATGGTGGAGGCACCATATGACCACAATTGGGTCTCGATCGTGAATCTCGTCCAATGTGGCTCGAGAGGTGTGCCTAGCTTCCCCTCAAGTTGTTAGTCATGAACAAAGCCTGGAAACGCTCATCCTCATTGCAGGCATGGGTTCAGCATAAATTTTGAATTGACGTCAACGAGATGCCTTCATCGAAGAATCCACACAGAACGAGGAGACACCCCTAGCGCATGCGCTTCTGATGAAAGAACCTTCACCTCGGGAGGTACCCGTAATGCCTCTCCCGAGCCGCCAACCTTCCGGGCAGTCGCTTCCTGAGTCATAGCCCCCTCTGACATCTTGCGAGTCTCGACCTTATGCTTCTTTCGTGGCCGATTGGACTATGTGTCCCTCGATCGCGCTCTAGACCCCGTTTCTGCCAACGGGTGGGGGGAGCGGGTTGTTTTAGTTGGGAGGATGTGAAGCCGAAGAAGCGAGAGACATCCCCTTCATCTCTTTAAGGTTCACCATGCCTAGCAGAAGAGAAAACCATACACATTAGCAAGGCACTTAACAAGCACAAAAAATTAGCGAGGACAGGCTCGAGCCATACACCGAGGAGTCGGACTAATGCCCACCTCCACCAACCACTCCTTGGTCATATTCCTAATCACGTGAAAGGAAGATGGAATCTCCTTCAAGCGCTTGACTCGTTGGGACTCTTCATACAACAAACTCGGTGGAGTGTTGTTGATAGTCCGAGATGCTCATTCAAGACCAAAATCCCACCCCGACCACAATTGATGAAAAAGAATCAGGTTTTCCACCCTTTGTTGTTCGAGGGTGTCTCGCTCACCCTAAAATCGCATCGGGACGATAGATAATAGTCGTCGCGCCCCTTCGAGAGCCGAAAACGTAATAAGAAGATGGTTCAGGTCAGGGTAATCCCTGCTCTCGTCGAATCAGAATTTTAGACCATAATATACGAAAGAGAAGCTCAAAGAGTGGGATCATGAGGTCGATGGATTGAAGGATTAATTGGAGCCTAAGATAATACAAAGAAGTTTCTAATAAGGTTCCTCCAATACTCGAGATAGTTTCAAGATGAAAATCAAAAGTTTTGTATAAAGAGTAGAAGTTTTGTATAAAGAGTAATTGATCTCGATTACAATGATTTGATGATCTTTTTGGGCAGGCTTAACCTGAGAGAATATTTTGTGACCCTTATAATAAAAATTAATGAGAAATATATAAGAGAATAAAACATTATTTTCTTAAATCCAAGAAAGGATGTGTGTTTTTTAAGACAGCACTTAATGTTATTATATTTTTTTCTCCTGTCATCTCAGTCTCAATAATCGTCATTTTCTTCTTATTGAATTATACAACTATAAGTTGGTTGAACCCATCAATGTCGCCATAATTCTTTTTATTCAGCTGTACAACAATTTTCTTCGGGCTTACCAAAATAATAAAAAAATGAAAAAGGAAGTCAGAGCATCAACATTTTAAGGGATCATCTTAATTGGTAAAAAGTAAATAATCCCCAAAGTAACATATCTTTTTCTTTTCTTTTTTGGTTGTAGACATTATTCAACATCATAATAGACGTGGCAAAGCGTTGAAATACAAAGATAGTACAATATAGTATACCAAAAAAATATATACCATCAGACCACATCACTCAACATTCAGAATATTCATGAACAGCACTGATCAGTGCATGCAATACTTAATCCGATTAACAGTACGTACTCTCATTATATATATATCTATATATATATAGAGAGAGAGAGAACCTAACGCTACCATGAAAATAACAATCGACACGGATTTATTGGTAAATATATTTAGAAAAAAATTTCATTGTCTTTTTCTTCTTCTTGTAGGATGGCTTATGGACATCACGATGTGGTCAGCTCAGACTTAAGCTGAACTATCATTGTCATTATCAGTGCAATTTATTACTCTCGCTTTGGCAACCACCTACTGAGACACACAAGTCAAAAGTGTAAAGTTTGGTACACCCAATTCCAACCTTGACGACACTCGAAACATTAATTCCCAGCCGCATCATGTACAAAGAAGCTGTGAAAGACCAGTGAGAAGTACGATTGGCATAGATGATGAGTTAATATGAAATATCATTATAGATGTTGGGGTGATTGAGTCTGAATGATAAGAATCTTTGGTGAACGAAATGTGAGGATGGACAGTGAGCTTTCTATTTGTTTCTATCCTTATAATTACTTGCATTTGGTGAACGGAGAAATGTGATTTCTGCCATCTCCTTTTCTAAAGAAACAAGCATTAACTGGAATCACTTAGGTTGGCATTGACCAAACCTTAAGATGTGCGCGATTTAGGTGAGGAGAGGACGCAATTTCCATTAGGGCAAGTCCTTGGAAGGTAAAGAGCATCATAGGGATTAATTTGCATTAGTGCAACTTCGAGTTAGCATAGCCTGAACGAATAAGAACTGCTCGTCTGCAACAGTCCTTTGGCAGAAAAAACCTTTTGCATCTTCCAAGTGCAAGCAATGTCTTCTCAGAGTCCTCCTCACGGCACGTCATTTATTGTGTTGGGTGGTGGGGTTGATGTACCGCACGTAAAGCGGTCGACCAACGAGGAGGCACGCACGTAGGACAGGAGTGGTTGGAAGCATTCATGGCGTCTGAGGTGGGGGAAAGACGCGAAAAGGCAGTGCACGCGTTAATTACTCCTCCACGTTCCACAGCTACTCCCACCTCCCCTCCCCAATCCCATAAGCTTCATCTAATATATATCGGATTAAATATTAATTTAATTTAACAACTTCAGCTTTTAGGTTAGGAATTAACCGTAGTATATGGAACTTTATGATAACGATTGCAACATTCTTTACAATGGCTGCCACAACGTTGCATGTTATTGGTGGATCCTATGTCGTGGTCGAGGTATTAGCATGACTTGATTCGATTCGAGGGTGTAAGGTCATCCGTGTGGGTCGAGGGGTGGTTGGCACATAGTCTGGTTGATCCGTCGCCTGGCGGCGAGCTTCTTTTGCTCCCTCAAACTTGCTCCTATACAAAGGTCGAAGTCGGGGGTGTGTGCCCGACTTAGTCCCTTCGATGGTTAAGTTAATATATGGAGTGGTTAAAGTGGTACCTTGAGTGCCATATCTATCACGACTTGACCAAGAGGTCGACTTTTATACTGTGGCTGAGGGTCGATCATACATGGTATATTAATAATGGCTGTCGGTGCTTCGAGCGGTCGGACCGTGCTTGGCGCGACCAACCAGCATGGCCTCGTACTGGGCAACGTCGCTCCATGCGTTCTTGGGCAACATCGCTCCTTACATCCTCGAGTGACTACACGTCGTGTGACGTCGTCCCGTACAATCTTGGACGGCCTGGGTACAGTTTGTTACTTTGCGTGAGCTCGAGGTGCCACGTTAGTATTAACGTAACTGTTGTTTTGATGCCACGGGGATAGTACCATACTTTGGTCTATCATTCTCTTCCCCTCGAAGAGGTGTATCTTGGTTTCCTCGTAGAGGATAGAGGAGCTCGAGGTAGTATTAGGACCCTAGGTAAGTCAGGTCTATCTATTCAAGTTGAGTTATGTTAGCTAGAATCAGTTATGGGTCGAGTGAATCTCATCAAGTCAGTTATGAGTGGATTAAGTGGTTTTTATCTTCAGTTGGGATTGAGGCAGTTATTATTTTCAGTTAGTAGTTTATCAAGTTGGTTAACAGTCAAAGATTAGTGTGAAACTTTTGGTAGAGCTTTATAAATAAGGTAATAAACTTATTTTTATGAAAATCAATCAATGAAGAAGTATTAGTTTTTGTCACAGGCAAAACTCTAAGAGGCAGATCCCTCGAAGTGATCTAGGAGGCTCGATCCCCTTGAAGAGACTGATTATCCCCCTTTCCACCTTCTTCCTCCATGATAGAACCCACCCTAGGGTTCTATCAATTGGTATCAGAGCAGTGATCCTTGGTGTTCCTATTGTGATTTCGTAGTCGCTCCTTTCGTCATCGTCATCGTCATTGCCACCGCCATCATCATCAACGTCATCGTCATCACCATCGTCGTCATATCTACCATCTTGCTATAAAAAGAGAGAGAAAAAAGAAAAAGAAGCCGCAGCCACCCTTCTTTTCTCCTTATCTTCCAAAAAAAAAAAAAAAGAGAAAGAGAAAGAAAAGAGAGAGAGGGAAGAAGAAAGGCCCCACAACTTCCCCCTTCTTCCTCCCCACCTACTTGCTGCTAGCCTTTTTCCTCTCCTCCTCTCCTAATGTAGCATTCGCACATTGTCGTTGCCCTCTCCCTCGGCCGCCTCTTCCTCCGCCGGCCATCCCTGCCATCTCCCTTCCTTCCTCGCTGCCCGCACCAAGTCGTGCCTATCACTCCCCATCGATCGGTCGCGCTTGCGACTCTTCCCCGCTACCACTGCTTCCTCGACTCCATCCGAGATCCACGGTCGCAACCCACTCACGCACAGTAGGTAGCCCTCGACTGTCGCCGCTGCCACTCGCTGATTGTGCCTGCTGTCGTCAACCACTATAGCGCCATCAACCACCCCAAACATCGACAACGCTGCCTCCTCTATCGCAACATTATTGTTGTTGTCTTCCAGTCGCGTCCTCACCACGGCCACCTGATGCTTCCTCCTACGCCTCTTCCCCATGACCTACCGTCGCGGCCAAGCCCTCCTCTGATGCACTTGCTTCGCCACCGGCTAGTTCCCTTCTTCCTCCTCAATCACAACCATAGCCTTCCCCGACGTTGCCACCATCCTCCTCTACCTTTTCTTCCCTCTACCATAGGCCCCACGGAACATCGTTGTCCCCTTCTTCCCTTCCCAGTCACTTCTACCACATCCAAGCCCTCCTCCGCCATAGCCTTGATTTCCTCTTCTTCATCACCGTCGAACAGTCGTTGCCATCTTCCCTCGCAGCCACAGCCACCCCCCTCTACAGCGCTGAAACCTTGCTCTGTCGTTGCAGCCGCTGCAACCTCCTCCTCGGCTGCGCCTTCCTCTGCCATCGAGGTACCCTCGTCCCTTCTTCCTTTCCTGTCGCATCAATCGCCCCAAAACGTCGATGCTGCCCTTCCTCTGTTCCTCCCCTCCGCTGCCTGTTACTGTCGGCGCTCCTCATGACACCACTGCCTCCTCTCTTGCTGTTGCTGCCCTCGTTGCCGCAGCCGCTTTCAACCACACTCCTGCCACTGCACCTCCTTGCTGCCACCTTGCTACCACCACTGCCCCTCCTTGTTGTCAGAATCTCCAACAAGAAGGAACACCGCCACTACCTCTTCAATTGCTGCCTTATCTGCTTGCTGTCGCAACCACTTCTAGTCACGCCAACTCCCTCTGCAGCAACCGTTGCCCCTCCCCTAACACAAACTCATGCCCCTGACTCGACAGCAGAAAAAAAATTGAACATCACTGATCTACAATCCTACACGATGACTACAGATGATGCATTTGATGCAATGTTTAAAGCCTTCGAGGCTCGCATGGAAGACAGATTTCAAGAGCTCCTTCGCGAAATTAAAAGAAGCCGATCAGAGAATCCCAAGAAAACTCAACATGGTGAAAATTCCAAAGGAATTCGATTTGAAAAGTATGATCAGGGGTAGGACACAGGATACACACGCATGAGGGTGGAGTTTCCCAGATGGGAAGATGGAAACCCGATTGTTGGATTTCACATGGTGAAAGATTTTTTCGTTTTCATAGGACTCCGGAGGAATCCAAGGTGGAGATCGCCTCCATTCAACTTGAAGGAGACACGATCCAGTCGTACAATTGGTATGAGTATACTCATGGAGAACCCTCGTGGGAGCAATTCGAAAGCGAACTTTTGATTCGCTTTGGACCATCGGAGTACAAAAACATGGATGGACAACTCGCCAAAATTCGTCAGACCTCTACCGTATGAGAGTAACAGAGCAGATTTGAGCGCCTCTCAAACCAAACCCAAGATTGGTCCAAAAAATAACTGTTGGGAACATTTATTGAAGGGCTCAATCCAAAGATTCAGTATGAGGTTAAGGCTCGACAACCTCATACCGTGAGGGCTACCATATCATTCGCTTGCATACACGAAGAAAAGCTCAATAGGGACAATCGTAGAAATAAAAGTATAAATCAACCAGTAGTAAGCAAGCCGACAGCCCCACCTCCCTCCACTCCAAACCCTCGAAGACTTACTAGAGAAGAGCTCCAGGAAAGATCAGTAAAAGGGTTCTGTTGGCATTGTGATGAAAAATGGAGTGGAAGACATCGATGCAAACAGGGCCATCTTCTAATGATAGAACCAATTAAAGAGGAACCAGAGAATAACGACGTGGACTCTGATCAAGAAGGTATACATTCTAACAACGCTATTGGACCTTTTATACATATAGTATATGCAATAATAGGCTACTCTAACCCGTAAACCATGAAAATTGAGGGAATTTTGAAATAACAGCCTATTATTGTTTTAATCGATATTGGTAGCACTGAAAATTTCATGGACAAAAGACTTGCTGACCGATTGGCCTATCAAATTGAAGACTGTGACAGATTTTAAGTCAAGATTACTGATGGTCGAATTCTAACTTGTAATAGTAAGTGCTCAAGAATCAAACTAATGGTACAGGGCAAAAAACTATGGGTGGATTTCTTTCTGATACCACTAGAGGACATCGAAATAGTGCTTGCAATTGAATAGCTCTCAACCCTGGGTGATGTCACCTGAAATATTTCTAAACTAATTATGAAGTTTTTTATTAATGGAAAGCAGGTGATCCTCAAATGAAGACGTAGAAATAAGATCACAACTATTAGTAACCATCAAATGAAGAGGCTTCCTCACAAGACTTCAATGATGGCTGCACTAGAAGGCTGACCTATTGTTTACACAAAGTGGAGACCTTATTTAATTTATCAAAAGATTGTGACGTGTGGCAAATATCCTGGACCGAAGTACCTCCGAAGTTCGATGTTGCTCAGCCTTGAGGACAAGACTAATTTGAAGAGGGCAGGTCTGTTAGGACCCTAGCTAAGTTAGGTCCATCTATTTAGGTTGAGTCATGTTAACCAGAATTAGTTATGGGTCAGGTGAATCTCATCAAGTCGGTTATGAGTGGAATGAGTGATTTTTATCTTCAGTTGGGATTGAGTCAGTTATTATTTTCAGTTAAGAGTTTATCAAATTGGTTAAGAGTCAAATATTAGTGGAACTCTTGGTAGAGCCTTATAAATAAGGTTGTAAACTCTTTTATGAAAATCAATCAATGAAGAAGTATTAGTTTTAGCTACAAGTAAAATCCTAGGAGGCAGATCCCCTCGAAATAATTTAGGAGGCTCAATTCCCTCGAAGAGATCGATTATCCCCCTTATAATGTCTGATGATGATTTAGACTCTATAGGTGATTGGGTCCTAGGATTGATTTTGGTTAATAATTATCTTTTGACATATTAAAGGAGTAATTGAGTCAATTCAAGAGAATAGTGGTCCTATTGCTGGTAGTGTTTATGGTCACAGTACTACTAATTTATGCACTCTTAGAGGTATTTGAGTAAACCCTAACATGAAAGTTTCACATATTTTGTAGCAAACTTAGTTCTCACATAATCAACTTAGTTCTCACATACTCCTGACACTGATTATACGATAACCTCCTCGACATCATAGAATGCACCTCATGCTCTAGTACCTATCAATGTTCTAAATAATGTATATGAATTCATTAATGCTATTAAAGTCTACTTTAAGCGTGTTGGAGCTCAATAAGGTGAGAAAAACTTCTTGGATGATTTTTAGAGATTTGGACAACTTATTTTTTATGGCAACTGAGATCCGATCTTTGCTGAACATTAAATCTATTAAGTAGAGAAAACATTTGAAGCAATTGAATAAAGGGAAAACTAAAAGGTGTCTTTCACTTTTTCCATTTTTAAATATAATGCAAACACGTGATAGACCTAAAAAATGAGGATACTGGAAGCAGGCGACAATGTGGTGAATTGAGAGTAATTTAAATATATATTCTATATGCAGTTCTTCTCTTATTTAGTCCATTTCAAGAAGCAATAAGAGTTTATTAGCATCTACTATGAAAGTAGGACTATGATGGAGTATGATTATTACTTTACTAAGCTGACCCATTTCTCTCCATATATTATCTTTAATGAACATCACTTTAAGAGGAGACTTCACTCATCATTTAGAAAGCCTATTTATTTACTGATTCTATTAACATATATTGAAGTATTCAATCGAGCTCTGATGGTAAAAAAATTAAATAATGAATTACAATAGACAAAGGATCAAAAATGACCTTTTAGTGCGACATCATATGCATAAGAGGGATTATATTCTAGACCTTCAAAGAGAGAAGAATATCTAGTCAAGATATCAATAAATAAGAGCTCCTAGTGCACATATTTAAGAACTACTACTAAAATTACATTAATGCTGAGCTCCATAACAAATATTTGGACAACATAGCTAGGACTTAAAAGGAGAGGTCAAGCAAGGGTCTATCTACTCATCCATTAGGATGTTCAAGCCTTAGGATCTATCATTCAAGATGTAATCACACTCTATGATATGCTTGCTATTGTGCTTATAGATATTAGTTCTGCATATTCTTTCATATTATTTTATTTTACCATGAGATTGCATAAGAATTTTGAGATAATAAGTAATGCATTAACTGTGGCAACACTAGTTAAAAACTCTCTAATAAATGATTAGATATTTAGAAACTATATTATTATTATTGAAATTCATAATTTACTAGTAGATCTTATTCTATTGGAGTTTCAAGACTTCAATGTTATCTTGGATATGAACTCGTTTTCAATGTACCATACAAGTGTTGATTATTTTCAAAAGACTATTACTTTCTCACCCTTAGATTAAATATCCTTTCAGTTTATTAGAATTCAAGAAAAGCTCCCTCATATTATTTCAACTTTGAGTACTATCCAAGAAAGGATGTTAGAATTACTTAGCCTTCATTTCTAAATAAGAATTGAAGAAGTCAATATTAAAGGATACATATATTGTACAAGAATTTTTAGATATCTTTTATGAATATCTGCATATACTACTACTTGATAGATAGATTGAATTTATAATTGATATTCTATCTAATAATATACTTATTTCTAAACTTCCTTATAGAATGACACTAATTGAATTGAAGGAGTTGAAAAAATAGATTTTGAAGCTTTTGGTTAAGAGTTTCATTTGAGCTAATATATTATCTTTGGGTGCCCCTGTCTTGTTTATGAAGAAAAAGGATAGAGCCATATGGCTATATATCGATTATAGGTAGCTCAACTGAGTCACCATAAAGAGTAAGTATCTTCTTCCCGAGAAAGATGGTATATTCAATCAACTTTAAGGTACTCAGGTATATTGAAAGATTGATTTGAGGTTTTAGTATCATCAACTAAAAATAAGAAAAGAATATATACAAAAATCTATTTTTTGAATAAGATATGATCGTTGTAAATTCTTAGTAATGCCATTCAAACTCACAAATATATCAGTTACCTTCATGATCTCACGGGCAGAGTGTTCCACTCTTATCTAGATAAAATTATAATCGTATTCATTGATAACATTCTGCTCTACTCATGACAGTTTAAAAATCCTAAGACAAGATAAATTATATGTCAAATTGATCATATAATTTTTGAAATTATGTTTTTCAATCATATAATTTTTGGTGCTAGTATATCTATTGACTCCCAAAAGATTGAAGCTATGATAAAATTGGAAGCGACCTTATGATGTTGTAGAGATTATAAGCTTCTTGGGTTTGGCTGCCTATTATAGAATATTTATAAAAGGTTTTTTAAAAATAGTTGACCCTGCACTAGGTTGACACAAAAGAATGTGAAGTTCATTTGGGACAATAAGTGTCAACACCGTTGATGGGCTAGTTAACCTGTCAAGCCTGAATCGTAACATTTTATCTCAGAGTTGACCTAGTATTTGAATATGGTGAGGGGGCTCGAGTATAAAATGATTACTCGTTGATAGATTTAAAAGATCTATCACGACATGGAGTCACAATTATGTTATGCCCCGCATGCACCGTGTTAGGATTTGATCTGAACTATCTTGGACTTTAACGTTCTTATCAAGCGCTTGAGTGAAAGTAATTGTAACACTTCGTTTAGTCCTACATTAGAAGTGAGCAAGAAAAATATTAATATATAAGGATCGATGAATATTTTGTTATCAATTTTAACTTAAATATTTTGATCAGTAATTTAAATTAAACAAAATTGATGATCCAATTAACCTACTATCTTCGGATTGTAATAGTATCACTTGTGATATAATGCATTAATCAATTTGAATATTTTAACAAAAATAATTATTAGTAAGATTTGTTACTAAATCAATTACATTCATAATGATCTCTTTACTAGAGTTTGATTGTATGTCAAATTTACTCTCTACTTGTTTCTTTCTTTTTCATTTTATTGCTCGAGTAGTATTTGGCAGAAACAGGAGGGTCTCAAGCGATCCAAATGGAGGACCAATGGGGCCACTGATGGACCTGCAACGCTCCAGTACTAATTTTGCAGAAATGGGTCAAGTAATCCAAATGGAAATGGACCTGCAACAATGTCTCGAGTTGACACACGTCAACTGCGGTCCTCAAGTGGAGCTTGAATTGGTCACATGAATTGATGAACCGGACATTACTGTAGATGGACACTTCTGATTTAAATCCGAGCAGCCGTCCCAAGCCAATCTCGCATTGATGTCATTGTGGTCCTCATCGCTTCTCCAAGTTGTTCTCGGCAGCACAACTAACAGTAATTTCTACGTGCATCACAAATTTCAGAAATAACTATAATAATAATGATGAAAAAATTATCTATCATACAGACAAGAGTACAAATGGTTGTAAGGACAATTGGAGAGAGATGTTTATGGCAAACTGTAATTTGGGTTTGCTCTGCACCGTAAAATCTTGGGCAAGCAGATCAACGAGGGCCATATAAATCGAGATTCCTTCAGAGGCAGAATCAAGAAGAAGGACGTTCGACGACGAGAGCTGTGGGACTGTTTTCGTTATACACCGATGATGTTCCCATACCCACTGCAATCCCAACCGGTGTCGTGAGGGAGAAGAAGAACCCCATCGTTACTAGTTTACTTCATTTGGTGGTTCGCCTGCGACACAAAACCACAAATGTTTTCGCTAGCAAGAATCTATTGCAACTCGGAGGATTCAGAATAGTTTTCGGGTGCTGTTAAGAGAAATGTTCATGGGTGCATGAGAAATGGAAAGAGGATTCAGAATAGTAAATTGAATGGACGTCGCATTTGGTCTATCCCAACGCTCCTCATTTGATTTACCTGCACGATACATCCTCCGAGCCCTATACCCTCAAAGAACTGATGAAAGCTGAGAGCAGCCACCAGAGACCTTACCAGTAGATGGAGTCTCCGATGCTTCACGAACAAAGCACCGAAGAAATGATCAACTTCTACCTCGTTAGAGCAAGCAGTTGTGTGATATTGCCTGAGAGAGAACGCGATGGCAGATCAGCTGCTGGGCCGAAGGATCCTCGTGAATGTGACCGTGATTTGTATGGTTATGTACGTGAACGTTGTTGTGCCCGTGCATGCCGTGGGGGGCCTCCATGTCAGCCTTGGTCTCATCGATCACGGCCGCCATGCGAGCCCTAGCGCTGTGCGAGCGGTTAAAGTATCCGGTGGCCACAGTATCCAGCATCAGCGTCGCGATCGCGGCGATCATCGCTCCGAACCCAGCAAACGGAAACTTCTGCCAAGGACTCCGACCGAGACACGAGGAGGTGAGGCCGTCGAAAGCGTCGGGGAGGATGTGGACGAAACCGGTGGCGAGAATGACACCGGCAGCGAACGACTTGATGACGAAGAAGGCATCCTTTTCGGGGTGAAGAGCGGGCCACCATTTGCCTAAGATGGGGATGCACACGCCGATGCTACCGCACACAAGGATGGAAAATATCACTGCAACCTACAGCGGGAGGGCCTTCTTCTTGTCACGGCCCGCCTCATCGGTGGAGCACTCGCAGTCGCCGTGAACAAGCAGAGGAAGAAGAACCACAGCGAGGAAGAAGACCGAGGCACCTCTCATCATCTTCCCGCCGCTTGGAGGGAGTCTTGCAATGGATTACCGGAAGGCTGAAGCCACGTTTGTGTAGAGGAGGGGGTTTCGAGGGAAAGATGCAGCAATCGGTGAGCACATGATTGTCTCCAACGGTTGACTACGATTAGGATAGGATTTGTGGGCTTGTTTTGTTCGCGAGAGAGTGAGGCCCTTTTTGTGCATCATTCTTCTTCTCCTTTCCGTCGTACAACGAACGTATACTACCTTCATCTCTGCATCGTCGATTGGTGTTTTCTTAGGTTGATAAATAAGTTCTGTGGGTTGGGTCTCGACGCAATGTGGCCAGGTATCCTTTGATGCTCCTTTTACATCCTCGGGAGATGTTGTCGCGTTCGCTCCGAATAGCACAGCCATCTACACATAGTGGAACGGGGTTTACACTAAGAGTGTGGTGGTCCCCACTGAATCCCTTCCTTCCACAAGCAGCCGCTGCAATCTCCCAGCCGCCAGCACTGCTTCTCCGCTCTCGCGCCCCTGCTACCTATGACCACGTCATTCCTGTGAGCCTCTCGTCGACGGCCGAAGCCCTGCTCCTCTCACCGCGCAGCGTTTGCCAAGGCCAGCACCGCGCTTTGTCATTGCCCATCGCCTCCCCCTCCGCGTCGCCGTTGATCCCGCGGAGTCCTTCGGGCTGGTATTCGCCTGGGACCCTGACGCTCTCAGGCTCCAGCTCTGATCTGGCCTCCTTCCCGACATCGAAATCCTCCACGTCGGCACCCTCCCTGTCGTCGTCGGCCCCGCCCACCGCCTTTGCCATCTCCATCTCCATCTCATTGGTAGCGTGGTCATCCATCTCAGGCGCCACTTCCTCATCTTCCATCTCAGGCGCCAGCAACGCTTACTTCCGTCAAAGCTTTCGCAACAGCTTCTGCCGCTCCTTCCCTTCGCTGTTGCAACCTATCATCTTATCAGTGCGGCTCCTCCACCTCCCTCGAGCAACAGCCGGCTTCACCTTCAACGCTGCACCGTGAAACACAAAAAGCTGGCTTCAGCTCTTGCCTCCGACACTGCTTTTATCCCAGATATTCTGCCATAAGAACTGCAAAACTATCATATTAAACCCAAGAATCGCAACCCTTGTATTGTAGACATACCTACAAGAAACAATAGTTCTTCTCAATATACATGACTCATCTTCATCAATGCTACAACTCTAATACATTTCAAATTATCCAAGGGGGCAACTATGCATCTTGGCGAGCATAATTCTCTAATCTTCTATTTGGATACGACCTAATAGGATACATTAACGACTCTCTCAATTGTACGTTAGAACTGATCCAAATATCAAGAGAACCCGATCTCATACCAAATCATGCTCACAAACTATGATTACGTCAAGATCGTATTATCCTCCAAGTAATTCAAGCATCAGTTGTTGGATCTGTCGCCCCTCTAATATCTTCATGTAACACCTTAGCGAAAGCATAGCCCAAGTTGCAAACCACACTAGCCAGCCACTCCCATACTTGTACGCTCAGTCTCCTCTCTACTTTGATAAAAACAAAATAAGAGGGAAGTACTATCACTGGTTATTTACAAAATATAAAAGTTATCATCGATGACTTGGCTTTGATAGGTCAATCCCTCACTAATGAAGAAATCATAGTCCATACTCTCAATCGACTCGGAGTTGAATACAAAGAATTAGTAGTAGCAATTTAAGCGCGTGATTCATCGATGTCATTCGAAGAACTCTACGATAAGCTAACTGACTATGAGACATATTTGAAACAAGACAACAATATACCAGGATCGACAATCATAGCTCAAGTCAATAAAAAATCCAAGAGAAGAAGCCATCAAAATACCAAGAGCATCAACAAAGGATCAACCAAAATGCCTAACAGATATATGGGTAACACATATACATATCTCCACCAATTTTTCAATCGAAACTTCAACAATTATCAGGGTGGCAACTTCAGTAACAATCAGCAGCCTCTATGTCCCGACAAACTAAACCAACAAAGAGTCATTTGTCAATTATGTGATAAAGTCTGACACTTTAGCAAAGTCTATCGATCTCGACCTAGCCTTTGTACTATATCTAATTGGCCTTAAGCAAATACCATGACTACTTCGACTACTCGCCCAACCAATTGGATTGTGGACTCCAACGCTTCTTATCATATCACCTCTTATCTTCATAATTTATCCATCCATAATGACTATGGAGGCAACGATGACATTATCATCGGTGACAGTAACACAATTCATGTTACTCGTACTAGTTCCATAACACTTAAAAGGTTGTTATATAATGCAATTCCTATTAATTCACATACTACCACTTTTACATTTGATGATGTTATTTGTGCACCTCACATTAAAAGGAACCTCATTTCTATTTTTCAATTGTCCAAACAAAATAACATGTTAATTGAATTTTTTTCTAACTCTTTTTTGATAACAGGTTTGAGCACAAGGACATCCTTGGTGTAAGGCCTGAATAAAAACAACATTTATGAGTGGCCGTCAGCTTCTCAAATCACTTAGTCCACTATTCACTCTTCAATTACAACTTCAATTGATGTCTGGCATCGCCGTCTTGGTCATCCCTCATCCCTTATCTAATAAAAATTATTTTCTCATTGTTCTCTTCCAATTATGAAAGCCAATAGCATTATAACTCATTGTAATGCTTGTCATAGTAATAAAACTCATAGACTACCCTTTAGAATATCCTTTATATCTTGTTCTATGCCAATTGAAATAGTTTACATAGATATTTATGGCTGTGACCCAACCACTTCTTTTGACAATTATAAATTTTATGTCATTTTCATAGATTATTTTACTAAATATTCATGGTTATAAACATAAATCTTAAGTTTCCACAGTGGTTACTCATTTTAGAAAGTTAGTTTAAAAAAAATTTTCAGTCTACAATTAAAATAATTTACTCTGATGACGGAGGTGAATTTCAAGTTCTAGCATCCTATCTCTCAGCTTGTGGTATAAAACACCTCAAATCATCACCACATACTCCTCAATTAGTTGGTTTTATCGAACGAAAACATTAGCATATAGTTGAAATTGATCTTGTCGTCTTACATCAAGCCTTTATGCCACCAATCTTTTGGTCAGTAGCTTGTCAAACTACTATCTATTTTATTAACAGTATGCTCACTTTAGTCCTCCAATTTCAATTATCATTTGGAAAACTATTTCATCAACTCCTCCAATCTTCAAAAACTCAATTGGTTGTCTATGTTATCCATAGCTACGATCCTATGTCTCTCACAAGTTAATACCGAGATCTAAGTCTTGCATTTTCATATGATACTCTCTTAAATATAATGCTTTCTGATGCTACGATCCCCAAACTCAAAAAATCTTTATATCACGTCATATCATTTTATAGAATCCACCTTTCCCTTCCAAAAATTGGGTCTTCACCCATGAGATCCACTCCAACAAACATACAACATTAGAGCATTCCTTCTATCCCATCAAATGACCCTCTCACCACACAATCCAGTCATTCCCACCATGATACGCACTTTATGATTTCTTCAGTTCAACAACTTCTTATTCCCCTACTACTCATTCATAAATTCATCATATTAATGAAACACTACCCTCAGAAACACAACCACTACCAATATCTTCTCCCGAATCTAGTGACTCTAAAGTACCTCCATCTGACCAAGCACTTGTTAGTGCCTCTCCACCAATACAAACTAACAATCGTATCGCACCTACTCATCCCATGACCACACATTCCAAAAGTGATATTTTCAAACCATGCAAATACTTGACCTTCATACTGCAATAAATCTTTCTCCAGAACCAATTGAACTCACCACCATTACTCAAGCCCAAAAAATCTCCACAATGGCGTAAAGTCATGTGCGAAGAATATGATGCTTTACTCTATAATTCTATATGGACACTTGTACCCTTTCATCAAACATAAAATATTATTGGGTGTAAATGAGTTTTTCGAATTAAGCAAAATTCAGATGAATCTATTGCTAGATATAAAGCACGTCTAGTGGCTAAAAATTTTCATCAACAACTTAGTATTGACTTCACAGAAACATTCAATCTTATTGTTAAGCCAACAACGATCCGACTCTATCCTAAGTATGGTCGTGACTAAGGTTGAGAATTATAACAATTTGATGTTAATAATGATTTCGTACAGTGGACTTTAACTGAAGATGTTTTTATGCAACAACCTCCATGTTTCATCCATCCTTAGTATCCAAAATATTTATTTATAAATTATAAAAAACTATTTATAAACTTCGTCAAGCTCCAAGATCCTATTACACCGAAATTGGCTTATTTTCATCAATTGACTTTATCAACTCTAAGTCAGATATTTTGTTATTCCTAAGAAAATAAATTGAAGGTATAATATATCTACTAGTGTATGTTGATTACATTATTGTCATAGGCAATCCTATTGAGATCAAGGAATTCCTCAAGCAATTGATAGATTGATTTTTCATTAAATTAGAACCCAGAGTTACTTTCTAGGAGTGGAAGCTCCTTAGACACTTTCAGGACTTTTTCTATCTAAAAAAATATATATTCAAAATCTATTATCAAAGAAAAATATACAAAATGCCAAAGAGATTGTCACTTCATTCTCTGCTATTGAATCACTTAAGCTATGCGATGGTAGTACTACTACGGATCCTATATAATATCGACAAGTAGTTGGCTTCTTACAGTATCTATTTTTTTACTCGTTTAGACATTTAATTTGCAGTCAATAATTTATCTCAATTCATGCATCAGCCATCTAATATCCATTGGTCTACAATAAAATGAGTGATATGATATCTTAAAGAGACTCTTAGTTATGGACTCTTCTCTGAAAACACTCATAACTTTATCTCTATGCATTTGTTGATGGTGATTGGACAGGAAACATTAATGACAGAACATCTACATCAGGATATATTATTTTTCTTGGAGCAAATTCAATTAGTTGGAGTTCAAAAAAAACAAAAGACAGTTATAAGGTCTACAATTGAGTTTGAATATCGAGTCATTGCCACTGTTATTGTAGAACTCAATTGGTCACGAACGTACTGAAAGAATTGCACATCAACTCCACCATAACTCTAACAATATATTATGATAATATCAGAGCCACCTACATATGCGTCAATCCAGTGTTCCACTCGCGCATGAAATACATTGTCATAGATTTTCATTTCGTTAGAGATCAAATTGTTAGACATCAACTACAGGCTTCTCACATACATGCTATCGATCAACTAGTAGACTCTCTCACAAAATCGCTAACCTGCAAAAGATTTTCTTTATATCGATCCAAGATCAACATCTTTGACAAGAATTCAATATTGTGAGGGCATGATAACAGATAAGGATAGAAGCTAATACCTAAAGATTTAGACGATAATTATATCAAACCTCAAAAATCTGATCACTATATCTTATGTTAATGAAATATTCAATTTTTTCTTATATTTTAATCTGTCTCTCAGCTGTGCTTCCGTTGGGCGAATACCAATAGTCTTGATTTTTTTTTTTTTTACGAAGATTAAGCATACTCCGTGCTCAGGCCGATTAGACGACGCCCATGGCCAAACATTTCGGCTGTGTAAGTTGGAACTCTCAAATAGTCCGTAGCAACCATCGACGGTCAAATAAATTGCTTCCCAAGTAACATCAGCATTCTAGAAGGGGCCTTCAGGCTTTCGTCTCCGTCTCTCTTGTCTCGTCTCCTTCAAACCTTTGAATGCGGGCAGCGCTGGGAAACGGAAGGAACAGCGGAGCAGGCGAACGGGAAGAGGCGTGCCGTGGCGACTCACGAGGCTCATCCACAACGCGCGCGAGGTCACCACACGCCTCCTCTACTGGTGAGTACGATCGGCGTGACAATCAAGTTTGGCCCATCGATTCCTTTACTACTACTGTTTGTTCACCACAAGTTCTTCAGCTTACAAATCCAACCGATTTATTCTTTTTCCACATCCACTTTCGTTCCAATTGAATTCATATATTATATTCTTTCTTAAATCCATTATAAATCGAAGATGCTCATATAAACCAGGACAAGTGCAATCCACGAATGTGATTGTCTTCTTGTTCTTGGATTGATTTGTGTTCTTCTTTAATGTAATAATATGCTCCAGAATTTTTTTTTTTAAATGAACGAGTATATATATATATATATATATATATATATATATATACATACCGAAAGATAAATTAAAAAATAGGGCAGTGAAAGGTACAAGATTCCCCCTTCACACCACCAAGTCACAGGCGGACAGAGCCGTGGGGGAGACCACGAGCTCTCCACACGCGCCTCTGGTTCCCCATCGATGTACACCATTCCACGCGTCCTGCATCCGCTTCCCCGCTGCTCCCCTTCTATATATTCCCCTCGGCCCCCTCATCCTTTCTCCGCCATCCGCCTCTGCTCTTCCAAATCCTTTGCTGCTCACACCATGGCGATGCTTCTCAAGGCCTCCGCTGCTCTCGCCCTTCTTTCCGCCTCCTCCGAGGCCTTGCAGCCGCCGTCTCCCGCCGTCCGCCCTTCCTTTTCTTCTTCTTTCGCTCCTTTTAGATCTCCGAGGCGAATGAACCGGCGCGTCTCAACGGCCGTCGCCGCCGGTTCTAACCATGCCATCACGGGAGTCGTGTTCCAGCCCTTCGAGGAGATCAAGAGCGATGTCTCTCTCGTGCCGGTGGCCCCCGACTTGTCCATCGCTCGTCACAAGTACGCCGATGAGTGCGAGGCTGCCATTAATGTACAGATCAAGTCGGTTCTCCTTACTCGAACATATCAAATTCGTGTTGCAGGGGATTTAATCCCTTTCTCTTACCCTCTCTCTGTCTGTGTTTTGTCCAGTGTCGAATACACTAATTCGTACATTTATCATGCCCTCTTCGCTTACTTCGATCGCGACAATGTGGCGCTGAAGGGCTTCGCCAAGTATGTCATCGCGCAAAAAAATCCAGCACATGCCCTTATCTTCCTTCCCGCACAGACGCATGTATCGCTTAGATCTGTGCTGCTCTTGCTTGTTTCAGGTTCTTTAAGGAGTCGAGCCAAGAGGAACGGGACCATGCAGAGAAATTGATGGAGTACCAAGTGAGTGGTTGCTTTCTTCCCTTTTTTGTTGGACATTTAGGGGTTTCGTTCTTGCTTTTCGGATCTGTGATGACTGAAACCAAACCAAATTTGATGCGGTCAGAACAAGCGCGGAGGAAGAGTGAAGCTTCAATTCCTTGCCACGCCATTGACCGAGTTTAATCACGCCGAGAAGGGTGATGCACTGTACGGTAAGTTGTGGTTTCTGCACAGAGCATGGATCTACTTTATAATGCTTGACCAAGAAACATGAATTGCCTATTTATCGATGTCATCATGAAGCTTTTGTCCATACCTCTTCCTGGGTTATAGTATCTTATTAAGGTGCCATGGAAAAGGGAGTTCTTTTGATAGAAGTTTGTTAGAAAGACTTGCAAGTCTCGAGCCTTCCTTCATGGACGAGATGAATCCAACTCTGACACCTTATGGACGAGGGCTATTGTTTTATACATCCATATGGTCGTTAAAATCTACATGCTCCTGATTAAAAATTATCTTTGTTTATGTGGGTATGCCTACTCCACCATTCTCTTTGTTCTGTAGGTGAACCTTCTTATCCAGATCTAAAATGTCTAGATTGACCTAGTTGAGGATCCTAACTTCATGCATGTTTCTTTGAGATAAGATTGCTTCTATTCTTTTTGTTGCTTTCATGTTTTCATCAAACTTTGAATTATAAGTGACATAGTTTTAGCAAGTCCTTCTATGTGGTTGCAGCAATGGAATTAGCCTTGTGTCTCGAGAAGCTGACAAACGAGAAATTACTCGGATTACATGATGTTAGTAATCCTGTGAAATTAATATGTTGTTTTTTGGCTGGTTATGCTATCCGACTCTTTCACCGTGTTAAAATTTCACGAAACAGGTGGCCGAAAAAAGCAAGGATGCTCAGATGGCAGATTTTATTGAGAGTGAATTCCTTGAAGAACAGGTGAAATACTCCCTTATTGTCCACAAATAATGAGTTTTTTTTTTTACATATTTTCCCTTTACTTTTGGGACTATAATGTAAAAACCTGCAATTTTCTTTCTAATTGATACTTTATAGTTGTTAAATGTTCCATCATTTGGCTATTTTGAGATCCTAACCAAAAAGAATAAAATAAACTGGAAGTAGCTAGTTTATTTATTGCCATTTGTTTGGTAAACTTTCATCTTCTTCAAGTGTCGATTAATCTGATCTAACTACTTTTATTATGTTAAGAGTCTCTTAATCAGTTCTTCTCTTCGATTATCCAGGTGGAAGCCATAAAAAAGATATCTGAATATGTTGCTCAACTGAGAAGAGTGGGGAAGGGACATGGTGAGGTGTTTTTATACATACGCCAACTCTCTTGGAATTTAGTCAGTTGTCGAGTTGGTCTTACAATTTATATAACTCATCGTAGGGGTTTGGCACTTTGATCGGATGCTGCTCGATGAGGGAAAGTTGCATCAGCCATAGGAATCATGCGGCTTTATCTTGGTGTGCGGGATGTGTTAGATGAGGTCTCTTTACTTGGCATTTCCGTTGGTGTTTCTGGAGCAGTAGACTTTTGAGAATTAGAGACGTGTGTGACATGACATGTTGCTAAATTTATTTGTTTTTATATAAGTCTAGACCGTATAATAAATGTTTGTCGAGGTTAGTAAGAATGGCACGGTGGATGATGACGATATCAGGGCGATAAGGTCATATAATAACGAAGTCGATTCTTCGGCATGCTGGGAAATGGGCCAATTTGGGCCTTCGAGTACGGACAATGATGAGGTCCTCCTCCTTTTGGCTTTGTCATCGTCGATTCGCCTCCCCAATTAAAGGTCCTTCGGTTGGTGGTACATTTCCTTGAAGACGCAACTGAGGGTTGAGCATGATTTGCCACAGGCCACACTGGGAGTGCTTCTGTCCGTCCTCTCATCATCCCGTGGTTTAAAGGTACAAGGGGGGGGGGGGGGGGGGGTTTCAGGGACATGGCTACTACAAATTGCACCATCCATGACCTGTTCCTGTACGATCAAATGATCAGCAGACAGGCAGCAACAGGAGATTCACATGCCTCACAGACTCGGCTTTGGATGCCTCTCGACCTTTCTTCTTCCGCATCGCACAGTGTGGTGATCATACGCTACTGTAAGCCTTTTTATTATCACCCAGTCGACATCGCTCCTCGTGCTGTGCCTGCCATTTCAACAGCTCTCCCCTCCCTTTTGTGTGTGAGAAGCCATAACTCCTCGAGTTAGCTTTTGTGGCCATTCGTCTCGATAGAAGAATCATCATATCATTCCGTACGTGTGTTCCAGACAATCCTCCTTTGTAATACGACTCCAGTAAATTAAATTAAATATGTGCAAACTCACACTAGATTTAGTTGGAGAGAAGAGGCGGAGGAATTATTCCTTGTCATCATGACCTTCTTACGTCACAGCAAAATTCGGCATATTATTATTCATCATACAACTTCCTACATATATAAATATACATTATATATAACTTTAATGTTTTAGATCCTTGTGATCTCAGAACCATCGGATTTTTTGTGGGCATTAAAGAAGCGCAATAATTCTAAACCCAAAAAAAAAAAAAGAATAGCTAATATATATCAAATAGGGCCATTTCGTGCATTGAAATATCAGTCATTGTTCAATCACAAAGTAAGCACTTTGGGAGATTAATAAGGTTATGCATACTTGTTAATGCATAATGGAAATTTGACTTTAAAAAAAAGGACTTATTTCAACTGCGCGGCATCTGAATTAAGTAAGCATAGCCGAGAAGCTGAGAGACGCATCTGACGTGGCATAATTAATTCCAGTCGTATTGTAAGTGGCTTTCCCACTATATATTCCTTTTTCATTTCTTAATCTAACGTCTCCGTCACAATATATATTCATAGTACGAGCCACCTCTATCGATGAACGATGTTAATGATTTAATTATTCTAGAAACACTATAATAATAAAATTGTTGTTCCTCCTCTCATGTTATGCAATTAAATTAGTAAGAGGTTGAAACCGTTGGCGCCCCATTCCCTCTGAATGGTGTCTCCTAGTTTTAGAGCTTATAACACACATGCGAAGAATCCATCATGCTAACCAAAGAAATCGCTCGTGGTCAAATTCCCATTTTAATTTTTAAATTTTTCTAACTTCAATATTTATCTTCATCAGAACATATATATATACAGATAAAAAATTTAAATTGGAATTGCTACTATCCGACCCAGTTTGGGTGGAACCACTTTATTTGAATGCGACCGCCGTACAATAATTGGAGAGGAGGATCCGAACCTACTAACCGACCGGTCGAGTTGATTCTTAATTAACAAGTAATTCTCATATATCTCCTTCATTCATGGCTGTGGGGCTGTGACTTGGTGATGGGAGTAGCGTCATGTACGTACGTGGAAGCTAATCCCTCACCGCCACGTGTTGCTTCCATTAGGGTGCGTCTACGTACATGCATGTTGATGCCGCCCGGGTGAAGCCTGGACAAGACCGGTATTCCCGTCGTCGGTCTGTGCGACACTGCAAGAGAACTAAGGAGCTTGTCAGTCTCCGGGGTGTACGCCGGTGTTAATTTCCTGATGGTGTGAAGTACTCGCTGCGGTTGATATTGTTGATTCTCTACTTTCGACTTCATACTCAAAGAACTACTTGAGATAGCTGAGGTATGTGCTGACAGACTTAATTTTATGAGGCATGGTTACGTTTCCAATACTTGTCCGACATTAAAAGTGGATCAAGAATCACCGCCAATGTCTTTCTACACCTGCAGCTCATGGGAGGGGAAGAAACTTACCGATAACAATAATTAATTCATATTCCAAGTTGCAGCAGCAAAACCGCTAAAAGATATCAGTGGTTACAGGAAGCGAAGTCATCTCAGCTTCGAAATCGTTCATCAGGAGTTTGGTCCATCCAAAGGGAGAATAATATACTCCTTTATTTGCTGTTGTTCTTGTGATGACATCTGCTCCTATTCAGGCAGCCCATGAGAACCATAAAGTGCTTCTGCGTTGGCAGCAACGCATACGGCGTAGAGTATAGATCACTAGGACTGCTAAGCTTAGAGTGGTCGTTTGTCAAAGAGGTTGTAGTTTCTCGTAGGTGTCACTAAGAAAAGGATATAAGTAACAGGAAACAAAACCGGTGCTTAGAGAGAGAGAGAGAGAGAGAAAGAGAGAGATGGCAGATGGAACTGATGGTGGATAGAAGAAGGGGAGACTTGGTGTTACTGCAAATCTGAGTTGGAGATGAAGACTTGTTGTGGAAGAGAGGAAGCACGTACGTGTGGGGGCTCCTGATCCAACAATTCTCACGTCGGTCGCAACCGCAGATGACAGTAAAAGACGGAAGGGAAGCTTTGCTTGGATCAAGGATACAACTAGATTGATGAATGTAGAGGAGCTTGTAATGGATCGAGGAATGACTTACTTTGGAGTTCTATTCCTGCATGTGGAATTAAATCTCATTCAGCATCAGTGCTTCCTAAGGGTTAGAAGGAAAAAAAGAAGAGAGAAGATGAGATCGAACACCACAGTGCAGTGCAGAACAGAAAGCGAAAACAATGGGAAGAGTTAAATTACAGAAAGAACAACGTAGAGCGAGAAGAAATAACGAGATGGGATAGCAGCCCAATTATCACAAAGGAATGGAGATCGATCTCGACATCATTATATCTTAAGGTTTTTGAAGCATCCTGAAGATGGCACAGCAATGATGAAAGCAACCTCTAGGCAGCATAGCAAAGCAAAGACGAAGTGCTCAGAGTTCAGTTCAAAGTATATGCTGCAGAATTATCATCAGCCCACTAAAGCATCCAAACAAAACGGGCGCAGAAGAAACATCCAATCATAACACGATTTAAAAGACAGAATTAATTCAAACAAGTACTGCATCAGGAAAAAAAAAAGTGCATTCTGTCTTGTGTTCATGAAAACCAGGTTGAATCAAAGAAGATCGCCAAATCTAACGAACACTACCAACAGTAACTCTTGTGATCCATCCCAACTCCCTCGCTGTCATCATCGGCAACACCGACAGAAGCGAGATCATAGCTCGATCAAGAGATAGATGAGCTACCCGGCGGAGCAGTAGTAGATCCCTCCGGGAGGCTCGAACCTGAACCACCACCACCACCAACCAGGACGGAGGCGGTCGAAGAATGCTCACCTGCACCCCCACCGGCAGAAGGTGGAGTTCGCTTCCGCTTCTTCTTCTCGTAGCGGATCCCGCGGGCCTTGGCCTGGCTGTCCCGGACCTCGCGGAGATAGAAGCGGACGGCGCGGGCGGCGAAGGGGTTGGTCTCAGGCTTCCCCCCGCTCTCCTCGTACGCCGCTCGGAGGCGCCCGATGAGGGCGTCCAGGGAGCCCCAGGCCTGCCTGAGCGGGCATGGGCACGGCGCCGGCGGGTTAGGGCAACCGAAGAAAGCGCACCCGGGCGCGTGCACCTTCGTCTTCCCGAACTGGTCGAGGTACCGCAGGAACTCGATCACGTGGGAGCCGCCGCACCCCGCCAGCGCCAGCGGCGGCCTCTGATTCTGGAGGTACTGCAGGAACGTGTTCCAGTCCCGGCGCTTCTGCGACTCGTACCGGCTGAGCGGCGCCACCGAAGCCCGGGGCTGCTTGTCCGCGGTTCCCCTGGGCGCGGCGCCGGCGGTGGAAGCTGCGGAAGAGGAGGAGGAGGTCGGATCATCCCCTCCGGGCGGGCAGTGGCCGTTGTCCGGTGTAGTCGAGTCCATGCACCGACGTCAGAAGAGGAAAGGGAGATGTAGATGTTTCTTGATGGGACCAAGAAAGACAATAGAAAGAGAGAGAGGGAGAGAGAGAGAGAGAGGGTAAGTAAAACTAAGAAGTATGAAGGGATTCACATGGCGTGCCGTCGGTCAGCACCACCGAAGAGGGCTTCTCCGAATAGCAATAGTGATGGGAGAGCGTTGGGCATCGGCTTGAGCACGGAAAGCAGTGCATGTTACTCCTCCCACCAGCAAAAGAAGAGTGACGTTTCAAGGCTTCTTGTGTTGGAAGATGATGAGTGGCTGCTCGTTTACTTTCCTATTTTTCGCTATTTTTGTCACTTTCCAGTACGAGTACTGGATCCCATTGTTAGTGATTTCAATATCTTGTGATAGAGCACGATAGGAAGATGATACATAGCATAAGCTTCAGCTGACGCTCAAGAATTTGGACAACTCCTTAGATTCTAGACTTTCCAGATGTCAAATCAACATATATATAATCTGAAAACTGCAATCTGGTATATGTACGTACGCTTCAATGGATTATATTTTGCTCAGCTCATGATCGAGAGGAAGCCTACGGAAATGTAGATAACCATCTAAAATTGATACGTTTTATTTGATTAAAATCCTAGAAAAAAAAAAGAGAGGTAACTCTGAAATATTGATTTGATCAAAAAGCTGCAAAGTCTCAAACAGTCGATGCTATCTATGCCTCTTAAATATAAGAAAAATGAAAAAGGAATCTTTTACGCAATATATTTATTCATCATCATGTCATCACTAATTGGACGGCTTGAAATTGGCCAAATGTTCGTATGAGTTGACGTCTAGAAATTAATTCTTCCTCCCTCTTAGTTTGTGTTTTTCTCAATAGGATATAGCCGCTCCAATCATTCTTTAAAAAATTCAAACAGAATGATGTGTTTTTGGACTATCGGTCACATCAATTACAAGTAATTCCTAATGTTAGGCACAATTAGACCATTTATGCAAGGCTCGAAATTGTGGTTAAAGTGTTTCTAGATGTACCTCTTATAAGAGGGTTTTCCTCTTATTTGAAGAGATTTATTAATAAAATGAGAAACATCATCCATGCATAACATATATTTAACGTGAAGATTAAGGTTATACATGCTAAACAATTTTTTTTTTTTTTAAGAATCTTATCTTGTAAAAAGTTCATAAGCTAAGATGGATAGCAAAATTTTAAAATAAGATAAAAGACTTGTGTAAATAAATCATAAATTTAAAATAATCAAAATATAATAAAATTTACATTTTTATTATATATTCTTTTTTTCTTTTTTTATTACTATTTGAGAAAGAATTATATTTGTATTTGAAATCTTTCCTTCCTTTGGAGTCACACTCAATTAGTACTTTAATTATCTTAAAATCATCCAGATATTATTCTCAGTGTATCAGATATCATCTTAACCAGTTGTTTGTTAAGATTATTATTATTATTATTATCATGATGATGAAACATTTTTAACCATTTTTTAGAAGTGAATTGCTTGATCATTAGACCCTCTGGAAAACACTTCCTTTAATTGAACTAGACGCTCCATAGAGAAAGCGTTGGTGGTGTTTGGTGTTACTCTCACAGCCTGCTGATCTAATTAAATCCAGAGGATTGACATCTCATCATCACAGAAGGCCAAAGTTAACCCTTCCTTGTGATCGAGGATTGACATGTGAGGGGGAGCAGCAGGCAGCAGGCAGCAGGCGAGGGACATTCCTGCTTCCCTGTAAAAAGCATCGGTAAACGAGACCGGTAACAGTGAGACACAAAACGATGAGGAAAGCCATCCATCCCTATATACCTTTCATTGAATAATTATTACAAGATAAAAACAATTTCTTCTTCTTCTTCTTTCCTCTTCCTCCGGTCAACAACATGGGACCCCCTTGTTAGGGATAAGCCGAGCAGGTAACCCAGCATACCCGCGGAAGCGGACGACCGACGTGGCCGACCTTTTTCTGCAATCCAAACCACGGCAACTCCCAGCTCGGTCCTTCTCTCTCGGGAGCATTTTTTTTTTCTTCTCTCGCTCGACCACGGCGTGCCGCTGCAACACGCGACTGCTACTGCTTCCGTCGCCCACACCAAGCAGAGCCAAAGATGATCTCTGTACTCGGGATGCTACGATATGGGGATCTTTGACCCTTCGTTTGTTGGGCTCGCGGGACGTAGGAATCCCCCCCCCTACCCTAACACACCGGGGTACACCCGTGGCCCCCACGCCCGCCATTCTTCATGCCCATTACCGTCTTCACCTCAATCAAGTACTGGACAAAGCCGTGTCCATCGATCTTGTCACCGTCGCATCAACCCCCCCTCCCTCGTCTTTTTATTTTTCAGGTCATATTTCCCGTCCCCGCCTTCCTTCCTTCCTTCCCTCCCAACACTTCGTTCCACCCCCGTTGTGTCTGGGTCCCACGTTTGACGGACTCTGGTAAAGCAGTCCGTGTCCCAAAAACCAACCAACAGTAAGGCACGCATGTCCCAAACAGTAAGAAGGTCTTAAATCCTATGATTAGACCACCTCCTTCCTCCTTCCTCCTCACGGCGGCTTAAGGGGTAGGTAACCCACGGTCCTCATCTTCTTCTCGTTTACCGACCGAAGCAAATAGGTTGGGAGTGGCGAGTCATGTCATCCACTGCTTCTGAATTCCCCGTGTTCATCTCAACGGTCGCGATCTCGACATCACCGTAACCATCCTGCCAAAACCGTTGTTACCTGCGACTGAGAGACACCTGTGTTTCTCCGTGTTCGCTATATTCTTCGACACTGTTCCGCTACAGCGCCTCAGAAATTTCCATGATAGCAACCATTCGTCAACAGATAAGGACATACGTCGATCTTACGTAATATTTATCTATCTATCTATCTTTCACCATCGATCCTGACCCACCCTTGAATTCATCTTGTGGAATCACAACTTGGGTTCATGAGTCGATTTATGCCGCGCATTTGGAAACTTGGATTTGGGACGACCTTTCTCGTGTGCGTCAGAAACACCATGTAATTAATCATCTTCTTAACATGAATGACCAATGTCTAGTAGTTATCTTATATTGGAAGAAAAAATAAAAATTATACATGAGAAGGTTGTGTTGCAGTCGGCAGCTCAGTACCAAAAATAAAAATGCACTATACTACTTTATTGTCGAATTATTTTCTGTTGGAAAAAACATAAACATTATTATCTATAAATGTGCGTGCACACCGAGAGGGCTCATTGTGACCGCCACAACATAACAACATATAAATAGGCTAGGAGGTTGAGAGTGTTAAAAGATAAAAATTTGTTGTAGCCTAATGGTTAGACCTAATCCTTTAATCTTCTTTCTTCTTGTATAAATAGATACGAGTGTGAATTAATAAAACAATGCACTTTATTTCTTTCAAATATCTTTTCTAGTTTCTGTCATGGTATCAGAGTCTCTTGCCTAGAGCAAGCTTTCTTCTCACTGTCAAACGATAGCAAATCCCCACGGTGCTCGATTGCGTGCCACAGCCCTTTCTTCATTGCTAAAGAGTTGATTTCTATTGCTGTCAAACGATAGTTCTCTCCTCTCCTCCTTCGCCATGGTCACGACCCTCTTCTTCAGCCTCTCTCTTTCTTCCCTCCAAGTAAAGGTGCCCCCCTTTTCTTCGATCTCTCTCTTCAACATAAGACTTCTTTGTAGAGGAAAAGTGTCTCTTCTTGCACTCTTCCAGTCGCGTCACGGTCGTCAACCTGCTCCCCTCTTTCTGGTCACCTATCAAGACGATTAGGGCAACCCAAGGAAGGGCTCGTCGACTTCCTCCGGCACCGGCCTCTACCACAGCGCTGCCGTTAGCAGTAGTAGCAGTCCTCGGTCGCGCACAACAGCAATGACACAGTCCAATTGCGCCCTCCTCTGCCACTGTAGCTGTCTCCACCCTGCTGCCGCTGCTTTCCCACTGTGTGACCAAAGGCTGCAACCAGTCGCGACCTATGTTTCCCGACAAAACGGAGCATCGCTGCCGCACCTATCGCTAGTGTTGTTCTTGTTCGAGGATCTAAAGATTTGGGTCTCGTTCGACACTGGCATCCTCATCGCAACAAGAACTCGGTCGCATCTCCTCTTCGGTGCAGATACCCCTCTATATCTATGTCCTCTGCTTCCGCTGCCTCCTTCTACTAGGAGGGCATAGACGAGGAGGAGGATATTCTGTCGCTGACGATACGTTTGATGGAGGAGGAGCTGCAGGTGGCCCGCATACTCTACAAGCTACTCGAGACCATCCTCAACTTCGATCTCTGCCTCTGTCGCATCACTTCACCTTCCCTACCTGACTACCTCCGGTGGGGTACCAGACGGCGCCACTCGATCCCGGATGACCCACCCCCTCCTCTCCCCCCATCCCCTGCTTCCTCATCTTCCAGCAGCATTGTTGCTGCTCTGCTCTCCCTCCCGGCAATGATCCAACTGCACCGTCTCCGCTGCTTCCCAGCCATAGCAGCATCTTTGCCGAGAGAACCTCTAAGGGCCACCGCCCGCTCCTTCCAATCGCCTGCTCTTCTCCTTCATCTCTGCAGCGGCTCCTTTCTAGGAAGCCTCCTTTGATGACTACTTGAACGACAGTTCCCACCAGGTGTTGCAACAGTGCGGAACACAGACGGCAGAAAAAGAAAAGTAACAAAAAAAAGGCAAGCAATCACCGATCCTAAATACAACAATTTATATTCTCTACTATAGCAACCATCAGTTTCAGCAATCCGATCAGTCACGCAGTTGATCTGCAATAGGCATTTCCAGATCCAAAAGTGATCGGTATTTTTTCTCTCACAATGTCTTGATCATCTACTTCTCTTGTTCTTGTCAGTGTCATCACAGGAAGCACTAGTACTTCTCAGAATACTGGATTGATCTCCATCAATGCTGCAGTCATCATCCCTTTCAAATTATCCAGAGGTAACTACGCATTCTAGCGCGCTCAATTCACTAATCTCCTCTTTGGATATGATTTGTTAGGTTATGTTGATGGATCTTTCAGTTGTCCACCAGCAATGATTAACATCCCGGGGACAACAAGTCAAGTACCAAATCTAGAGCATAAACTGTGGTTACATCAAGACCGTCTCATTCTTCATGCGATTCAAGCCTCTATTGCTGGTTCCGTCGCACCGTTTATATATTCATGTGCTACTGTTGCCAACGCATGGTGCAAGATGTAAACTACCTTGGCAAATTGCTCGTGCACTCGCATGCTCGGCCTCCTCTGTAGACTAATGAACACAAAACAAGAGGGAAGTACCATTGTTGATTATCTCCAAAATATAAAGGTTATCATCAATGATTTAGCTTTAATATGGCACTATCTCAGTGATGATGAAGTTATTGTCCACACCCTCAATGGTCTTGGGGCTGACTATAAAGAATTGACAGCAACAATCCGGGCACGCGACTCACCACTATCGTTTGAGGAGCTGTACGACAAGTTGATTGATTACGAGACATATCTGAAGCGCGATGATAGGGCACCAGGACCACCTATTACTGCTCAAGTAAGTCACAAATTTAAAAAGAAGAGCAATCAGTATTCTAAACCTACCAACAAGGATCTAGGGTAGGCACCGCCTTATTACAATCTAAGTAGCAACTATGGTTCCCAACAACCTTGGCGTCCTGCTCCCATGCCTCAAAGTAACAACATCAGTTACCAACAGCCTTGGCGTCCTGCTCCCATGCCTCAAGGTAACAACATCAATTACCAACAGCCTTGGCGTCCTACTCCCATGCCTCAAGGTAGCAACATCAATTATCAACAGCCTTGGCGTCCTGCTCCTATGCCTCAACAATGAATAGTCTGCCAACTGTGTGACAATATTGGTCACTCCACCAAGGTCTGTCGATCTTATCCTTGACCTTTAGCTACCATGCCCTAAGCGCATCTCACTGTTGCTCTGACTTCTGATCAACATTCCTGGGTTATGAACTCTAGCGCCTCCCATCACATCACCTCGGATCTCCAGAACTTGTCCCTTCACAACAGCTATGGTGGTAATGATGGTATCATCATCGGTTATGGTAAGCGACTTCTTACTCATACTGGTTCCACAATGCTTAATTCGTATTATCTTAACTTTACACTCAATGATGTGTTGTGCGCTCCTCATATAAAAAATAATCTTATTTCTATCTCTCAATTCTGTAAACAAAATAATACCTTTATTGAATTTTTTCCTAACTACTTTCTTGTCAAGGATCTGAGCATGGGGGTATCATTAGTTCAAGACAAGAGTAAATATAACATCTACCAGTGGCCATCAATCTCTTAGCCCACCGCCTACTCTTCTGTTGTTGCTCCAATGGATGTGTAGCATCGTCATCTTGGTCACCCTTCTTTCTCAACTCTACAAAAAAATTTCTTTTGATATTCTCTTCCATCCTTTAAAGCTAGCTCTATTATTACTCATTGTGATGTATGCCTTAGTAATAAAAGTCATAGACTACCATTTGAAAATTCTTCTATTTCTTGCACACAACTATTTGAAATTATGTATATTGATGTTTGGGTCCTATACCAAGTATTTCATTTGACAAATACAGATTTTATGTTATCTTTATTGATTATTTTACCAAATATTCTTGGTTTTATCCTCTTCAACATAAGTCTGAGGTATCCAAAACCTTCATTACCTTCAAAAGAATGGTGAAAAAAATCTTTCAGTTCACCATTTAAATAATTTATTCTGACGGTGGAGGTGAATACCACTAACACCATACTTGTTAGCCGGTGGTATTCAGCATCTCAAGTCTCCTCCGTACACTCCTCAACTAGTTGGCTCAACCGAACGCAAAATCAGCATATAGTTGAAACTGGTCTCACACTTCTCCATCATGCTTTCATGCCAACTACTTTTTGGTTTGCAGCCTTCCATAATATAGTCTATATAATTAATCGCATGCCTACTCCAGTCCTCCATAATTAATCACCATTTGAAAAACTGTTTCATAAATATGTAAATCTTTAGAAACTTAGGGTTTTTGTTGTGTTTGTTATCCTTGGCTACGTCCTTATGCATTACATAAACTAGCCCCACGGTCGAAGCCCTGTACCTTCATTGGTTACTCACTTGAACATAATGCTTACCGATGCTACGATCCTTTGACTTGCAAGGTCTTTGTGTCTCGTCATGTTGTCTTTGTGGAGTCCTCATTTCTATTTCACCAGTCCAAATCTTCTACTATACCAACTACTCTGGTGAATATGCATCAGTGGCACATGTCATTATCTAATGAGCCTCCACAAGAATCACCCACTCCAGCCCACATACATGAGTGGAGCACTTCTCCAATACAACATCTCACTCCCACTTTTTCTTCTCCTTCTTTTGCATACATACCTCCTACCACAGACATCCAATCTTCGGACACTCAATCAATAGCATTTCCCTCACCCCAGCCTACTACAACTAATGTTCCTTAGTCTAATTCACCAAGTTCTATTACTTTCCCAGCACCCATTCCACCATCATCTCCTAAACCACTTGGACATCTCATGACAACATGTTCTAAAATTGGTATTTTCAAACCACGTCAAGTTCTCGACCTTAATATTATTGTGACTCCCTCTGTTAAGACCTGTGAACCTATCACGATCATTCAAGCCCAAAAGTCTCCTCATTGGCGTCAAGCTATGTCTGATTATTATGACGCCCTCCTTAATAACTCTACCTGGACACTTGTTCCATTTCATCTCGCAAAAATATCATCAGGTGCAAGTGGGTTTTTCGAGTTAAGCAGAACCTTGATGGGTCCATTGCTAGGTATAAGGCTCATTTAGTTGCCAAAGGCTTTCATCAATGTCCTGGTGTTAACTTTATAGAGACATTCAGTCCTGTTGTTAAATCCACAATAATCCGATTGATTCTGAGTGTAGATGTTTCAAAAGGTTGGCACATGTGACAACTTGATGTGAACAATGCATTCTTACAAGGAACATTAATTGACGATAACTTTATGGAGCAACCTCCTGGTTTTCTTCATCCTTAGTATCTGAAACATGTATGTAAACTCCACAAGGCTATTTATAGTCTTCAGCAAGCTCCAAGAGCCTGGTACAAAGAACTCGGCTCATTTTTTATGTCAGGCGGCTTCTCTAACTCTAAGTCTGATACATCCTTATTTCTTCATCAACAACCAGACAATACAATATATCTTGTATATGTGAATGATATCATTGTAACAGGTAATAATTCTCTAGAGGTCACAATGTTCATTAAGAAGTTGGTGGCCATATTTTCCCTCAAAGATCTGGGTCCCTTGAATTATTTTCTAGGTGTGGAAGCAACGTCTACATCTTCGAGACTCTTCATCTCTCAACGAAAGTACACTCAGGACTTATTAGTGAAGACAAATATGAAGGATACAAATGTTGTTTCAACTCCTCTCTCCATTAGTGAATCGCTTCAGTTAAATGATGACATTCTTGCTACTGATCCTACACAATATCGACAAGTAATTGGTTCCTTATAATATTTAGCTCTCACCCGCTCAGATATCTTATTTGTAGTTAACAAGCTATCACAATTCATGCATAGACCGTCTACCACATATTGGTCAATAGTTAAACGAGTATTACGATATCTTAAAGGTATTCATGACTACGACACATTTGTCTACAAAAATTCTCCACTTTAACTTCATGTTTATGTTGACGCTGATTGGACTGGGAACTTTGATGATAATATCAACATCTGGGTATATTATTTTCCTAGGAGCTAATCCAATCAGTTAGAGTTCCAAGAAACAAACGACAATTACTCGGTCAACCACTGAAGCTAAGTATCACCCTATTGCAACTATAGCTGTTGAACTTAATTGGGTAATGAATCTATTCAAATAACTTGATATCCGCTCTTCTATTACCCCTACAATATATTATGATAATATCGGGGCTACCTACTTATGTGTCAATCCAATGTTTCACTTTCGTATGAAATATATAGCAATTGACTTTCACTTTGTACGAGATCAAGTGATGAATCACCAACTACGTGTTTCTCATGTTCATATGGCAGATCAACTGGCGGACTCCCTCACGAAGCCACTCTCCCGTAATTTATTTTCACTTCATCGGTCCAAGATCGGCGTCCTTAGCAGGAGCTCGATCTTGTGGGGGCATGTTAAAAGATAAAGTTATTGTAACCGAATGGTTAGACTATTGAGGAAAATCCTCAACACCTAATCCTTTAATTGACTTTCACTTTGTATGAGATCAAGTGATGAATCACCAACTACGTGTTTCTCATGTTCACATGACAGATCAACTGGCGGACTCCCTCACGAAGCCACTCTTCCGCAAGTTATTTTCACTTCATCGGTCCAAGATCGACGTCCTTAGTAGGAGCTCGATCTTGCGGGGGCATGTTAAAAGATAAAGTTGTTATAACCGAATGGTTAGACTGTTGAGGAAAATCCTCAACACCTAATCCTTTAATTTTCTCTCTTCTTGTATAAATAGATATGAGTGTGAAGGAATAAAGCAATGCACTTCATTTTTTTCAAATACCTTTTCTAGTTTCTATCAAAGAGTGGTGTGATGCTATTGTTCGTCATCTCTGCATCCCGCCCCAACTCCAGTCTTCTGATATGTTTTCTCTATCTTTTGTCCTCTCTATCGTTAGGGTTAGGGGATCGTTGCGGTGGCTCTTGCTGCCATTCGCCATGTTGTTGTTGTGTTCTTGTCTCTATTGTTCTCATTTCTGATTGTTCTTAGGCTGGTGGGGGGTTTTGAGCAATGTGCTGCTTTACTGTCATAGAAAGAACTCTGGCGGGAGTTTAGGTTGAAGACAGCCACGAATATATGGCTGAAGAGCCGGTGTCAAAGAAAGCGAAAAAGAACTAATTAAATTTCTTGGAGGCGGCAACGTCATCAATGGATGAAATAGGTAACCAACCGGACCAATGGCTTGAAAGCCGACGAAAATGGGAACACCAAGCAGTCGGAGATCGATGAGAACTTGCTGTTAGAAAATTGAAACCAAAAAGTATATTTCTAAACCACTTTAATAGAAACACAATTAAATGAATGCCGAAACTTAAATTGCATACCTCCAGCCATTGTTGTTGAAGATTTCAACAATGATTTCTTTCAGTATTTTGGTGCTTCTCAGATCTGAATTCTCACTTTAGATGATGTAGGAAATCCATCAACTTGAGATTGAGCTAAGGGACTAAAATACATATATATATATAGGCGTACTCACATCAAGAATGTTTATTACCATCAATTCGTAACGTTTAAGAATTAATTCAAAATCAAAATATTTGGACCATAATTAAAAATTTTAATTGTCATGAATGAAGAAATTTAACAATAACCGTTACATTCATAATAAATGAAAACTGAAATATTTAAACCATAATCAATAAAAATATTAATGGCAATTAAAAAGAAAATAATTATATTCTCCCACTTGGTCCATACGTTTAACTTAATTACTTGAATTAATCTTATCGAATAATATTCTTAAGAAACAAATACATGAATCATAGCAATAAGTCATCTTAGAGTGAGTATTATCTTCCATATATCACAATATATTTGGTTTCCTAGAAATCAATTTTAATGTGATAACATCACTTAATGAATAAACTCTATGTTTATTCTTGGCCCATACAAATATATTTCTCAAATTAATATGCATATAAATATGAAAAAATATCATAATATATAAGAGTTTCAATACAATTACAAAGTGGAACCAAGTCTCATTTTCTCTACATGATCCTTGAATTTTAGAGGTGGCATGTCTTAAGTTAAAGGATCAGCAATCATCAATTCAATGCTAATATTCTTGATGATTACTTTCTTTTTCTTTACACGTTCTCTTATGGCTAAATACTTAATCTCGATATATTTTCTTCGACTTCGACTTTTATTGTTCTTAGCCATAAAGACAGCAGTTGAATTGTCACAGAAAATTCTTAATGTCCTAGAAATAGAATCCATTATTCTAAGCCCAGAAATGAATTAAGTCATACACCATGTGAAGTAGCCTCAAAACAGGACAAACTCAGCTTCTATGGTAGAAGTAGCAATCAAAGTCTGCTTGGCACTTCTCCAAGAAATAGCTCCACCACCCATTATGAAAATGTATCTTGATGTTGATTTACGAGAATAAACACAACCAACAAAGTCTGAATCTGAGTAGCCAATCACATCGAGTTTATTTGTCTACCTATACATAAGTATGTAATCTTTGATTCCTTGAAGTTACCTCATCACCTTCTTTGCATCTCTCTAGTGGTCCATACCTAGATTACTCTGATATCGTCCGAGCATTCTCACAACAAATACTATAAGATATTTTTCATACATAAGGCTTCCTACGACAGAAGTATATAAGATGTTTTTCATTGATTCCCTCTCAAGATCATTCTTCGAGCATTGATTTAAATTGAACCTATCACCTTTCATAATGAGAGCAATATATGGTGAAAAATCCTTCATTCGAAATCTTTCTAAAAGCTTATTGATATAGGTTTCTTGTGATAGACCTAAAATGCCTCAAGGTCTATCTCTATGAATCTTAATACCAATGACATAAGATGATTTACATATATCCTTCATGTCAAAAAATTTAGAAAGGAACTGTTTCACCTCATGTAGCAAACCCCTACATTGGTTGCAAGCAAAATATCATCTATGTATAAAATAAGAAAACATATTTTACTCCCACTGACCTTCTGGTATATACATTGATCCATGAGATTTTAAATAAATCTGAATGAAGAAATCACTTCATAGAATTTAAAATACTATCGACGAGAGGCTTGTTTTAAACCGTATATAAATTTCTTAAGCTTACAAACCAAGTCCTCACCAACACTAGAGGAGAAACCTTCATGTTGTTTCATATAAACCTTCTCCTCTAGATCTCCATTAATATATGTTGTTTTCACTTCTATTTGTTGCAACTCAAGGTCAAAATGGGCAACTAATACCAAAATAATACAAAGAGAATATTTCTTAAATATAGGAGAGAATGTCTTTGTATAATCGATTCCCTCTTTTTGAGTAAATCCCTTTGCAATAAGTCTTATATCTCTTAATGTTGCCGAATGAATCTTTCTTGGTCATGAAGACCCATTTACAGCTAATAGCCTTTGCCCCATTAGGCAACTCTATAATATCCTAGAATTGCTTTTTATGGAATTCATCTCCTCCTTCATGGCATCATGCCATAAGTTTGACGTTTTTCAACTTATGACCTATAAAAAGATTTTAAAATTATTTTTGGCTCTGGCATTATAGTTAGTTTCTTGTAGATATACAACATAATCACTATGTATTGCTGATCTTTTATTTCTAATAGATCTTCTTAATATTGTACCAACATCTCCCTGGGAAACTTGTGGTTCAACTTGTTGTTCAGGAGCTTGTTGTAATTCCTAAATTGTTTGATCTATTAGAATACTATCAACAACTTGTGGAATCTGTATAATTGGTTGTTCAACAATAGTTTGAACTTGAGGAGTGCTATGAACTATAACCAATCTATCATTCGATGTGGAAGGTTGAGTTCTTATATGATCATGTGCAGAAACTTTGTTCCTGAATTGATCGGTCCCACTAATCTTGTAATTCTTAAGAAACTTAGCATTTCTTAATTCCACAATCATAGTTATGTGAGATGGACAATAAAACTTATAACCTTTGGACATTTCGGCATATGCAATGAAATACCCACTAGCAGTCTTTGGGTCTAGTTTCTTCTCTTGTGGATTATATATCCTGGCCTCATATGAACATCCCCAAATGAGCATATGTCGCAAACTCGATTTTTAACATTTCCATAATTCAATTGGTGTCTTTGAGATAGCCTTGGTTGGAACTCGGTTTAATATATACACTATCATCTTTAGTGCTTTAGTCCACAAAAAATTAGGAAACTTGGAGTTGCTAAACATACTCCACACCATATCCAATAATATTCGATTTCTTCTTTCTGCAACATCATTCTGGTCTGGAGAGCCAGACATAGTGTATTGGGCAACAATCTTATGTTCTTGAAGAATTTTAGCAAAAGGACTATGTATTTATCAATTCTCAGTATATCTACCATAATATTCTCCACTTCTATTTGATCTCGCAAATTTAATTTGCTTGCAACATTGATTCTCAACTTCAGCTTAAAGACTTTGAAGGTATCCAATGCTCCATTTTTATTATGGAGCAAATAGATATACATATATCGTGAGTAATCATCTATAAAAGAGATGAAGTATTTCTGACCATGTGTCTATGTCTAGATAATATTTATTAGTATAAATGATTTCTAATATGTCTGAACTCCTATTAATACCTTTCTTGGATTTATTGGTCTACTTTCCCTTAATACAGTCCACACGTCTTAAAATCAGAAAAATCAAGAGTACTAAGTATCTCATCATTAACTAATCTCTTAATTCTCTCTATAGAGATATGTCCTAATCTCCGGTGCCATAAGATAAAGGAGTCTTCATTAAATATTACACCTTTTAGTACCAACGTGAACATGCATTGAACTATGAGTGTCTTTATTTTGTAAGAAAATTTGATAAAGATCATCAGACAAAATACCATTCCCAACATAATCAAATTTATAAACTAAATGATATATCTTGAAAATAAAAGAAATATACAAATGGTACGAGTCTGGAAATAGAAATGAAGTTCCGTGTAAAACTTGGGACATAAAAGGTTCGTTCCAATTCTAAAACAAAGCCACTACTCAAGGTTAAAATGCATGTTCCAATTGCCTCCATATGTGAGCCCATCTTATTGCCTGATAAGATGCTTTGCTCATTTCCCACTAGCTTCCTTAGGTTTTGCATACCCTGCAAAGAGTTTGTAATATGGATTGTTGATCCAGAATCAGTTCACTATGTGTTAATATTAACATTAACCATATTAGATTCATATCATACAAATGAGGTTTGTTTACCTTTCTTGTTGGTGACTCTAAGGGATAAGATTTTCATTATTATGGTACTTGCTAATGCCTTATCCGAAGTGACAAACTACATATGCCAGAAGTTATTTTAGTCTTAATAAACATCACACTGAGCCGATTGGATTGCTCCTATCGCTCATATAGCGCAATATCAGTTAGAGTACTAGTATTAGTGACTGCAGGTGGTTCGTGCTGATAAAAGATATATAGTATATAAGATTTAGATATAATTTCCCTAACTGAAAGAGGAAATCTTGTAGATCAGTTGAGAAAAATCCTCCTAACCTGTATAAATTGATGATGAATCAATGAACTCAATGGGAATTTCCTACTCCTCTACGAAACCGCAGATGCCCCTAACATTGTTGTTGTTTGCCTATTGCTTCAACAACTTGATTTCTTTGTTGTTCTGCTGTCTCAGCCCTCGTTAGTCCTCATTTTGCCATCCAGAGGTCGAAGAGTGCCTTGCAGCTTGACGCTTCTCTCGCTGCCCTTCAGATCCACCAACCGACTTCGCGAAGGGGGGGGGGGGGGGGGGGGAGCATCCGTGGTCCCCATCCTCAACCTTGGTGTTGCCCTCCTTCACTCGCGGCAACCTTGCATTGCCGACCATAACGCTTGAGCAGCAACGGTGGTGAGCCCAACCTCTATGCTAGATCGTGAATGGACCTCCTCTGGGAAGAAGATCGTCACTGCCATAGACGAAGAAGGGCACCGCTATCGCTGGTGCCCACCGTTATCTCCTCTACTATAGCCTCCTCTGCTGAGAGCACCTGTAAAGGGCCACCGCCCATCATTTCTCGGTGCTCTGCTGAGAGGGCGCAGTAAGCTATTTCTTCACTATCCAACGACAACAAATCCTCTTCTCTCGGTGAAAAGAAGAAGAATCTCCCTTTTGTGAAGTTTGCAGCAAAATTGTCACTTCTTTTTTTGGCGAAGCCCCTCTTTATTTCATCCCCTTCTTCGCTCAAGACGATGATGCACCCTCCCTACCACTGTTGCAACCTTCATTGCCGAGAGCTCCCTTTCCTTCTCTGCCTTCCCGTTGTTGCAACCTTCGCGGCTATAGCTCCCCTTCTTTGATAGGCACCTGGCGACAGGCGTCCGTCATGGAACTCGCCCACCCCACCAATATCGATAGGGGGTTCCTCTACATTGTTGACCACTTCCTCGTCGATCCCAGTCGTCGCTGTTATTGTTCTTCCCTCTGTTTAACGACAGTAATCTCTCACCGGTGGCCTTCTTCCTACTACCTACAACCAGCACCTCCTTCCTCCCCTATTTTCTGTGGCAATCTTCAAACCGCTACCCTTCATCCAATGTCGTCGTTGCTTCCCTTTGTCCAGTTGCGTCGATAGTACCCCCATCAATCGCCAGCAGCACTCTGCCTCCCCTTCCATCGTGCTGCTGCTGCTCAAGCAAGAAGAAACACTGCCAATGCCTTCCTCTTTAATTCAATTGTTGTTCAATGACAATAAACTCTTTCCTTTTATCTGATCAAATTTCTAGCAACAGAGGATGATCCCCTGCTGACTCCTCATCCTCCTACCGCCATCACCACTCTCCGCTGGTCGCAGTCAGCGTCTTCCAGCGATTAGCATTCGTAGTGCACCAGCCGACGCCATCTCCTACTACCTCTCCTCCGCCAGTGTAGCCCTTTGTTATCCAACGATAACTTCTTATCTTTTTTTTTCAATGTCGCTAGCGTCTTCTTTCGTAGTGTAATAGAACCATAGCAACCTCTGCTTCTTCTCCTACAGTTGTTGGACCTCCTCTTCTTACCATCGAGGTCGCCTCGTTGTCAGCGTCCTCTCCTCTTGTCTGTAAGTCCTCCTGGTCTTGATATCCAAGTCTGGCACCTCCATACTTGCTTTTGTTGTCCAACGATAGCTTCTGCTATATCCATTCTGTTGTGCCTGCCTCGTGTCAGACCTCATTTTCCTGTCATGCCTGCACCCTCCTTCTCAGCTATGCTTACATGGTCGTCGAAGTTAAACCATCGTTAGACCTTCATCGCGGTTGACACAACGGTCTCCTTCCTTTAGATTTATTGACATTAGTTCAAGATCTGCGTCCTTCATAGGAGCTTGATCTTGCGGGGGCATGATTGTCTGATCTAATTGGACTGTCAAACTTGGGTCCAGCAGAATCATCTGCTCCTTCTCATCCAAGTTAACACCACCATCGAAGTCAACCGTCGTCAGATTTTCACCGCAGTTGACAACACAGCAGCTTCCTTCTCAGCCAGGTTGACATCGTCGTCAAAGTCAACCGCCATCGGATCTATATCGTGGTTGACAACACATTGGCCTCCTTCATTTAGATTCTTTGACATCATTTCAAGATCGACGTCATTGAAAGGAACTCGATCTTGCAGGGGCATGATAGAAGATATGATTTATCTATGATAATTGATCAGATTTAGATATGATTTCCCTAACTGAATGAAGAAATCTCATAGATCGGTTAAGGGAAATCCTTCTATCTTCACCTGTATAAATTGATGATAAATCAATGAACTCAATGGGCATTTCATTACTACTTTCTATTTCAATATGGTATCAGAGCCCTCTCTCTATAAGAGATATTACCATTTTTTTTCTTATCCACTATCCAATGATAATTTCTATCACCACTTGTCCACGATGTCACTTCTTCCTCGTCGGCTTCCTCCTCCACCGTCAGACTCATCATTATCGGCTTCCTCCTCCTTGTCTGGACCCACTGCCAAAGATTATCTCTACTTCTTTCTTTGCTGTCAAACGATAGTATCTCTTGAGCCTATCACCGACCCCTACTGCTCCAAAAATTACAACTGTAGCCCTCGTCGATTACAGCCACAGCTACGACCCTCTCCTTCAACCACCTCTACTTTCTATCATTGGATCTGATCTCCAACTAACCACTCCTTCCCCTCGCTGATGTAACCTCCGGCTCCTGCAATCCATTGCATTCCCTCCCAGCAGCTCCCTCCTGTTGTTGCCCTGTCGTCTCTGCCACCGATGCTACCATCTATAACACCGCAAGCGCCACCCCACCAGCCCCTTTTCTTCTCCATGTCGTTGCTGATTCCGTGGAATCCTCCGGGCTCCACCCTCCTATACGACACTGAAGTGTTCCACTTTAGCAGCAGCCACCGACTGCTGCTCTCCTTCTCTTGTGGAGCACCCTTGCTATGCACCCGCAGCCTCTTTCAGTCGTTGTGTCTATCGATCGGACCTCTAATTTCTATCTGCCATCGCTGCTATCTGCCTACCTATGTTTTGCTGCAAAGATTTCCCTCTGATTTCATCATATGTGACTGTTGCGGCCTTACTGATCCAGCTGAAGCTATAACACATCAGCCAGTCGCTAGCCATATCAACTCGCCTTGCTCTAGCATTGACATCATTTCAAGATATGCGTCCTTCACAGGAACTTGATCTTGCGGGGCATGATAATCCGATCTAATCGAATTGTCGAACTTAGTTCTAGCAGAATCGTCTGCTCCTTCTCAGCTAGGCTGACATCATCGTCGAAGTCAACCGTCGTCAAATCTTTATCACGGTTGACAACACAGCGACCTCCTTCTCAACCAGGCTGACATCGCTTTCGAAGTCAACCGCCGTCAAATCTTCATCGCGGTTGACAACACAGCAGCCTCCTTCCTTCAGATTCATTGATATCATTTCAAGATTGGCATCCTTGACAGGAACTCGATCTTGCGGGGGCATGATAGAAGATAGATAGTATATAAGATTTAGATATGATTTCCCTAACTGGACGAGAAAATCTCGTAGATCAGTTGAGGGAAATCCTCTTACCTTGACCTATATAAATTGATCATGAATCAGTAAAACTCAATGGACATTTCATTACTACTTTCTATTTCAACACATCCTTCCTAATAGCATAATCAATATCCATCCACCCTAAATGGAGGAGAATTCTCTCCTTCCATATCTTATAGTTATCACTGTTAAGTTCAGGAATGTCACATCGGATATCAGAGAAATTAACAGTTTAAAAAATTACATAAAACCCAAAATGCTTATGGAGGCTTAAAAATCTAAATTGTATGTCTTACCAATGCAAAATATACTAAAAATGAATCTCATGATATAAAAATTGCTTGTGTGCTAAATTTTTAATTTAAATATATTCAAATGATTTTTATGATAAAACTACAAAATTATGTGGGTAAATTATGAAAATACTTTGATATTTTATCCTAATTAATTATATAAATATAATAAAAGATCTTATGGGATAAAATTATTATATTAAATATAATCAATCACAAGATTATCTCTAATTTCTTATGTGATCCTGATTTATATATAATTTTAATTAACTAAAGATGTTGTGGTTAATCCCTAATTAATTAAGATTATATTAATCATTAGACATTTTGAATATAGAATCTTAACTCATAAACATGAATTACAATAATAAAATATTCATAGAGAATATGAGCATTGTAAATAATGAATATTTTTATTTGACAAAATATTGAAAATATAATATCTTCATGATTTCCAACACCAAATGCATTAAAATTTTAAAAGATAAATCGAAATCAAACCATATTTAATGATTCCCTCTTAAGATCATTCTTCAGCATTGGTTTAAATTGCCTACCACCTTTCATAATGGGACCAACACTTGGTGAATAATCCTTCATCCAAAATATTTCTAAAAGCTTATTGATATAGGTTTCTTGTGATAGACCTAAAATGCCTTGATGTCTATCTCTATGAATCCTAATGCCAATGACATAAGATGTTTCACCCATATCCTTCATGTCAAAGTTTATAGAAAGAAATTGTTTCATCTCATGTAGCAAACCCCTATCATTGGTGCAAGCAAAATATCATCTACGTATAAAATAAGAAAACATATTTTACTCCCACTGACCTTCTGGTATATACATTGATCCATGAGATTTTTAACAAATCCGAATGAAGAAATCACTTCATAAAATTTAAAATACCATTGACAGGAGGCTTGTTTTAAACTATATATAGATTTTTTAAGCTTACAAACCAAGTCCTCACCAACACTAGAGGAGAAACCTTCAAGTTGTTTCATCTAAACCTCCTCCTCTAGATCTCCATTAAGAAATGTTATTTTTACATTCATTTGTGTCAAAATGGACAACTAATGACAAAATGAAACAAAGAGAATGTTTCTTAGATACAAGAGAGAATGCCTCTGTATAATCGATTTCCTCTTTTTGAGTAAATCTCTTTGCACCAAGTCTTGTCTTGTATCTCTCAATGTTGTCAAAGAATCTTTTTTGGTCTTGAAGATCCATTTATAGTCAATGGCCTTTGCCCCATTAGGCAACTCTACAAGATCCCAGACTCCATTGTTGTTCATGGAATTCATCTCCTCCTTCATGACATCATACCACAAGTTTGACTCTTTGCAACTTATGGCCTGTAAAAAGGTTTCAGGATCATTTTCGACTATGATATTATAGTCAGATTCTTGTAGATATACAATATAATCACTAGGAATTGATGATCTTTCATTTTTAATATATTTTCTTAATGTTGTACTAACGTCTCCCTGGGAAACTTGTGGTTCAACTTATTGTTTATGAATTATTTGATCTATTAGAATACTATCAGCAACATATGGATGATTGGTTGTTCAGCACTAGTTTAAACTTAGGGAGTGCTATGAACTATAACCAATCAATCATTCATTGTGGAAGGTTGAGTTCCTATATGATCATGTGCAGAAACTATATTCCTGAACTGATTGCTCTCACTGATCATGTCATCCTCAAGAAACTTAGCGTTTCTTGATTCCACAATCCTAGTTGTGTGAGATAGACAATAAAACGTATAACCTTTATACTTTTCAACATATGCAACAAAATACACACTAATAGACCTCGGGTCTAGTTTCTTCTCTTGTGGATTATATATCTTGACCTCATACGCACATCCTCAAATGCGCATATATCTCAAACTTGGTTTCCAACCTTTCCATAATTCAAATGGTGTATTTGGGACAGCTTTGGTTGGAACTCAGTTTAATATATACACAGTCATCTTTAGTGCTTCAGTCCACAAGAATTTAGGAAGATTGGAGCTAAGCATACTCCGCACCATGCCCAATAATGTTCAGTTTCTTTTTTCTGCAACACCATTCTGGTCTGGAGAACCAGACATAGTGTATTGGGTAACAATCTCATTTCCTTGAAGAAACTTAGTAAAAGGACCAGGTATTTGTCCATTCTCAGTATATCTACCATAATATTCTCCACCTCTATCTGATCTCACAATTCTAATTTGCTTGCCACATTGGTTCTCAATTTCAGCCTTAAAACTTTGAATGCATCTAATGATTCATTTTTGTTATGAAGCATATATATATATATATATATATATATATATATCATGAGTAATCATCTATAAAGGAGAAGAAGTATTCTTGACTATGTGTGTCCATGTCTAGATAATATATATCAGCATGAATGATTTCTAATATGTCTGAACTCCTATTAGCACATTTCTTAGACTTATTGGTCTGCTTTCCCTTAATACAGTTCACACAAGTCTTAAAATAAGAAAAATCAAGAGTACTAAGTACCCCATCAGTAACTAATCTCTTAATTCTCTCTATGGAGATATGTCTTAATCTTCGATGCCATAAGATAGAGGAGTCTTTATTAATATTACACCTTTTAGTACCAACGTGAATATACATTGAACTATGAGTGTCTTTATTTTGTAAGAGAATTTGAAAAAGACCATCATACAAGATATTATTCCTAACACAATCATATTTATATAATAAACTAATTGACGTATTTTGAAAATTAAAGGAATATCAAAATGGTACGAGTCTAGAAATAGAAATCAAGTTCCGTGAGAAACTTGGCACATAAAAGGTCATTTCCAATTCCAAAACAAAGCCACTACTGAAGGTTAAAATGCATGTTCCAATTGGCTCCACATGTGAGCCTATCTTATTGCCTCATAAGATGTTTTGCTCACTTCCCATTGGCTTCCTTAGGTTTTACATACCCAGCAAAAAGTTTACAATATGGATTATTGATCCAGAATTAATCCATCATGTGTTAATATTAACATTGCACATATTAGATTCATAGCAAACAAACGAAGTTGGTTTACCTTTCTTTTCAAGCCATTGTTGGAATTTCATACATTCCTTCTTCATGTGTCCCTTCTTTTTACAGAAGAAACACTTTGCTTCTTTCTTTATTAGCTTGGGATGGTATTCTATCATTTCCTTGCTGATTGGCTTGATTTTTATCAATTTTATTCTTCTTAAGAGTGGTTACCACCAATGCACTCTCACCCAACTCTATCACTAGTCTCTCTTCTTCTTAAACACACATGGTCATTAATTCATTAATTGATCATTTATCCTTATGTGTATTGTATGAAATCTTAAAATGCTCATATTGATGTGGAAGGGTATTCAGAATGTAGTGCACCAAGAAGGATTCTGACATATCAACCTCAAGTTTCTTAAGTTGATCGCAATATCTCGTATTTGCATTATATGCTCGCGCACCCATTTTATGTTGGTGAGTCTAAGGGATGAAAATTTTATTATTATAGTGCTTGCTAGTGCCTTATCTGAAGTGACGAACTGTTCGTCAATGGCCTTTAGCAAGTCTCGGATATTATTATGATGATCAACAAAACCATGTATACCAGCAGTTATTTTAGTCTTAATAAACATCACACTAAGCCGATTAGATCGCTCTCATCGCTCATATAGTGCGATATTAGTTGGAGTGCTAGTATTAGTGACTACAGGTGGTTCGTCCTTCCTAATAGCATAATCAATATATGTCCACCCTAAATGGAGGAGAATTCTCTCATTCTATATCTTATAGTTATCACCCTTAAGTTCAGGAATGTCACATTGGATATCAGAGAAATTAACAGTTTAAGAAATTGCATAAAACCCAAAATGCTTATGTCAAAATTTGAGGCTTAAAAGTCTAAATTGCATGTCTTACTAATGTAAAACATACTAAAAATGAATCTCATGACATAAAAATTGTATGGGGGCTAAATTTTTAATTCAAATAGATTCAAATGATCTTTATGATAAAACTATCAAATTATGTACTAATTCATAATCCCTGTAGGTAATTTATGAAAATAATCCTGATTAATTATATAAATATAATAAAATATCATGTGGGATAATAATTATTATATTAAATATAATTAATCACAAGATTATGTATAATTCCTTATGTGATCCTTATTTTAATTTATATATAATTTTAATTAATTGAAGATGTTGTGGCTAATCCCTAATTAAATAAGATTATATAGATCACTAAATATTTTGAATATAGAATCTTGACTCATAAGCATGAATTAAAATAATAAAATATTTATACAGAATATGAGCATTATAAATAACAAATATTTTTATTTGAAAAAATATTAAAAATATAATATCTTCATAATTTCCAACACTAAATGCATCAAAAGTTTCAAAAGAGAAATTTAAATCAAACCATATTTAATGGCATAAGAATGAAATATTCACCACATCAACACAGAGGTTAATCTCTACTTTGCTACCAACTGTTAGAAAATTGAAACCAAAAAGTATGTTTTTAAATCACCTTAATAGAAATATAATTAAATGAATGTAGAAACTTAAATTGTGTACCTCTAGTCATTGTTGTTGAAAATTTCAGTGACGATTTCTTTTAGTATTTTGACGCTTCTCGACTCTGAATTATCACTTTAGATAGTGTAGGAAATCTTTCAACTTGAGATTGAGCCAAGAGACTAAAACACACATATATATAGTCGTTCTCCCATCGAGAATATTTATTATTATCAATTCGTAATGCTCAAGAATTAATTCAAGATTGAAATGTTTCGACTATAATTAAGAATTTTAATTATCATGAATGGAGAAATTTAACAATAACCATTACATTCATAATGAATGAAGACTGAAATATTTAAATCATAATCAATAAAAATGTTAATGATAATAAATAAAAATTTAATTAAAAGGAAAACGGTTCCAATTTCATGACCCAGATCCAGCACTATATGGTAGGAGAGGAAGCATCCAACAACTTCATCTCTTGGTTTTAGGGCCCAGGCGCAAAGATAGGTAAACATTTCTGTCTCTAGACGTGTTCTCTGTTCTTGAAATGGTGGATGGCTATCTTTCTTTGAATTGCTTATTATACTGGATAGAACGTAATTTAAACCACACAAATTTTCTTGTTCATTATTTTGATTTTAAAATTGTTACATCTGTTTCATTCCCATAGATTATATTGTTAGATGGAGTCTTTACCCAATAAGTAGCTCGAGTAGGTTATAATTTCTTTGCTATAAACTCTTTTTCACTTTTATGCCATTTGTTGATTGATATTAATGATATACATTGTTAGATGGAGTCTTTACCCAATAAGTAGCTCGAGGCCTTAAGGTCGACACCAGTAGATAGATCGATGGCTCGCTTCTCGCCCAAGGAGCACGACAGCATATGGCTTTGAACCAACATCAACACTAACCTCGTACGAACTCTTCTTCCTATATGTAGCATAAAAGGCACCCAAGTAAACAGTAAATATTTGGGACATTCGAACCCAAGCAACCTACACTCTAATCCCTTACTTCTCATTGCTAACTTGATCATCGGAGGGGCTGAATCGAGATGGCCCCATCGCCCAACTGAGGCATTGACGATCGGAGAGCCAACTGAGGAGCGAAATAATGCACTAGCAAAGAGGGAAGCTTCGCCCACGGAGGCCAACCAAACAACGTCCTCCGATCGAGGATAAGCGACTCTCTCTGGAATATCGCAACAGACTCTGAGCGACTGCAACTCCACGAATGACCAAAAGTTGACTCTAGCATGAGGCGACCACCTGGGTTCCCGATCTACCAGTCGACATCCCGAGGAGCTAGCACATCCCTCAGGCGCCAACGAAGAATTCTCGGACATCCATGTGTACACGAGCAGTACCAAGCTGAGACGAAACATCAATCTCCGTATGTAAAATGTAGACAAATAAATTGAACAAGTTAGTTGATGATGTTGATTTGACGGTGGCACTTGATTGAAAATAAGTTCAAATTATAACAGATGGGGTAATAAGCTACATGTTTTTCTACTGCCATTGTCGGTGATGCTGCAACTGTGTGCCTCCAGGATCTTATTAGAATCCAGTTCAGTTGGAAAAGGTTAGTTCCTATTTCCTTTTACAAATGCTCAAATATTAGCATCCTGTTTTGTGCATTTCATTTGACTACTATTGTATGGGAAGTAAGGATACTTGCTTGCTACAGAGTGTCAAATTGGCCTTTGGGTCTTTTTGGTGCATCATAATATGGTCATTGTATTTGTTAGTTCAGAACTATTTTGATTGATCTTGATCTATTTATTTCACTATTGGAAGCTTTGTAGGATGAATAAGTTAGTAGATGTGGGCTAAATTTAGTTTCAGATCAATGGATCAGACCATAATCGTGCCCTTCTTCAACCATTCGGTCTTTCATAGAATTGTGCAATGATCATTATCTTTCTTCAATAACAAGTCAAGGTTGAGATTCCATGAGTGTTCTCATTTATAATCACCTAGCTTTTGAAGGCCTTTAGCCTCCGAGTTCTATTGCATCTGAATTTTCTGGTTTCTACATTATTTTGTTAAATCGAAATTGTGAACGAAACTATAAGATACACACGAAAGATTTTAAGATTTCAAATACACCCGACCAACGTAAAAGACCATACAGAAACTTTTTAGAATTTAAAATATTTTTAACATTAAAGTAAATATTTTTTTCTCTAAATAATATTTTCTCTCTCTTCTTAATAATTAATTAAAATACTTTCTTGGATTAAAATTTATTTTTTCCTTGAGAATTTTTGGGCATAACTCTTATAATTTATTTGTGTCTAAAATAATCTTTATATTTTAAAAAATATAGCAAACTTAAGAGTTAACAAACGAGTTTAAATGTTGACTTATAATAAATTATTAAATATAATAATATATAATTTAAATTTTAAAAATTTACTTTAACTCCTGTGATTTTTATTGTGAATAACTTAAGCCCTTATGATTTTGTTCATGTATAAAATAATCTTTATATTTTAAAAATATATATAAACCCTTTATACCAATTTTGAGTTAACAAATATCATAATTTACTTATATAACATACTAACTCATAAATAATTAATATAATAATATATATAATTTAAATTATAAAATTAAAATCATCATCAATGATGAAAAGATGCATCGTCATATAATTGTTAAGACTAGCTTACACTAAGAGGGGGGGAGGGATGAATTAGTGCAGTGATAAAAGACTAAGTTTAAAAATTTTTGTTCAAAGTAAAACCAAAATAGTAAGTGAGAGCAATAAAGTTAGAGCATGATACTAAAAAGAAAATCGAAAAAAAGATGCTCATACTTTTCTTAGAACTAATGAAGAATAATCAAATTCGAATGCAATAGTAAAAGGAGGCAAGGGTAGAAATACTCACAGATTCTATAATAGTTCGATCAAAACTTTGACCTACGTCCACTCCTGATCTCTCTTCACTCAAGGTCATTCGGTATCCACTATCGATCTTCTTTCACGACCGAAGATGAAACACCCCTTACACCTTTCTCCTTTTCTTGGCTCAGGAGAACAACAATTACACTCTCCGTTTCATAGGCCTCTAATTGAGTTAGTAAAACTAAATCTAATCATGATGTTAACTATGATATTTAAGATAAACAATTATAAATACAATCTTCGTTGTTCGACACATCAATAGATCTTTCGATGAACTCCCGTCATTCTTCTAACGAACTCCCGACAAGCTCCCGACAATCTCCAGTGAACCCTCGGTGAGCTTTCGCCGTATCGTTCGAAACCTGATCCAATGTCCGATCTTGACTCCGACCCAACAATAGATTTTTTCTTAATTACTTTATCTTTTTCCGATCATAATTAATCCTACATCACTTCTCTCTAACACATTTATTAGATCACAAACACACCAATTGATTTCATCATCAGAATCTAAATTTTAAAAATAATAAATAATTATTTTTTTATTTCTCTTATTAAAACTTTTATATTATATCCGTACAATCAAAACTTTAGTTAAAACTTGAAGTCAATTCAGAAACGACATGCTTTGTGGACGGAAAATGACTTGAAAATAAGGTAAGTTTTTTTTTAAAAAAAAAGAGGACGATAAGTCAATGTAACCTGCAACATATTCAATAAATGCAACCTGAAATGTATTCAAAAAATTGAAAAGCTCCTCGAGCTTTTCAAATCTGTCATACGTAAGCTTTATATCTGAAAATGATCACGATAAGCAAAAAAACAAAGCAGGGAAAGTCAATGTAGCCGGCAACGTATACACAAGGGTAAAATAATAAATTCAAAAAATTGGATCATCACGATAGAAGATACCCCGCTCCTCGAAATTTTCGAATCTTACACATGAGCTTTAAACATTTATTGCACACATGCTGCATGCTAAACTTCTAACTTAAGAGAAATATATAAGAAAAACGATTCTTTGAAGAATAAAAAAGTTCCTCTCTTGGCTCCTCTTCCTCCCTCTCGTCCTTATGTGGTCGCTGTGGGTGAAGATTTGTTGATACCCTGCTGGCGTCACCCACTGTTCTCCCACCTCCTCCCCCCCTTGGTGATCTCCAAGCCATTCTCTATGACGACGCCGACGAAGCCCCCTCCTCCCTCGTCTTCCGCCGTGTCATCCACCGAACCCGCCCCGCGTCCTCTGTCATCGACAAATGCGACCTCTCCGAGGATTCCCGCTCCCTTGCCGAGCTCCAGGCCGCCCTTGGCCGCCACCGGCCCACCCTCCCGCAGGTCTTCCTCGCCGGCCGCTGCCTTAGCGGCGCCGACGAGATTTGTCGCCTCCACGAGGCCGGCGAGCTCAAGGCTCTCATCGAGGGGACAACCCCCTCCGCGGCATTCGCCTGTGGCATCTTTATGATGATTGACTCAATTGAGGAGAAAATACATTAACAGGATAGTCAAGCTACTTCCTTTCCATCTATGACTTGCTGCCCTGCCCTGCGGTTCTTTTGAATCTTTAAGACATGAAACCATTGTTTCTTGCATGCGTCTGTCATTTTTTAACAAAAAAAAGGTTACACAAGAGGTATGTACTTTTCATCCTACTTTGTTGCTCCAGCGCCATACTGCTTTATGTATGTAATTGTGCTGCAACCTTTGTGGGGTTCTTGTCGAAGACTTTCACATCCCAAATTTATGAAAAATAATAAATTATTATTTTATTATTCATAATTTATAAAATATTTTTTAAAAAAATTCAAATCTTAGATAGATAACATCTTCTAGATAGTTTTACAAATCTATTCCATCCAAGTATCTATTACAAATAGTAGATTACTCAGCAACCACACATGTTGATAGTGACCTAAAAAAACATAAAAATAATATTCAATATTCATGAAATATATATATATATATATATATATTAATAATTTAATAAAATAATAATATATCAATTCATCATAAAACTTATGCATCTAAAAAATAATGATATTTTTTTACACAATAAATAAAATCATCCATCAATCGCATGCAACATATATATACTAATCAAATATCAATTGCATACATCATACCTGATGGTACACTCTCTTAACGGGGGATGGAGAGGCATACTCAACGAGATGGATTCATCACAACAACGGATGAAGATAATCTATGTCACACTCCCAACAACGGATGGAGTGGTACCTCTTAGTCGCACAAGTGGGGACACGTTCCTCCCAACAATAGATGGAGGGGACACGTTCCTCCCAACAATAGATGGAGGAAACGTCTAATCGTCACATCTAACGATCTACTAATTCCCGAAAGGAATCACCATACTTGCCCTTGGCAATGATATATAAACATTTATAACCATTCGTTTACATTCATCGTTCATTCACGCATGCATCTAAGAAATAATATGATCAAACATTATATAAACCCATGTTTGATGGATGATCTACTAGACTATATCCATTGGATGAGCTCGCAACTCCTTTCATAAGTTTCATTTCCAATGTGGACTATTAGCATAGTTACATATACTATACGGTAACGACCATATCAATATCATAAACTTAAAAAAAATAAACAACCAATAATCATTTTCAAATGATATCTTAAGATAAAATTTTTAAGTTTATCAAATCATAAAGATATGAAACATCATTCTCTCAATAGTACTCTATCAACTAAAATCCTAATTAGAATAGCTCAATTGACTTAAACCAAGCTCAATTCGATTATGATCTAACAGAACCAACCTCAAATCCTTATATAACCTATCTAAAATCACCTTAAACCGACTTAATTTAGACTTGATTGATCTCGATTAGGTCAAATAGATTTGAACTAGTCAAGTTGGTCTGAAATCATTCTAAACCGACTAAAACCAATCAACCTATATGATTCAATCAATTAACGAGCTGAAATCAATAAAGAGAGAAAATCAAATTATGTCATATAATGTTAACCCAAACCGAACCAAGCCACCTGAGTCTTGGGCGGGTCACGTGTGTCGCACATGCTTGTCCCAAGTAATAGGTTGGGCTGCATTACAATAGGCTAAATAGAGAAGCAATAACATGTGTAGCACCAATCGCATAGATGGGCAGGCTTAACTTCACAGACTAGGCTAAGCCTTACTCATAAGTTAGGCTCAGCTTTACCACTGAATTAGGCCATGCTTGACTCACGGATTGAGTCATGCTTAGACACATGAGTTGATATGGTATTTTACCACACGAATTAGGTCTTATCTAACGGCATGAGCTAGATCATGCCTAGCCACATAGGTTAGATCGTACATTATCACATGGGTTGAGTCGTACCTGGACAAATGAGTTGGGTCATGCTTGACAACAATGATTGGGTAACACCTTATCATATGGATCAAGTCGTACCTTGTCATATAGATCAGATTGTACTTAGCCACATGGGCAGTGTCGGGCTTAGCCACACATGCTAGCTCCTATCTGGCCACATTGACTGGGTCGTACATAACCACATAAGCTGAATCGACCCGACTTGACAGATCAACCCGACTCAAGTCAAACCACAATTAGACTCCTCTTATAAAATTAGATTTCGATATTTTAAATTGAATAACTCAAATCCATGAATTAAAGAATTTAATTTCATAATCTTAAATTTAAAATTAATTAAATCATAGAAATTTACACATAATTTTTAAAATACAAAATATATCTAATTAAATAAAATAAAACTATTATGGCAATCTAAAGTAAAAATTTAAATAATTAAATCAATCTTAAATTTTACTTAATTTTAAAAGACCAATATAAATAATCATTCTAATATTACTAATTAATTATCATTATTTATTAATCATAAAAGTTTGAAATTATAACATTATTATGCATCATAAAATTTTAACAATCTCAATATCAAATTTTCAAAATATGAATTAAAACTAATAAAAAAAATAGATGATCCTACCTCGAGAAGTCCCCTCCTAAATCCTCTAATTGTTAGACTCATTGAAAAATAAGAGAAGAGGAGTCTCTTTTTATAGAAGAAGATAAGATATTCCAGAAAGATAAATAATAATTTATTTTTTTATTTTTAATTATATTTATTATGCTTTCATACACAAAAAGATAAATATAATAGTAATTTCTTATGATTTACACGAAAATAAAATGAAAACTATTTACTTATTAAAAATCACATCACCTATTAGGAAATAAATAAATTAACAATTTAATTAATTAACAAAATTACTAACTTGTACACATTATTAAGAAAATCAATTTAATCATTTCCTTAACCATAAACATGAAAAGATATAAAAATTAATAATAATATAATATATTATTTATAATAATTAATTTATATTAAGGAATTAAATTATTGATGATTACAAAGACAGTTGCAGCAAACTTTGGCAGTGCGTATTTAAGTGGAAATGTAGCTGCAGGAGAAGCCAAGTTTGGTAACTTTGACTTCTAGTGCATGTTCATTGAATACTTTTAATTTCCGATGCATGGCTTCTGAATAGACACCACTTTCCTAACTACAGGCCGCTCATTGAATACTTGGCGATTAGGCCTCGTGATCAGTCATCCATCTCTCTCTCTCTCTCTCTCTCTCTCTCTCTCTTTTTCTCTTTCTCTCTCTCTCTCTCACTCACACACACAATGTGCTAGATACTGTGTGTGCACGCGTTTCATGATCTACTGTGCTGAAGTCCGTCGTTGATAGTTACACGTAAAATATGTGCCTCTAGCGCCAGCCACCTGGCTTTGGTGACAGCGGCATATCTTATACGAACCTGTCTCTTTCTTTCCCCAGTTTTCTCTTTAATTTCTTTGGTGATGATGCTGGATGTCACAAAACATCGTCGGCCTCCAAGTCCACTATCTTGGCCCGGAAGAGGTCACCGGCATTCTGTGTTGGCCTATACACCAACACATTGTGGTGCGTTGTACGTAGTCCCCTGTGTTTAGGGGCGATATCTGTTTGGTGACATACACTACTTGTTTCCTTAGTTAGAGCGCTGCCTATCTATATGGGTGACCCTCTCTAAACTTTTACCATATTAATGTTAGGGCAACAACCTATAGTAGATTCATCTATCGAACAAATGATCAAACAACTCTTGGACTTCAAAAAAAAAAAAAAAAAAAAAAAAAAAAAAAATCAAACTAATGATAGATAGATTATTTGGTTAATTTTGTAAACCAAATTGGTAAGAAAAAGATGACAAATCATCAATGTGTTTCTTTTTAATTCATCTCATTGCATCTTCTTTCTAGTCGACACATCTTGTGAAGACGATAAATTGCTTTGCAATTATCCACAGTACCATAACTAAATAAGAATAGTGAGGTTTATTACTTCTATGTCTATGAAGCACAATTCCCTCGCATCCTCTCGCCCACTTCTGCTTTGACTCCAAATTGATCCATGTCTTTCTCATGATGCGGAGTTACCTCTTATCTTAACACTCGACCCAACACAATTATCACACTACACATTGTACGATCATGTGGACATAGATGAAAATAAGGGAATTGCAAAAGTAGCTACTGTGGCGGCTACATTCGAGAATTTTGCGGCTCTATATTATGAAACTAGAATTCAAGAATTGCAAATATAATGAGAGGCTAAAATTTGACATATTATCATGAAAGGGCATAAGAAAGAAAGGCAGTTAGATAGATGGCGCAGACAGATCAAGGAAAAGGCACGACGAGATGCATAAAATTGAATTCCTAACTATGGCATCGACCGATCAGCATCAGGCAGAAGAAAACCTAGGTTAAAATAAGAGAACAGACTTACTTCGAATCCCCATCAAGCTTCTGCTGCTTCTCGTAGTGAAACATCGCTCGCCTCCACCCGATGCTGTTCTTCTCCAACATCCTTGAGATCATCACGGAACTAATTACGCCATAAATCTGAATTCGACCTCAGATTTCATCAGCAATTACTAACCATACGAAGCAACAAGGATAAAGCAAAAGAAAAAGATGGGGAAAAACCCCTAAACAGACAACATCAAAGTTCGGAACTCGCTCGTTTGTTCAAGGATTAACCGGACACGGATGCATCGTGAGACGCTGCAGGTCGCAGAAGCATTACTGAGTAGGGATCTTTGGTGCTTCTCTTCCAAGATTCGAGAGGGAGCCAATTCCCTCATCGGCTGAATGCCGCTGCAGCAGAGATCGGACGGGATCAATCAGCAGTAAGCCATATGGAGCGTAAGATATTGTTTAGAATCTCACCTTTCTTTTCCGTCGGGAAGAGAGGATTTCTTGAATCAAATGGCGGAGAGGATTGCCGCCATGGCGGTTCTTGATCGCCTCTTTTTCTTTTAGAGAGAGAGCGAGAGAGAGAGAGAGAGAGAGAGAGAGAGAGAGAGAGAGAGAGAGAGAGAGAGAGAGAAAGCGAATCAAATGGCGGAGAGGATCCCCGGCATGGAGCTTCCTGATCGCCTCTTTTTCCGGTGGGAGAGAGAGAAAGATACCGAATCAAATGGCGGAGAGGATCGCCGCCCATGGCGCTTCTTGATCGCCTCTTCTTTCTTACAGGAGAGGCGTCACGTGTTGAGAGGTATTACAGAGTGTGTATATAATACATAGGGCTTGAGTTTGGGTTTGATGTTGGGCTTAGCCTAATAATAAAGGGGTAGAACCAATCGCACCACTTACTTCTCTGGCAAATTGAGGCATACGACCCAGATGAACCATTGACGTTGATCTAAGCTCATCAGGGAAGGGTTACCTTTCGCTAAGTGTTCAAGTCTCCTGTGCCCTGCGCCGGTGTCCTACCGGAAATAAGATTTACATTTTTAGAGACGAATTTGCGAGTTGACACGTGGCACCCACACAGTCACCATAGCCCGCGTACTATTTATCTTGACAATAAATTGTGAAACAAAAACGAAACATAGTCAGAAAAGGAAGGCACCTACCTACACAGTTACCGTGAATAGGCCACATATTATTTTATCTTGGGTATAAATTGTGAAACAAAAGCGAAACATGAAGGCACCCACACAGTCACCTTGCATAGCCCACGTACTGTTTGTCTTGGCAATAAATTGTGAAACAAAAGCGATACATAGTCAGAAAAGGACCCCCTTTTTTTTTTTTTGCCAAATTTCCCAAGCACATATACCAAAACTCGCTGTGTTTTCTTCTTTCGAACCCCTCCCTTTACACCTGTTGCAAATGTTTTTGTCTCCCACAACCACATGCACCATCCTTGCAATTGGGCTGGCCCACTGGGCTTCAACTATTCAGTATCTTATAGAATACTAATCTTATATGCATGCTTACCATTTCCAGACATTCATAAATTTACTATGTTCATGTACAATGTAATTGCTTTCGATATGTGTATATTTCAAGAATAATTTATTTACGCGGGTGATCAACGTCGCGCAACCCAACACCATTAGCGTCATCTTGTCTACTTTTCATTGTGCTGGCAAATACGTTTAAAGCAAGATAGCGTGCGTGAAGCAAATCGATACACAACAAGCAAGCTTCCAAACCCCCCTCCCCTGTCGCACTCTCAGCAATTAGCTGGAAGAAACGAGAAGCATCCCGACTTCTACCCTCTCAATTAATTGCTGACCGCCACACCCCTTTAATTGGAAGTTTTTTATCGTGTAAGCCTACTCCAAAGCTATGGATTAGAAACCTTCATGAAGAACGGCTCTGCCATCCCTGGCCAGCTCTTCGTTCTTTGCGTAGAAACACCGCCATCTCCACCAACAACAGTGACTGCGATGAGCCAAAACTACCCTTTTTCTTTAATGTGAGACGAAGGGCAAGCTGGAAAGCGAGGGGAATGGGATGGCATGGCATGGCATGGGCCGAAACCTTCTTCCACCACTCGACGCTTCATCCTTGCAATCCACTCGCCGAGCCATCCCCATCCTCATAAAAGCCCAAACTCGAATTCTTATCCACCACCACCAACACCGGCGACGATGGCAGCACAGGATGCTCAGCCCTTCCGTTGGCACTACGACGCGCTCGACGACAAGAACTTCCACGTCCGTGGCCGGGGTCTCCTCTTCCTCCTCATCTCCTTTACCATTCTCCTCTTCTTCACCCTCATCTGCCTCTACGTGCGGTGGGCGTGCCGCCACCGTCCGCACTGGGGGGCCGAAACCGCCCCGTTGAGCATGTCGTCGGCCGCGACATCGCATCGCACCACCACCGGCCTCGATCCGCGGATCATCGACAGCTTCCCGGTGCACCTGCACCGAGACTTAGAGGCCGGCGAGGAGGCGCAGTGCTCGATATGCCTGAGTAGCCTGACGGAGGGGGATAAGGTCAAAGCGCTGCCCAACTGCGGCCACACGTTCGATGTGGAGTGCGTGGACGAGTGGTTAAAGGCTCACACGAGCTGCCCGCTGTGCAGGGCCTCGCTCGCCGACTCGTCCGTGGCCGTGGAGCCGGGGGCTGCGGTTTGACGGTGACAGAACATGGAGCAGGATGCATGAAGGAAAGAAGCTGCAGAGATGGCGAAGTCAAGATACATGGCCTTGTTCTGGGGAAAGCGGAAGATGGCGGGCATGCAAGAGAGAGCCCGAGGAGGGGGTGGGTGGCAAGCTTGCCGTTCGCTAGCTGCCGTTGAGAGTAGAACAGTCAGTCCCCTGCCTCTTTTTGTGGGTCCACAACACTCCTGGTGCTGTATGCACTCTCATGAGATGGATTCTTTGTATCTTGTCATGCCTCCTTACGTAAATAGAACTGAAATGAGATGGGTTTTTGTTGTTGGTGCGGGTTGCAGCCGAGAGGAATTTATGGGTTGCGTGCGGGAAGATCGATGCAATGCAAACGGATATCTGGGCCGAATATTCCTCACTGGATGCCTGATGCGCGGCCCATGCTATGGTGCATAAAGACGGTTCTGTGACAGCCTTTATTTCTACACTTCACACGTTTATGCTGTACAGCATAACTGACGGTCAAAGACGCTTCAGGTGACGACAACATAAAAAATTAAGTTATTCCTATAGTTCAACCATGTAAGCTATAAAGCAGATCAAAATGCTAATTGAAGCAATTCACGAATTAAGCTATAAATCGTATCAAAAAAACATAATTGAAAGAAAACCACAAGCAAATGTGGATGCTAATTGAACCAAAAACAGTTCACGATCTAAGCTATAAAGCAAATAAAAAATAATAAGTGAAGAAAACAAAAGTAAATTTTTGTGGCTGCTGGGATTCGAGCCCAGGTCTCCACGGCCACAACGTGGAATTCTAACCACTAAACTACAGCCACTTGTTGTTGGTAATCCATCCATTATAATTTATTTATTAGAAAGCAAACCAGTATCAAAACGCACAACGCGGCTGCTGGGATGTTAATTGAATCAAAAACAGTTCACGATGTAAGCTATAAAGCAAATAAAAAAGCATAATTGAAAAAAGATTAAATTGTGGCTGCTGGGATTCGAGCCCAGGTCTCCACGGCCACAACGTGGAATTCTAACCACTAAACTACAGCCACTTGTTGTTGGTAATCCATCCATTATAATATATTTATTTGAAAGAAAACCAGTATCAAAATGCACAACGTGGCTGCTGGGATGCTAATTGAAGCAAAAACAGTTCACGATGTAAGCTATAAAGCAAATAAAAAAGCATAATTGAAAAAAGATTAAATTGTGGCTGCTGGGATTCGAGCCCAGGTCTCCACGGCCACAACGTGGAATTCTAACCACTAAACTACAGCCACTTGTTGTTGGTAATCCATCCATTATAATATATTTATTTGAAAGAAAACCAGTATCAAAATGCACAACGTGGCTGTTGGGATGCTAATTGAAGCAAAAAACAGTTCACGATGTAAGCTATAAAGCAAATAAAAGAGCATAATTGAAAAAAGATTAAATTGTGGCTGCTGGGATTCGAGCCCAGGTCTCCACGGCCACAACGTGGAATTCTAACCACTAAACTACAGCCACTTGTTATAATCCATTTAGAATATTTTAATCTAAATGAAACGATAATAATTTGTAATTTACATTATAAATGAGGCGCTCCTTGGCAATCTTCATTATATGCTATTCGCTCAGGAATTGCATGGGAAATTTTACATTAAAAAAATATTGTTATTTAGAATAATAGTTTTCCTAACACAATTAAGCAAGAACCAAAGGGAAGGCTTCTCCTCGTTCAAAATTTTAATCAATAGTTAAGGAATCAGATTCCACTTCCAGGCTTGATGGCTCAAAGTGCAAGCTTTCAGTAGGTAGAAACTCACATCCAGGCAGAAGATCCATCATAATTCATTTTTAACCATATGAATTATGTTTAGTTTTTCTAGCTGACCAATATGTGACTTATCCCCCCACCAGCCTTCTGACTGATTAAACATTTTGTGGCAAGAGACATAGGCAATAATTGCTCCATATATGATAGACGAAGAAGAGACCTTCACCCCCCTTGAAAACTATCTCGTTCAGAGGCCTCCAGGTCAACTATATACACTGACATAAAGGACTTTTAAGAATCAAGGAACAACTCTTAGATAAAGTCCGCTGCTTCCCTAATCCAAGCTCCAACTTTCCAATCATGAAAGAAAATACAATTTGAGATTCAACTTGGCAAACTCTCCTTAAAAGTTCACATGAACTCTGCAAACTCGACTCTGGTTTAGTTTATATGACTGCTTACATATTTTATGGTAGTAGTATTTTCACAATTATAATCTGCAACAGCAACGAAGTTGGTAGAAGATTTTGGTGGTTTGAACAAGTTTGGGGTTTTCGTACGGCTTTTCAACGACCACACACATAAGCAAGAACAGAAATTTTCCAAATGAAAACCACAATCATAAACCAAATATGAAAACCACAATTCGTAGCGAAATGCGTACTTTCCACGCGGCCGAAGCGGATGCAGATCATCTCCTACTTCGCGATCAGCAAAATGCCACCGGCATGGCTTATCGTCTCCCGCATCCTCCTGGATCAAAATCGTCTGTACAACTGCACGCGGAACGAAGAAAAATGACAAAGTGGGAAGAACAACCAACTTAATTCTGGCAAGAACGTAGCCTGAATCAAGAAAAGAAAAAGGACCAACCAAGATGGTTAGCGCAGATCTTGAGGGTCTTATAGGGTCGTTCTAGCAAAAGGACCAACCAAGAGGATTGCCGCATCACTAACCGGACTTTGCCATAAATCGTGATCGATCGGGGTTTGAGAGGGGCTTACAGGGTCGAGGGGCACTTCCTCATCCTCGTCGACGGTGGTGACTTCGACTTCCAAAAGGTTGACGATGGGGCTGATCTGAGCTCTTCCTGACGGACGGTTGGCAATTGGGGTGGCGTGAGAGGTCGTTAGGGTGGGAAGAAGAACGCCATCTTCTCTAAAAGTACGAATAGGGTTCTGTGAGAACGGTGTTATATCGTCAGATGGGCCGGTCTCTCAACCCGATCCTTCATCGCATCCGTGGACGGGCGTTTTGCACCAACGCATATATATATATATATATATAGAGAGAGAGAGAGAGAGAGAGATATGAGGGGGCACATACATACCCTTTTATTTAAACATGACATAATAATACTTCTTAATTATTGAAATGTCTTCTTATCTTGAGAAGCCCCGTTGAAGCAACTGCAACAGAGCCTCAGCCACAGATACAGCTCGGTAATATGCTTGTGCATAAAAGAGTTCACGACTGTAGCAACACGATTTATTTGTTTTGATACCATCCTCACCGAAGCTTTGCTAAATTTTAGTACAAGAATCCTTTTGCTCTCGAATTAGAATACCGTGCATTTCCATTTTCCCAAACATAAAGAGAATTCATGCAAAGGATGGAAGGCTTGGGGAAGCACTAACAAATTCAATAGGGTTACACCAAAACTCAAGTCATTGGTCAGACTAAGCAGCTGCTGTATTCGATGCGGTGTCCACTGGTTCAGCTTCGGCGGAGTCATCACGCCCATCACCTTTCTTGCCTACAGGCAGCCAAAAAATGGCAGAGACACAAGACTATCAAAGTAAAGAATAAATTTGCTAGCATAAAAAAATCATCACTGAAGAAATTAAAACCGCAAATACCTATGTTCGGTAAATAAGCACAAGACACTTGACAACTAATACACTAATAATTTCAAACTAATATCTAGCAGTGCAAACTACGATTACGGATGCTCACCTTTTTTCTTCTTTCCTCCGCCTTTCTTCTTTGTCTTTGTTCCCAACGCCAGCCATGCCTTTATTTCAGGATTGTCATCGATAGTCTTGGTAGGCTGCAACTGTTGAAGTGGGTGAGAAGTAATCCTGTCTGACCCATTGGGCATCAACAGTAACGTAAACTTAATGTGTGCAACAAGGTCTCCTGTAAATATAAACCAATAGGTTAACTCACTAGTGAACAATCTATTTAACCGAAGACATATTTGAAGACGTTAACATTCGGCCATTCTAAACTACTTCAGTGTTTAGTTTCACAGCAGAATTCAACAAGAAAAGAAATTGAAAGAAGTCAGCCAGCTACAACTGCCACAGCTAATAAATCATACCAGGCTTCTCATGCAACACAGGGTATGGCTGTAAAAGATCATGGTTCACACATTCAACAAGTCCAAGTCGAGCTCGCTTCTCTTCTAAAGCCCTGTGAAAAATAATAAAAGGCACATGGTTCAAAAATAAAAAGCCCAAAAGAAACAGAGTACTTGAGTTCTAGCAAAGAACACATGAAGGCAAACCTTGCAGAAAATGGCAAAATTGGGAATTTTTGGTTTATTTCACTGAAAATAAACCTCGATGACTTCATTTTTAAGTGATAGTTTTTATCGACAGCTCTTTTGTATATGGTAGTTTGCTTCTCATCCAACAGTTTCGGCTGCAAGTTAATTTGTCGTGAATCAGTAGAGAAGACTGAGGATTATCAAGCAAATGAAGTAGAAACATATCAAGAGGCATGAATTTCAGTGATGATAATCACATAATAAGTCTTAAGAACACCATTCTCACCTTTCCTTCACCTGTACTAGTCACGATGTCAATTGCATACACTTCATTTTCTTCGAATTCCACTTCATCAACACGAGTTTCAGGGTTCGTTACACTTATTATGACTTTGTTCCCATCGATTACAAACTGTTTTAGCTGATGACTAAGCACTCCCTCAACAATTTTGCAATCATAGGCAGCAGCTACCTTCTGAATAGCTTCTGTGACATCCTTATTCTGCCAAAACAAAGCATGATACAAGAACTAAAACTCGCAAGGAATTCATAACTAGGCACATAAGAACACCTAATTGTACTGCACGTGCTACATTAATATAAAATTGCTGACAATTAGATATCTAGAACCCATTCCTCAACTAGCTGATAGACATACGAGGTTAAGAAGCTAAGCAGTCCAAAGATGGAGCAAGTGACTGAGAAACTGCATAATTACAAAATCCAAATGAAAAAATGAGTCGACGATCTTTGGAAAGCATTATTGACTGTATGCCTAAGAACAAGCCACTGAAGCTCCTACATGTACTTCACAACTAAGAAAGACTAGAAAAACAAAAGCTTGTGTGGTGAAACTCATAAACCTACGTCTGAAGATCAACAAAGAATGATATTTAATAGACTGGAAATAACTTGCTCGATTGTAAGCAAGTTCTTAAGATCCATCAGGTTGATTTGAACATTACTCAAAAAATTTCCAAGAATCTCAACACTAACTGCAAACTACCAGCATAATATTCATCTCAAACTTACCCAACTAACTCGGGTTATTAGGTGCAAACCGATAACATAACTTAGTGTTGGTAGCCAGATTTCTAATCAATACAAGAGCCTGCAAAGTAATTGTGCAGGCATCAATATTATGATTTTTTTTAAATAATCTTTCTATTAATCTGCACCTATCTGAAGTATTGTAGTGGAACCTTATTCCCAAAAGCAAATAAGGACTTCCACATTTGGGTAACCGACTTTCTAAACAGACTTGGCAGTTGCGGGTCTTCTAGTTTGTCAGAATCTTCCACAGTGGTCCAGCTTAGGACAATAGAATAATTAAACAGATTTACTAAAATGTCAGCAATCATCCAACACCATAACAGACCAGACTGACCAACAGTTAATTTATCATACTGGAAAATATTTGCACAATTTAATTATAAAAGTGAACTGAAAGTAGATCCTTTTTCAAACACAAAGGTAGCCAATAACAATCTTGGCAACCACATAAGAAAAAACCAATCAAAAAAACTGTCCACCTCATCATATTAAGTTTGGTGAAGACAATGACAAAGTAGATTCTTCTTGGTGAAGCACTTGGTCTAACAGTACAAGCATCGATATCCAGTATATTCACAGCATACTACAACTCAAACACGATGGCTGCACATAGTGAATTCACATAACCATATATAAAAAGACCTAGATGGAGAATTAAAACAGGATAATAAGTTCAGTCGGACAGGAATTTCATTGAAAAGAACCCAAATAGGGAAAATGTGTATCACTATTTACACAGCAAAAAGAATCTCAGAGAACAACACAATCACATGCGCAATACACCAAATCCTCATAAACTTAAGAAATCAATATATAAGTTTGTTTGTTAGAATTAGTTTATTTTGAAGATAAATGATGCTGAGGCTCAAAAAGTTATGACTTTGATGACAAAAACAATTTTGGTTTTCAATAGCCTCTGAAATGGTTTGTATTTATTGCATTCAAGGAGAAACAATTTTGGTTTTATAATCTTATTGAACAATACAAATTCCATATACAAAAAAAGGTTAACTTGATACTAATCTCATGCTAAAAAATAGTTACCTTCTTTCCAGGCCTCACAAGCCTCAGGGCAACTTCTGCTGCGGTATTGGCAGCAGCGATCACATCTGCAGGCCTGCCGGTCACAGGTCCTTCCTGGATAACATGAGTGTGTGCGACCACCGCAATAAACCCATCGATATGGCATCCCATGTCACTGCAAAACAGAGAACCATCGGAAAAGGTATTACACACCGCCGGTCCCTCAGAAAGGATATTACCTAACAATTGATATTGGTCAATACGTACATTTTCACAATGTCATTCGGTTCCAGAACTGCCTCGTCGCTCCCTAGTGGTGAGAAATGGCACACTGTATTATTGACAGAAATGCATGTTGGGAAGCCTACACCCCTTTCAATCTTTCTCTTTACATTTTTGTACATGTTCCCCGTTTGCCTAATTGCACCCATCACAAGCTTCCACTATCTCAATATTCAATATACCAAAGTAGAAAAGACGATAAGTAACAAGAAATACGTACTCTCTGATAAAAGTGTCGCCTTTCTCGCAGAGATCAACGATCTTGGCTTTGGGTTTGCATTCCGAGACCACCAGCTGAAGGGCCTCTGCACGGGGCAAACGATTAGTTATTCGAAGCAACATTTCCCAGCATCAAAGACACCGAAAGAAAAATTTAAAGAATGGGTCGGGAACACTACTATTGACGATCTCAGCGGCGCTCTTGTACTTGGTGACGACATCGGGGGAGGTGAGATCCAACTCCTTCTCCTCCCTTGCTTCGTCGTCCGACATCTCTCTAAACCCAAGACCTTATACTCCAAAGAAGAAGATAAAGATATTATAGAAACAGACGATCGCTATAAAACAGAAGTACCATTTGAGCGCTCGAAACAGATGTCTACCTGAGGAAAACAGATAGAAAGCACAACGATGCGTGGGCGGGTACAGGGGCTCTTCGATATCAGGGAAAGAAAACCCTACCGCGTGCGCGAGGGTCACGTCAAATCAACGAGAAGAAGAAAAGCTTTAGGGTTACGGGCGGCCGGCATAAGCAGTCGGTGGCGGCTTAGGGCATTAGTTGTAGTCGATCACGAGAATTGCACGCGCTGCGGCGATTCCCTCCGATGGCATTGCCATGTTGGCCCTTTTGCATGCAAGTCCTCTTTCCATTAATTTTTCACATAGGGGGTCCTATAGCAATTAAATATGGATAACAAAACAATAAATTGACTTAAATTGGTTTTTATTTTGTGATTAATCTTTTTATTTCATAGAGAACAAGATGTGATGGTGGGATTATAAAATTGGTACATGTGCGACTTTAGTAGAAAATATCCATATTTTAGGTATTTTCTACAAGATATCCCTCTTTTTATTTTTTTTTAAATAATATCTCTAATTTAAAAATATCTAAAATATCTCTTAAAGTTTTTTAATAAAAAATTTCACTTATTTTTTATTAATTTTTAACTATTATGATATTTTTATCTAACTTATTTACAATGTTTTATTGATATATTGATAACACTATAAATATTATTAAAAATTATTATAAACAACATCATATCTGTCTTTCTGGTTATCATTATTCATAGACTATTATAATATTATATTTTTAAGTTTATAGTTAGTTTTGTGAGATTAGAAGTCTATTTAAACAATCTACAGTATTTTTAATTAAAAAATAAAAATCATCACGTAAAATGGCATCAATTTAATGTTTTTTTTAATTAACGATGGAATATCGCTAATCCTGAAGTGATGATTATTTAGTATCAACATTAATAGGCCATTCATACTCTTGTCGACATGGGCAACAGTACAATCACATTGTTATGGTTTTTATTTATTGGAACCCAATTACTATAAGTTGTTTAAAAGGTTATGTTTGTAAACCCAAATGCAATGCTAAGCAATCCCATCACAACATCTTGTCAACTCTAAGGGAATTCTTTTTGCGGTTCGGATGGTTAAGACTTAGTAATAAAATTACTAATTTATTTGATAATTATAAGATAAAAAAATAATTTTATTGGAGTTCTCTTTTAGATTTGGGAAGACAAAATAAGTTTGGTTAACTAATTAACTAGTTTATAATTTTAATATATATATATTATTTAAATTCAACTGAATCTAGAATTTTAATCTAATTCGACTACATACTAATATTTATCAAATTAAATAAATTTAGATATTTTGATCAACTTAATTAATCAGTTTAAATTCATTAAAAACATAGTGCAGTGAACTCAATCGAATTGATATATTTTAAATTAAAATTGATTTGATTTGATTCCATTCGATATATTCAAACCAGAACCATTTATGATCTTCAAGATTGAATCATTAATAAATCGATTTGATTCCGATTCGAGTTTCTGATTTAATTTCAATACTTCAGACTTCTGTATACCCTGTGACTTAAGAAGCATTTCCTTTTGGATCATTTGTTAATTGTTTTTAATTAAAAATTTAATCAAAATTAAATTAAAAAGGATAAAAAAATAAAAAAAATATAAAATGACGTAGACTCGAACATGACATATTAAGCAAATGAACGTTTAGTAAATTTAGAGTTTATGTTATTTTCTTTTTTGATAAATTAAATATTGGGTCCATCTAAACAATTAATTGTGCTGGATTAACTAATGAGCTTGACCACGTCGGTCGAGGATCACGTTGGCAATCATCTTAGGGCAATCCCAATGATGTCTGGCGTAACATTGACGACTCGGTACAAGACCGTACTATAAATCGACAGTCTCGTCGAATAAGGTTTCGGGAACCGACGAGGGCAGTGATCGACGTAGAGCCATACCTACAGGTCGATCGAATGCACCACTTATATTAAAAGTCTCGATATAACCTCCCTCCACTCTTCAAATATAAATATCTCACTGTAGCCATACAATAGAGAGAGGTTGAATACATCTTACTATAGTCTATTATTTCTATACCCTGAGTACTAACTTAGTCATTAGAGGGACCACGTCGGGTACACACCACCCTGACCAATGGATTTTCCGAAGTCTCGAGCTCTCCATCAATGGATTTTTCGACCCGAGGACTCATCGATAATTTCCTTTTCTGACCCAATCGAGTCGCTCCAATCCTCCTGACCGGGTCGAATAACCCTGCACAAGCGGGTTGAACCGTGTCATGCTGACTTATATGTCCACGACATGGCATCTAACAACACTTTTCCTTTCTCAAATACTAACACAGTAAATTTCGAGTTTTCCTTTCCCAAATCCTATCACGAGTTCTTGCTCAGGTTCAAAGATCATGGCCTCGGCGAACCACACCTCCATTTGACCGGATAATGAACTCTGTTTGACTGCGTCGCTATACACAGCCGAGATCAAGAGCATCCACGTCGGGCGTCCTTTGGTGTATCCTAAAGTGACGCTGCTGCGGTCTCACCCATGGTCCGTGTGTTTCGCACAAGAGAGAAATAACCCGGAAAGAGAAGGCCGGCAGAGAGCACAGGACGAGGATACGGCTCCGGCGATCACTTGCCCGCAAATGAGCGACGACGACTCAAAGCAACGTGGAGAACATGCTGATGCTGATGCGCTCGAGAATTGGAAGTGGCTCGCATCCACACGACGCCCTGTGGAGTTTTGTGACCCACAACTTGTCATATCAGTCAAACAGTGGCAAAAAAACTGGTCTCCACCATTGAAGTTTCTGCTGCGGGATGTAATCTACCATAACCCGAGAGAGACGCAAGCAACATAGTGCGAATGTGACAACATAACGCACGTCCACCGGCAGCTGATACGCCGCAGCTGTTTGAGGAAATAGCCGGGGAGAGCTCTCGCACCAAAAGCTTTTGCGATGCACGTCTGTCGGCCACTGCCGCCGCCGTCGCTGCGTGCGGCCGCAATGGCGCACACCAATAACACGTCGCGGTGCAGAAAGATGCAACCATGGAACCGCAAGTCGATGCCTGATGCGGATTTAAAATGAATGTAAAGGAGCGAAGCTTTGACCGTGCTCTCTTCGGGTGTTCCATATGCAGTGAATCTGCCATGGAAGGCCCTATCCATGAGGTTGGTCTTTCAACGAACGTCACCACCATGGAGCGGCGGTGCATGTGGCCCGGACTCCACGTAGAGAAGCAGAAGTAGAGGATAAGAAAATGGAAATTGCCATCGAATGATGTTACTTGTCGATAAAGACCCAATAATTTTTGTTGATCCGTCGTCTTCAACCTCCGCACACAGAATGCCTCTTCGACGGTGAGAAATGATGCATCATATGGACCGTATCTAAATGAAACGACAACAAAAATGAAACACCATAATTCGAACTAGGAAAATAAGAGACATGAATAATGGAATTGGACCTATGAATGCTATGAATAGTGGAAATGGTGCACGTCCAAATGAACTCCTGATAAATCTGACGAGCCATCGTTGTCTAGCTGAAGTATGGATTTAAGTCATAAACCAAAAATGGACTGACCATAATTGATTTCACATGGAGAAGATAACCAGAGGGTGCAAATGCTTTCGTTCAACGTTAGAGGCTACGAGAAAAATGGTCTTTGTTTTCTTGATGCGTGTGTGAAAACTTGAACGAGAAATAAAGAATAATCTCACATAGTGATGCGATGATTGATTAAGTTTGATCCATAATTTAACAAGAATAAATTTCTGCGGTGAATTGATGATTAATCTCATAACTCATTGATTTCGACTCAAAACTTATCGTATGATTTAAAATATCCCAATTATGTTAACCCAAGTTAGAAAAAAAAACATTTCATAAAAATATTCAAACGATAAGTAACGAAAGCAGGTCTACGTGCTTGCGATAAAACTAACACCTTTATAATAAAAATATACTGAATGAGGATTGTAAAAAATTGCTATAGATAATATTTCGAATCTTCAACATCTGATAAGTGAGACTTAATGTCATTATATTAACTTTTAGAATATCGACTCAATCCCTGTAAATTAACCTTGACTAATTTTAGCTTAGACTCATTCTATTATTTGTAAAGTCTCATAAGCTTAAGTAACCTTAGCTTCGAAGCTGACCACCACTTATATATATATATATATATTTTAATTTAATCATGGTCGGCTTGTGATGGGAAGATTTGATGACGTCTGTCAACTTGATTTGATCTTGTGATACGTGCGTAGAAGTCTAAAGATAACTGAGAGGGTGACTCGAGTGCTCGCTTGCCCACCTGATCTACCTATAAGAATATTAGAACAAAGTTTGATGTTTAAGTTAAGACTGAAATAAAAATTGAAGTCATAAGTAAATAATAACTATTTCACTAATAATAAGCTGATGTGCCTTTATAATAAGTCGCATTTGGGTCTTAAGAAAATATTCTACAACTTGTGTTCGCTATTGTTGTTGGGTATAAACGATTGCCACATCATCTGGATCCCACTCTCTCGAGCTCAGTTGGCATCCACGTGGTGAGTTATGATTGGGGGTGAGCTTCCCTCGTTAAGTTATCTTTTATTAAAACTAAAAAAGTAATTATTGTTTAAGAAATGAAACCTTCTAGAGTACAATTAATCATTTTTTATCCTTCATATAAATCATCAACGAATAGTTAGTCGACACCTTCATTGTCGATGGCTTCGTTGTAGGCTATTATAAAGACAAAAAAAAAAAAAAAAAAAAGAAGCAACAAAATTGACCAAATCCCATTTCTTTAATGTTCCACAGATAAATACCTGCTCTGCGGTTCACATTCTTACTGCCCATATGAAACACATGCAATTTTAATCCTCTCGTGCTAACTTGACGCCTTTATTGCGCCGATCCAATAAACTAATACGGTGGACTGCGCTGACCGTAGAATTTTGTATATAAATGCGTATATCACAAGTCAACCAATCAAAGGACGGCAGAAGACGACTTTTTTATGCTTTTAGATCATCAACCGTTGCAGTCCGCATCATGATTTGCGAATTTGTTGATGCATCCGACACCACAGTTTGACCCGCTTCCGCGTTGATCCCCAATCACAATGACAGCATGTGTGTGTATTCTTTTCTCGTTCATCCTTCCTTTGGTTGAGGAAGTTAATGGAGGGGAATCATTCCTCCATTGCAACTCAAGTCGGCCAATCACGACTTGCATCACTTTTCTTCTTTAATTTATCCAAATAACAAGTCCACTCGCCATCATTTTTATCACGTTAGCATCACAATCCAAACCTTACACCACCACCGTCACCTTCCCCCCCTCCCCCCCCCCCCCCCCCCCCCCCCCCTCTGTCTCCTTTTCTAACTTGTCCATCTTGCTCTATAAGTACGCTGGTCCTACGGACGCTAACAGCCGTAGCTCAACAAACGAGCCTTGTTGCTGCGGTTGTCGTCCCCTAGATTGCTTCGACGCTTTGGAGTTGTAGTCTCATGGATTGCCTGCAAGGATGGCCCCAACCGGTAGTTCGTGTCCAGGCCTTGTCCGACAGCGGTCTGATGACGATTCCAGACCTGTACGTCAAGCCCCCGGCCGAGCGCCCGTCGGTTGGCAACGGTGGCGCCGTTACGTCCGACATCCCGGTAATCGAACTGGGCGGGCTGGCGGAGGGCGCGGCGGAGTGCCGGGCCACCATCCGCGCCGTGGCGGACGCGTGCAGCGAGTGGGGATTCTTCCAGGTGGTGAACCATGGGGTGAGCCCGGACCTCGTCGCCAGGGTCCGGGAGGTGTGGCGGGCCTTCTTCCATCTCCCCATGGAGGAGAAGCAAGCCTACGCCAATGACCCCAAGACTTACGAGGGCTACGGCAGCCGTCTCGGCGTCGAAAAGGGTGCCATATTGGACTGGGGTGACTACTTCTTCCTCCACCTCCTCCCCGAATCCATCAAGAACCAGAACAAGTGGCCTGCACTGCCATCGTCTTGCAGGTACAGTACTCCATTGTCATATAACAGTACTATTGACGACGGAAAACCATAGTATTCATGGACATGCATGCGCGTGATCGAGCAGGGAGACGGTGCAAGAGTATGCGGATGAGTTAGCGAAGCTGTGTGGGACGCTGATGAAGGTGCTGTCCATAAGCTTAGGCCTGGACGTGGAGCAGCTGCAGACCGCCTTCGGAGGGGACGCCGTCGGCGCCTGCCTCCGCGTGAACTACTACCCAACGTGCCCGCAGCCGGAGCTCACCCTCGGCCTCTCCGCCCACTCCGATCCCGGTGGCCTCACCATCCTCCTCGCCGACGACTACGTCAAGGGTCTCCAAGTCCGCAGAGGCGACGACTGGGTCACCGTCCAGCCCATCCCCGGCGCTTTCATCGTCAACATCGGCGACCAGATTGAGGTATAGTCCCTTTCCACCATGTGGTGGGTGCTACGTGTGACGTGCATCTCTCAGCGCCTACTTTGTCCGGTGATGGTTATGACAGTTTCTTAACCATCTGTCAGTATCTTATTTACATATGGCCTTTTGGAAAGACGGTGCCGATTGCACGAGTCCGACATCAAGGCATTCACATCACCATCCCTCGCTGGATGACGCCAGGCTTTGTCTTCATTATACCATGTTCTTTGTCCTACCTAGTTTTGGACACTTGCCATCGCTCTTCGTCCTCTCGGGGTGGTGATCGATGGCTATCTTAAATCTTTGGTCAACATCCGAAACACATGGGCGGGGTTGACCGCAGCACAGTGAGGTATAAACAAAGTCTACCTAAGCCGCCCACGGCCGATGTGATGCACACTGTCGTCCCCAGAAATAGATGCCCAAGTGAACATGCAGTGCATATGATGGATGTGAAACAGCCAGCAGTAGCAGGTTTAACCTATATTCCATTTGGTTGCAGGTTCTGAGCAATGCAGTATACAGGAGCGTGGAACACCGGGTGTTGGTGAACGCAGCACAGGAGCGACTCTCGCTGGCCTTCTTCTACAACCCGCGGAGCGACGTAGCGATCGCGCCGGTGAGCAAGCTGGTGACGCCGGAGCGGCCGCAGCTGTACCGGCCGATGACCTTCGACGAATATCGTCTGTACATCAGGAAGAAGGGGCCGAAGGGGAAGACGCAGGTGGCGTCGTTGAAGGCTCAGAGTGTTAATTAATCAGGTGTACATCATCTGCATGCAAGCCATGGTTGCACATCTTGCTTGGGTTATAATATATGTATGTACATGTGGTGGTCTTGCTTCCTTTTGCTTCACGTAAATGGGAGGAGAATGTACCTCTACCTCAAAACTTAAGTTGTTTGGGAGGTAAAGAAAGAATTCCGAAATAAATAAATAATATGTCAGCAAAATCAATATAAGATTTAATATGATTCGGTAAATCTCACTTGTATCCATGAAAAAAAAATAAAAATAAAAAATTTCACCGATCAACTACAATATTCTGAAGTTATCATCCCTCAGTCACAAACCTCTTTTTAAAGTCAAAAGGACAATCTCCGCACCCAAAGGATTCACATTTATTTTCTATATATTAGACGAAAACACAAAAACACCCGAGTATTCCTCATATCTTCTTCTCCCTCATCAAAACATAGATAAACATAAGACATCTATAAAAGATTAATTTTTTTGGCTAGTGGACATACATGATTCAAAGCAAACAAGCAAAACTATCAATCGATCAGCTCGATATCTTCTTCAAGGGAAAGACCTGATGTAGATATCATCTATGCAAACCCTCGTTCGCTTGGAATGGATGAGTGAGGGTGATAGAAGATTCCATGGCAAATGACAATGAGTTGGAACTTCTTTGCATAGTATATTGTAACACGACTAAGAGCACCGTAACATTACGTATGCCATGAGATATTGCTCTTCCATAACGAAAGTGCATCTTAAGGCAGAACTGGCTGACATATGAATGTCTACTCTCTTTGATCATCCACTAAGTAGAATGCCGAACCCTAATCCATCCAATAAATGGAGATGCTCTCTTTTGTTTGTTCTTGTGATAACCAGGGTTTAAGGATAGAGTAAAGAAGAAGCTCAGCCATAAAGGAGGGGAAGAACCAAAGAATGATTGAGCAGCACGACTTTTTACTCGTAGCCAATCAACCTTTGTTCAAGCATGAATGAATGCATGCCGACATCTTCTTTTTTAAACCCACGAGGAATCTGCTATGCTTCTTAATCGGCTTCCTATCATGGCAGTACGAAGTATATGTGAATCTTTAATCATTCATGGTCGGCATGATGGAGCATATTAACTAAGCTTTTGATGAGGCCAACGACCTTTGGGCAATCTCCAAACGACCCGAGCAGTACACAATGGATGGAGCCAACATTCCACATTCTTAAAACTCCATCCACTGAATCAGCGTTGATTAATCCTGAAACGGGGCATGTGGAAACACAGAGAAGGAGGCAGGAGTTGAAGGAACCATGTGCCGATTCCAGGCTCTGCTGACACAGTAAATGAAGAGGTTTCTGTGGACTCCAATGGATTTCGCCACTGGCCATGTGGAGGGAACCCCTCATCATCTGGAAGCTGATCATGAGGCCCAACTCCTCTCTGCATGCAATGAATCAGACAGAGTTCTATAAGCTTCACCTGTCCTTTCTACAAATAAAATAGGAAGGTCTTGAGATGCCGACCTCCTCCGATTGCTATCATTGAAGCATGGAGTGCTCCTTCTCCGTTGTGATAGATGTCGACATGTCAACTTCAGATTCTACTCAAAGCTGGCAGTTGTCAACGAACACCATTCCGCCTTCTTTGTCGAGGCTTCCCGCGTTGTGTGGTATTCAATGATGGTATATGTGCGGGTTTAAAGTCTTCCCAATATTTCACATTGCAGTTTCTACTCTATAAGCAAGCCTTAAAGCCTTCGTGTAGCATGTGAAGTCGGAGGTGTGGGGGATGAAATGAAATGGCATTCATTCTCTGCTCGTTGCTTGGTTGATGGTTTTAGCTTTTCCTATTAGGATGGATGGCTTTGACGGGTTACCGAAGAGACTGGTGTGTTTGGTTCTGTACCTTTAATGATGAGCGAACCATAATGCGATCAATGCAAGGGTCGGTTGGGGGAGAAAACACAATTAGAAAGTGACAGGAGAGAGAGAGAGAGAGAGAGAGAGAGAGAGACAGAGAATAATAAGGTGGGAGATGGAGTTTAGTGGTGTGGTGGGGTGTGTGGGGGAGGGGCAATTTGATAAAATAGTATAGTTTTTGGTTTTTATTAGATGGTATCCACATAATTGATTTTTTATTAAGGAATATATTTTTTTTTTATAAATTTCGATAATACCTTTGACATAGCTTATTTCAATTGGTAGATGCATGGGCTGATTTGATCTTATCTAATCATCACGGTTCAGATCAAGTCGATTTGAACCAAATTTGATCGAACTGTTAAATATATAAACAAATTTAATATGAGTGTAATTAGGATATCTTCATCAAACAAATCTAATTTCTTTTAAAAATTATTAGCGCATAATTCTAAGATATTTAGTATTATTATTATTTTTTTTTATAATTTTAGGATGACTAAATGTTTAAATAACATATTTTTCATTTGAATCAATGAATTGATTTTTTAATTAAATCTTTTAAACTTCTTCTATTATTAAATGAGATGATAATATGTTTAATATTATTTTTTTTATTTTTGTATAAATTTAGAGTGATTAATTTATGATTGATTGTAATCCAAATGTTACTCTTTAAATTGTATATTAAACCTATCCAATTTTTTCTAGAACTTCAACGATGAGATGTAATATGTTTAATATAATTTTTTTATTTTTATATGAATTAAGATGATTAATTTTTGAAATAATATTTTTTTATGTTGAATTATCAAATATAACTTGAGTGTAAGAAACTGGAGTGTAACTCTATTAGGTAAATTGTGAGGAGGAGGGAGAGAGTACGAGGAGAAGACAATGTTAGAGTTAAGTCTGAGATGATGAGGATGTGAAGGTGCAATAGGAGCTATTATTGTGGAATGTGATTACAAAGTTCAATAAGGTGGAATGAGATTACAAAGTTCAATGAAAGTGTATGATATATAATTCCTATTTATACATGGTAGATGTGAGGATTTTCCTCAATCGATCACAAGATTGCCTCGTGTAGTTGGATAAACTTAGTTGCTATATGCTCCCGCAAGGTTTAGCTTTTTTTTTTATGTCGATCTTGGATCGATACAAGAAAAAGAGTTTGTTGGCGGGAGGATTCGTGAGTGAGTCTACTAGTTGATCAGTCATATATACATGAGAAATATGTAGTTGACGTATGACAACTTGATCTTACATAAAATAGAAGTTGATGACAATGTGATTCATGCAGGAGTAAAATAATGGATTGACGCAAATGTAGGTGGTTCTTACATTATCATAATATCATAATATATTGTGCAAGTAAAAGTAGAGGTGATATCAAGTTCCTTGAGCAGATTCATGATCCAATTGAGTTCTGCAGTAGCAATGGTGATGACACAATATTCAACTTCAGTTGTCGATCATGCGATTGTCTTTTGCTTCTTAGAACTTCAACTGATTGGATTAGCACCAAGGATATCTCGACGTGGATGTTCTATTATCAAAGTTCCTGGCCTAATCAACATTGACAAAGGCATAAACATGAATCAAGGATTATTTGCAAGAAAGACACGGGTCCCCTAATGATATCACAAGATTCGTTTGATTGAAGATCAATGAGTAATAGATTGAATTATGATAATTTATTAACTACAAATGAGATGTCTGGACGGGTGAAAGCTAAATGATGTAAGGAGCCAACCACTTATCGGTATTGAGTAGAGTCTGGACTTCTATCACATAATTTGAGTGATTCACTAGTAGAAAGGGGTGTTGTACTCTCTTTTTCATCATACATGTTCATTTTTTATAATAAATCTTAAATATACTTTCTCTATAAGAGAAAGAGTTCTGAAGATGTATATATTGCTTCAACTCATAGAAAGTAGCTCAAGGCTCCTAGAACTTTGAAAGAGAATCGATTTGTCAATTGCTTGATAAATGTCTGGACCTCCATAAGATTATTACCTATGATAATAATATCATTCACATACACCAAAAGATATATTGTGCCTCTATGTTATTTTCGTAGAAATAACGATGTATCAGACTTAGAGTTGATCAAGCCAATAGAAGTAAAAAAATAAGCCAAGTTCAATATACTAAGCTCTTGAAACTTGACGAAGTCCATAAATAGTTTTTTGTAGTTTACAAACATACCGTGATACTAAGGATGGATGAAGCCAGGATGTTGTTACATAAAGGCGTCCGTAGTTAGAATTCTCCGTAAAAAAATATTGTTAACATCCAGTTGTTGTAAGAGTCAGCCTTTTGATATAGTCAAAACTCACGATAAGTTGGATTGTGGTGGTTTTAACAATGAGACTAAATGTCTATGTGAAGTCAACACCAGATCGTTGATTAAATCCTTTTCCCACTTGACGCGCTTTATATCTGGCAATAATTCGTCGGGGTTTCGCTTAATTCGAAAGACCTATTTATACTCGATGATATTTTATGTGTGATGAAAAGGAATAAGGGTCAATGTAGAGTTACAGAGGAGAGCATCATATTACTCATACATAGCTTTACACCAGTGTGGAGATTTTTGGGCTTGAGTAAATGAAATGGGTTCAACGGTCTCAAGTGAAAATTTTGTGCTAGCATGTAGGCCAAGGACATGATGCGATTCAAAAGTATCACTTTTGGAGTGGGTTGTCATAGGATGCTCAAGGGCTATGATATTGTTAGTTGTATAGGTGGTAGAGAGTCATTGACATGGTTCGAGTCAGACTGAGGGACTTTAGTGGCATTGGGTCTAAAAGAAGGTAAAGGTGGTGGTTATGTCTTAAAAGGCAATGCTTCAGTAATACGAGGAACTTGTAGAGAAGTAGGAGAGTGAGTGAGAAGTTGCAAACTGGAGTAACAAGAGAGTGTGGATCTGGAGGGGAATGACTAGACAATGTGGTTGGAGGTTCGATTGATGGGATCAGATATGTATTCCAGTGATGCATGTTTGTTGGAGTGGGACACATGGCAGGAGACGCATGAATGTGTAAAGGAAAAGTAGACTCCATGAAATTAACATGATATGAAATAAAGACTTTATGAGTATGTGAGTCGTAGCATCAGAAAACATTATGTTCAAGATAGTACCCGATGAAAACATAAGGCCGAGATCTAGGTGTTATCTTATATAAGACATAGGTACATAACCATAGATAACATAGGCAGCCAAATACTTTGATTTCTAAAGATTTGGACATTTATGAAATAGTTTTTCGAATGATGATTAATATTGTAGGATTTTAGTAAACATACGATTGATGAAATAAATTACAGTTTGAAAGGCTACTGACCAAAATGTTGATGGCATGAAGGCTTGATGTAAAAGTGTTAGACCAGTTCAACTATATGTCGATGTTTGTATTCAGTAGAGCCAATTGAGGAGTATGTGGGGGTGACTTAAGGTGTTGAATGTTGCAAGGTGACAAGCAAGATGCGAGGACTTGATATTCACACCCGTCATCAGAATAGACTACTTTAATTATAGACTAAGAGAAGTTCTCGGCCAACTTTTTAAAGTTGGTAAAGATTATTGAAACTTTAGATTTATAACGAAGATGATATAACCATGTATACTTAGTAAAATAGTCTACAAAAATGATATAAAATCAAAACTTGTCAAAAGAAATTATTGGGGCAGGGCCCAAAATATCGATATAAATAATTTAAAACGGCTTAGAACAAGATATGGAGGATGTTTCAAAGGGTAATCTATGACTCTTATGCTAGTGACAGGTGCCCTGCAAACCAATCACGTGAGTGATGGCACGTGTGATACACTGTGTAATCTTTTTGCTTATGATTAATATTGGCATATTCTCATATTATATTATTTATTACATATATATTGTGATGTCCTTGGTTATGTGCAACGAGAATCAGATCGTGATGAGATCACGATAATAAGATTGATTCAACTTTAAACACATATCCTAAATAATCTCTGTCATATGTTACTCGAGAGGGACATTAAGATAACCGGACAGATCGATATACTATATACCCATTCATATGATGGAGGCGGCTGGTCTCATAGCTACTTGTATGGAGACACTAAGGATATAGTGCATGTGCTTATTGGAGAATGAGTTCACTGATTGATCTAGTAAAACTGGTTATCGGGATTGGTAGCCAACCTTACGAAAGCAATTGAGTGTCAATAGAGGATCATCCACTCTCGGTATCACGAGAGTAATATCTCATATGTGCTTGCTCAGATAAATCCCTGGCCAAGGTCATTCGGATTGAGAGAGAAAGAGTTCTCCGGGAGAATCTGATTAGAGCGAGACTATGACAGATTCTGTATGCGGCCTGACAGTACCATGTCTAATATACGATCTCTGGGATATTAGTTAGATGAGGGATTATAGATACACGGTAGTTGAGGACAGATAGGTCCGATGGAATTTATCCCCCTGTATCGTTTGAGGACCATGGCGTAGTGGCCTAGTACGTCCATAGTCAATGAGTCGATTAAATTATTATTAAGATAATAATTCACTATATGAGAAGGAGTTCTGATGGGAGTGACACATGACCAACTCGGTATCGGGCCTAGAGGGTCACACACATATGGTGGATGCTTCAACGAATAGAGGATTGGATGGAGATCCAATTAGCCCCTATTCCCATTAAATGAGACCCTATGCTAATGGACTCCTTGATTAATGCTCAATTAGAGGCCGAAAGAGATTATTGGATAGAGACCAAATAATGCAAGGTTAGTGGATAATTGGATGGAGATCCAATACCCAATGAGGCAGGAGCCCTAGGGTTTTTGATGTCTCTCTATAAATAGGAGGGGAGACTCATGGTTGATAGGTTGCAGCTTTAGCCACGACCTCCTATTCTCCTCCCTCCCTCTGAGCAAGAGTTGGAGATCAGATTGGAAGAGTTTCGCTACAGAGATCCATCATGTTGATACAGCTAGAGAGGAGGACACTTGATCTCCTTCATCTTCTCCATTCGGATCTGGAATACAGAGATATACGATCTCCCTAGATAACCAATCTCTCACACATGATGCATTTTTTAGGTTTTGCATTTTTTCTAGCGGCCCCAATATTTACATGATGATTTGATCTGCGTGGGAAACCAGTTTTATGTTTTGATTTTTGCTGCTCATGTGATGCACCCGTTGAGGTTTTCCAGCATCTTACTGCTAAGATAAGCATCACAATAAGTTGTAATGCTACTTGATTTAAAAGAAGGAAGAAAATAGCAAGAAGTAGTTTCTACTGGATAGATGATGAGGGATGACTAAGATGACGATGCCACACATCAAGTAGAGCAGCAATTGAAGAGTGTACAGTGGGCTGGGTTATATGTGGAGCTGACGACCACTCGTAAATGGTATCTTTATTCTAGCCTCGGACCAAGAATGCCCTTGTGCTTAAATCCTTAACAAGAAAAGAGTCAGGAAAGAATTCAATTGAAGTATTATTTTATATGCAGAATTGAGAAACGAAAATGATGTTTCTTTTGATGTGTGGTACACGAACATTATTGAGTGTAAAAGTTATAATACGTAAATTAAGCGTTGTGAAACCAGTATAAGTAATGGGTATTCTTTTACCGTCACCGACGACGATGTCTTTATTTCTATCATAGTTGTTGCAGATGGACAAGCACTGAAGATCAGAAGTGATGTGATGAGAGGCACCAGAGTTTATGGTCTAATTTTATTGACTAGTAGTTAGAGTAGTCATGAGATTCACTCGAGACCAATTTGATGGAGCAGAAAGTCTAGGTCGAGACCAACAGACTTTTACAGAGTGTTCGTCTTTATCACTAAAACTAGCAGATAACTCATTGTTGGTTTGTGTAGGCAAGAAGCCATGATTGGAAGGTGCCACCGTGATGGTTGTAGATGTTGGGATTGAAATATTGAGGAAGTGAATTGAAATATTGAGGAAGCGGAGGGAATGATTGATTGGTGCGGAGGGAATGATTTATTTCTATCATAGTTGTTGTAGATGGACAAGCACTGAAGATCAGAAGTGATGTGATGAGAGACACCAGAGTTTATGGTCTAATTTTATTGACTAGTAGTTAGAGTAGTCATGAGATTCACTCGAGACCAATTTGATGGAGCAGAAAGTCTGGGTCGAGACCAACAGACTTTTACAGAGTGTTCGTCTTTATCACTAAAACTAGCAGATAACTCATTGTTGGTTTGTGTAGGCAAGAAGCCATGATTGGAAGGTGCCACCGTGATGGTTGTAGATGTTGGGATTGAAATATTGAGGAAGTGAATTGAAATATTGAGGAAGCGGAGGGAATGATTGATTGGTGCCGATAGGATCATGAGGTAGTTTCGCCAAACCATTGGGGGCGTTTAGGATCATGAGATAGTTTGGCCAAACCTTTGGGGGAGTTCTTGTTATACTGGTTACTTTAGGAGGATGAGATGAAGGTGGAGTGGGAGGAGGCGACAATTTAGGAGGAAGAGGCAACGTTGGAGTTGGGAGTGGAGGATGAAGAGGCGGAGGCAGAGTGGGAGGAGGAGGAGGAAGTCAAGAGGTAACACTGGAACTCTTCAGTGGTATAAGAAGAACACAACGCTTGCATTCCACAAAAGAGAAAGCTTGCATAAAAGGGATATGCAAGTCCAAATCGTGCCCGATGCCTTGAGTGGTACAGAAAAAACTCGCTTGTATTCTTCAACGAAAGAAAAAGCCCGTATTAAAAGGCAGAGATGCAAGTGTAAGTCATGCCCCTGGCAGTGCCCGATGCCCTATTTCATGAGACTCTTTCAGACTATTCCGGTACTTTAACAAAAGCTGTGTCATGCATGCCACACTGGTTAGTAACAAAAGCTGACACGTTCGTTCTCTCACATATTCACACACACACACACACACATATATATATAAACCCTCGTTTCATGGAGAACTTCTGAAAGCATATTAACACTTCACTACGGGAAAAAGAAAGAAACAAAGTTTGGGAAAAAAAATTTTTATAGTTTTATACAAAGCTGTATGAAGTATGTCGTCCCACAAATAAAGTCTATTTACAAATTAACAGGATAATAATCATCCAAGACAAGAAAAACTTATTGCTCCAGCAAAGTACCGTTGAGAGCTGAGGCCTTGCAGATTGGGCATGCATTCTTGATCAGTAACCATTTCTTAATACAAGCAGCATGGAAATCATGTCCACAATTCACTCTCCCAAGACAGTCATTTCCCTTGTATGTTTCCTGTTCATGATATATAATATAACAATCAGGTTAAGCAGCAAAAGACTGGAAAATGTCTTATGAAATGACTTATTAAACCTCACCAGGCATATGGTGCAGCGTCCTTTCTCATGGTCACCAGGCGTTTGATCAGAACAGTAAATTGTCTCCATCAAGCATCTGGAGATTGCACCTTCTGATAGACCTGTGTTCACGTTACCAATCCGTTCTTCTAAAGCAAGAAGATCCTACAAAAGAAAAGATTTTATAGGGATTGGATAGATTTAGTCAAAAATCACTATATTGGAAGTACTGGATTATGCAAAACTCTCTTTACCTCATAGCTCATGTTATCTATGTCCAGTCTCATGTCATGATGCTCATCAAACAAATTTCTAGAATCATACAAGGTTGACCGATCCATCACACCTAGAGCCTGCAACATCAATGCATGACGAATTATTCTCCTCTCATACTATAGGGAGTAAAGAAGAAGAAATTATTTGTACAATAAGAGTATCATAGTTTACTCTTCCGGTGATCAGAACTTCACCTCTGATACCCATCTACTGTGGCCGATGCCCTCATCTGCATCATCCCGAATCCTTAAGCTCCCATTCCTCTCATTCATATGCCCTTGCAAAGAGGGATGCCCTGGATACCGTGGAGGGACAACTCTTCCACCTGCTGGTAGTCCAAAATCCACCAAATTGGTTTCCGAACCCACAGATTGGTAGCTTGAGTTGCCCCTGTACGATGTTCTTTGGCTATAGGAACTGTGATCTACCATTAAGTCAGGCGAAGGCCATCTTGGAATGAGAAAAAAGTTGCGACGACCATCAATATCCACAGCAATGTTGGTGGCATGACGTCCATGCAACTGGTTCATCTCATGATTGTAGGAGCCAATCCCTGCAATATGAAGGTCACATTAGAAAACAATTTATTATCACCATAGACTACAAAGTGACAAAAGTTATATACAAAAGTCCAAAGGTGGTAGGTACTTGGACAAACCTGAAGATATAAGCCTTATATGGGGATCCAGAGGCACAGGAGCAAGGTTCCGCTGCCCAGGCAAATTCACACCAGAAGTATTTGCTAGTGGATGAAAATGGTCAGAGAAGTTGCTGGTTGAGTGGTTTGTCAACGAGATGTTACCAGGATGAAGCACACTGGCAGGTCTACTTCTAACATTCCAGTGATCTTCCTCAGAAGAAAGCAGATTGTTGCTTCTGTAACTAGAGACCATGTTGACAGGATCCCGAAGGAAACAATGAGGACCTAATGTATGTGTTGATTCTAAAAGCCCAGTCAAAACAGGACGATTGGAAGAACTTGCATCACTACGATGTCCATTTGTGCTTCCACTGTCAGGAAAAGTTTGGATTGTCGGCATTTTCCTTTTATATGTTGCTGCATCATAGTCTGTGGGAAGATTAATTGTGCCATTAATATCTCCAACAGTAACTTGGTTGAAGCAAGGTTCATGCAGGACATAATATGGTGGAAATTGACTAGAGCTGCGAACAGATGGATAAGGCGTGTAAGATTCCTGAGCCATTCGTGAATTAGCTCTCACATAGCAGGGAGCCTCTATGTTAAAATTTGGCACGACGGGATAATTTGCTGCAGATGCAGGATTAGCAAATGCCACAGAATTTGGTCCACAAACTGCAATATTTTCAGGAGATAAGAAAGTACAACGTCCTGCAAACAGATTTAAAGAAATAAACTGAATTACTTGTTAAAAATTGACTATCATGATTAAATATTGATTCATAAAACTGATCAATCACCCAAGTTTGACCGAGGATCAGGGTACGGATGATTCCATATTTGCTCTTGATCCCTCACAGACATCTGAGGTTGACCAACCAAGTGTCTATGTTCCATAGCCTCTGTGTCAAACTAAAAGCAGCATCAACTCTGTAAAAATTAAAAGAAATTAGTCTAACAATTATATTTTTTATGTAAAAAGAAATTTTGATAACAGGCCTTTTGCTTGACTAGTTTGTAATCAAAATTCGAAATCCCTGCTGAACCAAGATTTTATTCCCACTCCTTAAGTTTTGGGTTCTTTGATTTTCGCCCCTTTGTTTTACTGGCCATCCTAAGTGGGTATATGTAAAGTTTATTCAACCATAATATGTCATACACATATATATATGTATATGTGTGTGTGTCTCTGTCTGTGTACACCATATTTATATATCTATCTTTTGGTTTAAAATACACCATCTACTCAAAGTCAAATAGAGAGCAGAAGTTCTCCAATAGGACATTAATCTTGGGTATTCAACTAGCACCATACTCTAAGACTGTTGCCAATCCATAGAATAAAGCATGAATCTATACATCAAGAATTGCTTGAATACCCTGGGAATCGCCACAGCCAGCATCAGTTCCCATATTCCTAGCACTTGAACCGGCCAAGGGTAGATTTGTGACTGTGAACTCTAAAGGCATAGAAAATACAAAAGATATTCGACTAGAAATTTTCACTATGATAACAAGCAATACAATTTGTAAATTAAAAAAAACTAAAATTCCATATTGCATTAATCAAACTTAGCTTGCATGCTGTTATTAAAGCAAAAATAACCGTTATCAACAATCATAACCAAGAGGTTGCATTGCATATCCTCCAAAACATACAGGTATAACAATAGATTACCAGTCAATCTCATCTCATGACACCCATGCCAAAGGATTGGTAGACAGAAATCAAATCTTAATATAAGCTGCATCATAGTCACTGGTTGTTCCAGTCGCACTTTGAGGAGCTAACAAAGACCATAAATGTGCTGCTTCGCTACTTCCCAATATCAAATGCTAGGTGCAGTCTGAAAAGATCCTTCTAGTCATTCACAAAGTACCAATAAGAGATCCATATCATCAGACTATCTCTGACTGCAACTCATACACCCCAAGTAATTAACTGCTATCATCAATCAACAAAGCAATTCAAGTAATGTTTACTTCTACAGAGGCATTCTGGCTCAACCTTGTAACCACCAGCAACCCAGAACCTCTAAGTTTTAATCCTAGTACAATGCAAAAGAATCTGGCTGCTTAGACCTTACTTAGCTAATAGTTGCACTGCTATTCTTTAGTCTAGGCACTCAAAGATCATATTTCTCTACTTACAGACTGGGACTTTAAAAATTCCAGTTGCACAAAGTCCACCAGACATAAATCAGCACCAAACACTTCTCTAGTTGTGTTTCTTCAGTTTTCTTTTTAACAACATTTTGTATTTCAGGTCTGTGCTGTATAAGATAGATAACCAGATCACGAACTTTTTAACTTCATGAAGCTAAAGTGGAGACGCAATAAGAAAAATGGATAGATAATCATCATAAAATGTTAAGGACTTCCAAATAGACTCTGGCACACTGAAAAGATCAAAATGGTAGAGCTACACAGGCTTCCAATAATAAAAATGACAACATCTTGACTCTAAACAGTATCCACAGAAGTTTTAGAGGACCATTTTGCATCAAAGATACTTCCAAGCAAGGTTTGACTTACCGGTCCGTACCGGGCGGTATGCACAGTACGTATCACCCGGTATTAAAATATAATATAATATTATTTATAATATAATATAATATAATATAATATTAAAATATTAAAAAAAAGAAAAGGGGGCGACGTCGCCTCGATCCGTCTCCCCGTGCGGGAGAAAAAGCGGTTGCGGCCGCGGCCATGGGCGACCGGCGGGCAACGACCCCCCGCAGGCGACCCGCGGGAAACGACGGCAGGCGGGCGAGGTATTCTTTCTTCCCCTCTTCTTTTTTTTTTCTTTTCCTCTTCTTCTTCCCTTTTTCTTCCTCAATCGACCGCTGACGGTCGATTTCTTCTTCAATCGGCCGCCGACGGTCGATTTTTGACGGAACCGCCCGATAGCGGGCGGTCCGCATACCGGTAACCTGGCGGACCGGTATGTACCGCCCATACCGGGAGGTACAAGTCAAAATTGCAAACCTTGCTTCCAAGTTCCAACATCCATAACCAAAGAAGCTGACTCATGTGTATAAGCAATATTATCAGATGAACAATAACTTTGTTCTGTTCAATTGTTCACACTACTCCAAAATCCAATGAGTGTGAATTCTAAATCTATCTCTAAAATTAGTAGCAAATTATTACATGGTCCAGAACCTCATGAACACTGAATAATGCCTCATCTATATAATAGGAAGGAAATACTGAAGTGGAATAAAAACATTCAGAAGAGACAACATGACCATTGTAAAAAGCAAACAAAAAATAGAGATTGCAAATCAATATGTATCATTAAAATGCTGAAACATAACATACAAATTCTGGCAAGTTAAATGGAGCTCTGACCAATGTCATCACAGCATATACAATGAAGAGATGTCACCCAAAATTAACTTTCACTGCCACCATCAGTTCTTTTAGTGATACACAGGCACCAATAGGGATGATTGCATGCACATGTTTTATTTCCATGTTTCCCATCATTACAGCATCCAGAGGGTAATCATTGAGAAAAAAAATCAGAAGCGATTGATGGGCTATTCCATTTGCAGGATGTATGTAAATTGACTAAAACTCAAATACAGATCACCAAAGATTGCAACCAGTTCATACACAATAACAACCAAAGCCTGTTAGGTGTGGGAACTACCACCAACCAAAAATATTTCTTTTGTTAAATATAATATATCACCACTGATCTTAAATACTATGCTACTCAGCGACGAATAAATATGCAAAGGCATTGATCGTCGAACCATCATGGGAAAATCTTAAAGATTGGAAAAGTAACTGTCATCCTATCTTCAGATTTATCAGCAGGCACTACAACAGTAATTATAGTGTATGGTTGTACCAACATCATCTTCATTAAGGGCATCACAAGATTGCCAAGGTATCATGGGGTCATCACACTGTTGATGCTCCTTTGCATAAGCACTTCAATTTTCCAACTCAGAGAAGCTAATCCACAAATACTATCATCCCAGAATGATGTTGAATTGAACCTTGCTTCTGACATAATAATCGAAGAACCCAAGGAGACAAAAATTCTAGGAGCATTATGCTGTTGTTGTTGAATTAAAGCTCCGATAGGCAACATTGGTATCTCATCAAGATATGAGGCCAGCACTAAAGGGCTTCGAAGCTGAAGGTGTTAACACTTGATAGTTTGGTTAAAAACTAAAAACTCAAGATTCCAAACTCTTTTCTTCATGGGCCAAATGGTCAAAAATGTTCCTGCAACACCAGTTATGATTCAGTTGAAAACTGACGAAAAATTCTGTCAACATAACCTACCTTATAAAAAATCACCTAAGAATGACTGTCAAATTTGCGACCCTTGTGAAACTAATTGCCTGAACAAAGACTGGAAATAATTCAGAGACTGAAGGAAAACAAAAAGGATACAAAAATGACTCCACCCCCCCCTCCTCTTTTTTTTCTCCCTTCCCCAGGGAAACCCAACCTTGACATCCTAAGAACAGTCAGTCCATGACATAATAAATATTAAGTGACTTTATGGTGATGCTCTAACTGCTGAATAGGACTGGCTTAACCTGCAACTCACCTGTGTGGAATTGAGTTCCAAGACAAATGACAATTAATGGTCCCTGGTATTCCAAATTATGGTTACCTGACAAATTCTACCATGGCAGTTTCCAAGAGAAGTTATTAGTACTAAAGCAACATACATATGCAACAATGGACCTGTGAATTAGACAAGACGAACTAATCATCAGAGGTTACATATAAAAATCTACAAGAATAAGAGCACCTGAGGTAAGCACTATGATTCGCCATTGATATCTATAATAATCTGGAACGTAAGGATGTGGCTAATATTAGGATTCTTGTCTATTCCCAACAGGTAGATTAAGTAAATTTTTATACCACTAATAAGCTTTGGTACCAATGATAGGACAATAATAGTGTGATGACAACAATGTAGGTCAATCCATCCATCTTCAGTTATATCTCGCTCAAATTTATTGTGCAAACTTGTATATTGTCTAGATCTGTTAATCACAACATGAAGCAACAGCATAAAGATAAAATAAGTGGACTTCAAATCATAAAAATCTGAATGTGACGATAGTTTTCTATACTCACCCAGTAATCATAAGTTTATGCTTTGTGCGTAATGAAAAGCTCAAGGTATAAATTGGAAAGTCTTTGTCATAACAGCTAATCAGAAGAATAATCAAAACAAAATTCACCTACTAAACTGCTTCCTTAAAAGTAATATCGATACCTTTGCTTCTCTGATCTTTCTGTACAATTTAGCCTAAGGTTGATGGTTGACCCAGAATTGCACAAATTTGATATATGAGTTTGCTTAGTTACTTGACTATGCATAAAAAAGGATCTGAGTTACCATTGGCAATATAGTAATGAAGTCAAGATTTTTCCAAATGATTGTGGAATAATTCAAATTCGAAATTGAGAGAATTCCATGATTATGAATTTTGTAAACTTAAGTTGCAGAAAACAAAACAATATATTGCAAGGTGATGGTGATTTTCATAGATGTCACTAAAGGATTTATAACCATGGATTCCTAAAGCAAGATACGCCGATCAGGGAAAACAACTGATAACAAAATTCTATATCATAAAATATTGTACAGTACTTATTTGCGACCTTAGAAGAAAAACAAGGCTTCCCATGTGACAGATACCATGCCTTTCTTGATATAACATACCAAAAGATCTAACAAAAAAGAAGAATAAGGAGTGTTGAGTTGGACAAACAACAATCTAAACTGTAGAAAATTGTAGCATGCCCATGAAACAGAAGGGAAGTTTTAGAGAAACATTAGTACATCAAATAGCTCAGCAAAAGTAATCTAAAGGTATAAAAAACAATGCTCAAGAAAAGAGTGCATAACGTTTACACGGAGAGGAAGATGAATTAAATCAATAATCTAAGAGAATAATCTTCACAGGCTTTTTCAGTGTATTCTATGCCATAATCAAGCCAAAATTTGGTTTATGGCATTACCTTCAGAAAATGCCAAAGTCAGTTTTATATCATTCCTGGGAAGAAAATCAAGTTTTAAATAAGGCTACTTAGAAATGTAGATGACATTAGTGACAGACATCTATTACATAAAAGGCCGAATACCCCCAAAAGATAGATGATGGATCTTTATCATGCTCTGAAGCAGAAGACCGTTCTTAGTTTTTTGCCCTTGCCATGATTAAATTGAAACAAACTCTGTACTAAAAAACAGATGGAAAATTAATCTATTTCTGCAGGAGAAAACAGAATCTCAGGTACACTGAATGAGATGAATTAACTGTTCTCTTCTCCTTCTTATCTGAAGGACAAATGGCTAGAACTGCCTTCACGGTCATTACCTTGACTCACAAAGTCAAAATGTAAAACTTGTCCTCCCTGAAGAAGGAAGAGCCATGCTTGGCTCAGGCACCAAAAGAGGGTTGTCAAAGATTACATGATAAGCTTTGCTCAGCAGAAAAAACACTTGCAAATGCCAAAAAGGTTGAGCTCCACCGAACATCAAAAGATGGCCACAAAATGTCTTTGACACTTCATGAGTCCCTTAAGAGCACCTAATAAGGAAAATAACTCAGGATAACTTCCATCATCAAAACTCAATTTTTTTGTCTTTGTTGAGACATTTGGGTTGGTTAGGAAATTGTTGCACAAGTAAAAAGTCTGAAGTTCGAGTCTATTTGATGTAATGAATAATTCTTCCTTTTTTTTTAACTCAACTTCAAATTCAAACTAGGAACTATCTTCTTATAAAATTACAGAGAGAAACCCAATCCACGTAGCTTGATGAGCACCAGTGAGAGAAGACATAGTTATGGGGAAAACTGCCTAATCCAGAAGGCTTCAAAAAAAAAAAAAAAACAAACTCAAAACTCAACAATAGAAGACCGAATCAAGGGGGAAAATCTTATAAGATCCGAAAACTTTATCCTTGTATCTGCAACCCAAATTCTATGAAGCAAAAGACTGACAAAATGATCGGTGTGATCACAAAGGTTTCCTGCAAGAACTGTGAGCTCTTAAATCAATATCAAGATCTTCATCTTTTCTCGTGCAGAGACACAGGACATCGTCACAGAAGGCAAATTCCCTGCTGGCAGCAATCTCGGATACATCAATTCCAACATACTCGTCAGTCAAATTTTCCAGGGAAAAGTGCGCCCGAGCCGATGGAATTGCCATAGACAAGCACAACTCCAACACATTTACCAAATTTATGCCAAGACAAACATGAACCACACATGAGAAAAAAAAATGGCAGGTAAAATAAACATCGATCGGACGCCATGTCAGCAATTGAGAGGTAAGAACGGGGTCGATCTAGAAGATAACAGCATACCTTCCAGTCCGCAGAAGATTTATTGTATCGCGCCTCGATCTCGGTAGATTTGCGACGAGATCTAAAGATCTGCCTTCGATCGGAAATTTAGGTTAGGGTTCGAAAGGGCAAAAAAAAAAAAGGGGGAGAAACCAACACGACGACACGAGCCCATCATCGTCGTCGAGGAAGAAAGAATCAACGACAACGACCAAACGAAGAGGGAAGGATTACTCACCGACGGAAGCAACCACCGCTTCCCTCCTGCTTCCAATCTGTGTCTCAATTCAGCCCGTGCGCTGTTTATGGGCATATATATATATAACGCGCTGTCAGTGCTTATCGTTTAATAAACGATAAATAAATAATAATAAGAATTTAGTTTTCCGTTAATATCTATCGCAAGCGTAGGGGATGTTATTACGTTTGATTGGGCTGATGGAGTCAATTGGGTCGCATTAAATGGGCCTATTGGGCCTAGTCGAGCCTTTCAATTTAAGAAGTAACCGAACGGGTTGCTCTTGTTCGGATTTGAAACCGTTCGATTCCGCGTTCGATGCACGATGAAATAATTCGACTGCAGCTTTTGTTCGATGGCCCAGAGGACTGCCACGAACCCCCCCACCCCACCTAAAGGTGCATGAAGACTACTGCCACGTCCTACTATTTAGCCTGACCGATGGCACCAACGAAGCCTCATCTGAGTTGACCACCCGTGTGGGTCACCACCGGATTACAATTCTCATTAAAAATATATAAAATATTTACAAAAAAAAAAACCCAAATCCTAATTATCAGGATTTTTTTCCCTTTATAAACATGTTTTTACTATGACAACGGGTGGTTTTGCATTTTAGGAATTGCTTCATCAATGTTAGATCCATTCTCCTATAAGTAAGAAATTTTTTTTTTTCTGTGTGGAAGTCAGAGAAGGTCGTTCACCAACGCTTATGCCTAAATATTGTGGAGTTGGGGGAAACTGAGGAGGAGGAGAATGTGTGGCTGATGAGAAAGCTAATGGAACATCCACCAGCATGAGGTCCTTTTTCTTTGGGATGAGCACACAGTGGGTGATAAGGGGGACATGTAGGATGAGAGCAACCGAGTATGAAGAAGATAAGGAGTAGGACGGACAGGAAGACATGGTCGACGATGGTGATGCATGTAATGAACAGCGAGGCCAATTGTCAGAGAAGGTCGTTCACCAACGCTTATGCCTAAATATTGTGGAGTTGGGGGAAACTGAGGAGGAGGAGAATGTGTGGCTGATGAGAAAGCTAATGGAACATCCACCAGCATGAGGTCCTTTTTCTTTGGGATGAGCACACAGTGGGTGATAAGGGGGACATGTAGGATGAGAGCAACCGAGTATGAAGAAGATAAGGAGTAGGACGGACAGGAAGACATGGTCGACGATGGTGATGCATGTAATGAACAGCGAGGCCAATTGTTGTGCTTCTCTGTGCTGATACAAAGTGACGGTGACGTGAAGTCGCAATGCAAACCGTATGAGAGCGGCATTGACATGCAAAGGTTGAGAAGCCACACGTATCTGTGTGCTGCAGAGGGAGAGCTTTTGCATGCCACATTCCAAATAGTCATCATATATGATCAGAAGATATCAAAAAGCCTTTGATCGCCATCAGCACAGTATCCAATAAGCTCGACTGGGTTTTATGACGATTAACAGCTGCAATCTAATCTCCAGGAGAATTAGAAGGTAACGAATGAATGGGCAATCATATCGCACAGTAAGAAGAGGTGTTGTAGGTATGCAGAAGAAAAAGGAATAAGGAAAGAATAGAATTACATAGTATTTGATCCACAATTTTCTATCATCTTAAATGTTTCTTTGATAGAAAAAAGAGAGATGAAGTCAAAGACAAAATAAAAGATTAGCATTTCAAAGATTGTAGATTATGGCGTTCCTGTGAGCAAGAAAACGCGAAGTATCTCAGAATGCACTACTGCTAACATCGCTCCCATGTTCATGCTCTCTCCTATGACGCGTTTCCACCAAGATCTCTATGGTTGTTCACGAAGCCACCTCCAAGATTCCAGAGTCCCAAACTTAGATAATGTGTGTGTTCTTATGTTTCTTTGTATAGATTTGCTACCTTTCTTCTCCGTAGACAAACCAAAGACGATTTCAGTGAGTAGCAATCATGAAGGGAATTTTTGGGGAACACCACCACCCACTCCTTTCCAGAATCGTTCATGATTCATCCACAACCATTCCCTTGCCCTGGAAAGAACCACTGCTCCTTTTTGCATACAAAAGATGATGCTCCTGCGGCCAACAATGCAATGCGAAGAGAGTGACTGCAAACCGATCTCCATATAATTTTGAGGTCACCACTCCCATAAAATAATATCAAGAGAAACGAGAGAGGAGATGCGAAAATACATGAGAGAGTCGAACAGCTTTCAGAACTAAAATATAATAGCTATCCGTAAATATTGCACCTTACAGCAAGGAGCTATTGAGTAGTCCCTGCCAAGAAGGACCGACGCCGTTCCAGCAGCAATCTCTTTCTGAATCCACCATGACTCCATCCTGCCATAGAAGACTCATCTCTACATGGCCGTCCCCTCCATCCATAGCTTTGCATGACCCTTGGCAAGTTGTCGTGCCTGCCGTTGCACCACTCAGCCCTACACCGGTTGGCATCCCCCAGTTGCCATTGGCTCCAAGGCCGTAGTCATAGTCGATGTTGCTAAAGCTGCTGGGGCTTGAGATGTCGACCAAGCCATTTCTTAGGATGTCGAGGAAGTCTTTTGTTGGGGTTGGAGCAGATGGGATTGGGTCAGAATCGTTTACGAGGAAAGGAAACGGGTCAGTGTTTGTGTTCCCTACGAGAAAGTTATGGTCATTCTCATGATCCAAACCAAACTGCTTCATTGGTACTAGCTTTTGAAGACTCATGAGGTCGTCACTCGGATCATGTGAAAGGGGTGGAGGAATGAGGACTGTGGTTGCCTTCTTGGATGAAGAGGAGGAGGAGGAGGGGGAGGATCTCTTGGTCTTCCTGCAGCCACCTCCCACTGGAACATTCCTGAGGGAGCCTCCCTGAGTCCAATACCTCCTGCATCCCTTGCAGAAGTATCTGGGCTGGGAGAGGCTGTAGTTGTTGTAGTAGCAGAACTTGGTGTTGGTGGAGGAGCACCTGGGGCACTGCAGGGCGTGCTCCGGATGAGGCCTCGCCTTCGTATCCTGCTGCTGCTGCTGCTGCTGCTGGGTCTTGGGACATGCCACGACTTCCTCCAGTCCACGGCTGCCGCCCATTGCCTGTGGGTACACAGAAAAAGTCATTACCATACTCCAATCGCCTACAAAATCCAAGAGATACTTTGACGCTGCGTTCAAAACAACCAGAAAGCTCTTAACGACTGCTCTTAAGAGGGCGCACACACTTCGCTACCAAGTTGTAAGACCATGTGAATATATTATTTCCTTTATTTCCTTCTCTGTACTTGGTAGTTTTCTGCATCATGCATTTAGAAAACCGAGTCATGAATGATTCTGTCCTTGGAAACAAGCCCACATGCTGCGCTGCAACTTTATCTACAAGAGCTATAGTGGGATGTCAGAAATTAAAGATGCAAGTCTGAAACACCTTCAAGTAGATGAATACAAGAAGGAAGAACTCTTATTGGTCAGAACAAAGGACTTCGGAAGGATAATGGAAGAAGAAGAACATGCGGATGAGATCCAAATTGGAAGATCTTGAACAAAACCCAAAATGGATCTCCCTGGTTGTATCTGTTCACGCAAAAGAGAAGGAACTGCGCGTAGTTTCCTCCAGAAAAGAAAAAGAAATCCTCTTAAAATCTCTAGTTCATGTTGGAAGTCTATGGAGGATGCATGAGCAAACCCTAGGAAACAAGCAAAAGTGCCTTCTCACACAAACAGTCACCCAAATGGAAGAAGAGGGAAACACCGAGAATAGGCTTCTTTAGGGTCTCGGCCTTCACACGATGCAGAAACAGAAGAAGCATAAGAATGAGAAATGGAGAAACTTTTTTCTTCAGGTGCCGGAATCTCCACCGGAATGTGTTCGCTTTGAAACGTGCCAAGGCCGCAGCCCTATCAGGAAACCACACAGCCGAAAGAATTTACGATACACAAAAGAACCCAATCAAACACGCCGGCAGATCAAAATCCCTGATCTCTTTCTTAATACATTAGAAAAGGGAGCACGACGCGATGATCAACACAAACTTTAGATTTTAAGCCGAGAAAGATGAGAAGAATGGCGCATGGATCAACTGGAAATGAAGAGGACAAGATGCGGAAAGAAGCGAGAGAAACTAGTTCTTGGCTACTGAATTCCCACTGTCGATCATACCTGATGGCGAACATTAAAGATCTCCATGCACGCAGAAGGAAGAGAGGCAAGTCTCTCTCCAGGAGAAGCCAAGGTGACACAGAGGAAAGCAGAATTGAGCTCTCCCCTCAGCCCATATAAAATAAGATGGAGAGAGAAAGAGGAGAGGGAGGAATGATTTGACTATGTACGAAATGACGGAATGCGCTTGTCTTTGGTCCAGGAAAAATACTATTATTATTATTATTATTATTAAAGGGAGAAGGGAAAGAATGGTGGAGTCGCGTCTTCAACCACAAACTCCTGGAGAGAAGAGGGGGACCCACCCACCTTGGCGTGAAGCACAAAACATCACTCCTCGGTGGACCGGGCCCCACAGGCCCTCCGCTAGCTTTCATGGCGTGCGAATGTGATGTATGTATGACTTGCTTCATGCGCTTCCCATTAAGATTCCAAGTGAGGCTCGGTTTCATGCCTTCACCGACTTAGGCTAAAGCCAGCGTACGTCACGGGATCGGCCAAACGGCGATTGGCCGACGTGGAGCTCACGGCGATGAGCCACATCGGCCGGCCGCCGGGTATTATTTCAGGTCGAACCGGAGGCGGTTGCTTTCCATTTTATGACCCGAGACGAGACGGATTGATACAGACGTTGACCGGTGAACGGTTGACCAAATCAATCATTCTTCGATCGGACTGAGGACGACGCAATCTGGTACGACTGGGTCGGGAGACGTGGGCGTTCTTGGACCGTTGGATTGGAAGACAGGCGCATCACATCGTATGGGAGCATGGCAAGCTTGGTGGATTCCTTCACCTTGTGCGCACACCACACCGCACTCCTGGAAGTCTGAACATCTCTTGAGATGGCCGGGATGCTGCCGTAACCATTTTTGTCCCCTCTCTCTCTCTCTCTCTCTCTCTCTCTCTCTCAACATTAGCTACGGAGGAGGAAGGCCGGACGGAAGGAAGGAATAAGGCGGACGGAGGGAGGGGAAGGTGGGTGGGGCCCCCTGAGTGGCAGCCACACGTTTTGGTCGGTGGAGCGGGACCCAACGGCATGGAGAACCGATGCCCGACCGAAGACCGGGCTACATGACAGCCGTCAAAAGTTGGTTCCGAGTCACGGCAAAAAATAGAGAAGGGGGGGCTACAGTCTACATGACCACTTATTTATTTATTTAATGTCGACCATCATCTGGTTTGATTTGATCAAATCAATTCTTTACGTTAATTTTATATTAAAAAGGACATGATCGATTGACATTAAAAAAGAAACTGCATCCGCCAAACCCTCGAAATTTTCAATCTATCCGCTTCCGATCGTGGTCTTGATTGAAGGAATATAATGCCATTTTTTACTAATATAAGTACCTGATTTGTCAAATATATTTAATATTTGGAATGAACTATAAAAATACAAATATATAATTAATATATCAAACCCATTATATTTTTACTTCTTAAATATTAGTTGAGAGTAATTTATTTTACTAGACTCATTTAAGGTTTACCACTTTAAACCTCATACTCACACATCAAAGGTGGTTTAAAATATCATTCAGTATGTTTTTAAATTTATTTATTAAGATCAATAAAATTGGATTGTGAATTTGGTACCTTTCATAATGTCACTTTTGATCTCCGATACTTGTCAATCCAGAACAACTATGGTGACCACAACGCTTAATTCACATATCACAACTTTTACACTAGATAATATTCCACATACACCACATATTAAAAAAAATCTCATTTCTATTTTTCAATTCTATAAATAAAATAACACTTCAATCGAATTCTTTTCTAACTATTTTCTTGTTAAGTATTTGGACACGAAGGCATTCTTGGTTTGAGGTCAGAAAAAATACAACATTTACGAGTGATCATCAACTCCACATATAACCCAGCCCACTGCTCACTTAAGTTATAGTCCCGTTGTTAAACTTACCATAATTCAGTATATTTATTTAAAATTTAAATAAATCATACTCTAGTATGATTTTATTTTAGTTTTCCTCTTTAGCTACAGTACGTAAAAAATCATTCCTTTCGCATGTTAAATTGATTTCTCTTTAAACACAAGAAAACCATAAAAGTAAAGATAAAACTTTCCTAACTAATAATGCAAAGAGAGCTATATAACGTTGGCAAGTTATATCGCCATCCGTTTCACTCGTCAATATGAGAATTTGAAACCAATTTCTCAAGTGTCAGTTTCCTTTCATTACTTACCCTTTAAAAATTCCATATAAGTTGATAAACCTTTTCTGAACCTTTAAATCGACCGAACTCAAGGTTTTTGCACCTTTGCCAATCAATATCCACGTTATCGTACGGCATTTAAAAGAGGTTGAGCAATGTAGTCACGTAATGATGTGTTTCAATTAGATCACCTCTCAGATAACACACAAGCTGGACGGTGCAGCTTATTGATTCAAAGCGTTGGCCCTAATCAGGAGAAATAGACAATAGTTTTTCATCACATCAGCTCGGCATGGAGCAAATAGTAATGTAGAATGAGGTCAAATACTGATAAGATTGTAATCACGTTTTGTAAAAATTATCAATATAAATCTATGCTGTCTGGGATGATATCTATGCTGAAATTAAGATTAGTTTTGGCATGATATTGCATACCTGGTTCTGCAACACGAGTAACATCAGATATATTACCCCTCGGTGGAACGATCAATCCATTAGGTTAGATGTAGGTGAGCAAAACAGTAATGTCGCTTGATGTGTCCGGGACAACTCAGTTTGCGAGAATTTTGCAATCTTCTTAGTGATGCCACTGTCTGTATATTATCGTCGGCCCAACCATACAAATTGGACTAAGCAATGAAACCAAAATTTTGGAATCAGGAACGTTGACGTATCTTGTATCCATCTGCTCCCATCCTTCTGCTTAATTCACTCTGTGAGACAGCAGCTTAATGAAAGGTCACACTATTTTTGCTAAGAACATGAAAGACATAGCGACATAAAGCGGAGGCACATAATATGCTTTATTTAGAGTAAGAAATCTCAGGAAAGAACACAAGGATAACGAGAACCAATCAATCACTAATGGGTTTTTGAGCCTAAATTTGGCATGTCGATAGCCAAGGGCAAATTGTAAGTCACTTGCAGTATTCTTACCATTATATCATACCAGAAGAATAAGAAGGTATAATTCCCAACGAGTGAGGTCGACTACATGAACACTTCTCCACCATTGAGCTCCATAACAAACTATTGTTCGTTAACTAATTAATTAAAAGACTAACAAGTCATTTCTTATTGTTTCCAACAAAATCTTCGTTGATTTTCCTTTCTTTTCAGACAAATATGGATCAACTCACCCCATCTTTTTGGTGCATTTGGCAATTTGAGAAGTCAAAACCTTGAACAGCTATCTTTCAATTCATTTTCATTCGGTACATCCCCTAATTATTCATGATAACTAACATTTCTTGTTCTACCTTCTACGGCTGTATCATTCATCCATCTCAAAATCTACTTCACAGTACAAATTTTGTAAGTTATTATGCTTTTTAATAACCCAGCCCACAAAGCATAGAAATTCTTACAACTAGTTAATGGTGTTTTCAACCTAAGAGACACTCAGTAGTCGCACAATTGCCTTAATGGTGTTTTCAACCTAAGTTATTAAGCTTTTTAATAACCCATCCCACAAAGCATAGAAATTCTTACAACTATTTAATGGTGTACTCAACCTAAGAAGTATAGAAATCTTTCTCCATTGTAATTAGCCTGTTTCAATTTCTTGTCATGTAGTTTGCTAGGGTAGAATAGGATTTTGAATAAAATAAGTTCCAAAAAATGATATTGGACTTAGAAAAACCTAATATAACCATCACATATCTAATAAATACCAACTCAAATTCTCCAAATATTCTTCTATATACAAGTAGAAAATACGTTTGCTGCTCATACCAATGCACAAGTAGCATCAGAAAGGACATGAAAAGTAAACATTTTGTTCATATGATGCAAATCAAGAAACTCAGTATATACAAAACAAGATAAGTGATTACCAGGAAAAGGTGCATACCTGAATTTTCCTAGTGATACACCCTATACCCTGATTTCCATTGAACAATAGCAGTCAGAAGAAGAATAATCATAATTGCTTCTCAAAATTCTGGAAATAGAAAGTACACACACCTGAAACCGCTTCACTACCCATGACAACTCCTTCAAAGTTTTCAGGTGAAACTCTTTAAATGAAGTTGGAGCTTGAATTGTCTCAACATGCTGGACAAGCCTCAGGCTACCTTTAAAACGATATCAGACCAAGCCAGGAAGCAAACAGATATGTTTCGATCAACAAACATATGAACAAAATCTATTAGGGATGTGTTTACCATCATTCATACATTTGTAATTCTAGAAAGATAAAAAACATAAACATTCATGCTATTTCATTCTTGGGAAGTCTGCTTAATGTCACCATATTACAATTGTTCTTAGGATATAGAAGAGATGTTTGGTAAACAGAAAATAAGCATAGGAAGCTGATGGAGAAGTAGAAGGTGAAGTGGAGAGTGAGGGAAGAGCAGAGAAATGAGAAGGGGAGGCGGAGACAAAGAAGAAGAGAGGAGGGGAAGCAGCAGCAGATTAACATGAATTAAAGGAAGAAAAAGAGAATCAAATAAAAATGAAGACCCAAATGAAAGAAGCGAAAAGAAGAGGGTAAAAAGAAGGAAAAAAAAAAAGTAAGGTATCAGAAAAGGGAAAGATGAAAAAGAAAAGAAATACACAAAATTGAAGAAAAAATTATTTATATACACTCATATTTTTATATATTTCTTATTAAACCTACAGTTGCAACTGATTGATCCATCAGCCAACCAATCACCCATTTACCGATGGTTGGCTGGGTAGATGACCAGTTGAGTCCTGATAAGTAAGATTAAAGTGTCTCAATCCTTGGGTGGATTTGCAGAAGAAGAAACTATCTTCTGCAGAAAATAAAAACATAAAAGCACCACTAAAAGATGGAATTAGGATATGACAAAATAGTCTATAGATTCAATCCCAGTTAGGTAGAAATGTGCTTCTAACCAATGTTGTCGTTTTGCAATTTTTTGGACCTACAGAATGCAAAGAAGAACAAGATCATTAAAAACATAGATTAAAGAAACTACAGAATGGGGGAAAAAGTTACTAGTGCCGAGATATGTTGGCTGCACAGGATCAACTTAAAAGATGCAAATAAAGTTCTTCTAGTCCCTCGATTCTCGCTTTTTCAAAATGCTATGTTCTGTATAACTCTTAACAATAAACTACCTAGATACTCGTTTGAAATTCAATAACAATGATAACCGAAGCTACACAATTACTAATGATGAAAGAGGTGGTACAGGAATTAAACTGCTGAAAATATTGAAAACTATATTAACTTGTAATGAAGGCCTCCTGCCAAAGCTCATGATCTGACCATGATGGTGCAGACTCCTCCACAACAATGCCCACACTAGAGCAAATCCTGCATATAAACACACACACACACAAATAAATCATCAGAAAATAGCATTACAGTAACTTAATTAGTTTATTATCTTGATAGCCATTGTAAGGTTCAAATGTCTAAAGGAATTTAGTAAACCACTGGATCATGGTGTAATGAAATAGCTTCCAATTTCTGAAAAGGAAAAATATTAGGATGCACCTGAATACAACTTCAATAAAGTAGGAAAAAACCTACACTTTCTTCATAAATTCAAGATAAAACCATGAGAAAAAATTACAGCAAAGACCAAAAAGTACAAATCAGTTGAAATTCACTTTCTAGGACTGATGACAGACATCTGTTCACAGTATATGCTACTTAAAATTGCAATGTTAGATAATATTTAAGTAGCCTGATTAATTATTCTAATAATCATCATGCTCCTCAGAACATAATACCAGATTTATGTACTTAAAGACTAAAACTAATATGAGAGTATATGTCCACTTAAAATGTCTGATACACTTTCATGTAAAACTAATATTACTCATAACCAGTTCAAGGACTGAAGGGAATCAATAACATAAGCTGCCAAATATAGCAGGCATATAAATGACCTACTTGATGCAAGAGCGAGAGAACCATGCATATTGCGTCAAGCGCACCATGCCACATTATACTTTATGATTAATGACCTCAGAGCAACATGATGAGTTATAGAAATTCTAGCTCCAGCTCAGATATTTGTGGATGTTAAAGCATGCTTTTTTCATGCAAGCCTTGGGTTCAACCAGCCAACATTTCCTTGAATTAAAGTACACATCATGGTGGGAAGATGCACATAGGTAGGATAAGAGTACTAGCTATCAGGTGAGAAATCTGCAATTGTGATTGACAGCAATGTCCAATAACACAGCCTGATGGTTTTCAATTTTTGTTCATCTTGATACACCAAGAGTGCAAATTATCAATCAGCTAACTTCCAAGACCTTACTGCCTTTTCACATCCTAGCTCCCGAATAGCTACTAACCTCATTATATATAACTACTACCATTAAACTACTCTGAAATCAACTAGATACACCATCACCATTTCGTGATGGTGTATCTGACTTTTTTCTTTTGACATCTCTTACATCAGAAAGTCATTTGTTCCATCGGTTACCTTTCTGGGTTTTTGATGTAATGACAATCAATGTTTCAAAGCATTAAAGATTGTCTCTTAATTTTCAAATTTATAATTATAGATCCAGAAACCATAAATGTATTTGTCGTACTTGTGTATTTTCATTATACAAATATAAAGAATATATGACAAAATAGCTGTTCAAGGGACTAGAATTTACTCGATCACTAGTTGGCGTATAACTCCTGGAAGAACACCATCGCTTATAGGTGCTGTTTGCACTATGAACGTAGATGATGATTCTGAATCTGATGGCGGCAGATCGGTGAGACCATTTACCACCTGGCAGGGAGGCAAAGAAAGGCTGAGTATAAAATCATGATCATGTTCTAGTTTAAGATATAAGTGACTGTAATAAATCATATAAGTTTTGAGTATCAAAAAAGCCAAAGAAATTTTATTCGCGATTAGATTCGAAGTCAATGCAAATCGCTTGGTTCAAGAAAACTCACAACCTTCTTGCAGTAAATAAAACAGTATTGGCAGTTGTCTAACTTATACGTAGCGACTAGATATTGGAATAATTCATTCGTGTATTTAAGTTTTCGATATCAAGTTTTATGAACATTTTCCACGGGAAGATGAATGAACTGTACAACAGAGTTGCGGTAGATTACATCAGCAAACTTTGGTCATAAAATGTCAATCGGGAATCAGAAAAAATGATGGTTTTCTAGGGCTTGTAAAATTGCTAAAATAATGAGATAGAATTTGAAATTAACAAGCCAACCAATCGAATCAGCCAGCTTGAAGGCTAACTCTTCATTACACAATGTTTAACTCGTAAGAACAATGCCGCGACTTATAGAAAAGCACAAAAGGTGAAAAAGCTTTTAAAACCCTTTTAACATCTATCAGTAGTGTGTTAACACTGATTTATCCCAACAAAATTCTCTCAGAAAGGTAAAGAGCCTTGCAAGTCACCAGAAAAATTCTCACGAGCAAAAGGACAATTCTAATCAAAGTGATCAAGCATGACCAGCAAATAAGCAATTAAGAGCAAGAAAGCTTAGCATTCACCTTTCTACGGACAACAAAAAAGTTGGTCACGCTGCCTTCCAGAATCCTATCACCGTCGTTCGTCAATAACGGCTCCGTTGCCGAAGGAGGCCTCATCTTCTCCATATCCTGCCTAACCCTAGCATCGAAGAGAATAACAAACCACTATTAATAAAGGGAGGGAAGAAAAGGGAAATCTAAAACCCTAGTGGGTGGAGAAAACAGCCACGGGCTCACCGCACCCAATCGGAGTACTTGGCCTCCGCCGGCTCCCTCCCGCGGCCAGCGACCGCTAAATGGGCTCCGACGGCGCCGAACGGCGGCGGGACGAAAAACCCAAGATGGAGGAGCACATCGAGGTAGTCAGTCTCGCGACGGCCCCGGACCAAGGCCGTGATGGCCAGCTCATCATAGGACCCGACGCGGTCGCGCTCCCGAAGAGCTAACCGGAGCCCGACCAGGAGCGATTCGTGGACCAGATTCTCGACGGAGTCGATGAGCGCTTTAGAGTCGCCGCCGGCCGCGGTCGATCCGAAGGGGAGGAGGAAGAGACTTGGGTGGGACCGGGCAAGGATGCGGGCCGAGTGGGCGAGGCGGCGAAGGTGACGATCCCAGAAGAGGACAAGCGAGGCGCCGCCGTGGGTGCGCGTCGTGGTGTAAGCGCCTGAGAGAGGGTGAGCGGAAGGGAAAACGTCGGCGTCAGCTGTTATCGTAGAGAATAAAGGGAAGGAACGGGTGAGGTTACCGGGGCTGGATTGGAGGAACGTCGCGACAGGGGGAACGTCGCCGGTGAAGACGACGCCGTTCACCACCAAGAAGGTGGCACCGCTACCACTCGACGCCATTTCTCTATTTTGTGAAGCGACAAATAGAATTAAAAAGAAAAGCAAAAGTGAGAGAATTATAGAATTCGAAAAAAAATTCAAATTACTATTTATAATCTTATTCTAAATTTTTTAAATATTTTTTAAAAAAATTATAAAGAAATATAAATATCTTAAAATTCCTCTTGTTCTCGCTCCTATTTTTCTCCTATTCAATGTTTTCATCTTTCTCCAAAGATGACACTATAGCCATCAGCTAATAATGTGGGTTAATAATTGAGTGACATCTCGGAGAGCTAATAATGTGGGTTGATCATAATAAGATTGAGCTAGAAGAACATCAACGATAATTAACGTGAGTTGAATGATAATGATCGATGATAGGGAATGCAAATTGAGAGAGGAAGGAAAAGAAAAAAGATAAATAAAAAATAATAAGGCTGTAAATAGTAAAATATTTTATTTATATTAAATTTTAAAAATTTTAAGGATGATAAAAGAATATTAATAGTAAAAAAAAGGCTTAAATATTAAGCTCTAAATCTAATCTTTACCCACATCGATAATTGATTGCAAATGAGTTTTTGATCAAAATCAAAGTCGATGGGATATATTTTTCAATCAAATTAATTGTATTGAATCGAATATAATATTTTTAGTTTTCTGATCAAATTATTATTATTATTATTCTATCCATAACTACTGTAGCTGAACTTTAATTAGTTCAAGTCTCCACCAACCTTAATTATCAAGTTTGAAGTTTTATAATTGGCATTGGATGTCATTGGAAAAAAAAAAAATCAAATTACTATTTATAATCTTATTCTAATTTTTTTATTTTTTAAAATATAAATATCATCACATTTCTCTTTTTCTCTCTCCTATTTTTTTCATATTATATGTTTTCACCTTCTTCTAAAGAGGACACTAACCATGAGATAACAAGTGAGATTAGTTTAATGTGGGTTGACTACAAGAAGATTGAGCTAGGAGAACATCAACGATAATTAACTTGAGTTGAATGATAGCGATCAATGATAGGAGGTATAAATTGAGAGAGCGTAGATCACATGAGTTATGAAGAAGGAAAAAGAAAGAGATAAAATAAAAAATAATAAGATTGTAATATTTTATTTATATTAATTTTTTAAAAATTTAAGGATGATAAAAAAATATTAATAGTAAAAAAAAACTCTAAATATTAAGCTCTAAATCTAATCTTTACCCTCATCGATAATTGATTGCAAATACATTTTTAGTCAAAATCAAAGTCGATGGGATATGTTTTTCAATCAAATTAATTGTATTGAATCGATTATAATATATTTAGTTTTCTGATCAAATTATTATTATTATTATTATTCTATCCATAACTACTGTTTAATTAGTTCAAGTCTTCACCAACCTTAATTATCAAGTTTGAAGTTTTATAAATGATTCGTACAAAAGTCTAATTGGCATTGGATGGCAAATTTTAAAATAAAAAAATATGATAAAATATTTTTTTATAATTGATCCTAAATGATTTGATTGAAGAAGCGTGCAGTTCAGTCGGGTTATTAGTGTAATTTTGAGAAATAGGAGTTCAAAAAGTATTGTTTTTGGATCTCATGTTTGTATATTTTTGTTGGATGTGGTGTTTGTTATATACGAGTAAAGAACAGTAACAATAGGTCTGATGATAACAGTGATAATATATTAATTTTGTTGAATACAATTCATCGATCAAGTTAAAAATTTTAATAATACATTTATTAGATTTTTATAAGTTAATTTTAATTTTATTCATTTTCAAAATAACCGAAATAAGACAATGGCCAATAGGGGTTAGTTGTGAGGCAGGAGATGGTGTCGGTGAGGAAGAGGGAATGATTGATTACTTGGTAGTTGGCGACACCTTTCATCATTAACTTTTTTCTTCGCTGTCGAGGGGGTATACATGAATATAAAATATTATCTGATAGAAACAAAGAACCTTGTAAAAATTGTGCATAGTACCTAAATGGTTGAAGATTAAAAGTGCAGTGCAGTGCACCGCACCGCACTTGTTTTAGATCTCAAAGGCTTTCTTTGTACGATATGTTGCGAGACAGCATGTGCTTGTGGGCTCTGTCTTCCGTTGGTTAGTCGCTATGAACCCATCTTTGGGTGGGGGGGGTGACGAGGAAAAGCTCTGTCGTGCAAATGTCGACATCTCATTTTTATTATCACTAGAGAAAAATATTAGTCTCAGAATTAATCATCCAAATCCAATCGATCAAATATATTTCATAAAAATTATCATATCTTAAAAATTAAACATGCTAGTCTCGATTATAAGTAATATCTCTAAAATTAGCGTCAAGAGTTTGTTTGATATAATTATTTTTAAATTAATGGAGATCCGATATAACTCACTTAAAAATCATATCTCGTATCGTTTCTAAACTTAGCATGATAATTTAATCTCTAAGGATAATAAAAATATATGAGAATAAAAAAAAGATAAATCTAACATTACATATTTGGTTGATTGGTATAAAATATTAGTTATACACTCTTTAAAATTATGAAATTAGATCACTAGTGTGAATTATGATTAACTAAATCCTCAAGAATCAACATAAATGGTGTGTTCAATGCGTTCACTCTTAAGTTAGTGAGAGGGTCAGTCAAGATCTGAAAAAAAAAAAAGAGGTTTTGGATCTCACATTATGCATATACTTAGAAAATAAAATACCAGCAAGCATATTTTGGGAGAAGAAATTATACTGCTGTTCCTCTGTGGGTGAATAAACAAAGGGCAGCAAAAGTGACATTTGATGCTCGGAGATCGCCTGTGCACTTTTACAATATCTAAACATATTTAATGTGCTTACAAACTCCTGTTCACTGGAAAGCCTTTCATAACCTACTGAATAGAAGAAAAAAAAAAAAAAAAAAAGGAGAATGGGCAGTAAGCTTCTCTGGATTTAGATAGAACAACCCCCCACAACTCATAATGTAATGAGAGAATATTTAATTTATATAGCAGTAGATTTTTTTGCCAGCTTCAGAAGCTGGCATGATATGTTAAATGGATATCGATTGAGACCAATTGACAAAATTAATGATATCAATTATTGAATTCAACTGTATAAGGCAACTGATGATAGTGAAACAACTCAACTACCAGTGTCTAATGTGTGTGATTAAATTGAGTTGGTAGTGTTAATATCTAAGGAGCAGATTTGTTCGAGGTTGACATCTGGTGGTTGTTCAGTGACTGTATTCTTGGAGTATCTATCTATTGCTTATTTTATGATTGTTTTGTGGTAGCTATTGTTCTAATATGGACTTGATAAGAATATTAAATCTCATATTGAATTAGCGGTAGGAGAATTAATGATTTATAAATATTTCGGATCATTCTTATCCTCAAAAAATAATTTTTTTAGACTCGAGAAAACACACGTTCAAAACAAATAATTTCTCACAAGTTTATAAAATCACACTAAGATTGATACATAAGCCCTTAGAGCATCGCATCTATAAAATAAAAAAAAATAAAAAATTCAATCTAACATTAATTAAAAATAATAAATTCAAAAACTCATAAACATTCCGGATCTACATTTCTACGTACAAATACTTTATAATTGAGTAAGTCTTGTCTCATCCAAACGCCACAATCGGCTCGGAAGGGCCCCTCCGAGCTTTCACTTTCCCTCTTTATTTATGTGAAATGAAACATCATTCTTGCTGAGGCAGATCTATTGAATATGGAATGGTGTTGCGTACCAAAGCTTTTATTCTTTTTATTTCTTTCTCTCCTCTAACTTACTTCATTCAGTCCGATCAACAAATATTTCATTAAAAAAATTCTAAGATACCTTACGATAATATGTCTATGCCACATGATCGATTGACACCTCCGTACGTTATGTTAAGCTATGCATACAATTTTATTTTTTATATTCTATATTAAGGGGTAATGGTCATAATTACGTTGTTCATCTCTATTTATTCAAGAATTTTAAATAACTAAAAATGAAAGGGTAAATTTATCTAAAAAGCTCATCTTTTTAGATTTTTTTTTTCAAAAGCGTCTCACGTTTAATATTCCCTAATATATATAATATATTTGTTCCTTCTTTTTCTTCAGAATCGGTCCGATTACAATGTAACAAACACTATGTCATAGTATTATTTTTAGTAAATACAAAAAATATTATAATATAATATTTTTTATATAAATTTTATAAAAAAATTATGTTTAAAATATCTTGAACTATATTACAATGTTGTCCGAGTTAGATCCTAACCTGATTTCTTATTGAGTTGATCTTTTGAAAATTATCAAGTTAGACATTTGATGCTCGTAAAACTAAGTCGTGAATAATATCCTTTTTGATGCTTAGGTGTACTTATATAAGTCAAACTATATTTCTTTTTAAAAAAAAAAATGTTTTGGACATATCTATACCATCTCTTTTATGGTTATATCTAAGAGGAGGCATTATATAGTTAGTTTGGTGAGAAGAGATTATGACAACCCGACGAAGTAGGGTTGTTGATATACTAGTCGATTAAAATGTCATTTGTTGGAGCTACCATTATGTGGTTCCATAAGTTTAGCTTGGCCATGCATTGACCAATAGTTTGGACATGTGGTGAGCGCATGGCAAAAATGATGACATGCAATGCTAACAAGTTAATCATCAACTAAGGTAACCATAGTATTCTTTCTCTCTAACATAGTATTTCCATAACTTAATACTAGAAAAATATATAACTTAATACAAAAACACTATAACATAATATTTTTTTTATTTTTAATAATGTTAAAAACTAAAAAAAAATCATTATCATATTATAATACTAAAAAAATATACTATAATATGTCATCGATAGAAAAAAATGAGTGAAAGAAAGGGAAAAACAATAATTTAGTAGATATTATTTAGAAAAAAATTTGAAAAAGAAGAATATTAATCGCACGGGGGGTGGGCTGCGGCCGTCGGCACGAGGCTCGGCGCGGCCAAAAGGCCAAAAAGACGAACAGAGAGAAACCGGGAGACCGGCCATCGCCTGTCGGCCGTACGTTCGACGCGACCCCACCTCCCTAATAATACTATTTTTGGCCCCTCCTCTCCTCAAGTGTGATAATTGTTTTTATATGGATGGGCATCATAAAGACACTGAGAATGGTAATAACATATGTGCCACTTTGGTTATTTCTAACGTCCTCCGCCTCGCCACCTCTCCCTCTTCCTCTTCCTCTTCTTCTGTTGGCTTCGCCCGAATGGATCGAATCGCCTCCGGCGGCGATCTCTTCCGCCTTCCCGCCGCCTTCTGATTCCGCTTGGTTTTCTGCATCAACTTAGTCGGCGAGAATCGGGTTCCGTGGACGACTAGATCGATTCCGCAGAAAGAGATCATGGAGTTCGATCTCAATGCGGTCTCTCCCGGCGAGTCCTCCGCCGACGCGTCGAACTCCTCTGAAGCATCGCGCAACGCTGCTGCCGCCGCCGCCGCCGCCTTCCGTGTCGACATCGTCCGGCGCCGCCCCGCTGATGACGATGATGAAGACGAGAAGCAGGGTGGTGTCTCGCCGGAGCCGGGCATCTCCACACTGCAGCTGTTCCCTCGGGCCGCGGATGTAACGGCGGTGCAGCATCGTGTAGCCACGGCCTCTTCCTCCTCCTTGCGCTCGACCAATATCGGCTTCGGGAAGGGGACGGTGGACGACGGCGCGGCTGAGGCTGAGGCGGAGGCCAAGTTGTTGCTTTACCGGCAGCAGCAGCAGCAGCAGCCGCAGCCGCCTACGAGGAAGAGCAGGAGAGGACCGAGGTCTCGGAGTTCACAGTATCGCGGAGTCACCTTCTACAGGAGAACCGGGAGATGGGAGTCCCACATTTGGTCAGCAGATTCTTCTCCTCCTCCTTCTTTTTAATGTGTTCTGTTTTGAGAGGATGAGCTTTTTCTCCCTCTAATTTTGAGCAGGGATTGTGGAAAGCAAATCTACTTGGGTAAGATTTCAACTTCATTTGCTTACTGTGACCAAAGATCACTAATTTATTCGTCTTGGGGTTTAACTGTTGTGTTTTTGTTTGGCTGGAATCTTTAGGAGGCTTTGATACTGCTCATGCTGCTGCAAGGTTTGATTTGCCCCTCCTCTTAATCTGATTGGATCGTCAAGTATAATGTTCAGTTATTCATTGCTTGGGAAACACAAAGCTGTATCTGATAGATCAATTGCATTGCAGAGCATATGATCGTGCTGCTGTCAAGTTCAGGGGACTTGATGCCGACATCAATTTCAATCTTAGTGATTATGAGGAGGATTTCAAACAGGTAATCATGGAAATAGATATATGTAGGTGCTGAAGCTATATGATATGATTGATATGCTGGACCAAAGGTATGTTTGGTTATGTGATTGAATCACAGATGAAGAATCTAAGCAAGGAAGAATTTGTGCATATACTTCGTCGTCATAGCACCGGATTCGCAAGGGGAAGCTCCAAGTTCAGAGGGGTGACCCTGCACAAGTGTGGTCGTTGGGAGGCTCGCATGGGGCAGTTCCTTGGCAAAAAGTATGATGTATTATAATATTTCCTCATGTTTTTAATCATTCTCGAGTTTGTGTGATGTTTCTTATTAATTGGTACCATCGAGGTGGCTCAACAAATCCTTAAATTTAATGTCATTGTTTTCTCTGGTTTAACGAATTTCCCAAGTTATATGGCTGTGCAATTACAATAAAAAATCACATGGATGGTTCTTAGTCTGGAAAAGTAATGAGAAAACATGAGACATACTAGATTTTTTTCCCAAAGGAAATTCTTAGAGATGACTAAAATATTTGAATAATTGATCAAGGTTAGTAGTTGCAAAAAGACAAACCAGACCTTCATGTTCCTCGAAGAACTCCATATTTTTATTTTAAACTTAATTTTCCGTGCAGGTACGTATATCTTGGTTTATTTGATAGCGAAGTAGAGGCTGCAAGGTCTGATTTTATTCACTACACATAATGGGTGTCTCATATGAATCTTTAACTTAAAAATTTATAAACTAAAATAATATGTTCTTCATTCTTCTTCCTTCCCCCTTTGCTTTTGGACTTCAGGGCATATGACAAGGCTGCTCTCAAGTGTAATGGAAGGGAAGCTATAACCAATTTTGAGCCAAGCCTTTATGAAGGCGAGATACTCATTGAACCGGAAGGTATCGTTAGGATATGTTCATTGTGCATACTGATCTACCTTAAATAATGTTCTCCCATAATGTGTTCTTTCTTGGTAAACTTTACTTGAAACTAACTAATCTTCCATTTGTGATAGTTGCCCCTGAGGATGTTGATTTAAACTTGAGGATTTCTCAACCTGACCTCCATAATCTAAAGAGGGATGGTAATTCAAGTGGTACCAATTTCTGTCGTGGCTCATTTGAGGCCAAGCAAATGGGAAACACTCAGGTAGTTGATGATCCTCTGTCTATGTTTCTTTATAATGTTTGGTTTTGTTGGGAAATTTAAGCATATGAAGCTGTTCTTTGTGGAGCCAATTCCTAAAATATTTTCTCCCAATTTGAATCCCCTTCTAACTGGTTTTAATTCTTCTTCACTTCTATGGAACTACCAGTATAGCTGCAGTGATTATTTCATTATGGTTGTCTTTAAGAAGTCACACGTAAAATAAAAATCATAATGTAAACTGTTAAATCAAAGTATTTATGACCACCGACAAATGAATAATATGTTAGAAGATAATGGTGATGGAGATGAATGGTAAAGTACTTATTCATGAAAGCCTTTAACATTGCCAACCACATGTTTTTTTTTGGGGAATTTTCCAAGTGCATTACCTAGAAAGCAATAATACATTTACATAATCACTTCTTTTGTAAAACATATGCCAAGTAATGAAGTTACTGTTGTTTTGCATTTCATTTTATGTTTTCAGGAATCACATTATGAAGTACTAGATCTATTATTGTCCACTTTATTTTTTGTGCTTGGGTTTGGTGACAATGGTAGGCCCGATGCTCCTGTCAATGCAGTATATATACTAAATAATTTTTCATGCTGGAACGACGATATGATAGATCCCGCAATGCATAATTCTTTATATGTTTAAATGTGTACAAACCATTGTTAACTGGCAATATTGGTATATCTTTCTCTTTCGGTTGTTGTTACAGGCTGACAGCCATTATCATCTGGGCTATGATCCTCGCTTGGCTACAGCTCATCATCCTCAGTGGTGGGCTTCTTCCTATCCAGGCTTCTTTCTCAGCATTGCGGTAAAGTCCTACTGTTTATTATACTTCCGATTTTTGAAGTTCTTCGTAGTAGCAACTGGTGTCCATTTGGTTACTGTTTATTTCTTTTTTTCCTTATGATAATTTAGTTTTAGTTTAAAATCTATCATCTTCCTGTCCATCAGTGATTCTGTTCCAGAATTGGTGCTCAACACTTTCATTGATCCTTGATGCTAAACAACTTTTTATAGTTAAGTCTTTTCGTCAGCTACTTCTCTTTGTACAATGGCAGTCTTGACCATTACTTAAAACAATAAACATAATGAGAACAAATAGGGCCTTGACATTTAAGATGCATATTAGTTTTACATTGGCTGTACGGTGCGATTTAGCATTGTAGAGTATTTGTATTGTTAGTTTGTTGGTCTGTCCTACTGCCAAGGCACTCCTGTGCAGTGCAGTGCAGTGCAGTCTTTGGAGTATTAGTTGGTCGGTCTATCTGACCGCCATCTTTTCTATATAAACACTTCACACAATTCATACTCTTTGTGGTAAAGGAATTGTAGTTGATTATTCTAACTGGTACTTTCTGATAGTCGGGGTGTTGAGGTTAACAAACACAGGTGGAAGTGCTAATACTCTGCTTTTTGCTCACTTATCAAATTATTTACAGGAATTATTTTTACGTGTTTCCTGATTTACTTACCCATGGGTTGATAAGATGATTGGAGTGTTGAGGACCCGACAGATGGTCCGCAGCCACCTATCCAATCATCGGTCTCTACCGATGGGTATTTGAGGTCAGCAGTAGGTGAAAGTAATAAAGTAGTAGGACTCTCTTATCTTTACCAAATCATCTATGTCGTCGCTAAATGGATGTCATCAAATTAATGCAGAGGCCTGAGATGGGTTCCCAAGCCCTCCCCAACTGGGCATGGCAAATGCATGGTTCGACGCCACTGCCATCAGCCTCTTCTGCAGCATCATCAGGATTCTCTACTGCCACCATGATGGCCACAGTTCCACCACCACGGGCAGCTCCACCGCCGCCTTCAAACACCCATCACTACCATTTCCCTCCATCAGCAAGCACTAACTATGACTTTGCAAAAAACTGATTAGCCGGCACGTCTGCAGTGATCACTGCTACATATTCTTCTTCTAAAAGATTGCCGATACTCAAAACTGGTGCAAGCCAGCACCAACCAAATGCATGGCACTTGCGTTTTTTTTTTTTTTTTTTGGTATTGTAATCTTAAGAAGCCTCCCTCCTTCTCGTCTTGCGTTTTTTAGACTCTGGCTTTTGCGAAGAAAGTGTAGGCTCTCCTTTTGTCTTCTGATGTGAACCTGCCATCGGATATCTACGAGGAAATCCTATTCCCTCCATCAACTAAAAAGCTGTACTCTCTCCTTTTGTTGTAATATGCCGATCTCTACTAGCCCACTGTCGTACCTACTTTTCCTTGCTTTGGGTAAATGCGGCTTTTACCTGCTGGTGGATTACTTTTACCTGCTGCTATCTGCATTAGCATTTGTACTCGCTTTTGAGGGTTATTTATGGATTCCTCCTTTACCTTTTATTTTATTTTTTTTTAAAAAACTTATATTAATATGTTTATAATTATGAAAATAAAATATTTAATTTTATCTATATCCTAGATTTTATCGATGAAACATATGTATAATTGTCGATTTTATCAAAGATAAAATAATTATTTAAGATATTGACTAAAAGATGGAAGAAAGGAGTCTTTGTGATTGATTTTCCAAATTGATCTCTTAAGGTTTATTCTCCCAAATCGATCTCTTAGGATTTAATATTGATTTAACTTTATCGTATGATAGAGGAGCTTTGCTCTAAACTCTAAGAGATCGATTTGAAAGAAAAAAAAAAAAATCATAATAGATCGATTTGGAGAAGAAACGAGCTTTGCTCTAAACTCTAAGAGATCGATTTGAAAAAAAAATTCTAATAGATGGATTTGGAGAAGAAATGAATCGTGCTCTAAACTCTTTTTTTTTTCAACTTTTAATTAATATCTGAAACAATAGTTTTACTATTAATAAAAATCGTTAATTTTGCACATACCATTATAATGTTAAAATAGATGATGTTAGGATAAACAAGTTTAAATATTTTTACTTTCGTAACTATAATAATATTCATATAAATTTTATAAATCTAAAGATCAAAATATTAATAAAAATATAATAATATGTAACTAGCCCCCCTTTTGGACGTTGTAAGTGGCCGTGTGGAATTCCCGTAGCTCTTTTATCCGGGAGAACAACAATTCTTCCGGTGGCCATAGTGAGGCACGCATGACTTCTTGTTCTCTTCTCGTGTGTGGAACAGAGAGTTCGGAGTTCTTTATCCACCGTTCAGATGGGGGAAGGCCGAGGGCTCACCGGCTTCCCTGATGATGAATTGTGGCCTTGTGATCGGTTTTCCACCGTTTTAAGTGTCGCTATGAACATCTAAAATCCGAAATGATGCCTATGTTTGTGTAGTGAAGAGCTAATTATATATTATTCCATGCCGGTAGACATTTTTCTCATTCTAATATTTAGACTTAAAAATTTACATTATAATATATAGTTATGAAACTGAAACATCTAACATCATTTATCCTAATACTGTTAGTTTTATCGACGAAAGTAAAAAAAAATGATAAGCAAAAAAATAATTTTAACATCTCAATTATATTTTCGACGATGACAAAGATGATGTCATTGCAAGCCGTGGATGGTTGTTATAGATGAGGAGGGTGAGAAAGGACGATGCAAATGTCCACACTCTATATCTCCATCAACGCTAACAACAAAATGAGAAAGGACGACGTTGCTCTGCATCTGTATTGACATTGGTGTAGATGTCGAGCGATCCTTTTATCGCTCTGCGTCTGCATCAATACCGCTCGACAACCGTGTTGGCATTGACATAGATACAGAACGACATCGACACAAATACAGAATGTCAATATCAACATCTTCTTCTTCCTCCTCTCCCTTAAACTCCCCTCTCATTGTCGCTCGTCCTCCTCACCCTCAACAGTCACCTGTGGCCCCTAACAATATCATCATCTATTACCACCGAAAATATAACTAGAATGTTAAAATTATCTTTATGTTTACCAATTTCGTGCTTCAATCGATAAAATCGATGACATTACGATAAAGAGAACTAGATATTTCACTTTCATAACTATAAGGATCTTAATGTAAATTTTTTAATTATAAGGACCGAGATATTAAAAAGATCTAACTAGAGGGGATAATATATAATTAGCCCTGTAGGAAAGGTAAAAGAGCTTTGTGCATCAGTTGATTTTTGCAAGGAAACAGGACAATACAATATAGTAGAGATGATGGAGTGTGTTCAATTAAATCTTCGAATGTGAACAGAATTAAATTTACTAGAGAAAAGATAGAGATCTACATAACGTAAATTGAGAAGTTGTAGATAGGCTTTAGGCAAGAAAGCTCAGTGTTCCATTAAACAACTTCAATTCCAACCTCAAGTGTTCCATCATATCAGTGAGTATCATGACACAATAAATTGAATCCCTTCAATGAATTTTACTATCATTGTAACACTATGAAAGAACTAATCAGACAATTTTTTTTTACATTCTAAGAAGCCAGCCCTTACTCTTGGTAACTAAGTTCAATTTAATACCTTAAAAGTTGGAAACCTAACCTTGCAGATTGGAGGCGCAAAATAACTGTCTATAAAAGCAGCCGACTGAGCTCCTCCAGTTAGTTATCTCTCTTTTAAGTAATCCTACCTATTCTGGAATCAAGCATATAAAACTCCTTTAAGTTGAGTCCAATATAGCTACTCAGAAAGTAAAATTAAACAGAGCTGCTAACTTAATTGACCTGATCTAATTAACACAACCACAGCCCAAATATAACTTGAATGAAATGACTCAAATTGTCTAACTGGGTACTCTCCTTTAGGGGTCAAAGATGAAACTTGATCCCATCATGGATTGTGTCACTATGAAAGAACAAGTGTTAGAACTTCTGCCAAGAACCGTATCACCAGAAAAGCAGTTGATGCTACAATCATTGGAGATTGTATGCTCTTGGCAACCGAATAAAATGGAAATTCACAGATCATATCATGCTAGTCATAGAATGTTGTAAGCTTACCTGTACAGGATAAGGGAAGCACATTATACTGGATGTCAAATGGCAGAAAGTCCCCCACCCCATGTCGTGCAAGTCATAATTTTTCAATGAAGGGTTTTCATCATACTGGGTTTTCATCATACTGGGTTGTCAAATGACCGAGTCCCCAGCTCATATTTCAGTCATAATTTAAGATCAGCTGTACTCACACAGCATGAAGGAAGCACATTATGCTGTATGTCAATTGCCAAAAGTCACCAAATGCATATCAATCATAATTTAATGCCAGCTGTACCTACACAGAATGAGAAGAGCTCATTAGAGGGATCTCAAATGTCAGAATCCTGCTAAACCAGATTCGCCCATTTTTTGGCATTTAAAAAGTTGGAATTTAAAGATAAAACGTTGTTTTATATTCAACAAGCTTGAAAAATAAATAAATAATTTTTTTTCAATCCCACGAGCAAAGATCTTATAATATCCAATTTCTGACAATTAACTTAATTAATGTACCTCTACTACTAGTAAGCAAATCGAAAGATCTAGTCGACTCCTATCAGTTAATCATCTTTAGGCCAATTATGTAAACACCACGAAATTACTCAAAGGCTTGATATTAGCATCACCTAGAGTTAACAAATTGACGAGTAATCTACATAGAAGTTGGGACTGTTACTATATCATGCCCACATAAAAGCATTGCCATGCAAAATTATAACCAAATTCATATCTTCAATCAAATAAAAAGGAGCTACTTCCAGACCCGCAGTTTTCCATAAACTAAAGTTGTCAGTTATACATTGTTTTGCATACACATAAGCATGCAGATAAGGTGTCGGGGAGATTGGATCACGCTAAGTTTGTCAATTTGGATGCACACAAGCATTCATACAGTATACACACATATATATGTCAAGAAAAAGAAAGAGCAGCAGCTATTCCAATATTATCATCTACACCATTCATCATTCAGGTTCTCTCTGTATCACACTCTTAAATAACATTGCTTCGGTAACAACTAAAGTTATACCGGAAATTAGCATCATAAGGAAAACCAAATAGGACTTTACTAGAAAATGAAATCACGTTACGTTCGCTCAGCTTTTTCCTCAGACAACATGTTTGTAAATTTTCTTATACATTTTCCGTCAGATAAAACTTTTGCCACAAATCTAGCAGTGAAGTAAAAAACATAGAAATTGAGACAGTAAATTTTCTCACATGTTTACTGTCAGATGAAACTTTTACTAGAAATCTAATAGTGCAGAAGTAAAAACCTAGAAATTGAGACAGATCATCTTTTGAATGAAGACAAAAAAAAAAAAAGCATTAAATTTCTACCGCTCGAAGAAAATTCATGTTCAATAGATGGGTTGAATCCTCAAAGTGATGGAAAACCATAACATAAGTTTGAAAATACCAGTACAGTACTCATACTGGAATCTCATTTTATTGGTATGTATCAACTGGTATGATTTGGAACACCTTGGTAAACTAATTAGAAGCATACTGAAAATTGTTTGACATGTTAATATAACTAGTTCGATACACTGTTACAGTAGAATCAGTATAAAATCGTACTTGAAAGTTGAAACCATGTTGTAAAAGTTAAAGGCACCTAAGTCCTGATACACATGGCTGCCAGTAGTACTTATAATTTGTTGGCCAGAGCATCTCCAAGGTCATGCCAACTACAGCCCCTTCCATAATTAAATTTTCCGGATTGACAGCACAAGAAGTTGGCAAACATCACAGTATAGAAACCACTATTATAATCAAAAGATTACTTATAGAATCCTAGCTTGCTAGAAAAATTCCAGCTAAAGGGGCAACTTAATCTAGCAATTCTTGATCTTTTTTATGTATGCAACTTAACCAACAGTGCTCAATCTTAACTGCCTGTTGAATTGGTGACAACCATATAATAAGTTCTAAACCTGGAACTTTTCCTCAGAAAAGGGCCATGGAAGCCCAGAACATAGATAACATGTAGGTGGTGAACCATATCACATTATTACCAAACTAGTATCAAGCAAGCTCCTCAAGACCTCAGAAAAGGCCAATATTCCACTAGAATCTGGTCTCCTATCAAATCCTATCTATGCAGTAAATTAGTTAAATCATCAAGTTCATTGACAGTATTGACTCTTTTAAGTGCTACTAGCTGCAGAATATGACTATTTATCTATCTGTGAAGCATCACCCACTAACCCACAAGCAGATACTTTTCATCTTAACATAATCAGAGGAAACAATGATTTATGTCTCATGAAACATACCTTTGAATATTATTACAATATAAGCACCTTTTTCCCAGCACATGAATGAAAAAATATTGTTCTGGATATTGCCAATATGATTCTTGTTATATCACACAGCTGGGAACCTTTCTTCAGGTACACAACTTTCTAGGGACATCATAGATGAACGGTATGCTGCTATGGAATCATATATGCCTCCTACATCAAACTTGTGGTGAATCCAAAATGAAGTTCTGTTGGTCTGAAAACAAGAGCCATAAACAATACATACAATATAAGAGGCATAAATGTCCTACCCACAAAAATATTGCAGCCAAGGATAACATTTTGGTAACACAAGCTTGCAAATTGTATTCCGCTGAAGTGCTGTCATGGAGGGATCTCTTCATATTGAAGATCAATGTTTGCAACAGTTGTATACTCGAAGAGTTCCATATGACATGCTAAAGAATTCAAAATTTTGAGTATCTCATTCAGTTTATTGTTTGATCTATCTTCTGCTTTAAAATTATACACCTTGTTACCAATTTCAATCCAGCTGTACCCTGGACTTGTACGTAGCCCTCTCTCCTTCATCAGCTTCCGAACTTTTGCTGCATGATTCCAGTAACCTGAACTTGCATAAAGATTTGCTAACTGAACATAAGTTGCAGCACAGCCTGGTTCTAACAACAACCTGTTCTCAGCAGCATGAATGCCTATCCATACATTTCTATGAACCCTGCACGATGAAAGCAACGAGCCCCAAATAACAGCATTTGGGTGGATTGGCATTTTCTTAATGACATCTAATGCCTCTTCCAACAACCCTGCACGACCAAGAAGATCAACGATGCACGAGTAATGATCTAATTCTGGATTTAGCCCACGTTTAAGCATTAAATCAAAACAACGTCGGCCTTGCTCCACAAGTCCCACATGCCGACATGAGGAGAGAACACAAAGGTAGGATATAGCATCAGGTGTTACATTCTGGGTATCCATTTGATTCAGCAAGTCCACGGCATTCTTCGCAAGTCCATGTTGGGAGAATCCAGAAATCATTGAATTCCATGAGATTAGATCCCTGCATGGTATGTTCTCAAAGACATAGCTGGCTTCCTCAATGTTTCCAGATTTAGCATACATCGAGATCAATGCATTAGAAACATGTGTATACAGATCAAAACCCATTTTAAATTCTAAAGAGTGGATGCTCCTACCAAACCCAAGATAAGCACTGCTGGTGCAAGCACTCAAAACACTTGCAAATGTGATGTCATTTGGTTCTATCAGAGCCTGTCTCATCAAATAGAACAGTCGTGAACATGTGTCGACCTCCCAGTACTGTGCAAAACCTGCAATTATAGCAGTCCATGGTACAACATTCCTCATGGGCATCATATGAAAAACATGATAAGCATTCCCTAACTGTCCAAGTTTGGAGTACAAGCTGATCAACGAGCTTCCACCAGGAATAGATACATCACAACCATTTTTAACCAAGAGAGCATGAAGCTGCAGCCCTGTTCCAAAAGTGCCTGTGGACACACAAGAACTAATTACAACAGAAAAATTAGATGCATCCAAGCTGTTCCCTCTCTTATGCAATTCAAGAAATAACAAAAGAGCATCTTCCTTCACCGAGTTACTGATTCGAGAGCATAAAAGAGCTTCAAGGTGATGACTCTTTTCAGACATAACCTTGGCATGCTTACCCAATTTACTACTGGTACTCTTCTTGACAAACTTTAAGCAATTCCGTTGATCAACTTCAAGAAGATCATGCATGCACCCCTGTATTAGGTGATGATGGCATGACTTGCTTTCAACCTTATTGGTCCCAGGGATGACCAAGTCCAAAACTTTCAATGCATTGTCAATCCCCTTATCTTGTAACTTGCTATATCTATTAGAAGCTGTAAATGTGCTAAACTCCGATCGAACATGATGTGCTATGGAAAAGGGTCTGAAGATAGCAAAAGAATGCTTGGAAGAACCATGAAGAAAGTGATTGTACATTACAGCACTTATCCATGTGTAAGTTCCATTTTCCAAAAGTTACCGTTTTGTAACTGTAAACATGAAGCAAATCTATGACCTGTACCTTTCCAATTAATTTGTGTAAACATAAGGACATACTTTAGCTTGAAAGATAGTGCACAACTAGTGTAAATGCACCTGCAAGAGAAAAAGATTATTTATTCTAACCAAAAAAGGATAATTCCATTCCAGCTAAGAAGTTATTTAAAGAAAATCCTCTTTAAATTGATGCAAAAGATTCCAAAAAACACTTGGTAGTGGCTTACACAGTTAAAACAGTGTTCATACTGAATACAGAGTTTGGACACAAACAAAACAAGATAATTGATATCAGCTGATGGAGCAGATACATTCTTAAGATGTTTGTAAATCAAATGTGGTATTTCTCCAGCCATTTCTATGATATTTATACTCTCTTGTACAATGTTGTTCAAGGTTGTACATGATTATGATGACTTCTATAGTTGACAATAGTACAGAGACACGACGGGCATCTAGATGAAACAAAAAAACAGAAACTTCACTCTGAAAGTTTTGCAAAATCTAATTTTTAACTAAAAGAGTCGCCTACAAAGATGCGGAAAGAATAGATTTAACTTTATTTTTCCTTTGCAAGTCCCAAAACCAAGAAGTTGACAAATTTTGGGGAATCCTCATCCACTACTTGAGAAAGAGCTCGTTGATAATTACACGGCTTATCAAAGAATTGCAAATATCACAACCCGGGCCTGATAAGCTAACTAGCTCATCAACTTTGTTTGACCTAAGTCACCGATCAAAATGCTTAAACTGAGGTTGATAATAGTACACTTATCAGACCCTTATAAGCCAATCTTAATCTTACCCACTTCCGTTGTAAGACTAATCAGGATGTTTCAATCTCTCCCATTTAAGGACCTGATGTCCTCGTCAAGGCCCATAGCCCAAATCAAATCCTACCATAGTGCATATGGGGCGTAGCCCAATAATGGCTCTACATTGTGACTGAGTCTTCTTGCTCTATCCACGGATAAATCTTTCATATTCGTGCATCTCAGTATGCCCAAATACTAAGTCGATTTTGTACCAAATAGACTAACTGCCTGTCAGCTCCAAATCACTGGCCAAAATACTTCAGTTAAAATTGATAATTGTAAACTCATTAGATCCTTATAAGCCAATCTTAATCTTGTCCACTAGTACTAATCAGGGTGTTTCAGCCTACCATGAAGTGACGGCCAATTCCAAAGCCTGACATGAACAACCAAACCGGAAATGAACAAAACCATTGCACATAGCTTTTCCTATCTTTTATTTTCTCACGAATCAAATTATAGACCAAATATAAAAATAAAATAACAAAAAAAAAAGTAAAGGTATATAGAAACGAGGTGTAGCGAGGCGGGGAATCATCGAAACTTAAAACTAGAGCTCGGACGGTACATTATTGAAGAGTCGAGACAATGTCGCGCACCATTACGAGTGGCCACAATTCTGCTTCAGCTACTGCTGCTTCGATGAGGAGGCGCGACAGGGATGACGATTGCTTGCCGACAGTGCAGAGACGGCGATCGACGGACTTGCGCTGGCGGCGACGGGCATGGGATGGGATTCGCTCTTCTCTCGGCTTCAGTAAAGGGTTTGGGAACTCACTTGATGACCAAACCCAAACCCTAGGGATGGGTGATCCGGTAATATCCGATCCGTTTACATCGGGTTGCTTTAAAATGGATTCGGGTTTCAGTGCGAACAGCATGCTTCACCGACAGCCACACATCGCGCGGATGCTGTTCCTCCTCCGCCCTCCTCCCTCCCTCCCTCTCTCATGATTCGCCTCGTCTCGATCCATGTGAGATAGCTAAGATTTCACCGTCAAATCGATCCAAAGTAATGGTATAAGGGAAGCATCGTTGCCAATCCGAGCTCGCCCTCTGGATTTCTTCCTCGACCGCGAACCCTTCTTGTAGGGTTCGTGGTCTCATGGGGTCTATTTGCGTACGTTTCCCCTTCTCCCTCTCTCCTTTCTCTTTAATCCTGTGTGGTCATGCTAAATATCTTCGATCATAGACAGAAAATGCAGCAGATGGTATGTCCAGCTTGTTATGAAAAATTGGTCAGTTTCTTTCAATGATCAGTTATATTCCGCGCATTGAGCACTATTTATTGGCTAACACATCAATACTGTTGTTGATTACATTAGAAGTTATCCAACTTCACATGACTCTTTCATTTTAGTATATGACTCATTAATGTGATTTCACTACAAGTCATTTGTTTCCCTTAGACTATTATCGACTTATAACACATCAGTTGCAGTAACACACAGTTTTTTTATACTTCAATCGAACTTCATATATGAAAACTCTCAAGCTTCAAGCTGCAGTCAGAATCATCCTTGGGTGTGCCATTGATGGAGTCTCACTTATATTGCCAAACATAAATGGATGTCTTGTGTGGAAGAAATAAACCATTAAGAATGAGGACGATGATGCCAATGAGAACGGAAGATCTAGCATGGCAGATGAAGGTTTTCAAGAAAGTAGAAAGGGATCACAAAGTCGTGTCTCGGATTTCAGCATTAACTTTATGTTGTCTATTATTAAATCCTAGTCATACCTAAGATGCCAATATGAAAAGGAAACAGTGTTGCGAACAATTTTGATCATCAACTCGACATGCTAAGATTGACTCGACTTGACCCATTTTTCAAATGCTATTGCACTTCGAAGAGAAGAAGATCTTCTTGAGAGAATGTGATATGGGAGTCATGACTAATTGAGAGAGAAATTCCCCTAGGAACAGAAAATTTGTGTATCTCATATCTCATTTTGGATTGTTCCCATGAAATATTATGTCAAGGTGTGTCCGGTAAGAACCCCCGGTCGAGTCAGTTTTGTTTATTATGGATAAAAAAGACCCATAAGAAATATGAGAGTTCAGATTTATTTGAGTTAGTTTAGAAAATAAAAAGTCTCATAAGAAATATGAGTTTATATAGAGTTGGTTTTGTTTTCACCATCAATTATAAAATATTAAGTTGTTTAGTGAGAAAATATTTGTTTTAGGTATCATTGCTGATTAAGGTAATGATGTTTTGTCAAATGTTGTTGATTCACAAAAAGTAAAGAGTACAACAAAAACAACAAAGTCTTTAAGTCGTAACTATTTCAAATCAGTTATATGGATCTTTTACTAGATGACTACAACCAAGTGAAAAGAGAAAAATAAATTGAAACACACTTTGGCCTACCCTACAAATAAGGGAGGAGACGATTGAGACACAATTAAATATGGGATGATTGGGAGAATATTAATGTGTGTGAAAGAACTGAGAGAGGACCAAGGAATACTCCTAATTTGCTAAGTTTTAACAAGAGTGGGGTGACATATATTGAGTTCGGCCGCATTCATTAGATTGAATTGGTGTCCAGTCTTGTACATGTCAACCTTGACTAGTTTGACTTAAAACTTATCATCAATTTTAAGTGTCAATAAAATCATGAATTTTGAAACCCAAGAGGAAGATAATGATTAAGCACACTATGGAGCTGACAACTCCAGATTAGTTTATACCAAAGCCACTCTGGAAAAAGAATTACCTCGTATGTTGGAACAAATAATTGGTGACATAAAGCACCTTTCTTGGTCACATAAATCTCAATCACAGGTCCCAAGGCCCTCGTGCTGCAAGAAATTAAGGAATTCATACTATGGAACTAGATCAGGGAACATAATCATGTTCCTAACTATTCACTGTCCAAATCTGTTCTTTCTCTACAAGGGAAAAAAGACACAATCTATGACATACTGGTAGAAATATAGACTCTGTTTTGACTCTGGAACTTCATATTGTTTTTCTATAATTAAAACCTAAAATCATGATCATTTTGGAGAGAAGCAGACACTGTATTTGCAATTGAGATATTACTTAATGATACCACCTCTTTTTTTCTGAGAGCGGTTCGTTAGCAGGAAAAGGATATTCTGCTCCTGCTCTGGTAATGCTGCTTTCTGGACTAAATAGCATTCATCAAGGCAATTCTTTCTTGAATTTTAACCCATAACGTAAGAAAAGTTGGTGGTGTGTAAATATTTCATTTGTTTCAACTTTCAATGCATATTTTTCAGTTCTGAGCTTATCATGCAAGATAATGAAATTGAACACATTTTGTTATCGAGATATAGTAATCCAGTTATTTTAGAAGTTTATGGCATATCGATCATATTTGTCTGCATGTTGAACCATTATTGATGCTCAGACTTGAGTAAGTTATATTAAAAACATGGATCCTTGATGCATACAAATCAAGCACACAAAAAGAGTGCCAAACAATTAAGCCTAGGATGAATACTAGACTTGGTTTACACTGAAACATTACAAAAGGCATTTCTTGCAGAAACTCTCACCTTTTAGGCCTTGATTTTACATGTAAGAGATGAACCAAAAGTGTCAGAATCCTTCATGTTTAATTTTTTCTTTCAAATCTGTATGCGGTAGAGTATGGGCATTTATATAACATTTGAGAAATGGGCATAAATTTAGGAGTCATAGAAAGTAGGGTCTGGCCATTTCTGACATTTGAGAAATGAAATTGAGAAATGGGCATAAATTTACCCAGCATAAGCTATCACAACAGACCTTGTTTGTTGATAATATCTGGAAATTGGCCTGGCTTTGTATACATGATTACTCTGTATATACTTAAATTTGATTACAATACCCATTGGTCTATATTGGATACTTCCACTCAACTGCAATTACTAGATAATAATGCATAGCAGCCAGATTAAATGTTTTTTTCAAAACACTACCTGCCAAAGGTGGTCATGAATTTGAAAAGTATGTTGTTGGGGCAAGAGTAATCCCATGGTCTCATGTATTAGGTGTAATCGGTCAGATTACAGCTAACTTAACAAGTTTATAAATCTAAGTAAGCAAAATCAATCGGGACATCTCGCTGATGTAGAGCCTCCCCTTAGTGCTTAATCTATACAAAAGTATGATCTTGCTATTGCCAAGTTTTAACAACAGCAATACCGCATAATCTAATTAATGCTGCATGCCCTACATTTACGAAGCCCTTAAATAAATGGATTGACTTTGAGAGAGATCGCAGGACATATTGTATACAGGATACATGACCTAGAAGTGCAGTGCAGAATTGGTCCTTTGAGGGCAAAATTAAAAGGACAAGAAACCAAATAAAAAATGTGTTGTTTCTACTTAGGCATGGCTATTTAAACAAATATCAGTTACATTTTTCTATTCATTTTGTCTCTCAGGAAATGATGGCATGCTTGTGCACGTCTTCATTATTGCTTTCTTCTTTTTATCTTTGTCAGTATCTAAATGATTTTTGTATATTATTACCGTTAGGTGGCAGGCAATAGCCTTAGGGACTGGATCACGTACAGTAAGGTGCAGTTTGGCAAGGCTTGGTCTTGTCCACTTGCTCTTAGCTGCTACTCCCAACCTCTAATAGAATATGTTGGAGGAGAGCATTTCTTAATCCTCAAAGTCTTCCTACTTGATTAAAGAAGAGCAACAGGACATTAACGAATCATGACATGCTTCAGGAGGAATGTCATATGATGGTGCAGACCATGTGCTACGAGAAAGAGGATCCATATGTTTGGTCATGATGCAGTCTGCTCCAGGGTTGGTTTCAAGTCCAGAACAAATAAGAGGAGTTGAAGTGGGCGTTGATGCTGGAACAGCAACGTGCTTCCCAACACTAAATCTTCTGCCCGGAAGACTTGCTTGCATATCTGCTGCATCGAGTAAAGACTCTCTCTCTCTCTGTTGTCTCTGCCGACTTGTTGGTGATGAGCAGAAGCGCATGTTCTATTTCTTTTTTGTTTAGTGCTGGAAGCTAAATCTTGTTGCAGAAGCAATAGTTTTTACTCGGCTTGGCGTCTGACCTCCGATATGCTTTCCCTGCAGCAACAACTATGTTCAAAAAACCACTGGCAATGTGGACCAAAAGGAAAAAGAGTACGCATGTTGCCATTTCATCTAATTGTCATTCGTTGATTGAACATTTTCCCACACTTGTTGGCTAATTTTCTCCCTTTTTTTGTTAGATTTGGAGTGCCATACCAATCATCCCAAGACCGCTGAAGTGGTTCGCAGAAGGATCCTCTATTAACCTTCTAAGATTCGCCATGTTCCGGATATCATACATATCAATTTTTATATATTAAAGAATAATTATAATGCATGTACTCTTCACAGTTGAATTATTGATGTCAAGCAGCCCTACATAATTCTTTTTCTTTGTTTTCTCTTCACACACACACACACAAAAAAAAAAAAAAAAATCAACCTACTGAAACGCCACAAAATTTTAATCTATTGTTAAATATATTTTAATATTTTCTGAACACCTCTAAGTTTTTATTCTTTTGATTCGTTTTCTCTTGTCAAAAAAAGTAATAAACACTATAAAGCGATAAAATCCAGATGGAACAGACCGATTGGATTAAAAATTTTCGAGAATTGGTTCCGTTCATTAAATAAATCATTTTTATTTTTTGCAAGAACATCTAAACTTTTTCATTATTTGAAATAAAACGAAAAATAAAAATAATATGCTTGTATCATTTTTATAATATTTTTAATTATATATTTTATTTGATCCGTCGGTTTAGTTAATGATCCACTGACGTAAGACTTGACCGACTCGATATCCCGTGTGATTCGAACAGCAAAAGCTCACTGGGGCACACCGGCTTGCAATTGCTTCTTAGCCGGAGGAAAGTACGACCACAGCTTGGACAGTCCTCGCTGGACCCCAATCTACTTTGGACGCATGGCCATGTGAGGACGGGTGGGCCGTCGCCCTCGCGGGGTCCACCTCCAAATCAGGTGTGTGTCAAACCGGGTGCACCGCTTGGTGTCCTACAGCCAACCATGACGTTGACTCCATGGGAGGGTCACCACAAGCACAACTGGTGTCCAAGCGCTCGGTAATGCTCACCCACACCTTGGGCGGACGCCGGGAAGTCCACGCTTTGACGATACGTGTATCAACCCATCGGGTCAACTCTTAACATTTACCAACTCATGGCCATGGTGGTATGTAAGTACGAATACAAACACCACTCACTCGTCTCCAACATATATCCCAAATGAATTAATTATCTACTCGTGTGATGCGGACTTAACTGATTTATCTAATTCATGTGATAACCTCTAACGGCATCCTCTTCATTCCTTGTAATCTGATGAGATTAAGAAAACAAAATGAAGTAAAGATGTATACAGGGATACAGAGTATTTTTCCCTTTTTACATATTATTTTTTTAAAGGATAAAAATTAAAATTAGAATTTGGGTTCTCATCCTTTCTACCCATTTGTAACTTAAGGCTCTCTTTTGCACCCTCAAAGGTAGAAGTATAATATTATTATAACTAAATTAGAATTGAACCAGGTTAATAATTCGATGATTCCAAACCAAATTAAAACCAAAGGTTTTGCTGGTGGTTTTTGTTCTTATTCCCGGAAACGAAAGCTAAATAAAGCTAGCTAGCTAAGAAAAAATAGTTTAAAACATAAATGAATGGAAAACCCTTAGAATTTGAAGTCTAATGATTTGGATTTAAATATTAAAAATTATTTTTATTTTTCTTATCAATCAGAATCAACGATTTGACTGAAATCGATTTTATTCTGATATATTGATCGATTCTAAAAATTATGATAAGATCTATCGATTAAAATAAAACTGACCACGAGAAATTTGGAATCACTCTCCACTTACTTTTTTTTAACGAGAAAACACGTGAATGTGGGTAGAATTTGTCTATACTAATTATAAGAATTTTTTTAAAAAATATGTGATAATATAAAGAGATTTATGTTTGGATTTATATATTTATATAAGAATTTGATTTACTTCATAAATATATAACCGAATCTCGTCTCTTATTACTCTTATATATCCAAATATAAATTAGAAATACCACAAATATAACAATACGAATAATAATTTACTTGTTTAAGGGGGGGGGGGGGGGGGGGGGGGTGAAGGGGAATCGAGTGGACCGCAACATCGCCGTTGTCGGTGAACCGATCTCAAATTTCCCACATTCGATGTAATGTGGCCGAGAAGCCGGTCACAGTTTTGTGTCATTTCAAATTTCCACTGGTAGAATTCTCCTCCTCCCTATTAATTTCCCAAACACCCCTCACCCTCTCCCTCCACACCTCTCTCTGTCTCTCTCTCTCGACCGCCATGGAAGCTGCAACTCCGCGTAGAGGGAGATAGACACAGGAAGCGGGCGACGGGAGGAGATCTACCGCCAGTTACCAGACACCATAGAGAGAATGGGACCAGCGCAGGGCTACATGGATTGCCCCCTCGGTTACCACACGGCGCATGAGCTGGAGAGCATCATGGTTCATGGCGACCAAATCCAGCCGGCTGCGGACCCGCCGCCGCCGACCACTGCGACGCCGAGGAGCTCCGCCCGGGGCCTCCTGCCCCAGCCGTCCAAGATCAAGTTGGGCTTCCGGGATTCGACCAGGATCACCGGCGGTGGGGAGAGGAAGAACCCCGGGAAGATGACCCGGATGGTGTCCAGCGCGCAGATGGGGATCAAGGGCCTCCGCTTCCTCGACAAGACGTCCGGTGGCAAGGAGGGGTGGAACGCCGTCGAGAAGCGGTTCGGCCAATTCGCCGTTGGCGGACGGCTTCCCAAGGAGCACTTCGCCCGCTGCATTGGTGAGTGCCTCCATCTTTTGCTTTGAGGATGTAGAATAACCGAGAGCTTATTTCTTGCAAGTAAAGTCTCCATTCAATCAAGTACTCCTGAGGCGGCAAATCAGGGAAGTTCTGATGCAAGCAGTTCGTAGTGAAGTTACAGAATAGGTTATGCGCATTGTGAAGAGCATCACTGAATGCCATCTAAACGTCTTATTTCCTAATTGGTTTGAGATCGATCTGCCGTAGTCATCAGACATTGTTATCACATCAATAGAGCGATTAACCCACAAAAAGCATATATCAGAATCTACAGGATCACACTGACGATTTGGAAGTGCTGATGAGGAAAAAACACTTCAAACAAAAGAAATGAAAAAGACAGGACGTGATATTTCTTAGTGAAAGACAGATCTTGGTTCCTTTCTTTTCCTGAGAAGTGAATTAGATCTGGGAATGAATTTGTTGGTTCTTATATATTGATTTGTTCTGGGTTCCCATTTGTAAGGCATGGCTGAGTCGGAGTTTGCTGGGGAGCTATTTGTAGCTTTAGCAAGGAGGAGGAACTTGGAGCCAGAAAATGGTGTGACCAAAGCCGAACTGAAGGAGTTTTGGGAGGAAATGACAGACCAAAACTTTGATTCTCGGCTACAAATATTCTTTGACATGTAACCATTTTTTCTCAACTTTATCTGCTTTCTGCACTGAGACCCACTAATTTTTACATGACATGATCTGCTATGTTGCCAAAATAGGTGTGACAAAAACGGTGATGGAAAGCTCTCAGAAGAGGAGGTGAAAGAGGTAGATAATCTTGATATCTCAATTAAATCTCACTTCCCATTTGTTGGAAAGGCTCTTATTCCTTTACGGTGTGGACAAATTAATGACACACTGATTGTCTTCCTCACAGATTATCATACTCAGTGCCTCCGCAAACAAGCTGGCCAAGCTGAAAGCAAATGCAGCAACCTATGCTGCTCTTATAATGGAGGAGCTTGACCCAGATGGTCTGGGCTACATTGAGGTACCGAGGCATTTGTTCAATTTTCAAAGAAATATCAGAAGTTGCACAAATATCTTGTATCAGGAAGATTTAGTAGACTAAACGTACTAACACTTGTGTCTTATGATATATATTCCAGCTTTGGCAGCTTGAGACATTACTTCGAGGGATGGTTAGCTCACAAGGATCTGAGAAAACACTCAAGCGTTCACACAGCCTTGCAAGGACAATGATACCAATGAGATACAGAAACCCAGTCAACAAGTTTGTCAGCAGGACTGTTGATTCTGTTCATGAGAACTGGAAGAGGATATGGGTTATTTCCTTTTGGTTGACACTCAATATAGTCCTAGCAGCATGGAAATTTGCCCAGTACAAAAGGAGGGCAGCATTTGAAGTGATGGGTTACTGTGTCTGCATAGCCAAGGCTGCAGCTGAGACCCTGAAATTCAACATGGCTCTAATTCTGATCCCTGTTTGTCGGAACACCCTTACAAGGCTCAGATCAACCCGTCTTAGTTCAGTATTCCCATTTGATGACAACATCAACTTCCACAAGGTAAGCAAGCTTTTCGAACATTAAGCTTACTGAAAAAGAAATACTTTGTAAATGTCCATACGTGTTCCTCTTACATACAAATATTTGCAGGTCATTGCACTGGGAATAACAATCGGAACTTTAGTGCACACCCTTGCTCATGTAACCTGTGATTTTCCAAGGCTAATAACATGCCCAAAGTCAAAGTTCATGAGAGCACTGGGGCCCAATTTCCACTACAAGCAACCAACTTATCCATCTCTGTTAGCAAGTGCTCCTGGGGTCACCGGTATCCTCATGATCATCATCATGGCATTTTCTTTCACGCTGGCAACACATTCTTTTAGGAGGAGTGTCGTGAAGTTGCCATCACCCCTCCACCATTTAGCTGGTTTCAATGCATTTTGGTATGCGCACCATCTACTGGCTGTCGTATATGTCCTTCTGATAGTGCATTCATACTTCATTTTTCTCACCAAGGAATGGTACAAAAAGACAGTAAGTCATGCTTTATATTCATCATAGAGCAATATCAAAGTAGTAATTGTTAATCTGGCAGATAATAACTTCTTTCTTTGGACAGACATGGATGTATCTAATGATTCCAGTCCTATTTTATGTCTGCGAGAGATCAATTCGGAAAGTTCGTGAGAAAAGCTTTCGTGTCAGCATTGTTAAGGTAAGCTACTCATATATATATATATATACACACACACACACACATATATGATGTGAATATATAGAGTTATATCCATGGACTAGTCAATCAACAAAAGAAGTGCAAAAATGAAATGCTTCACCTTTGGTATGTGTCATACAGGCAGCAATATATCCAGGTAATGTCCTTTCAATACATATGAAAAAACCACCAGGTTTCAAATACAAAAGCGGAATGTACCTATTCGTCAAATGTCCAGATGTCTCACCTTTTGAATGGTATGTGCTTAGCTTCAGATCGCATTTGATTTAGTGGCAATTCCTGTATTCACCTTTGTATTTATCTCCACAGGCATCCATTCTCAATCACTTCGGCACCAGGAGATGAGCACCTTAGTGTTCATATCCGTACCCTGGGGGACTGGACATCTGAGCTAAGGAATCTATTTGGAAAGGTTAGTTAAAGCAGAAAGTTATTGCCAAAGAGGACTATCTAAAATTTTATCAGAATTTTCTAACAGAAGTCTCTTTATACAGGTTTGCCAGGCTCAGGTGACTTCAAAGAAGGCTAACCTAGTTAGACTTGAAACCACAGTTTTTGCGGATGTTCAATTTGAAGATACAAGGTGATCAGAACTCTGTAGAAGCAAGTGATATTAGCCTATAAACACTACGCAAAGTTATAAATGCATTAATTGCTTTTCAGATTTCCTAAGCTCTACATTGATGGGCCATATGGTGCACCAGCTCAAAATTACAAGAAATATGACATTCTTTTGCTCGTTGGACTAGGAATTGGTGCAACCCCATTTATAAGTATACTGAAGGATCTCCTGAACAATATAAAGACGAACGAAGTATTCTATACTCATATTTATTTTCACTAGTAGCAAGGTAGCATTTTAAAGGCATTATTTACAGGCTCAAAACTCATGCAGGAAATGCAAAGAATACACAATGCAGATGCAACTGCCATCAAAGAAAATGGTCCAGGAAGGGCTTACTTCTACTGGGTGACAAGGGAACAAGGATCATTTGAATGGTTCAAAGGTGTCATGAATGATGTTGCCGAAAGTGACTATAATGTACTTCCCTAAAGTTGTTTCTTTATAACTGACTGGTAATTTCCATTTTTTATAGAACCATGACTGACAAAGAGCGAATGTGTATGCAGAATGTCATAGAGATGCACAACTACTTGACAAGTGTGTATGAAGAAGGTGATGCAAGGTCAGCGCTTATTGCAATGGTTCAATCACTTCAACATGCCAAAAGTGGTGTTGACATAGTCTCTGGAAGTCGGGTAATTGACTTTCTTAATTCAGATAAATGAACATTTGCTCCTTTCTAGTTTCTAACCCATACTTGACAGATACGCACACACTTTGCGAGGCCAAATTGGAGGAAAGTGTTCTCTGACTTGGCCAGTGCCCACAAAGCTGCTCGAATAGGTGAACTCTTGTCGAACTTTTAGTATGTCAACCTTCTCACTTCCTAGATCCCTAACCTGTGGTATTGCAGGTGTTTTTTACTGTGGATCCCCCACACTCACAAAACAACTGAGGGATCTCTCACAAGAATTCAGCTATAATACCACTACTCGTTTCCATTTCCACAAGGAGAACTTCTAGAGAAGATAGAAGTTGACACTAATAGTTGAAACATCACTGTATATGAAAAGAGAGTGAATTTAGTAAAAGAGTCCTGTATAGAAATCCAGTGTTGATTGGTGAAATGTCACATTACACATACAAAGAAAAGATTTAGAACAGGGGTGAAGTAGTGAGGAATAATTTCCAATCTCAATAATTACTGCCTGAAAGTGATTTAAGTATTTTATTCAATCATGAGTATTTTGAAGAAAATTTCTTTCTTTTCTCTCTTGCTTTTATGATCTAGCAGTTGTGATATTTCACTTCCCTACTTTCATCTTATAATCTATCTGTGGAGAGGCTTCCTAAATTAGATCATTTGGTAATGATATTTCAACTTTAATTTCTCTGCAATGGATATAACACCTTCAACTGCTTTCAGCGTTTGAGAGACTTGACTAAGATCCATCATTTGCAGATCAGATGCAGAGCTATAATTATTGTTGTAGATAGAAAAAACAAGCATCCCCATTTTCTCTAGTCTTCCTTTGCATATGCAAAATCTCTTCTCTGTTCCTATTGATTCCAAAAAGCCATTTCTTCCACATTACTATTGTTTGAGATGCTTCAAACAGCTACTATTTTATAGTGGAATCGAAATGTGGAGAGCAATCTTACTCCCAGATTTGTTCCACCCACTTAATAAAACATGGATGCTATAGTTTCTAGGTTAATGGATGCTGCAGAACAAGCAGATGAAGGTGGCAGATTTCCTGATGATTGCTATTCTTCTACATCATGACTTGCTTTAAGAGTCATCGATCTTGACTGAAAACTTTTGTCAGTGTTGGCTTAACTCATACTTTGCTCGTTTGCTCATTTGCAACCTCCAAATCTGATACCATATTAAGGATTCGAAAGGAAGTCGAGTCTGAGTCAAACTCTGTGTTTTATTTTTTCTCATGTAAAAAGCCAGTTTGCTGCTCTTGTCAATCTTCAGTGTTGTCTCATGTACGATGATCTTGGAATGCCATCAAATAGCTACCCACAAATCAATCTGGATTATTAGAATGTACTAAAAACTCAATCTGTATGTGCTGAACAGCACTAGAAGATCATCATACAGAACAGCACTAGAAGATCAATTTGCCTGACCGATCAACATTCTACTTAAATATAGACTTAAAAAGAAACAAGACTACAGAACTAGAAAAGTCAACGCGTTGAATCATTTCCACTTGTTGAACTTGCCGCTACCAAATTTCCCATGCCTTAGCCATGGTGGTGCGTCCCATGGCCAAGATGAAGGTGCCCATGCGACAACAACTCGTGAGCTCCCATGGCCACCGCGGCCGCCGCAGCTGTTGCTCCCCTTAGCAACGCCCCCACGCCAGAACCGTGCCTTGGATACACGATAAGCACGCATTATGATGCAACTAGTTTCCAGTGCTGGTGAATTACTACCATGATGCGGCGGCGCTGACGGCGCGGGAGCCAGTGGATATCCTGATGGCGGCTGCGCGTATCCGTAAGGTGGCTGTTCCTGAGGAGGATATCGCGCCGGAGCCGGAGCCGGAGCCGGAGCCGGGGATATACTTGAGGAGTATATCCATACAGTGGTGGTGGTGGTGTTGGGGTGCATGTCCGGCAAGTCCATATGCTATGTTTGAAAGCAGTCCTTTGAAACTAGAATGCAATGCTTCGTGCTTATCTTTTACACCTCCCATGTTATCTTCACTGCAACGAGTGAAGGCGAAAGCCTCATTCTTAGTGCCTGATAAATCTAAAGAAACCCTCACATGCTAAAAGATGAACGAAAAGGGACGCACCAATGCGATCCGATGGCGCTCTCTTCCTTCCTCTCAGATGAGCGATGAAACCGAGTCAGTCGATCGATCTATGGCATTATACAGGAGGGAGACAGTCTCGCTCGAGAAGAAAGAGGCGCTGCCGATCACATCTTCCGCGAACGCGGCCTCAACGCCGTCCGATGACGCGGCGTGACTCAACCGGGGCCTACTTATCAGCCTCCGGATCTACCTGGGTTGTCATTGGCGAAAGCTTTTGGCTTTTACTCAATTACCCCGTAAAATGATATAAAAATAATAACAAAAAAGATAATATTTGCTGGGAAACCTTAGTGGGTGCATCACGTACGCCATGAAAAATAAAAATAAAATCGATTTTTCATGTAAATCAAAATCATTGTGCAAAAAATTGATGCTTAAAAGTCGTAAAATCGAAAAACTATATCATGTAAAAGATTGTTTAACTAGGGAGATCGTATATCCCTGTTTTTTTTATATTCGGATGGAGATGATGAAAGAGGCCAAGTGTCCTCTTCTCTAGCAGTATCTACACGATGGATCGCTATAGCAATACTCCTCTAATCACAGTCACAAATCTTACAACTCTTGCACAGAGAAATAAAGTAGAATATAAGGGAGCGGCCAAAGGTACAACATATCACATAAGAGCCACTCTTGTCTTCTATTTATAGAGAGTCACTAAAAAACCTAGGGATCCTACCTCAGTAGGTGTTGAAACTTCATCCACTTACCCACTAATATTGGATTATTGAATCTCTATCCAATAATCTCCTTTGGCCTCACACATGGAGCTCATTAATGTGGAGTCTCATATAATGAGGACAGAGGCTAATTGAATAACTCACATCAAATCCTCTATTCATTGAAGCATCCACCATATGTGTATGACCCTCTAGGTATAATACCGAGCTAACCGTGAGTTCTCTCTATCAGCACTCCTTCTGACTTAGTGAATTATTATATCATAATAATTCATTTGACTAATCGATTATAGACATAATAATACGCCATAGTCCCTAGATGGTACAAAGGATCTTATCAATTAGACCTGTCTATCCTCAATTACCATGTATCTATAGTCCCTCATTCATATAATATCTCAAAGACCGTAATATCGGGTATGGTGCTGTCAGGCTACATACAAAAATTGTCTAAGTCTTGCTCTAATCGGATTCTCCCGGAGAACTCATCTCTCAATTCGACTAACTTGATTAAAAATTTACCTTAGCGGGAGCGTGTGATATATTCCTCTCGTGATACTTAGAGTGGATGATCCCCTATTAACACTCAATAGCATTCATAAGATTGGTTACCAATCTTGATAACTGGTTGCACCAAATATAAAACTTTCTAAATCTGTAAGTCTGATATCAAATAAAGGAGTACTCAAATAATGCATTATTAGTGTTTCAAGTCCAATGATCAAATACACAACTGAGATTACATAATCGCTGTTTGACGTCGGGTATCATTAATCATATAGTTTTTTCATAAGTAGATCAATCAGTGAACTCATTCTCCAATGAGCACCTATATTATATCCTTAGTATCTTCATACAAGTGGTTATGAGACCAACCCTCTCTCATATGGATAAGTATATAGTACATCGATCTATCCAGTTATCTCGATATCTCTTTCAAGCAACCTATGACTGAGATTATTTAAGATATGTGTTTAAAGGTGAATCAGTCACATTATCATGATCTCATCATGATTTAATTCTCATTATACATAACCAAAGATATCATAATATAAATAAATAAATAAATATATATATATATATTAAAAAGATAATATAATATGAGATTTTATCAATAATAATAATGCAAAGAGACTATGTAGCGTGTCACACATGTCATTACTCAGGTGATTGTCTTGCAGGACACTTGTAATCAACAATTACAATGTCTCAATTATGTTTTCGGTGATAGTGGATGACGGCACTACTAGGAACCGCAGGTGGCTATAGTCGGTCTAGAGACTTCTATGGTTGAGGAAGAGAACGACGCAGATGTTGATGCTCTACATTTGCGTTACCACCGCTCGACAATTATGTCGATGTTGATACATATATAGACTAGCGTAAGGGTCACTCGACATTTGTATCAGCATTGATACAGATGTAGATGCAAAGTACCACTCAACATCTATATCGACATTGATGCAGATGTAGAGCAACGCTGCTTTACACCTACATCGACATCGAGGATGACACGAGACGATGATGCTTATTCTTCTTCGCCCCCTTTCCCGATCCCTCATCCTTCTTCCCCCTTTCGTTGAGCATGCTTAGGAGGGGAAGAAGGATGAGTGATACTTGACATCCCCACATCACTCATCATTTTTTCCCTTTTTGCATGCTTTGTGGTGCAAAGGGGACGGAGGATGATGGATGGAGGAAGCGGGGAAGAAGGATGAGCATTGTCCTTCCCCGTATCATTGTTGACGTCAACATAAATGGAGAGCGGTGTCATACTTTCTCACATCACCGTCATCATCAATGCAAATGCAAATACAGAGCGTCACTCAAAATCTACATCGATGTCGATGCAAATGTAGAGCATCGATATCCACGTCGTCCTCTTCCTTAAAAAGTCACAAAAGTCCCTAGCATTCTCGTCGAGCACCATTGTCGTTGTCACTAACCACAATCACTCGCAGCCCCCAATGACACTGTCGTTCATCACTACTGAGAACGTAACTAAGATGTTAAAATTATTTTTTGCTTATCATCTTCATGCCAATTTTATACATGTTGTATCTTCCATCGATAAAACTAACGATGTTAAGGAAGGTAAATTAACTTAAATATTTTACTTTTATAACTACATAGATTTCAATATAAATTTTTTAGGGCAATATGTAATTTGTATATCTCATCTCACCTCACCTGCTAAGTCAGTCCACTTGTAGGGGCACTAGATTTAGTCAATCAGAAGTCAAATAAGTAAGATGATTAGCTAGTATTCCGATCTCAAGTCCCACTACTAGTAAGTTCGTTGGACTTAAAGTGATGATTACAGCAAAATAAATGAGTAGATATACCATAATTAGTAGGAGATTTATAATTACTAGGGATCTAATATATAGTGAGCAAAATATTATAAATATTATCAGCATTTTACACAAAATTAGCGAGTTTTTAGTTAGTAAGAAGTACATTTATAGAAGATGTTTTCTCTACTTGATTAGTAGACATTTTATATTAAACCATGAATTTATGAATAATAAATTCACATTTTACAAAGTATTATGCATGAGAATGGGAAAATGATTAAAGCAACGGCGCGATTCAATTGAACAAGTGTCTTGTCAGCTGATTAAAAGGTCCGATGGTCAAATTTCATCTATCTTATTTACCCTAAAAAAATAATTTATACGTCATTGGTGAATATTTTATGCATACATAGATGTATTGGGCATAATTAGCTAAAATGTTTAATCATTTCTCCCTTAATATAAATTAATTATCATAAATAATATATTACTTTATTTAAATTATTAACTTTTTTTTTTGTTTGTGTAGTATGGTTGAGGAAATTATTCGAATTAATTTCTAAATTTTGTTAATCAATTAAATTATGAATTAATTTTTTCTAATGAGTAATATAATTTTTAGAAAGTAAATTATTTAAATTCTTGGTTGCAAACTATAAGAAATGAATATTATAATTTTATCTTTTTGTGTGAAAATAAAACCAAAATTAAAATTAAATTATTACTTATTTTTGGGGATTATTATCTTATATAGAAGGAGCTCTCTTCTCTCATTCTTCAATAAACTTGAGAAAGGGTTGAATAAAGGATTTTTGACAAAAGGTATAATCCTTTATTTGTTATCATCTTTTATTCATATTTTAAGATATTTGATATTAAAATTATTATAATTTATATGATGCATACTAATATTTTAATTTCGAATTTTATGACTAATAAATAATTGTCATTGAATTGTGATGTTAAAATAATGAATTAATTTAATAACAATTTTAATTTATTTAATTAGGTAAATTTATGTTTTAAAAATTATATGTAAATTTTTATGTTTTAATCCGTTTTAAATTTAGAATCATGAATTTAAAATAGTTAATTTATGAGAAAATTGATATGAGATTAATTAATATTTTTATAATATTGATAGTACTTTTGAAAATATAAAAATATATAATTTAATAAGATGAGTCAAATTGAAGAGTCATCTGAGTTAAATTGATTAGCCAAACATAGTTAGGTATGACTTAACCTATGTGGCCAAATACAATACAACCCATGTGGTTAGACGTGACCCAACTCATATGATCATGAATTATCCACTCCATGTGACTAGGTATAACTCAGCCTATGTAGCTAGGTGTAGTCAATTCATGTTATTAAACATGACTAAGCTCATAAGGTTAGGTATAACTCAGCCCATGTGATCATGCAAGACTCAACCCATAAAGCCAGTTATGGTGCAACAATTGTGGTCAAACACAACCTAGCCCATATAACCAAGCATGACCCAACCCACAAGTAGCCGCGACCTAGTTCAGTGATAAGACTTAGCCCAACTCATGAGTGAGGCTCAACCCATCACATGAAACTAGGCCTGCTCATCTATACAACTAGCATTAGACATATCGTCACTCCACTATTAAGCCCATTGTATCTCAACCCAACTTATTACCTAGCACGTGTATATGCGATCCACGTAACTAGTTCAAAGCTCAAGTGGGTCATTTTAATAAACTAGCACTATATGAAATAATCTAATTTTCTCTTCTTTTATTGGTAGGAGCTTTTTAGTTGACTATATTAGACATGTCTGATCAGTTCAAGCTGGTTTAGGATGATTCTAGACCAACTTGACCCATTTAAACTTATTTGACTTAATTGAAATCAACCAAATATAAATTAGACTAGTATAGGATGATTCTATATCGATTATATAATGATTTGAGGTTGGTTCCATTATGTTATTGAATTAAATATGATTTAAACCAATTAAGCTACTCAAATTAAAATTCTAATAGATTAAAAACTATTGAGAGATTAATATGTTATGTGTATCATTTGATAAGTTTAAAAGTTTTATATTAAAATGTTATTTAAAAATATTATTTTTTAAATTAAATTTAGGATATTGATGTGATTGTTACCATGTAGTATATATGATTATATTGAGTGATCCATATTGTAAGTGTAATATGTAAAAAGAGCTATGAGTCCATCATAGTGCGGTGTCATCGATAAACATAGTTTAGTAGATCATATATCAAATATGATTTCTCATAGTATTTTATCATACTATTTTTTGGATACATGCATCAATGAATGAATGAATATAAATGAATGATAACGGTTGACTATGTATTCCTACCAAGGGCAGATAGGACGATTGACTTTGAAAATTAGTGGATTATTAGACGTGATAGTTAGATGATTCCTCCATCTAATATTAGAGTGAAGGTGTCCCACTTGGATGGATGAGAAATACTATTTCATCCATTGTTGGAGTGCGATATGGATTCTCTCAATTGTTATTGGGAGGAATTCACCCTATAGAGTATGTCTCTCCATTTATATTTGAGAGAGTGTATTATTGTATGTGATGTATATTTTTGTTATCTTATTGTTATGTATGTTATCAAGATACATTGCATGTGATTGATGCATGATTTTATTTATATTATAAGAATTATAATTATTATATATATATAAATTTTATAATAAATTAACATGTTATCATTTTGTATTAAGTTATTAACACTTCATATATATTTTATGAATATTAACACTTATTATATTTTATTAACCAGTTTGTGTGATTGTTGATGTGTTTTATCTTATATTTATTTTCAAACTATTATATTACTTTATAATATACCTAATGTTTAGGTGGAGGAGACTCTTTGTCGCTTATAACTCTATTAAGAAGATATAATTTTTTAATTAAAAATATTTAGGAGTGTAAACATAAAGATATAAATTATTTTCTATAAATTTTGAATAGTAAAATGATTATTTATTTTGTCTCTTATTGAAGAATTAATAGAATAAAAATTCTTTCAAAAATAATTATCCTTCATTTGAAATTTATTTCAAGAATGTAATGTCGTTTTAAAATCAAAAATAAAATTTTATGAAGATCATTGCAATAAAATATTTTCAAACAAAAAACTTTGATTTACTTTAATTTTAATAAATTTTAGATCTAGTGTAGTGAGTTACCATACTCATTTTATTCTCATTCAATATATTTTTAATTTATAAAAATACTAGACAATGAACCATGATTTTTCTCTCTCTTTATTATTCTATGCTAAAATTTTATCATTCAATCATAGCATTTAAATCAATATAATATTTAAATCGATCATTCCATAGACTTTGTCAATATTTGAACCATTTAATAATAGTCTTTATATTTAAACCAACATACAAGCTAATAATTTTGAACATATTATTCAATCATCATCAAAATCTCATTCATGTAAATTTTAACATATTTTTTAATAAATAAGGTTCTTTGGTTCTAGTTCATTTTCATACTTGTATGCTGTAGCTATGCATCATCAATATTAATTGTACAATGATGAACCATCAAAAGATTTATTATCAATAATTTTAATTTTAATAATTTTATTATTATTACTTAGCTAGTGAGTTTTGAAAGAATATTAGATCTTAAGTCATATGTCTTAAGCATATACTTTCAAAACATAACTTAGTGCTTCTAGCCTTATTGGGAGACAACTTTATTATAGGAGGTTTTGATTTAGGTATCCATTTGAGTTTGGGTCCTTCATGATATATTCTTTCCATTTTCTTTAATGGCTTAAGGTTGTTTATGATTCCTTTAGAAACTCAAATTAATTTATGTGGACTATAATTTTTAAATGGACATTTGTAGGCTTTATGTCCTAATCTACCATAAAAAATATATTTATTTTTCGATGACAAATTTAATGTAGGTCATTTCACAAACATGATTAGCTTTTGTTGAATGTTAACAACAAAGTCTATATCATTTCTTCTATTAATATGAGCCTTATTGGCAAGGGTCATATTCAAGGATTTATTTTTAATTTCAAAATTTTCTAACTTTATCTTAAGCATAATATTTTATTCTTTAATGTTGTCTAGCATTTCATATTGTGATGCTAATAACTCATGCATTCCATCAACTTTACCAACTAACAAATTCTGTTCATGTTTAAGCAAATTAAAAGATTTACTAAGTTTTTTAAATTCATCAAACAAATCATGAAGCATATTTAATAATTTTAAAAAAGAATTATTTAATGAATTATTAACCTCATTGTCGATGGGCATAAGAGCAATGTTCTCCACTTCTTGGTTGAACATTTGATTTTTGGAGCTTCTCGGCTTCTTGCGTTTATAGCAAGAGGTTTTGTACATCTTTAGATTATTTTTAAGGTTCAAGTTCATTAATTTTTCTGATTCATTTGTTAAAAGTTCATGTCTAAGGTACTCATCACTCGAGATTTTACTCGAGGAGTTATATGTCATTCTTAGTTCATAATCCTTCCTGTTCTTTAGAAGATATTCTACAAGTTCATTTTTATAGATTATTTTATTTAATAATTTACTTGATTTAGTTATGATTTCATGTATCATTTCTAATGCATGCCATATATTAGAAGTTGAATCATAATGAGAAATCCGATCAAATTTATTTTTATCTAAGACACAAATAAGACATTCATAGCCTTGACATTTAAAGAGAAATTCTTATTCTCCAAATCATTCCAATCATTCATTATAAGAGAAGACTTTTCGAATTTATTTTTAATAATAGTCCATAAATCAAGGTCTAAAGAAAGTAAGAAAACTCTCATCCGAGTTTTCCAATAAGTGTAGTCCATCCCATTGAATATGGGAGGATGAATGATAGTAAAACTCTCTTGAAAGCTAAAAAAAGACATTCTCTTGGGTGTTAAATCAAATGAGAAAAATGTGACTTTGATACTAATTATTAGGATCAATTAGCATTAAGAAGGGGGGTTGAATTAGTCCAGATGTAAGTTTTTCGTTTTAAACAAAAGCTTTTTGCCTAAAGCAAGATAAGAAATCTAAAATTTTTCGTTGAAGTAAAACAAGTGAGAAAATTACAAAGTTAATAATCAAACCCGAAAGATTAGCAACATTGAAGGGAAGTGATTGATGTGAAATCTTTACTTTCAAAGAGTGAATACAAAATTCGTAAGCAAGGAAAGAACTCACATGTTTTATAGTGGTTCGGCACCAACAACCTACATCCACTCCTGAGTCCTCCTTCTTGAGGCACATCGACGTCCACCACCGATCTTCTTTGGGTGAAGACTAAACTCTTACACTTGAGCTTATAAGGGAGATAATATTTACAACTCTTTGATCACTCCCTTACCTCTTTCATTTCTCTTACAATCCACACAAGTTTTTCACATAATTTTACTCCCAGTATAGAATGCAAGAAAACTTGGGGTATTTATAGACCCCAAGTGGCTTCAGATTTTTGGAGCCAAAAATTAAACTCACTTGGAAAATCCGAGTATGGGTGGTTACCCGCCGACCTGGGCTGCTCAGCCACTTGAAGACCAGGGTACAGGCGATTTACCCACCATCAGCCATCCGAAAACCTAGGCGACAGTGGTTTACCCACCACTTACCTACGGTTTACCCGTCAGAAACTCTGCAAAAGTGGTTCCCTCCCCTTTTTAAATTTTTGCTTGAACCTGATGTTGACCAACTCTTTGGTCAACCAAGCTCAACCTGAGCTCAATCAAACACCATAGTGGACCCGATTACATCTTTGAGTTGATTTGGATTCCACTCATTTAAGACTCAATCTTAACTTATGATTTAAAATTACAATCAAAACATGACCACCAAGCTTAATGACCTTACTCTTGCAAACCTGCAACCTCCAGCTTCTCCAGCGACGAGTCTCACGGTCTTCCTCCGACGATCTCTTGATGTGTTCCAAGCGATCTTCCCGATACTTTTGGCAAAGTCCTAGCAAACGCCCGACGAGCTCCCATCGCATCATCTAATCCTTGACCCGATGTCTAAGCTTGATTTCATCGCATCACCTTCACCTACCCATTCTCGGGTCACACCTGAACGAAGCATCGCTCTAGGAAGTCCATCGCTTAGTAGCTCTCGAAGTCATGAGATTTTGTTATAATTGGTGCACCATTATCTAGATCCTGAGCCTCTATCCCCCACCAGTATAATATCTACTGCACACCACTTTCTTCATGATAATTTGAATGATAGCACTATGACATATTCTTCAAGAGTACCCACATATGTATTCTTTGTGCGCTATGCATTCTTTCTAGCTTGTTTATCTTTATGATGCCTCTCGCGCAAAGGGTTGGTTATTTATCTAAATGCTAATCATGGATGTCCACTCTTGTGAGCGACTCCTTTCCCTACATCTCCATGTACGTTTCTCCCAAATGATCATGCATGCTAGCTCTCCACGTAGGGTCCCCCATGGTTGTATGACAAGTGTTTCTACATGTGCTTGTCCCGCTTTAATATCATCTATTATGAACTTAGCTAGTTTTACCTAAGTCGTGTGGCACCTTTGCATGTCCATCCATAAAAGTTAGCATCTCCGAAACCTCCTATAGTCCCTTAAGACCTACAAAAGAGAGAACAGGTTAGAGAAAACATTTTGCATGAGATCCATAAGCAACCATATTAGCAAACACTTTATAGCCAATACAAATTACAATCATGGACTTTATAAGCTCTGAACGGTTGCACACAAAGTATTAAGGTTCATTACAGACCGAAACCCCCACAAGTGTCCACATAATACAACTCTCATTTACAAGCCAAAATTAGCCATGAAAGCTAACCAAACGAGGGCTGCCAAACCTATTGTATGCTCGCTACTTGCTGTATAAAAGTTATATAAAAATCGAAAGACACGGATAAACATGACAATTACATTGAACATCTTGCTTATATTTTTGTCTATGACAATGCGTCAGTAGGCTTCCTTCCCCGGAAAGATGAAAAGCGAGCTGCCCTTTGGTTTCGAGGCCCTGTTGGGCGGTAGAGGCTTCTTCCCCGATATTGTTTAGCATCAAACGTTCTTATGACATCAGACCCTCCTTCTAGCGCCAAAATGTTGTTGGATTTTGTATCATGGATGGGAGTTAACAAGACATGGTTCAACCTACGTGGTGTGTGCCCGACGTGCGCCCCCTTCCTATCGATTCCTGTTATTAGGCCTTGATCGGCGTGGTGTATGCCCGACGTGGCCCCCTTCGGGCTAAGTTAGCTCTCGGGTGTGAAAATAGGAGATTGAGGTAGAGCGGGTGAAGGGTCGGAAAGAAGTCCCCCACTTTTGGCTACAGCGAGAATATTTATACCTGAAGGATAGAGGGAGGTCGTATCGAGATTATTAATGAGAGCGGTGCCTTCAATTGACCTACAAGTATGGTTCTATGTCGATCGTTGCCCTCGTCAGTTCCTAGGACCTCGCTCAGCGGGACTGTTAACTGACAATATGGTCCCATATTGGGTCGACGATGCTACGTCAGGTGCCATAGGGGATTACCGAGGTGGCTGCTGGCATAGCCCAATGATCTCGGGACGCCAACGTGGCCCTCAAGCTGATGTGACTGAGTTGACCAACGTGATCCTTGGACTGACGTGGTCGGACCGATTGGATAAACCTAATATTTACCTTATCTAAACGTATATATCAGGCATATGTCATTTTTAGCACAGATTTTACTAGTAGAATAAACTTTCGGTGGGAATCTTATTCATAATTAACAGACGTTTGACTAATTTTTACGATCACAAACAACGATCCGATTAAATCCAACACGATAACAGTGTTGTGCTGTTGCTGCGCCACAGCATTCAGTGTACGGGCCCACACGTCGCTGTAACGTTTCCTTCCTGTGAGAGACTCAGACAGCATCTCTCGGTTAGGACGCCACAGTTGATCCAAGGTGAATCCATCTTAACCGTCCATTCATCAAGGCATTTATTTCTATTTATATACACCGATCGCCGACACGATCGAGCGACCTCGCTTGCAAGTCTCAGGCGGCTGGCTAGGGTTTCCTCTTCTCTCTCCTAGATCTGTCAGGTGACTGATTCTTTCTTTTCTTCCTAATTCAAGGTTTTAGCTTACCTTCATGTAGAGTTTTCTGGGAACCGACTTTCACCGTCGTTTGATTATTACATGCGATGTGTCGTCTTCTTACGGTGATGGGTTTAGGATTTGGAATCTTGTAAAAATTGGTTCTTTATTCTTTTGATCTCGAAGCATAGGGTCGAGGGACGGTCAGATCCATAAAAAAGATTTTTTTTTTCTGTTATTTGCTTATTAAGAATTTGGTGGATTATTTGAAGTTCATAAATTTGCTGCTACGGGGCTAAAAACCCTAACTTCCATCTCCTGATTTTTTTTTCCTTTCCTGGATTAGTGCGTGCTATTTTGATCTTCACATCATTGAATCTGTGTCTGCATCTGCAGACAGAAGGATGTACCTATGGCAAATAATTAAACAAATATGGGTGTTGTGTGAGAGAATGTACCAGGCCGGATACGAACGACGTTAAAGTTAGGTTGTCTATTATTTTGGAAATTCAATGATTTACTAGTAATGATAAACACAATGCAGTTTTTTGAACGTCATATGTTGTTAGGTTTCTCTCACAGGTGGAGCAATATGGCATATAGAGTTTTGACTCTTTCACTTAAGATGCTTTGTGATTTATTAAATTCATTCATATTATGAAGAAGTAACAAAAATAAAATTTCATATTTATATTGGTTAATTTCAAATTATGACCCGCTTAATAGTTGCTTGTTCTTTCTCTGCATGCAAGTTTATGCCCTTGCTCTTGATCATATGACATCTATAGATGTTCAAGTGAGAAGAGGATTAAGAAGGTTTTCTGTTGATATTTTTTTCCCTTCTTGAATTAAATCAAAGTGTGTGAAAAGCTTCTGATGCTTCAAAACTAAAAATAAAATGTTTTATGTAGTTTCTGAGGTATAATAACTGGCCGATGTTGGAAATAAAATTTAGTAATGTATTCTCGTTGAGAGTAATTGAGCTTGTTGTACCAGAGGCATCCCTAAAGATAGTTGAATGTGATTTAGCACTCTTTAAGTTTTGTTAGTCAGCCAAACCCATCATTTTTACTTCTTGTTATTCTCACTGTCCATGGTAATCTTTTTGTATTTGCAATGCATTTTTGTCAGAGAAGATAGAACAATGCCTTCTAGTTTTTAGTTTGAGCTTTAAAATGAGACCACTTATAAGTTGAATCCACTTCCTCAAACTTTTTTGTGCATCGTTAGACTCTCGTTCATCTATCTACAGTTTTAAATAAGCCAATTAAAACGAATAATGTGTTGACATTAACAGTTAGCTTAACTCTTCATTTTTTTAGTTAGTGCCTATAAAATACCAGCTTGTGGAAATGGTTGCATAACGTTTATGGTATTTGTTGAAGACTTGCAGCACCTAAAATGCCTCGCTATGATGATCGCTATGGTGGCACACGTCTATATGTTGGCCACCTGTCATCACGTACTCGTTCGCGTGATCTTGAAGACCTCTTCAGCAGATATGGCAGGTATTAAAGCTGCTGGTGCATACTAATGCTGCATTGTTTTCATCAGGATCTGATTCTAGTAATAACTTATGTCATTTTGTAGGATGAAGCTTTTTTTTCTCCATTTATACATTATAAATAATAATATTTACTCACAAATTGATTAGTTTCACATATAAGGTAGGGCAGTTTTGCTGGCTTTATATTCACATAATTCTTTGGGTTCTTTATGGTCATCTTTTTATGTACCGTACATTTATGCGTCTGGCATCATTTCCAAAATGTAATTTATTTTCAGGATTTTACTGTATATAATAAGCTGACCATCTGGCTTTTTGTGATGGTAGCTATATTGTTTTCTTTTTCTTTTACATTTGGTTTCCGCAAGATGTCTCCTAGTTGAGATATCTTGCTGAGGTGATTGGAGATGTCATTGTTTCCCGAGCCAGTATGTTGTGCTTGGATGTTTGCCATTTATCTTTATATGTTATATTGCGAGAAGGTTAAAGCAAAGCAAGTGTGTTTTAACTTGAATGATGTTGTTGAAGGTTGTTGGGTTTTTGCCCAGCCGGGAGGTCTCTGGTGAGAGGGTGCCCTCGGTGGAATTGGTGGCTAGTCTTGCAAACTTAAATGAGAGTTTGGCGATTCTTTTGTAGTCTTATTGCGTGTCACAAAGTGGTGTTTTGTTCTTCTGAGGTGCGAATTATCATATGGTGTGCTACTTAACTTCTGATGGCCTTATTCTTTCTGGCAACCATTTCCGCAGAGTACGAGATGTGGATATGAAGCATGACTATGCTTTCATTGTATGTCAACTTCTACTATTTATTCAATCTCTACAGTTTCCTTTCTTTCTTATTATTGGCTTTTGTGATGCCAATAAACATTACCATTCACATGTTTTGTTAATACCTTTCTGATTTAATTTTTCTGTTTTCTATATGTTGGGTTTGTCTAAACATTTTCAGGAATTTAGCGATCCTCGGGATGCAGATGATGCTAGATACAGCTTAAATGGGAGAGAATTTGATGGGAGTCGTATTATTGTGGAATTTGCGAAGGGGGTATGTAGTTTAACTATGAAATCAATATATTAATTTACCACCTTTTGTTTCCTCCTGATGAAAGTTGGTATTCCCTCAGATTCCACGTGGTTCTGGAGGATCACGTGAGTATCTTGGAAGAGGCCCTCCACCTGGTTCTGGCAGGTGCTTCAACTGTGGCATAGATGGCCATTGGGCTCGAGACTGCAAGGCAGGTGACTGGAAGAACAAGTGTTATCGCTGTGGAGAGAGAGGCCATATAGAAAGAAACTGCCATAACAGTCCAAAAACTCTCAAGTATGATTTGTTTTGGCCTTTCCTATTGGTAATTAGTTATTTGGCAATGGTTTTTCTGGCACTGGGTAGCTCATTTGGAGATTGTCTTGGTTCCCTATGCAGACATGGGAGAAGCTATTCACGATCTCCATCCCCTCGCCGTGGTAGGAGCCGAAGCTATAGTAGAAGCCGCAGTTATAGGTAAAGCCAAAATATTCAGATCCTTTATGGTTCCTTTCGCAAGCTTGGCATTTAGTTTAAATTTTGGTCTGTTGCTTCTAAATGCTGCATGTCTGTAATTGTTAGAGGGCTGCATTGTTATTTAGTAGGGTGATGTGACTTTGTGGTTGTTCGATAATTATGATGGATATGCAGTTATAGTTTTGTGTTCGTTTAAAAGTACTGGTCTTTCTAACTTTTATGATTTCCAGCATCAGCCATTCTAGGTCTCCTGCTCCTAGAAGAGATGGGCGGAACACAGAACGTGAGGACACAAGGTCAAGAAGTCCTGGTTATGACAGGAGCCCAAGGTCAAGAAGTCCAAGGTCAAGGAAGAGATCATCTTCACCTAAGGGGAGGAAGCAGAGCCTTTCACCTGACGATAGCAAGAGCCCACGAGCGAGTCGAAGCCCCTCACCTACGGAACGGAGGGAGGTTGAGCGCAATGGATCAAAGTACAATGAGAGTCCTGTGAGGGAGAACAGCAGGAGCCCAATGAGTCAGGATCGCGAGAACCCTCCAGTGGGTGGTGGAGGGTATCAGAGCCCTGAGACGAACCGGCAGACCCCCAGTCCCAAGGATGATAGGGATGATGATAGACATGCTTCTCCCAGACCTAGCGAGTCACAGGACTGATCTGGATTCAGTAGTTAAACAGCGCTCTGTTAGTAGTAAATTCCATAAACAAGATATGTCTTCAAGGACAATTGTCGGTGTCGGAACTTCTAATTGTTTGTGTGATTGTCTTAACTAATTTGCTATAATTTTTATATTTTTGTATTCATGTGATGTGTGGATGCTCAGTTTGACTGATGCAGAAGTTGCATGTTAAACTAGATGGTGCTGAAAGAGCAGGTGAATCTGGGTGATAAATTTGAGTTGCAAGGAAAAAGTGTTCCAGGAACCTTGAAAAGGTAATCCCAGGGATGTGTTTTAACTTTTGCCAATTTATTTCTTGGTTACATTAGTTTGAATTGATGGATCCGTTGCGTTCTTTAGATGTTTTCACCTGTCAACTATAACAAGGTTAATCTCTCTATGCAGTTCTCTGTGAAATGTGCTCGAATCCATATTTATCCACATTATGGTATTGTCAAAAGAACAAGAAACAAACAAGAACACACTTACCACGGAAGGATAAATTGCAAGCAAGGCAGTGTTTCACATGACACACACACACTGAAGACCCCAACTCAAACCAATGCTGAGAAGTATACTGTCTCCGGGTAACTAACTCACTTGCACCTTCATATATTACTGAGACTCTTGGCACTCTTTACGTGGTCTTTCTTTGTTCTGACATGGGTTGCACAAACCTAAAGCTTGGATCCTATGAATGACTACCTGGCCATCAGCACAGCCTTGTCACAGAGTTGAATGCACCTCATCTTAAATTATTTGCGACTACTTGTGTCTGAAATTTCGATGACCTCCCGGTGCCATTGGATCAAAGCTCTCGAATTATCATGTTTGTGATTGCTGATCTCCGAGAAGAGACTCTAGCACCTGCCTGTGGTTCAAACTTGAATTCTTATGATATGTCCATGACCAGCAAAATCTTGTTGATGATTTATGTGGCTATGTATATCCACCACCAAAACCAGAGGAACCTATCCTGCCATGAACTCTGCAACAAGTTCTTCCAATAGTTCCTCTTTCAGCGTCCTCTCGATCGCCACTCCGACCTCATCGATGTCATCTCCTAAGTCTAGCCACTTAATGTCCAGAGCCTTGTCCTCTGCGTTACCCACACCGAGTTCCATACGTTTCTCCACCAACATTTGCCATGTCTTCTCAACAAGCCCTTCAGAACCCCACATGGGTGCAATCCTTCCTGTGGAATTAACCCATGGATGCCGGTCCATACAAGGAGCAAGGATCTCTGCGAGTGTTGAGTTTGTCAGATCAAACATCAGCTTTCTCTCTGAGTGTGACCATGCAACCAGTTTACTGTACTTCCTTTCCAGCTTTTCAAATAACATTGGTTTCACTGGATGTTCCGGTGAGTAACATGCACTGTAAAGCTTCCCTTGCTTGGCACTGTGAACACCAGAAACAATTAGTATGTCAAGAAGGTAGGTGTAGTCCCTCTCCTCTTCATCCATGAACTCCTCTTCTAAGTAGCTATTCTGCTGAATGGATTGGCAATCCTCTCTATCATCCTCATTACTCAAAGCGATAACTTCTGATGCCTCGGCACATGGATCAACTGACTCTGAGGGTAAAGTTTTTGTATAGAGCTCTGCAAGTAAGAAAACCATTATGCACATTTGAAAGAGAATGGGCTAAGCTAAGAGAGCTGAAGATCCCATTACCATTTACACTTACCAAGAAGACCTCCATTCAGAATTTTAGGACATCCCAAATCATCTTCTCTCACTGGAAGCTCAAGTACAGAAACAGGGCATGGTTGCAAAACCTCTTTTGTTCTTACAGGAGTGAGTAATTCAATATATAATTGGGAGCCGTCAGTTGGTGCTTCCTGAGGGAAAGATTAACCTTTTAGGAAGATGCATGATACAAATTCATCTTGAGATTCAAGATGCAACTGACTATTACTTGAATTTTAAAATAAAAAAAAGGAAAGATGTATTCACCTACATACATACCAAGAAAAAAGTGATCGAGGGATATGTATTGACAAGGTGTCACACTAAATCTTGGAGAACATAAGGCTAGTTGTCAATCATGAAAGAAAAGCAGAAAAAAAATAAACAGTGATGAAAATAATCTGAAAAGCTTTAGAATTAACAATAACAAGGACAAGCCTCCAGGTAAACAAGAAATTTTGAAAGAAAATTCCCCCATTTGTCCTAAATCCTGTATCTCCTGCGCTAAAAAAAGGGTCTATATTTTGGAAAGATAGTGAGTCTGGGAACATTTTTGGTGAGTCTCGACCATGCCATGTCATGCTGACAGTATCAGCATAGGGGGTCCACTCCATGTCAATGATTTGCTGACAGGTCTCTACATGAATGTTGGGTTGTGCTGCTCCACTCAGACCTGTGGCGCAGCTTTCTGTTGGTAATGTCTTCAAATTAGAGTTACTAGAAAGGGTCATACTCGCAGATATTAGAACCAAAATTTAAATATTTACAATTAAGTCGACTGAGCTTTTGCCTAGTGGTTCCCCTCATCTTGATCAGGTTCTAGTTCTGGTGTCATAATGTAGGTGGTTGCGCCAGTGGGGTATCACTCGTCTGTTATTCTCTAGAAAAACAATACACAATTATTTTCTAACATGTTAAAAGGTAAAATAATTGTAACTTATAGTCCACAAAACCCCTTTAAGATTATGCTCGGAGACAACAATTTATTATTCAAGTATACTGCTCCCTTAAGAAAACACTCTCAAAAGTAAAATCTTGGTTAATGTCTTGGTTAATGTCTAACCTGATACATCAATTCTCAGACAATGTCACAGCAAATGCTTTATGGCACAGTGTCAAAATTAAAGGTTCAGTCATATGATACAAGAAAACTTTAGTAATTTAAGTGATTAAATTAAATACTACAAAATGCATTCTAAGAACCGCAAAGACTACAGCACACCATAAAGAATGTAAGCATGAACTTAAAAAAATGAATAAGATGTAATACGAACTAAGGAAAGAAAAAGAAAGGGCAAATGAGAAGTGAGTTGTTACTTTTTGTCAGTTATATACTGCTAAACATGCATGTATATTTTAAAAGTAAGCTCAATACACACCTTCAAGTTAGGACTGGAAAATTTAGGATTCATTAAGATCATATGACTCATTGTTGGTTGAGCTAGCTCCCGATCTGTTATCGACATATGCACATCTGCAGAACGGGGAACGGAAGGAAGTTCAAAATTCAGTTCAGCAGGTGTTTCAGAAAGTGCACCTTTCTGCATCTTTTCTTGATTCATGTGAATTTCTTTTGAAGGTAGGTTATTTTCCTCCCCTCCGAAATTAGAGGAGTAAAGCTTGAGATTGGCACTTTTAATGCTTTTGGGTGAAGAACTTTCTCCTGGAATGCATTTTTTTTGTCTCAGCCTCAACACATCATGAAATGTACCAAAGTGTTCAACACCTAATCTGTGCATGCTGCTAAAATTTTGACTCCCATAATTAGTTGATGAAGCCGGAAGAGCATTTGATTTTGGTAGATTTATAAAGAACCCATCTACCCAGCTATCCCTACTGCTGATACTTGAAGGAGAACCCCATGGTGCTCGCATGTCAAGTTTAGATAGTTTCTCATCTGAAACAGTACGAACCATTGGTGAAACTGGTGCTGGATTTTGAGTTTCCAAATCGGATAAAGCAAACATTTCAGCCAAAGTACTTGAGCCTTTACCACAATCTCCTGCCTCCTTAATGTGGTCACTCACCTTCCACTTTCTAGACAAGGTTTTACTGGACTCTCTTCTAAACTCAGTTGAAGTTGCTGAGGAACCGTATGTGCTATTCCAGTCATTACATCTGTTGGAAGGTCTATGGGATGCCTCAGAATTGCACAGATTGTTCATGCCAGGCATAATACAAGAGCTCTGCTCCCTGGAGAATCTGTTAAGCCCCACAACTGGCACATGCTTATTACTGCTGCTTTTGGAGTCTTTCAGTTGTTCTGTAATCTCTCTAGAAATTTCTCTTAAACCTTTAGTCTTGCAGCCAAAAGCTTCCGTATTATCGGAAAAGTTAGACCATTCCCTTCCTACATTGCCAGGCTCTTGAAACACTGTTTGAGTAGTCAGTCTTCTATCAGCAAACTGAATAACCTTAGGAGTTTCAAGAACACTTCTTCCCTTGCTATGGGCTTTATTAGTGCTTGGCTTCAAAAGAACAATATGATTGGGATGGACACATGGGTTACCGTTGCCTGCAGATTTTTGCGAAAGAGAATCCTTGTGTTCCTTAAGAGAGTGTCCAACCTTACCAGTTACTGGTTTTCTATAAGAGATCATAACATCATTCAGCAGATTAGAGAACCCATATGTCTTCCTCTCTGATGGACAACATACTTCATCACTTTCAATCTTAGCACCACTTGAGGATTTGAAAATTGCAATCTTGCTTGTTAAATGAGAGGGTGCAAGCCACTTCAAATCATGAAAATATTTCTTAAATAAGAAATTGGGTTCCTGAAAGACTTTTAAAAAATGAGGCTTTCTGGAATCTTGGTCTGCCAACCTATTATTAGATTCTACAAAAGTTCTTTGTGATTTGTCACTAGGGAATTGCTTCACACCCATGAAACTTTGGTCAACGGAGCTTACATCTGGATTGAACTGTCTATTCGCATCAAACTTGTATTGTTTTAAACTTGGGAATGCCTTGGTATCTGGTCTTTTATTTTCTCTCTCAACTTCTCGTGCTTCTGTGACATCAAAAACATCTTTGAATCCTTGGCGCTCAGTGGTGCTCATCCAGGGTGAATGCTCCTCTTTCCTCAGGTACTTGTCTTGCAAGCCAACAGCTGATATTTCCTGAAAACAATCATTTATTGCCTTCTTTTGTTTATTGACTTCTTGTACAGGAGGCTGTTCATCAAGACCCATTAATTTTGCAATTATACTAGGTGAGGACCATCTAATTTCTGCCTCGTTTGTTATTCCTTGATCCATATGTTTCTTCGATGGTTTCACACTGGTCTTGTCATATGGGCTTCGGCAAGACTGGAGGAAATCACAAATATCAGAATGTCTGAACAAAACAATGCAGGCTTCAGAAGTCAAGCAGGTATCCAAATGCATGATAGAAAGCAAATTTTTTTCCTAAAAAGTCCTTTTTTCTTAAATATTCTTTTGTTGTTAATGCAATTTTATCGGAGGCCTCCAGTACAAGTAATGAGAGACTCTACTAGCACACTATCTAGGAAATTCAAGATAACACGATATCAGTATTGCCGAACAAGCAATTATTTTACTTGTAGGAAATCTACTATGACATCCATTGTGGATATCTCAAAGATAATACTAAAAGTAACAAATAACTCCATGCAAGTTAAATGCATGAAATAGAGTGCACATCAGCCTTCAAAACACATCAAAAGATAATGGTGCTCTTTGTATTTTGCATTTTCACTGCATACAGCTTATTCAAAGCAATAGTATACCAGTTAGGAAGAACAGCACTTACATAATCTTCTTCTTTCCGAAAGCTACTACTGCAAGTGGATTCAGAGTCTATTTCAAGTCCATTCCTTTGTTCCTTCAGATAATCACATCCTGAAAGAAACCTGAAATTTGTTAGAGAACTACCAGCCAAATACGACTTTCGACAGACGAGACGAAATTAGCTTCAGAAGGTCATTCAAGATATAAAGCATATACTGGATTATGAACGATCTCCTAATCTGGCACATGATGTAAAATTTAGATGAAGGCAGAGAAAGGATCACTTTTGCTCGAGGCATTTAAGCAAAAGTATATGCTAGCCTAGACAGAGAAATCCAGTTGTTGCTTGAACTAAAGCAACGGAACTATGAACCTCAGCATCTTAAATGCAAGCTGAATTATATGGTCACACTAAGCTTTTGATGAGTAGATAAACATAGTTAGCCATCAGTAACATGACAATAATGTTTTGCTGGGAGGAATATGACTTCTTACCAGTGTCATCCAAGACCAATTCAGCTATCGATGACAAAAAAAACTCTCAATAATAACTAAGACCAATTCAGCTAATTAACAACAGAAATGAGTTGAACTGTGCTGTTATGCATAGATAATGTGACAATCATGGTGAAGACTGTGCCTATAAAACCTGTATGAATAGAATGGGAAAAAGAAATTAAGAAACACTGTATGATGGTGAAGATGATGCAGGAAAAACAAATTCCAGATGGATGATACAACAGAAAACGTCAGGCAACTGCAAAGAGAAGCATACGAAGTTGTTATCTATCACTACTATTTTCTGATGTAAGGGAAAGAAATCCTCAAAGATTTTTGTGAGCCGATGACAGACGAACTCTCCTGATCGAGAAAAAGTGAGAACTTTTTGACAAACGGAGACCTTCCTTTTTATTTATTAGCTAACAGAGCAAAGCACGGCCACAATTCTAAGAAGTCTGTGATTAGATCACGTCAATTCCTTCCCTTGCTGCTCGTCACTACTTAAATCCACATATACTCATGCATCCAAGAAGAAGAAGAAGAAGAAGAAGAAGAAAAGGCGGTACTTCAAACACACCACAAAAGAACCAAAAGCCACCGGAATGTGGAGAGAGAGAGAGAGAGAGAGAGAGAGAGACGATTCAGGACGCACCGGAGACCCGCAACACGCCACCACCGACTCGATAGGCTCGTTCTCTCCGCCGCCCTCGCCGGCGACTCCGGAAACCCTGCTGCGTCCCAAACCAATCCGCCTCCATTTCTCTTCCTTTTCTCTTACCCAGGAAAAAAGGAAGGATCTTTCACATCAAATCTTCCATAATTCTCTTCTCCGATACAATTGGGACACAATTCATCGACGCCACGAAGCATTGTACACCAGGACACCAAATTGTGAGAGAGAGAGAGAGAGAGAGAGAGAGAGAGAGAGAGAGGGAGGCGTTTCGTAGGTGGTGACTCGAGGGCAGACCAGAGAGCGAAGCAGAGGAGAGCTGATGAGAGAGAGCAAACAAATGGCGGCGGTAAGCATACAGGATTCTCACTGTACATAAGAGTAACGATGACGGCTATTGGCTAAAGCTGCATCAAATGTCTGCCCGTTTCGTAGCAATAACCGAGTAATGCCATTAATTTAATCTGCTCAATATACAAAATCCTATCCCAGTAGTTACTTCCCGTCATCAATTCACAAACTTGTCGTTGTTTTGATGTCTTGTCTGTTTGTGTCAGTCCAAGTAACAATGGCCATGGCCCATGGCTGATGCGATCAAGCGTGCTCTTTGGACTGTTCATCCTTTCCCTTCCTCTCCCTGCTGGTCTGGTACTGCATCATGAAGAAAATAGAGAGTAGTACATCGACTGATGGAAGATGAGAATGGATGTCCAGGTAGAACTTTGGAGTCATCTCTTTGGATCTGCTTATAAACCATGACTGCATCAACGGGTCAAAAACAGGTGCTTCTGTGAGAGGCTGCGAAAACTTTTGCCGTATCATTTCATCTTCCTCGTAATAATTCTTGAGATGACTGAATCTGAATCATGCCAATAACGGGCAGGTGGTGTTCGGCATCTGCTCAAGTTCTGTGTTTGAGAGGACCACCACAAGTTGTTCATGGTTGGCAGAAGGCTACAAGTAGAGGGAAACAAAGTCTTCTCGCACATCGAATAGTGCCCCATTTGGGATGCTGCCCATCTTGTACTATTCTCTGCATCTCTCATTTGGTTGGAAGTTCTCACGCCCGACCTCCTTTGAGCAAAAAGACTTAAGCATTCTTCCAAACAAGGAATAAACTAACATTTCATTGTGTAAAATATAATTCAGAGTCTCTGCAGGGTTTTCTTTCTTCTTCTTCTTCTTCTTCTTCTTCTTCTTCTTCTTATCAGGGATTGCAGCAGTTTAGGTAACAAAACATAAAACATTGCCCCATCACAGAAGGCATAGAGTTCCCCCCCAACTTCTTCAATTGTGCAGTAGCACCACTTGTCAGTGATGGTGTTAATTAATGTTGGACAGCTCACTGCTTCAGAAGCATTAAGTAAACATGTGTTCCCACATGCAACCACAAATGATTGGACCCAACATGCATTAGAAGAATATATATATATATATATATATATATTTGATAGTTGTCATGATAAAAGAGTAGTAACAGAACTGAGAATATTCTGATGGTTAGTATAGTATAGCTGTGAGAAAAAAATGTGGTATCTATTTAATTGAGCTAATTATAAATTATTCTTTGATAGAAGGTCAGAACTCTCCACAAGATATTTTATTGACCTCACCTCCATATATTTTTCTCCTTGTAATCTCTTGCTTTCCGGACTCACATGGTTTGTTTGTCTTCCCACATCCATGAGCTACATAAAGATATCTTTGTATACCACTCCTAAATGTTCATCATGTCCTCAGGAACAGATACTGAGAAGCCCAACATTTTTAGGTGAGAAGAAGGATATTAGGCACCAAGATCAACTTTTTTGGGTGCAAACTTGTCACTTACAAAAGGAAGTGTTTGAATAAAACCAAACAGTAGGAACAGAGACATGAGTTGATCCCTAACCAGTGAGCTGCAAAACCAGAGACCTTAATTCCACAGCTCTGATGTTTACTGGGTATGCATGCATACATTATGCATACTACTCTTCCACAGCTCTGATGTTTACTGGGTATGTATGCATACTACTTCTGACCTAATCCCTAACATTATGCCCACTAGTCTGTTTCAAATCAAACTAGTTATGTTATTCCATTCTGGTTCCTACAAACAGATTAATGTTGGATTCGATTTCGAACAATTTAGAAAAAGAGAAAAAAAAATAAAACACAAATGGTTAAGATTTTAAATTTAAAATTTGATGACTTGATTTCAATGTTGATGGACTGATTTTATTTTTCAATATATCGAAATCGTTGGTTCGAACGGTAATCGAAACCGATAGTTCTGAAATTAAAACCGATAATTTCAGAACTGAAACCGAAACTATGTGGAACTAGTTCGATTTTGATTGTAAACTTGATAGAGTAAGAACCTATCTAATTCGCATGGATGGTCAAAACCAGACAGGATAAATACTGTTAATAAAATAAAATGAAGATGATGATGATATGATGAATTGGCCACATCAATCATGATCACCACTTCTAGCAGGGACTCAACACAAAGATTTGGCACTTTGCCTCGGGCATCTCTAGTTTGTCCTGCCCATCGAATGACCATCTCTAATGCTTCTCATAGCGTGGCTCTTATGGTAGGTAATACCAGTCCATCACAGCCTGTTCAAGGCATCATCACTGTCCCCTTCGGAATGCAGCTTGTTGAAGCAGAAGATGTTGGACAGAGAAATCTTTTGCACTGCTCATTCCTTCACAGAGGAGGATAGGTAGAATCTGGGCGGCTATCAAACATGAACAAGAAGAAGGCAAAACAACAATGACTTGAATTCACAGATAAATGACATCAATAGCAGAAGAGACATGAGTGGAAACTTTATCATTCTGGAATTGCATAAGCATCAACAAACAAACCAAATAAAATAAGCAAGTCGATCGTAATTGCTGTGTGTATCTGACTGCAAAAGCTCTCCAAACCGAACTCCACAGATAGATTTGTAGAAGAGTTCATCTTAGAGACCATACATACATATTTATAAAACCATGATTATTTAGTGACTCTAATTATAATAGATAACTCGGATTCATTTCGCTGTTACTTCGTGACCAGAGGGAACAAAGACTCGAGCATATTCTTCCACCATTCTATGAAGAAGAGCTTGAAGGACCAACTTGCACAAGAGAAGATATTGTGAAGACTCAAAACTATAGATATAATTTGTATATGAAAATTTTTATGTATAGCTTTTTTTCTTTCATAAAATCATATCTGTTAATAGGGCGGGAAGTATAAAAGGTCCATATAATGGGCCACTGTTTTCATATCATTGGGCCTGATTGGGCCCAACAGACTGAGCGACCACTAATTTAGAAATTTTTGATTTCAATAGCATTATATATATATATATATATATATATATATATATATATATATATATATATATATATATATATATATATATATATATATATATATATATATATATATATATATACTTGTAAGTGAAATTTATAGGGTCATTTAAGCTCCCACGATTTACTCGTATCTAAAATAACTTATATACTTTTAACAACCTATCATATATATCCCTCTCGTCAAGTCTGAATTAACAAATATTGGAATCTCATATTAAGTCATAATAAACTATTAATATAATGACATATGTAATTTAATTTTTTTTAAAAGTCAATTTTAGCCCGTATTATTTTGATTATTGATCACTTAAGCCTTTATAATTTTTTTCTATCTAAAACAACCCTTATATTTTAAAAACATAGCATATAAGTCTCCCATATCAAGTTTGAGTTAATAGATATTAAAGTTTGTTTATGTGACATGCTGTCTCATAATAAATAATTTATATAATAATATATAATTTAAAAATAAAAATTAGAACCATCATCAACGATAGGAGGATGCATTGTCATGGAAGCGACCACTAGCAGTAACATCGAACTGTTGTTGCCTAGTAGGGTATTGTACGCACACAACTTCTCCCGTGCTAGCGATAAGCTTAGGTGCTTTTGGTACTGCTTAAGTTGGATGTGCGTCGACCGGTTCAACACTAGGCACGCAATGGTCTTATGGTCCCTCTTCCTCCTATACGTTTTCGTCCCTACCGACTCTCCACTTTGTCCTCTCCTACGCTCCACCTATCGTGACTATAACATAGTGGTACGACTCTCTCTCTCATCTCTTCCTCCTATGCGTTTTCGTCGCTTCCTCCTCCTCGACAAGATAGATATATTTTTTAAACTTAAATTAAATATATTATTATATTAATAATTTATTATGAGTTAATATATCATATAAGTAGACTATAATGTTTGTCAACTCATACTTGATGGGAGGGGCTTATATGCTATGTTTTTAAAGATATATGAACTATTTTAGATACAAGCAAAATAAAAAAGGTTTAAATGGTCCATGACGAAAATCACAACGGTTAAAATGACCCTTTTGTAAACTTAAATTATATATATCATTATATTGATAGTTAATTATGAGTCAGCATTCCACGCAAGTAGATTCAAACGTCTATTAAACGAAACCTCATTTCTATCTCTTAATTCTGCAACCAAAATATACTTCCATTGAATTCTTTCCTAACTTCTTTCTTGTTAAGGATTTGAACATAGGGGCATCCTTGGTTCGCGGCCAAAATAAAAACAACATTTACAAGTGGTCGTTTGCTCCACAAATAACAAAGCCTACTGTTAACTCATTCATTGCTCCAATTGACGTATGATATTATCGTTTAGGTCATCCCTCATCCTCTATTATGCATAAATTATTCTCTCGTTATTCTCTTCCTAGTTTTAATTCTTGTAGTAGCATGACTCATTATGATGCTTGTCTTAGTTCTAAAAGTCATTGTCTTCCTTTTGAAAATTTATCATCTCCTATTCTTAACCTTTTGAAATTATTTATACCGATGTTTTGGGTCCTGCTCTACTAAATTCTTTTGATATCTTTTTATTTTATGTTATTTTTATGAATTATTTTACTAAGTTCATATGATTTTATCATCTTCATCATAAATATGAGGTTTCAATAGTCTTTGTCAATTTTCGTAAGTTGGTAGAAAATTTCTTTGAGATTAGAATTAAAACAGTCTATTTTGATGGTGGAGGTGAATTTCAAGCTCTCACATCGTGCTTATCAGCTTGTGGTATTCAACATCTAAAGTCGCCTCCATATACTCCTCAACTAGTTAGCTTCATCAAACACAAACACCTACATAGTCGAGACTGGGTTAACACTTCTACGTCAAGTCTTCATTCCTTCGATTTTTTGGTCGGTAGACTTTTAAACTACAGTCCACCTTATTAATCGTATGCTTACTCTCATTCTACAATATCAATCACCATTTGAAAAACTGTTTCACAAATGTCCCAATCTTGAGAAGCTTAAAGTATTTGGTTGTCTGTTTATCCATAGTTACGTCCTTATGCCTCGCATAAGTTAACACCTAGATCCCAAACTTATGTTTTTATCATATACTCTCTTGACCATAATGTCTTTCGATGCTATAATCCTAATTCTTATAAAATCTTTATTTCACGTCATGTTACCTTTGTTGAGTCTATCTTTTATTTTTACGGCACCAAATCTTCTATTATATATCCAACTCTACCAAATATCCACTAATGGATTAAACGTGCCAATTTGTCCAACGAGCCTCCATACACACCATCTAGTCCTCCCCCTAGATCCGTGTTGAATCTCAGATTTTGATGAAGAAATTAATTGATGAGTTATTGATCTAATATATATTGTCAGAGTTGCTTGATGTAGGATTAATTACGATAGAAAGATTATTACAATCAGGATTAGCCAAGGTCAAGTCTGTGCATCGAGCCGGGGTTCGAATGATGCGATGGGAAGTCGCCAGGAGTGCGTCAGGAGCTCACCGAGGGTATTGGGAGCTTGCTAGGATGGCACAAGGGAGTTCGTCAAAAGAAGACCAAGACTCGTCGGAAGATTATCGACGGTAGCCGAAAAACTTATCGGGAGTTTGGATGGTCTTGTAAATGGATGTATTGGCCATTATGATTATATTTAATTAAGTCATATTTAGCATCGTGAATGTTTAATCATGACGGGATGAGTTATAGATCAGACATGAACCTATGATCAAGCTTAGGCATCAAGCCAAGGATTGGCCGATGCGGTGGGAGCTCGTCGGACGTTCACTAGGACTTCGTCGAAGGTATCAGGAAGATCGCTAGGAACATGCCAGGAGATCGCCGGAGGAAGACCGTGAGACTCATCGCTGGAGAAGCCGGAGGTTACCGGTTTACGGGAGTAAGGTCATTAAGCTTGGTGGTTATATTTTGATTATAATTTTAAGTCATATGTTAAGATTGAGTCTTAAATGAGTATGATTTGGATAGAATCAAAATCAACTCAAATATACAACCGGGTCCACTATGGGGTTTGATTGAGCTCAAGTTGAGCTCAATTGGTTGATCAAAAAGTTGGTCAACATCAGGTTCAAGCCGAAATTTGAAAAGTGGAGGGAACCACTTTTACGGAGTTTTTGGTGGGTAAACTGTCAGTAAGCGACGAGTAAACCGTCGCAGCGCAGGTTTCCGGGCAGCTGACGGCGGGTAACCCACCTAGGACCGATGGGTAAACTGCTCGTACCCTGGTATTCGGGCGGCTGAGTCACCCAGGTCGACAGGTAAATCGCCCGTACCTAGATTTTTCAGGTGTGTTTAATTTCCCCCCAAGTTTTCTTGCATTCCAAACAATAATTTGAGGAAAACATTCTGTGCAAAACTTGTGTGAATTGTAAGAAAACAGAAAGGGGTAAGGGAGTGATCAAAGAGTTATAAATCTTATCTCCATTGCAAGCTCAAGTGTAAGGGTTTGGTCTTCACCCAAAGAAGATTGGTAGTGGACATCGGTGTGCCTCAAGAAGGGGGACTTGGGAGTAGACGTAGGTCATTAGTACCGAACCACCATAAAACTTGTGAGTTATTTCCTTGCTTTCATTACTTACGAATTTTATATTGATGCTTCCGATTGAATTCACTATTTGAAATTAAAGTTTTCACATTAAGCACTTTCCTTCAATGTTGCTAAGCTTTTGAGTTTGCTTATTAACTTAGCAATTTTCTCACTTGTTTTACTGGAACAAAAAACTTCGGATTTCCTATCTTACTTTAAGCAAAAAGCTTTTGTTTAAAATGAAAAACTTACACTTCCACTAATTCACCCCCTCCGCTTAGTGTCAATTGATCCTAACAATTGGTATCAGAGCCACATTTTTCTCATTTGATTTAACACCCAAGAGAATGACTCTTTTTGACTTTCAAGAGGGTTTTTCTATTGTTCATCCTCCCATATTCAATGGGACGGACTACACTTATCGGAAAACTCGGATGAATGTTTTCTTGTTTTCTTTAGACCTTGATTTATGTACTATTATTGAAAACAGATTTGAAAAGTTTTCTCTTCCAATGAATGATTGAAATGATTTGGAGAAGAAGACATTCTCTTTAAATGCCAAAGCTATGAATGTCTTGTTTTGTGCCTTAGACAAAAATGAATTTGATTGGGTTTTTCATTATGATTCGGCTTTTGATATATGACATGCATTAGAAATGATACATGAAAGCATAACTAAATCAAATAAATCATTAAATAAAATAATCTATAAAAATGAACTTGAAGAACACCTTCTAAATAACATGAATGATTGTAAACTAAGAATAACATGACTCCTCGAGTAAAATCTCGTGTGATGAGAACCTTAGATATGAACTTTTGACAAATAAACCAAAAAAATTAATGAACTTGAACTTTAAAAATAATATAAAGATGGATAAAATCTCTTGCTGCGAACGTAAGAAGTCAAAGAGGTCCAAAGATCAAATGCTCAACTAAGAAGTGGAGAACCTTGCTCTTATGGCCATCGACGATGAGGTTAGTAATTCATTAAGCAATTCTTTGTCTAAATTATTAAATATGTTTCAAAATTTATTTGATGAATTTAGAAAACTTAGTAAATCCTTTAATTTGCTTAAACATGTACATGATTTATTAGTTGGTAAAGTTGATGAAATGCATAAGTTATTAGCATCAGATAATCCTAGTTCTAAATGTGAAATGTTAGACAATATTAAAAAATAAAATATCATGCTTAAGACAATGTTAGAAAATTTTAAAATTGAAAATAAATCCTTGAATATAATCATTGCCAATAAGGGTCATATTAATAGAAGAAATGATATAGACTTTGTTGGTAACATTCAACAAAAGCCAACCATGTTTGTGAAATGACCTACATTAAATTTGCCACTGAAAAATAAATATAATTTTTATGATAGATTAGGACATAAAATCTACAAATATCTATTTAAAAATTATAGTCCACATAAATTAATTTGGGTTCATAAAGGAACCATAAACAACCTTAAGCCATTAGAGAAAATGGAAAGAATATATCATGGAGGACCAAAATTCTAATGGGTACCTAAATAAAAACTCCCATAATATAAAGTTACCTCCTAATAAGGCTAGGAGCACTAAGTTATGTTTTGAAATTAGATGCTCAAGGCACATGACTTTGAGATCTAATATTCTTTCAAAGCTCACTAGTCTAAGTAATAATAAAAAAATTATTGAAATTAAATTTATTAACAATGAATCTTTTGATGATTCATCATTATATAATTAATATTAATGATGCATAACTAAAACATACAAGTATGAAAATGAACTAGAACCAAAGAATCTTATTTATCAAAAAATATGTTGAAATTTATATGAATGAGATTTTGATGATGATTGAATAATAGGTTCAAAATCATTAGCTTGGATATTGGTTTAAATGTAAAGACTATTGTTAAATGGTTTAAATATTGACAAAGTCTATAGAATAATTGATTTAAATATTACATTGATTGAAATGCTATGATTAAATTATTATGTTGAATGATAAAATTTTAGCATAGAATAATATAGAAAAGGGTCATTTTAGCATAGAATAATATAGAAAAGGGTCATGCTTCATTTTATAGTATTTTTATAAATTAAAAATATATTTAATGAGAATGAAATGAGCATGTTAACTTACTACACTAAGTCTAAAAATTATTGGAATTTAAATAAATCAATATTTTTGTTTGAAAATAATTTATTATAATGATCTTGATATAATTTTGTTCTTTACTTTAAAATGATATTGCATTTTTGAAATAAATTTCAAAAGAAAGACAATTATTCTTGAAAGAATTTTTATTCTATTAATCCTTCAACAAGAGACAAAATAATACTATTATTTTTGAATTTCTTAAACTACAAAAATGGATTAGAGAACTTTAGCTATTGAAAAATAATATCTGATGTCTTCATTGAATTTTTTGAAAAGTGATTTTTGATGATGATTTTGGATAAATTTTTATAAGATTTTATTTTAAAAAGAGATTGATGAATCTATCCAATGTTATTGATATTTTTGATGATTTATCATGATCTTGACAAGTTGAAAAATTGTAACTTGAAATCTTTACATAAATCAAGTTCGTTTGGAGAAGTTTATAAATTAATCATAAGTTTATATTTTTGAAATAATAACATAAATATAAACAATGATCTTGATAATTTGAAATCATATATATAAGTTGAGATCCAATATTTCCATATCCTATTTTACAAAATCATATTTGTAACTTGACAATTTTCATGTATTAAGATTTTGCTTACAAAATTGATCTCCTAAAGTTTTTATTATCTAAAAGGATATTTATTAAATTAATATCTTTAATATTCATGAATGTGTTTTGATATTAATATCTTTCTTGATATGATTTATTTTATAATGAATGACACAACTTATCACCAAAATTAATATTTCTTAAATTTATGATAAGTTAAAAATTGAAGAGATTTGTATTTTCATGAATATTCTCTTAATTTCTTGACTTGACTTTTACGTTATGAGAATCACATTATTGATCTATATGATTTTCTCTTTTTAATAAAAAGAAGATTTATAATCTTAATAATTATAATTATATTTTATCAAGATCATTCTTTTTTTTTTGTTAAAAAGATTTATCTCATATTGAGATTATCCCCTAAGACTCATTTTTATTATGTACAAACAAGAAGAAAGAAACTTATTAAACTAAATCATGTCTTTTGATATTCAAAAATTTAATTTTATCTTTAATGACATGATCTTCTTGTACTTTTTGATGTAAATTTGAACATAGATGAAAAGAAATTATGCCATCATATTTCGTGACAATGACCAAAAAAAAAAAAATTACCAATATGATTAGAATAAAATTAGATATAATAACTTTGAATGAGGAATAAGTGATTAGAAGAAAATTAGAATTTTCTAAATGCATACAAAATATTGGATTTACAATTTGAGCTTAATCTACTGTCATGTTTTCTTTTAAAATTCATGATGATTATTATCAAAATCTACACGACATATGATTTACTACCTTGCTTAAAATTTGCATTGGATATATTAAATTGCATGAGTAGCTCTTAATTTTTTCTTCGATTTTGGAATCTACATCTATAAAATTTACATATATAAATTTGAGTATTTTTGTGATATTTTTTATTCTCTACCTTGATTCGACCTTCTTATTCATACAAAGTAGAGAAATAAATCATTAGCATTTCAAGAGATCAATAAGACTATCAATATCATTTTGAATCTCTTGAAAGTGATTTTGATGATTTTGAAATTGAATAAGTTCTTTACCTATATCATGATTTTGATTTCTTAGAATTATAACTTCAAAATCTTTTATGAATAAAAAATCTTTTGTTATGTGTTATCGTATTATTTAAAAGGAGATTTTTATACAAATAATGAACTTGCCAACTTGATATTTCTTTTGAATGAATCAAGAGATTTTATTTGTTATGATTTATCTTTTGATAGTCACAATTTGTCTTCATGAATTGTACATCTCATCACTATATTATTTTTTCTTGATATATTTCATATGATAAAAAAAAATGTAATAGGAAAAGTTTTACACTATTGTAACCATCGCTAGCTTGAACATTGCAAAGGAGCAAAAATTTGCTAGCTTGCATGTCTCAAAAGATAAGAAAGAACTGACTAGCTTGCATGTTCTAAAGTGATGAAAAACTTACTAAATTGCTAAGCTTTCATATATAAAAAACTTGCTAATTGCACTTCTATTTTTTGTTGATGACAAATAGGGAGAATGTATGATGATTTGAAATCATGTATGATGATCATGCATATAATGATGATTTTGAAAATCTACATGAGGATAATGATTTGTTATTGTTCAGATTTATTTGTTATGTTTTCTTGAAATTTACATGAGAAAGATTTATTGAGCTCATATTCAAAATTTTATATATACAAGATTGAGGTTGAGATATGGAAACGCTAAATCATGAAAATATATAAATTTTTAATATAGATTTCATGAAATGAAGCCTTTTCGTGATAACATTTTTAAAAACTTTCTCTATAATTTTATCTTATTATTTTCAAAAAAAGAGAAAAATTACTTGAAGATGTGCTACATTTGAAATTTACAAGAGATAATTTTTGATATAAAGAGATGACTTTTGCTATATTTGAAATACATAAGTAGTCTTTAAATCTCTTAAACTTTTGTGCTCATCTTAGTATTACTTTTAAAATTTATTAAGAGCTATTCTCTATGATGAAATAATTCAACAACACCTCCCTTGTTTCTCTTATTATTAATCATAAAGAGAAATTTTTTTTATAATGCATATACTAAGGGGAATAATGTCATCATGTGATTTGAAATTATTAACTATACATTTCACTTTTTTGTTGATGACAAAGGGGGATAAATATACATTGATGACACATGATATTAATTGATGAATATATTAATGACACATTATATTATTGAAATATATGGATATGGATTGATATATTTTGGATATGGATATGAGTGCATAATTTTTTTACTCATGATTTGATGACTTGATGAAAATTTGTGTTGAAATTTACGTTCAATGTTGATTATTTGAATTTAAGAGTGTGTTTCTCTAAAATTTAAGTGGCATAGATTTAGGGGAAGTTAGAATTAACTCATGTCATTAATTGATTATCGTCATAAAAAAGGGAGAGATTATTGAATCTCGGATTTTGATGATGAAATCAATTGATGAATTATTGATCTAATATATATCATTAGAGTTTATTGATGTAAGATTAATTATGATAAAAAGATTATTACAATCAAGATTGACCAAGGTTAAGTCCATGCATTGGGCCAGGATTTGGACGATACGGTTGAAAACTCGTCATGAGTGCATCGGGAGCTCGTCACGGGTCTCGGGAGCTTGCTAGGATGGCACAAGGAGTTCATCAGAAGAAGATCGAGACTCGCCGAAAGATTATCGGGGGTAGCCAGAAAGCTTGTCGGGAGTTGGGATGGTCTTGTAATTGATGTATTATCCATTATGATTGTATTTAATTAAGTATTGTTTAGCATCGTATAGATTTAACCATGACGGGATGAGTTACAAATCAAACATGAACCCAGGATCAAGCTTAGGCATCAGGCCAAGGATTGTACGATGCGGTGGGAGCTCGTCTGGCATTCGATTGGATTTCGCCCAAGGTATTGAAAATATCACTAGGTACACGTCGGGAGATCGTCGGAGGAAAACCGTGAGACTCGTCGCTGGAGAAGCCAGAGGTTGTCGGTTGGCGGGAGTAAGGTCATTAAGCTTGGTGGTCATGTTTTGATTGTAATTTGAAGTCATAGGTTAAGATTGAGTCTTAAATGAGTGTGATTTGGATGAAATCTAAATCAACTCAAAGATGAAACCGGATCACACTTAAATGAGTGTGATTTGGATGAAATCTAAATCAACTTAATGTTGACCAAAGAGTTGGTCAACATTAAGATCAAGCCAAAATTTGAAAAATGGAGGGAACCACTTTTACGGAGTTTTCGATAGGTAAACTGTAGCTGCTCAGGTTTCTGGGCGGCTACTGGTGGGTAAACCGCCCATACCCTAGTATTTGGGTGGTTGAGCCACCCAGGTTGACGAGTAAATCATCTGTACCCAGATTTTCCGTGTGAGTTTGATTTTTGGCTCCAAAAATCTGAAGCCACTTGGGGTCTATAAATACCCCAAGTTTTTTTACATTCCAAATAACAATTTGGGGGAAATATTCTGTGAAAAACTTATGTGGATTGTAAGAAAAAGGAAAGGGTTAAGGGAGTGATCAAAGAGTTGTAAATCTTGTCTCCATTGTAAGCTTAAGTGTAAGGGATTTGTCTTCACCCAAAGAAGATCGGTAGTGGACACCGGTGTGCCTCAAGAAGGACTCGGGAGTGGACGTAGGTCATTGGTGTCGAACCACTATTAAACTTATGAGTTCTTTCCTTGCTTTCATTGCTTACGAATTTTATACTGACGCTTCCGATTGAATTCACTCTTTGAAAATTAAGTTTTCATATCAAGCACTTCCCTTTACGTTGATAATCTTTGACGTTTGTTTATTAACTTAGCAATTTTCTCACTTATTTTACTTGAACGAAAAGCTTCGGATTTCCTATCTTCTATCTTGCTTTAAGCGAAAATCTTTTGTTTAAAACGAAAAACTTACACTTGCATAAATTCACCCCCCCTAATGCCAATTGATCTTAACAATCCATACTCTTTTGTTACTCTAGTTCCGCAGGTCCTCACTCCCTTCTCCACCTTACCACAAGTTTCTCTTATTGCTGAACCGTTACCCTTAGAGGTGGCACCACCTTCACTTAGTCTCACTATAACTCCTCAGGCTATTGAACCAACTTCATTTGCTCAAGCCTAAAAATATCCTTCTTGGCATTAGGCCATGTGTGAGAATATGATGCTCTCCTATGTAACTCTACATGGACCCTTATTCCCTCTCATCATACACAAAATATCATCGGGTGTAAATGAGTTTTTATATGGAGACATCGTTGGAACTCAAACGGCTCAATTGTCCAATATAAAGCACGTCTAGTGGCCAAAGGGTTTCATCAACGACCTGAGGTTGACTTCACGGAGACATTCAATCTCGTTATGAAACATATGACAACTCGACTTATCTTAAGTGTGGCTATCTCAAAAGGCTGGTGCGTAAGACAATTGTATGCCAATAATACCTTTTTACAAGGAACTCTTATGGAAGATGTCTTTTTATAAGTTGCATAAGGCTATTTATGGGTTTTGTCAAGCTCCAAGAGTCTGGTATGTCATACTTGGCTTATTTTTTTACTTCTGTTGGCTTTGTTAACTCTAAGTCTGATACCTTATTATTTATACGACGATAACAATATGGAGGCATAATATATCTCCTGGTATATGTGGATGATATTATTTTCACAGGTAGTAATTCTTCATAGGTTCAGACATTTATCACACAATTGGCAGATCGATTGTCTCTTAAAGATCTGGGAGTCTTGAGTTACTTTTTGGAAGTAAAAGCCACATATTCATCTTCAGGACTCTTTCTCTCTCAAAGAAAATATATTCAAAATCTATTATCAAAGACAAAAATGCAGGATACAGAAGAGGTTACCACCCCTCTTTCTACTAATGCATCTCTCAAATTATATGATGGAAGTCCTGCTACAGACCCTACTCAATATCGTCAAGTAGTTAGCTCCTTGCATTATTTGAGTCTTACTCGTCCAAACATTTCATTTGCAGTCAATAAACTATCACAATTCATGCATCAACCATCAAGTACACATTGGTCTACAGTCAAATGCATTCTGCGGTATCTTAAGGGGACTCTTAATCATGATATCTTTATCAAAAAATACTTCCTATTTCATCTGCATGTATTTGCTGATGCTGATTGGGTGGGGAACTATGATGATAGAACATCCACATCAGGATATCTTATTTTTCTTGAAACTAATCTAATTAGTTAGAGTTCTAAGAAGTAGAAGTCAGTCGCATGATCTACAACCGAAGCTAAATATTGTGTCATCACCACTGCTACTACCGAACTTAATTGGATCATGAATTTGCTCAAAGAACTTAACCTCTCGTCTGCTCTTACTCCCACAATCTATTATGATAATATTGGAGTCACTTATCTCTGCGTTCCGGTATTTCATTCCCGTATGAAGCATATTGCCATTAACCTCCGCTTCATGCGAGACCAAGTTGTTCGACATAACTACGTGTCTCTCATATCCATACGACTGATCAACTAGCAGACTCTCTTACGAAGCCTCTCCCATACGATGTAACTACGTGTCTCTCATATTCATATGACATGATAGAAGATAAGATTTTTCTCAAGTGCATCGCATCCTCTCCTCAACTGCACGAGGAACTCTCACTGTTCAGTTGAGTGAATCCTCTTCCTCAACAATTTCCCCAGCCTATAAATAGAGCTGATGTACAATTGAGTGAATCAATGAAATCAACTCATTCTTGTTTTTAAAGATATGACATATTCTGGTACCACTTGTGCACGACACCTAGCAACCACCATGGAGTCGATGTGACATACATGTGCAGTACAAGCTTGTAGTGACAAAACGGCCTCAATGGCAACACATGACCCGACCCGCATTGCCCAATATCATATAGGGTGGCACTACGCGCCGTGGAACCGGAGAGGTCGACCCGCACCATTAGGAGCATACGGGTTAGCCTCCCATAATATCGACGACTATTAACAACCTGCGTATGGTCGACCCATTGCAACAAGTATAAATATCGATCCCCTGGTCAGCGCCAGGGGATTAGACCTCGGACACTCCAAAAACACCCTGAAAACTAACTTAAGCTTCGGAGGAATCGAGTTGGGAATCCTTCTCTCGACATCGACTTGTTGTTGATATTGGGAGGAAGATGAAGAGTTAAGGTCCATCTTATTAAGGAAGAGGAAGCGACAAAGGTCATAGCGACAGACGAAGTGGGAGAGGTAAATGTAGGAGAGGTCGAAGGCAGAAGTGAGAGAGAGCTAGATCACCACGTCATAGGCCCGACACGTGAGAGCGTAGGAGAGGTCGAAGTGGAAAGTGGTGAGAATGAAGACACCCAGGAGGAGGAAGAGTGACTAGAAGACCATTGCGTATTTAGTGTCGAACTAGTCGACGCACATCCACCTGAGATAAGATTGGAAGCTCCCAAGCTCGTTGTCAACGCAGGAGAGACTACGTTGTATTATGCCTTACTAGGCAGCAATGGCTTGGTGTTGTTGCCTGTGGTCGCTTTCACGATGATGTCTCATCCTGTCATTAATGGTGGTCTTAATTTTTAAAAAAAATATTTAAATTATATGTATCATTATATTAATGGTTTATTTTGAGTCAGCATGTCATATAAGCAGGTATTAATGTTTATTAACTTAGATTTGACGGAAAGAAATTATGTGCTATATGTTTTTTTTAAATATAAGAGTTATTTTAGATACAAGTAAACCATAAGGGCTTAAGTGGTTCGTGACCAAAATCATAAGAGTAAATTATATCTTAATATTTTTAAATTTAAATTATATATTATTATATTAATAATTTATTATCATTGAATATATTACGTAATTAAATTTTAACGTTTATTAACTCACGAAAAAAAATTATATATTATATTTTTAAAAAATATATAGATTATTATAAATATGATAAAAATCAGCTTAAATAAAACCGTTAAAATGAACCTTCACACTTAAAAAAAATTCCGGCGATAAAAGTGACGCCTTTCTCCTCTTTTATAGCCATTTCTTCTGTTTGTCGCTGTCTCCTCTTCCTCTTCTCCGATCCCCTCAGCGTTTTCTTCGACAAAGGGTAGATCCCGTTGCCCCCTACCTCGAAGATCTGTTTCTCCTCGATGGATTGTTTGGTGACTCGTTTCTTTCGTCGTCTCGTCTTTTTTGTTGCCGAAATATGAGGATTTACGGGTTGGTTGTCTGGATCTAGTGATTTCGACCCCCGATCTCTGTCTTCGAGGCGATCGAGCTTGTCTTTCCATAAAGATACTGTCTTCCTTTGTAAAAGACGGATCTTTGGTTAGATTTGAGCTGGATCGCGAGAGTCATCAGTATTTCTTTCAGTTGATCTTTGGCTTGCTCTTACCTGTTTGTGGGATTTCGCTGATATGTTTATGCAAAGATCTGCTTTTCCTATGACCTTCTATTAACTTATTGTTGGATCTGACCTCTTTATTGCATCTTTTGACGCGGGAGGTTGAACTTTATTTTTGGTTTAGTCGGAAAAGAAAACAGGCCTTCTGTTTTCATCTTGTATATTTTATTGCTTATTTTTCCTTTTCATACATGTTTTAATGTTCTTCGTAACTTGTATAAAGCAGAGGAAAGCAATTTTTGATAGAGTTATGTTTCTTGCCATTATTGAATCAAAATACAATTTTGGAGGCCAAGAAAAGATTTGTCCATTAAAGAGAACATAGGACTGATTTCCGATTGTTACTGTGACTTTTTAATCTTTCCCACCATTTAAGAATCGACAATTTCCAGATTTATCAGCAAGCTTTTGGTCATTTCTTTTCTCTATTGTTGTGTGGTTAAGTGCTAATTTATCTAGTTTTCATTCAGTAATTGTTGATTCTTTGTTGGGGGAACCAAGCACAAACTAGATACTCATTCACAAGATACTTGATCTTTTGTCGGGGAGCTAAATGAACCTTCGTTTCTAGAATATCTTTTAAGGCTAAGGACAAATTTTCTGCTCTTCCAGAGAATGATATTTTTTTCAGGAGAGAACTAACAGATTCTAAGTCTTTACAGGTTATTTAAATCTATATACGGGCTTATTGTAGGAAATATGGTCATTGCAATTTTTTTTCTCAATTGATAATGACATAAGTAGAATTAAGTGCTGTTAAGTATATTCGAGGTAATAAATCCACAATGCGTTTTGATTGTTCATAATTCTTTGATAGAGCTTTTTCAGTATTCAACTTGTATTGATCATGTGCATTGCTTCAGATTTACAGACAATGGCCGACTCCGAGGATATCCAGCCACTTGTTTGTGACAATGGTACTGGAATGGTCAAGGTCAGTTGGCATTATCAATTCATCTTCTTTGAAGCATACTATTTTATTTATTCAATTCTGGGCATACCAAATCATCCGTGCTTCTCTTCCCTTTGTCAAACAGGCTGGATTTGCCGGTGATGATGCACCTAGAGCAGTGTTTCCCAGTATTGTTGGCAGACCTCGTCACACTGGTGTTATGGTTGGGATGGGCCAAAAAGATGCTTATGTTGGTGATGAAGCTCAGTCCAAGAGAGGTATCCTCACCTTGAAGTATCCAATTGAGCACGGAATTGTCAGCAATTGGGATGACATGGAAAAGATTTGGCATCACACCTTTTACAATGAGCTCCGTGTAGCTCCTGAGGAGCACCCGATACTTTTGACTGAGGCTCCTCTTAACCCCAAGGCTAACAGAGAGAAGATGACTCAGATCATGTTTGAAAGTTTTAATGTGCCTGCAATGTATGTCGCAATTCAGGCAGTCCTTTCCCTCTATGCTAGTGGCCGAACAACTGGTTTGTATCAATCTGGCCGCTCGAGTAGGGTAGTTTAGAATTTTTCATCTCTGATTGGGCTATTTTTTGACAGGTATTGTGCTGGACTCTGGTGATGGTGTCAGCCATACTGTTCCCATTTATGAAGGATATGCACTACCTCATGCCATTCTCCGTTTGGATCTTGCCGGCCGTGATCTCACGGATGCGCTCATGAAGATCCTTACAGAGAGAGGTTATTCGTTCACTACAACTGCAGAACGGGAAATTGTAAGGGACATAAAAGAGAAGCTTGCATATGTAGCCCTTGATTATGAACAGGAGCTGGAGACTGCCAAGACCAGCTCAACTGTGGAGAAGAGCTATGAACTCCCAGATGGGCAGGTCATTACTATTGGTGCTGAGAGATTTAGGTGTCCGGAGGTCCTCTTCCAGCCATCATTGATTGGCATGGAAGCTGCTGGAATCCATGAGACCACATATAATTCCATTATGAAATGTGATGTTGATATCAGGAAAGATTTGTATGGTAACATCGTGCTCAGTGGTGGATCAACCATGTTCCCTGGTATCGCTGATCGTATGAGCAAGGAGATCACTGCTCTTGCCCCAAGCAGCATGAAGATTAAGGTGGTTGCCCCACCTGAACGCAAGTACAGTGTCTGGATTGGAGGGTCCATCCTTGCTTCTCTGAGCACTTTCCAACAGGTATATCCTACTTCTGATCTTATATCATTAGCTTTCACTAGATATTTTGTGTTGCATGATCTTGTCACACTTTACATACGCAGATGTGGATTTCAAAGGGCGAGTACGAGGAGTCTGGCCCAGCAATTGTCCATCGGAAATGCTTCTGAGCTTCCATATGTCCTACTATTATGTGTTTTAAGCAGCTTTTTTAGGTCCTAGTTATGGCTTGGCTGAAGATTGTAAGATTTGCCTTTGGGATGCCTTTCTGCTTTGTGTTTGGGCTAATAAGAGCCCTCTCGCGCTACATGTCGTTTTGAGCCAAAGGCACCACAAGTAGTTGGTGTTGGTTCTGTAGACTCCCATCTTCTTCTATTCTTTGCTTGTTTTGTTTTGGCTATGACTTGTAACACGGTTGGCCCGTCCATGGCTTGGCTTTTGGTGTCTTATGTGAAGAACTATTGTAATGATGATTTTGTAAGTCTCGGATTGTTGAAATGGTCTTTGTAGTTTGTTTTCTTTGTGACATTAGTTTTTCTTGTCATTGGTTTATGACTTTTGGTATTTGCACCAACTTTTGTTTTATCGAAAGTATCGAATCTGTGAACAAAATTTCAGGCACTTTGGGTTTCACACATTCTGAGCTTGACTTATGCTAATACAAGAATGAAATCTAAAAGTGGTTTTCACAGTGATGAAGCCAATTATTTCATTTTGATGACACATTTTATTGAGGTGCTCAGTATAAACAAGTTGCAGCCAGGATCGAGGGTGGTAGAACCTTTTTTTCCCTCTATCAGGCTCATCCTCATCATTGTTTTACTTACTCTAAGCTTAATAGTCTCATCCTGTCATTTGTTCATGCAAATTGTGGCAACAGGTTGTTTTCCTTTGTATGTAAGCTTGTGCTGATAGATAATACAATCGACTTGTGGATGTGGACTCTCACTTTCTCTCTCTCTCTCTCTCTCTCATCTTCCACTTGTCAGGATGGCTCTTCTGCTTGTAAAGTAGATTTCTCAATTCTACCAACGGATTTTTTTTATTACTTTAGAAATAAAAAAAGACATACCTATATTAAATTGCATCCATGACTCAAAATCTTGTTTCTGTGATGTTTCTAGGAATCTGATCTCGGTCATCTTCAAATAACTTTGTAGTCCGTCCTCTGAAACGGGGCATATTTCAAATAGATTTCGTATTAGGGTTATGTCCGTGCATTGTTCCTCAAAACATGTTTATCCACGATACTGTCTGATTGCAAAATACGACCATCGAATTCATAAACACAACTACAAATGATACTTACCGACACGCAACTCTGTTGTTTATTGTGTTGATGGGCTATCACCACGTTTTGTCATGGGTAGTTAGAGTGTTTTGCCTATTGGAAATAATGCAATTAGTTAATAATGATTTAAGGAATTAGGATTAGATAAAGATTTAAATCTAAATTTAGTTAGATGACGATAAGATTATTGGAACAAAAATCGAATAAACTATTATGAGAAAAATAATGATGATAAAAGAAATGAAGATAATATTTTCTTTATAGCATCTGATGAAGAATATATTCTAGATTTGTTTGATTTTTGGATAGTGGATGCAGTAATCATATGACAGGAGATAAAAATCTGTTTTAGAAATTTGATGATTTGATCAGATCTACTATGCAGATGAAAAATGGTAAAGAAGTTCAAGTAAAAGAAAAAGGAACAGTTGTTGTGAATCAACATTATGACATAAAAATTATGATCATCTAAATTTGTGTGGATCTATGTAAATTATCTCAGATGATGCAGGTCATAATGTTGATGACACACATATACATAAAAGGGGTGAAACTCTAGACTTCAAGGACAACAATGAAAGTACATATATAAGGTTTGTATAAGTTTATGATGATGTGAAGAAAGCTAAGAGAAAAAAAAGAAAGAGAAAGCTTTCTCATACAAAGGAATTCAATTCTACAAATACAGAGTCTCCATCATATTATCAAAGATGACTATCGAAGAGAAAAATATCAAGAAAAATGATAAAATATTTCAAGTCAGAAGTTTTTAAAGATCTATGGATAGAAAAAAAACATAAGACAGTCGTTGCAGCAACGAAGATCAGCTGGCCGACGTCCTCACAAAAATTTTGGTAAAGAAAATATTTCTTTAAAAATAATTTTAAATTATAACTACTTAAATTAAAGGAGTATGTTGTAAATAATCCAAGTAGCTAAGATTGATTTAAGGAGTTAGGATTAGATAAATATTTAAATCTAAATCTAGTTAGATGATGATGTGATTAGTTTAGATGATGATAAGATTTATTTAGATGTGATAGATTTTTAGTATTTTAAAATATCTATATTATATCTTTTAATCAATATAAATAGATGATCTTGTTTGATTGAAAGTACTCTTCATGTTATTTATTATTATTTTTTACTTCTTCCTAAAGTTTTCATGCATCATGGCATCGCTTTATTACATAGGCATATCAGAAAAAACAAGTTAAGTTCTACATACTTTTGAGACGCATCAATTCTCAGTGAAGAGAAAGGGCAAAACAACTAGAGAGACTTATAAGACGATAACAATGGCTTGTTTGTGTCTCGGCCAAGTAAAGCTCACGGGAAAACAGATCAGCTCGTAGACACTTTTTATTGCATGTCCTTCTCCAATCTTCATGGATTGGTGGAGCCACCTGATTTATCATCATATTTGCAAAGCGCGTCATTAAGTTTCAGCAATAAGGAGAGAGAGATAGATGTGTGTGTGTGTGAATGGCACATGAACAACGTTGATTAAGACTTACGTGCTTCGTTGCCCCGCTTGAACAAGCATTTGACGCTGCAAAATGGCCTCCACTTGCACTGTTCATGGCACGTCCCGGAGGAGGCTTTTTCCGTCGGCGAGGTGTCATCGGATGTGACCGCCGATGAGTGGGTATGGGTTGTGGCCGGTGCTGTAAGGAGAAGCAAGCACAGGACGAGCACCAAGCAGCTCATCTTCACGCTGGCCATCGGGATCGTCTCGGTCGATTCTGTGTTTGAGTACTGGATATGATTTGGAGGTGCGATGAGGTTGTGTGTGTGGCTGTCGGAATGAGGAGGAGGTATTTATGCACTTGCAGTGGCTATTTTTGGACAGTCTTGGATGATTGGTGTGGCCTTGTATTCCACTGGGAGGCACAAGCGGAGAAGAAGCAGCCATGGAGGTGAACTCTTCTTCTTCGACCATTTCTTTTCTCCGAGATATATGCACTAAGAATATTGACCAGCCACGTACCCAAAACAAAACCTCATGCAATAATCTTATAAGGTTGATTACATTTTCATAAATATTTTTGAAATTTCTGGATGTAGCGTCATAAGAATACAATTAAGTTTTAGTAACGAGAAAATGTCTCCGAATAATTTTAAAAATTAAGATTTAATTTCTATAAATATCTTATGTATCCCTCGATTTTTAATGATGTACTAAAGATACAAGAAATATGTTTGATGTTCTTGAATTTTTTTTTAGGGTGTAGGATATTCCTTAAGATTTGTAAAGAGAATGAAAGAAACTTTGAGACTTATGTGAGAGAATGTAGAAAAAAAATTTAGACTTACAAAAAATTCATAATTCATTTCGTATCATTAAAATTTTAATTTTATAAATCATTTTGTATAGTTAAATTTTTTTAACTATTTTAATGGTAGAAAAATATCGAATCATGTTAATAATCTCTTAGAGTTGATAAGAAGCGAGAGAAGATTAGTTGACAGAGAAACCAATGGAGTTTATTGCAATCAAATGGTGTCTACGTGTGTGGAATTCCTAAGATCTAATCACATCGGAGTTCCTAGACGAACAACTGAAGCAGCTGAGAGTGGGAGCTACCCCTCACGGCCACATCAAATAGGTTGATCTGTAGAGGAGCCATGCGCAACTTCAGCTTCTCCCCATCACTCCGTATCAGTTCCCCATCCATGGCCTTGTGCCGCCGCATGTGGCCGCCCAAAGCCTGCCCCAGCGCGAACCCCGCGCCGCAGATGCAGCAACGGTGCATGCTGGGCTTCGACGTCGAACGGTCGATTCTCGGGCGCTTGTGGCTGGTCCGGTGGCCGCCGAGGGCTTGGAACGTCGGGAACCGGCGACTGCAGGTCTTGCACTCGAACTCGCCGTTCGCCGTCTTCGTCCTTCTGTGGATCTTCGCAGGCCTGACGCCGAAGGAGAGTGACAGCTGCAAGAGCTCAGCATCTTCTGCGTCCCTCGGGCGCTTCATCGCGATGTCCGATGCCTCGAAGCCTTTGCTGGCGGGTGAGACTTGATGCCTTCGAACAGAGAACCGTCTGCACTGTTCCGGTAAATGTGGATTTGGTTGAGTGGCGCTGCTATTTATACATCCACTGGAGTCGAGCGTTCGTGGAATCGGAGAAGGTCCGTTTCAATGAGAGAGGACTGACTGACTGACTATATAGCGTGTTGCTTGTTGGCTTGACAGGAAGTTTGGGTTCAGAATGGCGTTACTTGGAAGGTGCTCACGACTTCGTGCTCGAAGATTCTACTGGCCTAAGCAATTCCATGCGATTGCTTCGTACTGAAGGAAGAAAAGTAGTCAAGTCCAAAACACTTTTTTTTGCCCTCATCAGTGGGCTACGCGGCGCCGGCTTGACTTGGAGCTCCTTGGGGATGAACGCTCACTGAGGCGGTTGTGGCAGATGGATGAGAGTAGATACCGGTGGAGATCATAAAACAATACCTGTCGACTCACGCAGAGCCTGTTGACCAGATGGCGTCCACGGAAATCGATGACACATGAAGTCAATAATAGTCATATCTACAAAGGACATGGGTCATTGACGTAGGTGGGTCAACCTATTTGGGTCTACCGTAACAGGGAATCCAAACGTTGTCCAATTTGGGGTGTGGGTAAAGAAGAACGACCTTGCTGTTAGCTTGTGAATCACAAACTTCAACACTATGAAAAGATATGTGAATCTGATTTCTACTACCTGTTTCCTATGTCGCTCCACCCTTTACATCTTACAACCCATTTCGCTGCTCTGTCCCCTCCGCTGTGAAACATGAAAAAGATGAATAAATCACCACGTTGCACGTATGCAGCAACAAAACAATAACAGTAGCAAACACAAGGATAACAACAACACCATGCTTCTGGAATGGCGCCTACGTAGGGATATAAATCAAGTCTTTAAAAAGGATTGGACAAGTCTATAATACACACACACCTCGCTACCAATAAAATCTCAAGTCTTTTATGGTACCGCTGGCTTAAGTGAGCACAAACCAACCTGGTCACGTACAGGCGACATATAAAAAGCCTTTGTAAAGGAAGACAATAGAACAGGAAATGTAGGTTTGCCATACACCAAGCAAGAGTAACGTCAGTTCAGTTCTAACCAGTCTAAAACCCAATGTGGCTAAGAATAGATGCATTAAAATTACAAGCACCAACCACATCTCCATTATACGCATAGCATCAGCTGCCTACAAGCAAAAGCATTTTCCCAGCTTAATCCAGTCCATCACAACCACCCCAAATCATTCTCTCAAGACCCACAACATGCCGACCTTGGGGCTGCGGTACCCTCAGCAGTTGCCTGGTCTGGTTTGTTAATCTTGATTGTCTTATCCTGCATGCAAACAACTGATTAAGATCCATTTGATTTGTAATTTCTGCTCCCACACACACATGGAGTAGTATTTACCTCAGATTTTGAATCAGTTTCAGCAAGCCTTTGCTTGATATCTCTAGCTATTGAAAAGAAGACCTGTTCCACATTCAAATTTGTCTTTGCACTCTGCCACATACAAGATACCACTTACAACTTTACTATGAACTGCCATAAAACCGTGAAAGCAAAAGGGTGCATGTGATATTGCAGCTTACTGTTTCAAAAAACTTGATTCCATATTCATCAGCAAGTGCTTGTCCCTTTGCAGTAGGCACAGCCTGTGAATCACAGTTTAGATATCCTCATTGGCAGGGGGCCTGAGTGACCATCAGAAATGGGGAAAATAAATATAATCCGACAAGCTAAAATGAACAACGGGAACATACCCGCTTGCTCTCATCCATGTCGGCCTTATTACCCACAAGAATCTTGTTGACATTATCAGAAGCATGCTGTTCAATGTTGCGGATCCAATTCCTTATGTCTGCAAGTAACATAAACCACGCACTAAAGGTATCAAAAGGGAAAATTATTTGAGCACTAAACTGTAGAACTAAAACGTGCAAAGGTGATTACTGTTAAAAGATGACTCATCAGTGACATCATAAACAAGCAAAATACCCATGGCACCTCGATAGTAAGCTGTACAGTAGAAGACAATACAAGTTAATCCAGCAAAGCTTTTGGATACCATGTCAAAGACCAACTTCAGAAAAACAATAAACCTACCAGTTGTTATAGTTCGAAAGCGCTCTTGACCAGCAGTATCCCAGATTTGCAGTTTAATACGCTTGCCATCTAGCTCAATGGTCCTTATCTTAAAATCAATACTGTGTAAAGACCAATCAAACTATAAAATTAGTGATATTTGGCAACATCAAATCAATCAAAAGTCAAAGAAAGGGGAAAAAAGAATTTATCAGTTATAGAAACACAGCCCCCACCCTATGGTAGTAATGAAACTTGTTGTGAAAGAGCCATCAGAGAAACGCAAAAGGAGGCAACTCTTCCCAACTCCTGCAGAAGAAGACTTGATTATAGTAATGAAAACCTCATAAGCATCTAAAAAGATGCACCCCCCAAAACCCCCCTCCACACACACACACACACCCTATCATTTCAAAATAAAACAACGACAATTGATCAAATTACACTCTCAATTCAAATTTCTGATCTAGATACTAAGACCTTTTCATGTAAAAATAGAAATAAAAATAACATGAATGGAACTAGATACTGTCATGTACAATTAATTTGGGTACTTAACAGCATCACTCAGAAAAGAAGTTCCAGGCACTGAAACCACAGAATTTTATCCCAGAAATTACTTCACAAGTGAAGTTTGGGAAGTGCACACAAGTCGGTGCTCAACTCAATACAAACGGTATCCAGGATCTTGCCTCCTAAACAAACAATTTTAAATCAAGCAGCTTATTAAAAACCAAGGTAAAGGAAATAACACCGAATCGCTGCAGAATGGCAGAAATTTTAGTGGAATTTTACTTAAGTGATTTTGGCCAACAATAAAACACTGTATCATGCTAACACGGATTGTTTCTTACCAAACTAAATGAGTTACATTCAAACAGGTTTTTTTCTTAGAAATCAGGATAAAAGATGGATCACCCTTGAGATGAACACAAGGTAAACATAAATAGTCCAAGCATAACCCAAACAAAAGATGTCTGCTTTTGTCTATATAGAATTCTAAATTATGGCTAAAATTATGAAAAAGAAAAGTGGAATACCGAGAACAAAGGGTCTGGTGGTAAAAGGTTTCTTAAAACTAATCAAACATGTCCTACAGGTTACTAGGGCTTAGAATATCACTTAGGAACCACCTAACCAGGGCCTAACTCATGTAGCCATCTTTTGTTATCTTCTGATACAGAACAAAGTTTACTAAAACTGTATGGGGAGATTTTAAAATAATTTTGTGTATGACAAATCCATGGACCACCTGAAGTGATTCACATAAGCAAGGACCGCAATTTCATACCATACCGACGTACCGAGCAAATACGGTATAGGCATACCGAGCGATACACCAGGAGATGACTTCTTTAGACGAGGAGAAGATATAATATATATATATATATATATATATATATATATTATATAAAAAATATAACAAAATAAAAAGAGGTGATGGCACCGAGGACGTTGCCTCAGTGGCATCATCCCCTTCTTCTCCTCGTCGCCTTAGACGAGGAGAAGACTGCAAGGAGGTGACTTCTTTTCTTTGTCTGAGGCGACAAGGAGAAGAGGAGAAGGCACATCTGCGACGTCCGACGAGGGAGGGCAACAACAGATCGAGATCGTCAAGGGAGATCGACATTGTATCTTTAGGTTCTTCCTTTTCTTCTCCCTCTTCTTCTCTCTCTTCTTCCTTCTACCTCGCTGCAGCCAAGCTGATACCACCCTTCAGCGAGCAGTAACGAGATGGAAACAAGCCTAATTAACGGTACCGCCGGTTGCGGGCAGTTCGCGTTGTCACAAACTTAGCTGGTTTTGCCTAAGTCGTGCGACACCCTTGCGTGTTCGTCCGCAAAGGTCAGCCCCCCCCCCCCCCCTGAAACCTCCTATGGTCCCTTAGGACATACAAAATAGAAAATGTGTAAGAGGAAGTGTTTCACACAAGATCCGCAAGCAACCATTTCAGCAAACACTTTATAACTAATGCAAATTATAACCATGAACTTCACAAGCTCTACACAGTCACACACAAAGGATCATGTTCCATTACAGACCGAAATCCCCACAAGTGTCCACATGACACAACTCTCATTTATAAGCCGAAAATGACCATAAAAGCTAACCAAACTAGTATTGTCAAGCCTACTGCTAGCCCACTACTTGCTATACAAAGCATGAACAAAATCCGAAAGACATGGACATGCATGAGCATTATATTGAACACCATGTTTATATTTTTGTCCGTGACATTCTCCCCCACATATTCCTTTGATTTCCTCATTAAAGCTGTTGCAGACGCGGCATCTCCTAGCCTTTTACTGAAACTTCAATCTTCTGCTCTAGCTACAATACACCTTTTGGCTCCCAACTGCTCTTCGCAGCTGTTGCCGAGTAGTCAAACTTTGATCCTCTATGCTGTTTCAACTCGCCAATGACCGACTCCGATGTGAGGTCGGCTGAGTTATAATGATCCTTGTTAATTCCTACGAATCTTTCTAATGAAGAAAAAGACCTTCCTTGTTATGCGCTAGTATCTCAATCCTCTCATGCCACTCAAATTGAATGGATGCTTGTTGGAGTTTTAACGAGCATCACTTCGCCGACTTTGAAGTTTTTTAGGTCCTTCCTTCACAAAATTTGCCCATTGACTCTTCTTCAACTTAGTTGTCCAAGTAGGTTCGCATCACTTCCACTTTTGATTAGCATTTTGTTGGGAAATGAAGCGAACAATCTATTCTCAGTAGCACCGATCACCATTGGTGAGGGTTTAACAACTCGTCTTCCATTATATTTCTTCGAAAGGTCTTTAAACCTGCACAGAGCTCTTCTGCTTGATATATAAGAGAACTGGGGTACTCGATTTCGTCCATTCTCTTAAGAGTTGAGAAGATAAAGGTTACTTGACTTCGCTCGCCTCCTCGTGGTTGTGCTTCATGCATCGAGCTGGTTACTAGTCTTTGCCCAGTCTTTGCTCAGACTTCTGAAGTACTCGAAATGTTTGCACTCCTTACATTGAGTTAGCTACTGCAATTCACTATATCACCACTATCGAAACTCCAGAATGCAGGGAGTTTTGCTAAATAAAACAAAATTTCATCCTAACTTAAAGCAAATCTCTAATAATTTTGGTCGCCTTTGGGATTGCACTGTCTTCTTCATCAACTTTGCTGCCTACTCTTCTGAGTAGAAAAGATACAAAACCATATACTGCCTACTTCATTCCTTGGTCGAGCACACTTGCATCAACCTGAAGTCCTCCACTTTCAGCTATCTTAATGAGAAGCCCATCGGCACCGGTCTTACGAAGTTCACTGGTCTCTGCCCTTCAGCCTTGTCTTGGTACTTGGAGTTTGCCTCTGCATTCTCTATCTCCTCGGCCCCTTTCACAACCAACGCTCTCCCTCCATGAGAGCAAAGGATTGATGACTCCACAGAAGTCCCACCTCTCCCTCCATGGCACTATTATCGTTGCCTCGCATCTCTACGTCCCTTTCTTCGCAATCGATAGATCTGCCTTTGCGGCACTGTGGCACTCCTCCAAGTCCATCTCCATTCTGACTGACGCTTAGCTTTCGGGTAGCCGAGTCCCTCTGAACTCGTCGTCGCTTCCTCCACCTTTTCGCCCCTCTGCTTCAACGCCTCTGTGTTCTCCGAGCAGTTCCTCTTGGTCGATGAAAAGATAAACTGACTCTCATACATGGCCTCTGCTATCCTATTGAGGGCTTATGCCGATTTTGTTCTTCTTAGCTTCCTTGGTAGCAACATTTGCTTACACAATCTTATCCTCTGACTTGTCGAGCTCCCTTAAGCAAATATAAGTACTAGAGCAGTCCAACTCTCCAATGACTATGATTATACCTCTGTATGATCAAGCCCCCCCCCCCCCCATAGGACTCACTAGTACTTGCACTCGGAATTCCCCTTCGGTGCAACACAGCACTCATATGTTGATGACCAAGGCTTTCATCCGATGAAAAATTCGATGCACGCACGGAAGACCCGCCTTTGCGGTACCATGAAATTCACTCATTTAATCCATAGCCCTTCTTGTCATCGTGTTGTTCACTGAAGTGGAGCCCCCAACAGCTCCTGATCATACCTCCGCATGATCAAGTCCACAGGACTTGTCCCGCGTGTATTGGATTGCCTCGAACTGTTCCACCACGATCCGCTACACCATGTCACCTCCTGGTGACATCTCCATTGCATTCAGCTTCTCGTGGGATGAACTTAGACTACGATCTCTCCATGTGTGGCCTCTGCCAACACATCGTAGGGCCTCTGCCACCTCCGATTGTGTTTGCTCCTTTGGCAATTGACCTTCGTCCACCCATTCTCGGGTCACACCCGAACGAAACATCACTCTAAGATAATATGTTGCCTAGTAGCTCTCAACGTCCACGTACTTTACTGAAATTGGTGCACCATTATTAGGATCCTATGCCTCTATCCCCACCAACACAATCTCCATTGCACACTGTTTTCTTCATGACAACTCAAATGGCAACATTGTGGTATGTTCTTTAAGTGTACCCGCCTCTACATCCTCTTGTCCTGTGCTAAGGCCTTCTAATCCCTACTTCACTACTATAAATAGAGTCGTCTTAGTTCCTCCATCAAATATTTCTCTGAGATAAGGTGCACGTGCCTTGAAGCTCCTTTCGACTTTAGCACCATGCAGAATGAGTTTGCTCCATCAGAATGAAGAACCCATAGAACGACATGATCTCACTCTTGTCTCTGCAAGAGTTCATGTCCTTAACCTCTGTCCAAGGAAAGCTTCGTGCCTCCGCTCCATGCTCTATCTTTTATGTCGACTCCCTTCATACAGCTTGGATACTTTACCAAGTTCCACCTAAGATGCTCCACCCCTCGATTTGCATTGAGTTGATGGTGGCCCTCGCGCCCACTGTTCCACGGGCCAACCTTATGTTGAGTCTGATTTCCACATCAACCCTAAGTGTGCCTTCGTTTGGTGTTGTCATAGGTTGCACCCCCACTTGATCTCGCAATGCATCCACCACTGCATTTCCTTATGCGAGAACACGCGATGACTCCTTGCCGCTTGCTCAGTCCGTTGAGCTTTGTGGAGTTCTTGTCTTGAGGTACTCCTGAACATGTGTGGTCCGTTGTATATAATTCTTCCTCTAGAGAACCAATGACTTATCCCTCCTGGATATCTATCATGTTGGAGCAACTTTCCTCTTTGCATTCTTCCATTTGGAAGTTTCGAAGACCACCATCCCTTTGGACTACTTCATCTTTTGCTGAACAAACTGCGCATCGTTCTACTCGCGCAAATGCACTTTCTAGATTGAGACTCTTCGACAACACAACCCTCGCTGCACCCTTCAAGACCTAGCAACATGTTGAACTTGTTGCATACTTCAACCTCCTACGAACGTATCCTTCCAATGCCAAAGAGAAAGTTACAATGCTCCATGGTGCCGAGTTCCGATCGCCTTGGGATGGCCACGGACACTCCATCGTTCGCATACAAGCCCTTGCATAAGTACCAAATTCTTCGAGTTAGCAATTCCCCTCACCTCTGTGAGCTTTGCATAACTCTTTCGGTAGCTGTGTAACCCATCCCACTTTCCACAGTTTCATCTTTTACCAAGCGCCCCACTTGCCATGAGTACCGTTAAGTTTGATTGCCAACGTCGAGCCGTAGCTCAAACTCAACCATCCCAACTTTTGTGCACTAAGCATTCTTCCTGGCTTGCTTGTCCTCGCGATGCTTTTCGCGTAAAGGGTTGGTCATTCCTCTGAGCGACTCTCTTCCCTACATTTCAATGTTCGTTTCCCCCAAATGGTCGCACGCGTTGGCTGCCCTCCATGCAGCCTAGCTAGGTCTCCACATTTGCATGCCAAGTATTTCTACATGTGTTTGTCCCGCTCTGATAACAAATGTTACGAACTTAGCTGGTTTTGCCTAAGTCGTGCGACACCATTGTGTTCGTCCGCAAAGGTCAATCTCCCCGAAACCTCATATGGTCCCTTAGGACCTACAAAAGAAAAACAGGTCAGAGAAAGCGTTTCACACGGGATCTACAAGCAACATTTTAACAAACACTTTATAGCCTATACAAATTACGACCATGAACTTCACAAGCTCTGAACGATCAAACACAAAGGATCATTATCTATTACAGATCAAAATCCCCACAAGTTTTCACATGACACAACTCTCATTTACAAACCGAAAACGAGCACAAAAGCTAACCAAACTAAGGTTGTCAAGCCTACTGCTAGCCCGCTATTTGCTTTACAAAATATGAACAAAACCCAAAAGACACGAACATACATGAGCATTACATCGAACATCCTATTTATATTTTTGTCTATGACAACGTATCGGTCTACTGGTGGACAGGTACGTACCACCTGGTACGAGCGATACCATTTGATATTATAGACCTTGCACATAAGTACAATAATATCAATCTCAATCTTCTTTACTAAAGTATGTTTCTCCAATCTTGATATGAGGATAAATACCCAATAAAATACCACAGTCTTCACACCCATAACAATAGCTAACAGTTATTTTAAGTTAAAAAAATCTTACAAACATCTTAACACACAACAAGAGAAAAATAATGTAATTTTACATATAAAAATTCCATTGCCAAGTTCACTTCCTCGACATCACCATATCTAGTCATATCTAATGCGCCAACTCCAAGGAAGACAAATTTAGATAACAATATGAAATCCAAACAAATGAGAAGAAGAATTGGACCAGTGAATTGGTATTTTAGAATTAAATGGACTAGGCCTTAATTAATCTCCAACCTAAAGCAAAATATAGGTTAGTCAGACAAAAAAAAATCATCTCGACTAATATTTATTCATCCAAAATTAAAATAAATATCAAGATATACTAAAAGGTACGAAAAAACTAATTTTTTGAAGGTGAGCTATATGGGAACCTTTTCACACCATAAAGCATTATTGAAAACAGTGCAACTTGCTAAATCAAGAATCATCGAATTCTTTACCACTCTTGGCAACATTAATGTGTTAATGACACTTACAAGTCTCCTTTGGTCATATCCAAACCATCTTAAATGGTTTTCCTCGTTTCACCCTTGATCAGTTTCACACTTAATTGTTAACTCGAACACACAATTCTTATTCCCACTTTTTTCTCGCAACTTCACACTAAGCGTACTTTGGTCCATGTGTCCATTGAACTTTACTTGTTCCTCTTAATTTCATCTCTCTGATACAAGCATATACGACATTTCATGACTAAAGACACACTTGATCTTCCAACAAAAGTATCATAACAATACATTCACCAAGGATGAAAGATACCTAAACAACTTTAACATGGTTTTACTAAATTCATCATTTTGGATACAATCTTTTGTCGTCTTCAACGAATAAATAGAAAGAAAAGCAGCAGCAAGAAGACAGAACCATCAAGTATCATCAATCACATAAGAAGTTTCATGGTATAATCACACCCCTAAAGCATCTCCCCTGGGAATCCAAATTTCCAACTCCCAAGCTCCCAACTTTCATATGGTAAAAATCCTGACTATCCAAGAATGGAAAGATTACTACCCCATAAACTGTTGATCGAAAGATATCTAGTCGAGAGGGCATGAGATTTTCTGAATAACAAAGCAAGAAGCAGAAATAGAAAATAATATCCATAGCTAGAAAATACCAGAGAAAGGACAAAATTTTGCATGTGTTAACTCAGCCAAATTATGCAAGAACGATAACAAATTCCCGACATGAAATTATGAACAGATCAAATTATCAGCCATTCCTATCTAATTAACCTTGTAGAATGGGGAATTAACGAAAAGAATGTACCGGATAGACAACAAACTTGATGACATAGCATACTACCAGAGAATGAAAGTAAAAATCGTTTACATTTTTCTTAGGATAAGTTAGCGAAAACACTGAAAGCAGGATAGACCAGCAAAAGGTTAACGCTGGATGCCATGCCACAAGAAACCCAGTGCCGTAATCGAAAATATAAGATCCAACAAGATCTAGCTCCCAGATTGTGGTTGACACAGAGCCACATGAAGTCGCTAACGAGAACATGTTGCCCTCAAACAACAATCAGACTATGAGTTTCCGGCAGATAGATCCCCACATTGACAGCGTTTATGCCGATCCTTCTCAACCATACCGAAACATCAAATAGACAAACCTCGACAATATATTGACAGCAACATCGCTTAAGCAGGAAAATGGAAAGAAAGATCCGACCCTACAGACAAGAAAACGATAAAAAACAGCGAAATGGTCACCGAATCCACGGGAACGAGAGGGAGACCAAAACCCTTACCGCTGTCGCCTATCAGGAGAAGCTTGATGAGGTAATCGTAGTCGGCCCGAGCCCTAGCAGGTGGAGCAGCCATTCAAACCCCCAAAAGAGAAAGAAAATACGATCAAGAATCACCCTCAAGTCAAGAATCCCAATCCTACGCCACAGCCAGAGATTCCCTCCCCACCTCCCGCCCTTCCTGAGGAAACAGATCTAGCATCCAACCGATCAAGACGATCGCCCGCGGAGACGAAATGGGGAAGAAAGAGAAGGAAAAAAAAAAGAGGAGAAGCGAAAGGAGAGCAAAACTGACGAGATCCCTCGATTTGAAGCGTAGGAGGAAGAAGACGGCTTTGAGATATCTAGACGAAGAGGGGTCTCTCCCTATGGCCGTGGGGATCGACCGCCGACCGGAGCTTTGGAGAGGAGGAAAGGGAGAAACCGCCTCACGGTTATTTACTTATATGTTGATATATCTATTTATTTTATACACTGATTTCTCTTAGACCGTCTCTTACCTGGATCATGATTCGATGCCATGAAGGGCCTGCAAAACCCAAATAAAGAGGCAGAGAGACATAACAACTGGTAAGAAATTTTGGTATCGCAAGCTGTGCCCAAAGAAAATTGTTTATCAGAATTTTCTCTTTAATCTGTCTCGAACTACCCGTTTAATTACCAGCCTTATGATTGGACGTATCAACGGAATCAACTCAGGGTCCCGCCAGACAACACCATCGGCCACGCAGAAATGTTTATTAGAGACTGCAGGTAAAACTATGCGTCTTTTAATATTTATTTGTAAATTTATTATTTTTAAAAAAGATAAATGACGAAAATAAGATTTATGATATTAAGAGGAGCTAATTATATATTATGTTGTGTAATTAATTACCTTCGATTTTCATCTTTTTATTTTTTTTTAGATTTACGAGAGTAAACTATTTAATTCTATTACTTGAACTATTTTTTATTTTTTTTATATTTTAGTTCTGTAAAAAAAATTAATTCGAGGATATCAATAGTTTACTTTCATAAATATATAGATGCTAATATAAGTATAGGAATCGAGATATAAAAAAATAATAATTAAAAAATAATTTATAATTAATCCTAATAATAATATTAATATATCAGTTAAAAAGGAACAAATGAAGGTAGCTGGAAGCAAGACTTTTGATAGAAAAAGAAGTCCAAACCAAATCAAAAGGAACTTAGAAGTGTTGGATCCTCCAGCTTGGATGTGTTGGATTCAGCATGTATGTAGGTGAGTTGTATGTTGGATCAAGCAAATCCCAACCAAGCTTATATTGCCTCTTGATTTGGTTGTTCCTATATATTATTAGGAGGAACAGCTCAGCTACTCAAGTACGAATGAATACTGGAAGATTTAAGGGAGGGGAGAAGGATGGATGCGTTGATGTTGGAGAAGAAGACTCGGTTGCATACGATCATGCGAAGAAATAATTCACCATTCAATACTTATTGGATAAAACATCAATTTATCCTGTCTATATATCCAAACACAGCATCAAGATTTACTTGTTCTTGGGCGCGGTGGCCACGACGGCCGGCGCGGCAGTGGTATTGGAGTTGCCGGCTATGATGACGCGAGCAGAACCGATGTTGGTGCCGGTGGCCCAGAGCGCGCCGCCGTAGACGACGACGTTGTGATCTCTCTGAAGGATGCAGACGTAGTTCCCCCGTCCCCTGTCGGTGTTGCTGGCCCACACAGCGGTACTGCCGGTGTACACCACCAGGTTGCCGTCGGTCTGCATCCTGCAGACGCAGTTCGAGCCGCGGCCGTTGGTGCCGGACGCCCATACGGCACGGTTGTTGTCGTACAGCACCAGGTTGCAGTCGCTCTGCATGATGAAGTTGTAGGAGCCGTACCGCAGCGACTGGCCGCTGTTAAGGCTCTCGCCCGAGTAGAGAATGTTGTCGGCCGCGCATGGCGGTGGCAAGAGGAGGAGGCCGAGGAGGACTGGGAGGATGAGGGAGGCGACGGAGACGCTGGCCGCTGCGCTTGCCATCGCTGACTTGCCGTTGTTTGGAGTCACGGTCTCAACCCTTCCTGTAATTATAGCTGCACGAGGAAGAGTGGCGTGGATTGCGGGCGTTTACAGCGAGATCTTTCGTTATGTGGGGTTAAACAGACAACCCAAACACCATTAGTATCGGCTGGTGGAAGATGACTGGTAGATAGATGTTAAGGCCATAACCTTAGCCCTGTGAGGACCATCGGCTGCTGCTCATGTTCGACATCTGAAGCACACAGAATTCTAACCAAGGATTCATCGGACATGTCTCTCCATTCTCCATATGTACCGATTGGTTCTGTCTCACTCTTCCAAATAATTTTTCCATTGCCACTTGTAAGAGAAAAGAATGCGTGGTTATCAAACCTCAAGTGATCCAAAGGATTTCGTAGAAGGGATGCATTGCCAGGAGCCTTGTGGACATCTTGTTGTAAAGAGTACACGCACAAGGAAGATATTTATGTTATGTGACCTGATTGAAATGGAGAGTTGACCTAATCGGCCGCTGAGGAAGGATCACATAATAAATACCGCAAATCTTAACTGGTTCATAAACCCTCCGTATCTCCAAATTTTTTGGAGTTTAAGTGAATTGGGGGGGGGGGGGGGGGGGGGGGGGGCTGGCTATTCTGACTTAGTTGCAATAAATTTTGATATTTTTTAAATAAAAATAATCTAATTTTTTATTTTTTTAATATATAAAATCATTCTTGCAGATCAACTAATGGACGTATTTCTTGGGAAGTCAACCGAATAAACTGCATCGATCTCAAGGCAAAAATAAAAGCTGCTCGGAATCCGGTGGTGCTTCTTTAATAGATTTGCTGACAACCCGGAGCTCAAAGCATTACTTCCCTGTTGATAAAAGACATCACCCTCACTCTTCTCCAAGAAGCTTTAATCAACATCAATTCTTCCTTGATCGCCTTTGTCATCCTTGCAACATGAGTCATCCAATCCAGCTGCAACGGTACATCCCTCACATGCTACCTGCTATCTGCATTAACTTGAAGCCTACAGCGGATGGTACCTACATGATGCAGATGTAGTAAGTTCATGGGGGCCTCTCATTAAATGTGAGCGTTTGGACATTAAATTTGCTTGGATATCTCTGCTTGCTCCCTTCCTCCCCTTCTCTTCCTTGCTCTCTTTTCCCTCGTCTTCTTTCTTTGCCTTGCCTCCGAAGGATGTCCTCCGATAGGCCTGGAAGACACCAACGGAGGGCATCGCAGACTGTCTTCGCACTGCCAGAACAGAAAGCTAATCCAGCTTTGAAGCTGCGGCAGTGGGAAGAAGAAGAAGAAGAAGAAGAAGACAGAAGCCAAGTCGGTTCAGGCATCATCCGGAGCTGCAGATCCTCCTTCATCGACAATGTGAGTGCCAGTTAGTGTTATTACCTTAGTTTTCAGAAAACAAAATGACCATAAGCACGCACTATCTTTGCCAAAACAAGCCACAGGTGTGTGTTACCCTCTGTTACATGCATTTGTTTGGGAGCTGTTCATGACAGTGGAAAAACAGAAATGAAAGAAATATAAAGAGAGACAGACAAAGGTAAGATAAAAGATAATTGAATGGATGTGCTGCGATCCTACTGCCGGCGGGATAAAAAGAACATTTTGTCTTGGAAGGACCGGTTGTCTAAATTATGTTTAGACAAAAGTGGTCAAACCCAGAGTGTCCTCCAACCAAAATCATGAAAAAACAGGCCAAAACTTTGACAGACACTTAACAGGAACCCTCGGCAATGACATTATTGGATCCTTTTTTACGACCAATTTGGATAAATTGACACCATCTGTCAAGGTCTAGCATCAAATATGCCAAACTGTTGTTGCCTCCCACATCATCATCATAAATAGTTCAACGAAAAAACAAGCACGACCCCGGCGTCATCCTTCCTCACAACATTTCCTGAGATCGTCTGACAACACGGCGGACCTTCTTCTTGAACACGTCTCTCTCGTCTCTCCATTCCTTCTGCAGGAATAAAAACCATTTTGCAATCAGATCAAGTTCCTTGGCGGCAAAACTAGGGAATGGCTACAGCATGGAGGATCCCAGAACTAGACTACTTGCATGCAACAAAAGACTAATCAAACATATCCAGATGACAATCCCCTCTTTCTTCATCTGGCGGGACTACGGATTTAACTAGTCTCACCAGATGAAGTGCCACTTCGGCATAGTAGCTTTGCACCTTGCCGCTTCAGCAATTTCATATTGGCAGGGTATAGATAGGGCAAGGGGGGGCAGCATGAGTAGCACAAAGACATGGCAAGTTCAGGATACATGATATTGGTCAACCCTGGCACCTTCTAAAAGTGAAAGATTTCATGTTTTAACTTACAGCAGCTTCAACGTTTGCTGGGGATTCATCATTTGGGCTTGAAAGCATGGAAATAATGCTCAAAACAATGCTCTCAACCTGCACGTTGAACGACGACACTTTTAGCTTGTCAACACGGTTACAAGAATAAACATCAAAGAAAGTGCTGATGCAGCGTGCCACGGATAAATGACATCATTACAGGTGCAACAATGATTAGCTAGTAGCAGTCCTAATCAGTGGTTCTCTTGGAAGGCTTCTAACCCTCCTTGTAGATTAGGCTACCAGTACTTTGTAGGAGAATTGTAGTCTTTTAATAGCTACATTAGATTCCTTCTATGTTTGAAATAAGGTCCTTCTACGAACCCAAATTTCGCAAAATTCAAACACAAGAAATTTGCAAAACTCCTTCTTTGAAGATCCAATTGGTAATTAAACAGCTTGATTGGGGATTGTAAGGCATCTAAAAGTCCTATTAAGATGGGAAAAATACACAGTAGATAATTTATTTATTGAACAAAAACAATGAGTGGCCTATAACAATAAAAAAATCCACTACTGTATTATAAAAAAACCAAGTCATTAATGTACTTGAAATGTTGATAGTTGTTGTTCCAGAGTTTGAATAAGGAGAACGTCAATAAAGAAAGAATGTTGCAATCTAAATTAACAGCCAGAATACACGACAACATTCAGAAGACTATCATAATCACCATAAATCAGTGTTGAGAATATATCTATGGTTAAGATTGTGGTGATAGGGTTAAAAAGTCAATTTCCCCTTATTTTTTTCTTTTTTAAGGTGCAAATATTAACCAATGGAAATAGTAAAAAGCATGCATATACTCAAGAAATTCAGAATTATCTAGCGATTTGTATGTATGGCCATTTGTTAAGCACAATAATGTCAAGTGCAATAATACATAAAAAAAACTACCTAGAAAACATTCAGAAAATGTTGGTCAACGACATTTAAAAGGCCATAACAAAATATTTTGAGTGACAATACAAACATCAAAAGCAACCCTCGAGAAAGATCACATACTGTGTGTACAGGCATCCAGCGCTCACTAGCAAGTTCATAGCCATTTGGGTCATCACCAGGTGGATGAAGAATTGATATGCAAACACGGCCATCAGGATACACTGGGATTCACATAATGATTAGGACACATATAGCATGGAGACAATACACAACTTCAATCAACATGAATTTAATTCCGAACCATTTGGATGCCACATTTCTGATGTAAAGCGAACGGATGGAGGACTGTTGGGATAGTTGGAAGGAAAGCTCATGAGTGCATTGAAATAACCACCATCGCTGCAATGGGATGACATTAGTGATACTGTGATAGTAAAATAAAGATAGATAAGTCTTCTATTTACCCACCAAAAGTAGTGCCCAATAAGTGGAATGTCTTGAGAACTGATTAATGAACTAGATAAGCTAGTAGGGAAGTTGCTTAAAGCTATCCAATAGGTTTCATCATGGCTCACAAAAACAAAAAAACAAAAAAAGACAGAAAAAAAAAACAAAAAAAGAAGCGCAGATTCCAACCGAATTAGTTTTTGTCACTCATTTTCTGATTCTGAAACTTATATAACACATTATCAAATCAATCAAGAATAATCTCTGGTGTCAAAGAAAATAGATGAGTTATTTGCTAGCCACCATAGCATCAAATCAAGCAAATACTGTCTTTGTGGGTTTTCTAGATCACAACACCAAAACAACTTCATAGGATTCTTGCATGCTTACATAATTTTGTGTAGCATCCTACAGAAACCATCCAACAGAATAAAGCAAGATAATCCTCGTCCATCTAATTGGGACCTTAGATTCACTGTTTCATGGATTTTTCTCGCTATTCTTTGGTTGCAAAATTGATAAACAAGAATTAATTAAGCAGATTCCAAAAAGGTAATTCCCAACTCCTATCGACCGAATTAATCATCACTGAGTAAATATTTTTCTCCTATAAAAACTATTAAGTTCTTGCTTAAGAACATGTACCAATTTCTTCTGAGAACACCAAAATTTGAGGACATGTTCCTCGCGTCATTTATTGGTTCATCAAAGATGCTCCTTCCCTGTTGAGTCTTCTGAAGGAATTTATGTACCTGTGAGGTTGTTTTGGCATTGATATCTAAAGAAATTTCATGGAGATTAGGAACCTCTTGAATTCAGCGTCTAATCAAACAAGAGGTTCTAAAGGAGTCGGCCTCGGATGCTATAGTAAGTAGTTAGTTGAGATGAAGAAAACCCATGAAGACAGTATTTGCTTGATTTGATGCCATGGTGGCTACCCCAATCCTTAGCTCGACGGATTCAAGCCAACCCATGGACCAAAATTACACGCAATCGGAACCTATAATTGGCCGCAATGACAGCTAACTCAACCGGTCATTGACAGAGTCTCCTAACCAATCAACAAGAAAAGGAAAAGCACCAGAATCTGCGACTCAGGCGGGCATACTCACTAGAGCGTCTCGGGCGGCCCCATGATGGAAACGCTCCATTCGAAAACATTCTTATCGTCCACCAAACCGGCAGAGAAGCCGTCCACCGGATTCTTCATGAGATCTGATCCAAGAACCACCAATCACGAACAAATCCCTCGATCGAAACCCTAGGCAAGACAAATATATACAAGAATCGACCGACCCATACCTTTGAGCTGCTTTTGGAGCAGAAGGCTCGCTTGGCTTGACGCCGCCATCGATCGTTCGGTCGGCAAGCGAGAGAAGCGATGGACAGAAGAGGAGAGGTTATATTTATATTGGATAGGGATGGAGGCGAGGTGAAGCGCTGCGGAGAGAGGAGGAAAGGAGGAAGAAGGGGGAATTGGAAAGGTCATTAAAACAAGCACAAAATTGTAAATACAAGATAAAAAGGATAATTGCCATTTTACCTTAAAAAGACCTCCCTAGTTTTATCAAACGATACTTTCCTAAATAGTTTATACATGGGTATTTTTATTTTATTAATTTAATAAAAATATCCTTCATCCAATTTTCAATCATAGTTCATGGCCAAGTAAAAAATCATTTAGGAGACCATCATTTAGTAAAATCTCAATATCGAGTTTCCTTTAGATAAAAATCCGAAGGATAATTTTTTAAAAAAATATTTATATTTTAGGTTTATATATTTTTTGTTTTTTTTGTTTTGAAGATTACTTGTTATAACCCTCTCTTTAGTCTTTATAATTTAAATTTTAAAAAAATAATACTCTAAAATTATTCTTTTGTAAATGAACATAATTTGTTTTTCTTCTTCTCCTCCTCATCCTAGTGCTCATCATTTTCCTTATCCTTTTTTTATTCCTCCTCTTCAGATGCCATATGTAGGGTTGCATGACATCGAACAACAGTGGAGCACAGGTTGGAGGGCAACGTAGAGTATACACTTGAAAAATATCGATAACAAAAAAACATGGGTTGAGAGGTAACGATCAGTGGTGGATGACAATTAATAGCAAGAGAATAAGTTGGGAGGCAGCGATCAACGATAGGGAGCACAAAATAGAGAGTGGTGATTGATGATAGAGAGCTCGAGCTAAGAGAGCATAGGTGACAATGAGGTTTGCAACAACGATCACGGAAGTTGTAAAAAAGGATAAAAGAAAGGGATAAAAATCGAATAATCTTCTTCTTCTTCCTTCTCCCTAGAGGTGACGAGCAAAGTTAAACAATATTAGACAGCATTGGAGCACAAACTGGAGTGTGGCAAAGAGTGTGGGCTAGGGAAGCATCATAGATAGTAAACACGAGTTGGGAGATAGCAATTAAAAGGAGTGTATAATAAATTTGAACATTTGATTGAGTTGATTCAAGATAGAGACGTATTGTTCTCTTTAAATATTGTTACAGTCAATAATTTGGTACTAAATCATTAATGTTGACCTGGCTGTCATGTCCCTGCGCCCTCGGACAGCAGGCCAGCCGACGTGACCGACCCAACGTGTTGGAGCCGATCTAACACAAGCATGGAAGGGTCAGTCGTCGTACGACCGACCTAACAAAGGTAAGGTGGGGCAAGGTCGACATCCCCCAGTTGCAGGGAGGACGACGCGCGCCTCGCCGTAAGGACCACGGATGGCGTGGTGAAGTGCGGCGGTACGGTAAGCAATAAGGAGGATAAGAGCCTCAGGTACGAACACCCCGTAATCGTTGCTATAAAAGCCCCTGCGTCTCTACGGAGCAAGGGGATCATAAAATCGACAATCAAATTAACTTGACCGTCGGAGAGGTCACGTCAGGAATCCCACCCGACCCAACCTTCTTGCAGGATTCAACGGTCGACCCGAGCTGAAACACTTTTTTCCGACCCGAGCACCACCATGCTAGCAGCCAACCTCCCGAGCCGAACCCGAGGGCTCCTCCCATCTTACCGAGCTCCACCTCTGTGCCGAGACGACCGCGGGCGAACTAGCGCACACGGACCTGAACTAGTAGTGTCCGCTCAGCGCCTACTAGGCAGGCACCAAAGATTTTCCTTTATCACTCATGATTGTAAATCAAAAATTTTATTTTCATATAAAAATTTTCTCAAATAAAAATAATTTTGGAATCTAATCGAGAATTGTGTGAGGTTTCAACCAAAGTCTTTATTAGAGTAGTCACAAGGGTCTTGGCCGAGGGTATAAATGCTTCTTTCTACTTATATTATGCATAGATCTATAATTGGCATTACCTTTTGACTTTTAGAAAAATAAAATGGGCTCTATTTATTATGTTCATTTTCCTTCTACCACAGGAGGATAATAGGTCATTCCAAACACCTTTCGAGAGAGTGTAAAAAAGTAATTGCCTATCTTGTCCGCCCGTTAAACCTCGTAATAGTAAACAAGTGACGTTCTAAGATGAGAAAAATCTCTTTTACACACTCAGTTTCAAAGTCTTAAATTTCAAATTTTGCTGGTGGAGGTGAGAGATACTTTTGTGACGGACGCACTATTTAGTAAAAGCCCAAGGGAGGGGAGACTTTTTTAAAGTATATTATTATATTTAAAAATCCTCATTGGTACTGTTTCACGAATGTAAATTGAATTTTCCTTTTTCATATAAAGATTCCTCCAAATAAAAACACACTCCTTGGGATTATCTTATTGGGAATTTTTTTTTTTGGAATCTCATTGAGGATTGTATGAGATTTCAACCTATCTTTCTTAGAACAATCTCTAAGGTCTTCTTGGCTGAGGCTGAGGGTATAATTGCTTCTGATAGGGACTTTTCTGGTGCTTGCCTAGTAGACGTGTCCCGCCTTCAAGTTTGCTGAGCAAGCATTTGTTGGTTCAGGCCCGTGTGCGCTAGCTCGCCCGCCTCGCGGTCTTCTCGGTACAGAGTGTGAGCTCGTCCGGATGAGCGGTGATTCAGAGCTCGGCTTGGAAGGTCGGCTATTGGAGTGGTGGAGCCCGAGTGAAGAGGGAGTAATCCAATTTGGGTCGGTCGCCAACTCCTGCAAGGAGGTCGGATCGGGTAGGTTCCCGACGTGACCCCTCCGACGGTTAAGTTAGTTCAGTGGTTCGTTTTTGCGATCCCCCTGCCCCGTAGAGGTGCAGGAGCTTTTATAATGGGTGCTGTAGATTAATCGTACCTGATAACCTTACTGCCTTTATGGCTTACCATACCGCCATATGCACCCACCATGCTTGCTGTCCTTGCAAACAGGCGTGCGTTTGCAGTTGGGGGGTGCCGACCTTACTTGTGTCAGGTCGGCTGTACGAGCACTGGCGCCCCCCGTATATCCGGCCGGTTACCTGCGTAGGGTCGGCCACGTCGACGGGTCAACTGTCCGAGGGTGTGATGACTTAGCGGCCAGGTCAACATTTGTCATATCAGCTTCTCCTTATATTATGAATGCATAGATGTATAATGAGATAAAAAAAGGCATTTGCAAGGTCTTTCCACTTACAAAATTGATGCAATTCAAAGTAAGGGTCGATGAAGCATGCCTCATCATCCATCCTCTATTTGTCCTCCTGCTAAACCTCGAACGAGAGTAAGATGATAAAAACCTATTTTAGGGTTACTAGTTTCTGATTATGTTTTCTTGATGGAATCTCTAATAAAAATCTTCGACAAACAAGTGATCTTCTTAGATTAAAAAAAAATCCTCTTTTACACTACTATTATGCATAAGATTGTGACTTAATTTTTAATTATTGATCATCCTTTAGCATACGAGGAGAGAGAGAGAGAGAGAGAGAGAGAGAGAGAGAGAGAAGATTCATACTCCTATTAGATGAGAAAGACTTGATCATTTTAACTCGATTATGATAATTACTAAGAATTTAAATTGTTAGTAATTGAGAGGTTTAAATTGTCTATTGTTTCTTAGATAATGGAATTTTTTTAATGAGAAAGTCATATATTGTAAAAATATTATTATAAAAAAGAAAATACGTGTCATTTATTTATATAGGGATACATTTTAAATTGATGATAGTAGATGCCCTTATAAAAATAATGTAATCATTCATAAAAAAAATTTAATGTATATTTTGGATATCTTCTTTAATTACATAGTTATTCATGTTTTATAAGAGTCAAACTAGATTTTTAAATGGGGTAGAAGTAATAAAATCTCTTATTTTGGAATAAGGGATAGATGTTTTGATTCCCTCGAATCAATCAAAAAAATAATTTTAATATGCAACTATAATTTTTTTTAAAAATATTATTTCGTATAGAAGAGGTAGCAACGATTGATGATAGCGAGCATAGTGTAGAGTGCGATGATCGACGATCGAGAGCGTGAGCTATGGGAGCGTCATTGACGATAGTATGCACAACAAAAATCGCAGATGTTTTGAGGATGACAAAAAGGATACGATCAAAATTAATGGGGCGATAAATTTTAATATATTATTTTATTAATTTTTAATAGGCTGTAAACAATAAGAGGTTATCAATAGTAAAAAGGGCTCTAAATAGTAAGTAATTTTTTTTTTGTAAATAGTGCCTCTAATTAAAAAATATCAAAATTACTCCCAAAAATTATCTCACATTTTACAGATAGGTATTTATAATAGTTTAAGCTTAAGTAATCAGGTCTTTCTCATCTCGTAGTAGTATAAATCTTCTCACTCTCTCCTTGAACATAAAAGGATGATCAATAATAAAAAAATTGAGTCACAATCTTATGCATAATGGGTTTACCGAAGATTCCATCCAAAAAAACAAAAAAAACTAGATTAGAAACCCTACAGGAGATTCTTCTCAAAAATAATTTTGTCCATTTTTTTACCACTTTCAAACTGTTAGTGTTTTCATTTGGCTCGTTTATATTATGAGCAACTAAAAATACTATTAGTGTTTTTAAAAAAACAAAAAATTTGTGTGATTTGAGTCTTTTTTGTTCATCTATAGTGTTTTCAAATAGGCTTTATAGTCTTTTTGTTATGGTGCCCAAAATACTATAACATGTGAGGAAAATTTTATAGGGTAATTTTGATATTTTAACTTTCATATTACTATTTATCATCTTAATAATTTCAATTTTATTCTTTTTTCCTTTCTCAAAACCTCTACGATCATTGTTGTGCACACTATTATCACTGATGCTCCCTTGGCCTAGTCTCTTGGTTACCGATCACTGGACTCTACCCCGTGCTCCCTATCATCGATTATTGTTGATTAGCCTATGCTTTTTGATTGTCGCCTCCTACCCTGCCTTCCCTAACATCGATAGCTGCCTCCCAACCCGCGTTTACTGTCTTTCATGCTTCCACTGCCCATGCTCTCTATCGCCCTCTAACTCTTGCTCCGTTGTTGCTTGATGTTGGCTAACCCCACTCGTTGCCTTTAGGGAGGAGTAATAAGAAGAAGAGGAGGAGAAGAAGAATATTTTGTTTTTATCCATTTACAAAAGGATAGTTTTGAAATATTAATTAAAAAATTAGATTATAAATATTAAATAGTGAGTTATAAAATTTAATCTTCAAAACAAAAGAAGTATCTATTGGAAAAATACCCAAAAAGTGAATATTTGCTAGAAAAATTATGCTCTAGCATTTTATTCAAAAATGCCCCTAGTGTTGGGCTTTTATAAAATGGTAACCCTCAAATGATTTTTACCTAGGACGCCTCTCTTTCATATATTTGATAAAAATGTCCCTTGCCTCCATCAACAGCCATCATCGTCATCTTCAACCATCATCGTCTCTTTCTTATCGCTCACTCTGCCTCTACTATTGGCACCCTCTTTACATGCTACTGGTGTCGCTTGATTAGCAACAATAGTTTACGACAGTAACATCTTGATAAGTGGCAATAACTTGGGCATCGTCGCAAGCAATAATTTTTACCGAGGACATGCAATAGCTTGATCGGCAACAACAATATTAACTTGATCAGTAGTAGTAGCAGAGTGACATCTCTTATAAATAGAAGCATAATAAATAGAAGCATATAATTGTATGATCAGCGTGATCAATTCATGCTAAGTTTATAACAATAATATGCATCTAGTGATATGATACAAAATTTGAAATCCACCACCCCTTTTGGTAGTGTTTTAGTGTGTGCAATGACCATTTTATCCTTTACTTTGATACCAACTTAGTATGTGATGTCAGCTGCAGTGAATTTAGTCAAATAAACAAACGATGTTGTTAAAAATGAAGTTAAATGTAACAATTTACTAACTGTGAGCTCTAATAAAACTTTTTAGAGTATAGGGAGATATTAAGCGAGCCAAAGTACAAGGAAAAAAAATGTAATTAGCCCTAAGGATGGGTCTAGCAGCAAAAAAGAGAAAGATTTATGAAAATTTTAGAAAGGTAGATGACACAAAGGAGAAGGCCGGTGCTATTGAAAATATTCATCAAATTAAAAAAAATCACTTACTTATTTGTTTTTAGGAATTCAAAGAGTTAAGTCAACTCATAATTTAGAAGTATAAATTTTTAGATTAAATTAATATTTAATATAAATATATTAATACCAATTTGATTCAAACTCATCATTATGGAGGTAGATAAAATTTAATCTCAATGAGCCAAAAATTAAATTAAAAAAATTGAAACTTGATGAACTTGGTAGGTGAGGTGAGGCTGTAGTTTGACTAAACCTATGGGTTCAGAGAACAGGAAGTGATGATCTATTTTTATAAAATTAATTTTAGTTCTAAAAATAAATAAATTTATTTAGGTAATATTTTTTTTTACTATTAGGAAAGGATGAAAATTAGTTTTGTTACCCACGTCTTGTAATGATATAAAAAAAATATTCACAAACTTTATAAAAATTTGAAAAACTACATTGAGTAGTTTTAATTGCTAAAAAAATTATTAAAGGACTAGGCTCGTTAAAGTTTATTGATAGGATATTACCATTGAGGTGAATTGAAATCTACATAGGCAAAGATGACAATGCAATGGGCCCATGTTCGTTTGTCCCAAACTATATAAACAAATTTTTGTCTTTTTTTTTTTTTTTTTTACCACTTTTAAGCTACTATAATGTTCTCATTTGGCTCATTTATAGTGTTTTTCCATAACGTTCATAGTATTTTTTTTTTTTAGCTACTGAAAATACTTAAAAGTGTTATTGAAAAAAATGCTATAAATATGACATAATATTGTGTCTCTTTAGGTATTGTTCCTCTTTAACCATTAAGAAATAATAGTCTTAAGCTTATAGTTGGTTTGGCTAAGTTTAGGAGTCTATTTGGATCATTTACCGTGTTTCTTAGTGGGTTTTATAATGTTTTTATTATGGTGACCAAAACATTATAATATATTATTTTATTATCATAATTTCTAAGAATTTAAATTAGTCAAGATTTAAGTTTGTCTGTTTATTTCTTAGATATAGATTTTTTTTTGAGATGTCATATATAGCAAAACTATTTGTTATAAAATAAGAAAATACATATAATTTATATAGAGACATATTCCAAATTGATGGTGGATGTCCTTAGAAAGATTTTTTTTTTTTTTAATGTGACTTGGAACATAATGTATATTTTGGATGTGTTCTTTGATTACAGAGTTATTTATGTCTTGTAAGAGGCAAATAAAATTTTTAATTAATATAAATATGCATGCGAGAAGTAATAAAATTTATTCAGCTTGGCCACTAACAAAAACATTGTAAGGCCACTAAAAAAATAAGGTAAATGATCCAAATAGACTTCTAACGTCAGCCAAACTAACTACAAGCTTAAAAATATTATTTCATAATGGTCTAAATGCAATGACACCTAAAGGACACAATATGATATTATTTATAGTTTTTTTCAATAACGTTTATAGCGTTTTTAGTTGCTCATAAAAACTATCATAAACAAGGCAAATAAAAATATTATAATAGCTTATTAGTAGTAAAAAAAGAATAAAAATATTTTAAGAGGTATTTTGGAAATTTTTTAAGAAAAATCCTCCTATACTATTTGTACAGTTTGGGACAAACGAACATAAACCCATTGCACTATCATCCTAGCCTATGAAGACTTCAATTTGCCTCAATTTGAACGAACCTGATCCTTTAATAATAACTTGTAGCAATTAAAACTAAGAACTATGTATAGTTATTCAAACTTTTTATGATGTTTGTGAATATTTTGTCATATCATTATAAGATGCCGGCAACAAAATTCATTTTCAACCTTTCCTATTAGTAAAAATAATTACCTAAATAAATTTATTTCTTTTTATATATCTAAAATTAATTTAATAAAGATATGTTACCATTGCCTATCAATATACTATTCCTAAACCCTCGATCAAAATCCTAGACAACACAAATTTATACAAGAATCTATTGACATGTACCTTTGAGCCACATTGAGTAAGGTCAAACGACATCGAACCACATTGGAGCACGGGTTGACGAGTAACATAGAGCTTACTTGCACTACGGAAGCAACAAAGATAAGAAGTATGAGGTGGGAGGCAACTATCAGCAGTAGGAAATGCAAAATGAGACATGACAATTAGTAACGAGGAGCATGAGTTGAGAGGTAGCGTTCGGTGATAAGGAGTGCAAAGTAAAGGGTGGTGATCAACGATAAGGAGCATCGATGACAACAGAGTGCACAACAACAATCATGGAGGTTGTGAGGAAGGAAAAAGAGTAAAATCAAAATTAGTGGAACGATAAATAATAAAATATTATTTTAATAATTTTTAAGGTGTTATGGATAATAAATGGTTGTCAATAGTAAAAATGACTCTATATGATAAGCTCCTTTATTTTTTCTTTAATGGAGCCCTTAATTTAAAAAAAAAATATCAAATTGATCTTAAAAATTTTTATCATCTATTGCAATATTTTGGTCACCACAACAAAAACATTATTTTAACAATACCTTTTTCGATAATATTTATAATAATTTTAATATCTCGTAAAAGAGACCTTAATTTCTCACCTATTACTATAAACGAGCCAACTGAAAAGAATGCAATAGTTTAAAATAATAATAAATGTGAAAAAAAATTTATAAGTATTTTTAATATTTTGTAAGGAAATGTTATCCTGGCCCATGAAGATTTCATTCAATTCACCGCAACACTAACATCTTATCACTAAATTTTACTGAGCCTAGTCCTTTAATAATAATTTTTAACAATTAAAACAAAGGACTAGAGTTTTTCAAACTTTTATAAAGTTTATGGATATTTTGTCATATCATTCCAAGATGTGGTTAACAAAACTCACTTTCATCCTTTCATATTAGTTAAAAACTATTATTACCTAAACAAATTTATTTATTTTTATAAATCTAAAATTAATTCTAGAAAAATAGGTCTCCACTTCCTATCAACACCATATTCCTGATCCCATAGAAATTACACTTATTGAGTATTCAATTTAGTTCCAGAATAAAATTACTTAAAAGAATTAGGGATTCAAATAAAAGAATCCTTCCTAAATTAGGATTTGAATGTTGATAATTATTGTTGCTAATGAAGCGGCGCCACCGGTGGCAGCATGAGCAATAGGGAGGAGATGATGGTGGTTGAAGGTGATGATGATGGCAGTCGAAGACTATTAATGGTGACTAAGAAACATTTTTTATCAAATAAATGAAACAGGGGTGTCCAGGTAAAAATCATTTACGGGAGCACCATTTGATAAAAGCCCAACACTGGGGGCTTTTTTAAATAAAATGCCCAATGATATTTTTTTAGTAAATATTCACATTTTGGGTATTTTCTAATTGATACTTCTTTTATTTTGAGGATTATAACCCATTATTTAGTATTTATAATCTATTTAAAAAATATATATATTATCAAAACTATCCTTTTGTAAATAGATATAAATTTACTTTTCCTCTTCTCCGCTTCTTCTTCTTCTTCTTCCTCTTTAGAGGTAATGACTTGGGTGGGTGACAAATAGCATAAGCAATGGAAGCATCAAAGACAGTAAACATGGGTTGAGAGGCAACGATTGATGTTAAGGAAGGCGGGGTTGGGGTTACGATCATAAAGCATAAGTTGGGTAGCAATAATCGACGATAAAAAGCGCGGAGTAGGGTGCGGTGATCGATGACTAGGAGACAGATAGCATCGATCACTACAGTGTGCACAACAACGATCGTGGAGGTTTTGAGAAAGGAAAAAAAGATAAAATCAAAATTATTGGGATGATAAATAGTAATATATTATTTTATTAATTTTTAAGGGGGTGCCAATAATAAGGAGTTGTTAATAGTAAAAATGGCTCTATGTAGTAAGCTCCTATATTTTAAATAAAGAGTGCCCCTAATTTAAAAAACATCATAATTACTCCTAAATAATTTTCTCACATGTTATAGTATTTTGGCCACCATAACAAAAACATTATAAAGCCTATTTGAAAACACTATAAATGAGTGAAAAAGAATCAAAGTACGCTTAAAACCATTTGATATATCATAATATGATCCAAATAGGTATATATAATGGTTTATGAATAATATCACCTAAATAAAAATAAAAAAATAATTTATTACAGAGTTTTGGTCATCATAATAAAAACATTATAAAACCCAGAAGAAAACATGGTAAATAATCCAAATAGACTCTCAACCTGATGTCATTTATAGTATTTTTCAATAATACTTATAGTATTTTTAGTTGCTCATAATAAATACCATCGAAAAAACACTATAATGAGCCAAATGAAACATTGTATTAGTTTGAAAGTGGTAAAAAAATGGACAAAATTATTTTTGAGAGGAATCTCTATAGGGTTTCTAATTTAGTGTTTTTTTTAATGGAATCTCCTGCAAACCCATTATGCATAAGATTGTGACTCAATTTTCTATTATTGATCATCCTTTTGAGTACGAGGAGAGAGTGAGAAGATTCATATTACTACTAGACGAGAAAAACTTGATTATTCAAGCTTAATTGTCATAATTCCTAAGAATTTAAATTAGTCAAGAGGTTTAGGTTGTCAGTTTATTTCTTATATATAGATTTTTTTTCGAGATGTCATATATAGTAAAACTATTTGTCATAAAAAAAAGAAAATACATATAATTTATTTATGTAGAGACACATTACAAATTGATGGCGGATGTCCTTAGAAAATAATGTACTCGTTCATAAGAATTTCTTAATGTGGCTTGTAATATAATGTATATTTTAGATGTCTTCTTTGATTTCAGAGTTATTTATGTCTTGTAAGAGGCAAATAAGATTTTTAATTAGTATAATATGCATATGAGAAACAATAAATCTCTTATTTTGGAATAGGGATAGATATTTTGATTCCCTCGAATGCAATAAAAAAAATATATATATGTAATTAGTTTTTTTTTCTTTGAAAAAAATTACTTCATATAAGAGCATGAATTTATACCTCAACCTAGAGATAAATTTTTTATCCAGCAACTCTATGGAAGGAAGGCACTCAATAGATGTGAAGCGACACTTCTAATTAGATCACATTTTAATCCTTCCTAGTTGATGCTATAGTAATGATGAATGTGAATCATATTTTATATTTGATAATAATTCAATAAAAATATTAAAATTTAAATTATAAATAAAACTCAATATATGTAACCCGACTTTTCCAATCCTTAACAATATAAAATCACTCATTTGGTCCGTCTCCTTCTCCAATTAATTATTCTTTAAGGTTTGCAGCTTTGGCTCTAACATTACAAATGATTCACTCATCCACATTATGAACTTGACCCATTCTTTTTTTATTTATTTATTTAGTAGAACTACTACCTCACCTCACCTACCAAGTTCATCTAGGCTCAATTATTTTTATTTAATTTTTGTCTCATTGTGACTAAATTTTATCTATTTGATTCCAACTAGTATAATTATATTTTGAATTTAATATTTATTTAATTTAAAAATCTATACTAAATTATGAGTTGACTCCGGCCTTTAAATTCTTAGAAATGGATAAATGATTTTCTTAAAAATTTAATAGATATTTTTAATAGAACCATCCTTCTCTATTGTGTTGTCTGCCTTTCTTGGATTTTATTAAACCTTTATTTTTTCAGCTGTCACACTCATTCGTATGGCTAATTACATATTTCCCCTTGTACTTGGGCTTGTTCAACATCTTAATGCTAGTGATGGAGAGCGTGGGCTGGGTCGACACGCCACAGCGACAGTGGACCAAGCGCGCGCCTCACTGTAAGGACCATGAACGATGTGGAAGGAGTACAACGACATGGTAAGCCATAGGGGCAATAAAGATCTCAGGTACGAATGACCTATAGCACCCATTATAAAATCTCATACGCCTCTACGGAGCAGGAGGATCACAAATCGATAACTAAATTAACTTAACCATATGAGGGATCACGTCGGGAACCCCACCCGACCCGACCTTCTTGTAGGAATCTACAGCAGACCCAAGCTGAGACATCTATTCCCGACCCGAGTTCCAACATATCCATAGCCGACTTATCCAGTTAGACCCGAAGGCTCCTTCCACCCATTTGTTCTCCATCTTCACTACGTTCGAGACGATAACAGACATGCTAATACACATGGACCAGGATCAACAGTGTCTACTCAATAGACACGGAGACATAGACCACTTCTACTGGACAGAATTTTCCGCTATTAGGAGTCCTTATAAGATAGATACTATACATTTGCAAGTCCTTTGCACTTAAGATTGATGCTATTTCAAAAAAGGGTCGGTGAAGCATCATTACCTCATCCATCCTCTCTTTAGCCTATCCTATCCTATTCTATCCTATCCTCGTGCTGCTAAACCTAGAAAGAGTGACCTTCTACAATGAGAAAACCTCTTCTACACTACCAGTTTCGAAGCCCTAGTTCCTGATCCAGTGTTCTTGATGGAATCTCCTATAAACTAAGTGACCTTCCAAGATGAGAAAACCCATTGTGACTCAACTTTCTATTATTGATCATTCTTTGGTGTTCGAGGAGAGTGTGAGAAGATTCATACTCCTATTAGATGAGAAAGACTTGATAGTTTAAGCCTAATTGTGATGATTCCGAAGAATTTAAATTAGTCGATAGGTTTAAGTTGTCTATTTGTTTCTTAAATATTGCAAAAACTGTTGTTATAAAAAAGAAAATACATACAATTTATATATATATACAGATACACTCTAAATTAGAAAATAATTTAATCATTCGTAAAAAAAATAAATTAATATGGTTTAAAACATAATGTATATTATCGATGTCTTCTCTTATTATAGAGTTATTAATGAGATTTTTAATTGATATAGTATATATACATGCGATAAGTAATAGCATCTCTTATTTTGAAATAAGAGTTGGTCATATGAGGATAGATATTTTGATTCCCTTCAATGAAATCGAAAAAATAATTTATATATATAATTATAAATTTTTTTTTAAAAAAATAATCATTTATAACTCTACCTAAAGATAATCTCTTATATGACAACTCCATCCAAGTAAGCGACCTAACCTTTTAATACTTCCTAATTGATTCAAGTGCATTTGGAAATGCTCTAGTAATGATGAATGTGAATCATATTTTAGAATTTGATAATAATTTAATAAAAATATTAAAATTTTTAAGTTATAAATAAAATTCAATATATGTAACCGGACTTCTTTTTAATTCTTGATAATATAAAATCATTCATTTAGTCCATCTCCTTCTCCAATCTCTTATTGTTAAGGTTTTCAACTTGGCTCTAAATGATTCACTCATCCAAGTTTATTCGCCGGGATGTGTTCAATCTTCCTTCAATCAATCATCCACAGTTCTTTTTTTTTTATTTTTATTTAGTTAGTCAAACTACAACTTCACCTCACCTACCAAGTTCATCAAGGCTCAAACTTGTTATTTAATTTTGACTTAGGTTAAATTTTATCCATCTAGCTCGAATAATGATGAGTTTAAATTAAATTGAAAATTTGAATTTAATATTAATTTAATCTAGACATTTATACTTTTAAATTATGAGTTGGCTCAACTCTTTGAATTCCTAGCAACGGACAAGTAAGCTTTTTTTTTTTGTAATTTGATGAATATTTTCAATAGGATATCACTTCTCCTTGTGTTGCCTATCTTTCTAGAATGTTTCTAATCCTTTCTCTTTTCAATTGTCACACCCATCATTAAGGCTAATTACATATTTTCTCTTATGCTTTAGCTCGTTTAGAATTACAATTTCTATGCCTTAAAAGAGTTGAGTCAACTCATAATTTAAAAGTATAAATTTTTAGATTAAATTAATATTAAATTCAAAATTTAATATATATTTTTTAGAATGTTTCTATACCTTAAAAGAGTTGAGTCAACTCATATATATATATATATTTTATTGAGTTACAGATTGAGTTACATATTGTGGTTTTCAACTCAGTATAACTGATCAAGTTGGGTCATACAGCTGCATGCTTTGATCTGTGAAAGCAGCAGCTCGTTGTTGCTGGAAATTACTGTTAGTTGATTTCATCAAATAAATAGGCGATGTTGTTAAAAAAATAAAGTCAAATATAATAATTTACTAATTATGAGGTCCTGACGTAACTTTGGATCACGATGCTAAATGGATCCAAGTATGAGATAAAAATATGTAATCAATCACTCCCATCCTTAGCATCCTTTATCAAGTCGCATCCAATCCGTTTAATTAAATTTATCTTTTTCTGAATACTTATATCTGTCTGATGTATCTAAATTGCATTCTGAGATTATCTTAAATATAAAAAATAAAAATATTGAAATGGATTCTAATCGGATTTTGTGATGGTCAATACTAACCGTTGCAATAATTCTACATGCAGCGAATGGTCAATGGACACGTCAAAAAGACCGGTCAATGGTCAACTTCAAATTTGATGTGGTGGAGATCAACCGTTCACGCGTCTTACGATTCGTGCAAATTCCTGAGGGCGATGCTCGACGTGTTCCTTTGATGAGTACACCGTGTGGCCCATGAAAGAAAGATGTGTGCATTCCCGGAGGCTTCAGAGTTGCTGCTGATATCGAAGTCTCATCAACAGATGATTGGAATGCCAACATTCAAGCATTTTGATTGATTGAAAGGATAATGGGAAAATATATTTCTGGGGTTGCAGGTGGAGTGGCACCCACTCTGACTTGGAGAATGGATGGGAATGGTGAATCAGCAGAAAAAAAAAAAATCCAAATTTGATGGTAAAGTTGCCAATCTTTTTGTGGCTTTGATGGTCCTCGATTCTGGTTTATAAGGAAAACCTGGAATGGAATTTGATCCGAGTAGATGATGAGTTCCTTCTTCTTTTTCACTGCAATTTTTCTTTTTGTTATTTTTGCCACCCATGATTAGCTGTCCTCTACTGATGTTTTCTTTGCTTCCTGCTTTAAGCGCTGAATTGTGCTTCCTCCTCTTGGATTCTTAGATTCTTCCCGAGGGAGATGTCGAGTTCCGGTGACAGAGTGGTGACTGTTAGCAAGCTCATGTTATCTTGAGGAGAAAGATGAGTTCTTTAAGCAGTTTGGGGATCGGCTTAAGCGCCGTCTCGGGTTGCCTGTTCTTGGCTCTTGTTGCAGAGCTGTGCTACTTGTTATGGTGGAGGAAGATGAGCAATGGAGACATGGAGGACCGCTACAGGGCTTGTTGCCCTGCCAAAGAACTTCTTCACCTCTTCTGCTGGAAGAAGCCACATTCCTTGAGCTTCGCAGCACCCAACCGAGTGGATGCAACTTCTCGTTCCGACGAGGGACAACTGGAAGGCAAAGACCTCCTTCTGAATCCACTCCGAGGGGAGGAAAACGTGGAGGCGGAGCTGATGAGGTTTCATGGCCTCCCAGGGCCTCCCAGGCTTCTCTTCACCATTAAGGAGGAATCGAAGGAGGATTTGGAGTCCGAGGATAGCAGGTCCAGAGGTGGGGGGAGCAGGAAAGGTTCCCGGGGGAAGAGCTTGAATGATCTGTTCCTGTCTTCGGACACCATCCCGTTCATGACACCGCTCCCTTCTCCTCCTCTCCTGTCTCCGGCACCGACTCCCTACGATTGCTACAGACAAAGTGGATTCAACTCCCTCTTCGAGTCCTCCAAGGAGGAGGATTTCATCAGGATGTGGGCATCGCCACCTCCCAAGTTCAAGTTTCTGAAGGACGCGGAGGAGAAATTACACAGGAAGAAGCTGATGGAAGAAGGGACTGGTCCTCCTTCTCATCCTCCTGCTCCTGCTGCTATTTCACGTCTCTCAGTCCCAGAAGAGGAAGATGAATCTTTCATCACTATAGTCATAGGAAAGAACAGCGACAGAGGTCAGCAAAACCATCCAAGCTCCTCACAGGTGACTCCATTACCTTCCTCTCCTTCGAGCATCAAACTGCTACATGGGAATCACAGTCACTAATTCCTCATCAACAAAATTCGCATTATGGCAGTGAATTTAGTAGTCGCATCAATTCTTTTGTGATGTTCTCTCTCTCTCTCTCTCTCTCTCTCTCTCTCTCTCTCACGCTCTCCACTGCCACTCAAAACCATTGTCTTTTGCTTGTTGAGTGGAAGTCATCCGACACCTCTTTTTCCGGCGTCCATGTGATGGTGATGTGTAGGGTTGGCGTGCAGGTAAGGCATCAAAATGTTGCATCATTCACGCCACCTTTTGCTTTTGGTGGGCTGAGGTTGTAATCATTCCTGTGGATGGTTTTGTGGCGCTTTTGCCTTTCCTATCCTTTCATCTGCTTCGAGGAAACAGAGTTGGATGGCTTCGATGCTTTCCCCTCCATTAAATCATTCACTGTGATGGATGATGATGTTCTTCCTTTGTTTTGCTCGTCATCTCTGATCTGACTACCCACCCATTGGGCTTCGGCAACACCACCACATCGGTGGTGGGAGACGGCAAAGGCCACAGGGAGTCAGAAGATGTTTATCTTCGTAGCTTCTTCTTCCTAAGTTTCTGTAGCTTTCAACAGCGTGGTGTTATCATCCACTGTCGTCTTGCAAAGGGTGAGGATAAAAGCGTTCACGAAACATGTTGTCGTGCAACTTTGAAGTTTCCAGCTCGCATATATGGATGGATGGATGTCAGGTTTGGGACATGTCGGGAAGTAAGTAGTGCGCACGAGACACATTCTTTGTACCGTCAAAGAAGGAAACAAACAGAGAGGATGATTTTTTAGATTAAAAAAAAAATCTTATTTTGAGAAATTTTTAATTAATGTTTCCTTTTTCAAAAGTTTTTACGATTTTTTTTTCTCTAAAAGATGATACTATCCTCTTGACTTCCACCTCGTCGGTCATTGCTCTCTCCTCTCCTTCTCATTTTCTCTACCATCGTCATCGTCTTAGCTCATCGCTAAGACATGGATGATTGAGATGGTGGACTATGGGTCACTCATCGCAACACCCCTCCCCTAAGGTGATGACAAGGATGACGAGGATGGTGGGACGGGAACGATAGGCTCATGCACCTTAATCGTCACCTTTGTCCCATGGAGAGGTCGACGAGGATCGTTCGACATCCTAGTCGTCGCCTTGGTGTTTGCTATGGGAGTCATCAACCTTGGTGGAGGGGGGGCGAGGCTGTCGTAGGCAAAGATGGCCGAGGTAAAAGGTTTTACGGGCGAGGATGATAATGACGGTAGAGGAAAAGGGGAGAAGTGGTGAGGGCAGAAGGTGACAGTACGAGATGGAGGTGAGGGCAAATGATTTATGTTTGACAATCAGTATGTGTCAACTCTTCTAATAACTCTCCGAGAAAATGGAAAGGAGTAGAACTCTATCTCTTGCCTCAAGCTCCATCGGCTCCTTTGGTTAGTTAGTGAAAGAGTTGGAACTCAACTTCATCGATTGTAAATTATAAGAAAAGACAACAACCTCCCCATTGGAAATTCATAGAGGAGAAAAAGAATCCTCTAACAAATTGCCTCACCAAGTTCAGTGATAAAACTATGATGGTATATGAGCCCTATCCTTTGATTATTATCCGAGCTTCTTATTAACTATCTACCTACATCCCTATTATTTCATTTGATCGATCATCGAGAAGTCGATCACTACTTTTCTAGAACTACTACGAAACGTAAATCAATATTGCGATAGGCTTTGACAAGAACCAAAGGTTTTGTATTCAGATACCATAGATAATTAAAATATATAATAATATTTAAATAGTTGTTAGGTATTGTCTATGTGAATAATCATAATTATAAAGGAGTTAAAAGGGGTCTAGATATATATATCTTCCCAAAAAATTTATTGAAAACTTTCTTTTTGCTCACATTATATAAAGATTTTCTTTTCTTTTTTCCTAAAAGAAAAGGTGAATAAAATCTCCATTAACTATTCACTAGATGCATGCTTGGGTATAACAATTGTTACTGAATTTTTTTGTAAGCAGTAAAATACATAGTCCAATACTAGAAAATGACTTGGGCACATATCGTCAGGCTAAATTAATTGGTCGTGATGCATAAATATATGTTCCCAATTCTTTTGTTATAATCTTTCCATAAGTTTGATTTAAAACATTCCTGTGCTCACATCGGGCAAAAAAAGTTGAGAAGATAAATGAGTATCTATCCCCAACATATATGCTTGAAGTAATAATTATACTTTTATTATTTATCGAAGGTAAGATATAATATTGGTACCTGAAAAATGACTTGGGTTGTATGGTTAGTTTTGATAGTTGAACACATATGACATAACTATTATTTTCGCGGGACTTCGTTTTATCACGGACAACAATGTAAAGAAGGTGTCTGATGAAATGCTCATGTTTGTTCGTGTCCTTTGGTTTATGTACATACATTATACAGCAAGTAGCGGGCTTGCAGTAGGCTTAACAGCCCTAGTTTGGTTTACTTTGTGGTCGATTTTGGCTTTTAAATATGAGTGTCTTGTAATCACTTGAGGGGACTTCGGTCTGTAATGGATCATTATCCTTTGTGTACAACCTTTCTGAATTGTAATATCCATAGATGTAATTTGTATTGGCTTTCTAAAGTGTTTGCTTGAGCCGTTGATTCTGGATCCCGTTGGAATTGTTTCTTCTGGCCTGTTTTCTCTTTTGTAAGTCTAAGGGACCTTAGAAGATCTCAAGGAAGGCTGACCTTTGTGGACGGACACACATAGGTACCACATGGCTTAGGCAAAATCAACTAAGCCCGTGACATTATGGTATCAGAGCGGGACAAGCACACGCAAAAACACTTGCCATACAAACGTGAGGGACCTAGCTGGGCTGTGTGGAGGACGACAGCCAGCACACGCAACCGTTTGGGGGAAATGGACATTGAGATGTAAGGAAGGGAGTCGCTTAGAGGAACGGGCATCCAGGTTTGGCATTCAAAAGAATGACAAACTCTTTGCGTGAGAGGCACCACGAGAACAAGCAAGCGAAGAAGAATGTGTAGCGCACAAAAATTAGGATGGTTGAGTTCAAGCTATAGCTCGACGTTGGCAACCAAACTTGATGGTGCTCAAGGTAAATCGGGGCGTTTAGTGAAAGATGAGACCGGTCAAAGTGGGAGGTATTGCGTAACGACCGAAAAAGTTGTGCAAAGCTCACAGAGGTGAGGGGAATTGCTAACTCGAATGATTCAGTACTCATGCAAGGGCTTATACACGGACGACAGAGTGTTCTTGGCTATCCTAAGGATCGATCGGAACTCAGTGCCATGGAGCATCAGAACTTTCTCTTCGACATGGAAAGGATACGTCCGTAGGCAGCTGAAATGTGTAACAAGTTCAGCACATTGCTAGACCCTGAAGGGTGCAGTACGGATTGTATTAGCAAAGGGTTGCAATCTAACAAGTGCATTTACGGGGCAGAACAATGCACAAGTTGTTCAGCAAGACGGAGTAATTCAAAGGGGATGGTGGTCTCCGAAACTTCCAGTGAGAAGAATGTAAAGAGGAAAGTTGCTCCAATAGGACAGATATCCAGGAGGGTTAAGTCCTAGTTCTCCAGAGGAAGAATCATGTGCAACAGATCACACATATTGGGGAAGAGTTTCTCAAGGTAATATCTCTATAAAGCTCAACGGATCGAGCGAGTGATGAAGAGTCGTCACATGATCTCGAATGAGGTAATGCATTGGTGGTTGCATTTCAAGATCAAGTGGGGGAGCAATCCAAGACAACATCATATGAAGACACACTTCGAGTTGATGTGGAAATCAAACTCAACGGAGGGCTGACCCATGGAATGGTGGATGCGATAACCACTATCAACTCAATGCAAATCGAGGAGCAGAGCAACTTGGGTGAAACTTGGTGAAGTATCCAAGCCGCATGAAGAGAGTTGACATAGAAGATGAAACATGGAGCAGAGGCACAGAGTTTTCCTTCGACAGAGGTCAAGGGCATGAACTCTTGTAGAGGCAAGAGTGAGATCATGTCGTTCCATGGGTTCTTTATTCTGATGGGGCGGACTTATCTTGCATGATGCCAAAGACAAAGGGAGCTTCGAGGCATATGTAAGTTATCTCAGGATGCATTTGACGGAGTAACAAAGGTGATTCAACTTGTAGAGGCAAAGTTGGGATCAAGATACTTTAGCATAGGGCAAGAGGACGCAGAGGCGGGTACTCTTAAAGAATATGTCATCGTCTTGTCATTTGAGTTGTCAAGAACAAGTGGTGCATAGCAGAGATTATGCTGGTAGGGGATAGAGGCTCAGGATCCAGACAATGGTGCACTAATTATAGCGAAGTCAGGGGGACTTCATGAGCTACTGGCGACGGACTGTCCTAGAGCTATGCTTCGTCCAGATGTGACCCAAGAGTGGATGGATGAAGGTGAATTGCTAAGGGAGCGAACAAAAAATCGGAGATGGCGGAGGCCCTACAATGTGTTGGCAGAGGTCACACATGGAGAAGTCGTAGTCCGAGTTCATCACACGAGAATCTATATGCAATGGAGATGTCACTAGGAGGCGACATGGTGCAGCGGATCGTGGTGGAATAGTTCGTGACAATGCAACACAGACGGTCGTGTCCCGTGAGGGACAGGATCATGCAGAGGTATGATAAGGAGCTATTAGGAGCCCCACTTTGGTGTACGACACAACAAGAAGAAGGGCTATGGATTCAAGGAGTGAATGTCGTGGTACCACAGAGGCGGGTCTTCGTGTGTGCATCAGAGCTTGCATTGGATGAAAGCCTTAGTCATCAGCATATGGGGGGGGGCTGTATACCACCGAGGAAGCAGTCCAAGTGCAAGTACTAGTGAGTCCCATGGAGGGGGATGTGATCATGTTAATGATTAGGAGCTGCTGGGAGCTCCACTTCGGTGAACAATGCAATGGAAAGAAGGGTTGTGGATTCAAGGGGTGAATGTCATGATACCGCAGAGGCGGGTCTTCCGTGTGTATGCATCAAAGCTTGCATCAGATGAAATCTTTGGTCGTCAACATATGGGGGCTATGTACCATTGAGGGAGAAGTCAGATTGCAAGTACTAGTGAGTCCCATAGAGGGGACTTGATTATACAAAGGTATGATCAAAGCGGCTGGAGAGTTGGATAACTTCAGTGCTCACATTCGCTTAAGGGAGCCTAGCAAGTCAGAGGACAAGGCCGAGTAAGCGGATGTTGCTACCAAGGAAACTAAGGAGAACAAAATTGGTACGAGCCCTGCAAAAAGATGGTGGAGGCCATGCACGAGAGTTGCAGTCTATCTTTCCATCGACCAAGGAGAACTGCTAGGAGGACACAGTGGTGTTGAAGCAGGTGGTCGAAAGGGGCGAGGAAGTGACGATGAGTCCGGAAGGGCTCAGTTAGCCAAAAAGTAAAGCGTCGGTTAGAAAGGAGGTGAACTCGGAGGAGCACCATAGTGCCGCAGAGGCAGATCTATCGATCGTGAAGAAAGGGACGCAGATGCAAGACAACGAATAGTAGGGCCATGGGCTTGGTAGCACCATGGTACCGCATAGGCGGGACTTTCATGGAGTCATCGATCCCTTGCTCTCATGGAGGGAGAGCATTGGTCAAAAAAGGGGCCGAAGAGGTGGAGAATGCAAAGGTAAACGCCAAGTACCAAGACAAGGCGGAAGGACAGAGGCCAAGGAACTTCATAAGACCAGTGTCGATGAGCTTCTCATTAAGATAGGCGAAAGTGAGGGACTTTAGGTTGATGCAGGAGTGCTCGACCAAGGAACAAAGTAGGCATTACGCGGTACTGTACCTTTTTTACTTAGAGGAGTAGGCGGCAAAGGTCATGAAGAAGACAGTACAATCACAGAGGCCACCAGAACTATCAAAGACTTACTCCAAGTTGGGAGACTCCGAGTTGGGGTAAACCTTTTGCTCTTTTCGGGAAAAACTTCTTGCATTCCAGAAGTTCAATGACAGTGGGAAGGGAATCACAGTAGCTAACTCAACGCAAGGAGTGCAAACACTTCTAGTGCTTCAGAATGAGCAAAGAGCGGGCGAATGTTAGTAACCAGCTCAAGGCATGAAGTACAACTCGAGGAGGCATGTGAAATCGAGTAACCTTTGCCTTCTCAACTTAAGAGAATGGGCGAAACTGAGTACCCCAATTCTCTTAACTCGAGGAGGTAAGCGAAGCCAAGTAACCTTGCCTTCTCAACTACTAAGAGAATGGGTGAAGTCGAGTATCCCAGTTCTCTTACTTATCCAGTAGAGGAGCTCTGCATAAGTTCAGTAACCCTTCAGAGAAAGCTTATGGAAGACAATAGTTGTCAAATCCTCACCATTGGTAATTAGTACCACCGAGAGTAGATTGTCCGCTACATTTCCTAATTGAATGCCAATTGAAAGTAGGAGTGATGCGAACCTATTTAGAAGTGACAACTAAACATGGAAGAGTGATCAATAGACGAACATTATGGAGGAAGGACCTCAAAAACCTTAATGTCTGCGAGGCGATGCTCGTCAAAGTTCCAACAAGCATCCACCCAGTTCAAGCAACATGAGTATACTGTGATACTGGCGCATAATAAGGCAGGTCTTTTCCTACATCAGAAGAATCCGCAAGAACCAACAAGGATCAACACAACTCAGCCAACCCCACACTAGATTCAGTCATTGGTGAGTTAAAGTAGTATTGTGGAACAGAGTTCGACTACTCAACAACAGCAGTAGAGAGCGGCTGGGAGCCAAAGGGGGCATGTTGCAGCCAAAGCAGAAGATTCAACAAAATATGAGGAGATGCAGCGTCTACAATGGCTTCAATGAGGATGTCGAAGGAATAAGTGGCGGAGAATGTCACGGATAACAATGTAAACAAGGTGTTCGATGAAATGCTCATGTTTGTCCGTGTACTTCGGTTTGTGTATATACCTTGTACAACAAGTAGCGGGCTTGCAGTAGGCTTAGCAGCCCTAGTTTGGTTTACTTTGTGAACGATCTTGGCTTGTAAATACGAGTGTGTCTTGTAAGCACTTGTGGGGACTTCGGTCTGTAATGGACCATTATCCTTTGCGTGCAACCTCTCTGAGTTGTAATGTCCATGGGTGTAATTTGTATCTAGCTTTATAAAGTGTTTGGTTGAGCAGTTGCTTGTGGATCCCGTTGGAATTGCTTCCTCTGGCCCGTTTTCTCTTTTGTAAGTCTAAGGGACTCTAAGAGATCTCAGGGAAGGCTGACCTTTGCGGACGGACACGCATAGGTGCCGCACGACTTAGGCAAAATCAGTTAAGCCCGTGATAGTATGTTATAATTAATACTAAGTTCTTTGGAGGAGGATAGGGGCTAATTGTATATTTTCCCCTTGTAAGTATCTCCTTACCACCTCATGTGTATTTGTGACATCTTGTATCAATTTATTCTGGCACATTACTAATTTCTCTAGAGTAGATCTACTTATTATTAATAGATCGGTAAAATATTTTTATGATGGATAACTCATCTATATACTTCATTAATATCCAAACTCATTAGTTTATCATTACTATGGTAAAATATTATTCCGATAGATAACTCAAAACTCATTAATTTATCATTACTATATGAATGATCGGTCTTAACTTGACTTCGGAGAAAGAATTAGAAGTAACATCCCCATCATCACCATCCTATTGCTCGGGCTTGTCGACGCTTGTAAGAGGGCTAATTACAAATTACCCATTGTAGTTAGCTACCTTTAGCATTCCGATCTCTACACTTTAAAAAGTTATATTGACATCCTTATGGTTACAAAACTGAAACATCAAGGTCCATTTACTCTAACATTGTTAGTTTTACCAATAGAAACATGAAAACAAAGGATAAAAAGATAATTTTAATATCTAAGTTAGTGATAACATACAACATCAATGGTGGCAGATGACGGCACCATTAGGGGCTGCAAGTGGTTGTTGTGGATGAGGAGAGTAACAACAAGAGGTGAGGGCCACTTAACAATTGCGTTGACGTCGACGCAGATGTAAAGTGGCACACTCGACAACTGTATCAGTGGTGCTTCACCACTCAGCTACTATATTAACACCAATACAGGTGCCGAGCGACACTGCTATGTATCTGCGTTGGTATCAAAGTATTGCTGAGTGGCTCTCACCTCTCGTATCTGCGTTGGTATCAAAGTATTGCTGAGTACCCCAATTCTCTTAACTCGAGGAGGTAAGCGAAGCCAAGTAACCTTGCCTTCTCAACTACTAAGAGAATGGGTGAAGTCGAGTATCCCAGTTCTCTTACTTATCCAGTAGAGGAGCTCTGCATAAGTTCAGTAACCCTTCAGAGAAAGCTTATGGAAGACAATAGTTGTCAAATCCTCACCATTGGTAATTAGTACCACCGAGAGTAGATTGTCCGCTACATTTCCTAATTGAATGCCAATTGAAAGTAGGAGTGATGCGAACCTATTTAGAAGTGACAACTAAACATGGAAGAGTGATCAATAGACGAACATTATGGAGGAAGGACCTCAAAAACCTTAATGTCTGCGAGGCGATGCTCGTCAAAGTTCCAACAAGCATCCACCCAGTTCAAGCAACATGAGTATACTGTGATACTGGCGCATAATAAGGCAGGTCTTTTCCTACATCAGAAGAATCCGCAAGAACCAACAAGGATCAACACAACTCAGCCAACCCCACACTAGATTCAGTCATTGGTGAGTTAAAGTAGTATTGTGGAACAGAGTTCGACTACTCAACAACAGCAGTAGAGAGCGGCTGGGAGCCAAAGGGGGCATGTTGCAGCCAAAGCAGAAGATTCAACAAAATATGAGGAGATGCAGCGTCTACAATGGCTTCAATGAGGATGTCGAAGGAATAAGTGGCGGAGAATGTCACGGATAACAATGTAAACAAGGTGTTCGATGAAATGCTCATGTTTGTCCGTGTACTTCGGTTTGTGTATATACCTTGTACAACAAGTAGCGGGCTTGCAGTAGGCTTAGCAGCCCTAGTTTGGTTTACTTTGTGAACGATCTTGGCTTGTAAATACGAGTGTGTCTTGTAAGCACTTGTGGGGACTTCGGTCTGTAATGGACCATTATCCTTTGCGTGCAACCTCTCTGAGTTGTAATGTCCATGGGTGTAATTTGTATCTAGCTTTATAAAGTGTTTGGTTGAGCAGTTGCTTGTGGATCCCGTTGGAATTGCTTCCTCTGGCCCGTTTTCTCTTTTGTAAGTCTAAGGGACTCTAAGAGATCTCAGGGAAGGCTGACCTTTGCGGACGGACACGCATAGGTGCCGCACGACTTAGGCAAAATCAGTTAAGCCCGTGATAGTATGTTATAATTAATACTAAGTTCTTTGGAGGAGGATAGGGGCTAATTGTATATTTTCCCCTTGTAAGTATCTCCTTACCACCTCATGTGTATTTGTGACATCTTGTATCAATTTATTCTGGCACATTACTAATTTCTCTAGAGTAGATCTACTTATTATTAATAGATCGGTAAAATATTTTTATGATGGATAACTCATCTATATACTTCATTAATATCCAAACTCATTAGTTTATCATTACTATGGTAAAATATTATTCCGATAGATAACTCAAAACTCATTAATTTATCATTACTATATGAATGATCGGTCTTAACTTGACTTCGGAGAAAGAATTAGAAGTAACATCCCCATCATCACCATCCTATTGCTCGGGCTTGTCGACGCTTGTAAGAGGGCTAATTACAAATTACCCATTGTAGTTAGCTACCTTTAGCATTCCGATCTCTACACTTTAAAAAGTTATATTGACATCCTTATGGTTACAAAACTGAAACATCAAGGTCCATTTACTCTAACATTGTTAGTTTTACCAATAGAAACATGAAAACAAAGGATAAAAAGATAATTTTAATATCTAAGTTAGTGATAACATACAACATCAATGGTGGCAGATGACGGCACCATTAGGGGCTGCAAGTGGTTGTTGTGGATGAGGAGAGTAACAACAAGAGGTGAGGGCCACTTAACAATTGCGTTGACGTCGACGCAGATGTAAAGTGGCACACTCGACAACTGTATCAGTGGTGCTTCACCACTCAGCTACTATATTAACACCAATACAGGTGCCGAGCGACACTGCTATGTATCTGCGTTGGTATCAAAGTATTGCTGAGTGGCTCTCACCTCTCGTATCTGCGTTGGTATCAAAGTATTGCTGAGTACCCCAATTCTCTTAACTCGAGGAGGTAAGCGAAGCCAAGTAACCTTGCCTTCTCAACTACTAAGAGAATGGGTGAAGTCGAGTATCCCAGTTCTCTTACTTATCCAGTAGAGGAGCTCTGCATAAGTTCAGTAACCCTTCAGAGAAAGCTTATGGAAGACAATAGTTGTCAAATCCTCACCATTGGTAATTAGTACCACCGAGAGTAGATTGTCCGCTACATTTCCTAATTGAATGCCAATTGAAAGTAGGAGTGATGCGAACCTATTTAGAAGTGACAACTAAACATGGAAGAGTGATCAATAGACGAACATTATGGAGGAAGGACCTCAAAAACCTTAATGTCTGCGAGGCGATGCTCGTCAAAGTTCCAACAAGCATCCACCCAGTTCAAGCAACATGAGTATACTGTGATACTGGCGCATAATAAGGCAGGTCTTTTCCTACATCAGAAGAATCCGCAAGAACCAACAAGGATCAACACAACTCAGCCAACCCCACACTAGATTCAGTCATTGGTGAGTTAAAGTAGTATTGTGGAACAGAGTTCGACTACTCAACAACAGCAGTAGAGAGCGGCTGGGAGCCAAAGGGGGCATGTTGCAGCCAAAGCAGAAGATTCAACAAAATATGAGGAGATGCAGCGTCTACAATGGCTTCAATGAGGATGTCGAAGGAATAAGTGGCGGAGAATGTCACGGATAACAATGTAAACAAGGTGTTCGATGAAATGCTCATGTTTGTCCGTGTACTTCGGTTTGTGTATATACCTTGTACAACAAGTAGCGGGCTTGCAGTAGGCTTAGCAGCCCTAGTTTGGTTTACTTTGTGAACGATCTTGGCTTGTAAATACGAGTGTGTCTTGTAAGCACTTGTGGGGACTTCGGTCTGTAATGGACCATTATCCTTTGCGTGCAACCTCTCTGAGTTGTAATGTCCATGGGTGTAATTTGTATCTAGCTTTATAAAGTGTTTGGTTGAGCAGTTGCTTGTGGATCCCGTTGGAATTGCTTCCTCTGGCCCGTTTTCTCTTTTGTAAGTCTAAGGGACTCTAAGAGATCTCAGGGAAGGCTGACCTTTGCGGACGGACACGCATAGGTGCCGCACGACTTAGGCAAAATCAGTTAAGCCCGTGATAGTATGTTATAATTAATACTAAGTTCTTTGGAGGAGGATAGGGGCTAATTGTATATTTTCCCCTTGTAAGTATCTCCTTACCACCTCATGTGTATTTGTGACATCTTGTATCAATTTATTCTGGCACATTACTAATTTCTCTAGAGTAGATCTACTTATTATTAATAGATCGGTAAAATATTTTTATGATGGATAACTCATCTATATACTTCATTAATATCCAAACTCATTAGTTTATCATTACTATGGTAAAATATTATTCCGATAGATAACTCAAAACTCATTAATTTATCATTACTATATGAATGATCGGTCTTAACTTGACTTCGGAGAAAGAATTAGAAGTAACATCCCCATCATCACCATCCTATTGCTCGGGCTTGTCGACGCTTGTAAGAGGGCTAATTACAAATTACCCATTGTAGTTAGCTACCTTTAGCATTCCGATCTCTACACTTTAAAAAGTTATATTGACATCCTTATGGTTACAAAACTGAAACATCAAGGTCCATTTACTCTAACATTGTTAGTTTTACCAATAGAAACATGAAAACAAAGGATAAAAAGATAATTTTAATATCTAAGTTAGTGATAACATACAACATCAATGGTGGCAGATGACGGCACCATTAGGGGCTGCAAGTGGTTGTTGTGGATGAGGAGAGTAACAACAAGAGGTGAGGGCCACTTAACAATTGCGTTGACGTCGACGCAGATGTAAAGTGGCACACTCGACAACTGTATCAGTGGTGCTTCACCACTCAGCTACTATATTAACACCAATACAGGTGCCGAGCGACACTGCTATGTATCTGCGTTGGTATCAAAGTATTGCTGAGTGGCTCTCACCTCTCGTCGCTGCTCTATCTTACCCACAAAAACCAACGATGGTCTCCAGATGCTTCGTCATCCATCGTCAACGTTGTCATTCGCCATCATTTATTTTCATGTTATAAAATTGACGTCGTTAGGATAAATAAATCATATGTTTTATTTTTATAACTTTAGGAATGTCAATATAATTTTTTTAAGTATAGGAATTGAGATACTAAAGGTAATATATAATTAGCCCCTTGCAAAACCATGCTAGTGGATCTCATGTACTACATTCTCGGGATTTCTACCTTTTGTTCAAAGCATCCGTATTGCTGGTAATTGTTTCCTCTTGTAGAAAGACCTCAAAGATATGATCTTTCTACTTCATCTTGTGATGGTGGAGGAGATTAGTGGTGACGATGAATGTTCAAATGGGGGAAGAGCATACTTGGGTCATGGTTGTTGTGAGAAGTGTACCGGTGGTGGTGGAGCTTGCCATAGAGCTTTTGCGACAATGATGGGGAAGCAGGCACGATGTTGGCAGTGACAATGGTGACTTGAGAGGTGGCGGCGGCAGCAACATTGTAGGTGATGACGACAATGGTGAAGTATTATGATAGGGAGGATTAGCATGCCAAGTTTGGTGGTGATGCGTTAGAGTTAGAGGAGGTGAGACAAATATGGGTGGCAATGGATTATGGGGAGGTTTTGCTAGTTCGTATCCGTGCATAGCATAGAAGGAGTAGATGATGGTGCAGATGTAAGTATAAAAATTATAATATGTTATTATTTAAATAATAATAATACCAAAATCTGAAATCAAATAATAATACTTTTTTATTTACGATGCGTACTTTTGATGTTGCTTGGAAGATCTTTATCTAATTTGTAAGCACACCATCGTTGAATCTGATATTTGTAATGATATCGATCTACATTCTCCACTAGTTCTATTCTTTACAGACCGTTATGATCGATGGATTTAAGAATAATGAGGATATGAGAGAATATCTATAATCTCTCGTTAATTGATTCACGTGACTCAAGAAGATAAGAGAAGTTTTATAATCTCTTAATAATATCACGTATTTATTTATCAGCATATCCACTCATTCGGTCTCTGATTAGAAGAGTCTCTCCCATCAAGATATAAAAAATTCTAATATAATTAAAATTATAAAATCATATAATCTAATAGAGTAAACATAGTAACCCAAAGGGGATGATAATGATGATTGCTTCAACCCATTTTGTAGAAGACGATGATTTGTCATATCTTCGACCCATTTTGTGGATTAAAAGATCGTATTCTTTGATTAAAGATTTCATTTTTTGCATTGATGAATCACAATCGTGATGAACACTGCAACTATTTCCGTGTTGCCTTTGCTTATATCTGTTTTCCTTAGAGAATCACATGCACATAAGATATCACATAACCATTAGATTTTTGGATGACTTCCTCGCCAATACAATATCATCACTTGCACGCTTGTAAGGCATATTTGTCTGCTCCTTAATTATATGGGTTTTCTGGCATAAAACAAATACGGAAGCAGTATATATATATATATATATATATATATATATATATATATAAAGGAGGAGAACATGCGCAGCTTAAACAGGGTTGGTCTCAACAACAATGTCAGCATTCTGCATCACTTCTCACTTGTGTTGGCATCATGATTCATGCATCTACAGCTGTTCAAACCTAATAATCGAATTGATTTAGAACCTATCCAATGGGAATCGATTCTTTAATAGTTTGATTTTAAAAAGTTATAATTCGAAAGGATACTCTTTTGTTTTTTTTTTTTGGTTCAGTTCGAAATCATTTTTAATTTAAAAAATATTAGTTTGATCGATTTCAAATCGCTTAATTAAACTGATCCAAAGGTCCCAAAGACTAAAATCCCTAAAATCAAAGCACAATAGCGTATGTTGATCCAATTTCAATGTCACACTTGAACTCAATTTCATATATTTTGTAGTGTTCAGTTCAAAGAACCGAACCAATTTACCATATCAAATCAGTTCATATATATATATATATATATGTATATATATTCTTTAAATCATGAACGGATTCGAATTAATTAGTTTTGAACCGATTTAGGTTAGGTAAATTCAAATCGATTGGGATTCAAATCCATTGTGACCGATTTTGAACACCCCTACATATGCATCAGTTACATAATATGAGGCACAGTGGATGCATGTTTGGTGTTCGTGCAAAGCCGTGACATGAACCGAAGCATGGTCGGGTATGTGCTGGGATTAGTCTGCAAACCTGAGCTGTCCATTTGGGGGATCTCGGCGCAGATCCCAACTACTACGGCAGCATGTTTGGTCTGCAGATTTGTTTCTGGGTAAGTAAGCATCAGAATGGTAGATGTCGGAGGCTATCAGCAGCAGCGCACGTACAACGGAAGATTCCAATTATTTGTTTAGATGGAGCGTTGAAAGAGGCAGAAGAGAGCGTGCGGCCACGACTCGAAGAGGCAATACTTGCATTCTTATACTGTTGCCCGCAGCATCGTGTTTGGAGAGAAAACGAGAGAGCCAAGGCACCGATAGCTGCTGGCTGCTTCCATGAGGAAGCTGTGCCCGAACCTGGACCGAGAAGATGGACTGGACACCGTCCTCGAAGTTCCCGTCCCGGAGGAGATGTTCCTCTCCGGCGACACCTCGGAGAGCAGCAAGACGCTCTGCACCAACGTGAAGGCGTGGATGCGGCCGCACGCCGACCCGTCCCCGCCGTGGCCCGTTGGCCGGGAGGCCGAGCTCCAGCTCCTCCTTGGTATCCTCGGCGCCCCGCTCGTCCCGTTCCCGGTTCGGTCACATAAATCCACCCTCATCCTCCGCGGCATGAAGGAGGACCCGATTGTGAGACTCCGATCTCGGTGCTTCTCGACATGGACAGATACAGTGCTTATCTTGATGCGGTGTCTCACGCCGTTCTCCTTTTACGTGCATGGCAGGAAGTCTCCATGGCTAAATATATCGTGCAGCAATACATCGCGGCGTCGGGAGGGGAGCGAGCGTTGAACGCGATAAACAGCATGTACGCCATGGGGAAGGTCCGGTTGATGGCGTCGGAGTTCCCCAAGGGGAACGGGGGCGGAAAGAGGGTGAGGAAGTGTGGCGGCGCAGTGGAGACGGGCGGGTTCGTGCTGTGGCAGAAGAAACCAGACCTGTGGTGCCTGGAGTTGATGGTGTCCGGGTGCAAGATCAGCGCCGGAAGCGACGGCAAGGTGGCGTGGAGGCAAACCCCATGGCACCAGTCTCACGCCTCCCGTGGCCTACCTCGACCTCTTCGCCGATCTCTTCAGGTTCGCCACCGCACGCTCTCTCTTCCTCGTCTTCTGTCCTGCGCTGCCATGGCGTAGCTAAGAATCGCACAAAACCGGAAGAAAAACAAAAAAAAGTCTAATTTCTTCATCGTCTGTCACAGGGTCTTGATCCGAGATGCGCGGCCAACTTGTTCGCTAACTCGGTGTGCCTCGGGGAGAAGACGATCAACAGGGAGGACTGCTTCGTGCTAAGGCTGGACGTTGAGGCGGCCACCTTGCGAGCCCGAAGCAGCAGCGGCGTGCAAATCATACGGCACAGCTTGTGGGGTTACTTCAGCCAAAGGACGGGTCTCCTCGTCCAGCTCGAGGACTCCCATCTCCTCCGGATCAAGTCCGCCCGGGAGAACGTGTACTGGGAGACCACCATGGAGTCGCTCATGGAGGACTACCGCCCCATCGACGGCGTCAACATCGCCCATGCCGGGCGCACCACCGTGTCCTCGTTCCAGTTCGGCGAGGCCAGCGAGGGGCACACGCGGATGAGGATGGAGGAGACGTGGACCGTGGAGGAGGTGGACTTCAACATACGGGGGCTCTCCAAGGACTGCTTCTTACCACCGGCGGACCTCTAGGAGGATGAAGTGTGATCGCACACCCTTCAGGGACCAACCTGTCTTAGGTGGCCGTAGTTGACTGTAAAGTAAATACTGCACCAGCGTAAACATTTAGCGTGCTAATTAATTTCTGATGCAAATGAATCATAATAATTTAGCCAATGTCAAAAGGCCATACCGGGAGATGTCAAAACATTACACACGTCGAGATAGCTAAGAACATACAAACGACACTAATACCCTACATTCACGTATTAATGCAGCAAAAGATACGGCAGATTAATCAATACAAAGTATTTTCAAACCACACAGCTTGCTGTGGGATCAGTGGATGGATAGATTACAACTTTGAAACATCATCCACTAACGGAAAATGTCTTCACAGTATCGAGCACCTATTAAGTCCAAGAGCTGCGAGGATTCTTGTACCAGAAGGCCATAAGCGACCAAGAAATCCTATCCGTTCAGGTTCATGTTCACTGTCTGTAACACCCCCATCAAGATTAGTCTTACTGATATCCTTTTCTGAGCGTGAATCCTCAATTTCATGCTCTGCATTATCTGGAATCTTGTCATCTTCATCATCACCTCCAACTTCAGCAATTTCTCCCGGCTTCCTGTCAAACAGCCCTTTGAATTGCCTCCTTGCCTTCTTATCTGCTTCCTGATTCAACCAAATGCACTTATCAGTTATCAATGTTTATATAACTATGAACACATGTACCCCCAATCAAATACCTGTTCCTTTTGCTTCAGCTTTAGAAGGGCTGCAGTGGCATCAGATTCTGAAGATTTGTCAATGCTGATCATCTGGAAGGTTCATTACATGAGCAGATATTGGTTTTTGTTCTTAAGGTATCAAATGAAGGGAAGACACAGAGCATGAAGGGGCATGACTGCACCGTTTCAAAATCTTTCTTTGCTTCATCAAAATCTCCAACTAACATGTAAGCCATGCCACGCCGATACAACGCTTTGACATGTAAGGGACTAGCATCTAATACCTGCCATCGGAATGGACAAACAGCAGCTCAAATTCATCATAACTTATGCGATGCAAATGTGAACAACAATCAAAACACATAAAAGTTGCACAAGAAGCACTATACAACAGAGAGTTGATGCACAACCTGATATTAGTGCTCCAACTAGGACCAGACAGCAAAAAAAAAATCTATTGACTAAAAACAATACACTGACTGGCACAAGATCCAAGTATGATTCAAAATAAGCACAGCTAACCTACCTAGTTTCTCAATTGAGTTGTGCCTAAGGTACCCCCTTAAGAATTTGCCGTATAAGGTTGAAATTTGTATAATCCAACTAAATATGTGACTAATCATACACCGGCATAAATGTTAGATTTCATTCCACATATTCCACTATTCCACTTGTCAAACACTTTGAACGTATCTCAAGCTTGAACCACTTGGGCTTGACTAAATTTTGCTGTCATCATTCCCATGGAAGTGGGCTTGCCTTTGGCCAGACTTGAAACTAGGATTGATTAAGCTTAATTTAGTGAACAGTAAATCAAGTTTAATACATCTAGACTCAAAGTTAATATTCAGCATTTAGGTTAAATGGAAGTTATCAAGTAAATCAAACAGGCTCATGTTTGGTTAACATTGAAATTAAAAATATTAAGTCAAGTTTCACTAATATTGATTTTTGGACTGGTTTCAACCGATTGTAACTCAAAAATTGGAACACCACATTACATGAGTCTTTGAATCTACCACTCAGCATGAGGCAGTCAGTCTCTCACCTATTCTTTACACCAGTTAAAGAGTCGTCAGATTGTTAAAAATGATAAATATTTCATTTTTTAATCATAGCAAGTCTAAGATGATCATGAATTTCTTGTAACTTCTTCAACAGATGCTCTGAATATCAAACTCCATTAATCTGAAAAATCCTCTGGGTATTTGTATGCATGAATTTTGTTGCCACAACTCAAAAAATATAATATTTTACCTTATTGCATGTCTCAATTGATTTTCTAAATTCACCCATTTTCTGGTAACAGGCTGCAACATTCAAATGCAATGAATTCTGCAAGCATCATCAAAAGGAGAACTATAAAATTATATCACAGATTTCCAAGACAGTAGTAACATTTGGATGATAGGTATTGCCTGACTAGAGTACAGAATTGTCTCACTCTTGAATTCAGAAAGATTTTTCCTTCATCATCGTCTTGTGGATTTACATGATTATATTCCCGAAGCACCTGAAAATAATAAAAAGAAGTAAGTTTTCCCATGACAAGGTCACTAGACCACATCTAAACTAGAATAGATATGTTTTTCTTTTACCAGGTATTTTCGCTACTTCCTAGGATGAGATAGTTGACATTAAGCATATTTTTCATGTTATCAGCACGACACATACGATTACCAAATTTTCTTGGTGAACAAAAGGATCTCTAGAAGCAGCATTTTGTAATTTTAACAAAACTAAAGATCAAACAATATACTAAAGGAAAAATATCCATCAAAGATCACGGTATCATGTAAAGTGAAAATAAACAATCCAGAAATAAGAAAAGCACAACTTTTATTTGTTAGCTTGAGAATGCACAGAGCCAGAGTTCAGATGATTTCAGTAAACAAACCAAAAACACAGTATTACAAAAGCATGTAAATAGAGTGATCCAAAGAGAACATCCAGGAAAGAAGATACAACATGACCTTTTGAGGACACTACACTTTATATACAAATGACGCAAGTCATTCAAAGTTCACCAATAACCAAGACATCATACTTTATCAAAAATATGCAGTAACACAATCAAATAAATTTCAATTATAAGATGGTTAACTTTTAGTACATTAAATACAGAACAATCAAATAAATTTCAATTATAAGATGGTTAACTTTAAGTACATTAAATACAGAACAATCAAATAAATTTCAATTATAAGATGGTTAACTTTAAGTACATTAAATACAGAACAATACCAAGGGGATCATACCTTCTCATACTTTGCTTTAGCAAGTTCAAACTTCCCTTCTTTAAATAGCCTGTTTCCCTGAAAGCAAAAAAGCAAACAAGCAGCAATCACCATTTTTTAGGCATAGTAGTAACCATCATTCTTGTGTAAAGATTGACGAACTTTATGCAGTCAAAAGTTGGCATCTAACACACTTCCTTTGTAAAAGGTAACAGAGCACCAATATAAAGACAACAAATGAAGAGCCTAAATGTGGCATTTTTTGCCTATTACTACAAAAAGCAAAAAGTGTCTGGCATCTATTTGGCTGCCAGAATAACATATTAATGAGATATAGAATGCCAACTTACTTCAAATGAAGGATGCATATAATATACTTTGAACATTTTAAAACCAATTAATGTTATATAAGTGCTAGAATGGAAATTTTCTATAGTTGAATGGATTTCAATATAAGGATCCATAAAATACTTGACAAAAGCATGTAAACTACAACTTCAAGGGAGGAAGATTGAATAGTCAAATTACATACTGTGTTTTTAGTGTTCTCCGCATCATCCATAATCTCTTGAAAAGACAATCCAGTCCAATCCTGATGCCATATATGATTCAAGGTCAGTGATGTGATTCAAAAAAAAAAAAACAACAGACTGAAATAGAGCTATCAGCAAAATGAAAGAGTATCACTGAGCTTTGTTGAGACCAATATTACTGGTGAAACTAAGAGCCATCAAAACCTTTATTATCATTACTAAAAATATTTTTAGGTCTTCCTCCACCTCTTTTTGCACCACTAGTTTGAACCAACTTATGGTTGACTATTAAAAATTAGGCTTAATCATATATCCTAGTATGTTAAGACCTACTACCAAGGTTCACAATCTCGTACCATACCGGCGTATCGATCAACTTTCGATATAATACGTACCGAGCTGTCACGGACAAAAATATAAAAAGGATGCTCAATGTAATGCTCATGTATGTCCGCGTCTTTCGGGTTTTGTTCATACTTTGTATAACAAATAGTGGGCTAGCAGTAAGCTTGACAGCCCTAATTTGGTTAGCTTTCATGGCCAGTTTCGGCTTGTAAATGAAAGTTGTGTCATATGGACACTTGTGGGTACTTCGATCTGTAATGGACCTTGATCCTTTGTGTGCGACCCTTCAGAAGTTTGTAAAGTCCATGGTTGTAATTTGCACTAGCTATATAAAGTGTTTGTTTATGGATCCCGTGGGAAATACTTTCTCTAACCCGTTTTCTCTTTTGTAGGTCCTAAGGGACCATAGAAGGTTTCGGGGAGGCTGACCTTTGCGGATGGACACGCGACGGTGCCGCATGACTTAGGGAAAACCAGCTAAGTTCGTGACATTTGGTATCAGAGCGGGACAAGCATATGCCCATGCAAACGTGGGGACCTAGCTGGGCTACGTGGAGAGCAGCCAGCACATGTGACCGTTTGGAGAAAACAAACATTGAGATGTAGGGAAAGGAGTCGCTCAAAAGAGCGGGCATCCATTATTAACATTCAGAGGAATGACCAACCCTTTGCGTGGGAGGCACCAGGAGACCAGCAAACTAGGAAGAATATGTAGCGTACAAAGGTTGGGATGGCTAAGTTCGAGCTACGGCTTGACGTTGGTAACCAAACTTGATGGTGCTCAAGGCAAGCGGGGGGCTTAGTAAAAGATGAGACCGTGCAAAGTAGGATGTGTTGCACAACGACCGAAAGAGTTATGCAAAGATCACAGAGGTGAGGAGAATTGCTAACTCGAAAAATTCGGTACTCACGTAAGGGCTTGTATGCAGACGATGGAGTGTCTGTGGCCATCCCAAGGCAATCAAAACTCGTTGCATGGAGCATTAAAACCTTCTCTTCAGCATGGGAAGGATATGTCCGTCCGAGGCTGAAGCGTACAACAAGTTCAACATGTTGTTAGGTCTTGAAGGGTGCAGCGGGGGCTGTATTGGCGAAGAGCCATAATCTAGCAAGTGCGTTTGCGAGGGTAGAACAATGCACAGTCTATTCAGTAAGATGGAGTAATCTAAGGGGTAAGTAGTCTCTGAAACTTCAAGAGGGAAGGATGAGAAGAGGAAAGTTGCTCCAACATGATAGATATCCCAGAGGGATAAGTCCTGATTATCCAGAGGGAGAATCATGTGCAGTAGACCACACATGTTGAGGAGTACTTCAAGACAACTCCACAAAGCTTAGCGGACCGAGCGAGCGACGAGGAGTCGTTGCATGATCTCGCATAAGGTAATGTAACGGTAGATGCATTGCGAGATTAAGTGGGGGAGCAATCCATGACAACATCATACGAAGGCACACTTAGAGTCGATGTGAAAATTGAACTCAATGGAGGGCTGACCCGTGGAATGGTGGACGTGAGGGCCACCATCAACTCAATGCAAATCGAGGATCGGAACAACTTGGGTGGAACTTGGTGAAGTATCCAAGCCGCATGAAGGGAGTTGACGTAGAGATGGAACATGGAGCGGAGGCACAGAGATTTCCTTAGACAGAGATCAAGGACAAGAACTCTTGTAAAAGCAAGAGTGGGATCATGTCGTTCCATGGTTTCTTCATTCTGATAGGGCAGACTCATCTTGCATGGTGCCAAAGACAAGGGAGCTTCGAGGCACATGCACCTTGTCTCAGAGATGCATTTGACGGAGAACTAAAGGTGATTCAACTTGCGGAGGCGAAATTGGGATCAGAAGGCGGGTACTCTTAAAGAATATGCCACAGTGTTGTCATTCGAGTTATTATGAAGAAAGTGGTGCGCAGCGGAGATTGTTCTGGTGGGGGATAGAGGCCCAGGATCCAGACAATGGTGCACCAATTTTAGCGAAGTCTGAGGACTTCGAGAGCTACTAGACGACGAACTATCCTAGAGCAATGCTTCGTTTGGGTGTGACCCGAGAATGGGTGGGCAAAGGTGAGTTGTCAAAGAAGCGAACACAATCGGAGGTGGCGGAGGCCCTAAGATGTGCTCGCAGAGACCACACATGGAGAGATCATAGTCCGAGTTCATCCACAAGAATCTAAATGCAATGGAGATGTCACCAGGAGGCGACATGGTGCAACGGATCGTGGTGGAATAGTTCGACGCAATACAACACACGTTGGAGAAGTCCCATGAGGGACGTGATTACGCGAAGGTATGATCAGGAGCTACTAGGAGCTCCACTTCGGTGAACAACACGATAACTAGAAAGGGCTATGGATTCGAGTGAATTTCATGGTCGGACAAAGGCGGGTCTTCCATGCGTACATCAAATTTTACATCGGATGAAAGCCTTGGTCATCAGCATATGGGGGCTGTGTACCATCGAGGGAGTATTCCGAGTGCAAGAACCAGTGAGTCCCATGGGGGGAATTGATCATACAGAGGTATGATCAGAGCGACTGAAGAGTTGGACTGCTCTAGTGCTCACATTCGCTTAAGGGAGCCCGACAAGTCAGAGGATAAGGTCGAGTAAGCGACCGTTGCTACCAAGAAAGCCAAGGGAAACAGAATCCACGCAAGCCCTGCAATAGGATGGAGAGGCCATGCATGGGAGTTGCAGTCTGTCTTTCCATCGACCAAGGCCACCAACAGAGGTGTTGAAGTAGGTAGTCGAAAGGAGCGAGGAAGCAACGATGAGTCCAGAGGGGTTCAGCTACCCAAAAACAAAGTGTTGGTCAAAATGGAGGTGGACTCAGAGGAGTGTCACAATGCCGCAGAGGCGGATCTATTGATTGTAAAGAAAAGGATGTAGATGCTCGGCAATAGATAGTAGTGTCATGGGCTTGGTAGCACGATGGTACCGCAGAGGCGGGACTTCCATTGAGTCATCGATCCCTTGCTCTAATGGAGGGAGAGCGTTGGTCGTGAAAAAGACCGAGGAGGTGGACAATGCAAAGGCAAACTCCAAGTACCATGACAAGGCTGAAGGGCAGAGGCCAAAGAACTTCATAAGACTGGTATCAACGGGCTTCTCATCAAAATAGCTGAAAGTGGGGGACTTTGGGTTAATGCAGGAGGGCTCGACCAAGGAACGAAGTAGGCAGTACGTGATGTTGTACCATTCTACTCAGAGGAGTAGGCGGCAAAGATGATGGAGAAGATGATACAATCCCAAAGTCAATCAAAACTATCAAAGACTTACTCCAAGTTGGGGTGAAATTTTGCTCTTTTCGGGCAAAACTTCTTACATTCTGAAAGTTCGATGGCAAAGAGAAGACGAATCGTAGTAGCTAACTCAACGTAAGGAGTGCAAACACTTCGGGTATTTCGAAAGTGTGAGCAAAGAGTGGGCAAAGACTAGTAACCAGCTCGATGCATGAAGTACAACCTTGAGGAGACGAGCGAAGTCAAGTAACTTTGCCTTCTCAACTCTTTAAGAGAATGGGTGAAACCGAATATCCCAATTCTCTTATTTATCTTGCAGAGGACTCTGCACAAGTTCAAAGACCCTTCAAATAAACCTAATGGAAGACAATAGTTGTCAAATCTCACCATTGGTGATCGATGCTACTGAGAGTAGATTATCCACTTCATTTCCCAACAGAATGTCAATCGAAAGTGGAAGTGATGCGAACCTACTTAGAAGCGACAACTAAGTTGAAGAAAAATCGATGTGCAAATTTTATGAAGGAATGACCTAAAAAAAATTCAAAGTCTGCATGACAATTCTTGTTAAAGCTCCAACAAGCATCCACCCAGTTTAAGCGGCATGAAACGTTTGAGATACTGACAACTAAGTTGAAGAAAAATCGATGTGCAAATTTTATGAAGGAATGACCTAAAAAAAATTCAAAGTCTGCATGACAATTCTTGTTAAAGCTCCAACAAGCATCCACCCAGTTTAAGCGGCATGAAACGTTTGAGATACTAGCACAAAATAAGGAAGGTCTTTTCCTTTATCAACAGGATCCGCAAGAATCAACAAGGATCAGCACAGCTCAGCTGACCCCAAACCAGATTCAGTCATTGGTGGTCGAAGCAGTATGGCGGATCAAAGTTCAACTACTTAACAACAGCGGCGGAGAGCAACTGGGAGCCAAAAGGCGTGTTGCAGCCAAAGCATAAAATTGAAGCTTCAGCAAACGGCGTGGATATGCATCGTCTACAGCAGCTTCGACGAGGACGTCGAAGGAATAAGTGGCGGAAAATGTCACGGACAAAAATATAAAGAGGGAGCTCAATGTAATGCTCATGTATGTTCGTGTCGTCCAGGTTTTGTTCATACTTTGTACAGCAAGTAGCGAGCTAGCAGTAAGCTTGGCAACCCTAGTTTAGTTAGCTTTCGTGGTCGATTTCGGCTTGTAAATAAGAGTTATATCATATAGACACTTATGGGGACTTCGGTCTGTAATGGATCTTGATCCTTTGTATGCGACCGTTCAGAATTTGTAAAGTCCATGGTAATAATTTGCACTGGCTATATAAAGTGTTTGTTGAAGTGATTGCTTGTGAATCCCATGGGAAATGCTTTCTTTAATCTGTTTTCTCTTTTGCAGGTCCTAAGGGACTAAAGGAGGTTTCGGGGAGGCTGACCTTTGCGGATAGACACGCGATGGTGCCGCACGACTTAGGTAAAACCAACTAAGTTCGTAACAGAACGCACCGACACATGGCACTAAGGTATTGAGTTGTACCAAACGTACTGGTCCTCTATCGAACCGATCGTATCAAACAGTATGATACGGTATTGCAAACCCTACTTACTGCATATAATTATGAACTTTAACAATAAATAAGATAGATGCCAAGGCCTCCTCATTCAACTTTCCTGGAATTATGCTCTCATAAAAACCCAAAGATTTTTAGATGTCAGTGGCAATATCTTCATAAAAGTTCAAAATCTTGGGCGAGAGGCTACAATACTCCAATAGTATTGTATCAAAAACTAATGAGAAGATAACCGTACACAAATGGATCATGAACTGAAATGCAATATTATTGGTAAGTTAAACTAGAGATGTCATTCAGATTGTACAATCCGCATTATCATGAAAGATGTTATATATCCACCTTCACTGAAGGATAAAGCAGAACGAGTTGCATGCTAAAGAAGAGGTCTTTGTGAGTACTCTAGTGCATCTATAAAATCATCAGAAAAAATCAAGATTTTTGGAACTTTCAAGAGGTACCTTGGGCATTTCAAAGTCAAACAACTCGATTTCCCACTGAACATGAGCTCCTTCAGGAACACTGGCAGGTCTGGTCATGAAACAATCATATAAATTTCAGAAACTAAGTTTCTAAAAACATAGTGACTCAATTTAGAAAAGTTAACCTTGTAAATTTGTCATATGCATAATCTGGAGGGCAGGTAACAAGAGAAATCTCTCCAGGAAGCATTAACCGAACACACATTTCAAGTCCCTCAGGCACCTGAAGCATGTTGGAAAATTTTAGAAAAAACAATATTAAATCAATATAGCAATTTAAACACATAAAAGTAGCACAAACATCAATATCCAAATAAGGAGTTGGGCACAGCACCACTGTTGGAGCTTATCAAAAGCAAAGAGATCTCACAGTGGCACTATAACGAATTTTTATTTACATCATTACCAACGTATAAAGATTAGCAAGTTATGATGGAATCTGAAGGAGCTCATTTAGCTAAGAGCAGTCCACAGGTCACCTTTTCTATGGAATCATGGGGGTATTATTAAGTAATGACCACACAGATACAAGCACATGAAGAAATATGTATGAAAGGCTTGAACTGAAGATCTTCCCTATGTACCTGCACTCACTAAGTGCCTGGTTTATCTGGACCTTTTCAAAAAATTTAACCATTTCCAATTAAGGTAAAACCAATTTCAGTGTTCTTTGCATGCTCAGAAATCTTACTAGAGAATTACCTACATTTAAGTGTGTGAGCATTTAATAGTTCAATAGTTTAATAGTTTATTCAGATAAAAAACTCAAAAGGGAAAAGGATACCACTATCTAATTAATCTCCAATGTCCATGTCTTGAAGTGATGCCCCAGCAATTCATACCAGAGGTTAAAAGGTAAAGTGCTTACAAGCCCTTCTCCAGATCTGAACTCCAAAGGCTGGCCATAATTATCAACTCTAGTATCATAAAACACAGTCTTTTCTTCATTAAGAAGCATTCCCTTGTAGTGCACCCTCAACAAGCTGTCATGAAGAGGACAGTCCATTGGAAATTCACCTATTCAATTTCAAAGATTCATAACAGTCATATATTACACAAGAATCTGACAAAGAGATCTGTCAGTAATGGCATCTGAAGCTAAGATTTATACAAGAAGATTTTCAAATTAACCAAGGAATAAGAATCAAATTATAGTTTATGTCAAACAATAACTAATTCATATATCGTAACTCAATAACAGATTACTTGTTCAAAAATGACTGATAACATCCGAATGACATAAAAAAATAGTACATAAAGTAACATATAAGAATACCTTGCCACCAATATAACCGGCAGCATTCATATAAATCACATGTATATGATGCTACAGTTTAATTGCAGCACATCAAACTTGCCATAAGCAGTCTGCTTCACACATAAAAACATTAAGCAGGCTGTTGGGAAAAACTGTAAAGGACAAATACCTGTAACCTGATTAACTAGCCTAGTTCCATAAAAGACAATCCAGTGATTTAAAAATCACTAGGCACCAAAAAGCGCCAAGGTCCCAAAACACCTGAGGCGCTAGGCACTCGCCCGAGCAAAGTGAGGCGCTCTGAAATATTAAAATATAAATAATATATAATATAATTAATAAATATAATTATTTAAATAAAAATATAATACTAAATTAAAAATCTATCATTAATAGTATATTACTTACTGTTAGTAATAGTTAGACGGGAGAAAAGGGGAGAAAATCTATCGTTAACAGCAAGGTTCGTCGTACCAATCCATACCGTCGTACCAAAATTTGGCCGGTACGGTATGTCGGTACAGCTCGGTATGCTTGGCGTACAAAGCGGTACAAAATAAATAATATTTTAATGATTAAAAAATATTATTTTTTTAATACCAGAAAAATTAGAAAAAAAAGTTGGGTTAGGGTTTGCAAGATCGATTTTGATTGTTACAGGGTCTGTAACGGTCGATTTTGACCGTTACAGGGTCTGTAACGATCGATTTTGACCATTACAGGGTCTGTAGTTCGTACCGCCCGGTACAGGGCGGTCCGCGTACCGGTAAACCATCGGACCGGTACATACCACCCATACCGGGCGATATAGGGCGGTACGAAAAACCTTGCTTAACAATATATTATTTATTGTTAGAAGGGGAGAACATAACTGTTAACAGTAAAGGGATCTAAAAAGTCACGAAAGTGGGAAGAGAAGCAGCGGTGAGAAGCTGCAAGCTGGCAGCTTATGGGTCTCGCTGACCAGATGTGAAGTATAACCATCTATTCCAGAAAGCAGCTAACATTGTCTTGACTCGGAAAGGCATGTAACCGATTACCGACCATTCTGTACATATTAAAGAAGAAATCACATCTAATGAGGGAAACATAACATCCACAAATATCATATAAATTCACTTAATTAGTTTTCAGTGCTGCGAACGACAGTAGCGGTGGACGTTGCGAACAGCAGAGGAAGACTTGAAAGTGTTGTGAACGGCAGCAATGTCATGATAGTGCTGCGAACGACAGCGAACAGTGCTGCGAACGACAGTAGCAGTAGCGGTGGATGCTATGGACAGCAGAAGTAGACAACAGCAAAACAGTGGCAGCGGACAACAGTAGCGACAGCAGACAGCGGAGGAATCTGAGGAGACCCAGTCGACGACAAAGAAGACTCGATTTGCTGAATCTACGGCGGAAGCAGTGGCAGAAAGCGCCAACGGCGGAGGCACCAGGAGAAATCGTCGGCGGCAGGGCAGAGGGAGAAGGTGCACGCTAGGGTTGGGAGTCGAGGTCGCACGTAGTTTTTAAGGTAATTGCGTGCGTTAGTTGTTTCGATTGAACCAACTAACGCACATTTAACCGAACCAGACTTAAAAAAAAGTCTTGTCCGGTTGCCTGATATCAACCAAGCGCTCGCCCGAAGCGCCCGGCGCCCGAGCTCGGGCGAGCGCCTAGGCGGTGCCTCATTGAATCGCGCCGCCCGATCCTCGTATGAGGCGCTCGGGCCTCGCCTCGCCTCGCCCGAGCGCTTAGGCGAGCGCCCGAGCGCCTTTTTAAATCACTGGGACAATCAACCAACACACCCTGGGTCACAACATCTTATCCCAGAGTTCTAGAACTAACAAGACTGGCAAAAATCTAAACCAATCAGGAGTAGTTGAATTGATGGGATAAGATTCACCTAAGCATGACCAAGCCAGATATGTCCACCAGTCCAACAACTTGAATTTAACAGGTGGGTCTTTAGCCATGTGCTCTCTAGTAGAAAACTAATCTGGTCTTATGATAATCAAACTAACAAAGGCATCTGACAATTATTCTTATGAATGAAGAAGACAAAACAATTAGTTTATCTGGGTTTTTGCTCAAAGACAAACAGTTGTTCGCATCAAATTTGAGCCAAGAAGAGATGATGACATTAATTAAATTTTCTTTAATGCATATATATATATATATATATATATATATATATAGTTTATGCAAAATATTTTTCAAGAAAGCCAACACTTTTTCCAGTAGAAGAAAAAAGATTATACAGCAAAGAAATCAAAAAATTAGTATAAGCAGGATTTTGGAAGCAATAACTTTTAGCTGGAATAGAGAACCAACAGGATATAATAGAAATAGCCGTGATGTTTGGTTTCAGCAACAGAAGTAAGAAGCTAGTTCCTTTCAAGTGATCAAAGATTTAGGATATTTGAACTTATTACATCAGGCCTTCTTCAGAATTCATTGCAACCACCCAAAACCTAAATGTGATTGAACTCAGATATAGGAAGTCACACCAATAACTAAACATGGTTACACAGCATATGAATATTAATTCAAGTGTTGTAGATCCGACTACCTTTGCAGTCTATGGTAACCGAGTTATAAAAGAAGTGATATGTCGAATATTTACAATTAATCATGAAACAAAAGGTGAAACAAATTTGACCATAGCTTAGAAAATAAAAATTTCTCTTTTGATGGTTACACAACTAGCAGAGGCAAAGGAGAAACAGAGACAAACTCTTTGGAAAAGTATAAGCTTTTAAACTCTAAACACCATATTATTATTTGATGAACAGTAATATAAGAATGAATTGAAAAAGTGTATATCCATATTTACAAGGATTTAGGATAATTAATTTCATAATTATGAAATATTGCAATGTAGTTAAGCTACATTTACATTAGTAAAATAATTTTACTACTTGTTGATGGAAGAGGCTCTTATGCTGCTAGCATGTCATCCAGAAAAAAACCTGACATTTTGAAACATGCCATCAGTGTTATTCCATTTTGACTAACAATTGTCCAAGTTGTCCATCATTTGCAGAATCTATGCGAAAAAATCACCATGATTTTTGTTTGAGCTATCAGAGATTTGGTAACATACAATAACATCAACTAGAGTTGGTTCATGTTTATTGCTTCCTTAATTTGGTGCTGTATCCATTTAATATAATTTGCTGGCATATACAGATTCCATCTAAAGACCATGGTTTTTGTAAAGTTACAATGCAGTCAACAGACAAATTCAATTGGTTTGATGTGTCTTGAGCAATGATGGGAAAGGGAAACAAAGTGATTCATAAAAACAAAAACAAGCACTAATATTGACATGAACAAGTTTTCTCCATGCAACATATATCATGGAACCAAGCATAAATATCAATAAGATCACTAAAATGATGAACTTGAGAAATAAGATCTACAACATAAAGAAGAGACTCCTCTAATTTCCATACATTATTTAGATTAGCATCATTAATATTGCAACATAAAACATCTCAAAGCTCAGTAAAACAAGTTTCCATAATTGTGATTTATTATATACTATCAATATGCACATGCTTCTACCAGGTCCACTGGGTGTCCCACTAATAACCAGTGTACTTCTGCATGCAGATACTTCTTCAATAACCAGATCAATAGAAGAATGACTCACTAGGACTTTACAGAATCATATAATTTCTTACTGCCTAATATGTGAAAAGACGAAAATACAAAAAAGATTATTTGAAAATATGATATTTTGATAGAAATGTAATAATTATCTTGACAAGTTATAACCTCGTCCATCAACAATCCGGCGCTTTATAAGACGGCCATCACCAAGCATGTCCCTTACCTGTTAGTTGATGACCAAATATTAGACCCAAAAGAAAAATGGTAACAAGAAAACAGAAAAGATCAGTCATCAGAGATATTGTCAAAGCTGTAAAGATTAGTAAAAGACATGTAGGCTTACAATTTCACATGCCTAACAGTAAAAGAAAGTTAAGGAATAAAAGAATCAGCCTGTATGAGAAGTTTGGTAGTCATATAAGTGGTGTCTTGACTCTTGTTTTGTAGAACATCCTGTATGCTATTTCAACAATCTAGCCTATCCAGGAAAATGAACTATTGTACAACCACTATAAGATGACTGACCATAAAAACGATGCAACATTTTGGGAGGGAAAAAAGAGTGTTCTCAGTGTAAAAGGTACAAAATAAACCTGTATAAAATGGACTAGTTCAACTTCAAACTGGATCTCTTCATGATCTTCAATCATTGGCATGAGAGAAGATTTCGTCATGTAGGTTTTGCTCACAAAAATTGCTGCCTTTTCTCCACGTGCCATCGTCCCAATACCCATCTCGAGCCCTTTTGGTAACTACAAGCAAAAAACGTTCAACATAATGTCATCCAAATGAAAGACAAAATCAAGATGCTGCACAACAAAGCACAACTTAGCATCAACTCATTAATTAGAAAATTTATCCGATTATTTAAATCTAAAAGTTGAGAAGTGTAAACCAGTTGAAAAGGCCAGTTAATAGCAAACTATGCAAATTAGCTTAAGAAAAATTCTCCAAAATTATAATAATTGCAAATTCTAGTGAGCATCACATTCAACATGGTCATGTGCAAGGTTTACAATTTCGGTCTGTACCGATGTAACTATCAATAATTTGTGTGGAGAGCTCGCATAAAGAAAAAGGGGAAGGACACTGCTCTTATATCACTTATTGCTCTTATATCACTTACTACTCTTTAAATGATGAATTCTTTGTGGAAAGGGTAATAAAGAGTCTTGCCCCCCACCCCAACAGGAAAGTACTAGTGCTCTCAATTCCTACTGCTCAGGCTCAATTATGTATCGAACCCGCATACAGATGTTCATTAGAACAGCGTCAAGGGGAGATGAAGAAAGGGCTTATTATCTATCTCCTCTATTTTTCCAATAAAGGAGGGGACCCCCTTTCAAAGCCATTTCTCATGAATGGTGGGTATGATTCTATAACTGTTTTTTCCTTTAATCAAGGCTCGACAATGATTTGAATGTATCGATCAATGTCGATATGGAACGTACCGAGGCATACCAATGGTACACTAGGGTGTACCGACAATATGCCTAAAAAACATTGTAAATACCTCCAAAAAAATTTGAAAATAGAAAAAAAAAAGTTAGATTAGGGTTTTTAAGTTGGAAATAAATATAATTTTAGTATAATTTTAGCAAAAATAATTTAAATTAGGAAAGAATAGTGACATATATCTTTTTCGAGCTTTAAGGAGTGGCTTTGTGGTACGTTCTGGGTCATCCTTCCGTTAATATTAAATTATATACAAAGAAATAATTTGAATTGTTAGAATTTTTTAACAACTTAAATCTTAAGAATCAAATGAATCAAGTAACCGATTGATGAATATACATGGTTCGACCACCAAGGAGAACGGCAAGACTCCACAAGTGGTGGATTGGAATCCTCGATCCTATATATTTGTATATCAATTTCATATGTTTGTCGGACCCAACCTGAAATTGATCCCACGACATACTATACTGATACACTGTATACTATTGGTGCATCAATGTAGTGATGATCGTAGTTTAATCGTCGTGAATCACACGTGTCCGAGGCGGCTCCTGAGACAAATATGATTGTGGCACTACTGTCCACGTCGCTATCATGCCTTTAGATTGAGCGGGTAGTTGAATGCGATTGAGAATGTGTTTCATCGCACAACTCGATTCTTTCCAATGGTGCGACTGATGCTACTACCTTCCCCTTTGTCTTTGCCTTTGCACTTGCACGTTGGGCCAACGACTGTGATAGTTGGGTGTCTCTAGTTCCTTGAGTAATCTGACTCGATGTTGTCCGGCTCCTTCCGCCACATTCTGATCGAGGATCTTCCTCTTAATCCTCCCAAATTTGATACACTTCATAAATCGTAGCTTTGTTAAGTTTAGAAGAGTGAAAATGTGAGAATGAGAGAGAAATGTGAGTGAGAATGAGTTTGAGAGAGTTGAAAAGATTATGATTCCAGCACCTGCCAATCAGCTATATAAATGTTTTAAATAACAGATCATAGTAACACTACACAAATGAAGGTAAAAAATATTCCAAAAACTAGAAAGAGATTTCACCAACCTCAGATCTGCCAAAGGTAAAGGAATATGGATCCTCTGAATGTGACAGAACCAATTCTCCATCGGTTGTCTTAGCATTAATCCTGAAATTACCAAAGCAAGCATCAATTGATAATATGTGACAAAGGTGTGAAACTACGAGTATCTAGAGTCAGATAAGTCAAAGCTGGAAAAAACAAACTAAAGCAAACAGAAAGCTATTATACAAACAAATTATACATGAAAATGAATCTGCAGCAATAAATATAGACATTCACTAAAAATTTACTATAAAGAACTGATAAGTTTCGTACTTGTACAAGCATGTCATTCTACAAAATGAAGAGTATATGAAGATCATAAAATGATTTATCATAAATAATGAGCTACAATAATGAAAATATGTTCAAAAAGTAGTTGTCGAGTTTGAGCAGCCCAACCATAACAAAAAGATTAAAATCTGGTTTTAAAAGAACTCTATGATAATTCCTAACATTACTGAAACCAAGGTTTTCTGTTTCGTTCCGTACCGCCTGGTACAGGCGGTACCACCGAAATCGACCGTCGACAGTCGATTTCGGCATCGATGGTCGATTGAGGGAGAAAGAAGAAGAGGGAGAAGAAGAAAAGGGAGAAAAGAGGGACATACCTGCTCTTCCCCGATTCCCTGCACAATCCATCGCCCGTGGGCGATTCTTCACTGGCGGGCTTCCTTCTCCCAGTGCAGGGAGACAAGGCAAGAAAGGAGAAGGGAACGTGGAGAAGGGAGAACGAGGCGACGCCTCGTCTCCCCATTTTTATTTTTTTAATATTATATTATATTATAATATACCGAGCAATATGTACTGTGTGTACCGCTCAATACATACCGTACCGAGATAAACTTGGTACGCTGGAACGAACCAGTAAGGCGAACCTTGACTGAAACTAAGTTACCATGCATCACATGACAACCACCAGAAATACAGTTTCTAGCCTTACCTAAGATTGCTTCTTAAGGACGCCAATCCATTACAAAACAGACTATAAATTAATGCGACAATCATGAACTTCTCATAATGCTGAAACCTCATTATGTGGTACAGCATGTAATACAATATTTACATAAAGACGACATTTAACCATGCGGCATTACAACATTGGCCAGTCTAACCCTATGTTAAAAGATCTGCTTCTTCCAAATGGCATCACCGCTAAACCAAAATTTAGCACCTCATCAACAAAGAATTTCCTTAACTTCCGGCTGAATGGCTCAGCTGTTTTCATGGCTGCTCAAATAAGTAATGCACTTCCCATCAATGACCTAAAGCAACCTTCATGGGTTCAAGCTTAGGACCAACTCTAGATGTCACATTATGTACACACAGGAGAAGATTTTGCTTTTTCAATTCAGTTGGATGTTCTATACCATATCATCCAATTGCCTTGTGCTCTTGTGATTACACTGGAAATATAATAAAAAAAGGAAGGGATCAAAGTATATTAAAAAAAATCCAGCCTGTAAATGTAAACAAACACATTGTTGAATTAGTGGTAGCACCAAAAGAGGATATATGTATATATATACCGAGCTTCCACTTCATAAGGTTCTCTTGGACATTCCCATCCTTGTCCTTCACTAATTATCTGAAAATATAAGGAGATGAAACGTCAAGTGAGACTAATACACAAACACATTGCTGTGATGATTATAGGGCTTCAGCTATAAGGATAATGATTCTTAACCAAAATCACAAAAAAATAACTATTTTCCTTATATATAATTTTGAAACATGATGAAAGAATTGACTTTATTTGCAAAAATTTTGTTAATCATCCAAAGGCAGCTCTTGATTGCAGAAAACAATTTAAATGTATATACATATGTATATGAAACATTAACATTACATATTAATGTTGTTAACCTAAGATGCTAGAGATGGAATGATATGGATTTTAATACCCAAACCTCATGAAGCATAGATAATGTTCTCAGAAGCTAGACTTACTTCAAAAGTATTTTATCTGTGAGAAGAAAGACTTCCTCCGAGATAACTATGGACCAGGGAACATCAGAAATAAGCATTCCATGAATACATGTTCATCCTTTTTAAGCATATATTTTATTTCATGTTTGTTTCTCTGCATGCACTAAAACAAATATGATTTACCATTTTACACTTGATTTCTTCACTACACTAGAGTTTGCAATGTCTGCAGTATCTTATAGGTTATTATCTGCAGCATGATCTTCAGATATATGACAATTATAGAACTAATGCAATGTTGAGAAAATGGTAAAATCAATTGCTAAATTTAATGGGAAAACAGCCCACTCAAATGGGCTATGGCCAATTATTTCATATGAAAGCACAACAATGTTTTACAAATGCTAAGAGTGAAACCCCTCTATCCCACTGTTCTCTGCATATGGCTTTTAGTTATATCACATATTAGTTTTAAAAAAACAAAGCCACAAAATGTTTAGACTGACAAAATAGAACATGAATGGATTGTATTAAACTATTAATGTCTCCATGCAATGAAAGAAGACTTTATATTTAACTACATATATCTACTTAAAAAGTGAAAGATCCATTCATGGGTCAAAGACATACCCATGAATGGAAGCTGATCTTCTCAGTAACATGGTGCAACGTTAGATACCCTGATTTCTTGTTATCTTTCAGTGAAAATTTCTTTCTAGTATCCTTGTATAAAGATTTCAAGAAAGAAGACACTAATAGTCCTATTAAGTGCAAAATTTGTATTACAAGAATTTAAAAAAAAATTAAACAGAAGAAATGATGTCATTCACAAAAGAGTTGGCAACATTTCCGAACATGTCAGGTTCTCATGCAATTTCATGAAAATACAAGAACAAAACAGCCTCAAAAAGCGGCCTAGTATTCACTGTGAATCACAAAAAGCAAACATCTATTCTTGAGCATTCAGAACATATACTAATTTCTTCCAAAAAGATATCCGATACGATATATCATCTAAATGACTACTTCTGCAAGTTCTGAAAACTTGGCATATAAGATTACTAAACAAAAGTTTGTTTACCTTCTTCACGACTCCCAAATCTTCACTGACAACCTGGAATAGAGAGCAAGATGACATTAGAAAGGGATTTTCACTTAACTTCCTACTGGATGTCATTGAACTGCAAACAAAACTGTTGTGCCACTTCACAATAACACTTTGCATGTGGAACAGATAGGTTGAATTTTGTGCTAATCAAGATTGTAGCACTGCAAGAAATGTTTCACAAAGATATCATAAAGTAAATATGCTAATAGATCCGACACGTAATTCCAATTCATACTTTAACTTTATGAAAATCCAGCATCTCAATCTCAAAGTGGAGTTCATCACTCTTTGGGAAGTCATCTGAAACTGTAACTGGACACTCCTCCTCAGCATAGTGTATCTCAGGTTTCATTTTGAACTGCAAACAAAGGCCATTAAAGTAAAAAATATAAAAAGACAACCATGATGAAGCAATAGTATAGGTAACTCTTAAAAAACAAAAGGTGTGCTTCCCTCTAAAAGGCATGGCCATCTAATGCAACATCACTTATGGTAATGTTAAAATGTGTTTGCAGATATACCAAGGATCCATATGTCATGCAAAATTATTGTTGAAGTTCATTCACACCCAAAAATATGAAAATATCCAATTTTAAAGTACATATCCTAACTACATAGAACATGTGGTTCCAAAAAATAAAGTAACTCAATTGCAAATTGACAAATTGTCGAAGAATTATCGCACCAACTTTTTTAAAAATCTGAGTAAAAATACAGAGATCTTCTAGATCCAAGTTGGCAAGAAGTAAATATCCAGGTCAGAACTTGACAGTAGGCAAGCTCTCTAGAAAAAAAAAGAAACAAATTAAGCATAGAAGCCAAAAGAAATAATCAATTAATAGGCTATATAAGCTGTATGTGAAATACTTGTCACAAAAAGGAACATTAAACATGGAACACACCAAGGTTTCATTTTCCAACAGAACTGAGAGTGAGAAACATATGCAGATCACTTGGACAACACCTTCAAAAAGGAAGGTAGGGATACCAAGCAGAAATGTAGACAACAATGCAGGGCACATTGAAGAACTCCATATAAGATGTTTATAATAACTTGGACCAAGACTAAGATCAAATATAGAAAGTGCAACTTAAGCAACATAGGGAGAAACTGAACTTTAAATTAGATAGAAAACAAGAAAATTCAAAAGCAAAGTTTTAAATCTTAATTGTATTATTAAACTGGAAATATGACCATTACAAGTTTAATGTCTATCATACTTGATAGATCAAAATATTAGGCATAGGAGACCATAATAAAAGAATGTCAACAAAACAAGTTGGAAAGTATGTACAAGGTCATTAAAAAAAATGGATTAAAAAATGTCAACACATGCAAAACATTAGCACTACTGACTTTCAAATGAGAAAATTATTTAAGGTGGTTCATCTCCAAAGAAGAACCAGGAAAGCACTTGTTATGCAAGGTGTTCTAATTCTGATTTGCAAGGATTGACATACCGGTCCGTACCGGTGTGCCGATATTTTATCGGTACCAGTACCGAGCAGTACGCACATTGCATATCGCCCGGTATATTAAATATATTATAATATTTTTATAATATAATATTATCTTATATAATATTAAAATATATTTAAAAAAATAAAAAGGGGCGACGTCGCCTCGAATTCTCTCCCGGGTGGGGAGACGGTCTCCACACGCGGGGAGAAAAGAACCCGCGGGCGGCGGCGGCTCGCGGGCGACCCCCCGGGCGAAGTCGCTGCTAGGGCGACACGAGGTACTTCTCCTCCTCCTCCTCCTCCTCCTCCTCCTCCTCTTCTTCTTCTTCTTCTTCTTCTTCTTCTTCTTTTCCTCTTCTTCTTCTTTCCTTTTTCTTCCTCAATCGACCGCTGACGATCGATTACTCCTTAAATCGACCGCAGACGGCGGAAATCGACCATCGACGACGAAAATCGACCTTCGATGACCGATCATAGTGCTACGTCCGGTAGCGGCCGGTCCGCGTACTGATCAGCTGCCCGACCGATATGTACCGGGCAGTACGGGTCTTACCGCTCTGTCACGGACAACAATGTAAACAAGGTGTTCGATGAAATGCTCATGTTTGTCTGTATCCTTCGGTTTGTGTACATACCTTGTACAGCAAGTAGCGGGCTTGCAGTAGGCTTAGCTGGCCGAGTTTGGTTTGCTTTATGGCCAATTTTGGCTTGTAAATACAAGTATGTCTTATAAGCACTTGTGGAGGACTTCGGTCTGCAATGGACCATTATCCTTTGTGTGCAACCTCTCTGAGTTTGTAATGTCCATGGGTATAATTTGCATATGGCTTTATGAAGTGTTTGCCTGAACAGTTGCTTGTGGATCCCGTGGGAATTGCTTCTTCTGGCCCGTTTTCTCTTTTATAAGTCTAAGGGACTCTAGGAGATCTCGGGGAAGGCTGACCTTTGCGGACGGATACGCAGGGGTGCCGCACGGCTTAGGCAAAATCAGCTAAGCCTGTGACAATGTGGTATCAGAGCGGGACAAGCACACGCAGAAACACTTGCCATTCAAACGTGGGGAACCTAGCTGGGCTGTGTGGAGGACAGCCAGCACGCGCAACCGTTTGGGGGAAAACGGACATTGAGATGTAGGGAAAGGAGTCGCTCAGAGGAGCGAGCATCCAGGTTTGGCATTCAGAGGAATGGTCAACCCTTTGCGCGAGAGACACCACGAGGACAAGCAAGCGAAGAAGAATGGTAGCACACAAAGATTGGGATGGTGGAGTTCGAGCTATGGCTCGACATTGGCAACCAAACTTGACGGTGCTCAAGGCAAAGCAGGGCGCTTTGTGATAGATGAGACCGTGCAAAGCGGGAGGTGTTGCGTAACGACAGAAAGAGTTGTGCAAACCTCACAGAGGTGAGGGGAATTGCTAACTCGAAAGATTCGAAACTCATGCAAGGGCTTGTACACGGACGACGGAGTGTTCGTGGCCATCCTAAGGTGCGATTAGAACTCAGTGCCATTGAGCATCAGAACTTTCTCTTCGACATAGAAAGGATATGTCCGTAGGCGACTGAAATGTGCAACAAGTTCAACACGTTGCTAGACCCCGAAGGGTGCAGTGGGGACTGTATTGGCAAAGGGTCGTAATCTAGCAAGTGCATTTACGGGAGCAGAACAAGGCATAAGTTGTTCAGCAAGACAGAGTAGTCCAAAGGGGATGGTGGTCTCCGAAACTTCCAGTGGGAAGAATGTAGAGAGGAAAGTTGCTCCAACAGAACAGATATCCAGGAGGGATAAGTCCTAGTTCTCCAGAGGGAGAATCATGTGCAACAGATCGCACATATTGAGAAAGAGTTTCTCAAGGTAATATCTCCACAAAGCTCAATGGACCGAGTGAGCGACGAAGAGTCGTCGCATGATCTCGAATGAGGTAATGCATTGGTGGTTGCATTTCGAGATCAAGTGGGGGAGCAATCCAAGGCAACATCATATGAAGGCACACTTCGAGTCGATGTGGAAATCGAACTCAACGGAGGGCTGACCCGTGGAATGGTGGACGCGAGGGCCACTATCAACTCAATGCAAATCGCGGTGCGGAGCGACTTGGTGGAACTTGGTGAAGTATCCAAGCCGCATGAAGGGAGTCGACATAGAAGATGGAACATAGAGCGGAGGCACAAAGCTTTCCTTGGACGGAGGTCAAGGGCATGAACTCTTGTAGAGGCAAGAGTGGGATCATGTCGTTCCATGAGTTCTTCATTCTGATGGGGCGGACTTATCTTCCATGGTGCCAAAGATGAAGGGAGCTTCGAGGCACGTGCAAGCTACCTCAGAGATGCATTTGACGAAGTAACTAAGGTGATTCAACTTGCGGAGGCAAAGTTGGGATCAGGATACCTTAGCACGAGGCAAGAGGACGCAGAGGTGGGTACTCTTGAAGAATATGCCACGGTGTTGCCATTCGAGTTGTCAGGAACAAGAAGAGATTGTGCTGGTAGGGGATAGAGGCTCAGGATCCAGAGAATGATGCACCAATTCTAGTGAAGTCAAGGGACTTCATGAGCTACTAGGCATCAGATTGTCCTTGAGCTATGCTTCGTCCAGGTGTGACCCAAGAGTGGGTGGACGAAGGTGAATTGTCAAGGGAGCGAACTAAAAATCAGAGATGGCGGAGGCCCTACGATGTGTTGGTAGAGGCCACACGTGTAGAAGTCGTAGTCCGAGTTCATCACACGAGAATCTGTATGCAATGGAGATGTCACCAGGAGGCGACATGGTGCAACGGATCGTGGTGGAATAGTTCGTGACAATGCAATACAGGCAATTCTGTCCCGTGAGGGACAAGATCATGCGGAAGTATGATCAGGAGCTACTGGGAGCTCCACTTTGGTGTACGACACAACAAGAAGAAGGGCTATGGATTCAAGGAATGAATGTCGTAGTACCGCAGAGGCGAGTCTTCGTGTGTATATCGAAGCTTGCATTGGATGAAAGCCTTAGTCATCAGCCCATGGGGGCTGTGTACCACCGAGGAAGCAGTCCAAGTGCAAGTACCAGTGAGTCCCATGGAGGGGGACGTAATCATGGGAATGATCAGGAGCTACTGGGAGCTCCACTTCGGTGAACAATGCAACGGCAAGAAGGGTTGTGGATTCAAGGAGTGAATGTCACGGTACCGCAGAGGCGAGTCTTCCGTGTGTGCGCATCGAAGCTTGCATCAGATGAAAGCCTTGGTCGTCAGCATATGGGGGCTGTGTGCCACTGAGGGAGTAGTCAGATTGCAAGTACCAGTGAGTCCCATGGAGGGGACTTGATTATACTAAGATATGATCAGAGCAGCTGGAGAGTTGGACTGCTTCAGTGCTCACATTCGCTTAAGGGAGCCCGGCAAGTCAAAGGACAAAGCCGAGTAAGCGAACGTTGCTACCAAGGAAGCTAAGGAGAACAGAATCGACGCGAGCCCTGCAACAAGATGGCGGAGGCCATGCATGAGAGTTGCAGTCTGTCTTTCCATCGACCAAGGAGAACTGCTAGGAGGACACAGTGGTGTCGAAGCAGGTGGTCGAAAGGGGCGAGGAAGCGACGACGAGTCCAGTGGGGCTCAGCTACCCAAAAGTAAAGCATCGGTTAGAAAGGCGGTGGACTCGGAGGAGCACCACAGTGCCGCAGAGGCGGATCTACCGATCGCGAAGGAAGGGATACAGATGCAAGTCAACGGATAGTAGGGCTATGGGCTTGGCAGCACCATGGTACCGTAGAGGCGGGACTTCCGTGGAGTCATCGATCCCTTGCTCTCATGGAGGGAGAGCATTGGTCGTAAAAGGGGCCGAGGAGGTGGAGAATGCAAAGGCAAACTCCAAGTACCAAGACAGGGCGGAAGGGCAGAGGCCAAGAAACTTCATAAGGCCGGTGTCGATGGACTTCTCATCAAGATAGCCGAAAGCGAGGGACTTCGGGTTGATGCAGAAGTGCTCGACCAAGGAACGAAGTAGGCAATACACGGTACTGTACCTTTCTACTCAGAGGAGTAGGCGGCAAAGGTGATGGAGAAGATGGTACAATCTCAGAGGCGACCAAATCTATCAAAGACTTACTCCAAGTTGGGGGACTCCAAGTTGGGGTAAACTTTTTGCTCTTTTCGGGCGAAACTTCTTGCATTCCAGAAGTTCAATGGCAGTGGGAAGGCGAATCACAGTAGCTAACTCAACGCAAGGAGTGCAAACACTTCAAGTGCTTCAGAAGTGTGAGCAAAGAGCGGGTGAATGTTAGTAACCAGCTCAATGCATGAAGTACAAACTCGAGGGGGCAGGCGAAATCGAGTAACCTTTGCCTTCTCAACTCAGGAGAATAGGCGAAACCGAGTACCCCAATCCTCTTAACTCGAGGAGGTGAGCGATGCCAAGTAACCTTGCCTTCTCAACTACTAAGAGAATGGGTGAAGTCGAGTATCCTAGTTCTCTTACTTATCCAGCAGAGGAGCTCTGCATAAGTTCGGTGACCCTTCAGAGAAAGCTTATGGAAGACAATAGTTGTCAAATCCTCACCATTGGTGATCAGTACTACCGAGAGTAGATTGTCCGCTTCATTTCCCAATTGAAAATAGGAGTGATGCGAACCTACTTGGAAGTGACAACTAAACGTGGAAGAAGGATCAATAGACAAACATTATAGAGGAAGGACCTCAAAAACCTTAATGTCTGCGAGGCGATGGTTGTCAAAGTTTCAACAAGCATCCACCCAGTTCAAGCAACATGAGTATACTATGATACTGACGCATAATAAGGCAGGTTTTTTCCTTCATCAGAAGGATCCGCGAGAACCAACAAGGATCAGCACAACTCAGCTAACCCCACACCAGATTCAGTCATTGGTGAGTTGAAGCAGCATGGCGGATCAGAGTTCGACTACTCAACAACAACGGCGGAGAGCAGCTGGGAGCCGAAGGGGCGTGTTGCAGCTAAAGCAGAAGATTGAAGATTTAGCAAAATACGAGGAGATGCAGCGTCTACAGCGGCTTCGACAAGGAAGTCGAAGGAATAAGTGGGGGAGAATGTCACGGACAACAATGTAAATAAGGTGTTCGATGAAATGCTCATGTTTGTCCGTGTCCTTCGGTTTGTGTACATACCTTGTATAGCAAGTAGCAGGCTTGCAGTAGGCTTAGCTGGCCGAGTTTGGTTTGCTTTATGGTCAATTTTGGCTTGTAAATACAAGTATGTCTTGTAAGCACTTGTGGGGGACTTCGGTCTGTAATGGATCATTATCCTTTGTGTGCATCCTCTCTGAGTTTGTAATGTCCATGGGTGTAATTTGCATATGGCTTTATGAAGTGTTTGCTTGAGTAGTTGCTTGTGGATCCCGTTGGAATTGCTTCTTCTGGCCCGTTTTGTCTTTTATAAGTCTAAGGGACTCTAGGAGATCTCAGGGAAGGCTGACCTTTGCGGACGGATACGCAGGAGTGCCGCACGGCTTAGGCAAAATCAGCTACGCCCGTGGCAGCTCGGTAAGAAAAACCTTGCTGATTTGTAGTGAATGAATCAAAATAGTTATGCCCAAAAGGACTATAGAAATAATACAAGATTTGATGAATCTTAATTTGACTAGTGATATTTGCCTTAACAGAGTCTAATATGGCCAGCAAACTTCAAGCAAAGAAGTAGCAAGTATAATTGCTTTAGATAATTGGTTAAACTTTAAAGACAATATAATACAAAAAACATCTTTTGGTAAATGACTAGGAACAAAGAACCTTTTGCCCAAATAACAGATGTCACGGTCATCTGCTTAAAATTCAAACTAGAAAACCAGCAAGATAAAATGTATTACCAAGAATTACCAAAATGAACAACAAAACAAGGTAATTACCAGAACAATATGTGATAATAATTACTTTGGAAATATGACTTCATTAGGGATTGACAAAAAGATCAAATAGCCTCAACTTGATAAAAAGTATCATAGACAACTTAAAGAAGATACCATGGCTACTTCACCCTTTGTCATGGTAGGAATGCCTTCAAGAAACCCCAGTATCATCTTGCTCTTCCCCAAAACATTTCTTATAGGATTGCCCTTGCCTTTCATATCAAACAATCAATCATAAATTATAAAAAAAAGCTTTTGCTTAGGCACAATGAAGAATCTGTAAATGTAGTCAAATGTAATTAGCAACTTTTCACATAAAGAGAAAAATATTAAGTAAAGTCACACTTAAAAACAAGTGTCACATTTAGATTTACCAATAGCTGCTGGTGGCACAATGAAGCACAGAGGACATTCACATTTTTCATATATTGGTCTCTTCTCGATGGGCGCCTATAAAAACTACAATTATATATAGATGACACCCCCTTTGGATCAAACTATTTAATTCCTTTCATTTGAGATTTTTGGATAAAACACATTTGTTAGATTAAATTGCCTTGAGTTACGGACTGACAATAATGGCTGAATCTCAAACCAAATATGTACACAAATAAAGGCCTGCAATGAGATAATCAGGTGGTTCCATAGCATGGTAGTTTGACACATAAACTAACCCACAGGATAAATATAATGCTAAAAAAGCCAAAAGGCTTTCTAAGCAAGAACGGAAAACAACCTCGTTCAGATTCTAGCAAGGCATGTCCTTAAAAACTTCTTTATGCATGTAAAATAGCTTTGCTGTATACATTTATGTAAATTGCTTCTAATAATATATTTAAAATTAACAATTAAAACAGAAGATCATCAACAACCGACTTTCCTATCAAGAACTCACACTGGAGTAACAGTCCAAACCCAAAGATAATGACCAGAAAAGCAGCTGATATTTCCAGGCCCTCAACTTCCATGGAAGATCTAGCATACCAATCTCATCTCACATGGGCTTCAACTGATGAATGCTGCAATGCAGCCAAGTACTCTTATGCTTGATGATTCATATGCAGACACAGGTCAAAATGTATCATGCAAAAAGGTATCAACACATGCTATGTCAAATCATGCTAGAGGTGCCAACATATGACAAGCCAATGTTTGGCATATGCCAATTGGCAGAGGGCTCCAGCATGGCAGCGAATTACACTATGCAAAAAAGAAATAGGCATGCACTCCCATGCCACAAATCAGGAATCTTTAAGTGCAGCAACCAAAACAACAAGTAAACACTCCTACATTCAAGGAGGTGAACATGCAACCAAACAGCACCCCCAAGTGTAAGAGTTGCACATACTTATAAATAATCCAAATAGTTCATTTGGATTATATATATTTTGATAAGTAACAAAATCATAGAAACAGTCAAGAAGAGAAAATGTAAAGAGGCTGGAAGTAATATAGATGATGAAGCATGAGACTTCTTAGGAAAACATCTGCAGGTAGATCCACAATTAAATATTCACCTCCATGTTCTAATCTTGTTGAATCAACGACAATACCATCTAGGGTCCGAGTGGTGCAATGGAATATAACCTGCAACACAATTACAATTCTTTAAAGCCTAAGAAGGGTGTATTGCAATTGTCAAAAGTGGCATGTTGAACAATTGAAACAGCAATAAAGCTATAGATAATGTAACACTGATGCGGAATGTGGAACGGGTTCCAAGCAATGACAGAAAGAATAATCAAGATGGACAATAGAGATTTAATGCATTATGCACAGAAAAAAAAAGTCTCCACTGGACATCCTATAAATATGTATAAAAAAAATTCAAGCAAGCAGTAAAATGTAAATTCTGACAACCTGCAAAGCTTCTTTTTGAAATATGTAATAGGTCCATGATTGTCCATAATCATGAATCAAATTCCGAGGTCGACTAGGAGAGCTATAATTCAGCAAGCATAGTCATAAAGCACCAAAAAATATATCAGCTGATGCATGCACTTCAGTTCAGATCTGGTAGATGGATGTTATACTAGATGATATGATTTATTACCTTAAACTGATGAAGAAATTTTCATAGTGAAAATAGTTTTTGAAAGGTTAAACTGCATTTTTTTTTTTCTTAAGCTGTATTCTGGTTCAGTTGCTCCATCAGGCCAGGTCCAGATCTTGGACAATGGTAACTGGATAGTACAATTTATTCAAAATCCTTTCCTTAAAGACTCGACAAATTCGCCTTCCTTGGAAAGCCTAAGGGACTCAGAAGTTAAAACAAAACCAACCCCGTGATTGAGACCAACTGGTCAAATAAAACCCGTTAAAGCCTAGACATGTGTTAATCTAGATCCAAGCAAATATGTAATTGTCAATTATAACTTCTTCCTTGCTATAGATTCATTGATAATCATTTAAACATCAGATAATCCAATGAGTGGGTAAACCATATTACATTAGATCATACCTAAACTTAATATAAACAGAAAATATAGGTTCAATTTAACTTTTAAGTGGATTTTCCATGAGATACAGCATTTTAAGAATGGCCAACCAAAGAAATTTACGTGCAAAATTCATCCAATTCTGAGATCCCATACTATTTAGCAACAACCATCCAATACAATAGAAGAACTCTTTGGAGAAATGAGTACAACAGTGTTTAAAGCTCACACCCAGAAATCCACCTTTTATATAAAGATATGAAGTATTAACCTATAAGAAGTGGTGAACAATGAATTAAATAGTACCTGATCTCCATCGACAGGCTTCTCTTGGCCCTCTCCTGATCTGATAGTTGCTTTCATCAAACTTCCAGGAGTAATTTTTTTTCTCCTAGTAAGTAGAAAGTAGCAGATTAGTCAATCCAAGAGCTAAATGAACAGACATCAAACGACCAAATTATGCTACTTAACACGAGAGGCCTAATAATTTTAAATGAACATGTAATTATGATATCTTAGAAAAATGAAATAACAAATGGAAAAGATTGTCCTTCCTACAGGTGGACAATCTGGTGGCACAAGAGTAATATGATTAAGAGACAGGTGCATGCACAATTTTGCAAAGAACAAATGTATGACATATCACAAACAGCATGAATTAAATGTTAAGATAAAAATCCACCAAAACCTGGCATCAAAACTTTATCAAAAAATATTCCTTTCTTTCCTACAGGCTAAACGTGTGAACTCGCAGACAAGAAACTCTCTTGCAATCACTCTAGCTGGAAAAGCCCAACATATGAAAAGGTATGACCTGAGCGGAAAAAACTCATTCCTCCACTAAAATTCAATCACCTGAATCACAGTTTGATTCAACAGTCAGATTGAATTTAACACGATACATAAAGAAGCACAAAGAGCATGCCATTATATGAATCAGACGCTCCACACATTTGAGCTCAGTAAACAAGCAAGAAAAGCCAGGTTTGCCAATATGTAAGATCCAAAATTCGTACTTGTAAATGTTACATATTGCCACTTTCCTGATGGCAAATTCATTTCGATTGCAAATATAAGCTCCAACAATCGAAAGATGTTAAGCATCATCCTTCCAAAGGATCGATAAGAGGACAAACATACACCAGAGAGCTCTTCTTAACATATCAAACTTCTTTCTAATTTCCACAGTAAATAATCAGCAAATAGTGTTGTCTTTTTTCTTTTTTCTAAAGCTACTCAAGAAACAACACTTTGTACTTGCGAGAATCCAACGAATACACGACTGTGGAATTTGTCTGCTGCCAGAGATCAAGTTGGTTATGTTATCTTAGACCAATTCTCATTAATTATAACTTCCACAAGAACAAAACCATGAAGCACACAGGAAAAGTTGTAGAGGGCTTCAAAGGTAGTACAAGGAAGAGATTTCCTAGTACGATTAATTGCGAATTTGGAAATGAAGCCAGAAGACCAAAAATAAAAAAAACAACAAAGAGGAGCAAGAATTAGAAGGGCAACCTCTTCTCGGATTCATCGTCGGCCTTTTTCTTCTTCGTGGGTGCGAAATCTTGATCTGCTGTATCGCTCTCGGCCATCTCCTCGCTTTCCTCAGAACGGATCTTTCTCCTCCTCGAATCGAACGCCCAAAAGAATCAAGATCGCAAGGGGGCTTTCAGGAGCCAAGAGAGTTGTGGGGACGGCGGAGATCGCCACGCTTGCTTCCGCGTTCTTGAATCTTGAACCGAGACTTGACCATATGCGGGCGGACGCACCCTCCGGGTCCTGGTCCAGAGTCAAACCGAAGTCAGCCTTTACAGGTTCCGACCTCCCTCTACCCAAGGAACACGCACGAGCACGACACACCAAGCGAGCGGGTGGAGCGACAGTGGCAAACGAACCGAAGCCGCCCAGTGCCGGTTAAATATAGACCGGTTGGATCGCCAGGTGAACCGACACCGAACCCCCACCGTGCCTCGCCGGAGAACGCCGCTGCTGCTGCGGGCGCCGAGAAGACGGTGCAGGCCACCGGTTGTTCCTTATTCCTCTTACCTATAAACCCTAACCGTAAGAGAGAATCGAGAGCAAATGGGATGAGAGGGTGAGAGTGACGACAACGGACAGTCGGGTCGAGAGACGTTTCCTTCTGGTGGTGATGTCGACGCGGTTCATCTGAACCGTGAATCAGATGAACCGCATGAGTTGATTGTTTTGATGTCGACCCGGTTCGTTAGTTTTAATCGCTGTTATGCAAGGAAGGAAAATTATATCAACTTTCAGTGATCATAATTAGACTTTTATGTCAATGTGATAGTTATGATAAATTATATATCGTTTATATGGGTTAATTATATACTATTTTCTATAATTAGTTAATTTTAGTATACTGATTTTTATATTTTTTAAAAAATTATATTATCATTATACTATACTTATAAAATGAAACATTTAATTTTATTTCTCTATTAATGAAAATATCATATATACTCATTGATAAATCAAAATAAGACAAAGTCACCATATACTCAGTGATAAATCTTATGGTATTATCATCAATATTTTCAACGATAAGATAAACAAAATTAAATGTTTCAATTATATAAGTATAAGAAATCTGCACTGAGATGGGGTAATGTAATTAGTACCAATTCAATGTCTCATAAATCTTTTGTGACACAAATGAATGCGTCACCTTTGATAAGATCCTATTACAATAATAACAGTGAATATTTGTATGTTTGATAAGCATCTAGTAGATAAAATCTTATTACATAAATCTCATTTTCTCATATCGGATTTCTAAATATATATAAAAAAATACTTAAATTAATCATATATGGTCGTTTAATTCTTATAAATTCTTTCAGTACTTAACTTATAATCGGATGTTACATTTACTTGTGTATTTGGTCCAAGCAACCCAAACCATTTTGCTTGAAGAAAGAAAGATTACACTTCCCCTGTTCAATATAGATTCACAAATCCCCATTCTAAGCAATTTAAATCTACTCTTCCTTAAGCAAAACATTTATGAACCCCATTAATTTAATAGTGGATATAGAGAAAGATGACACACTTGGAGCAGCTTATAACTCTCCATCAACACGCCTTGGCCACACAATTGCGCCAAGAAAGCCAAGAAGGTGTGCTTTAAGCAACTCGGCGAGAGGCGGATCGCAAGATAAGGGATTGCTGCGATGCAGCTGAAGCTGGTGCAGATGCGGCATAAGGAGAAGAAGAGGAAGAAAAGAACTCGATCTCCGAGCGCCCAAATCTCCCAGAGTCACCTGGTAATCTCATATAAGCAGATGAGGGTGGCTCGTCATCAAGCCATGAGCAGCTCTTCACAGGGCTTTGCTCGCCGCCATTTGCATAACCCTGTCCACAAACGGAATGAGGCCTTGCCTTTGAGAGAGAAGAAAAGTGAAGAGAGAGACTTTGTAATCAGGAAATGCGTGTGAGGGAGATTGGTTTAAATTGTGTTAGAAAAATTATTGTAGCGAAATAATTTTTTTCCTACTAACTTATTATAAAAAAAAAGTAAATATTAATCAAAATAACGTAGAATAATTAATTAAGTAAAAAGTAAGACATCTAATTTTTACATGAAAAATCTAATACTAAAAAATTCATCAAATCTTAGTTCACTTCAAACATCCACTATCACTAATAATTATAATAGATTTATATTAAATCTTCTCCATAATAATTAGAGGAGCATAATAACTGTTGGGCAGATGGCCCAAATTCAGCCCATAATGGGCTTTAGTGAAGCCCACGGCCCAGAACCTCACTTATATTAACCTAAAACCTAGATTAGGTGGCTAGGGTTGACATTAAGAGAGCAGCGGCGGCTGAAAACGTGGGAGAGAAAAAGCAGACTGCAGATTGACAGTAGAGGCCAGAAAACAAGAGATCCAGACAAGGGAAGAAGATAAGGGCAGAAAAAGACTATTCTCAATCATTCAAATCTCAGGTTAGATCAGTTTGCAGTGGATTCTTACTGTGATCTCTTGGGAAGGTTTTGGATATTGTGTTTAGGATTATAGTCCTTGTATCCCTGAGATTCTCTTGTGGCTATTGCTTTGGGCTTGGGCAAGAAGCCTGAGATCTGTATATTCATTATTTTGATAGTGGATTTTCTCTGGCTTGTCCCGTGGTTTTTACCCTTCGAGTTGAAGGGGTTTTCCACGTAAATCTTGGTGTTCATCTGATTGTGATTTTCATTTCATTCCGCTGTGCGTGACGGTCTCCTAGTATTTGTTCGTATACAAAGTTGATTCTTGTGTTATTCCCATCAACTGGTATCAGAGCAGGGTTTTGGTGGTATTTAATCTTTTGTATCTGAACATGGAGGCTGGTAATGTTTCTCGCATGATTAGTTTAAACGGAAACAATTGGATGATATGGAAACCAAGAATGAAAGATCTCTTGTATTGCAAAGATTTGTATGGACCTTTGCAAGGAGATAGTGCAAAGCCCACATCTATGACAGATGATGAGTGGAAGAGGTTAGATCGAAAAACAGTTGGCTTTATTCGACAATGGCTAGATGATAGTGTCTTTCACCATGTTTCTACTGAATATTCTGCATACTCTCTTTGGAAAAAGTTAGAAGGTCTTTATGAAAGAAAAACGGCTGGCAACAAAGCTTTTCTGATCAGAAAACTTGTGAACTTGAAATATAAAGAGGGTACTTCTATTCCTGAGCATTTGAATGAAATGCAGAGTATTACTAACCAGTTATCCTCTATGAAAATGTCTCTTGATGATGAGTTGCAGGCATTGTTACTTCTCAGTTCTTTGCCAGAAAGTTGGGAGACACTGGTGGTTTCTCTCAGTAATTCGGCACCAGATGGTATTGTCACCATGAGTCAAGTAACAAGTAGTTTGTTGAATGAGGAGTTAAGGAGAAAGAATTCAGCAACTTCTCAGATTGATTCACAAGCACTTGTCTCAGAGAACAGAGGAAGGTCAAAGTCAAAGAATAGAAGTGGTTCACGTGTGGGTAGAAGCAAGTCAAGGTCAATGAAAGATATTGTTTGCTACAATTGTGGTGAGAAAGGACATTACAAGAATCAGTGCAAGCAACCTAAGAAGAACAAGAAAAGGGGGAAAGAAGTGGAGCATACAGAGTCAAAAGAGAATACCACAACTACAGTACAAGGTAGTGATTATTTGATTTTGTCTACTTCCGATGATATTTTTTCTTGTGTGTGCCAGGATCTCGAGTGGATAATTGACACAGGTGCTTCTTATCATGCTACACCACGGAGGAAGTTCTTTGCTACTTACAGGTCTGGAAATTTTGGTGTTGTCAAGATAGACAACTATGGCACAGCAAACATCATTGGCATGGGAGATATCCATATAAAGACCAACCTTGATTGCAAGTTGGTACTTAAGGATGTGAGGCATGTGGTTGACTTAAGACTGAATTTAATTTCAGTTGGAAGGCTGGATGATGAAGACTTTGATGTCAGATTTCATAAAGGGCAGTGGAAGCTCAGTAAGGGTTCTCTTATTGTAGCTAATGGGAAGAAATGTCATACATTATATAGATTGCAGCCTAAAGCTTGTGGTGAGCAGTTGAATGCTACAGAGAAAGACTCCAGCATGGAGTTGTGGCATAGGCGACTAGGACACATGAGCGAGAAGGGGTTGCAAGAACTTTCCAAAAGAGAGGTATTGCCATCTCTCAGAGGTACATGTTTGAACCCTTGTATTGATTGTTTGGCTGGTAAACAACATAGAGTTTCCTTTGTTAGTCCTGCCTTATCTAGAAAAATGCATGTCTTGGACCGTGTTTATACAGATGTGTGTGGTCCTTTGAGGACAAAAACTCCTGGTGGATCTGTTAATGTTCCTAGTATCAGTGGTGCACTTTATTTTGTTACTTTTATAGATGACTTTTCCAGGAAAGTTTGGGCCTATGCTTTGAAGACTAAAGATCAGGTTATTAATGTCTTCAAAGAGTTTCATGCCAGAGTTGAAAGGGAGACAGAAAGACAATTGAAATGTATAAGATCAGATAATGGTGGTGAGTACACAGGATTGTTTAATGATTATTGCAGGTCACATGACATCCAACATGAGTTGACAGTCCCTGGTACGCCTCAGCATAATGCAATTGCAGAGAGGCTGAACCGCACCATCATGGAAAAGATCAGATATATGCTTTCACAGGCCAAGCTACCCAAAAGGTTTTGGGATGAGGCTTTGAGGACTGCAGTTGATGTAATCAACTTATCACCATGTACAGCTCTAGATGGTGATGTTGCAGAGCATGTATGGTCAAGGAAAGATGTCTCCTATAGGCATTTAAGAGTGTTTGGTTGTCGTGCATTTGCACATGTTCCAAACAATGAAAGGTCCAAACTGGATGGTAAGACAAAAGAGTGTATTTTTCTTGTTTACTCACATGATCAATTTGGTCACAGGCTTTGGGATCCAGAAAAGCAGAAGGTGTTCAGAAGCAGAGATGTTGTTTTCTTTGAGGATCAAACCATTGAGGATTTGAAGAAGGAGGCACCAGCTAAGACTTCTGCAGAGGGATTTGTAGACTGTGACCCAGTTATTCCTCCAGTATATCAAGGTGATGGGGGAGATATGCAGGAAGATGGTGCACAGCCAGATGTTGATCTACCTGCAGGACATGTTGAGCAAGAAGAAGAAAGAGAGCAAGTTCCCACAGAACCTTAGTTAAGAAGATCTTCTAGATCACGTCAACCTTCCAGAAGATACTCTACAGATGAGTATGTGATGCTTACTGATGCAGGTGAACCAGAGAGTTACCAGGAAGCAGTTGAAAGTGAGCAGAAAAAAAAGTGGTTTATTGCTATGCAGGAAGAGATGGATTCTCTGCAGAAGAACCACACATATGATATGGTGCAACTACCAGAGGGAAGTAAGGCCTTGAAGAACAAGTGGGTTTTCAGGTTGAAGACTCAAGAATATTGTTCTCAACCAAAGTATAAAGCTAGATTGGTTGTGAAAGGCTTTGGTCAAAAGAAAGCTTTCCTTCATGGTGATTTGGAGGAGGAAATTTATATGGAGCAACCAGAAGGCTTCAAAGTCAAAGGTAAAGAAAATCTTGTCTGCAAGTTGAAGAAGAGCTTGTATGGGCTGAAGCAAGCTCCAAGACAGTGGTATAAAAAGTTTGATTCATTTATGATTGAAAATGAATATAAAAGAACAGCTTCAGATCATTGTGTGTACATCAAACGATTTGGTGAGGATTTTATTATTCTCTTACTTTATGTTGATGATATGCTTATCCTTGGGAAAGATATGTCTATGATTGACAGGTTGAAGAAGGACCTGAGTGAGTCTTTTGCAATGAAGGACATAGGGCCAGCAAAGCAAATACTGGGCATGCAGATTTCTCGTGACAGAAGAAAGAGAAAGATTTGGTTGTCACAGGAGAAATACATTGAGAAGGTATTGGATAGGTTCAGTATGAGTAATGCAAAGCCAGTTGGTTCTCCTCTTGCAGGTCACTTCAAGTTGTGCTCAGATCAGAATCTGTCAAGTGATGAGGAGAAGGAGAAAATGCAAAAGGTTCCTTATGCTTCAGCAGTTGGAAGTTTAATGTACGCAATGGTATGTACGAGGCCGGACATCGCATATGCAGTGGGTGTTACTAGTAGATTTCTTGCAAATCCAGGTAAAGAGCATTGGGCAGCAGTGAAGTGGATTTTTAGATATCTCAGAGGAAGTTCTAAAGTTTGTTTAAGCTTTGGAGGTGGACCACCTGTATTGACAGGTTACACAGATGCAGATATGGCAAGAGATATTGACACAAGGAAGTCCACATCAGGTTTTGTACTTACTTTTGCAGGGGGAGCTGTGTCATGGCAGTCCAGATTGCAAAGGTGTATTGCACTCTCCACCACAGAGACAGAATATATTGCTGCTACAGAGGTTTGCAAAGAAATGTTATGGATGAAAGAATTCTTACAAGAATTGGGGCTGAAACAGGAAAACTATGTGGTGTATTGTGACAGCCAGAGTGTCATCCATTTATGCAAGAACCCAACATTTCATTCTAAATCAAAGCATATAGATGTCAGATATCATTGGATCAGAAATGTGCTTGAAGAGAAGCAGTTACAGCTTCAGAAAATTCACACAGATGATAATGGGGCAGACATGTTGACAAAGGCTTTACCGAAAGAGAGACAAGAGATGTGCCGACAGTTGGTCGGCATGACTTCACATTAAGGAGTCATGAGACAGCCTCCCTTATGGGCTGAAGGGGGAGGTTATTGGGTAGATGGCCCAAATTCAGCCCATAATGGGCTTTAGTGAAGCCCACGGCCCAGAACCTCACTTATATTAACCTAAAACCTAGATTAGGTGGCTAGGGTTGATATTAAGAGAGCATCGACGGCTGAAAACGTGGGAGAGAAAAAGCAGACTGCAGATTGACAGTAGAGGCCAGAAAACAAGAGATCTAGACAAGGGAAGAAGACAAGGGCAGAAAAAAACTATTCTCAATCATTCAAATCTCAGGTTAGATCAGTTTGCAGTGGATTCTTACTGTGATCTCTTGGGAAGGTTTTGGATATTGTGTTTAGGATTATAGTCCTTGTATCCCTGAGATTCTCTTGTGGCTATTGCTTTGGGCTTGGGCAAGAAGCCTAAGATCTGTATATTCATTATTTTGATAGTGGATTTTCTCTGGCTTGTCCCGTGGTTTTTACCCTTCGAGTTGAAGGGGTTTTCCACATAAATCTTGGTGTTCATCTGATTGTGATTTTCATTTCATTCCGCTGTGCGTGACGGTCTCCTAGTATTTGTTCGTATACAAAGTTGATTCTTGTGTTATTCCCATCAATAACATCATGAACATTGATCTTGGATCAACAATAATATATCATCATAACCATATAGTAGAAAAGTATCTAAAAGGGGACATAATATATCATCATAACCATATAGTAGAAAAGTATCTAAAAGGGGACAAATTGAAGATCGACACTGCTAGAATCGTAAAGCTTGTTGCAAGGATTCTCCACGTAAAAGTTGGGTCTAAACCGAAAAAATTTAACTGTTTGATCTTCTCACACAAGTCTCAAAATCCTTTCTTTCTCTCTGTTTTTTACATCACCATTGTTCACCATACCATGAGCTTCCTTCTCATGCAAGCGCACATCTTAGGTTTTCTTCTCTCCTCTCCCCCCTCCCCCCCCCCCCCCCCCCCCCCCCCTCCCCCCTCTCGTTTTTTTAATACATCACCATTGATCTAAGCCCACTTATGGGCTAGACCCAATAATTATCCCCCTCCAACTTACTATGGTGGACTATACTAAGCTCGCTCTTCACCTACATGCTTTAAGTTTCTCCTTAAGAAAATATTTTATCAATATGACTAACTCATTCTTATTGGTATGTACCTTTTTTAAATGAAATTCTTTTATCTCAAGCACATCATGAATTCAGTAATATCGTACGTCAATATGCTTGGATCAAGAATTGTAAGTTGAATTCTTGAAGAGGTGAATGACACTTTAACTATCACAATAAACCGTATATCTTTTCTATTTCAAACTCAATTCCTATAGAAACTTTTTCATCCACAAAGCTTCCTTGCAAGCTTCAGTAGTTGCTATATATTATGCTTATGTAGTTAATAGAGCAACATAATTATATAACTTAGAACTAAGAGACTGCTCCCTTGTAAATGTTATCAAAAACCCCGAAGTAGACTTCCTTGAATCGGTATCACCTATCATGTCTACATTTGTGTACCCCTCTAGCATAGGTTCACCATCGCTAAAACATAAACACAACCTGAATGATCTCTTAGATATCTTAATATTCATTTCACTACTGTCCAATGTTTATTACCAGGATTAGAGACAAATCGACTAACAACTCTAACTATATGAGCTATATATGACCTAGTATAAGTCATAGTTATATGACATATCCTGACCCTCCATTCCATAGGGCCACTAGGGCGCTACGGAAGAGCCAACTTGACATCCCGAGCTAACTCATCCCTTTTATGCTGGGATAAGAAAACTACATATCCTCCACACCGACAACCCCCTGATAAGTATGGGACAACATAGCCTCGAGAAGCGAGGAGCAACATCGGACCGCCCAAGCGACGTCGACATCCACATATGGGTCGGTCGATTGAGATGCTAGCGGGCATTAAACACCTATGGTGATGCTGGCGATCATTAAACATAACATACGTTAATGCAAAGAAACAAGTATAAAAGCCACCCCAAGAATAACACTGGGGGTCGGACCTCTTGCACTAGTACATGACATTTCTCCCTATTTCAGCTCTCACTAACTTAACCATCAAAGAGGTTGAGTCTAAAAACCTCATCCGCCTAACTCCGACCTTTATGCAGGTTTCCAACAATCAAGAGAAATGGACGACTTTGGGCCACACTTCGAGAAGTCATTCAAGCAGCCTACTGATCATATCTTCCCTAGGCTCCCCTCAACTCGGGTATAGCGATGATAGTCTTGCGTACTCGAATCGGAGCGAGTCATGCTGACACCTCAGCCACGATATAAGGAAGGATAACACATAACATACATCAAACTGCTTACCACAGATGAGTAAGACACTCTAGATATTTCTTCTTTTTCTTTCTTATTTGTAAGATATTATTTTGAACTAAACTTAAAATGACTTATATGTAGAGAACAAACTGATTTGGCTTTACTCATGTTGAATCTTTAAAGATCCTTATTAATGTAGGTCTCTTAAGATAGTCAAATCTTCTCATTCTTTCTATCACAAAGAATCTTCATGGCAAGTATTTGTTTCATTAAAGACTTACTTAGCTCTTTTTTTAAGCTTCTCAATTTTACTAGTATCATGGTTAATAATCATCATATCATCAATATATAGCATAAGAATAATAAAATTATCATCTGAAAACTTCTTTATAAACACACAATGATTAGATATGGTTTTATTATACCCTTGGCTTATCATAAAGGAATCAAACTTTTTGTACCACTATCTAGGTGATTGTTTGAGTTCGTATAAATTTTTCCTAAACTTGCACAATAGATTTTCTTTTCTCTTGACTTTGAAACTTTTTGGATGCTCTATATAAATTTTCTTCTTCTAAGTCACCATAAGAAATGTAGTTTTCACATCATGTTGCTCAACTTCTAAGTTCAAGCGGGTAACCAAACCAAGAACAACTTGGATATAGAATATTTTCACCATTTGAGAAAATATTTCTTTAAAATCAATACCATTTTTATGATTGAATCCTTTCACAACTAGTCGATCTTTGTTATGAACTATTATTTTCAGTCTTCAATTTATAAGCTCATTTATTAGTGAGAGTTTTCTTCCTTTTAGGTAACTTACTAAATCATAGGTATGATTCTTAAGCAATGATCTCATCTCTTCTTGCATAGCTTTAGCCCACTCATTCATGTTATATAGTTTCTTGGTATATTTTTGGCTTTTCCCCTTAGTAAGTATTACATACTTATGTAGAGGATATCTTGTAGATGGTCTTCGCTCTCTTGTCAATCTTCTCAATAGAATCTCAACTAGTGGTGGGGTGCTTGCTCAAATTGTTTAGTTGGTTCAACATCATCAATTGTAAGAGCATCATCACTGACATTCTTATCATAATCATAATCTTCTTATTTATCTCTCCCATGATCATCATGAACTACAGGTGGAGGAACTGGACCTAAACTCCAAGGAATATAAATATAGATTTTTGGCTTCTCAACATTGTCATGACCATCAAACAATTGGTCTTCAAGAAACACAATATCTCTGCTAGTAATAATCTTCTTATTCATTAGATCCATAATTTATACCCAAATTCTTCATGACTATACCCCAAGAAAATTACATGCTTTTATCTTATTATCAAGCTTCGACCTCTCATCTTTAGGAATATGAACAAATATTTTGCATCCAAAGACTCTCAAGTGATCATAAGATACATTTTTCTCTTTTCATACTCTCTTTGAAACATCATCTTTTAGAGGAACTGATGGAGAAAGGTTTATCAAGTCAATTATAGTTCTCATAGCCTCCCCCCAAAATGATTTAGGTAATTTAGCATGGGAAAGTATACACATAATCTTTTCTTTAATTGTTTTGTACATCCTTTCTTTAATAGTTTTATTCATCCTTTCTGCGCACTATTTTACTGAGGAGTTTTTTAAACTATTTTCTCAAATATGATACTATGGAACCTGTAATAATTCTCAAAAGGACCCTTGTACTCGCCACCATTATTTGCTCAAACACATTTTAGCTTTTTTCAAGTTTCTCTTTCAGTACTCGCATAAAACTCTTTGAAAACATCGAATACCTGATCTTTAGATTTAAATGTAAAAGTCCAAATTTTTCTAAAATGATCATCAATAAAAGTGACAAAATAAATAGTACCTCCAAGAGTTCTAGTTTGCATAGTACAAACATCAACGCAGGCCAAATCAATAACATTTAATCTTCTAGATGGTGTTTAAAGGTAACTTTATGTGTTTTTCCAACTAAGTAATGATTACAAGATTTAAAAGAGGTACCTTGCAACTTCGATAAAAACTAATTTCTAGTAAGGGTTTGAAATCTCTTCTCACTGATATTACCAAGCCTCTTATACTAAGATTTATGTTTTCATCCTTCTGAATTGCATTAATCTCTCCTTTGTGTAGCTTAGCTTCTATGATATAGAAAGAGTTTAGCTTCTTTTCTCTCGCCACAACTAAAGAACATTTAGTGATCTTTCATTTACTTTCACCAATATGGTGTATAAATCTCTCATCATCAAGTCTACTTTTAGATATCAAGTTCACATGAATATCTAGAACATGTTTAACATCTTTGAGTATTAATTTGCTCCCAGTACTAGTCTCCAAGCAAATATATCCAATACCCACAATCTTACAAGTATCACTATTTTCTATTTTGACATTACATAGTATAAGATCTAAAGAAATCATCATGATAAGTAACATGAAATAAAGCACCAGAGTAGATTACCTAATTACTATCCTAAGCTACAAGACTGATACATCAATCATCACAAACAACAATGATATCACCTTCAGCAACAACTTCATTGGTCTCTTTCTCATTTTTCTTTTTTTTCATTCTATTCTCGCTTACAAAACTTACACTCTTTCTTCTTCATGTGATATGCCTGTTATAATGGAAACACTTGATATCTCTTCTAGACTTGGATCTTTCTCTATAATCATGTATATTTCTACTATGACTATTTTCACATCTTATTTTTTTTAATAGCAAGTGCACATAAGAATATTCTTCTTGTTCTTTCCTTCTGATATCTTTGTTTAGTAAATTATCTTTTACTATGTTTATGGTTAGAGTCCCCTCTATTGTGTAGTTAGAAATTATCACCACATATATTGAACTTTCAAGTAAAGAGCTAAGAAGTAATATTCTTTGCATCTTATCATCTATATTCATTTTCATAGCACTCATTTTATTTGCAAGACTCTAAAACAGGCTTATGTACTCAACAATATTATCATCATCTTTATACTTTAAATTGATAAGCCTTTTAAGGAGAGAAATTATAATTTTAACTATCCTTTTCGTAAAGAGATTTTCTAATATAGTCAATAGATTTTCTATGTTAAACCTCTCATTTCTCATCTTCTATAGTAAAAGATTTTTCATTAACTATGATGGGCTTATATAAATTTTTTCAATAGAGTAAATCTTTCATCATACGTCTCCAGGTGGAATAATTTGAAGTGGAATAATTTGATAAGTTTAATTTAATATATCGTCTGACTCTTCCATTTCAATCACAAAAAAAAAAAACATATACTAAATAACATGATGCTCTGATATTATTTGTTGGGAAAAACTATTATAACAGATTTTTTTTTCTTGATATATCAAAATGAGTTCCTCACTAAAATACCAATTTATTACCAAAAAAACTGTGAAACAATGAATCGATCACAACGTGAGATATCGAATTTTTACTAAAAGACTACAGGACCATAGTCTACTTTAAACATCTGTCACTAATAATAATAATAAATTTATAATAAATCTTTTTCGGAACAATTAGAAGATCACATTAACATCAGAGATCTTAGAATTATAGAGGTTATTATAAATATTTTTAACATAAAATTTAGATCAAAATGGATGAAATTTAACCGCTCGATGTTCTCGAAAAATTCTTGATAACCAAACTTTCAATCTCCTTTCGCTCTCTTTTCTGCGCCGCCACTGTTCAGCGTGCGTTTGCTTCTCACGCAGCGCACGTCTTAGGTTTTTTTTTTTTTTTTTTGAATAGATCAGCTTTGATCCAAATATAGGCTGGACCAACAAATTGCGAGGGCCGAAGCCAAGATGAGGTTTATCCTGTGCAGTCGCTTGCATGAGCATCTTGCCATATACAAATCAAGAGTTGGGCAAACCTTGATGATGTCCTATGTAATACTGGAACTTTCAAGTTCCGTCACATTGACCAATTCTATAATATATGACAACAATTTATAGTGTATCCAGGTAACCAACGATCCAAATGTTAGATGTTTCTTCTCTATCATTTACTCAATGCCTACGCACAATTATACAAGACAAGAAGTGGCATTTCTTGGAGGATCCGTGCGAGATTATTTTGCTGCACACTTTGGATATTTTAATCCAAGTGTCGATCAAAATAAATAGATTAGATAAAACAAATGCTTTAGATATTACTGAATCAAACAGGGTTTTCTTTTGATCTTTTTGTTACATGTGACCTATAATGCATAGTAGACTGCCTTAGAACACGAGAGGATTGCATGTATCCAAGTCTCAATTATTGATGTATGATAAACCTGTGTGCTTCGGTGTTTACTGAAATCAATGGACCATATGCCAGCTGCAACACAAGGTTTGGTGCAACTGGGAACATAGACTAACTGTGGATGTATTATGTGATCAGGATAACCAACGAGGTTTGGTGGAAGCACTTGTGGTGCAAGCAACAAGAGTTCTTGGTCAACAAGGAAAATGAAACCAGACATGTCGAAAGCATTTTGTTTGACATGGTTACACTGGGTTAATTACGTCAAAAAGATTTCTTCCACGTCAGAAATAACTGTTGCCATATCTAAGTTGTATAACAATAAACAGCTCTCAAGGATGAGCATCCAAGTGCAGGAAGAAATTGTCATGCTGGCAACACAGATATCAAATCCACAGTGAAACCAAAACCAAGTGTCGATCCGACCCATGGAAATCAAGAGGAAGGGGAGAAGAGAACCTTGGATTCTGTGGGCTATTAACACCACCTCACCTGAGTCCTGAGGAATGCAGCAGATAGTGTTGAGGACATCGATCATTTACGTGATCTTGTTCTCCAGTAGCTGTAAAATATGTAGTGTTTGACTTGAACTAATCTTGGCAGCCAAAGAGATGACAACTAAACAAATATTTTGCAGTTTCTACTGAAGTAACGATTCACACATAATATCCGGTCCCCACATAAAACACTAAAAGGGGAACAAACAATTCACAGAAGCAATACTTGTAGCCAGGTTTTTCCTCTGTGGAATCCTGGAGACAATTGGCTTTCTTAATTTCACTTATATCTAATATAATCCAGAGGAAAAAAAAAAAATGGCACCCACATCATGATGAAAATTATGCTCACAGGTTCAGCAAAAAAGAAACAAAGCTATAGTTCTTGTATTAAGAATAAAGCTTCCCTATGAACTCAGCGTCAGTGGCTGTTATATCAGAAAGAACAGTTGTTACTTGCAATCTTGATCACACCCTATTTAGAAGATATAAAAACTGAAAGATGGCAGAGTTGAACCAACAGTTTCCCCTACGCTACAGTAGATACTCACCTGGTCATTTTGACCGTGGGGAGTCGGAGGGAGAACACATCGCAGGTCAAAGAAAGTACACTGGTTTTCCCATTTATATCCATTACACTGGTGTTATGCATTGTAGCATAAATACTGAGCTGTGCCACTAAATAAATGTACACGAGTGACCATTGTGGCTGCCACAAACATGAAAAGAATGGCTACATGCGTGTGCATGCCTATTGATTGGTTGATATGTACATATGCATATAGATCAATAACTACTGATTCTAACAAAATTGCAAAACAGATCCTTTTCTACAAGTGAGTGATCCTCATGTTGGCGATTCCGCAAGAACCAAAGTGTGCCACCAACCACATGACACGTTTTTGGGCTGGAGGTTCTCGATAGGAACCACAGCAGGAATGTTTCTGTCAATCGAGTCCCCTAAACCAAGCTGTGAATGGAAAGAGAAAAATTGTAAATCAATATTGGAAAGTCGAAACAGGACTTGAATGGCATGAAAACGGTACCTGGCCATATTTGTTCCATCCCCAGCAAAATACTTGTCCATCTTCTGTAACACCACAAGTGGTCATACCAGATACAGTTTGTCAGTTCATGCTCACATAAAGGTGTTATACGAACATGTAGGAAACTTGGTTAACAAAATTGAGTTAAGACTTTTGGAAGAACAGTTGGAGCAGCTTCCAGATACTACATTTAAACAAAGAGGTAAAATAAAAAAAAACATAGATCTTAAGATTCTATCAAAGTAACTGTTTTTGACAAGAAAAAAATAATCGGTTGAGGCTTTGAACCCTCAGCCTTTGTTAAGTAGGTCTGGTACACTATCACCAGACCAATGTTTAAGGTTAAAGCAACTATATTGCTAATGCATAAGCAGCACATGCCAGTTGGAACCAGGTTGCCTGATAACTTTGCCTTCAAGCATGTAAAACTAATACAGTAGGTGCTTTTGCAACAGGAGCCTGGGAAAATGCTGCTTCATTCAAATTCCTTTTTTGTGTGTGTGTGTGTGTGTGTGTGTTAGTATGCCTTCTTGCTCACCTCAATTGAAAGGGGAAGGCTGAGGGGTGGGAAGTAGAACAGTATATCCTGATTTACAACTGACATAAGTTTCTGTTTCAAAATTTTAAAATGTATACACATCACTAAAACACCCAATGGAAAAGTGCTCGTACAAGCTGGACCAGAGTCTAAAGCACTAAAACAAACTGATATGATCAGACAAGCTTAAAATGATACCAGTCAGCATGGCGCTATGACGTGCTCCACAAGAGATCAATTTAGCATTCTTATTTTCCAGACACGGTGCATCCAGTAGCTTGGGAAGAGTCTGTAACCACATACATGTTAAGCACACCAATATCTAATTATTGAATCTTGAAGTCATGCATAAATGTTTTAAAATACTCCAAATTAGTGCCTGTCATGTGCCAAATATATTCTAATTACACCTTTGGCTCATTAAAGAATATACTGGAAAAAAGTCTATCGACTTTGCTATGTGAAAAGTAACCATTGCCATTATGAAGGACATACACCATATTTCTTCTGTATTTAACTTGGAAGTAAAGTAGTTGTGAATAACCTCTTGAAGTGTTGCATAAGGCACACATGAGATATTGAGAACTCTATGCCTCAATAAGCAAAGAATGAAAGAGTAGTTTGTGATAGCATTGTGATGAGAACTATGTATGTACCTCAGCTTGATCAGAAGATTCAGAACCAGTTCCTAGCTGGCCAAACTGATTCCCACCAAAGGAATACACACCACCATCAACAGACGTACACATGGTATGCCATAGGCCAGCAGCAACTCCTTGTATCTCAACACCCAAAAGTGATGAGACACATGTTGGACTCAGCTCGTCGTCTGTACTTCCTTGTCCACACTGAACAAAAATCACATATAAGAAGGCAAAGGGAAAAAGAAGAGAACACAAAAGGGTCAATTAGTTCTTTCCTTAGATGTTTCAAAGTAAATCCACATTCGAGAGATAAGAAGGCAATTTCACACGTTAAAGTAGACCATTCCATTTTTTCTAAAGTTCCTAATCCTGGACAGTTATTAAGACTTAATAAGGAACAAGGACAAATTTAAAATTCATTATGGACTGAAGCGCAAAACACCCAAGTTGCAAGGAAACCATATTCCAAACCATCAAATCCTTCCTTGTCTCTGAATATCTTTATAGACTCAATAAGAAAATAAAATGTAGAATTATCCATTCTACCACATCCAGAATGAATGATAACAATGGATTCTTCAACTCGATATGAGACCAGGTATATAAGAACAGCAAGTAGTCTAATGGTATTATATCATGTTTATGCCCTTGGATTATAATTAACTTAAATGGTCAGGGAAAATTTTGTATACTCAAGGTTTATGAACCTGGAGAGAGCATTACATTATTTTAAAGAGCATCTTTTATTGTCAGGAAAAATGTGAGAATTTATTTGCAACAATTTACATACTTTAGACTTTAGAGAGCATCTTATCTTGTCAGGAAAACTGTGAGAATATATTTGCAATAATACATCCAACGGAAGCCTTGTTTTCAAATACTATGCAAGAAAAACAGTTCATAAATAGTTCCCCCTGCATACAGAATTCAAGCCACAATAACGTAAAATATGTACCTTAATTCTCAGGTAGAAAATAAAGCAAGCTAACCTATGTTGATGTAAGCTTACTAATATCCATCAGGTAGAATAAAATTCTCAGTTACTATGCAGAATACACAAGATTTCCATGTGTGCTGGTTCATTGGCATGACTACTAAGTACTAACAAACTTGCAACAATTTGTAAAATTCATGATTGTGAGGCTGACAAGAAAAGTATGGTTAACGGTTGCACATGAGTACCCCAAGTGCTAATGACCTATTGAATGAGGAGATAGGATAAATGAAGCATTGACCAAATCATGATTTGCTAAACATTGCTGATTCGCTGGAATACTAACGTAAATAAAGGATCCAATAATAATTATTGATCATGCATCAAAGTTGTGGAGAACCTCAATTATAAAAGAAAATAAAATGACAAAATAGATATGTGTCATCCGTTGATGCCAACATAGATAGGCATTTGTAACCCAAGATGACAGTTTCTTTTTTGACTGTTGAAGATGTCCTGGCCATCAAGTTATCACCTGCTCATGAAAATTGAGTTGTTTTCTGATCATGTATCTGTTGTGTGTGCATGCATTGGTAAGTGGATGGGTGAATTTTGTGCTTTTACTCTCCTTTTTCATCTTTTTCACTATTAAAATGACAGGAAAGTATCTGAATTTTAATGATTGCCCTCTTTAGTATACAAAAATGTAGCATTGATAAGTAATGTCTGATGACACGAACTTGCACAACAAATCACAACCATAAATACCTTATTGTTGAACTTCATAATGCATACACAAAAAATATCAAGAAAAATCAAGGGCACTTAATTCACCAAGTGAACTGACATGAAATTTAGGTGGAGTAAAATCATTCATGCTAGTAACATAACTAATGAAAATCACATGATGATGATGACAACGACGGTGATATCTGGGTATATGATAATCCCTTCAGATAGAGCATAAAAATTTAGCCAAGCACAATTTAGACTAAAGGATGTTTCAAGGCCTAGTATAATATCATCCCATGACAGAGTCACATGGATAAAGACTCACAGGTGAGACTTAAGTTCAGCCCAATCTAAGAAAGCAAAAAGGAAATTTAGAAAAATAGGCCAGATATTTTTTGTAAACTGAATAGTTGTGGTTCAAATAATGTTGAATGTGAAACGAAAGAAGAAATGCTTGTAAAAATGAAAATTAAAAAATTATCACTTTTGATCTTGTTATATTACATGAACTTTTAAATTCCATTATAGAAAAGACTTCAATAAGCATCCAAGTCAAAACTGCATATTGCACATGGTTAATCGGGGTCGAGACAAGAATCCGGTAACCAGTTAATCAATTTCCACCATCATGGACTACACATTGGAAACTAGGTAGATAGAAGGAAAAAAAAAATTCAAACCTCAATGTTCAGCATTCAATTACCAAGAACTAGTTGCTCTGACAAACAGCACTGCAAATGAGTAACTAACATATATGTGACCATAGTCCATACAACATAAATACATATCAAACTTAGGCTACAGCATATTGTTGAAGTAATAGTGTCAATAGTCCAAAAGTAATTGCACCATCTGGGCCTACTTAAGAATATAATGCTTGTGTTCATAATAATCTCTCAATGATACAGTCCCTGAGAAATCTGGAAAAAATAGGTAATAATTGAGAAAAATGACACACCAACAATTGAACTATCAATCTATTTGCAATGAAATAAAGTGAAGTCTAACCTGGCCATAGAGTCCCCAGCCAAAAGTAAGTAGGGCTCCTGTATCTGAAAGTGCACAATATATCAATCAACATATGTGACAATGAAGAGATGGAAGATCTATTAGGTATTATCCACTCATCATGTGACATCTTGCTAGTCAAGGATTAGAGCTTCGAAGGGAGAGTATATGCAAGTTGTAGATAGAAAAGGAATCTTTCTTTATGGAAAAAGGATATGCGTACAATAAAGTGGAGAATTATGCATGAAGACAAAACAAAACTTCTTGTCAATAAAAGAAAATTTACATTAAAAGATCCTCATGTTATGATCTCCTGTTAATAATGCCAAATATTATATTTCCATCCTTTGACCATTTACAAAATCAAACCCCTACTTTCCTCTATTCAAACTTCCTCGAGGTACTCAAACATTTAACTATATTAAATATATCAAAGTCAACGATTCAAGTTTCAAATTCACAATTGTTCACCTTGTTAGTATTTTCAATGTGCATCTTGATTTGTATTCCAACACATTTAATCTGCTTTATTTCATTAGAAAATTTAGTAGCTATTTACACAATGCAATGTAGTAGCCTATTCCCCTTGTTGTTAGTATGTTGAAAGATGGTAAAAAAATCGTTATGTCATATACGGCTTGAAGCCCTCCACCCCTCATCTTAGCTTATGATTGACACGGCACCAGTACACTCATGTACTGGTGCTCACATGATACACAAATAGATGCATGTATCTACATAGGAAGAATTCAGGGTTAGCATTATTATATTTTCTAACAAAAAAAATGAATTCCAATAATATGTGAACAGCATTAATTCAAAAATCACTGAAAATGTGTGTCACTGATAGTAAGTATTGTGGCAGAAGTAACAAATGAATACTGACCTGTAACAGCAGCACTGTGACGACCCCCACAAGCAATGGCCTTTATACAGGTTCCTACGAGTTTAAAAGCCTGCCCATCTGAACCTTGTTTCCCTTTAGTTGCTGGTGATGATTGGTCTTTAGTAAAAGTAGCTGACTCTATACAAGGTACAGGATGAGGAGAAGACACATTCCGGATACGAGTGCCCAAACCAAGTTGCCCTTCCCCTCCATAGCCCCAACCCCACACCTGACCTACATCTGAAACTTCGTGAAAAAATGCAATGTCTTAGCATTTGTTTGTCTTACAATTTACAAATCTACAGGAGGCCAGAGAATAAGAATTGAAGAAAAGGAAACTACCAAATGATGCGGAAAGGTATGCTATGGAGAAACTACATAACCTTAGATCAAGGAAATGGACTTACCCGACAATGCTAGTGTATGACGTCCACCTGCAGCAACACATGTGATACGGACACCTACATTAAGATTTACAAGACATGGAGGTGCCGAAAGAGCTTCTTCACCAGACAAAGAGCTTTCAGGTCCCAGTTTAGCTGAAGATAACCTTCTTCGCTTTGTATTCTCATCACCACCTCTACTATCAAAGCCTGACGTAGTTCCAGTAGTTCTTGAGCCCTGTGACCTAGGCATCACTGCCATAGGAAAACCATGAGAACAGACCCAAAAGAATGTTAAACTAAAGAAGCTTTTCTTTTTCCTATTCGAATCATCATAGACAAGAAATTACTGGTACAACCTTGGTCACTCATAAATCCACTATGTCTTTCCTCTTTTTCTGAGGCTCCTCCAGAGGAAGACTGGTCTCTGACATTCCTCCCAAAAGGCACACACTCTTTCCATCCCCATGTGTAAACTTCTCCTTGAGCTGGCCTAGGAAGGTAAATTTTGAGTTTCCAAAAAGCTCGATGATGGCTTCATTTGTCAGATTATGCAATATAAAATATGTAGCATTCAACGCAAGACAGTCACTTCTTTTTTTTTATTTTTTCCTACTCTCCATTATAAAGAAAGAATATGAATTATACTAAGCAAGATGTTCAACATTTTTTCTTGTCTGACAAGAAAAATAGTCTACCAAATATAAACAAAAAATTCAAGTAGGCATATCACCTGTGACTGCTACACAGTGAGCCCACCCCGCAGCTGCCTTGACTATGGGTACCTTAGTTGGGAGGTCAAATACCTCAGGAGTCTCCTGATTAATGTAAAATGTGAGGCTCATCCATCCAAAACATTTAGATTGCAAAAGAAAAACAAGCATAAAATATTAGACACGATGCTAGTTGAAGGGATTCAAAAGATGGCATAACTACCTCATGCTTCCCCGAAGTAACGTAGCTTTGACCCATGTCATCTGTAGAACCCCATGTAAATAGCTTGCCTGACTCTAATACAAGAAAGAAGGCAGCAGGATAAGCTATTACTCAGTCAACATTTAGATCTAATAGAAGCAATCTGGGCACCAATACTACCAATGACCACAAGGTCTTTGGACTGTCGAGTAAACCAGCATCAGATTTCAAAAGGATTGATAACTTCATCGAAATGGAAAATAATTCCTGACTCATTATCATGTGAAAATTCAGACGACGTTCTTCATCAGCAATTTAATTGTGCGTAAATATTTAAGATGTTAAAAGGTTGTACTTCAAGTCACCAGAAATAGAAACCACTCAGAGCCACACGAAAAATGTCCTGCTTGTGAGGATATAAACAAAGCACAAAATAAAGAGATCATCGTTATCATCAAAGACAAAATTAAGACAAAAAATGATCAAAAGGACAAAAAAAATTACTCGGAAGAATTATCTAAAATAATGAAAAACAATAAAAATGGATGGGAAATCAAATACTAAAAAATCAGTTCAGTAACCAAGGGAAGAATGCAGCCCAAAAACGGAGGCTATCAAGATGAGCAAGCCCAAGTTCGTCGCAACATCTCAAACACAAAGAAGGAAGAAAATTAACCCCTTGAAGATGAGGGTTGCAGAATAAATTTAGAAAGCAAAAAAGCTCAAAACCCGACCAACAGGAACAAGCATCTAAAGATCAAGGACGTTGTCTCTCTGATAGGAGAAGACCAAAACCGAATCGAAAGGGACAGAAAGCACAAGCAGAAGGGAAATAGTAGAAGTAACGGCCGATACCGGAGATGGCTATGGCGAATCCGCATCCACCGCCACTGACATCCTTCCACCGGTCTCCTGCGGGCGAATCCGGCATTCGGATAGCCACCGGATGAAGTAGAGGCGACCTCTGCGGCGAAACTCCGGGAAGGTAACCCCACATCAACACCGTCTTATCTCTCCCCCTCGCCTCCACCACCATCATCTCCTCCTTCCCGTCCTCTTCCATTTCCTCCCCTCCTCCTCCTCCCCCCTCCTCCCCACCATTCATCTCCCTCCCCCAATCTATCTATCGCTCTATCAATCAATCTCCTCAACCCTTTCTCGGCTTTCTTTTCCCCCTTGGTCTCCTGATGTCGACTTCGAGCTTGCTGCTATTTGCTCAAAGAAGCAGGACTCAACAACCACAAGCAAGAAAGACCAGACACGAGAGAGAGCAGAGGACAGCCCTACTTCACCCGCATCAATTTGTGCTTCACGGGGCTGTCCACGTAGGGCGGACGTAAGGGAGGCCGAGACACGTGGGTCGACGAAGGCCGCTGGATGACCCGGGGCGTTCTTGGCCAGGAGTTCCCAGGAAGCTGAAGGGCCCATCCGTGGGAAAGCGGCCCGCTCATCTCGCCACGCTGACGCTGATACGGGAGGAGTGGCCAACAACACCCCACGTGGCGACCCCCAACTCAGAGGAGGGCTGGGTGGCGCCCGTTCCTTCCTCTTTTGATGTGATTATTTTTTGTTGCTGTTAGGTTTGGAAGCTTCGAGACAAAACGGGGCCTAATACTAATATTCTTATTGTGGGTGACTTGCTGAGACTGAGCGTTTGATTGGGACGCGAGAGGCGAGCGGGATGGCGACCACCCGCGATTGCGAGGTTTCCTTTTCATTCCTTTCAAAAGACGAGCAACCCAATCAAACCTCGTGGAGGTGTCGAACGACGAAGGGCATACGGGAGTGGACGTGGTGGATGGTTTGGAAAGATGGACGGAAAGCGACGGGAGCGGAGGGGAGAAGACGATGGACAGAGTTTGGATCGAGAAGTGTCAAGGTCTACCTTAGAAGGTTACATCCGAGGGGGAGAGAGGAGAAACTCGAGAGCCGGTGGGTGGCGACCTCAACGTGGGGGCGCACCACTCGGACGTGGTGGATGTTTTGGACGAGGGGAGACGGGAACAACGGGAGCGAAGGGGAGGAGGAGACGATGGACAGCGTTTGGATCAAGAAGTTTAAACTGTGCCCTAATCGGTTGCATTCTAGGAAGAGAGGGGAGAATCTCAAGTGACATTGTTCTGAGGGAAGGGGCTGAATCGCTTGATTTCCGCCGTTCAAGGATGACAAGACACAGATCCCTGGCCTAGAAGCAGAAATGAGGTTATCCTTCTTCTTACTTGCTTATTTGGTTCTCCCATTCTGCCTGTAAATCTTGATCGTTTTCGTCCTCGTTTTGTCTCCTTTGATGGCTAATTGTTGCTTACTATGACTCTAAGCGATGCTAATCATGGTGGATAGTTACTTTTCATTTTCTCAAATTTCCTGTGAATTCAGAGACATTCTCTAAGTGTGAAGTTTTTATTATCATATCATGGGCATAGAATCCGAGACTTGGAGACAAACCCTATCCGAAGGTCAAACCTAAGATCACAATGGATACAGGTCCACTTAAGCCCTTTTCTAAAGCCCACAAGACCCAGGTACAAGCATATCCACACAAGAGGGATCAGGCTTTCATATGGCATGGAATTTTATGCTTACAGGGGATATATATTGACTGATATAGGAACATACGTTAGAGTTTTTAACTATCATTATCTGATTTGGACGTGATTGGGTTACAAGAAGCTTGGAGCTCTGATTTGTTCTACTGATTTATGAATGCAAGGAACTGGCAAGCCAACGTTAATCTATGTAGACGAGCAGCTGCCTATGTTCTTTGCTGACGATGGTAAGATCGCTAAAGAGTGATTTATGAAATTTTGTCAAAGGGAACTAGTTGAATTGCTAATTCCACATTAGAAGGCCCAAAGCTTTGTCAGTTTGTGGACGATAGCACTTTTCTTGCCTATCGAGAAGCTTCACTGCTATGAAAACTGAACTCTGTTTCAAGTTAAGGCCAAATATCCAATTATGAGTCAGGAAAGAGCTAGCAATTCACTTAAGTTTGCTAAAAGCTGCCAACAATAATGACACGGATGATTAAAACGATATATGAACATTCATAAGAAAAATATGGAATAACTTCTTTCCAAGTCTAACAAAGTTTTGAGACTCAGTTTTTTGAGTTTTTTCATATAATTTAGTATTATGTATTCCTTTCTATAAAATTTAAAGGCCTAAAAGTGAATGGAGGTGGGTAGTTTACAGGCTTAATTTGTGACTCATGTATTCATGAATCAATGAAACAGAATCTTTGCTGAGTTTAGCATTAGATGAGATTTCTTTTGGACAACTTACTGATAGTTTTTCTTTTCCCAGTATTTTTTAAGACTCTATGATCTATGACCATGAACTTAATTATCAAAAAGAATTATCACCATAACACATGGTATTCTTCCAGTTCTGGTGTTAATCAACTAGACAAATGTGCTCTTGACGCAAGGAAGTGTTGTGATTGTTATAATGTATGATAACATAAGGGTAAAAATAACTAGATCCAAGTAGGATTCACTACATCATACCTGATAAACTTAAGAGATGCTAAATATTGAAACAATTAGCAAAAGATGATATGATTCCCAAGAACAACCTTTTGTCATCCTTATAACTGGTTTTCATATTACATGTACTTTTTCTTTAGAAAGCAGCCGTACTTGATTGTCTTTGGTGAAAATCTTCCTTTGAAATTCAGTGTAGCTTATTTATGAAAGTACCAAGTATTTCAATGTTCTAGTCGGAATGTAACAAAAAGTTCTCACGCGTGGGCGCGTACATGTTTTGTGCATGTGACCATGGTAGGATTTAATCTTTTGAAGGTATGGCTAGGCAATGTTCCTCACACACACGCTTGCGTGGAAACAAAGGAAGCCAAACTTGGATCATAAAGATCCAAGTCAAATTAAATTTTCTTGTAGATCGAACTCAGTCAATCAGAATTTGAATCATATCTCTAAGACCTCTAGTTTTCTTCATATGTAAACCCCAAGAGCTTATCATTTTCCTTTCCAAATGTGTCTTCTTGCCCTAATTTTGCGGATGATTCCAGATATTGCACTTGGTTACCAAACAAGAGATGATTTTGATGCTCGTCATTGAGTCCCAAGTTTTGTTGCTTTCTGATACGATGCTGATGAGAACCAGATTCAATTTCCTCTTGAATAGGGCGCATCTGGAATGGTAGCACTTCTGCAACTCATTGATCATTAAATCTTAAACAGGCATTTGACTTAGTTCATTGTTCAATATACCATATAAGTTGGATTCATGATATACATGTCATTGTCATTTGTGCTCGCTTCTTCAGTGGTGAAAAATTCCAACTTAAAAAGTGAAATGTCTTGTGAGTTCTTATATGTTATGACTGCTGTTAGTGATTTCTTTAGATTAAGGATTATGAACTCTATGTTGAATATTCATGTTTTTGTAGAATTCTTCGTTACCATAGCAAAAATTCAAGATTCACCATTATAGAATTGTTCTTCTTATCTTCGTAGAATAATCTAAGGAAACTGCATGTATTGACAATATGCAGCTTCCATGTTTACAATCAATTCCCCAAGTTTCTGTATGTTGTTCATGTTGGTGTTCTTTTTGCCGAGGCTGAGGTGTCGTCTCGGCTTGGTTCGACCTGCATGCGCAGGAGCGTCTACATGGTCTCGATGTTCGAACCCGGGCTGGACGTCAGTTTCGGGAGGAGCCTTCTTGCTTGTCCAAGGTCCGTCGATTCGCCTGTTCCCCGGCCCGACTCCTGCATCCTGTACCAAGGTCTTAGTCGGACGATTGGGGGTGCCTCGACTCGGCCCCTCCGACGATCAAGTTAGTCAGGTGTAGAGTTTTTAGTATATGTTCTGTGTATGAGAGAGGGAGGCCCCGACTACAGTTCACCTGGGGACATTTTATACTACCTGCTGAAAGAGGAGTCTGTACAAAGTTGTTTAATGTGTGCGGGCGCTGGTGTTGAGTCGTACGTTGTCGTGCTCCTCGGGTAAGGGGCGGACCAGCGATCTGTCTGCTGATGCCGACTGATGCGTCTCTTGTCTCACAATGCTCATTGAACGACGAGCCGAAGCGGTGTCCCTTCCCGAGACCATGGTATGAGCTGAGTTGGACTTATCGATTTGACTTTGTGGTGGTAATGTGATAATCTTTGTTGGACAGGTCAAAATATATCTTCCGTTCATAGTCTCCGTTTGATTTATTTTTTTATTGTATCCTTGTCTGTTTTCCCAATGATCAAACCTGTTTAAAACTACCTAAAGTTGGTGAAAGTTTGATATCTTCTTCTATAATTTATTGTTATTATTTTTTATGCCGCTGTGGTTTGCAAGTGATTGGGCGTGTCTGTGGTTATTGGAATATCTATATATACTTAAAAAACATGATGTTGGCCATTCGTTCTAATTTTCTTAAAAATATTTCATTGTGCGACTTTGTCTAGTATCTACAATAACTTGATTTAGAAGAAGCACAATCTTATTCCATTGGCCATAACGTACCCAAACGTCTGTTTATGATCCATCAGGTCGTTCGTCACTGACAGGTAATCGAAAGCCGTGGAGGAAAAGAAGGGTTTGCTGTAAAAGGTGAAACTCTAATGTCACCACACAAATTTGCAACCTTCATTGTAATCAACAACAGAAAAGAAATGAAAAAGGCCAGAGAGATTCTTAAATGATTTCTCATCTCCATCCTCCCAGATTAGCATCGCCGGCGTTTTTGCTCTTACACCACCAGTCAAAGGGAATCTGGTGCTGCCACGGGGAAGCTCAAGATAGAAATAAGAAAATAATAGCAAGTCCATCTGCGTACTACGAATTCGTCATCGTCGGCGTCGTCGGCGCCCTTTTACATTTCTTTCTTAGATCGACGACGACCACGCTGATGTTATCTGCGCTCTGCCTCGCTAAGGCCAGCTTTGTCAACAGTACGGCCGCGTCCGAGCACGATGCATCGCCGAGACCATCCCCCTCGCCAGCAGCTTCCTCTTCTTCGTCGTCGCCGCCGCCGCCGCCCTGCAGGCACATCCTTGCGATGTCGCAGGCCGTCTCGTTGCTCACCACGTCCCACAGCCCGTCGCTCGCCAGGATCAGGCACTCATCGCCCTCCTCCCTGTCCAACACCGTCACCTCCGGCTCCGATATCACGTACGGCTTCAAATAACTGTCCCCTGTTTTTATGGTTCATGTTTTAAAGATCGACTGAGTAGCCCCACAGACATCCAGATACTCGGATGGAGGAGGGAGAACAAACAGCGGACTTGGAGCTTACCTATGGCTCGAGACATGGCGAGCACACCAAGAACCCTCGCCCCGTCCCAATAGATCACTCGACCCCCAGCGGCTTCAATCCGCTGCAACTCGTCTTCTCGGTCCGGCTGCATTTGCACATCATCAGAACCATTACATCTGTCGCTCCCGGCAGGCTGATTTAATGGTGGAAGGAGAAAAAAGAGATTCCCTTCCCTTCGATACCTTGTGGTCGGAAGAGAGGGGGATGGGGGCGCCGTTGCGGCAGAGGACGGCGCGGGAGTCGCCGCAGTTGGCGACGACGATCCGGGTGGGGCTGACCACGGCGACCACGGCGGTGGAGCCCACGTGGTCACACCTCGGCGGCTGGAGCTCGCATCGGCAGTCCTGGCTCGGGCGCTCACCGCTCCCGTCCACCGCCTCCGCGTCCACCCGAGCGAAGCTCCTCTCCATCGCCACCCTCCATGCCTGCGGCGATGTAGCGGCACCCGACGCGAGCGTCTCTACTTCCTCCGCCACCACCTGGTGCATCCGATCGCTACACAGCGACGCCACCTGCAAAGCACGGAAGAACAGATCAGCTACTGCAGAAGAACAGGAAGAGAGTTGGAAAGGGACAAGGGGGCTATCTTACATGAGAGCAGCCATGACCATCAAAGACGCCGAAGAAATGGTGCCTCGCCGAAACCCGATCGTTTCGGCGAACAAAGTCGGGACGGATGGAGAGGGCGTCCTCCATGTCCCTCCTCCGCCCGCACACAGCAGCCATCCCAAACCTCGGGCGCCGACCGGAGGTCCCCAATTCCGGGGACGCCATCACGGGAGGCTTCAGACTCGAGCTCCCACCCGGTGTCGTTCCAGACTCTCCCGCGCTCCCGGATGAGCTGCCGCCGTCCATCCTCTGCCGCTTTTCACTGGGTTCGTCCTCCGCCCCGGCGACGAAGCTGAGCCGCCGGATCTCCATCCTGCGCCGCCTCGCCGCGCGTGAACCCGGCTCGCAGGACTTCAAAGCCGCCGTCTCCACGCCACAACAGATCTCCGCCATTACTACCGAGGTACGCACAAGAAAATTGAAACAAACCTTGGTACCTCTCGCTCTCGAATTCGAACAGGTGGAAGGTAAAAAGAGAAGTAGGCGAGGGTCAGCTGCGGCTCCACAGAAACAAGTCTTACTCAGCACTCCGTACCGATCAGTCTACCCGCTACCTCATTGGTCAAGAAGGTTGCCCGATCATTTGGTCCTACACGAACCCCGTCGTTTTCTCCAACCGAAACGCAGGAAGATGAGACGGTGCTCAAAGACGTATAAGAAAAACGTGGCCCGTGGTTGGCTTCCACGTGCCACCTATCCCCCAACAGAACGGACGAATCCGAAGCGTCCATCTTGGCGGGTCTCACCTCTTCTCGACGCGTGGGCAGGCGTGCGGTGGGAGGTGAAAGCGTCGTGGCTTATCTGACACGCATGTGGACCCCTCGAAAACAAAAAGGTGATGCCGCTGTATCTCAATTAAACCGGATCGATCGGTCGGGACTCGCCTTGCCTTCCGATCGAACGGTGTGAGAAGCCGTCACGTGGATGCTTCGGCACCGTACACGATCGCTTCGGTTGGATTTCTCCAGTTTTATATATAGGGTGGCAACAGCGCATATAGACATGGGATGGGGGGGGAGCGAAATAATAATATTAGTAACGACAGCAGAAGCAACAAGAATAACGCCTACTCGAGGGAGTAAAATACGATGGTCGGCAGACTCTGTGATCGACACGCGTCCTCGATGGCGTGTCTTCGAGTCAGACCATCGCTTCCCCACGTCCCATCTTCCTCTGACTCGGATTAATAAACCCCATACTCTTTTTTAATGGAAAGAGACGTAGGTATTTATATTATAATAATTTGATCCGGTTGGATCTGGGTTGTGTTCGACCATGCTAACCACCCGATTGATGGGTGTGGATTTTGGACCCTGTGCTAACGGGTCGGATTAGGCCCAAATCAGTTCATAGATTCCTAAAACGCATGTACTGAATGTTTATTATATATGTATGCATTATTTTAAATTGAGTAATACATGTATCTTAAAAAGTTAAAACTCAAAGTATTTGTATATTATAACCTATATATATCAGAACTCCAATTTTCACTAATATATTTTTGGAAAAACTCAATATGATGCTAAAAAATATTAAGGATATATCAAATATTCTGTTTTTATTGTGATATATCAATAATATAACTGTGAATAGAATTGATAAACTTGAGTGCTTCGGAGGTATCATTAAAGATATATCAAAAAATTTATAATGACTATTATATTATGTTTTAAATATAACAAGGATATATATATATATATATATATATATAAGTTCTAAGAAGTTAGATAGATATAGACTAGACTCTCTAAAATAAAAACACGACTAACAAGCTGAAAACTTTTTCCACACGCCACACAGTTTCGTCTTTTAAGTCAAATCAAGAAAAATAAAAAAAAAGGTTGTTAATGAGAAATTTGGTACTTGCCTAGTAGATGTCGTTTGACTCCGTGTCTGTTGAGCAAGCATTGCTGGTTTAGGCCCGTGTGCGCTAGCTTGTCCGCAGTCATCTAAGCGTAGAGTTGGAGCTCAGTCGGATGGGTAGAGCCCCGGGGTCCGACTTGGGAGGTCAGTTGCTAGAGTGGTGGAGCTTAGGTTGGGTCGGGTCCCGACGTGACCCCTCTGACGATCAAGTTAGTTTTGTTGTTGATTTCGTCATCCCCCTGCTCCGTAGAGCTGCAGGGGCCTTTATAGCGACAGTAACGGGGTATCTGTACTTGAATCCCTTATCTTCTTTATTGCTTACCATATTGCTGCTCTTCACCATGCCGTCTGTGGTCCTTGCAGCGAGGCACGCGCCTGTCGCTGAGTGATGTCGATCTTGCCCATCTTACTTGTGTTAGGTCGGTCGTACGATCGCTGATACCTCCATGTCTGTGTCAGGTCGGCTTCCCCGTGTCGGGTCGGCCACGTTGACAGGCTAGTTGTCCGAGGGCGTGAGAACGTGGCAACCAAGTCAATATTTGTCATATCATTCCTCCCCCCCCCCAGATGAGGTCTTGTGTTGAGCCGTCTGTTTGCGGTGATGTTAGACTAGTCCCAAAAGTCGGCTGATCCGATTGGGCGGGAGTTGATCTGGCCGAGCAGGGGCTTGGGAAATGATCCGACCGAGCGGGGCTCGGGAAAGGGACTGGCTGGGTTTTTTGTATCCGGGAGTTGATCCGATCGAGCGGGGGCTTAGGAACTGATCGGACCGAGCGGGGCTCGGGCATGATCCGACCGAGCAGGAGCTCGGGAATTGATCCGACCAAGCAGGGGATCGGGAACTGATCGGAGCAGGAGTTGATCCGACCAAGCAGGAGCCCGGGAATTGATCCGACCGAGCAGAGAAGTTCCTCCACCAAAGAGGTTGTGGCTCCAGAAATTCTTTTCTTCAACCCTTTAAGAATGGTTTGGTTTGTCACCTCGACAAGTCCGTTAGCTTGGGGGTGGGCGACCGAGCTAAACTTTAGTTGAATGCGATAACTTTGACAAAATGCCTTGAACTTTGCATTGTTGAATTGTGTCCCGTTGTCTGTGATTATGACCCTAGGAAGGCCGAACTTGGTTATGATGTTCTTCCACACGAATCATTCAACTTGCCTTTCGGTAATGGAGGCCAACGGCTCGGTCTCGAGCCATTTGGTGAAATAATCGACTCCCACTATTAGAAACCTTCGTTGTCCCGAGACTGGGGGGAAGGGGCCAAGGAGGTCCATTCCCCATTGGGCGAAGGGTCAAGCGCAGTCGGCAGTTGTGAGCGGTACCATCGGTTGATGTTGGAACCGGGCATGCTTCTGGCATGGCTCGCAGCTTTGCACATAGGTCTGAGCATCCTTACGCAAAGTGGGCGAATAGTAACCTTGCCTGAGAATCTTGTGTGCCAAAGTGCGAGCGCCGATATGGTCTCCACATATTCTCTCATGGGTCTCGGCTAAGGTGATGCGCGCTTCGATCGGATGCAGACACCGAAGTAGTGGTCGGCTAAAACCTCGCCGATAGAGCCGGCCATCGATAATACAATACCACAACTCTATCCTCCTGATCCTTCGGGCAATCGCCTTATCTTCAAGGAGGGCACTTGTTTGCTTGAAACGAATCATTTCGTTGATCCAGCTTCCTTCTTCCTCGTCGACGGCTAGTACCCATAAGTTGACGAAAGTCCGATGGTTCTCACTGTTCCTCTCGACGGCGTGTCGGTCGCGCAAGAGGATGCAAGCCTGGCCAGGGCGTCCGCCTGTGAGTTCTCGGCACAAGGCACTTTGGTGATGGTACACCTCTGAAATCGATGCGTCATCTGTCGTGCCTCGGTCATGTATTTGATCATCACCACTTCCCGGGTCTCGACTCTCCATTGACTTAGCCTGCAACGAGCTGGGAATTAGTAAATATTTCAATGTCTTCCGCGCCCAATTCGGCTGCGACTTCTAGATCGAATAGGAGCACCTCATATTCTGCTTCGTTGTTCATGGCCTTGAACCCTAGCCGAAGCGCGTGCTCGTAGATATTGCCGGAGGGGTCCTTGAGCACCAAGCCGACGCCTCCTCTTTCCGAGTTGGCGGACTCATCAATGTCTAGCGTCCATCTAAGGTCCGAGCTCGTCGGGGTCTACGGGGGTATGAGTTCCGAGAAGAAGTCTGCCACCACCTGACCTTTGATCGCCTTTCTTGCCACGTACTCGATGTCAAATTCTCCTAATTCTATCGACCATTTAAGCATCCAACCTGCAACATCAAACTTCGAAAGGATCTGGCGCAAGGGTTGGTCGGTTATCACCTTAATAGGATGTGTCTAGAAGTACGGCATTAGCTTTATGGATACCAGGATCAACGCCAAGGCCAGCCTCTCTATGGGAGGGTAGCGGAGCTCGGGACCTGTTAGGACATGGCTGGTGTAGTAGATCGGCCTTTGTCGGGCTTTGCCGAGCGTTACCAAGACCGAGCTAACTACCAGGTCGGATGCCGCAAGGTACAAGCCGAGAGGCTCCCCGTCCCTCACCGACGCCAACTGGTGCAGGTGTTCGATGTGGCTCTTTAGCTGGCGAAATGCTTCCTCGCATTCGGGGGTCCACCTGAAATCTTTCACCGACTTCAGCACTCGGAAGAAGGTCGAGCTCTTGTCCCCGGCTCGGGAGATGAAGCGGCTCAGGGCCATTGTCTGCCTGTAAGTCGTTGGACCTCCTTTATCGTCCTGGGGGATTGTATTTTTTGTATCGCCTTTATATTATCGGGATTTGTGTCTATCCCTCGCTAATGCACAATAAAGCCGAGGAACTTTCTGGATGTGATGTCGAATGTACATTTCGCCGGGTTGAGACACATCTTGTATTTCCTTAGTGTGTGGTATGTTTCTGCCAAGTCGGAGAGGTAAGCCTCGGTCTTTCGACTTTTGACTATCATATCATCCACGTAAATCTCCATGTTCCTCCCGACCTGGTCCTTGAACATGTGATTTACCAGCCGCTAGTATGTCGCACTGGCATTCTTCAGCCCAAATGGTATCACCTTATAACAGTAGGTGTCGTTGTGAGTGATGAAGGCTGTATTTTTTTTGTCTATCGGGGCCATCCAGATTTGGTTGTACCCCGAGAATGCATCCATAAATGAGAGCAATTGGTGTCCCGACGTGGCATCTACCAGTTGGTCGATACGAGGAAGGGGATAATAGTCCTTCGGGCAAGCCCGATTGAGATCGGTATAATCAACGCAAATTCATTATTTTCGATTAGCTTTCTTGACAAGGACAATATTGGATAACCAGGTCGGGTACTTCACTTCCTCGATAAGCTCCGCATCCAACAAGCGAACAACCTCGTCTTCTACGACCTTCTGTCGGTCGGGAGCAAACTTGCACGGATGCTGCTTCATGGGTTGGGTGCCGGGGTGATGTTCAAGTGGTGCTGGGTGATCTCCGAGTCGATCCCTGACATATCCTTTAGAGACCACACGAAGACATCCTCATTCTTCCGTAGGAACTCGACCAGTTGAATTCGCTAGCCCTCCGGGAGTTCCGACCCAACCTTCACTAGCTTGTCCGACGGCTTGGATCGAGGGGCACCTCCAGAACTTGCTCCGCTGGGTGGGGATCCCGAGCACTATCCTCAGGGTTTTGAGGAACCACAACGGTTGATTGGACCTTCGGCTTCTTGGATAATATTGTTACTATTAAATAACATGTCTGGATTCTCTTGGGTCACTCTTGACCTCATCAATCCCTGCTCGGGTCGGGAACTTTAGGACGGTGATAGGTCGAGACGGTCGCCTTGAGCCGGTTGAGGGTCGGGCGCCCGATGATGGCGTTGTACGCTGATGGGAGCTTTACCACCATGAACGACACCATAAGAGTCTTTGACCTCGGTTCTCCTCCGAACGTGACAGGAATTGTGGTCGCCCCCAAGGGAGAGACGAAGTCCCCGGTGAACCCTATCAAGGAAGATGTTAGAGTGACGAGATCTTTGTCGGTCAACCCCAATTTCTGAAAGGCATCGAAATACAAGATGTCGATCGAACTTCCTGTATCGATCATAACTCTTTTGACATAGGCGTTAGCCATACGGATTGAGATCACTAACGCATCATCATGGCATGGGTACTCCTCGCATCTCGACTTGAATGTGATATCGAGGTCTTCGTCATGCGTCGGCCTCTTCCCGACCTCATATCACGCATAAGCCTTCCGCGCCAAGGAGCTGTCACCGCCCAAGGCTGGCCCTCCGAAGATGATGTCGATTTGCTTCTCGACCGGACCTTTGGGTCGGGGTAACGAATCTCGAGGGGTTCGATCGTCGGAGAGTGAGGATTGGTCGTGGACATACCGATGCAGGTATCCGTGCCGGATGAGGTCTTCGATTTGATATTGCAGGTTACGGCATTCCTCCGTGTCATGGTCGTATTCCCTGTGAAAGCGACAATACACCTCTTAGAATGTGACTTCATTGGGTTTGGAGCCTTCAAGAGGCCCTTCTCTCGAATTTGAAAGAAGATTTCTGTTCGAGTCGAATTGAGGGGAATCGGGGGGGGGGTCTTGACGGCAACATGCCCGAACTGTCCTCCCTCCTCTTCGGTGGCGGCGGGTGGTGTCCTCGGGGTTGCTTCACCCGGGGACGCTTCGTCTCATCCCGCTTGCTTGCCACCAACGTCTCGGCGGTCATGTATTGATGCGCCCGTTACAGCATCTCGGGTAGCGTTACGGGCGGTCGCTCGATTAGTGACCAGAAGAACCTCGATGGTCTCAATCCTGTCAAGAATGCCTGGATGGCTAGGGATGGATGGAGGTCTGCAAGTTCTTGGACCTGTGAGGTGAACCGTCCCACAAATTGGGAGAGGGGCTCGTCGATCCCTTGGACCAACCTCAAGAGGGAGGCAGTGGTCGGTTTGGGGCATGGACTCGCCAGGAAGTTCAATTCAAACTCTTTTGTCAATAGATCAAACAAAGATATAGAAGCGGGTTTGAGACGAGAATACCATATCGTAGTCGGTCCTCTTAGGGTGGTCGGGAAAGCCCGACACATCAACGTGTCAGACATGTCATATAGGGTCATCTGGGCGCGGAATGCAGTGATGTGCTCTGTCAGGTCGTCGCTGCCATTGTAAGGCTCGTGGTTCAGGAGTCTGAAGGTGGCCGGGAGAGGCTTGCCTTGTATCTCGGGAGTAAACGGGGAACCGCCTTTAGAGCTTTCTCCAATCTCCCCTCTTGATTTAAGGACCTCCTTTTGGACCTCGTCAAGTCGCTGATGGACTTGGCAGACTTGTTCTCTCAGGGAATCAACGGTGTCGGACGATAGGGTGTCGAAGTCAGGGCCAGTTTGAACCGGATCACAAGAGCGATTTTGCGACCGAGCTGGTGCAGGAGTCGGGGAGGCTGCGTGAGCTTCCGCGACTTGGCACTGTGGCGGCTCCGCCTCAAGTGGGGTCTTCCGGTTCAGGGCTACAAGCAACTCCATTTTCGAAAACGACGTCGGGGGAGCCGACTGGTGAGTTGCCGACTGTATGAGCTGGGGTAGGTATGGGACTATGGTTTGCACCATACCGGCCAGTGCTTGGACCTAGTTAGTGAGGTCGAGAAAAGCCTCGGTCGTGACGACGAACGAAGCAGGGTTGGACGCGGGTGAGGGAAACCCTGGGTCGGTCATCATTCTCCGAAAATGATTTGGGATCGGCGCTGCTGCGGTGACCTCCTTGGTTGGGTGAGAGTGGTTAGGTTCCGGGCGATGCTCCGCACCCGAGTTCCCAAACGGGCGTTCTTGCGCGAAAAATGTTAGTGAGAAATTTGGTGCTTGCCCAGTAGATACGGTCCGCCTCCATGTCTACTGAGCAAGCACTGCTAGTTCAGGCCCGTGTGCGCTAGCTCGCCTACGATCGTCTCGACGCAGAGTTGGAGCTTAGTCGTATGGGTAGAGCCTCGGGGTCCGGCTTGGGAGGTCAGCTGCTAGAGTGGTGGATCTCAGGTCGGGTGGAAGTGCCTCAGCTCGGGTCGGGCCTTGATTCCTGCAAGAAGGTCAGGTCGGATCGGGTCCCGACGTGACCCCTCCGACGATCAAGTTAGTTTTGTTATTGATTTCATCATCCCCTGCTCCGTAGAGGTGCAGGGGCCTTTATAGCGACAGTAGCAGGGTATCCATATCTGAATCTCTTATCTTCTTTATTGCTTATCATACCGCTGCTCCTCACTATGCTGTCTGTGGTCTTGCGGCGAGGCGCGCGCCTACCGCTGAGTGATGTCAAACTTGCCCACCTTACGTGTGTTAAGTCGGCCGGACGATCGTTGATTCCTCCATGCTTGTGTCAGGCCGGCTTCCTCGTGTTGGGTCGGCCACGTTGGCAGGGTAGTTGTCCGAGGACGCAAGAACGTGATAGCTAGGTCAATATTTATCATATCAAAGGTAAAAAAGAAAGATGGATGGGTGCTCACGAGAAAAGAATGAAATTAGAGGCTTAATCTTTGTGTGGGTAATTTTATCTTTATTTTTTTAATCGGTGATGGGCTTATTGTGTCATCAAGATCAACCACGAAGACTCGTTTGCAATCATCTCTCTTTAGCAGTGTTGTTCATAAGAAGATGTCCCACTTGCGATTCAAGGTTTGTAAAACTTAGAGCTCCTCCAATATCTTATTATAACACTAAATCCAACCGATACACGACCACAAAGAGGCAGACAAAACACAAGTAACCTATTTAGGTATCACATAGCCATGGTAAACGCATCTCGGCAGCCAAACATAAAAAACGGTTTTATTTGGAGGAGATCTCTGTGGCCTCCGGTTGAGTTCAGAGGTTGCCGTTCACAGATTTACCACCGTCGATGCAGATGACTTGGCCATTGATGTAGCAAGCAGCAGGGAGGCACAAGAAAGCCACCACAGCTGACACCTCCTCCGACTCGCCCACACGCCCAAGAGGGATGCGGTACGTCTCCTTCGTCACGAACTCCTCGATCGCAAGCAACTGCGTTGGGGGACACAAAACGAAACGATGAAGTTTGAAATCCAGGCATTTGATCAAGTACAGGTGGTGGCTGAGGTCATTACCGGTTCCAAGAGAGGGGTTCTAATGGAGCCGGGCGCGACGCAGTTGGTGCGGATGTTGTCCTTCGCCCACTCGCAGGCCAGGCTTCTGGTGAGCTGGTTCAGTGCCGCTGGAGAGGAGCAAGGCGAGGGTCAAGTTGCTGAGAGATCTCGAAGAGCTCGCAGAGGAATCGAGTACGCACCTTTGGTTGCTCCGTAGATGGTTATGTTGTCAATGCCGACGATGCCGGCGAGCGAGGAGATGTTGACGATGGAGCCTGCTCCTGATGCCTTGAGCAGAGGGTGGGCGAGCTGGGTCAGGTGGAACGCAGACTCCACGTTGGTGCTCATCATAAACCTGTACTCCTCAGGAGTTATGGCCACCATCGGCTTCACAAACCCCGTCCCTGCGTTGTTGACCTACACCACGAGCACAACAAGTTCACAAGCAGCTCGATCACTAGCGTGGAGATCTTTTTTGTTGCTCACCAGGATGCTCAGCTTTCCACCGAAGGTGGACTTGACATCCTCCATTAGCTTCTCTCGATCAGCTTGGGACGAGACATCGCAGACGGAGCCGGTGACCTTGAAGTTCTTCGCGCCCCATTCTTTCAAGCACTTGTTGAGCTCCGCTTCGTTTCGGGAGCAGGTGTGGATGGCTGCTCCGAATCTGGCTAGTTCCTCGACTATGGCATGCCTGGAAGGAAGGCGGACAACAGAGCTCAGTTCATGGCGGTGGCCGATCACAGAACGAGAAACCCCTGCAGCTGCTAGAGATTTAGTAGTACGTACCCGATTCCCTTGGTGCCGCCGGTGACCACGGCTGTCGCGCCGGCAAGAGACCACCTCTCGTCGTTGGCGATGAAGCTGCTTCCGTGACCGTTCTCCATGGCTGTCTTCTGCTCTTCGCTCGAGACCCTAGTCCCCTGGTATCGATTGAGCTGGTGGAGGCGATGGAGATGGAGTGGATGGAGGGAGCAGCAAGCTTGGGTTCTTATAGAGAGCTGCTCGTGAACCAGGACAAGGATGCGGTCAACCAAGAAGAGCGCAGCGCCTCATGGGCAGCGGTGGATCGACCGAGCTTGGCCGCTGCAGATTGAAGACACCAACTCGTCCGACGCCAGAATTTGTCCCTAACAACTCCCACCTACCCCTGCGTCGAGCGCCGGCACGGCACGGACGTGAATCCGGCCGTCCATCGGCCCAGGAGACGACTCTCAAAGCCGACGATGGAGTCTCAGTACGAATCGCAAAGCTAGATGAGCTCACCCAACACAAAAGAAGGGTGCACCCACCAACTGCATGCGGAAAAGTCAAAAACGTCGAAGGGGGTTATGTAAATATGAGGTTTTCGAGTCTCTCGTACTTTACACTAATTATTATGTGAAATGAAGTTGATGGATGGTGGAATGCTTCAAACTGGGAAATATTTTAGGTTCCATAATATATCATCAAAATTTATCCTCAATCCTTTCCAACAAATTATTTATAAGACTAGCGCTATAGTTATGTCCCACAACTTACTCCGATGCATAAGTTGATAAAAAAAAAAAAAAAAAAATTGATTGAACATCGTATATTAAATATTAATTTATCGAATATATTAATCATGTCGCTAAGAAACAGCTATCCCAAGTGGAGCAAAAAACTTCTCTCTTACCCTAAACAACTCATGTGGAACGAGAATAGTTGCTACTAAACAAGTCGAGTCGTTGACTTGACCACCCAAAAAAGACCATTGAAACGCAACAACTACATTAAACATGTACGCCTAATGGGACTTCTTCTCTCACCAAACTATGCCTTTGAGACCGGCAATTGATCCGAAAGAAATGGATGGATGGCGGTCAAAATGATTCGTTGACATACGACATGACATCTCATCAATTCACTAGTCTACGGTAGGCAACTACGACACGTCACGGGATAGAGACTTAAATGCAATCGCCATTGGTTAGGAGGCACATCAACCTCCACTCGACATGCGTGCATGGACTTCACTTGATAGCTCAACATATCTTTCTAAAACCAATCCACACAACATTGTTCATTCATATTCGGCTTTTCTGATGCCACATATTATTTTATTATCTTTAACATAAAAAATTTATAACGCATTTTTGTTAGAAAAAATTTATTGAGTACCTCAGCATGCATGAGGAGTGGAGTCTATTTACATGGAGAAGACCTTAGTCGTCAATTATTTAAAACTTACTATCTATATTGAGTCAAATAAACTTTGATTCTATCTGAATTCGAAGAAAAAAAAAGATACTTGAGTTGAGAGTATCTTATTTAATTACATTAATTTATATTTTGAGTACCATTATCAATCAATTTATTAAGAGATAATTTTGATAAAAAATTTAATTACTTATCTTAGATCTTTTATAAAATAATACATTTTTGAATGACATCAAAAATACACATTGTAAAATTGATATATTGTTCTTAGATTTCAGATTTTGACATTAATTTTTTCTATATAATTGAAACGATTTTATGAGAAAACGATTAAATTAATTTCAAATGCGAAATTAATTTTATGACATTAATTTTTTCTATGTAATAGAAACGAGAGAAAGTTAAAAATGGTTTATTGTAGTATTTATCTATCTGCCATGATTAAATTAATTTCAAATGTTCTTTAATTAGGCACGATTAAATAAGAAAATATTTATATAGTAGAATTAAATTCATAGGTATCTTTTACTTGTTGGAATTCCCAACTTAACCCATCTTATACTCCAAAGTAATATGCTACAATTGTGTATCTCATCGGTTCAACACGTAATCAATCTATTTATGGGCGGAATGATCATTCTATGCCATGAGAATCGTACTTAATTTCAAGAAAATAAAGTCTTATTATTTTCTTGAATATTATTTGGTTGAGATAACTCCAAACTCAATGATTAGAGGAGATGCATGTGTTTTATAGTGGATTCTTATACAATATTTGATCTCGGATTCAGTGGATTATGCCATCCAATTGCGATTTCTTTTGGCTGCTTGTTAGTATTTATTATTATTATTATTATTATTATTATTATTATTATTATTATTACTATTATTATTCAAGAGTAGGAACCAATCAAATGGTTCCCTTATCTGACAAATCAACAAACAGACCGCCGAGCTCATTCCATAGTGGACAAACTAAAAGTCAACTCATGAACATAATGCACCTATATAGCTAAAAGTTAAATCCAGGTTAATTAGCCCTTACAGGTTTATTTAAGGAGACACTTCAAATGTTTCACTTTAGAGTAACGACAGTAGACCTATGTGGTTCTTATCCAAATCATGACGTATCCTTTAGTCATACAAGCTTAGCAGCTTCTTATCATAGGTGGGGTGATGTTAACTTATTGAATTTGACTCACTAATTTAGAAATTAACGATATTAGACTTATTTAACTTTTTATAATTTTTTATAAAAGTTATTTCACATTCGATTAAATCAAATCGGAGTATTGTAATAAGAATACTACTACTACTACTACTACTACTACTAATTAAAAAAAAAAATAGAGGAGAAAAAGTTTATAGTCGGAATTGAAATATTAATTTGGTATTTGGTCTCCTTGGACGTGCGCCTACGCCCATAAAAAGAGACTTCATTCAATAAAGATGGGTGGAAAATTTTGCTGCTGCTGCTGCTGCCGTTTACCGTCCTTCGTTGCTTTCTTTCCATCTCTGATGGTTACTCGTTGTTTGGCAGTCAGCGTTGAACAGTCTATGACTTGGCTTCTTCCTGCACGGCTTTGTCAGCAAGTCGAGCACAGTTTGGTTGACTCGATGCTCTCAAGATGTGATAATGGAAAGTCGCACCTCTCTTCTTCCACTTAATCAGTGTAATTCTCTCGTAATTAATTAATTCTTCCACTTAATTAGTGTCGTTCTCTCGTAATTAATTAATTGATTAGTGGATATGATGAAGACTGCTTACTGCCTTGTCACACACAGAATGATTAAAGAGAGTTGGGAATCTCGGCCTAAAATTTTGAGCTAAGTACTACGATCCAAGTTTTCATCTCATTTTCTTGAGTCCTATAACTTTAATATCGTCCATAATTTTTTCTCCCTCGATATAAATTAAATACTATGAATACTATATTGTTTTATTTAAATTATTAACTTTCTTATTTGAATAGAATGATTAAAATTGACTTTATATAATTATGTAGATAAGTTCAATTTTTTTGTTAATTAACTATATTACTAATTAATTTATTTCCTACCTAATACATGATATCAATTTTAGAAAGTAAATGGTTCAAATTACTTCTTTTTGTTTTTTGCATGATCCATAACAAATAAATACTATAATTCTATCCTTGTGTGTGAAAGGAAAAACTAAATTAAATAACTGTTTAACTTTCAGAGTAAGTATTTATTTTTTCTTATATAAAAGAGGTTACTACTCCTTAGTTTTTTACCTGACCTAGGAGTAGCAGGAGTTAAAGTTTTTATGATATATAATAGTATTTTCATCTTAAAGCTTTACGATTAGAATGATTATTAATTTAATTATTAAAAAATTATTTTTAGATCAATATAATAGTTCTAATTCATTATATTTATGTTTCAAAACTTATTTGTTAATTTTTATGATTTAATTAGCTTTAAATTTAACATGAATCTAGATTATTTAATTGATGGATTTGAATTATTTTTTAATAATTAAAAATATTAAAATCTAATTTAATAAGGAGTCAAATTGAGGATTTGATCTGAATTAAGTTGATTGACCAGACCAACTCATGTAGCTAGGTATAACCTAACACATGTGGTCAGATATAACTTAGCCTAAGTATCAAGTATTTCAACTTATGTGGTTAGGTATTACCCAAATTACATGGCCAAATATGGTTCAACCCATGTGATTACGCATGACCAAGCGTATATGATCATATACGACTCGGCTCATATGGTTAAGCATGACCCTACTCATGTTATCAAATACAACTCAACTCATGTGACTATACATAATCTTCCATCTTCTATCTTTCTGCTCCTCCATTCAAGGTGAAAATATATCTTGAATTTGACTTGCTATCATTAATGTTGGACTGAAAACTTGAGTCTGTGTAGCCCTCAACTTGGAGGCTACCTCCTCTATATACCAGTAAAAGATCTTTAGTCCTTCTCAAGTACTTATGGATACACTTTACTACATTCCAGTATTTTAAACCTGGATCTATTTGATACCTGCTTGTGATACTCAGAGCATGTACTATATCAGACTTGGTACATAGCATCGCATATATGATAGAGCCTATCGCTGAGGCATAAGGTATATTATCCATGTGTGTCCTTTCTTCAGAAATCTCTGTGGACATGTAGGTTAATGAAACACATTATGGACCCCTCCATATCTAACTATTTGTGATTCCTTCATTCTGTTACACCATTGAGCTATAATATATAAGGAGGTATCTATTGGGATAAAATATGATAGTCCCTAAAGAATTGGGTGAACTTTGTACTCAAGTATTCTCTTCTTCGATCTAATTAAAGAGTTCTAATACTCTTTCCAATCTAGTTCTCTAGTTCATTATTATATTCTCAGAGTTTCTCGAAAGTCTCGGACTTGTACTTCATCAAGTGGTTAGGTATTACCCAACCCATGTAACCTAATATGGTCCAACTTATGTGACCACTTATGACACAACTCAAGTAGTCAAGTATAACCCAATTCATATGGCTAAGCATGACCCAACTAATGTGGCTAAGCATGACCAAACCTATGTGGCCAAGCATAACTCAACCCGTGAACCAAGGATGACTCGATTCAATGGTAAGACTCAGCCCATCTTGTGAGTAAGGTTCAACCTAATCTATGAAGCTACACCAGCTCAACTATATTATTAGCGTTGGATATTTTATTGTCACTATCTAACGTATTACTTGAGACAAACATTTGATGTAAGACTTAATTAAGTGAGTTGGTTCGATCAGAGTTAGTACTATATAACATAGCCCAATTTTCTCCCACTTTATTGATTTGAAATCAATAGTCGACTGAATGATGGGTTTGGTCAGTTCAAACCGATTTAGTATGATTCCAACCTAATTAGTTTAAACTTACTTGATCTAATTAAGATTAATCAAATCTAAATTAGATCAGTTCTATATAGATTTTAGGTTTGGCCCTATTATGTCCTAATTTAATTAAGTTTGGTTAAGTCAATTAGGGTATTATGATTAGGGTTCTGGTAATTGAGGACTATCGAGATATTGAGGATTATCGAGATATTGATGTCTTATATTTTTATGATTTAATGAAATTAAAATTTTTATTTAAAGGTATTATTTGAAAATAATTATTAGTTTTTTATTATTATTTAAGATTAAGTTTATGATATAGATACGATTATTATCATGTCATATATATGACTATGCTAATAGTTCATATTAGAATTATAACCCATTAAACGAGCTGCAAGTCCATCATAATATGGAGTTAATAATAAACATAGTATAACAAATAATATATCAAACATAGTTTCTCATAATACTTTTTAGATCACATGAGTGCATGAATAAATATAAATAAATGATCATAGTTATTTATGTATCCTTATCGATGACAAGTAAGATAATTTCTTTTGAGGTTTAGCAGGTCATTAGACGTGATAGTTAGATGGTTCCTTCATTCACGAAAGGAACATGATCTCACTTGGGCATGTGAGAGATATCACTTCATTTATTATTGGGAGTATGATATGAGTTTTTTTTTTTTTTGTTGGGAGGAAAATTCTCTTGAGATATGTTAGGGGACTATACCATTGGATATGATGTACTATCCAATTGGATATGATGTACATCTTTATTTAGGGGACTATACCATTGGATATGATGTACATCTTTATTATTTAATTACTATATATATCGTTGAGATATGTTACATGTGATTGATGTATTGTTTTGTTTACTATATATGAATTATTATTATTTTTCTAATACATCAGTTTCATAATTCAATGAATTGATATGTTATCATTTTATATTAAATTATAATATATGTTTCACCAATGTTAAAATTATTTTTATATTTTTTTAAAGATTCCTACTAATATATATGGTTACTAATATATTCTTATCTTATATTTATTTTGAAAGTAACATATATTTTCAAATATGGTTACTAATATTTTAAAATTATTTTTATAATTTTTATTTGTAGTAAATTAGAGACTTGGGTGGGTGAAAGAGGTTATTTTTTCCCTATCAAGAAAAATTGGTTTATTTTTAATTTAAAAAATATTATTATCATAAAGATAAGAATTTGAATTCAAAAATAAAAATAAAAATCTTTTATAAATTATAAATATTAGAATAATAATTTATTATTTATAAATCTTCGATGTGAAGATAACAGACGCTCAAACACATCTAAGATTAAACTTTAATATATTCGAATATTAAATCAAACTTTAAGAGCTTTAATTAAGATAATATTTTTTTCATGGTCTTATGTAACTAAAGGGTTGATGTAATCTTTTAAATATAAGAGAGAGAGAGAGAGAGAATGATATTTTTTAATCTTTCCTTTGTCTCATTTCATCGTTTGTCTCCTTTTGGTTATTTTATGTCGCCTCCATGATTAAGAAGAGGAGAATGAAAAAAATAATAAGAGAAAAAAAAAAGATTATAGGTTAAGATTGAAAATATTACATTCCAATCAAGTTATAAATCAAGGATATATACATTTATTTATTAAAAATAATTTAAAAATATTTAATTTTTAAAATATAAATTATAAATAATAAAGAGAGGTTTCAAAAAGCAATATCCAATCATATCATTCGGAAGAGTAAGGTTGGAGAGGAAAACCCAACTACTAATAAATTTGCAAAGATCTAAAATATGATATCTTTTGGTATGAACGACCGCACAGAGGCAGACAAAACACAAGTAACCTATTTAGGTATCACATAGCCATGGTAAACGCATCTCGGCAGCCAAACATAAAAAAACGGTTATAGTTGGAGGAGATCTCTGTGGCCTCCGGTTGGGTTCAGAGGTTGCCGTTCACAGATCTACCACCGTCGCTGCAGATGACTTGGCCATTGATGTAGCGAGCAGCAGGGAGGCACAAGAAAGCCACCACAGCTGACACCTCCTCCGACTCGCCCACACGCCCAAGAGGGATGCGGGACGTCTCCTTCGTCACGAACTCCTCGATCGCAAGAAACTGCGTTGGGGACACACACAGAACGATGAAGTTTGAAACCCAGGCATTTGATCAAGTACAGGTGGTGGCCGAGGTCATTACCGGTTCCAAGAGAGGGGTCCTGACGGAGCCGGGCGCGACGCAGTTGGTGCGGATGTTGTCCTTCGCCCACTCGCAGGCCAGGCTCCTGGTGAGCTGGTTCAGTGCCGCTGGAGAGGAGCAAGGCGAGGGTCAAGTTGCTGAGAGATCTCGAAGAGCTCGCAGAGGAATCGAGTACGCACCTTTGGTTGCTCCGTAGATGGTTATGTTGTCAATGCCGACGATGCCGGCGAGCGAGGAGATGTTGACGATGGAGCCTGCTCCCGATGCCTTGAGCAGAGGGTGGGCGAGCTGGGTCAGGTGGAACGCAGACTCCATGTTGGTGCTCATCATAAACCTGTACTCCTCAGGAGTTAAGGCCACCATCGGCTTCACACACACCGTCCCTGCGTTGTTGACCTACACCACGAGCACAACAAGTTCACAAGCAGCTCGATCACGAGCGTGGAGATCTTTTTTGTTGCTCACCAGGATGCTCAGCTTTCCACCGAAGGTGGACTTGACATCCTCCATTAGCTTCTCTCGAGCAGCTTGGGACGAGACATCGCAGACGGAGCCGGTGACCTTGAAGTTCTTCGCGCCCCATTCTTTCAAGCACTTGTTGAGCTCCGCTTCGTTTCGGGAGCAGGTGTGGATGGCTGCTCCGAATCTGGCTAGTTCCTCGACTATGGCATGCCTGGAAGGAAGGCGGACAACAGAGCTCAGTTCATGGCGGTGGCCGATCACAGAACGAGAAACCCCTGCAGCTGCTAGAGATTTAGTAGTACGTACCCGATTCCCTTGGTGCCGCCGGTGACCACGGCTGTCGCGCCGGCAAGAGACCACCTCTCGTCGTTGGCGATGAAGCTGCTTCCGTGACCGTTCTCCATGGCTGTCTTCTGCTCTTCGCTCGAGACCCTAGTCCCCTGGTATCGATTGAGCTGGTGGAGGCGATGGAGATGGAGTGGATGGAGGGAGGGAGCAGCAAGCTTGGGTTCTTATATAGAGCTGCTTGTGAACCAGGACAAGGATGCGGTCAACCAAGAAGAGCGCAGCGCCTCATGGGCAGCGGTGGATCGACCGAGCTTGGCCGCTGCAGATTGAAGACACCAACTCGTCCGACGCCAGAATTGTCCCTAACAACTCCCATCTACCCCTGCGTCGAGCGCCGGCACGGCACGGACGTGAATCCGGCCGTCCATCGGCCCAGGAGACGACTCTCAAAGCCGACGATGGAGTCCCAGTACGAAACTCAAAGCGAGATGAGCTCACCCAACACAAACGAAGGGTGCACCCACCAACCGCATGCGGAAAAGCCAAAAGCGTCGAAGGGGGTTATGTAATATGAGGTTTTCGAGTCTCTCGTACTTTACACTAATTCTTATTTGAAATGAAGTTGATGGATGGTGGAATGCTTCAACCTATGAAATATTTGCATGGACTTATGTCGCGGGTGGGTGGTGGGTGGGTTTTGGTATTCGGCTTTTCTGATGCCACATATTATTTTATTATCTTTAATATAAAAAATTTATAGCGCATTTTTGTTAGAAAAAAATTATTGAGTACCTCAGCATGCATGGGGAGTCTATTTACATGGAGAAGACCTTAATTGTCAATGATTTAAAAGTTACTATATATATTGAGTCAAATAAACTCTGATTCTATCTGAATTCGAAAAAAAAAAAAAAAACTTGAGTTGAGAGTGTCTTATTTAATTACATTAATTTAGATTTTGAGTACCATTATCAATCAATAAAAGAAATCTAAATATGATAAATTTATTAAGAGATAATTTTTATAAAAAAATTAATTATTTATCTTTTAGAATCTACTCTAATTTCTTTCGCGTAAAAGAGATAAACATCGTTATAAAATAATACCTTTTCGAATCACATGCATTGTAAATTTGATATTTTGTTATTAGATTTCAGATTTTGACATTAATTTTTTCTATATAATAGAAACGAGAGGAAGTTCAGAATGGTTTATTGTGATTAAATTAATTTCAAATGTTCTTTAATTAGGCACGATTAAATAAGAAAATATTTATATAGTAGAATTAAATTCATAGGTATATTTTACTTGTTGGAATTCCCAACTTAACCCATCTTATACTCCAAAGTAATATGCTACAATTGTGTATCTCATCGGTTCAACACGTAATCAATCTATTTATGGGCGGAATGATCATTCTATGCCATGAAAATCGTACTTAATTTCAAGAAAATAAAGTCTTATTATTTTCTTGAATATTATTTGGTTGAGATAACTCCAAACTCAATGATTAGAGGAGATGCATGTGTTTTATAGTGGATTCTTATACAATATTTGATCTCGGGTTCAGTGGATTATGCCATCCAATTGAGATTTCTTTTGGCTGATTATTAGTATTTATTATTATTATTATTATTATTATTATTATTATTATTATTATTATTATTATTATTATTATTTATTATTATTATTCAAGAGTGGAACCAATCAAATAGTTCTCTGACAAATCAACGAACAGACCGCCGAGCTCATTCCATAGTGGACAAACTAAAAGTCAACTCATGAATATAATGCACCAATATAGCTAAAAGTTAAATCCAGGTTAATTAGCCCTTACAAGTTTATTTAAGGAGACACTTCAAATGTTTCAATTTTGAGTAACGACAGTAGACCTATGTGGTTCTTATTCATATCATGACGTATCCTTTAGTCATACATGCTTGGCAGCTTCTTATCATAGGTGGGGTGATGTTAACTTATTGAATTTGACTCACTAATTTAGAAATTAACGATATTAGACTTAATTAACTTTTTATAATTTTTTTATAAAAGTTATTTCACATTCGATTAAATCAAATCGGAGTATTATAATAAGGATACTACTACTACTACTACTACTAATTTTTAAAAAAAAATTAGAGGAGAAAAAGTTTATAGTCGGAATTGAAATATTAATTTGGTATTTGGTCTCCTTGGACGTGCGCCTACGCCCATAAAAAGAGACTTCATTCAATAAAGATGGGTGGAAAATTTTGCTGCTGCTGCCGTTTACCGTCCTTCGTTGCTTTCTTTCCATCTCTGATGGTTACTCGTCGTGGAACTTTAGGCGAGTTGTTTGGCTGTTTACCATACTTCGTTGCTTTCTTTCCATCTCTGATGGTTACTCGTTGTTTGGCAGTCTATGACTTGGCTTCTTCCTGCACGGCTTAGTAGAGCAAGTCGAGCACAGTTTGGTTGACTCGATGCTCTCAAGATCTATTCTTGATGTGATAATGGAAGTCGCACCTCTCTTCTTCCACTTTTAGTGTCATTCTCTCGCAATTAATTAATTAATTAGTGGATATCAGTAAGACTGCTTACTGCCTTGTCTCACAACATTTGGCAGCAACGGAGAATGATTAAAGAGAGTTGGGAATCTCGGAGAATGAAGCTAGACCGGTTCAACTATATGATTAGGGTTGGATATATTGTTGTTGTTAGAGTAAAATCTGGTGCCTACTCAGTGGGTACGGTCTGCCCCCGTCGTCGTGGGTGGGAACTGCTGATTGAGGCTCTTGTGCACTAGTTCACCCGTGGTCGTCTCGGAACAGAGTCAGTGCTTGGCTAGATGAATGGATCCCTCGTACCCCGTCGCGGGAGTTGGCTGTTGGAGTGGCGGAGCTCGGGTCGGGCGCTGGCTCTTGCAAGGAGGTCGGGTCGGGTAAGTTCCCGACATGACCCCTCCGACGGTCAAGTTAGTTCAGTGGTTCGTTTTTCCTCCTCCTGCCCCCGTAGAGGTGCAGGAGTTTATATAGTGGCTGTTGTAGGTCATCCGTACTTGGCAACCTTGCTGCCCTTGTGGCTTACCATGTCGTTGTACCCTTCCACCACGCCCGTCATCCTTGCGGTGAGGCATGCATCTGCAGGTAAGGGTGTCGACCTTGCCTGTGTCAGGTCCGGCCATACGACCAGTGGGGGTTCGATATTGCCTGTGCCAGGTCAACCGTACCACCGCCGGCGTCCCCATACTTGCATCCGACCACCTTCCCACGTCGGGTCGACCACGTCGGCAGGTCAGTTGTCCGAGAGCACAAGGATGTGACAGCCAGGTCACCATTTGCCATATCATTCTTCCCCCCCGGGAAGACCTTCTCGAGGTACCCGATGAATGTGCTGAAGATGAGGTCTTGTGCTTAGCTGCTAACCCGTGGTGGCTTTGAACTAGTCCCGAGTGGGGGCTCAGGAACTTGAATGGTGCACGGGCTGATCCGACTGAGCAGGAGCTCGGGAGCTTGAATGGCGCAAGAGCTGATCCGACCGAACACGAACTCAGGAATTGGGATGGCGTAGGAGCTAATCCGATCGAGTAGGGGCTCGGGAATTTGAATGGCGCAGGAGCTGATCCGACTGAGCATGAGCTCGGGAATTTGAATGGCGCAGGAGCTGATTCGACCGAGTGAGAACTCAAGAATTTAAATGGCGTAGGAGCTGATCCGACCGAGTATGAGCTCGAGAATTTGGACAGCGCAAGAGCTGATCCGACCGAGCAGGGGCTCAGGAATTTGAATGGCATAGGAGCTGATCCGATCGAGCATGAGCTCAGGAATTTGAATGGCGCAGGAGCTGATCCAACCGAGCATGAGCTCGAGAATTTGAATGGCGCAGGAGCTGATCCGACCGAGCACAAGCTCGGGAATTTGAATGGCACAGGAGCTGATCCGATCGAGCATGAGTTTAGGAATTTGAATAGCGCAGGAGTTGATCCGACCGAGTAAGAACTCAGGAATTTGATTGGCGCATGAGCCTATCCGACCGAGCATGAGCTCAGGAATTTGGACGACGCAAGAGTTGATCCGACCGAGCAGGGGCTCCAGAATTTGAATGGCGCAGGAGCTGATCCGACCAAGCACGAGCTTGGGAATTTGAATAGCGCAGGAGCTGATCTGACTGAGCATGAGCTCAGGAATTTGGACGGTGCAAGAGCTGATCCAACCGAGCAGGGGCTCGGGAATTTGAACGGCGCAGGAGTTGATCCGACCGAGCATGAGCTCAGGAATTTGATTGGCGCAGGAGCTTATCCGACCGAGCATGAGCTCGAGAATTTGAATGGCACAGGAGCTTATCTGATTGAGCATGATCTCGGAAATTTGAATTTAAGATTTTGCCAAGGGGTGAACTCATGCCCAAATCCTGGGATTTGGCCGAGAGCCGAGAAGGTGAACCCAGGCACAAATCTTGGGATTTGGCCGAGAGGGTGAACTCGAGCACAAATTCAGGGATTTGACCGAAAGGGTGAACTCGGGCGTAAATCCTGGGATTTGGCCGAGAGGGTGAACTCGGACAAATCCTGGGATTTGGCCGAGAGGGTGAACTCGGGTGCAAATCCGGGGATTTGGCCGAGAGGGTGAACTCGGGCGCAAATCCGGGGATTTCGCCGAGAGGGTGAACTCGGACACAAATCCTAGGATTTGGCCGAGAGGGTGAACTCGGGCGCAAATCTGGGGATTTGACCGAGAGGGTGAACTCGGGCACAAATCCGGGGATTTGGCCGAGAGAGTGAACTCGGGCGCAAATCCTAGGCTCTTGGGCGCAAATCTTGGGATTTGGTCAGGAGGGTGAACTCGGGCACAAATCCTGGGATTTGACCGAGAGGGTAAACTCAAGCACAAATCCTGGGATTTGGTCGAGAGGGTGAACTCGGGCACAAATCCTAGGATTTGGATGAGAGGGTGAACTCGGGTGCCTTCGCCCTTATCTTATGAACCCTCTTATTTATTTATTTATTTATTTATTATTACTATTATGTTATATATATATATTATTATATAAATATATTTTTCGTCCTTCGCTTAGGGTTTCGGTCGGAGTAATGGCGCATTTAATGCGCTGGGTGGCTTTTGGGGTGGCGGCATTTCGTCTTGCCTCGGGAAGCTGAAATGACTCCCCTGGGCGCTATAATTCAATGCGGCTGGGTTGAGACCTTATTTGTTCATTTGGCCCCTTCCCTGCTTTTATCTCGGACCTTCCTAGCCACCCATTGCCCCTTCAGTCGGTAGCCTTTTTTGAACAGGTCGGGATGACCTCCTCGGACTTCTCGAGTAGTGTCAAGGTTGTTTCTCCCCCGGGGTCGGGGGAGACGAGTCGGTGTGATCCCGATGTCAGTTCCTCGGGAGCGTCTTCTGGGCCCCCGTCGTCTGTCGACGCAAGGGTTCTAAGGGATCTGGAGGTCACGAAGTCAGATCATGACCTAGACACGGCGGTGACCGAGGGGTCACTTGCCGCGATTAGGGAGCGGTATAGCATCCCGGTCGAATACGGGCTATATGTTCCGCAGCCCGGGCAGCGCCCGGCATGTGCATCTCGCGGGGCATCTTCCAATAACAAAGGTTGGAAGTCCCGCTACCTTTATGTTAGTGGTCCACCTTGGGGGTTTAGGCTCGACTGGTCAGCACACCCGATCGGCAATACCTCCCCGTACCTATCCGAGGAGGAAACCGTCCTGGTCGACAGACTAAAGGGGATTCTTTCCTCTTCACGTGCGATCAAGGAGATGGCCGAGCTTTGGCTCATCGAGGCGGGTCTCAGCCCGACCTCTAGGGGTACTATTATTTTACTCTACTTTAGCCTTTCTAACTGCTCACTAACCTGTCGGTCGGGATGCAGATTGGATGGATCTCGGGGAGCTTCGCGGGATGCCCAAGGTGGCAAGCGACAAGGTCACTCCGACCCGCCCCACCGCCCGAGAGGTCGGTGCTTCTCCTGCGAGGGAAGCCCCGAAGGCTTCATCGAAGAGGTCAATCGTCTCACCGACAGATCAGGCCGAGGATGCAGTGAGGTGCCATAAGAAGGTCAAAGTGATGACAAGGAGGCACAAGTCCCGTCCCGACGAGGGGGAACCTCGCTCCTGATCTAAAGGCAAGGAGCCAACGACGCCGTTGGAGGGGCTCGAGGCACCCGTCGGGTCCAAGGAGGGGGGCGCTTCACCAGCCCACGAGCGTCCAAGGTCGATGAATGACCTTTTTAAAACAAAGGTGCATAAGCGCGACGCAGGCTATTATGTCTTGCTAATGTCCGACGTAGGCTATTATGTCTTGCTAATGGACTCGACGAACCTGCTCCTTGAGAGTGGCCGAGGTGCACAACTCCGTCTCGTAAGTGGCCGAGGTGCAAAACTCGGTCTCGTAAGTGGTTGAGGTGCATAACTCGGGCTCGTAAGTTGCCCAAGGCGTCGCTTAGGCTTGTGAGAAGCCGAGGTGCGCAACTCGAGCTCGTAAGTGGTCGAGGTGCACAACTCGGGCTCATAACTTGCCCAAGACATAGTTAGGGCTTGTGAGCAGCCGAGGTGCGTAACTCGGGCTCGTAAGTGGCCCAAGGCATAGCTCGGGCTTCTGAGCGGCTGAGGTGCACAACTCGGTCTCATAAGTGGCCGAGGTGCACAACTCGGGCTCGTAAGTTGCCCAAGGCATAGCCCGGGCTTGTGAGCGACCGAGGTGCACAACTGGGCTTGTAAGTTGCCCGAGGCGTAGCTCGGGCTTGTGAGCGGCCGAGGTGTGCAACTCGGGCCCGTAAGTGGCCGAAGTGCACAACTCGAGCTCATAACTTGCCCAAGGCATAGCTCAGGCTTGTGAGCGGTCGAGATGCGCAACTCGGGCTCGTAAGTGGCCCAAGGCATAGCTCGGGCTTGTGAGTGGCCGAGGTGCACAACTCGGGCTCGTAAGTGGCCGAGGTGCACAACTCGGGCTCGTAAGTTGCCCAAGGCGTAGTCGGGCTTGTGAGCAGCCGAGGTGCGCAACTTGGGCTCGTAAGTGGCCGAGGTGCATAACTCGGGCTCGTAAGTTGCCCAAGGCATAGCTCGGGCTTCTGAGCGACCGAAGTGCACAACTCGGGCTCGTAACTTGTCTAAGGCGTAGCTCGGGCTTCTGAGCGACCATGTCAGGTCGATTGACCTTACTCATGTCAGGTCGATCGTACAATCGCTGACTCCTCCATGCCTGTGTCAGGTCGGCTTCGCTGTGTTGTGTCGGTCACGTTGGAGATCTTATCGTCCAAGGACATGGAGACATAAAGCCAGGTCAATATTTGTCATATCAATTTCAAAATTTGAGATTTTACCGGTTCAAATCTAAAAACTTGCATCATGTAATCCTTGAAAAGGAAGACATATGCTGCATGTATGTTATTAGTTAAGGTTAGAAATGGGTGGTTTGATGTGTATGTAATAAGTAATGCAGCCAAAAAAAACTTGGAGAAGAACTTATTGAGAAAGATCTAATATTCATAAAGAGCTTATGCCATCTTAATAATGGTAAAATTCACACCGTTCTTTCTTCCAACAACAAAGAAATCACACCAATATTTATTTTCCTTTGATCTTATTCTACAAAAAGAAAGATATATTTATTATTCCAAGCATCCATTTTCTCGTACTTTGAGGCAAAAAGCCACCTCTAAGATGACTCACCCAAAGCATCGATAGATGGTGATGGATGGATCGGGTCGCAGCATAACGGCATCCATAAGAGGATTTTTTTTTTTTATATGTCAAGTTAGGATCTTTTTATATCATGAGATAACTTCGTTAAACTTAATTCACTAATCAAAATACGTAAACTAAAATTAATAATAATACAATAATTGGATTTAAGTCTATCTTACTTTTAATCCCTTTTTTATATATATGTTGAACTAATAATAATAGAAGCTTACTATTTTTTGCTATTTATAATCATCTTTTTATTATAATTCTTTAAAATTAATAAAAATGATATTTTTATCGTTCATAGTCTCTTGAATTTTGGTTTTACCTTTTTTTTCTTTTCCCATAATCTCTTCCTAAGCACAGTACTGTCACTATCTCTCTCCACAATTATTTTGCAAAGGTCCTGATATATTTTGGATTAATATAACTGACATAATCCCAAAAATGTTAGATTATTGTAATAAATATCAAAAATTATTTATTACCTTCTTTTTTTATCTTTCCTTTGTCTCATTTCATCTTTTGTCTCTTTTTCGTTATTTTATTTTGCCTCCATGATTAAGAAGAGGAAAATGAAAAAAATAATAAGAGAAAAAAAAAGAAGATTATAGGTTAAGATTGAAAATATTACATTCCAATCAAGTTATAAATCAAGGATATATACATCTATTTATTAAAAATAATTTAAAAATATTTAATTTTTAAAATATAAAAATATAAATAATAAAGAGAGGTTTCAAAAAGCAATATCCAATCATATCATTCGTAAGAGTAAAGTTGGAGAGGGAAACCCAACTACTAATAAATTTGCAAAGATCTAAAATATGATATCTTTTGGGCCAATGTAGTATGTTCTAAAATATTAGAGGATGCACATAATCCCAAAGATGTTAGATTATTGTAACAAATATCCACACTTCATCAAGAAGAGGATTATAGGTAAAGATTAAAAAGATTTTATACGAATTAAATTATAAATTATAAATTATAAAAGAAAAGAGAAACATTTATTTATAAGAAATAATTTAAAATATTTAAAGTTTTTAATATAAAATTATAAAATAATAAAGAGACGTTTCAAAAAGCAATCTCCAATAATATCGTTAGTAAGAGTAAGGTTGGAGAGGAAAACCCAATAGCAAGCAAAGCATATGTCCTCCCTCGAACGGAGATTAGGCAAAAGTAGCAACGAAGAAAAAGGAAGGAACAGAGTACGTACGCTGCGGGGATTATTATGTGGATTTGGAAGCACTGCCTCTTCCCCTATAAATCGCTTGCAGTTGCCGCTTTGCTTCACTGCAACGAGATCCCCCTCAACAGGAAGAACAATGCCAGCTCCCCGGCAACACCTCTTCCTCCTCTGCCTCCTCGTCCCCATCTCCTTGTCCTGTGAGCCTCGAAGCACAAGCAAGCAGCCTCTGCGGCAGGGTTTCTTGACGGCGTCCTGACCTTCTTCTCTGTTGTTTCAGATGAAATCCAGCTGATACTGGTGAACAACTGCAACTACAGCGTGTGGCCTGGAGTGCTCGGCAGCGCCGGCCATGCAACCCCGGAGGACGGCGGCTTCCACCTCGGCCTCGGCGAGGAGGCGGTCTTCGACGTGCCGAGCTGGTGGTCGGGGCGAGTCTGGGGCAGGCACGGCTGCGGCTTCGACGGCCAAGGGAAAGGGAGCTGCGACAGCGGCGACTGCGGCGGGATGCTGCAGTGCAAGGGAGCCGGAGGAGCGCCTCCGGCGACGGTGGTGGAGATGACGTTCGGCACCGACCGGTCACCTCTCCACTACTACGACGTGAGCCTGGTCGACGGCTTCAACCTCCCCGTCACCATGTCCCCGGTCGGGGGAGGGGTTGGCTGCGGCGTGGCAGGCTGCGAGGTGGACCTGAACGCCTGCTGCCCTTCCAAGCTCGAGGTGAAGCAGAACGGGAAGGTAGTGGGGTGCAAGAGCGCGTGCTTGGCGCTGAAGGACGACAAGTACTGCTGCACCGGGGACTACGGCTCGCCCAAGATCTGCAAACCCACCCTCTTCTCCCATCTCTTCAAGTCCATTTGCCCTCGTGCTTACAGCTTCGCCTTCGACGACTCTTCCAGCCTCAACGTATGCAGGGCATCGAGATACCTCATCACCTTCTGCCCTCCTGCAAGATAGATAGATAGATAGATAGAGAGATGCATGTGTTCTGTGAAATGTAAGCAGGTCCTTCGTATGTTATTTAGCTGTTACTGCTCTACTCATCATCTCCCTTCTCTCTCTCTACCATCTGAGACACCTGAGGTTGCCAAATACAACGATTTCATGCAAGCAAAAGCCTGGCAATGGCAAGTCTCGGAATTATACATGACAAGTAAGCACATGAGACAATTGCTGTAGCACTTGCCATAAACAGCCATAAAGTCGAATTTTGCATAGGCATTGGAATAAATAGGTAGAATTAGCTACAACCTAAATTGCATATCAAGAACATTCCATGATCAAATAAAACAGGAACGGGGAACAGCCTTTGGGAGGAACAGCTCTCGGTAACCGGCATTTTTTACAGTCTTCTCGTTAACGCTTCTTCATCACCATCTTTTAATTTACACCCATATAAACCTTGTACAAACAACTATCTCCTCTGTGAAAGACATCAGATATGTGCTAACCATCCGAGCCTCAGCCACGGTGTGACAAACTATTAGTTCACCTAGAGAATGTACAAACTTCAGTACAAGCAGCATTATAATTGCCAACTAAGCCTGTACCAGTCTACACGCAAAGCCGGGAAGCTCACACTAGCCTCAGCTGTACAATGTCATCATCATGCCATTGAAGATGCATGCTGGGTCTGAAATCCAATCCGCCTTTCTGCAAAACAACAAAGAAATATAAGAGTTCGGATAGAGCCGACGGGCCACGGAAGAGTGGTTACTAGCAAACTGAAAGCAGCAGTGGTTACTAGTAGAATTCAAGAAAATGATTAAGAAACAGAAATGCTGGCATCTACTGTATCAATAATCTTTTTAACTTCAATTTTTATTTTGTCAATTGACTCATGAACTTCAAATAACACTATTAATCAAATCTTACAGTCGGCTTCCGTCTATACACCCAATAAAAAACTAATATGGCTGAACAATTAAGACTTGCACAATGTGCAACCATAGCAGTTTTCCATCGATGCTTGTGTACAGAAGCTGGCGTAAAGGCTGATTGAGATATTAGTTAAGCTTTAGTGAATCAAGCATAATTGAAGTTTAATCCAAACTTCAAGGTTCAGTGGTTTTAATTACCATTTGGCCTTTACTCCACTAGAATAGGACATACAAACAAATCGAGTAAAAAGGAATGAAAAGAGACTAGTATGCCTTACCCCCAGCTGCAACGAGTTTCTCTACACGAGCAACTATATGCTTTCCATATGTATATTTCTTCAAAGCATTCAAGTGGACTTTTATTCGTGACAGAATCAGCTCACGTTGCTGATCATCACAAGTCTCCAACACTTTCTGTACAACATAGTTACCAAACTGATCTTTCATCATGGCCTGACATGAACATAGAGAAAACATAAGCACAATTGTCAAATAGTTATATTTTTCTGTCGAGCATCTAATTCTTTGGCTCAGACTACAGTAACCAAGCACCTCGAAATAGTTAGAACACAACAAAGCATTGCCTTCTGTTGACAGGAAGAAACCCTGTTGTAAACTAAATATTGGGTTAGATATTAAATAGTGTAGAGAGTTGATCGTCAATCTTAAAAGTATAGCAATAATTTCTCAAGTCATACCATTACCTTATGACAAATTTCTTAATATTGGACATATCTATTCCAGGTCTTGTTTAAGAGCTTAGCTTATAAGTAATGCCTAAAATTAAGAAATTGTTTGTACATTTTCATTTCTAGTCAAGGCTATAGCTTTTTGCATGACTTTTATTTGTACAGTTAAAAAACTCACGTTTTTGTGTGGTAAGTTACTATTATGCATTCGCTTACTGTATCTAACAATATATTCCCTGTCGTGGATGACTAGTTTAAAAAAGCAGATCTGGATAAAGAAAATTTTTCACCAAGATAATGTGGAAGCTCATAATCATGTCCTAGAATGACTACGGAATAAGTGATGCATTTTGTGAAGGCTAATGTTCTGGATACTTCAATAAATGTAACACACCGAGTCTCACGGAATAAGTGATCCATTTTGTGAAGGCTAATGTTCTGGATACTTCAATAAATGTAACACACCGAGTCTCACGGTCACAAGAGGAAGCAGAGAGCCCCAGTCCCACCCATGAATTGGGACAAAGACCTTATGTGGTTATTTCTTCTGCCTACATCAAACTGCCCTACTAAACCTGACCAAACCACTACACGGTTAATTACAATTGTCTGGTATGTATAGAAGAAAATTACTATGACAAATGCTTTCATTTGTTGGCACTCCTAAATTATTAAGCATCCAATGACTGTTTATGCTTAGCAACAATTGTCTTGGTAAAATCACATTCTAGGTAACCACAAATAAAATTTCAGCACAGTGATAGATAGCTTAACATAAAACACCTTATTAGGTTAACAGCAACTAGTTTGCTCATATTTACAGATCAAGTGAGACTCCATGATCTCTGACAATGGCTGAGTCATGAGACTTGGTCTATCATTAACTGAAGAATTATAATTGTTTACAATCCATTTGGTCCATTAAACCCTAACTACTATGCTTATGATTGATCTCTGCAATTCATTTCTTTCTCTTCTACAATAATAAAATGGCTGGAATGATTCAAGGATTTCAAATATATACAGTGTAGGAAATAAATAAACTTCCAAACACATGAATCCTCCTAGAAGTTAAAGTCGAGTGAAGCCACGATATGAATAATTTACTAAGTCCAAGAAAATTACAAAATAGAGTAATTCAGAAAACATTTTGAACAAGGGGAGGAAAGAAACCTGAAGAGGCTCATTCTCATCAGTTGAACCAAGCATCTCATTCACCAATATTTGACGTTCCTCAAGACTACCAAAAGTCAAACATTTTTCAACAACATTCGAAGCAAACTTCTGTAGACTCATCTGAACTATCTGCCCAGCTAACTTCTTAATGATGGCAGACCTCTCACTAGGTTTCCCATGCTCCAAAACATGCTGTCAAAAGATAAATCTCGAATAGGAAAACTCAAGCATACAGAATAAAGATTGAAAATGTCACATTGGAAGATACATTAAAAAAGAACCAGTCAAGCACAAGACTTGCAGGTTTCATGACTTTAACATATTCTAGGCACAGCACAAACCGTAAAGAGAAAGACTGCAGCAAAATCTTTCAAGAGTACTAATGAAGTGTCAATCTTGCCACATGATGCCATAAGGAAACAATGTGTCCGAACAAAAATGGTAAGGGGGATATCATTGAAGTAAAAAATACAAAAGTTGTTCTTTTTATTCATAAATGGCACAAACAAAGGACATATCTCTGTGGAGACATAAAAGTTCCAGTCCATGTGTGAACACAATTTACGTAATTGAAATTTTTTTAGTCAAAAAAAAAATCAAAGCACACCTTGCTATTTCTACAAAATCTATTTGAATTTCTCTTTAACAAAGTATCAAAGAATTTAAGTTATATTAATCAAGTTTTCTCATATAACCAGGAGAAGCAAAAAAACTCAATGGCACCATTGGTAGGCTTTACTTCTGCAGATGCCTAGTCTAAAAGTATATCCAGGATATGCTCTGTTATTTCATTAACAATAAAGCCAATCAATTAGGAGCAGAGTTCGACACATCAAGATAATCTTAAAATATTTGTTAAGAGGTTGTTTTATTATAAGAAAAAATTGCCCATGTGTTAGGATAATATGGTCATTAGATTAGTTCAGTAACATACGGAATACAGGATATTTCAGCCTAAAAAATCATAAAGCCACATACACATAGTATAAAGAAAAACCACACAAGACTAACAAATATATATAAGTTATTTTAGTTTAAAATCATGGGAGCTAATAAGCCCAGTAGTCGATAAAACATCAATCATGCATTTTTGAAGCAAAAAACTATAGATAGATAAGGAACCTGGACAACATAATTTCCATACTGGTCTTGAGCCAACAAGATAACAGATTGTAGAATTTCTCCCATCACAATCTGTTGAGTGTTAGGGTCATCACAAAACTCCAGTACTCTCTGAACCAGGAAAAATAAAGCTCAGCAGGGAGTACACCCAAAATGAATATAGCATCTACACTTTCAAGAATAGTAAAGCTCAAGGACAATAAACCTGTATGACACGACAGCCATATGGATGAGTAGATAATGTTACAACTTGATCATAGAAAGTTGATATGATAAAGTGAATTGCATCCTGAGGAACACACTCGATACATTTCTGGATGACATGGTTCCCATTCTGGTCACGTACACAACGCATGACATGCCCATCAAGCTCCAAAACCATTTTTTTCTTCTGGTCCAAATCGACAACTTCTATGGCCTGTGCAATAGGTCAAAGATTTGATTTTCCAATAGCTTCGATAAGCCATTAACATGCTACTAAAGGACTAGAAAATCAATTAGGAACATATATGAGATGAGGTTATCTTCGATAAGAAAGAATTACCCAAATTACCTTGCTGTTCACTAGGTAAAAAGACTTACTTCCTTCAGTTAAATGGGTCTTTATTCAATACTCAAATTTTGTTGTACAGTGGCCATATGGGATGGTGCACTATACTCAGACTAACCACTCTTCAAGAAAAAAGGATGAAAGCTAAAAGGGAGAAACCTATCAAAATTTATCTATTACATACTTTATAAGTGATTTTTCATATAGAAGTCCTAAAGGCCAACAAACATAAAAAAGAGTAACTGTTAAGTTGAAAAAAGGCAAACACTACAAGAATTTCCTCCTATAGCAAATGCTTTAGTTTATTGTTTTCAGCAGAGAGAGGACACAGGGCAGAGAAATGCCAGAGACAGACTGTGACAAGGCCTCCAGATAACTGATAATAGAAAAACAGGAAGGGGAGAGAAACGACAGAGACAGACTGTGGTAGAGCCTCCAGACAACTGAAAATAAACTACTGTTTGACTATATGGATGTCCAAAATATTAGATAAATGAAATTCGAGAACAAAGCACAGGTTTGTATCTCATTACAAACAAAAATTCAGATCCAACTTTAATCATATGGAACAACAGACATTAGTCACAGTGATACAAAGATATTAGAAATAATCATGTGTACAGACATGTCGTTAATTATAATACCTTTTGAATTACCCGACAACCATACATTTGAAGGCTGAGAACCAACACATGCCTATTGAGTTGGTCAGCCAGTTTCCTTCTCTGAGCTGTAGATCCATGCTCAAAAAACTAGAACAATACCAAATGTAAGCTGTTGCAGGACATGTTTATAACACAAATAATGTAGACTTGAAGTGAGAGCATCTAATTGCAATACCTTTTGCACCACATAATTGCCAAAAACATCGGTCATCAAAGACACAGCACGAGGCATGATTTCTTCAAAAACCATGTTTTTCTCTTCAATTGTGGCCATTTCAAGTTTCTGCTGTATAAATCGACTCCCATACTGGTCAGTACTGCACACAAATAAGAATTAAAAATTTAGATATTCACAATAGCCACAAGAAACTCTAAGGATATCAAGTTACAGAATAACATTTCAGGCCACAAGTTAATGATCACAAGATTATTATAATTGGACCCAAGAAGCAAACATATATAAACATTTAGTGGATAATCCAGCAATTTGTTCCTTGTGAAGTCAACTTTGCTTATGAAATTTGAAAATCTTTGTGTTTAAATTTTTTTGATGTTTGCTTACTCCATGGTAAATAAATTAGAATTAGGTGCAACTTTTTTTAAGGAATCTATTTTATGATTCTGACATGAACTTTAGCAACTGTAAAGGTAATAATCCAATAAATGTACATCTGTGGTGCAAGAAACTAGTTGCTCTGTCAAAAGCCATAAGAAAAAGATGTGAGCTTAAGAGTTAAGACCAGCATGTGAGTTACGCATACCTAAACTCAACCACATGACCAGCAATCTCAGCAAGTTCAAAGCATCTGGTCTTATTGTTCTTGAACTCCTCTAAAAGTGAGGACCGAAAATGTTTATCCAAGTTATGAGATTGATCAAAATACCATGATCCCGTAGTACCTCCATTTAAATTTCTCAAGCCATAAGGAAATTGTGTGTAGTGCTCACCAAGCTTAAGAGGGCTTCCAGGTCCAATTGGAGAATCAATTTGACCTGCTAAAGGGCTTCCTGGATATGATAAGCCCAGGTCAAAACCAGGACTGCCATAGTAACCATGATTTGAAAACCCAAATTTGCCAAGAAGCGAGGGATCATACTGTTTCTGTGATTGAAGCAATGATTCAATGTAAGCATTCTGGACCCCAAGTAATTCTGCATGAGAATTGCCCATGTAATCCCTCTCCATGGAAGGATCACGATAACTAGCTGCAACTTGTGCAGTATATTCAGCAGCCTTCAAGTACTGAAGGTAAGCTAGGTCACTAGGTGGTGTTTGGAAAGCTGCTATTGCTGATTGATTACCAATTTGACTGAGATTTTGCATGTCAGTTAATCCAGCTAAACTTGAAGGTGCAAAAATACCTCCTCCAGAAGCCATAGAGTCCATAGTAAGAGATGCAATTGCTGAAGCAGCAGCACCACTTTCAAATGGAGGCAAAGCCCCTGTGCCAATATGATTCTGCAGCATCGAAGGAAATGCAGGATTCACAGAATATGCACTCAACCCGCTGCTCCCTGCAAAAGCTCCAGCTACACTCTCATGGTTCTGATAATGACCAGGTGAACCACAAGGATTAGCAACCAGAGGCGAAGAAGATGATTTCACATATGATTTGACAGATGAGATAGTGGATTTACGTGGTTCAACTGGATCACCAACTTTCGAGCTCAAATTTCTTACCTCCACCTGACCTCCAGCAGTGGAATCAGGAAATGAAGACTTCAATGAATGTGGATGAGAGGGACTTATTAAAGAATGACGATCAGAATCTCTCATGATAGCCCGTGTCCTAATACTTCCTTGGTTCGTTAGTGAATCAAAAAGAAACTTCTGGTGATCGTCCAACTCGCTTTGAAGCTCTGTTCGAGAAGTACTTTCAGCAGCTATTGCACAATCAGTTGACAAGCTAAAACCTGATATGGCAGCAATAAGGTCATCAGAATCAACTATAGCTGACAGATTGTCTTTATCTTTCTGGATATTGGCACCAACATTCAGACCAAAAGGTGGAAGACAAGGACTAGGAGCCCGTGCAACCAGCTGCAGATCAGGAGTGGTGCTTTTCATATGGGATGAACTTCCAATAGATGCAAAACTATGTGGAAGACCATCAACACTCAGGACATATTCACCAGGTTGTTGCCTACCTAAAGCTGAAACGTCATTGTTTAAAGAATGCTGAGAATCAGAAGAACCTACTGCCTCGAGACCATTTGCATATGCATTACGACTTTGTGGGCGTGATGGATGGTTCGAGATGGGAGTCTTGCACCCAGAGTCACCCTAGAAAAGCACACACCCACCAAAAAAAAGAAGTTAAAAAAGGGAAAAGAAAGAAACAGTTGATCTGATGCAAATCCTGGGGCAAGATAAACAATTGATCAGCGTCTTTATGTTCCAGAAATTTAAAATTCAAAAGGGGAGAGTAGCATAAAATATAAAGGCAACAGACAACACAATTCAGAAGTCGTTCATTTTTTGATCTTGCATACATAATCCTGAATGATAAAACCTCTAAAAAGTAATGCACTGATGGCATAGGTGATATGCTGGTCAATCATACTGATCTAAAATCTTCCTAATTATATGCAATGTAAAAATTGAGATTGCATAATGGCCAGAAATCACCTCCTGATCACTCAGCTTTTCATTTTTAAAAAACTACCAATTCCTTACGGATCATAACATTAATGAAGACTCAGAACAGTTATATCAAAATCTTATGTTTATGACAATTTCAAATGACAGAACAGTAGTAATTTTGGATAGTTCTGCATCTGAATTTCAATTTTATAGCTTAATAATCATTAAGTCAAAGTCATACAATCCCCTTCAAGTTTCATAGGATCGATATAGTAATTATAATTGGGTTTAAACTAAATGCCTCAAAGGGAACTTCCGTACATATTCAATTCAATCACAGAATTAACTTAGTCACATACATGTCTTTGTGCTGGTTGCAACAGTAACAATCAAGTCAGGTGACACTTGCAAATATGATTTAACTAACAGAAAATTTTAGAAAGTACTAATGACACATGTATCGGCTATTCCATGTCTACTAAACACATCCCCAATCATTTCCGGGAGTTCCAGCAGAGTGGAATTTGATGATTGTCCTAGCACGGAGAATTATCAGATATCACGTTACTGTAAGTATTGAGCTTAGACAACCTAGTAGATAGTTTAAGGTAGATGACCAAACTAATATAAAGCATATAGGTCTCTGCAACGAATTTGAGATTAAAAAGGATCCTTTGTTTGTGACAAAGATACGAAATAACACATTATGTGTACATACCTTATTACTAATTATAAAGAGAGAGAGATGAAAGATGAAATTTGTGGCGCTGGAGTCACCTGAAGGACATCGGCAAAGCTCTTCTGCCGGCCGAGTGGAAGCCTGATCAGTTCGTCTCCGGGTTTGTCCAGCCATTCCCCTGAACCAGATACCTTTCTCGACTCTACAGCATGCTCCTGTGGATTAAACAGCGGCTGCTGCGAGAACAGTGATATATGACCCTGTTCCTCCCAACGGTTTTCTTTCCTCATATCTCCAATCTCCTCAAGAACCGATCTCCCCACCTGAAGCCTCTGAGTTGACCTCCAGTCCTCTTTGGAGAGCACTGGAGGTGGGAGCCGGGGGTTCAGATTCACATGGGAGTAGTAGTAAGAGAGGTAAGCGGGATTGGAACGGAGTTCCTCCTCGGATAATGATCCATTAGACTCCGGCAAATCTGGCACGTTGGCGCCAACCTCCAGGCCGAAGAGCCCTCCCACGGCAGTGAAGGACCCCTCCACAGTAGGTGGGGCGGAGCCGCTGCGAAAAATATGAAGCTCCCTCTCTCGATCTCTCGCCTCTTGCCTTCTCTGCTCCCGAAGCAGCATTCCCAGCCCCTCCAACTCCTCCACGCTGAATGCATCCCCTCCGCTTCCGATCATAGAACGAACGCCCATCTCCTACAGCATCGTCGCTGGTCTGACCAGTACAAAACCACATGTACAAGACAGAACTGAACCTAAAATCTTACCAAAGTGGAACAAAGGACCAAAAAGTCGGCGAAAGATCGCAACTTTATCAGCTCCAATCTTTGAAAACCCCAAAACTAGTAGGAGTCAGAACAAAACATTCGTCTTTCACCATTAAACTAGGGTTCACACGTCTTCCCAATCAGAAAACCCCACATCCAAACACGAGCAACGGAAAACCGATAAGCGCAGCGATTCCGTTGTGGCGTCCGGCGGCCCCAGCTCCAATATTTTCTCAAGGAATTTGAGAGATCAGAACGAAAAGCTTCGATCTTTGCATCAAAGAAATAAAGGCGATCGCCGATCGGCGATTGATTTCGCCATTACCCATCAAAAGAGCACCGCGGTCTGCGACGCGAGCCTCCTCGAGTCACTAGGCAGTGGAGAAGGGAAGCAGTGAGGGTGATAAAGCAGGGGAGCGAAACATTCGTAGCCGTCTGATCCTTCTACGAACGGGGGCGATCGAAGCTCGTGCAAGAACCCTTAGGGTTTTATTGCAAATATTTAATGTGTATATTACGGAATCTATCGCGGATTTAAGCGAGAGAGAGAATATATATATATATATATATATATATATATATATATATATATATCCTCCTTTATTGCGTGCAACTGACAGCATTTAATTCTTCTTAATGTTTCTGTGGATTTATTGTTAGAAAGTGATCTTTATACGTATTTGGTAGTTCCCAAAAATCCATAATGGGGCTTAATGTTCTTGTGAGTTAACGGTATTTGGTAGTAACTATTCTTGCCCATGTCCTAGATTCACTAGTGTGCCTCACACGTGATACGAGTTAAAAAATAAAAAATGATACTTTACATTTATATTGGTTTGTACACACTACATAGTAAAAAAAAAAAAACTTTAGTCATCGATATGGTGTAATTATGATCATGACGATATTGTATCAATCAAGAAGCATCGTTGATGTAAATTTGATCATAAAGTATCTCTCGATAATATGATAAAATCGATAATATAACATCATCAAATAAAATAAATAATATGTATAACCTCTCACTAAATAGAACATAAAATCAACCCGATCATAATATGATAAGAGAAGATATATGAAAAGAATGACATGTAACCAATATGGTGATATTTCATATAAGTTTTATTAACACATCATCCATACTCTTAGATGATTAACGATGTGACATTGATGACATGTTAATGAAGGATTATTACCATGTGACTACAGCCATAAGGTTACCCTACTACTATGACCATAAGGTTACATCCTCAATCTACTCTTTTAAGTTTTAACTATCATTTATGTTGTGACCATAATCCCGATGAAATCAAAAATATTTGGACCCATCTCTTCACGCTAATGGAGTCCTCGATCATAAGGTCGGGGCTACTTGTGTCCGCTCTTGTTTCAACCTTTCGTGTGACTCCTCGTGTTTGCATGAGACTATTGTCTCGATGACAATATATTAATTGATCATTTTGAAGTGCTTTGGGTACAATCATCTATAATCTCTCTATCAATAACTAAAAGAAGTGAGAGGGCTTGACCCCCGTCATGAAAGTTTGTACTATGAGTGATGGATAAGCATTGAGTTTGTATTATGCCTCGGATCTAAATAGTGAAACGAGCAATAAAGTTTGTAAGTGTTTATTCCTCCCTCTACTTGAATTCTAGGAGTGTTGTCACTAAAGGACATGGGCATACATTCTCGAGGAAGTGAAGTTCGAGCTCCCCAACGAGTTGGACAAAAGAATTGATATAAAAGATATGACACATCAGGATATTTGAAGTATCATATAATAATATTTTGGTGTGAAAAGCTACAATATATCTCATTGGATTGACACAACCACTGAACGCCTATAAGTATGAGAAACAAAAGTTTAATGTGATCAGTACGTGGATCTGGGCCACCCTTAGGGGAAGAGACCTAGATTGTTAAATAGATACCAATATTGCATCGACATCTATGCTGAGGTGCACACACCAATGTGTATAAAGGGCCATTGCTACCCTTTAGGTGAAAGTATTATGGGTCTAAGATAATGTCTCTTTACTTGAGTATTCATTGAGATATTCGATGGATGGACATTCCTATGATATCAAGCCCTCATTCTAGTACTAAAAATGTTACATGATATGTCATTAATGTTGTGATCTTCCAATGTGGTCTAGACCATGTGTGCAAGGTTGTTCAAGGTGCTTATGAGGTAAAAACGTAGAGCTCCTAAGGTGTTGTTGCATGTACGAAAACTAAGATTAAGAGAGATTTTCCGTCTTGGTCTCTCTAACGCCCAAATTAGTAGCACAAGATAGGTAAGTACGGATGTGAGTGGTCATGAAATGATTCCTTTTTTATTGTGTTGAAGATGAGTCACCATAAATGAGCAAAATATTTTATAAAATATTATGCAGGGAGATAGTTTATAACTACACATAATAATCTCATATTAGTCTTATTCATATGGATGATAAGGAGGAATATCCTATAACTATATGTTCTATACCCTTATTCACATGAACAAATAGGTAGAGGATAACTTTCATCTTATCTTTCTAATTTGATATTACATGAAAGCCATATGTTGTATGAAGAATTGACTATATTTTCTCTATCACAAGATTATGATCTAAATTCCCAACTTTTTTATACCTCAACCTACGATGGATTTGGACGTGGATCCCGATTAATTTGAAGCTCACTCCATATGTTGACCAATCAAAATTTCCCAATAAATTGAATTGGACCAGAATCTATAATGAGATGTGTTGTGGTCCTTTATGTCGAGTCAGAGGTGTCATCTTCGGCTTGGTCCACGCCGAATGTGCAAGGGTGTCCACGTAGCTCGAAGGTGTCGGGGAGAGGGTGCAGCTGATAGATGGCTCTGCTTCTGGACTCGCAGGCCATCTTCCCAAGCATGGGCTAGCGCTCATCCCCTCCTCCTCCTTGTGATCATGTCTTGTAGAAAAAGCCTGAGCTAGGCGGAAGGTCTTTTCGGCTTGGCCTCTCTGATGAATAAGTTAGTCACGGGCCCGAGCTCTCCAAGATGTCTTGAACTGTCATTTTTTATCCTCCTTTTTTTACTGTTCACCGGAGTGGCTTTTATACCTCCTACCGGGGGGGTCGTCATATGAGAATGTTTAATGATCATCGGTGCCACCGTACGTGGGTATTAATGCTGGTGCCCTGGAATGGTTGGAGCAAGCTTTGACGTTGTCTAGGTTGTGTCATTTGTGTCGTGTTCCTTGGTCGATGGGATAGACCAACGATTTGTTTGCTAACGTCGTTTGGGTGCATCACACCTCCATATGCTACTTGGATGGTGGGGCAGGGCAAAGTCCAATCCCAAGGTCACTGTCTGAGACGAGTTAGAGGCGCCTAGTTGGTTCCGCTGTGGTGATCTGATAGTCTTTGTTGGATGGGCCAGAATACACCTTCTCATTCCCCAACACCCCCCCCCCCCCCCCCCCCGAAGGAGTCATGCCTTCGGAGAATCAGGAGGCATAGCTCATGGCTCGGGCGTGCTTGAACGTTGATTTGCCTTGGAGTTTGTGGCTTTCGTCGGATATGTGGTAAATCGGTTAGGAAAGAGTCGACAACAAAAAGATTGGGACTAGATCGGTAGTGACACGGTCGTGATTGGATCAGCGTGCAACTGGTTGAGGAAGGATTGGCCAAGATTTAGTCGATCTGCTTGACCGAGACTTAGTTAACATAAGACTAGCTGAGGCTTAGTCAGCATAAGACTAGCCGCTCTTGAGCGGGAAAATTTGAATTTCGGCAATAGTTAGTGTGCCTCGCTCCTCTTTGAGGCTGGCATCCCCTTGTGATGATAAGGTGCTGAGTTGTCACGTTATGAGCGAGCAGTTTTGCATGTGGGGTTCTTCTCTCTAAGTAGTTTCTTAGGGTGCATCAGGCCCATTTATTAAGAATCTTCTTGGGATATGAGAGTGTCGCACTATCCTCCATAAGGAAGGTGGAACGTTACTTTGGGTGACATATCTGTTGCTTCGGGTGCGTCCCTTCAAGTGAAAGGTTGCCTCGATCTGATCATCTTTGTTCGTATTTATAAGCCTTGCCTATTGAATAGGGAGGGTTTTATTGTTTCCCGGCACTCCCTTGCTCTCATCCTCTTCACCGTTCGTCTCTCTCGATCGTCTTCAATTTAGCAATTGAGTCTTCGCGCCCACTGTCTCCATTGCTCTTTTTCCTTTCATGTTTCGTTTGTCATGCATTCTTCATTTTCGAGTGCTGATAGGAATATGGGGGGTTGTTCTTTGTTTGGGTCCTCATCCTCTATGAATGAAAAGGCCTCCAAGGCCATAGAGGCTATGCTGCAAGAGCATAACAAGGATTCGATCATAATCGAATCCTTCCCCACATCAGGAGCATGTCTATATCTCTAGCAAGTATGAGCTTCATGTGCTAGAGGTTGGTCAACGACCGTCAACCCGTTTCTAAATGGATTCAAGTTGTCAGTCGATGCCCTTGAGGCAGGGCTGAGATTTCTGCTGCACCCGCTGGTGGTGTTGTGTCTCAGGCATTGGAGGGTTTCCCCCTCCCAAATAGCACCAAACTCTTGGTGTTATATAATAGTCTTCATCGGGGAGTGTAAGGTGGCTAGGATCAACCAGAACTCTCAACCTATTTTTGGTGTATTTTCGCCTCGACAAAGGGCGAGGGAGCTATTACCTGATCTCCCGAAGCGATTTTTGTATGTGCGATGCTCCTTCTAACAATAAGGGGTGGAAGTCTCATTTTTCCTTCATCAGCACCTTCAGGGGCTGAGGCTTCGGCTTGAAGTGGACCGGGTTGTTGGGCAGATGGCCCAGGTTCAGCCCATAATGGGCTTTAGTGAAGCCCACAGCCCAGAACCTCACTTATATTAACCTAAAACCTAGATTAGGTGGCTAGGGTTGAGATTAAGAGAGCAGCGGCGGCTGAAAACGTGGGACAGAGAAAGCAGACTGCAGATTGACAGTAGAGGCCAGAAAACAAGAGATCCAGAAAAGGGAAGAAGAAAAGGGCAGAAAAAGACTATTCTCAATCATTCAAATCTCAGGTTAGATCAGTTTGCAGTGGATTCTTACTGTGATCTATTGGGAAGGTTTTGGATATTGTGTTTAGGATTATAGTCCTTGTATCCCTGAGATTCTCTTGTGGCTATTGCTTTGGGCTTGGGCAAGAAGCCTGAGATCTGTATATTCATTATTTTGATAGTGGATTTTCTCTGGCTTGTCCCGTGGTTTTTACCCTTCGAGTTGAAGGGGTTTTCCACGTAAATCTTGGTGTTCATCTGATTGTGATTTCCATTTCATTCCGCTGTGCATGACGGTCTGCTAGTATTTGTTCGTATACAAAATTGATTCCTGTTTTATTCCCATCACGGGTGAGATATCGACAACTCCCCTCCTTTCCTAACAAAGGACGAGGCAGAGCAACGGACATGCCTGAAAGGGATCCCTTCCTCTTCCATAGCCATCAAGTCCATGAAGGAGGCTTAGCTGATGAAGGTGGGCCTTAGTCTGATCCTCGCAGGTATGACTAGTTTTATTTTGTTGCCCGTCGTTTTTGGTTACATGCTCTGGCTTCTTTTTGTGCTAACTTAAAATTTGATTTTATAGACATGAATCTCCATGGGATGAAGCGGGCGTTTGTGGGGCAAAACACTCGCCTATGGTCTTCTCAGCCGTCGTCGGGTATCGCTACTAAGGCAAGTGTTAATCGCGGAGCTGACTTTGCCGGGGTGGCCCCCACGGTGGACGTTACTTGCCAAGCAAAGCCACCCACTAAAAAGACCAAGGTGCTAGTGAACAAGGAGGCGACAAAGACGCTCCCCTCGCGACTGCTTCCAAGAAGGTGGCCCTCTCAAAGGCCCCTTGTGGAGGGGAGAGCAGCAGACGGAGGGACAAGGTCGTGTCTCGTCCTCAGTCAATAGGGGACCTCTGTAGGGTCAGACGTCGCTTGAAGGATTAGCCTTTTTTGGCTCGAAAGATGGCAAATCTGCCAACAACGTCTGGGGATGGCCCACTTGAAGCTCATTGGGGCATGCTAACTCCCAGAACAAGGTGTGGGCGAACAGAGCAGACGCCCAATAGTTCTGTCGGGGGGTCCTTTATCCCCCTCTTAAGAATGAGATCTACACCCCTCCTTTGTAGGTGTTACTGGATAACGCCACAAAGAATCTTGTCACGATGAGTTGCATCTTTATTTGCCTTTTCCCTTACATTTGATTGGTTTTGTTGCTGACACTCGAATCCTGCAGCACCACCATTATACCATAGGATTGATCGACAAGGTGCGTGACTCAGGGAGGGTCGTGGACTAGCTCTCTCGGCTGATCGATGAGCTTCAGGCTGAGATCTGGAAGCTCAAGGATGACTAGTCTGGTCTTTGTTGCGGATGCCAAGGCCCGGGCCAGTGAGGCCACAGAACAAGCTGAGGAGTCCCAACACTGAGAGGCAGAGGCTCAAGATCAGATCCAAGCACTGGAGGCTTGGGTTTGAACCTTGGAGGGTGACTTGAGTGCTGCTCGGTCGAAGGCTTGGGGGGTCGAGCAGTCACTTGTTGTGGCTAAGGTCGCACAGAAGAAGGCCGAGGATTTGTTGGCCGTTGAGCGAGACACAACTTCCAAGAAAGCTCAGGCGATGATCGCCCAATACAAGGAGACTCTTAGCTTCAAATTCGGTCTTGAGAAGATCAACTGGGTGAGCTAGGAGTATGGGTATAAAGTCACCTTAGTGAGATTTCGCGTAGAGTACCCGTTGTTGGAGATCAAGGAGGACCCCTATGCCATCCTCCCGAAAGACGACAATGTGCCAATGGAGGTGGAGGTACCCTTTGATGACAGTGATCCCCTGCGTCATGAGCTTCTTCAGATGAGTTCATTTGGTGTTGCTCCTTCTGTATGTATTTTTGTAACTTGGTTGGCCGGGACTACCCCCGATCGAGAATGTACTTGCCCTTCTATTAATGGAAACCCTTTCTTTAAGCTTTCTGTCTCGTCATCGAAATGGACTTATGAACTCATCTCGCTTTTTGATGTTGGGTTGTCTTACTTTGACTGAGCAGATGACATATATGCCCTAGAGTAGATAAGTCATTCATCGGGGTGTGCTCTATTTGATTTACTTTTGGTGCTACGATTGATACATGTTGAGTTGTGTATCGGGGAGAGATTCGAGCGCTTTGTCCCTTATTTTTGATAAGTCATTTGTAGGGACGCGCCATGTCTGGATTGGTGATTGGGACATATATTGGGTTGTGCAATCCCAACCCTGTAAATAATGTAATTTTCCATCCTTTGATTGAATGAGATTTCCCTATGGTTTGATGGCTTATTTGGCTAAGTTCTTCGTTACATCTTGACCTGTTGCTTGTATCCTTTCTGTGGATCTTCATGGAGGTTCACTAGAGTCATAACTTAGGCATAAATTTTTTTCAAGTTGGATACATGCCACGTTCCTAGACAACGAGGCTCCTTCTCGGGTGGCTAATTGGTAGGTTCCATCTTGGATCACGTCGGTGACCCGATAGGGTCCTTCCTAGGTTGGAGCTAGCTTTTCTCAAGAACCGATTAGGTCGTTGACTTCAACTTTCTACAGCACCATATCTCCCATCTTGATGGGTCAGGAAGAACCCTCCGATTATAGAGTCTCACGATAGCTTTCTTGTATGCTAGGCTCGCAGGTGCGTCATAGCCCTTCGCTTTTCTATCAAGTCAAGGCTTGCTCGGAGTGTTGGTTATATATGTCCTGCATGCCAATCACGTAAGTAATGACACATGTGACACATTGCATAATCTTTTTGCTTATGATTATTATTGGTATATTCTTATATTATATTATTTGTTTCATATATATTGTGATATCATTGGTTTTATGTGATGAGAATCAGACCATGATGAAATTATGATAATAATACTGATTTGTCTTTAAACACAAATCCTAAATAATTTTAGTTATAGGTTACTTGAGAGGGACATCGAGATAACCAGACAGATTGGTGAATTATATACCCATCTATATGATAAAGATTATTGGTCTCATAGCCAATTTCGTGGGGACACTAAGGACACAATACATGCTTCTCATTAGAGAATGATTACATTGATTAATCTGCTTACAGAATGTTGTATGGTTAATGATACCTAATGTCAGACATCAATTCTGTAACCCTAGTTATGTGTCTGGTCCTTAGACTTGAGATATCAAGTTTGAGTACTCATTTCTTTGATGTCTAACTTATAAGTTTGAAAAGTTCCATATTTGGTACAATCGATTATCAGGATTGGTAGCCAACCTTACGAATGCAATTGAGTGTCAATAGGGGATCATCCACTCTCGATATCATGAGAGGAATATCTCGTGTGGTCTTACTCGGACAAATCCCTGACTAAGGTTGTTCGAATTGAAAGATGAGTTATCCAGGAGAATCTGATTAAAGCAAGGCTTAGACAGATTATGTATGTGACCTAACAGTACCATACCCAAGAAATGGTCTTTAGAATATTTGATGTATAAGGGACTATAGATACATGATATAAGATCCCCTGTACTGGTTGTGGACATTCATATTCGATGAGTCAAATAAATTGTTATGAGATAATATCACTGAGTCAAAAGGAGTTCTGACATAGATGACTCATGACCAACTTGATATTGGGCATAAAGGTGGATATTTCAGTAAGTAGAGGATTGGATATGAGTTATCCAATAAGCTATTGTTCTAATTGGATAAGACCAAATATTGATAGATCACTGCATGAGGCCCAATTAGAGGCTAATTGATGTTATTGGATAAAGATTGGTCGAAGGGTGGTGGTAGTGGTCCCATCTCCTCGGGAGCCGAACAACTAGCTCTTACTTTCTTCAATAGTGTGGCAACGGTCAAGTAGCATTATCGAGACTCCTAGGGATCGCACCTAACTTCCCAGATCCCTGCTCTGGTTGGAAATTTCATGGCTTGATGGTAATGGAGATGACTGCTCTCAATCAATTGAGAGTTGATCAGCTAAGGATGACGTTGTATTTGCTGGTTATAGGTATCATATAAGCCAATTACGTGAGTGATAACACGTGTGATATGTTGTGCGATCTTTTTCTTATGATTAATATTGGTATATTATCACATTATATGATATATAACATATATATTGTGATGTCCTTGGTTCTGTACAATGAGAATCAGATCGTGATAAGATCACGATAATGAGATTGATTCACATTTAAACACATATCCTAAATAATCTCGATCATATGTTACTCAAGAGGGACATCGAGATAACCGGACAGACCGGTGTATTATATACTCATCCATATGATGAAAGCGGCTACTCTCATAGCCATTTGTGTAGAGACACTAAGGATATAGTACATGTGTTCATTGAAGAATGAGTTCACTGATTGATCCGGTTATGGAATGTTGTATGGTTAATGATACCTAACGTCAAACATCGATTTCATAGTCTCAGTTGTGTATCTGGTCCTTTGACTTGAGATACTAATAATGTCTTGTATGAGTACTCCTTTCTTTGACGCTAGACTTATGGTTTGGAAAGTTTCAAATCTGGTACAACTGGTTATCAGGATGGGTAGCCAACTTTACAAAGACAATTGAGTGTCAATAGAGGATCATCAACTCTTGGTATCATAAGAGGAATATCCTGTATGTGCATACTCAGACAAATCCCTAGCCAGAGTCATTCAGATTGAGAGAGAAAGTGTTCTCCGGTAGAATCCGATTAGAGCAAGACAAACTAATTACGTATGTGACCTGACAATACCATGTCCAATATACGGTATCTAGGATATTAGTTAGATGAGGGATTATAGATACATGGTAACTGTTGATAGATGAGTCTGATGGATTTGATCATTCTGTACCGTCTATGGACTATGGCATAGTGACATAGTACGCTCATAGTCGATGAGTCGAGTAAATAATTATGGAGATAATAATTCACTATATCAAGAGTTCTGATGGGAGCAACTTACGACTAGCTCGATATCGGGCCTAGAGGGTCACACACATATGATGGATGCTTCAATGAATAGAGGATTGAATAGAGATCCAATTAGCTCATATTCTCATTAGATGAGACCCTATGCTGATGGGCTCCTTGCTTAAGGCTCAAGTAGAGGCCTAAGAAGATTATTAGATAGAGATCCAATAAAATCAAAGTTGGTGGTTATTGGATGAAGATCCATTACCCACTAAGATAGGAGCCCAAGGGTTTTTTGGTGACTCTCTATAAATAGAAGGGGAGACTCATGGTTGATAGGCTGCAGCTTTGGCCTCCCCCTCCTATTCTCCTCCCTCCCTCTGCGCAAAAGTTACAAGATCAGATTGGAGGAGTTTCGCTGTAGAGATCCATCGTGTGAATACCGCTAGAGAGGAGGACGCTCGACCTCCTTCATCCTCTCCATCAGGATCTGGAAATACAGGGATATATGATCTTCATATGTAATTGATCTATCACATGACATTATTTTATCAGTTTTTGTGGCTTTCACATGATCCCAATCTTTTGCACGATGATTTAATCTACGTGGGAAATCGATTTTTTATTTTTGATTTTCGTTACGCATGTGATGCTCCCGTTGAGATTTCCCAATAGTAACTTGATGGCAAGTTGACCATCATGAAAGTTACCATCATGGTCTTGGACCGGGTTCCTGTCCGCGAGTGACGGGTAGGACAATCATCCCCAGGGAGACAAAAGAGTCCTCGGTGAACCTAGTAAGGGTGGAGCTCATCGACGACGGGTCGGCGATGGTCAACCCGAGCTTCTGGAAGGCATTATGATACATGACATTCGCTAAGCTATCCTGTGTTGATCATGACCCTCTTCACACGCGCATTGGTGATACGGATCGAGATCACCAATGTGTCGTCATGGTCAAGGTGATCTGCTTCCCCTACTCCTAAGGCAATCTTCGATTCGTCAGCTTGACGAGGGCACTTCTCCACAATGGCTCGAGCATAAGCCTTTCGTCCCTACGTGTTGTCTCCACCGGACGTTGGGCCTCCAACGATGACATCTATCTATTTTTCCACTAGTCCCTGGGGGCGTAGAGAGGGTTCTCAGGGCTTCTTGACGTAGCGCCCGAGATAGCCCTTACAAATAAGCTCTTCGATCTGATTTCGGAGGTCATGACACTCCTTCATGTCGTGGCCATAATCTCAGTGGAATCGATAATACTTCACCCTGTCCCTAAGCTTTCGAGGACTCTTCATGGGGTTAGGCGTCCTCAGGAGTCTTTTTTTCTTTGATCTGGAGGAAGATCTCCGTCCGAGTCGAGTTCAGAGGGGATGGGAGCGGCCTTGGGTAGGATGGCTCTGATCGCTTATGTTACCTCGTTAGGAGTTCCGGAGGTTGGCCCTGGAACTTCTCAACATGGGGCCTCTTATGATCTTTGCGCTTCCCTACCACCAGCACTTCGACGATCATGTAATGGTTTAAGCGCTGAAGTATCTCCAGGACGGTCATTGGTGGCTGCTCGATCAATGACTAAAAAAAACTAGATGGTCATAGCCACATCAAAAATACTTGCATAATTAATGATGGATGAGCATTATGTACTGCCCTGATTTCTGCAATGAAGTATGAGATGAATTGGGAGACTCCTCGTCTTTTTGGCTTAGACCGAGTAATGTTGCTACGAATGGTTTTGGCTTGGCACTAGACATGAAATTGAATTCAAATTCCCTTACCAGCTAGTTGAAGGATGATATTAAAAGGGGCTTCAAATGATTATACCACATTCCGACGGGGCTCTGAGCATGGTTGGGAAAGCTCGACACATCAATGCGTCAGATATGTCATACAGTGTCATCTGGGCTCGAAATGCAGCGACGTGCTCCGTTGGGTCGGAGCTCCCTTTGTAGGTTTCCAGTGATGGTAGGCGAAAGCTCGAGGGGATCGGTTTATCCTGGATTTCTTAGATGAAAGGGGATCCCCTTAGAGTACCTTCTCTCTGTTCCTCTTTTGATATGTGGAACTCCTTCTAGACTTCGTTCAGTCTTTGGTTGACTTGGCATAGTTGGGCCTGTAACGATATGAAGAGTCGGAGGATAAGATGTCTGGCTCGGGCGAGCCCAGTGGAGCCAGGCGAGCTTCCAAGGTCCTGTGCTCAGGTGGAGGTCATCTTGTCCCGAACGGTTCTTCAGCCAGGTAGTAGTCTTCCCGGGCCCACTTATCGGGTGTCGGCAAGTTCGATGATGCTTGACAAGGAAGTGGCTGGGGCCCTAGAGGCACCTGGAAGAGGTTCGACGGTGGTGCCCACGGTGGTGTGGTTTGCAAGGTGAGCTGGGGGAGGAAGCTTGTTTGAGGAACGAAGGGGATGATGGACTGGATCATCCTAGTCAGAGTTTGGAATTGCTGCGTGAGGCTGAAGAACGCCTCTGGCGAGATAACAGGTTGCGTCATCCCATTCCAAGTGGGCGAGAGCCCCAGATCATTAAATAGTCTCTAATATTTGCCTGAGGTATGAGATGAAGCATTCCCATCCTCGGAGGTGGGGGTGGGGAGGGACCGACTTTGCAGCGTGAGCACCTTCTCCCAGGTGCTTCGTAGGGTTGGTTGGCTATTGGCGTTCTTGCGATATTGAACCTCCTTTTAACACCAAAAATGTTGTTGTCCTTTATGCCAAGTCCGAGGTGTCACCTTCGGCTTAGTCGATGTCGAATGTGCAAGTGCATCCACATAGCTTAAGGGTGTCGAGGAGAGGGTGCGGCTGATATATGGCTCTACTTTTGGACTCGCGAAACATCTTCCCAAGCTTGGGGTGCGCTCGTCTCCTCCTCCTCCTCGCGATCGCGTCCTGTAAAAAAGGCCTGAGTCGGGCGGAGGGTCATTCCGGCTCGACCCCTTCGATGAATAAGTTAGTCATGAGCCCGAGTTCTCCGGGAAGTCTCGAAGTGTCGTTTTGTCTCCTTTTTAATTGTTCACGAGGGTGGCTTTTATACCTCTTGCCGTGGGGGTTGTGTACGAGAATGTTTAATGCTTGTTGGCGCCACGATATGTGGATATTAATGCTGATGCCCTGAAATGGTTGGAACAAACTTTGACGTTGTTTGAGCTGTGTCGTTCGTGCCGTGTTTCTTTCTGGGTGCATCACACCTTTATATGCTGCTAGAATGAGTTGGAGGCGCATAGCTAGGTTCGTTGTGGTGATATGATAATCTTAGTTGGATGAGCCGGACCCTATCAAGATGAGAGAGAAAATAAAGTAAAAATATTTTTTATTAATTTGAAAAAAAAGGAAACGAAGTGCTCCTCCGAACAAAAAGTCAAAATCACCGATTTTTTCCCTGGTATTCGCTAATGTATCTTTCTAAAATTACCTTGACATGAACATACATAATCTCGGACAAACAAAAAAGCACCTGACTGTCCATATCTTTTAGATGGATGCAAGTATGAAGAATCCGGATCGAAACCTGGATCCGGATCCTGATCCAGCTTCAAGACCTCTCTCATTCATTATTAACAAGAGCTTCGCTATTCGGATTCGGATTCGGATCCGGATCCAAATCCAGATCCACCTTCGAGGCCCCTCTCTTCCTCGAAGGAAACGAGAACTTCGATCGCCCAACCATAAGAATACGATACCTCTCGTTCCTCGTCGAACCCCTTCTCGTCTCTCTCTCTCTCTCTCTCTCTCTCTCTCAACATCTGGGGTTTCTCGGCCAATTCATGCACCATCGCCCCAAAACATGAGCTTCTCCAGCCTCGGGCGCTCCCTCTTGCGATCGGCGCGTTCCCGGTCCCCCAGGGTAACTGCATGCCGATCCCTTCTCCCACTTCTTCCTGTAAGTTTCTGCACTAGAGATGCTGCTTTCTGTGGTACGTAATCGTTGGGTTTCATTTGATTGTTTAGGTTGCTTTATCCAACGGTAACAATGGTTCGGGGCCCGTGCTCTCCCGCGAAGCGCTCCTTCATAAGCCTTGCATTGGATACGAGAACGTCGCTGGGACAAGGGGTTACCTGACTTCTCTTGGGGCGAATAAGGCGGTCGGGTTTGGGAACCGGCTCTCGGATTGGAGGTTCCTGCTAGCGAATCCTAATTTCAGGCGGTTCTTCTCCAGTGGAAATCCGAACAAGAAAAGTAAGTGATCGATCTTTTGATGATACTCGCCTTCTTTGCTTGCAGCTCCTTGTCTTTTCGTTCATATTTGTTCCTTCTCCCCTTTGTATCATTCATTTCAGATTACGATAACTACTTCCCAAAGGATAAGAAGGAAATCCCAAAAGGGAATGCAAATAACAAATCGGATCCAAAAGGTAGACACTCAAATTAGTAAATTTGGTAGTACCTCCAATTATTTCTTGAATACAAACTCTATACCATTTCGGTCTTTGATATGGATTCACATACTATTTGGATTTGTTATTGTTGTGTATCTGTAAGTTTCCAGGATTCCCTAGCTATTCTGACCTTCATAACTGTCATTTGGTGTGGTTTATTTTAGGCTGTATGTTTGAACCTGCATAATATGAGTTTAGTCAACAGTTTCCAAATGATAGCTGTTTGTGCTATGCATTTAGAGATGTTGTTAATATATAGTGAAATACTATACTATTAGCAAGTTGTCAATATATTGGAGCCCCAAAGCTCAGCATTTGAATTTCTTGAATACGAAAATGCACACTGAACTGCTTCTCCATATGGTATTGCTGAAAAAGGACATTATGCATCAAGGACAGAGAAACAACAGATTATTGCGTGAATTCGTAGATATCAACCTTATACTTGACAGACTTGTTGTAGACGCCACACACATTAAATGATAAAATGCCTTTAGTTTGTTAGGAAAAATATAAGAAGAATATAATGCTGTAAGGATGTTTAAGAAGAAACATGAATGAATGGAGGAGTTAAGAAAATAAGTATTCTCCATGTTGATTACAGACAATACACTATAGAATGGCATTGATGTCTCAATAATGCCTCGTCTTTCTTGCTCATTTTCATATCAATGTTCATCAAGAGGATTCACTGGCAAGTTTCTGTAAATTGTTGACTGAATTATGGAAGGATGTGACACCTACTGAGAAATTTTGAAGAGTAACAGAATTTTAGACATGCAAGTATTGCAATATGTGTATTTTGAATTATCAATTTTTCATAGGATAATTATGTTTATCCATCATTAGTGGGATACATTTTTTGTTTCTGTTGACAATTCAGGTTATGTTCTTGAGCAACTAATTTAATGGAAGTTTTAGAGATTTAACTAGTCAGTTTGTTCTCGAGTTATATGCACTTATATGTTTTTTAGCAGGGGATTCAAGCACAGAAGATCATGGAAATTTCCAGGAGAATTTTATGAAGCAATGGCAAAGTCTTATCACCCCTCTTATATTTATTGGCTTGTTATTTTCATCTTTTTCTGGAGGTTCATTTGACCAGAAAGAGGTCAGGCTTTATTTTAACCATCTAAGTATATTTCTTTTCCTCCTGTAAAATTCTTTTTTCTATAAAGAACTTGCTCCTGTGATGTGTTTTATCTGATACCACTCCAGTGTCCATGCTAAGATGAAGTTCCATTAGTTGAGAAGAAATGTCGTATTTCATTTATGTATTTCTGGAATATATTTGTATACACTGATACATATTTCAATGTATATCTGTCCTTTGCTGAATAGACCTCTTCTAAATAAAGATTAAATTAGGATCATCTTTCAGATGGGAATTTCTTCCTGGTTTGATTTCATATACATATACCTGTTTTACCAGCTTTTATGACTTCATGTAACTCATAGATGCACAAAAAAAGACAATGACAGGCATCAGGTTGAAGTTCTAAAGAAAAAGAAAGGACAAATTATATTAAATAGCATTTGATTGCAGATGTCATACTGTTTAAAAGAAATGTAAAGTTATGCTTCATCAAGCATGGAAAAATCTTTTTTTCTGTTACCAGCTGATAGAATTTTTTGATTAAGATATAAAGATTATGTGATAAAAGATAAATAGCAAAATAGTGGGAAGAAAGAAAAGGTTAACTATGCAGTCTCTTCAGGTGGATTGTCCTAAAAGCTTTGACATAAATTTAATTTGTTTGAATGGTGATCCGGGCCATTTCCATAGTGGAGCGAGAATTAATAGGCTCCAGTTTACCATAATATTTCTACATTTAAGGGCCTGAAATATGTGGAGAGATACTGCCAGCATATACTTCTCTACTTGTATTTTCTTCTTGTATCTGACCATCGTAGCCAATTCTTTTATGTGCAGGAGAGGAATGTAAGCCATCAATCAGGATTTTAATAGAATCTTCACAGTTTTTTTTCGGTGGGACCCACATCATATGGGGTTAGCATCAATCCATTTAATCTAAGTGCAAGAACTGTTAGAAGACGAGGGAAATTTAGTGAAGCCCTAGACAAATATAACTCTGTCATGCTTGTTGACTTATATGTATATATATATGGGCTAGTTGATAGCCAAGTATAATTTCAAATTATTTTATAACGTTTGGATTCTTTTATTTGGAAGCTTGTCCTTTATGTTGTGAAAATCATGGCTTGCCGAATTACAATTATCAGTCAACTTTGGTGTATCTTCAGCTTGCATGCTTGCAGTCTGTATTATTGTATTTAGTGAAGGCTAGTAATTATCCACAGTTATACAGACTCTTTTTTCTTTATATAATCTGGTCCAACTGTAGTTGCCTTTGGGACTGATAACTAGTGATCTCCATTATTTTATTCAGATTGTTTTAGATCAATAATTGAAGCATTGGCGAATCATATACATGGTGCAGACATTCACTTTGTTGGGAAAACACCATCTGTAGCTGGTGGTCCTCATCAATTGCATTCATTTTAGTTGCGGATGCTCGTATGTGCATCTTAACTTACAAAGAAGTAAATTATCATGACAGTCCAACACTCAAATCTTTTGATTTTTGTCTGATGGATTGCTTACAATATTCTACATAATTATGCCTTTCAAATATGCTCACACTTTTGATGTTCCTATTCCAGTTTTTCTTATGAGTTTGATCAATAGTACTACTTATCTTTAGCCTAGTTTTTTCTCAATAAAGCAAATTTTGTGCTTTCTAGTTGTCCAATATGAAGCTACTCTTTAAACTTGGCAAATTAAGGTTTCCTAGTATACCATTTAGGTAAATGATGACTTGAGCATTTTCGTAACCTTTCTTATCTTGCTAGGCCAAGAAAATCATCTTTAATTAGCATTGTCAGTTGGCAAGTTTTGATTCAAGGAATTGAGTATTTTCTAGGCGGTTGGTGCAAGAAGTTGGTTCATATATGATGCAAACTCCGAGTGATCTTTATTACCTTCATTGTGTTCGAGGTTCCACCAATGCATTGTAGTTTATACTTTATACCAAGGAATGCAATACCGATCGATACGGGCGGTACGTATGGTCCGCCAGTTGACCGGTACGTAGATCGCCCGCTATCGAGCGGTATCGCCGATTGTGGCTGTTTTCACCTTGTTACCATCCAAAATCGACCGGTAACGTTCAATTTCAACTGTCACTGGTAGATTTCGAGCGGTATCAGCCGAGGGAGGGAGAAAGAAGAAGAGGGAGAAGAAGAAGAGGGAGAAGAAAAACCTAGAGTCCGACGTTGCTCTTTGCTCGCGGGCGATTTCTTCTCCCTGCACGGGGAGAAGAAACATCTCCCCACATGGCGAGAAGGAACGAGGTGATGTTGCTCCTTTTTTTATTTTTTAAACTTATATTATATTATATATATACCGAGCAGTACGCCTATGCATACCGCTCGGTACTCGGATACCGTACCATACCGAGTTGAGCTTGGTACACCGATATGGACTGGTACGGCAAACCTTGCTTTATACTATATTTTTAAGCTCCAGTTGAGTCTTGTGTATGAACAACATGCAAATACATCAACAATTTGTTCTCTTTCCAGGATTTCTGATTATATTATGATCACATTGTTGCTGTATTGTTTGAGTCATCATCAGTTTATTTACCCTAAATGATTCTTGCATTCAACCAAGGTTTTCCTTACCGAGCGATAAGATCCGTACCGCCTGGTACATACCGGTCCGGCAGCTGACCGGTACGCGGACCGGCCGTTATCGGGCGGTACCACTAAGATCGGCCGTCGACGGTCGATTTCCGCCATCTGCGGTCGATTTAAGGAGAAATCGAGCATCGGCTCGAGGAAGAAAAAGGAAAGAAGAAGAAGAGGAGAAGTACCTCGCGCCGCCCTAGCGGCGACTCCGCCTGGGGGTCGCCCGCGAGCCGTCGCCGCCCGCGCTGCCGTAGCGCTGTCATCGCCTGCGCCGCCTACGCTGTCGTAGCGCTGTCGCTGCCCATGCTGCCGTAGCGCCGTCGCGGCCCGCACTGTCGTAGCGCCGTCGCCGCCCGCGCTGCTGTAGCGCTGTCGTCGCCCGCGGGTTTTTTTCTCCCCACGCGGGAGAGAGTTCGAGCCGACGTTGCCTCGGCGACGTCTCCCCTTTTTATTTTTCTAATATATTTTAATATTATATATATAATATTATATTATAAAAAATATTATAAATATATTTAATATACCGGGCGATACGCACTGTGTACCGCCCAGTATCGGTACCGATGAAATATCGGCACACCGGTACAGATCGGTATGTCAATCCTTGGATTCAACTATGCCTTTTTGGAAAGATAGTAAAAGGGGAAAGTTGTTAGAACCAAGGTTTGCAATTTCGACCTGTACCGCTCGATACGGGCGGTACATATCGGTCCGCCATGTTACCAGTACACGGACCGACCGCTACCGGGCGGTTCCATCAAAAATCGACCGTTGGCGGCCGATTGAAGAAGAAATCGACGTCGACGGTCGATTGAGAGAGAAATCGACCGTCGACGGTCGATTGAGGAAGAAAAAGAGGAAAAGAAAAAAAAAGAAGAGGGGAAGAAAGAATACCTCGCCCGCTTGTTGTCGCCGTCCGCGGGTCGCCTGCGCGTCAAAGAAAAGAGTACTTATACAAGGCATCATTGGTGTCTCAAGTCAAAAGATCAAATACACAACTGGGACTGTGGAATCGTTATCTGACATTTGGTATCATCAACCATACAACATTCCATAAGCGGATCAATCGAGCTACTATATCCTTAGTGTCTCCACACAAGTGGCTATGAGACCAGTCGCCTCCATCATATGGACGGGTATATAATATATCAATCTGTCCGGTTATCTCGATGCCCCTCTCGAGTAACCTATGATCGAGATTATTTAGGATCTGTGTTTAAAGGTGAATCGATCTCATATCGTGATCTCATCACGATCCGATTCTCATTGCACAGAACCAAGAACATCACAATATATATGCTACAGATAATATAATGTGAGAATATGTCAATATTTATAATAAGAAAAAAGATCACGCAGAATGTCACACGTGTCATCACTCACGTGATTGGCTTGTAGGGCACCTGTAACTAGCACTTAGAATTTACATGTTTGCTCTCTTCAATAAAACTAAAGTACGTCTCCCCTAGCTAGAGTCCGAATAGACCCACCCTCTTCAGATCAGCCTTGTCCTCAAGGCTGAGCTTCATGTCTCTGCGTCGTGATATGCAATTCCTCACAAGGGTCCCTCGTGGCCCTATAGTTGGCACATCCTACTCTTGGGGTCCAGCATTAGCAGTAGTGACTAGACGGTGATGTGTCGCTATCCTGTGATCCCATGCAATCATCAGCTGAACCTGGGCCTCCTTATCGACTTGGGTGTCGGGTGGATAAATCGGGGCTGAATTATCCTCTCTAAACTTCCATTTGCGATGAGATACTTGGAGGATCAATTGTATTTTTAAATTGATGTACTGATTTGATCCATAGATCACGACTCCATTGTGATCCCCAATTTTGCAAGGGCCAAAGTAGCAGGGGGACCACTTCCTTGAGGCTCGAATTTTCTGCTGGTAGGGCTGGAGATGAAGGGAAACTTGATATTCAACATCAAACTTTCTTCTGCTTCGATATTTGTTGGGGGCTATTTCTTTCTTGCACGGGCTGCCACTTGGTGATTCCTTAATAATAACCGAGCTTTCTTTTGGAATAATTGCTCCCCTTGATAAGGTCCCTGGTGGTGTGAGCCCATTTTAAGTTCGAGGAGGGTAGGAGCTGCAATTTTACCGAGCCTATTTTCATCTCTCCTTTGTGATGTTGACCTGTATCATGCCAAACTTCAAATTTAGTAGCAATTAGTATCTCTTTACAGATCAAAAGTATCGTGTGAAATGTAGGGAGAGCCTCGATATATATTAGGAGTTGGCCATCTTGCATGAGGGTGGTGCCGATCCCAATTCTTGATATGTCTGCTCCAATTGTGAACACATTGCCACGATCAAGTAATGCTAGCACTGATGTAGATGGCATCGTGACTGTGAGGATCCTATAGATGGTGGACGTGTGGATGCCTTCCTCCTGTTCCTTCAGAATTTTGATCTCCATCCAATAAAGTTTGGTATCGCAGATTTCATGCCGGTATTGTCCCTGGAGGGACTCAATCTTCTTGCGGTCATGGGCCATGGATCGGTGGTCATCATTAGGGAAGACTTTGAGCATTATGGTCCACTCCTTGGAGAAGTCATGGAAGTAGCCCGAGATCTGGGAGTGCTTCAGAAGCCATAGCTGGTTCAGCTGGATGTGACACTTCAAGAAGAGTTTATACTTGCAGACAAAGAGGTAAAGCTTTTGGAGATAAAGTGTCATTGCAAGGGAAGGTCGTGGCCGGATGATCATTGTCTCCTACATCTCCTAGACGATCCTTTTAGCTTCGGCCCTCTGAGGATGTGGACAACAATATGGCCGAATATGTGCTAGTAGTTCCTCCTGCAAGATCAACATATGAAGATTGTATAGTTTAGTAGAAAGTAGTCGGCTCGGTTCGGTGGAGGCCCCTGAAATTTCAACAAGCTTCTGCAAGCATTGTGTCGAGATCGTCAGTACTTCGCTCCAATGTTTCTCGGATAAGGTCACTTGTTCTCCCTTGCGATTCATAAGATTATTGGTGAGGACGGTGACGGGTTGTTGCTTAAAGGATTCTTCAACTTTTGCTGCTTGCGGGTTCGCATGGTCAGCTAAAGTGTGAGTCGTGCAATCAGCCGACTACGGGTCCTCATTCGTGTTCTCCTCCTCAGGTTCCTGGATCTCTTCTTCAGATTCTTTAATAGATTTTATCATGGAAAGCTCCCCTTTTTGCAGCGATGGTTGTGGCTCCAAAGTTCGTTGCAATGCCGACAAAGCCCTTCGCCGATTTGTCGCATAACTCTTCTCTCGTCAATTTTTTGGCAACGAAGAATGGCTCGGAGCAGAGAGAGGTTTATATGCTGTTGGTCTAAGAGTGGTTCTCATCTTTCGAGCATCTTGATTTAGCCGTTCCTTTTGGATTCGGGCGAAATAGATTGCAGCCTTCACGGTGGGGGGCTGCCGTGCTTTAACCTCTCCTTTAATTTCCGGCTTGAGTCCTTCGATGAACGTCCCTAATAATTGTCTGTTAGACCAATCACGAGCAAAGTAAGACAATTCCTCAAACCTGGTCTGGTATTCTTGGATCGTAGAGGTTTGTCGAATCTTGGCAAGTTGGCCATTGATATTCTCGTACTTGGTTGGCCCAAAACGGTTCAGTAGCGCATACTTGAATTGTATCCACGTCGGAGTCCCATAGTTGTATTTAAGCCAATTGTACCATCGTATAGCATCTCCTTCAAGGTGGATGACAGTGGTGTCCACAATGGAATCCTCCGGTGTTTGGTGATGACAGAAGTAACGTTCGGCGCGCGAAATCCATCCGTCGGGTCTCCTTATTCCCATCAAGGGAAGTCCACCCTCATGCATGACTGTCTCATATTAGTGGCTCGTTCTTTCTTTTTGAGAGGCCTCTCTGAACTTGCACTTTGCTGGAATTTTGTTGGGCTCGGAGATCGGTCCAATCCGAATTCGGCAAATAAGGCGCGCAATCTATCCTCCACGCGTGATACAAGCGCCTCCAACTTAGCATCGATTGAACCTTGAGATGTCGTTGCGTGTGCCTCCAGATCTGAGATGTCAATATCCTTCTCCTGTTGTTGGGTCAGTGATATGAAACGTTTGGGTGGATTGATGGCTGAAAGAGGTGGTGGGTCAAGGGTAGATGGCTGCTGTTTGGGGCTAAATGGTTGTTGTTTTTTGGTTGCTGTTGGGGCTGCGATTTAGGTCTGCTGTAGGGTTCATATAGGGGGTATAATGGTTGATGCTTAAGGTTAGAGGGGTGGTTTAGGGTTGTTGTTGATGGCAGCAACTGGTTTGGCAGGTTCGGTGGCTGTGGAAGATAAGGATCGATGGTAGGTTCGGTGGTTGTGGTTTGGGTTGTCTATGGAGATCGAAAAAAGGCTACGATGGCTGCGTCTTAAAGCTAGAGGGGTGCTCTAAAGATGATGTGGGTGGCAGCAACAATTTTGGTAAGGATCAGATATGGGTGCAGCAAAAACACCGAAAGGTAGTGCTGCAGAATTCTACGTCGATAGGCTGTGATAGGTTGCTGGGCTGCGGTTTTGGGTGTTGTTTGGGTTATAAAAATAGGTTACGATGGTTGCGTCTTAAGGCTAAAGGGATGCCCTAAAGACGTCTTGGGTGGCGGCAGCAAGATGGTTAAGTTTCGGTGGGTTAAGAAGAAGAAGAAAGACAAAGGTGCAGCAGCAGATTTTTCGTCGAAAAATTTCCAATAGTGAAGACGTAATTTTTTCCAGAAATTCTCAACAAAAATTCAAGTGAAACTCAAGGGGAATCTACTGGTAAGGGAGAGTTAATGTCGTCAAAAATTTTGTGGAAAGAAACGATAGCAAAAGTTTAAGCAAAATCAAAGATTGCAAGAAGGTGTTACTGTAAAAAATTTTCAACGAAAGATTTCAGTAGTACAATCAAAATTTTTTGAGTTTTGGCAAGATCAAGGAATACACGAAGGTACTACAACAGATTTTTACGTCTAAAGTGCAGCAATTTGGACGTAAAAGATTAGCAGTTTATATTGAGAATTTTTCGACGAAACCAAAAGGAAATCCAAAGATAGGAAGTGCTAAAGCCGTTGTAAAAATTTCGTAGATATTGGATCAGTAAAAATGCAACAGCAAATCAAATAGTCAAGGGTGTGCGGTTGGAATTCTACAGCGTAACTTTCGTCGTAAAGATGGAAACTTTGTGATGAAAAGTTTTTGTAGCAAATAGGAACAAATTTTTTTGGATTTTTTGAATAGAGATAACTAAATTGCAGCAGCAGTAAGGTAGGAAACCAGAACTTGTTGCAATTCACGGGGAGATCAAAGGATGATCTGTGGTAGTGGAGATGACGACATAATTTGGTGACGATCTTCAAGCAATTGTGGGAATTGCTTTGGACAGCTATAGGGGGCTGATGGATGGCTGTGGAAGGGTAGCGAGACGCCAAGAATGCTGCTCTGATACCAAGTGTTAGAACCTTTGCGGATTTTAAGCTTGGGGTGATCTCTATAGGGGATCGACCTCATTGGAACTCTATAGGGGTTCTTCCCTCGATTTTCTGCACTATGGCTAAAACATAATTGATCTATTGATGATGAAAGAGGGGAGGATAAGGAGTGGTTAATTAGGGTGACATGTATCTTATTCTTCCCTCAAAATATCTTCCTCCAAACTAATTCAATCTTAGTCGGCCTCCTCACCTCTTTAATAGGGGTTGGCTAGATAGGATTTACATGAATGCCCTTAGGATTTACATGTTTGCCATCTTCAATGAAACTAAATTAGGACTCCCCTAGCTAGAGTCCTAACAAAAGTATAGATTATGAATGTGAAACACAATAATTTTATGCCATGCTTTTTCTGTTTATATTTTTTGTTGGGTTCAAGCCATTTTTTTGTTTGATTTTAAAAAGATTCTTCTTTTTGCAGATTAGTTTTCAAGAGTTCAAAAATAAGCTATTGGAAGCAGGTTTAGTTGATCATATTGTTGTTTCCAATAAATCAGTTGCCAAAGTTTATGTCAGGAACTCTTCTCAAATAAACAATCAAACACAAGACAATGAAATTCATGGTCCAACAACCGATATTTCTAGCAGACATGCTACCAGCCGTTACAAGTACTATTTCAATATTGGAAGCGTGGAATCATTTGAAGAAAAATTGGAGGAAGCTCAGGAAGCATTGGGCATGGACCCACATGATTATATTCCTGTGACTTATGTCTCAGAAGTAATTTGGTATCAGGAGCTGCTGAAATTTGCACCAACGGCTTTCCTTCTTGGTTTTATCTACTTTATGGGGAAAAGATTACAGGGTGGACTTAGTGTGGGAGGCGGTGCAGGAAAGGGAAATCGAGGTATTTTTAACATTGGAAAAGCTCATCTGACTAAGATGGATAAGAATTCAAAAAATAAGGTAAGCATTATATTTCTTGGTATTTCCAGTTGTCATTTTGATGGTCAAGCAAGAAACATTATATTGGTTTCCTTGTTTATGCTTGTCGCTTATTGCCAGGTATGATGAACTGGTAGCTAGACCTTTATCCTTCATATATTTGTTGTGTATGCCTATTTCAATAACTCACGTGCATGTAAGCCAGGTGTTTTTCAAAGATGTTGCTGGCTGTGATGAAGCTAAACAGGAAATAATGGAGTTTGTGCACTTCCTTAAAAATCCTAAGAAGTACGAGGAACTGGGAGCTAAGATTCCTAAAGGAGCCCTTCTTGTAGGTCCTCCCGGTACAGGAAAGACACTTCTTGCGAAAGCAACTGCAGGTGAATCTGGTGTGCCATTCCTATCAATTTCTGGTTCAGATTTCATGGAAATGTTTGTTGGTGTTGGACCGGCCAGGGTGAGAAATTTGTTTCAAGAAGCTAGACAGTGTGCTCCTAGTATAATTTTCATTGATGAAATTGATGCTATTGGTCGAGCACGAGGTCGTGGAGGTTTTTCAGGTTCAAATGATGAACGAGAAAGCACACTGAACCAGTTGCTTGTAGAAATGGATGGATTTGGAACCACTTCAGGAGTAGTTGTGCTTGCTGGTACGAATAGACCTGATATCTTGGATAAGGCCTTGTTAAGACCTGGCCGATTTGATCGCCAAATAACAATTGATAAGCCTGATATAAAAGGTCGAGAGCAGATCTTTCGCATTTATCTTAAAAAGATCAAGCTTGATAATGATCCATCATTTTACTCCGAGAGATTAGCTGCTCTCACTCCTGGATTTGCTGGTGCTGACATTGCCAATGTTTGTAATGAGGCTGCTTTGATTGCTGCAAGAAGTGAAGAAACACAAGTTACAATGCAGCATTTTGAGGCTGCTATTGATAGGATTATCGGTGGATTGGAGAAGAAAAATAAGGTATCTCATTTTCTACTCTTTTATTTTCCTTGAAAAATGATCCTTTTGTGTGCTTCTCAATGATTTGGATTCTTGTTTGTGTTAGCTCTTGTTCTCTTCTCTTATATGTTTAACCTTATACTATAACATTGTCTTCTTTTTTACCATATTGCAAATATAAGGGTCAAGAGCTAAACTCATCAAACATTGTCAGAATTAAAAATCATGACATTTGGCAAGGTGTTATTCTATGAAAATTTGTAAATCACAATAAATTGTCTATGTTTTTCTTGCAAGTGACAAGATATTTCATTCAGCTATTTGGTTACTTTGAACTTTGGAAAATGATGCCATAACTATCCAGACAATTATGTGGCTAATAAGCTGCCACTCCGTTTTTCCTCTTATGAATTCAAATCTTGTTGCGGGTTAGGTGTTTGTTTTAATTACTGCATGATGATGTTATGCTTTTCTAAGAATGTCACTGCACTTGAAAACTCTAATTGTTTGCGTTCTAGGTAGTTAGTAAGTTGGAACGTCGGACTGTTGCTTATCATGAAGCAGGTCATGCTGTCACTGGATGGTTTTTGGAGCATGCGGAGCCCCTTCTGAAAGTCACTATTGTTCCTCGTGGAACTGCTGCTCTGGGTTTTGCTCAATATGTGCCTAATGAAAATCTTTTGATGACTAAAGAGCAGCTCTTTGACATGACATGTATGACTCTAGGTGGCCGTGCATCTGAAGAGGTATATGGAATGTCCCTCTTAATAAATATGATTTTTCAAAAATCATCAGCATTGCTTTTATATTTGTTGATTAAATAATTTTTGCTGGTTGTTAGTTTCCAAACATGTTATCTGTAACACTTGAACTGTACACTTTAAATTTTGTTATCTTTGAATAGAGTAGGTTTTTTGTGATTTAGAAAGTTTCTGCTTTGCTACTAGTTGGTTAAATAGGAGCAGAAATTTGACATGCTATATATCTGGAGATGTTTGTTGGTGTTAATTTTCTGATTAAATTGTTACGCAAGTTATTTAAAGATTGATGTTCGAAACAATTGTATTCCTTTCCTGATTTTGTAACCATGATTGATTTTAAAATTGGTACAATTGAATAATTTCCTGCTTAGTGAAAATGAAGATATCAGTGTTATTATTCAACACATGTATCTTATCTATTTGTGTATATACCTTTATTCGGTGATACTGCATTTGCTAATTCCTGTTGAGAGTAATGTCTGATCATGCATCTGATCTTGATGCAGGAAATCATCAGTATTCCTTTTCACTAATCAAAGTGATCAGAACACTTATAAACATAATCCTGAGAAGATGATCTAGTATCTTAATAAGATAATCTTATATCACTTGGCTTTTCTTTTAATGAAGTTGATGTTTAAAACTGGGTCCCAGGCTGTAAAATCCCTCTCTCGCTTGAGTTTTGTAACTTATGTTCATAGTATTGATAGTTAACAACCAATGACCAATAGTACTGGGCAAATACATATCATTTATATCTTTTACTTAACAATGTTAGATGGCACATATTGGTGTGCTGTCCCAGTATTCTAGTAACATTACTGGTCCAATGTCTGTATCGGACCTGTATTTAAAATCTTGGACTAAAATGTATACTCTCACAAAGTCTTCATAAGATTTGAAAACTCATTTCAAACTTAGTTGTACTATCCTTTTTGTAAATGTTAAATCTAGTACAAAGTAACACTATTGGTTGTTTCAGGTTTTGTTAGGAAAAATCTCCACTGGAGCACAGAATGACTTGGAGAAAGTGACAAAAATGACCTATGCCCAGGTTGCAGTCTATGGTTTTAGTGACAAGGTCGGTCTCCTTTCTTTTCCCCAGAGAGAGGATGGTTTTGAAATGATGAAGCCCTATAGCAACAAGACTGGAGCCATCATCGACGCTGAGGTGAGGGAATGGATCTCCAAGGCTTATGAGAGGACGGTTGAGCTAATAAAAGAGCACACAGATCATGTGGCACAGATTGCGGAGCTCCTCCTTGAGAAGGAAGTGCTGCACCAGGATGACTTGGCACAGGTCCTAGGTGAGCGGCCATTCAAATTAACTGAGCCAACAAATTATGATAGGTTTAAGCAAGGGTTCCAAGTAGCAACCGAGAAGAAAACCCAAGAGACCTTAGAGGGTCCCATAGTTGCGGATGGTGATGGGTCATCATCACTTGATGGGGAGGTCGTTCCTACGTAAGCGATATAGTTTTGTATGATGTATTTAAATACAAACTTGATAGCCTCTTGCCTCTATTTCTTTTTAAGGTTAAAAAATTGTACAAATCAGCATCCACACCCACAAAACACGGTAGGGGTTTTTCATGTTCGGACCAAGTCGTGTACTCTTTCATCCCTGGTTGAAGCTGAATTCTTCTGGGCCAAGTTATCAAGAAAATCACCTGGATCTTTAGGTAGAATATATCTGCAAGCATGGAATTCCTCTGCTGGTAACATCGGTTAAGCTGAAGAGGCATTGGTTGCAGGTGCGTCGTTCCACTCTTCAACTTGAGCTTGAATATATATCTTCCAGCACTGCATTATAGCCGGCCACCACCTGTTGTTAATTTAACTTGGTCAGGTGTATTGTTTGGTTACATGCAAGCAAACGTAGAAGGGAGTCCATTGATGGTAGGAGATGGACACATTTTGATTGGCCCTTTGCTCGGCTCGACTGCCTGCCTCTGATCACTCCCATGCAAAATGGGAGTCCATCCATCAATGTTTGTCTTACTCAATTTTCGTTTGGAGTTTGTGAAATTGTTTACTAACGTTATTTGCTAGTGTTTTATTTAGTTTTGCATTTGTGATCCCGGCGTTTATGTTGCAACAGAACAATGTGTCAGTGTATCCATGCCTCCATTAGTTACTAACCTGCCTTTTCCAATACAGGTAGGTACCTACTGTCCGGAAATTATAGGGAGGATCTTTTGCGGGCAAATATTTAAGTAAAAAAGATGATCGTCGATTCAATTTCATGGAGTCGCGTCGAACCCTTTCCTAATGGTCATCTTTGATTGCTTCTTCTCTCGAGACAAGTCTTTTTGTGTGTTTGAAAGGGTCACGTGCAAAAACTAACGTCGGGAGTATGTTCGACAGGTATTTCGATGCTCAATCAATTTGAAGTCTTACACAAGGATAAAAAAAAAAAATTAAAATTTTGGTTTTTGAATTATATTTTATGATGCATAATGGGAGAATGTTCTTAGAATAAGGAATCTTATAACAAATATTGACATGATGAGTCTAATTAAGTAGTTGTGTCGAGGCTCGATTGACCTAAAATATTAGTTATATTATTTGACCTCATTGTAGTTCGAGAAGACTTATTCGTTCCAAAATGTAATGTACATACCGGAAACTAGATAATATGCTTGCATCAGGAATTAATAAAATAGTGTCTTAAGTAAACGGGCATGTAAGTGCACAAAACTCCCCTCCAATATTAATAGAAAAAGCGTTTTAAGTGCTTTTGCTCAATGCATCAAAGGTTGCTGAGGTCTCGATTGCAAGGGTCGTGTCAGGCACATTAAGCATCAAGATAATATGATTTAAAACATAAGCTCACACGGGTTAAATGGTCAAAAATGCACAAGCCGATAAGGTTGGACCTTCTTACATTGCTCGGACACGTATGCTGACTAAGTTTTGCTCACGTGAGGAGACATTGCAGCCATTGCGAAGGCGTGGCAGACTTGACGTTGTTATGGCAACAAAGGACACCACCACGCGGGCAGCAGCAGCAGCAAGAGCGTGTGGCAGCGACATTGTGCCACAGTAGCGACGTGAAGCGGCAACAGCGACACAACGTAGGCAGTGACTTGGCGGAGGGCTGTGGCGGCCTTGGGCGGCGATGGAAAGCAACGAGGCAGCGGAAGGCCGTAGTAGCCGCGGGCGACAATGGCACAGTGGCCTTGGTTGCTTCCCGATCGGTGGTGTGGTGGTACCAGACCGGGAAGAAGTCGAGGCTAGAAGGGAAAACCATCGGAGTTACCCGTCAAGTCGTGCGTCGCCGGCGCCCGACTTATGATGTGATCGCCTTGGAAACAGTTTACAGTAAGTACCATGGCAAGTTGTGATCGTCTGACCGCTTGGATACGTGGCCGACATGAACACATGGTTGACGTGACCATGCGATCGACAGGAGTCCGATCGAGCTAAAGATTTGACTTTTGTTCACTTGGTTTTTAGGACTCAGCTGTGCATGGGCCCATTAATAGTCTACAAGCTTTACATGGGCTATAATGGGCTTTAGATAGCTCCGTTTAGGCCTCGGATAGGCCTAATACATCTGATCTCTTCCCCAGCCACTGGTGCGAGCTAAGCAAATTAAAGGCTTCCCCTTCCATCAAACCCTGTAAAATCTTCCCTCCCCTTCTCACTCTGGCGACGAGGACGATGAGCGGTGGCGGGTTATTGCGCACCGCCTGCCATCCTCCTCTCTCCGGCTTTCGATCCCTCCGTTTCTTCCACCATCGCCGCCGCCGTCCTTCCGCTCTCTGGGGAAGACACCGTGACTTCGGTCGTGCTTCTTCTTTACCTTCGCTAGGGTTCCGATTGGATCGGTATGGCTTCGGCGAACGGAGCTGCTACGCTCACAGCCTCGTCGAGTCCGTCATGGAGGAATTGGCCGTCATCCGCGCCACCCGGCGGATTCGGGCGACCGCCAAGTAATGCTTTCCATTCTTTCTTGCTGCGTTTTCGTTTCCGTAGTGTTTGTCTTCCTGCTTCTTTGCTGCATCTGGAGCTCAAGTGCAGGCTTTTCTTGTTCAAATTTGCTTATTTTTTTGGTTGGTAAATCGAGTGGGGTATCAAGAGGGCTTGACTTTCTGGTAATTGCACTTGGACTTGGTTTACTCTCGACTGTATGAACCTGATTGACCATCCGCATACCATCCTTTGATGCATCTTCTCTTCTCCCTTAACCGTACACCATCTTCATGTCTTTGGCCAGCTACGTGACCCTCCTCTTTGGGTTATATCACAAATGCTTGCGATGAGGATCCATGATATTGGGTCTGATGATCCATGACTCATTGACTGGTTATCGAATGTATTCAGAGCAAAGATTTGTGTCTTGGTTCCTTTTTAGTTTCGGTAATCCACTGGATTAACACCGAACCATTGTTCTGGGCGGTATACTGACTCATATTGCCTAGGTTCACTGGAAGAAAAGTTCCTGAACTGAGCTCACTACCTTCACTAAGGAAATCCAGTTGAACACAATCAGTCCTTAGGCGCTTCTTTCTTTCAGTTTTCACCAACTATTCCAATTCAATAGAATAATGGAAACCATGGGTTTTGTTAGCAAACAGCCTAGCCCTCAACAGGAAGCCTTTTTTCTAATTCAAGCAGAGAATGATTTGAAGCAGAAGGCGGGAAAAAATACTAATAAAATACCGGCTAGTCTGATATTGGTCATCATACCGACTGGTATAGATTGATGGTCGAGAGCAAATTTTGACCAACAATGTGGTGTCTGAATATGTTCTGTAGACATTTGAAGCAACATAGTATGCCAAAATGTTTTATTACTGAAGTCTGTTAAAATTTACACGATTTATCAGAAGAAAAGTGGGTTGTAGTTATTTTTTGTTTCACCCATAGAGATTTGAAATGATTATTTTGTGGATTGGTCCGATTGGAGACCAAGAAGCGTGTAGATACCTTTTCTTGGCATGGCTCAGGTAATGATACTGACTTTTCTTCGATGGAAATATCAGTTGTGGATTGTATGTCATATTCGAAGTTAAAGTTTCTGTGGTAACTCATAGGTTTTTCTAAAAGAATTGAAACCATAGGAAGTTTGTATGTGAAGCTAACCATTTGATTCACATACACTGTAATGTAGGTATTGTTGAAGCATCTGAACATGTTTTGGATTTTAACTACAGGTTTTGTAAACTAATTTTTGCAATTTTGGGTTTCAAATTAGGGTTTTTTTTGCACATATGACTGATCGAGGTACACAGTATCATTGTCATATGAGTAAGTTAAGGTATTTTTCATCTGTTAGAGTGCTCATAAACTGTTCTGAGTATCTTGATAAAGTGTGATTGGTCATTAAACACTAGAAGCAAAGCATTTAATTGAGTTTTATGTTTCTTTTTTCTCTGTCCTTAAATTGCCTGTTTTCACTCCTTGTTGGTGCATCTGACGTCTTTGGTTCATGTTCTATTTGAGATATTGGTGGTGCAACATAGGAAGGTCATATGGTTTATGATCTAGCTTTAGCGCATGGTTTTTTTCTTGCATCATTCCTAGGGATTTGACATTAGAAGGTTTCTGTCACTCTGGGAACATATGGTATAGGATTGAAGAAGGGTGAAATTTCTGAAAATCGGTTTTTGACTATATCTTATAGCATTTGACTGGTGAAAAAGGTTTAAAAGAACAACAGCAGACAATAGAACCAACTATTTTGGGTTGGATAGAAGGATACTTCTTGCAATTGAATCTCTTTTATAGCTAATATTACTAGTTAAATGAAGGCATTAAATTTTTTCCTATTGTTTCATTTATTTATAGGTATTCCTTATCCCTTCTTGCATGACTATTCAGAATTCAATCACCACACCTTTCTGGTATATTTACAGGTCTCCTCTTGATGCACTTAGACAACCTCAAATTGTATTCTTTCTTACTTTATCCATCATTAGAACTAGCTCTAGTTGTTCACACATATAAATAGTAGGATATATCTCAAACCTTGAAATGTCATTACCTCATTAACTACTTTAGAAAAGGTTCAGATGATGATCTCAAATGTGAAGCCATTGGCTTGGATCTGTCAATGCTAAAGGCTAGCAAAGATCAGTTAACTTAATCATTTGGCCCAAATAGTCATCAGTGACATGGTATAGAAACATTTTGAAGGTCATTTGTATTGAGGGATTAACCTTTTATGGTCTTTTTTACTATACAAGTCCTTGTTAGATTAGTACATACTAGTTGCATGAAATGGCACGAGCTACATGTTGCCTCGTGCAAACAGATTGGTAAGGATGCACAGACACACCTTCAAGGGAGCATTGATCCATGTGTGCACACTTGCAAAGGTCAGCATGGTGATAGTCGATTTATTTATCCCAGATATGAGGTTCAGTACAAGCTTGTTCTGATGCTCAAAACTGAAGTTTTCAACTTTAATCTTATTTAGCGAGGATTGTTGAATTTTTCTCGAAGGTTAATGGTTTATGAAAGCGGTAGGATATTCTTTTACTTTTGTTGAAGTTGGCATTTCTTTATTTGTTCATTGGTTTGAATATTTGGTATTTTTTATTTTTGTTATATTTCCAGAGTGGGATTACCAAGCAGTAAGGAATTATTTGATGCTAAATTGGAAAAGAAAACGTTGCAGAAAGGATTATTGCTTGAGTTCAGGAAAGATTCTCAAAAGAAATTGCTAGCAGTTGTCCAAAAGCCTGATGGGAAGAAAAATTGGATGGTTTGCGATCAGGTTCCTATAAACAACTTCTGCAGCTAAATAGATCTCTAGGTCCTTGTTTATTTTTTATATCTCCCCTGACTACTCTGTTATATTTGATCTACCTGATTCTGAGATATCAAATTTAGTTTAGTATTTAATTTTCAAAGCAGAACGGAGTGATTTGCTCAATAAAGCCCCAACAAGTCACATACGTGGTACCTGGTATTGAAGACTTTGACGACACAAATATTTCTGAATTTGTTCAGAAAGCTCAGGGTCTCTTAGTAAGAAGTGTCAGAAAATTCAATATTTGGATAATAGAACTTGGAGACATTTATTTACAAGTTGTTATTTGTTTCCCACAGGATCCATCCATTCTGGAGTGCGCTTGGATGGAGCTTTCAGAAAATAAAAGGACAGTGACAGCTGAGGAATTAGCTGAGGTACTTATTTGATGGAATCAACTTTCCATGCTTGAACACTGCTCATCTTTCATTTTCTTCAGATTATATATGGCAGCAAGGAATCTCTTGAAAGCTACTGTTCTCATCTCTTGTTGTCAAGAGATGACATATATTTTAATGTGGTTGATAACAAGGGATATTGTTCCCTATATGAACCACGACCTAGCGTTCAGGTATCTTATTGCCCTCTGCTATTTCACACCCTTTGTCACTTCAATGCAGATGGTTTTTACTTGTATTGCAGGTTTGCTGTTTCCAAAAGGGTCAGTCCTGTTTGTATTGGAAGTTTATTTTTAAATTACATTGTATCACGAGAATAAAATTAGAAATATGAATTTTATGTAGCTACAAGAATAATCATCAGTGGTTTTAGATCATTTCATCATGTATCCTACTTATCATCACTAATAGGAGAATGGAAGACATTTATTTATTAAAGATAATAGGATTAATTTTTTAAATGCTGCAATGTTTTAGAACCTTTCCTTAGCTTTGACGTCTTTTTATATGTCGTATACAAATTGATTGCCATGTTAATCCAGACATGTCACATTGAGAAGAAACTTACATGCCATTAAGGTATCAGCACATGTCATGCTGAATTGTGCCAAAGGTGTCCCCTGACATAACTTCTTACCAACTGCCCTACTAGAAAGGCATTGAAATTACCTTTTCTGTCAAATGAGAATCCTTTTTCTTGGTCTGGCATAATATATTAATTTGGATTAATGATAGAATCATTAGATGCTGTCTCAACTCTCAAGAGAGGAAATGTCTGAACTAGTTTATATTCTTTGTCCTATCATCTGTTTTATGTTGTGATGATCCTTGACCTGGCATTCTAACTTATTCATCATGTGATGTTGTCGCTATGGCTGCGGAAGAGCAGTGCACTAATACCTTGTTCGCTGTTATGTTTTTTGGTTTAATCCTTATTATTTTTTTGCTTTTATTTTCAAAATGATTTCTGTGTGGTGTATTAGGTGGAGGAACTCCTGAAAACAAAGCTTGTCAAAGAGTCTTCGGAGAAGGAACTTGAAGAGTTTGTGCACTTACTATTGTCTGCAAAAGCTATGCCTCCACGGTCTAAACCTTCCAAAAGCTCATGGATGCTAGAAGATAAAGTTAAAAAGAAAATTGAATCTCTTGAGGCTTATGCTTTAGATGCGTGCAGAAATGATGAACAACGCAAAACTGCTGGAAGTGTAATAGTTCTTTTACTCTCTGTTGACTTTGTTTTGTTTTTAGTTTTTACTATATGTTATATTGTTGGCACATACCAAAAAAATGGATGCCCTTTTTTGTCTATCGTCCTTTAGAGAATTTTCCGTAGTATGTGTATCAATGTATATGATGTTGGGATTAAGGAACGGCACTGACCACAATTAATCTCTCTTTTTCTTTTGGTGGGGAAGGGGGCGGGGTGGATTTTTTTGTTTTTTTCTCTTTTCGATTTTAGCTTTTTTCAGTCACATTTTGCATGAAATTATCTTTTTATCTTTATTAAACTGAAATCTAATAGGATGTTATAATATATTGATGGATTAAGAAAGCCCAAATATTCAAGTTACTAGTTCTATTGGCTTATTTTATCAGTAGATGTGGAGATATATTTCTGTACCTTTAGGTTCTTTTTTGCTATTTTTTGTGTATCCACTCACAGTTGTAATTAATTTGTTAATGTTGCAGCAGATACTTTTCATTGTTTTTGTGTATTTACTCCACAGTTGTACTTAATTGATCAATTTTGCAATAGATACTCAAGGCAATGGGATTAATGAAGACATCATCTGCTGCAGTTAACCTCCTCATAGATATTGGATACTTCCCTGTACATGTCAATCTTGACCTCTTTAAGTTCAACATCCACACTGAATACAGTGAAGAAGTTCTGTCAGCCGCTGAAAACCTTCTAGCTGTTTCCAATGATCTTGATGAGGTAAGAGTCCAGTTGAGATGTTGTATTAACATTATAGTTATTCTGAGATATACTAACTACTCTTGCCAAGTTAATCTACTTTGGTTTTAGGGAAACAGGAAAGATCTTACATTTTTGAAAGTGTATGCCATTGACGTGGATGATGCTGATGAGGTAGAATTTGGAATTCATGCATGTGAAGTGTCAAACACATTTTGGATCAATATGTTAATCATCTTGCACCATTCCATTGTCCTTGTTATCTCTAATTTGCTGTTGATGGTGCAGCTTGATGATGCATTAAGCGCTACAAGGCTACCAGATGGAAGGATAAAGCTCTGGATCCATGTTGCTGATCCCACTTGTTTGGTTGCACCTCACAGCATACTTGACCGGTTTATCCTTGTTAAATTATTTTTCTCCTTTGATTAGTAACAGAATTCATATGGTTTAGACCTAAAAGCATTGATCATTTTTTTTTTGTTCTGATGCATAGGGAGGCAATGAGGAGAGGAACCTCCATATTTTTGCCTACTGCTACCTATCCAATGTTTCCAGAGAAGCTTGCAATGGAGGGTATGAGCTTGCAGCAAGGAAAACTATGCAGGGCTGTCAGTGTATCTGTAACATTATCCCAAGATGGAAGGTAAATTTTAGTTGTTTAGTTCTTTTCATCTGCAGTGAACCTTCTCCATACAAATTCAGTTAACCTTTATCAAATGCCAGCATTGCAGATTTTGCAATAGAGAACTCAATCATTAGACCTACCTATATGTTGACATATGAGAATGCGTCCGAGTTACTTCATCTTAATCTAGAAGAGGAGGCTGAGCTTAGGATTCTATCAGAGGCTGCCTTGCTCAGGTTTCAGTGGCGTTGTGACCAGGTTTTCTTTTAGGCTATTGTTATATTCTTCCTGCTAATTATCTTATCATCTATAATTATTTTATTTGTATTCGATTTTACTTCCTCTCTTTATCACTGATGTTCCTATGATCTAATTGCAAGGCCAGAGAAGTATCACAGTGTACAAAACAAATTGAACATTAGTCTCATGAAGGTCATGGGACAGTTGAAACCAAGGTTTTAAATTTTCACGGGACTGGTCCAGGCGTGGATAGACGGAACTCAGAGTCGGACATCCTGGAACCACCTAATCCCATAGGCACAGAGTCAGAAGGATAAGGGGACCTGGTATGGCATCACTCTATTGTAATTGAGTTCAGTGTGGCAGGCACACTGCTCATTAGCCATCCTCCGGTACCTATATCTTCAATGCCTTACAGACAGCCAGGAAAGTAAGAGGCCCTTGCAGGCAACTTCCACTAACTGGTATTCAGCACCTTGGGTTCGGGTTAGTGTAGACCTCCCTTTTGGTTGGTTTGTGTTTGGTTCATTGGTTATGAGGTTCAATCCCTTATTTTGCTCCATAAACTCCATCTATTTTATAATCTTAGGAGTGCCATGTGGGTTATAAGTTAGATTGTGGTCTATCCTGTCTTCTTTGAGCCCAAATATTTAGACACTTACCTGCCAAACATGGGCATGACCATGATGATATGACAGCTCACTATAGGACACCATGCTTATTAAAAAGTTTATGATTTCATGTTGATACCTTTTGTTTATGAAAAATAATATAATTTACAATTTGTAATAAGCATAATAACCATTTCCTCCAGTAAAATCTTTAAACATTAGATGTCTGACACTCATGATCAACTTAATTCACATACTATTAAGCATAAGTCCAAGATGCATATTATATACATACACATATATACACATGTACATATACATACATACATATACATAGATATATACCTATACATATACATACATACATATATATACATATACAGAAACACACACGCACGCATATATATATATATATATATATATATATATATATATGAGTTATGATCTTTTTAAATGAAATATTTAACATGTGAATGGAGGTTTTCAACAAATATCAGTCCGAATGAATACAATAGGGCATGATAAGTATTTTGCGTATCATAGATGGTTTACATGCCAGTTAGGTTTAGTTAAGAGGACATCCAACACTGTGAAACCTAAAGGTCAATTTTGAACTATGCACAGAGTTGGGGTGTTTGACACTTTGGTGGGATACTACCATGTGATATGACAACTCGTGATTGTTGATTTGTTGTTAATTTCTAATTGTGTTGATTAGTTTGTACATTATAGTAAACGTTGTTGCAGCAAGTCACTTGATAATGTAGTTGGTTGATGTTAACTTTTCACTGTAAACTTATTAAGAAAATTCATAACCATGGTATTGAGAAATTGTTCGTTAATTTAGTGAAAATTTACTAGTCACTTACATGATAGACCTCCCTGGTGCATGTTATTTGCGTATAATATTGTCTTAGTTGATGAGTACTTAATTGGAATTAATTATAAACTTAATTTATTGAGACAAGTCGTAGGTGCTGGTTATAGGTGCCCTGCAAGCCAATCACGTGAGTGATGGCACGTGTGACACACTGCGTAATCTTTTTGCTTATGATTAATATTGACATATTCTCACATTATATTATATGTAACATATATATTGTGATGTCCTTGGTTCTGTGCAATGAGAATCGGATCGTGATGAGATCACGATAATGAGATTGATTCACCTTTAAACACATATCATAAATAATCCCGGTCATAGGTTACTCGAGAGGGACATCGAGATAACCGGACAGACCGGTGTATTATATACCCGTCCGTATGATGGAGGCGGCTGGTCTCATAGCCACTTGTGTGGAGACATTAAGGATATAGTACATGTGCTTATTGGAGAATGAGTTCACTGATTGATCCGCTTATGGAATGCTGTATGGCTAATGATACATAATGTCAGACAGCGATTCCATAGTTCCAATTGTGTATCTGGTCCTTAGACTTGAGACACCAAGGATGCCTTGTATGAGTACTCCTTTCTTTGATGCCAAACTTACAGGTTTGGAAAGCTCTAGATCTGGTACAGCTGGTTATCGGGATTGGTAGTCAACCTTACGAAGGCAATTGAGTGTCAATAGAGGATCATCCACTCTCGGTATCACAAGAGGAATATCTTATATATGCTTGCTTAGACAAATCGTTGGCCAGGGTCATTTAGATTGAGAGAGAATGAGTTCTTCGGTAGAATCCGATTAGAGCAAAACAAATTGATTCCGTATGTGACCTGACAGTACCATGTCCAATATACGGTCTCTGGGATATTATTTGGATGAGGGATTATAGATACATGGTAACTGGACAGACAAGTCCGATGGATTTGATCCCCCCTGTACCGTCTGGGGATTATGGCGTAGTGGCCTAGTACGTCCATAGTCGATGAGTCGAGTGAATTATTATGGGGATAATAATTCACTATATCAGAAGGAGTTCTGATGGGAGTAACTCACGGCCAGCTCGATATCGGACCTAGAGGGTCACACACATATGGTGGATGCTTCAGTGAATAGCGGATTGGATGAAGATCCAATTAGCCCCTATTCTCATTAGATGAGATCCTATGTTGATGAACTCCTTGATTAAGGCCCAATTATAGGCCTAAGGAGATTATTGGATAGAGATCCAATAATGCAATATTAGTGGGTTATTGGATGGAGATCCAATACCATTAAGGAAGGAGCCCTAGGGTTTTGGTGGCTCTCTATAAATAGGAGGGGAGACTCAAGGTTGATAGGCTATAACTTTAGCCACCACCTCCTATTCTCCTCCCTCCCTCTGCGCAAGAGTTGCGAGATCAGATAGGAGTTTCCTTACAGAGATTCATCGTGTGGATACCGCTAGAGAGGAGGACACTTGACCTCCTTCATCTTCTTCATCCGGATCTGAAATACAGGGATATACGATCTCCCTAGGTAAAATCAATCTCTCACACATCGCGGTTTTATTGGTTTTTGCGTTTTTCTCGCGACCCCAATCTTTTGCACGACGATTTGATCTGCGTGGGAAACCGGTTTTTGTTTTTTATTTCCATTGCGCATGTGATGCACCCGCTAAGGTTTCCCAACAGTAGGAACTAAAAATTTCAGATTAAGTAGGACTAAAATTAAATATATAAAATGTAATTTAGTGATTCTAGAAATAAGCAAGAGAATATAGTCAAATTGAATGGCCAATAAGTCACTTTAAGTAAAAACTTTATGTATCTTGGATCAATTATTTAACAAGATGAATAGGTCAATGAAGTTATTATTCATAGAGTAAAAACATAATGATTAAAATGATGAGGGGCATCAGAAGTCTTGTATGATCATCATATACCTTTGCAATTAAAATGATTATTTTATAAAATAATTATGAGACCAAAAATACTTTATGGATCTGAGTGTTGGACAGTTAAGAAAAAACATATACAAAATGTTTGTGTTGCCAAGGTGAGAATATTGAGATAGATGTATAGAGTTACTAGGAAAGAAAAAAAAAAAAATTATTCGTGAACAACTATGTATCGCTTCGTTAGAGGATATGATGAAAGAAAATCGTTTAAGATGATATGATTTTATGTTGAGGAGACCTTTAGATGCGGTAGTTAGAAGAGGTAAAATAATTAATGTTAGTGGTAGAATACGAGGAGAGGTAGAGGAAGACCTAAAAAGATTTTATTAGAATCTATAAATAAAGATTTGTACTCTGAACTTAACTAAACATATGGTCTTTTTACAGATCTCAATAGTGGCAAAAGATCCATGTAGCTAACCTCAAATAGTTAGGACTTATGACTGTTGTTGTTGTTGAAATTGTAGTTTCTTGTAACTCTTGGCCACTTTGTTTCTAGTTTTTATTCAGAATTAAATATCCAAGTGACCTAGTTGGCCCTTGTGTTAATTCCTATACCAGAAACAGAGTAAACAGTTTCATTTAATGCATAATTTTTTTTTCAGCTGTATAATATCTCATCTGGTCCATTCTTACAAATCCGTTCTTGTATAAGCACTCCGGCAATATTACTCGAGTTATTTAGGGTTTTTTTGTATGGACCTATTTCCCTCTGATTATATTAACCAACTAAATTTACAGGGTGCGATAGACACAGCGACAATAGACCCACGAATCAAAGTGGCAAATCCTGATGATCCTGAACCATCTATAACTCTGTATGTTGAAAATCAATCAAATCCTGCTATGCGGCTTGTATCCGAGATGATGATACTCTGTGGGGAAGTTATAGCCACATTTGGTTCCTGCAACAACATTTCGTTGCCTTACAGAGGCCAGCCCCAATCAAACATCTCGGCATCGGCATTTTCTCATCTCCCTGAAGGACCTGCCAGAAGTGCTGCTTACCTAAAAATTATGCGTGCAGCAGAAATGAACTTTAGGAAACCTATACGCCATGGAGTATTGGGACTCCCTGGTTATGTGCAGTTTACATCTCCAATCCGTAGATATATTGATCTTCTGGCTCACTATCAGGTATGTTCTTTTGTTTCAAATGTATCTCATTGGCAAATTAGTCATTTGGAAGCATCCGTTGATGGTTCTGTTCAACTTTCCACACTGTTGTTACTTGAAACCTGTATACTGGGTTCTTCAAGTTCTATAATCTCTTTTTTTTAGCAATTAGATGTAAGATTGATTATGAGGAAGAACCAATATTTGGTTATAAGGATCAAGTTTGCTAACAGCTACAATTAGACATATACAGGTATCTTAGCTTGCTACTGTTGTTTGTTTTGCAGATAAAGGCTTTTATTAGAGGAGAATCTCTGCCATTTTCAGCTGGTGAATTGGAGGGAATGGCATGTCTAGTTAACATGCATGTAAGAGTAGCTAAGAGACTTCAAAGTAACAGCTTAAGATATTGGTTACTGGAGTATTTGAGACGACAAGAAAGAGAAAGGAAGTTTTCTGCAATGATCCTTAGGCTCATTAAAGATCGGACAGCAGCCTTGCTTTTGATGGAGGTAAGTCTGTGCTTCTATGGTGTGTTAGTTTGCCAGTTTCATTGACTATAGGATCAAGTGCACATATTAGGTCTTCCTTTTTGCTGCATTTGCATTCGAGTATATCAGAAAACTAGTTCCACTAATTCATCAAGGCCAGTGATAAGTTCTGGAATGTCTAAAATTGAGTGCACCTCTGTCATCTTCATCTTGCATTTTCTTGTTAGATTCCTTGTCATGATGGTAGAGTTGACTTTTGCAACCTGAGCTTTCACCATTCAGCAGCAAGTTAAAGTAGACAAGTCTATAATGGAATCTGCAAATCAGTAACTAGTCACCATGGTTGTTTTTGTTCTGGTGTATCATTGGAATGTCGATACTGTTTCCAATCTTCTCTATCAGCCTCTTAACTCCCTAAGAACATATTATTGGTCTATAGAAGCAAACCTTAAGAGAATTACACAGAGGTATACTTCATCATATTAATTCCAGTATAAATTATCATCAATGAGCAAATAAATGAACAATCCTAAATCAAAAGCGTAATCATGGTTCCAACCCCTGGTCCAACAGGCAAATAGCAGACAGTTTTGTAAATTTTAGTATATGCTAATTGCATGATAGTTTTTCAAGTTTCTTTGCTCTGGAAATTTGGGCAGGTAATTTGCTGTTGTTATCTGGAGTGTCGGTACTTGCAAAATTTCAACTCATGGTTCGGTTCATATTTGTTAGAAGGTGGATGATTGCGTCTTGCTCACTCTCTTCCTGGCAAATGGCTTTTGCAGGTCGGGGTTCAGGCTATTGCGATTGTTTCAGTCGGGAAAACGGTTGGTGATGAGATAAAAGTTACCATAGATGAAGCCCATCCCCGGGATGATGTGCTTTCAGTAAGGGAAGTATAAAGGTAAGTCAGGTCAAATTGGAAACCGTGTCCTTCACTGCCATTTACCCATTGACCTACTGGTATAGGTTAGTGAAACTGGTCTTATGTCGCAGTTATTGTAGAAGTGTCGGAAAGTAACTTCACATTTGAACTGGCTGTCCACAGGAGATTCGATGTACTCGTTTTGACTAACCAGCATCACTGAGCGATCAAACAGAACTGCGGCAAACCCACATCTACTGGTGACAGACCTGCTTTGCTTACAGAATGATCCCCGCTGCAGATGGCGAGTGATATGGTCGATACAATATTAGTTTATGGATTCTATGTTGTCTCGTACGCTTCTCGTTTGACCGAAAATGTGAGAACTATGCGTATGTCGGACATGAGTGGGCACCCGAGAACAGGGGACAAGCAGAGGAGTCCCTTGTTTTGAGGGAAGTTTTGCATGTGGGTCATGACATCTGTACCGTGCTTGTAGAATTTTTTTTTTTTGTAACGTTTGCGTTCATTTTGGCCAATATATACATGTATATTTATATATCTATGATGATTAAATACAACAGTTTGCAATTGTCGTACATTTACAAATTTGGAGCTTGTTTCCATGATTTCTTCTGATTCGAGGTTTGACCTTTGTCCTAATTTACCTGTCCGATGATTCAGGAAACCAATACTTCTCTGTAACGAGGCTGGTGACGGACGGGGCCCGGGCCCTGTCCTGCCGTAAAGACGTGAACCCAAAACAAGTAGGTACATGGTTGGCTCAGCTCAGCTCAGCTCAGCTAAACCATGGTGCTACTCTGACTCAGTCTCGTCCCGGGTTGACCCGCTGCTCTCAAAAACAGGTGAGATGCTAATTTTTCATTGTAATCTATATTTTTAACAATCAGCTGTATACTCAATTGTTTAACACATAAATTTGCCACTCAAGAATGTGTTGAGGCAAACAACTGTTTTCAGATCTTTTGAGCCTTGTTGAAGGTCGGATACTTGGAAAAGGTCAATGTGGGGTCCAACTGCTCTGGAAGAACTGTTGCTGCCGCTGCTAGGCTGGTGGAGGCTGGACCGGAGTGTGTGTGTTCTTCTGTCTGGTCCTCAGTCACCACCCACACACAATAATTATTGTCTCAGCGAAGGAACACGACGAAGAACGAGGAGATGGGGGCGGGGGGGGGAGGAGGGTCGACGTCGAAACAGCTGCTGCAGATGATAAAGACGACCCCCGCGGGCCCCAACGTGTCGTTCCACCTCGGCCGACCTCGAGATGAGTAATCCATACCACCTATTTTGCTTTTATTTAATTATGGCAGGGTTATTTTTTTATATATGTATTTAACACTAGTACTAATTTTTGTAGCTGTTTAACGCATACCATCCATCCACTGCTTGCTTAAATGCGATATCGCCGAAGCGCCACGTGTTCGCCTTGTCACGATCACCACTTGCATGATGGCCAGCCAGATCGCAATTCCCATCATAGCCCCAACGCTAAACTCCTCGCTCCAGATCCATCCCTCCCGCGTTTCGAGCGACCATTGGCCTTCGCTTGGCGTTGCGTGTTCGAAGCCTTGTACCGAATCGTTCATCACGTCCCACGCTACGAACACCTTGCTAGGCTCCACGCGGACGCTCTCACCACCGGTCGACCAGCGACGCTTTCCTCCTCCTGCCTGGGGCGACGGTCATCGGACATGCAAAGTGGTGCATCGTAGGTGAACTTACCGCCAGCAGATCCGATCACGTTCTCACATTAAATCTCGTGGGGTTAAACTATTATTGTAATAAATATGATACATTAATATATCATCCTCTTCATCATCTCCCACATATCTCTCTCTCTCTCTCTCGCTCACACTGGGGAGGAGAGTGGGGTGGGGGGGAAGGCAGTGCAGCTAATTGGAATGGGCGCATCATCTCCACCTCCTCCGCTTCCTCCTCTCCACCCGCATTTGCGTATTCCCCACTCTGCCCCTGCCCGGCTTCTCCTCCTTTTCCTGTTGCTTATATTCCCCCCCGTGTCCACGTCCGTTAACATCACCGCCGTGCTCTCCGCCTACCCTGACCTCTCCGACTTCAACCGCCTCCTCAGATCCACCTCCGTCCCCGGCGACCTCGCCGGCCGCTCCTCCCTCACCATTCTCGCCGTCCCCAACGCCTACCTCCTCCGCTCCTCCGCCGCCCGTGCCGCCGCTGCCGCTGACATCGCCGACGTCCTCCGCTACCACGTCCTCCTCGAGTACCTCTCCTGGCCCGACCTCCGCCGCATCCCCGCCGGCGGGAAACTCGTCACCACACTCTACCAGACCACCGGCCGCGCCGCCGGAAGCCTCGGCGCGGTCAACCTCACCCGCGACGACGAAGGCGCCGTCACTGCGCGTTCACCCTTCCCCTTCTCCGCCTCCAACGCCACCGTCCTCGACCTCGTCGGCACCCTCCCCTACAACGTCTCCATCTTCGCCGTCGATGCGCTCCTCCTCCCTTATGGGTTCGACGTCGCCGCCTCCGAGACCCGACCTTCCGTCGGGGTCAACATCACCCGGGTCCTCGTCGACGGCCGCGACTTCAACGTGGCAGCCTCCATGCTCGAGGCGTCGGGCGTCGCGTCGGAGTTCGAGGCTGCCGAGCGCGGCGCCGGGATCACCGTCTTCGTTCCCACGGACGAGGCCTTCGCGGATCTCCCGGTCACCGAGCGGCTGCAGTCGCTGCCGGCGGATCGCAAGGCGGTGGTTCTCCGCTTCCACGTGCTCCAGTCCTACTATCCCCTCGGTTCCCTCGAGTCCATCGTGAACCCCGTCCAGCCCACGCTCGCCACCGCCGACACAGGCGCCGGCCGCTTCACCCTCAATATCACCCGCGTCAACGGCTCGGTGGCCATCGACACCGGCGTGGTCCAGGCGTCCATCACCCGCACCGTGTTCGACCAGAACCCGGTGGCCATATTCGCCGTCTCCAAAGTGCTGCTGCCAAGGGAAATCTTCGCGGGGGAGACCAGCGGCGCGATGCAGGCGGTGGCGGCCGCGCCGCAGCCACCGGAGGCTGTAGGTCTGGCGCCGCAGGGGGCGGAGGAGGTGGAAACGCCGCCAGCGAGTATGCCGTCGCCACCGGGCGTCAGGGAAGACTTGACGTCAGGGGCGGACGGCCGCGAACAGGTTGCTCTGTTTTGTACAGCGTCGCTCTATCTAATGCTGCTCTTACTGGTATGAGATTTGCTTTCTCTTCATCTAAATTTTGGGTCTTTATTCTTTTGGTGTTTTTGGGTTTGGGAGGTTCTTTCGGATGTTGTATACAGAGATTGGAATTTTAGCTGCAAAGCAGCCTCTTTTTTCCTTCCTTCCTTCTCGGTTTTGGGTGATTCATGGCGCACTCAACTCATCTATGTCGCAATAATCCCATATATTTCCAATCAAGAAATAATAGATCGCCATTCTTCTTCTCCGTTCGTATGCTTCTTTCTTCTCCCATTTCGATCCAAAGAAGACTTGGGCTTCAGAGGAAACGCTCGTAAGGGACGACGAGGCTCTCGTGGTGGTATCAGTTCTTTCCGGATCGATTCCCCGGTGACTTGCGTAGGCTCACCGGGGGAGGAGGTGACGGGATCGGCGGGATGGGCAAGTGGGGAATGAGCTGGCGGCGTCGGCAGACCGCAGTGCTGTCCGCGTCACGCCCGTTGGATTCGGGCTGGTGACGTCACTCCTCGTGTTTTTGAAAAGAGATCAAATGGTTGATATGTAATTAATTATACAAAGTCCATATTATATAATCTGGTCATCGAATTAATATAATTTTACTATTTTTGAAAAAAAAGAGAAAAATCGATATTACTCGTATTATCTACTTGCTTTCCTTTATATGTTCTACATGTTGCTTCTTCCGCTTTGTGCCCCTATGCTCGACGAAGCCCTCGGAACCATCCACGCATCGACGCCCGCTCTCGGAGCGGCCTCCTCGATGCCTTCGTCCACCGGCCGCGCAAGGACCAGGTCTAGTCCTTTGTTTCCTTCTCGCCGACGTCCGCGTCCTCCCCAACGTCCAGAGTCGCGTCATCCTCGTCCGAGGCGTCTGTGCTCGAGGGCAGTTTGATCGTGCGATAAAGCTCCTACAACGATCCGATGCGGCGGCATGGAAGCCCGACCGCATCACGCGCGGCACGGTTTTGTTCGTGTTGATTGAAAACATAGATCGGAAGAAAGCGCTCAAGGTATTCGGGAAAATGTGCGACAAAAGAAAGGGTCTGCTACGGTGAAAACATTGATGGCTATGGAGATACCAAAGAGGCTGATCGTTGGTAGGCCAGTTGGTCTTGCGACGTACAATAGTCTGAGGGTAGGGATTTGGAGTGGTGATGAACAACTACCATCCTGACGCGTTCAACTAGTTAGTGACTATTGGTATTTGTGGAGAACGTGGATGGGGCATCACAAGAGTACACGGAGATGATGAAGACACGGTTTATTCTTGAAACTGTCGTCCTGCGTGACGGCTTCTGCAGCGCAGGGGTGTTGGAGGAGTCTTTGAAGTTGTGAGAATGAATGGGAAGAACAGGGAATCATGGCATTGTCAGTTACAACATACTGTTAGAGGCTTCTTATGGAATGTAAGGCTAGAATAAACTATCATCATTGGAGAACAGCAACAAGATAAGAGATTTCATCCAGATTCAGTGATTTCCTATGTTTTGATACATGGAGTATGTTAGAAGGGTACATTAGCAAGGCATTCCAGGTATTAGAGGAGGCACAATAAGGCATTGAGAAAACTTGGAAGTCTTTGGTGTACATGGATGATAGATGGACTCTGCAAAGATAAGAATTGATGAAGCTATTTGCACTTGTTACCTCTCACACTTACAATGCCCTGATAAGTGACTTCTGCAGAGTGTCCAAAGAAGGTATCTGATTTTTCAATTAGATAGCCAGCAGTATCTGCAGTCCTATTATTGTGACATTCGAAACCCCAGCCTGTTGTTGTTTGTAGCTTTGTGTAGGGTTCAGATCGATGTGGTGACATAAAGCTTGTTAATTGGTGACATAAAGATTGATGTTGCTCTTGATATTTGCAGAGGAGGTTCCCATGCGGGACAAGGAGCTGATGCCATTATTCACAGGATTATCATCCATGGTCTTTGTTCTGATGGATTAGTGGAAGAAGCTTTCCACATTCATTCTGAGATGAAATGGAGAATGCACAACTTGGTCACATATAATACACTCATCATTGAACTTTATGAATCTGGCGATTGTGAGAAGGCATCAATTCCATGGACTGAGTGCTACAGGCTGGATTGGAACCATATATCATTTCTTGCAACATATCTTCTAAGGGCCTTTGTTTATAAAATAGAACATCTGAAGCCGTCCAGTTTTTGTTGGAGAATCACTGAGCCATGGCATTGCCCCAACTTCTTTTACCTGGACTATAGGCCTGCTTTAACATGATCTCTGTGAGTCCTTTCCCAAGGCTAGGATTCTCTCTCCCGTTAACTATCTAATTTGCCTTATTTTGTTGTTCGGCTCTTGCATGTGATTTAATGTAGAAACTCCATAAGATGTTCTTATATGTTTAGATACAAATTCCGGTAGTTGCCTTAGTTAGACGCTTCCACTTTGACCTCGTGGATGAATATGCTGATAATGCTCAAGAGGCTTCATTTAATTACTTGATAACTTTCATGCATTACTTCAAAGCTTTTATTCTTTGGGACATCAATCTGCACTTATTTCACATGGATATCTACTGCAAATTGTATACCAGGAGCACAACACTCATTTGAGGGACAAAAAAAATTTGGTTTCCAATGTTATTTGAAATTATGTCCACCTGATTGTTGCTTATTGCAGTGTTGATTTTTTAAATTACTTTTACCTGAATTTTTAAAGTTTGTTTGACAGTGCACATTATCAATCTGCCATGTTTTAAACATATGTTCTTTTTGGCAGGTAACATATAAACTCTATTATTTGGGTTCACCTGTATGCCATCTACTTGTTGACATCTATCTGTCAATGTTGTTAGTAGCATAAAATAGAGAGAAACTTTGATGCATTGAGTTAATTGTCATTTCAACTCTTCCACTGGCTAGAGTCTACAGCAATATTTTTCCTTAATGCTGTTATGCCACCTGATGTATGTCTTATAAGTTGAAATCTACATTATTTTTGCCTTGCATATATGAGTTGGTAGTATCATAATTATATATAGCATCAGAGTAGCTATGCTACACAACTTTGGCTATGTAAAGTTATTGCCAGAACGAACCCTGATGCAAAAGCAACTTTAGCTTGTGTGTATCAGACTACAGTAACAAGAAATTTCTGTAGTTTATTCTACAAGCAACATTTCATGTTGAACTCTGAGCACTGGATGTGCTGCGCTACAGTAAAAAAAGAAAAGGGATTAGGGTTGAACCATATTTGTAATTTTGTTGTGAGCTATCTCAGTCCTATAAGGGACTGAGCTTTCTACTTGTGGTTTCCTACCGTAGATAGCTTAGAGATCCATAAATGTCAAATACAGAGGTAGAAAATGGATATATATTTATTACTATGAGCCTAAAGTGTGATACAAAGTCTTGCAAAAAAAGGTCAACGATTAGAATATGAAAATAAGATTCAACCGCTAGATCACCTGAGATATATGGAAAAAAAAAGTGACAATTTTTTATAGTTGTGCTGTGCTATAAATTGTCCCAATTCTTTATTTGGAGCATAGAAAAGAAATTCCCTTGAGAAAGATCAACACAAGTCAAGAGTGTAGTGAAAAGATAATGTTTAAAAGCTAATACAAAGCAAGCAAATGTGTGTTATTTTTAATAAAAATGTTAATAATTTGAACGGTTTAGATTTCCAAATTTATCTGAAATTTTGAATCATGTTTTCTCTCAACCAAGAACCAATGGTAGCCACCTTCCCCTTTTTCCACCTTGCTTTAGGTGGTGGAAGGAGGAATCATCAGCATGGATATCGATTCCTTCCTCAACTCTTCTTCTGCTAATAATTGCACTCTGCTTTTTCCTCTTCCATTATTTTCTTTTCTTCCTTAGTTTCTCCAAAGGCTGCTCGGACAGTTTTTATTGATTACTAGTGTAGGATGTTACAGGTCTTCCGGCTTGCTGTAGGCGCTTCTGGTAGTTATTCCCTTGTTCAATGCACGGTGCAGAAGGTGTGAAGGCCATCAAAGAGTTTAAGCTTCGCCTTTTTGTTTCATTCTTCGGTTCCTACATGGTCACTTGCTTCCAGATTAAGATAGCAGATAGCCTTGTTGATTACAACGAGAAAATGCAACAAATGTGATTGAATTCTCTTGAAGCACTCTCTTGATTGATCGGTTTGTGGTCTATTTTCTTTGGCTTCTGAGTCATCAGCATCCTTTTTCTTGTTTTTAAGAATTTTGCATTCTTCTGGATTTGTCTCCGGTTGGTCCTTCTTGTGCAGAATCCGACTCAAATTTCAATCTTGTGCAACTGTGTATGAATGATATCAATTTTGCAGTGATTACCTTTTACTTGCAGAGTCCTCTATTACCTGTTTTTCTCGGCTTTGCCGCTTAACTATAGCCGTGGCTGACTCTGCGTTCCACTACCTATTCTTTGGTTTTTTTGAGGTGCTGTTCTCCATTCTTATGTGGATCCTTTAGTAGCACTGACCAATTGGGCAAAGGGATACTTCTCTTCCACTTGGATACAACCATAGTTGTCTTTATTATTCTTTCCCTGTCATATAGAGCTCAGGAAAGTTTGAGATAATGCTGCAGAGTCCTTTTTATCTTGCACAAAGTTGATGATTCCAGCATCTGCCAAACCATTGTCCTGCACGCAACCACAAATTTATCAGCATGGCTCATCTTAGCAGTAGTTTGCCTTGTTGAAATTTATATTCTTTTTGTTGGTTAAATGGCATATAACTTTATTTATGTTAGGTGAATAGTAGTACCTTGATACCAAAAGGAAAAGGTCAAAATTTCCATCATATGAGAGAGGCAATTGTAAGTTTTCTTTTCTTTACTTAGATGACTTAGTTTCAAGCTCAAATTTTCTTGTATATCCAGTTATATAAACTTTAATTTTCTTTCATATTTCCTCACACTCTCTATAGATTTAGTAGAATATTTTGTTTTCCTTCACAAAAGTCTTTTGAATTGCTTGACCTCCAATATATTTTAGAAATTAAAAATACATGTCAAACTTAACAAATAATTCTCTTTGTGACTATCTTAATTCATTTTGTGCCTCCTGTAAAAAAAAATATATTTTGTCGCATCTTTTCAGATTTCCACCAAAATATAGAGATATCTGTGGTATTTATAGTTAAATAGACTTTAGTTTTTATTTTTTTTTCCTTTCATGTAAATATCTTTTAATACCTAAATTTGGAGGTTTTATGAATTCAAAATTATTTATCAATCTCAATAATTCGGAACATTAAAAACAGGAGTAATAAGTCAACAGCATTTGATCTAAAATTTTGCTTCTCATTAGACTGCAAATTAAGATACGGTCTGTTTTCTTCGTATAATCATTATCGCCGTAGAACTCTAATCTTGCTCCATTAGCAATCAACAATGGATCAATTCCTGAGAGATCTGATGAACTAAACCATGTTTTTGTGCATTGTACTACGCACGTTGGACTATTCTGCCAGTATGTATGTATACATGATTAAGCCAACTGGATTATTTGTCTCGGTCATTGGCATCCATCATCATGATTAACCCAACTGTGATATTGCAAAACAATTAATCATAGTAGTGTACATCTACGTATGAAGAAATGAGAAAAATCCACAAAAAGCATCATATTCTTGTTGTTCTATCTTTGTCGGCCAGATGCAAACGCTTGTCAGTGCCACTTTGTGTTGGAAGAGCTGCTACTGCTACCCCCTGGAGATCGTTCTGCCAGAAGTCCCCCAAAAACGTCTTGGCCGCATCCAGGCTCGGGAAATAGGGCGGCTCCAAGAACATCTGCGACAGCGAATCCAACGCCTCCGACGGCACGTACACGGCTCGGTTGCCGCTCGCTTCCAGGCTCCCCATGACCGCCGCCACCAGCTGCCGGTAAGCAAAGAAGAACCTCTTCAACGCTGCCTCCACGGCCTGCAACGCCTGCAGCAGATCCATCTTCCCGAGGTTGTCGCCCTCGCCCCTCCGCCGGCTGTGGAACAGCCTCATCGCGGCGTCCTGCACCCGAGGCCCCCCGTTAGGGTCCGCCTCCACCCCCAGGATCCACGGCACCGTCCGCTTCAGGTCCTTGCAGGAGCTCGTCACCTGGAGCAGCGCCGCCGAGCGGAGGCAGAGCGCCTCCGAGCCGGTGGTGGCCTTGATGCCCAGCTGGGCCTTCAGCCGGAGGAAGTCGTCCGGGTCCATCAGAAGGTGGAGGTCCTCCACCTCCGACAGCAGCTTCCAAACGCGCTCGAGCAGCCAGCAATCGCTCCCGGCCTGCACCCAATCCTTGGCGTCCATCCTCTGCTCGATCCGAGCCAAGAGCTCGCGGGCGGCGAAGAGCCACGACTCGAGGATCTGTTGGATCGTGCAGAGCGCCTGGTCTTCGTGATTCTTGGCGTCCTTCGATCCGCCCGGGCTCCTCCTCTTGAGGGCGTGGAGGTCGGATGGGCGGACGACAAGATCGTACTCGAGCGTGGGCTTCCCTGCGAGGTTGGGCTCGCCCAACCCCAGAGTGAACCGGCACCGCTGCATCTGGCTCTCGATCTGGAACAGGATCTTGGAGGCCACGTCCTCCGACTTCTCCCACGTCGCCAGCCGCGGCAGCAGGCTCTGCTCGCTCGTGCGGCTCACCACGCTGGTCGAGCCGGGGACCTTCCACACCTCCTGCGAGCTCTTGTCCCGTGACACAAGCCCCTTGCACGAGCTGAGGTCGGCGATGGGGGCGCCGCCATCCTCCTCGCACAAGGTAGCGATGAGCTCGACCTGGCGCGCGGCGAGGGACTCCAGCCGCCGCTTCCATTCCCGGTGGTTCGCGTAGGGCCGGGGGTCGGACAGGGCGAGCGAGATGAACCGGAAGGTGATCTCCAGGCCCTGCAGCGCCGGCTTGAGTATGGACTCGTCGGCCCACCGGGGGAAGTCCTTGGAGCTCCAAAGCTTGGCGAGCTCAGGGAGGCGGAGGTAGTGCTCATAAGCGACGATGGCGGAGGCGTCATGTCCCCTAGGAGCAGCAGCCGACTCCGAGGGGAACGGCTTGGGATTGGAAGGCGCCGGCGACGACCTCGCCGATATCTCAGACGCTGCCATCCAATTCTTAGGTATCAACGAAGGAGGAGGGGGAAAACTCGATCGATCAAAAGCTGCGTTAGAAACGTGGAAAGGCTTTATGCTATACTTGGAACCCGTAAATGGTGGGGAGGGAGGGGAGATGTATATATATACACACACGATAAAATGGCGGATAAGGGATGACGATGGGAACAAGGAAGCCGGCAAGGACGCGGAAGAGGCAATAATTCTTATATTCCAAGGCGTGTCGGTGAAGGCAGAAATGACTACAGGAGGCGACAGGGGCGGCGAGGAGAGCTTATCCAAACAACGGCGCGATTTCGGATGTTTTCCTCTGTTGTCCCCGCTATCCCCTACCGGCCCCGTGATTGGATCAAGCAGTGGTATCGAGCATGGGCCCCATGACACTGCAAACCGCTACACCTTTTTACCCGGAAACCAAACCCGTCACGTTATCGACTCTTTCATCTGCTGGATATTTCCTGGATCACAGTGGACCGCAATACCCGTCGATCCGAACCCTCATTGCGATCCACGTCATTGACCATCGTCTCTTACGTTCTCGAACGTAAAAAGGCCATCTCCGTGCTTTGACCTTCCTGCTCTTATTTTATCTAGTTATTTATAAGAAATAAATAATATATTAATAACACTAGAAACGGCAGGAAACATCGCAACGACCGGATGGAATTCTCACAGCGGCATTAGGTCGAACAGTTGAGCCGTTATTTTACATAGACAAACTTGGAGCGTGTGACGTCCCGAACCGGATAAACTCGTACAGAAGCTTTTGGTTTCGGATGAGATATGGTTGTGGATTGGAGACTGAGCGTCGATGTGCTTTATTTTGGTAGGGTGAAAGATATCCCACCTTCTGTTTGCGGTATTGCTTTCGGCAGAGAAGCACGCGCAGACTCGATCGATCCCCGCGTTTACCGTTTCAGCCGCACGTCACGGCGGACCCGCCCGCCAGCGCACGAGAAGGCAGTGGGGGTGGGGGGACGCATGAACGCGGTCGACGGTGGGGTGTGGGTGGAGGAACGTAGTGGACCGCCGCCGCCCGCGGGCCAGCTATCCGCATGCGGCGCGGCATGTGAGATGCCGGCGGAGTCATGAGACGTGTGCGCTGTGCGAGTCACATGAACGCGCGCCTTCCGCCAACTGCGCCGGTCGGCGGGAGCGGAGTACTTACTAATTGCTTGCTTGTTCCATCACAAACCAGTGGACATCGGTGGTGGTCGAGATCGTTCCCTGATATGTTTTTTTCTCTTAAATTTAGGAATCGTTTCGGTCTAAATAAAATAAGTGAGCTAAATAGATGACTTATGCACTGGACACACAGAATATTCATCTTTCTTAGTAACTTTATAACAGATTAAAGACTGTTTTCCACCTTTTATCATAGTTATCATCTGTTTCATTCTAAGATTTTAACACAATCGATCCAATAAATAGATCAGACCGATCGATCGTTCTTTTTTTTTTTTTTTTTTTTTTTTTTGTGTTTCAACCGGCCATCCAATGCGATCAAGTTCTCTTGGTGTGCGATCAAGTATTTGGATGGCTTTTTATTATATTTGAGAATTTTTTTTATCCTGGGGAATGCTGTACGTGCATGATTTGGGGCACAAGCGTTTCAAAGGAGAAGCAGCCCATATATTGGCTTATCAATAGGTCCATATATGACGCCCATCAATGAGAGGTTAAGTCATAGCAATAAACATGTACATGATGATTATAAAATATTCTTATATTGTAATAACTCTTAATTGATTCTCATCATACTTAAATAAGTTTTAGATTTAAATAACTAGAAAAATATTATACTAAAAATGGTGAGATACATAAATTAGATTGAAATATGAATTTAGATTAAAAAAAATATATCATCTTTGTCAAATCAAATTAGACTCAATTAAAATTATTATAATATTATATTATATTAGTAAAAAAAATTGAAATGAGGCTAAATGTGTTTGAACCCAAGAACTCAAAGTAATCTCTTAGACACCTCTATCCTATTTTGGTCTCATCCTCCTAACCCACTTGATAACACATGATCTTTTCTCTTCTTCTTTAGCCATTCGCTTATATTTTTATTATGTCTTCATGGAAGCTGAGAAACCTCAACTTTAACGAAGAAGAAGGTAAGAAAATCCAACTATTCCGATATCTATACCTAACTTTTAATTTTAGCAAATTATAGATTAATATTTTTAGTTATTTTTTAGTAATCTAAGTTTCAAATTAATTTTTAATTTTTGGATATATTTTGTATAAATTCTTATAATTCTAAGGCCTTTGAGTAATCTAAGTTTCAAATTATTTTGTATAAATTATGGGTGTGTCAATATGAGGTACTAAAAAAAAATTATTTTCTAAAAAGAGGTTTTATTCAAGTCGAATTGACACCGATAGCGATATGATTAGGCTATGACTTTTTGAGTTATTTTAAAAGATTCTCTTAGAATTAAGTAAATAGCAACTTTGTGCACAAAGATATATGATTTATAAGTTTAGATAGTCCTAATCCAATTTCAATAGAACAAAATAGATATTGGTAGTTGAATTAGGAGGATAGTTTAGCCTCCAAATGATTCTGTTTTGAGTTAAAATTTGATACATGCTTAGTTTTATATGTCTCGTACGTTTTTATATAATTTTATAATATAAGATGGTTTGGTCAGCCTTAACAATGAAATAAAATTACTTCACAAACCCCTATAGTTGGTTGATTGGCAACAATTATGTCATAGATTATAGGTTGAATTGTTAACAAATTGATGATAGAATTTAGATAAATTTACAGGTCATGTATAACCTAATTCAAAGAAGATTCTACCAAAGTTTTGCTATAAATTATTATTTACATTAGGTGTTTTATGTTAACCAAGATGAATGTTTTAGTTTGGGCATATTATGACACTATGCTCCAGTCTGATATGTTTACATCTCCCTAACACACCTAAATGCTAAGGACCATGACCCTTCAATGAAAACATCATTTTAAGCTGAATCAGGGAAACATAAACTTAATTTACTATAAAATAGATGTTAGATCATGTAAACTCAAATATATTTTGAAAATATATCTTGAATGATAAGATAGATATGAGCTTAATGAATGTTTGAAAATATGTTTTGAAGGATAAGATTTTCATGAGCTAAATATAAGCTTTATTTTAACGTGTTTATTACATAAGCATTAAAATATATAAATTTGATAAAAATAATTATATGCATGCAAATGTTATTACATGTAGTGTGAGAATACATGTAATATTATGACATGCGTTGTGGGAGTACATTAATATATTTACTATGGTATGAGAGTGTACATACATATTACGATACATGGTGTGAGAGTATATGTATATATTACGACATGTGGTGTGAGAACACATATATATATTTTAACGTATGGTATAAGAATAAACATATATGTTATGTAGTTTGGTATGATAGTACACAATGTGACATTGAAGTCTATAAATATATATATTATGATATATGGTATGAAAATTAATGAATATATTATGATTTTTTATCGCATATTGTTTTAACCCACTCGTGCATATATGAATTATAGTTTATTGTACATCAATTTTTTTTTTTTTTACCATTTTGTATGCACTTACTAGGATTATTTTACTAAAGATTTCACCTTTTTATTATGCCTCTAAGATAATAGGTTGCTAGAGAGGCCAAGTTCATAATAAAATATTTTATGTATTTGATCTTAAAAGGTTGTATATATGACACGTATATGCTTACTTTTAATAGGTCAAATTGAAAATTTATACTTATATCACTCATTGTAGATCTTATTTTGTAAATAAAGACATTGATATTTCATCAACATGATATGCTGGGAGATAAGCAGATGTATAGTTATGCCATAGATATATGGAGATGACGACCTATGTCACATCCCGTATTTATAAAAACTAAATTATTATTATTATATTCATAATTTATAGAAGTTCTTTTTATTTCTGAATTCAAAATTTTGTCTTTACACCATTAAATATTTTTTTCCTAGAAAAAGAATCACATCTACTTGATCGGATCACATGTGATGAACAGTATTTATCACCTAAGCCTTAGATCTACTATAAAATAGTAAGTTACTTTGAAAATAAATAAAATATAAAAATACATCAATAACCACACATACTGTTGATAACCTTCAAAAAATTATTAAAATAATTTTAATATTTATGATATATATATATATATATATTAATAATTTAATATAAAATAATAACATATCAATTTATTATAAACTTATGTATTAGAAAAATAAAGATAATTCTTATATAGTAAATAAAATCTTGCATAAGTCATATACAACTATATAACAATCAAATAATAAAGATGTACAAATATACACATTATGTTTTTTTTTCTATCCGTGAAATTTATATCATTGTGCTTATCAATTTAACCTTAAAAATATCAACACCGAATTTATATTATACGTAAAGTATTTGTCTAACATCAATAATATATTAGATTTTATTGATCTGATGTCAATGATGCATTGAGGATTTAAAATCTCATTAGATATATGCATATATATATTTATGAAAGAAAAAACTAATTTTACACGTTATGTTTTTTGTTTATATCCATGAAATTTGCATCATCATGGTTGACAATTTTGGATTTTTTTTGGGTAAATAACAGGAGATACATTAATTGATGCACAAAGCGAGGAGGAAGGTGAGACTGAAGTGCAAGGAGTAGCAGTAGCAGGAAACAAGCAAGCATTGATGAAAGGAGAGGATAAGCAAAGGATCGGATGGCTTCAGCTTTTGTTTGCTTTGGTTGCCGCCATCTGCTCCTCGGGAACATAACACCCCTTTTGTTCTCAGATTTCGCGGGAAATATCACGTCGGTCCATCTCCGTCACCTCCCTCGTTTCCGGGAATGCTGATCGAAGTGGGATGGGAAGAAAGGAATTGACGGTGTGCGTGACGGGAGGCCTCGGAAGACCATTGTTGCCTTGTTAGGTAGCTGTCTCTCCTTTCCCAGGTGATGGATGTACTATTTTCTATCTTGTCGTTATATTTATATTTATATACAAGCTTACGTGTACTTTAATCACCTTCATTAAAATGGCAATTGCGTGCATGATCATATTTAAAAAAATAAAGCAAAAAGTCGCTAACGTATCCGGCCATTTGATCGATCACAAGCTTGGTTGATTGATTGCAGGGAACAGCTCACGACCACCGTCTGATCCCGCGGAGTGCCGTTACTCGTTCCTCAGCTTATCCGAGAGAGAACACGCGAGTGGGTGACTACTGCCGTCACGGTTGCAAGCGTTCCAATGGGCACGAATCCACCCACACGCCCCACGTTAACCTCTCCCTCTCCCTCTCCCTCTCCCTCTCTCCAAAAGGCGTTCTCCGTCCTATCTGCGGGAGTGTGGCGGCCGGCCCACGGCTCCGCCACCACCTTCACCTGCCATCGAGAAGATTCCGCTCGTTATGATTAACACGCCAGTGGACGATGATGAAGCCACAGTTATCCATCATAATCATGTGATTAGAGTCTTTACACCAGTGTTAATTAGGGTTCCTCCGGCGAGGAAAAGGTCGGGGAGGGAGGTGGTGGGGCACGTGCTCACATGGGCCACATGCCCCTGCCTCCAAATCCGCCCACTAATCATTACCACCCACTCGATTGAGCTCTGAGCGCTGTTAAGACGCCCCCTTCTTCCTCCCAGTTAGCGAGTCCAGCCGAAGGCGCCTTTCAATCTTTCTCGCGCAGGAGTCGGGCTCTTCTCGTTGCAGTGTGAAGGGCAGAGGTCGTCAAGGGTCAGTGCGCAGTCGCTTCCATTGAGGATTCCCAGTGACTCGCTTGCTCGGAGCAAGAACAAAGGACCCCAACAGCAGAGGAAAGGAAAGGAAGAATTCAATTTATCTCCGCTTTCCGCTTGATATTGCAGATGCTGACCCGGCCCCCACGTCGGCCTGCCTTGGACAGCTGGCCCGTTGACGTGGTCAATCCGACGCGGGAAGCTAGTCGGGCGTAAGTATGGGTGTGCCAACGGTCGTACGACCAACCTGACGCAGGTAAGGCCGACACCCTTACCTGCAGACGCATGCCCTACCGCAAGGACGGCGGGCATGGTGGAAGTGTGCAAGGGGATCTACAACACCCACTATATAAGCTCCTTGCATCTCTACGGGGCAAGGGGATCGTAAAATCAACCACTGAACTAATTTGACCATCGGAGGGGTCACGTCGGGAACCTACCAGACCCGACCTTCTTGCAGGAATTAACTACCGGCCCGAGCTGGAATACTTCCTCCCGACCCGAGCTCCACCATTCCAGCAACCGACTTTCCGAGCCGAACTATGAATCACCATCCATCCGGCCGAGCTCCAACTCCGTACCGAGATGACCACGGGCGAGCTAGCGCACACGAGCCTGAACCGCAGTGCTTGCTCAACAGACACGGAGGCGGAACGCATCTACTAGGCAAGCACCAAATTCTCCCCTAACATTTTGGCGCTAGAAGGAGGGCTCATGTCGTCAGAACGCCCGTTTGGGGACTCGGGTACGGAGCACCACCTGGAACCTGACCACCCTCGACCAAAGGAGGAGGCCACGACAGCTGTGTCGACTCCCAACCGCTTTTAGAGGATGATGACCGACCTAGGATTCCCTTCACCCGCGTCCAACCTCGCGTCGTTCATGATTACGGCGGAGGCTTTCCTCGGCCTCACCAGTCAAGTCCAAGCACTGACGGGGATGGTGCAGACCATAATCCCATACCTGCCACAGCTCATGCATCCGATGACTCACCAATTGGCTCCCCCGGTGGCACGCCCGTAAACGGAGTCACCAGCGGCCCCGAACCGGGAAACCCCGCCCGACGTAGAGGCGCCACAGCTTCAGGTCGCCGAAGCCTGCCCAGCTTCCCCGACCCCAACGCCAACTCGATCTCAAAGTCGCTCCAACAATCCGGTACCCACCGAGCTCGACCTTAACACCTTATCGATCAACGCTGCTGATTCTCTGAGAGAGCAAGTTCGCCGAGTCCATCAGCGGCTCGACGAAGTCCAGAAGTAAGTCCTCAAATCAAGAGAGGAGGTTGGGAAAAGTTCTAAAGGCGGTTCCCCATTCATTCCCGAGATACAGTCCAAGCCTCTCCCAGCCACCTTCAGGCTCCCGGCCCTCGAGCCCTATGATGGCAGCGGCGACCCGACGGAGCATATCGCCACATTCCACGCCCAGATGGCCCTTTACGATACTTCGAAGGCGCTGATGTGTCGGGCATTCCCGACCACCCTTAGAGGGTCGGCCAGAACTTGGTATTCTCGTCTCAAACCCGCGTCTATATCTTCATTTGGTTCGCTGGCAAGAGAGTTCGAGCTGAACTTTTTGGCGAGCGCACGCCCGAGACCAACCACGGCCTCCCTCCTAGGGATGGCCTAAGGGAGCGACGAGCCCCTCTCCCAGTTCGTGGGACGGTTCACATCCCAGGTCCAAGGAATCCCCGACCTCCATCCATCCCTGGCCATCCAAGCATTCTTGACGGGGATGAGGCCGTCAAGGTTCTTCTGGTCGCTGATCGAGCGACCACCGACGACTCTGCTCGAGATGCTACAACGGGCACACCAGTATATGGCGACCGAGACGCTAATAGCTGGCAAGCGGGATGAGACGAAGCGCCCCCGAGGGGAACAATCTCGTGGGCATCCGGCGCCACCTCCGAAGAGGAGGGAAGACAGGTCAGGCTTGTTGCCACCCAGACCCCCCCACCCCCCCCCCCCCCCCCGATCCCCCTCAACTCGACCCGAACGAAGATTTTCTTCCAAATACGGGAAAAGGGGCTCTTAAAGGCCCCAAGTCCAATGAAGTCGCACCCCGAGCGACGCGACAAAAGAAGGTATTGCTGCTTTCACAGAGAATACGATTACGACACCGAGGAATGTCGTGACCTGTAGTACCAAATTGAAGATCTTATCCGCCGCGGCCACCTACGGCGATATGTCCACGAACAACCCTCTCTCCCAGACGGTCGGCCCTCCCGAGACTCATCTCCCCGACCTCAGGGCCCGGTCGAAAAGCAGATCGATGTCATCTTTGGTAGCCCGGCATCAGGCGGCAACAACTTTTCGACGCGAAAAGCTTACGCGTGATTCGAGGCCGGAAAAAGGCCCCTGCATCACGAAGACCTTGACGTCACATTTAGGTCAGAAGGCGAGGAGCACTCGTCCCACGACGATGCCCTCGTAATCTCAATCCGCATGGCCAACGCCTACGTCAAGAGAGTCATGATCGACACGGGGAGTTCGACCGACATTTTATATTTCAATGCCTTTCAAAGATTGGGGTTAACCGACCTAGATCTCGCCCCTCTAACATCTACATTGACAGGATTCACGAGGGACTCCGTCTCTCCCTTGGGAGCAACCACGATCCCCGTCACGTTCGGGGGAGAACCAAGGTCGAAGACTCTGCTGGTGTCATTTATGGTGGTGAAGCTCCCATCGGCATACAACGCCATCATTGGGCACCCGACCCTCAATCGGCTCAGGGCAGTCGTGTCCACGTACCATCGGATACTGAAGTTCCCGACCCGAACAGGGGTCGGCGAGGAGAATCCAGGCAGTGCTACCTAACGGCAATGACATTGTTCAAGAAGCCGAGGACTGAACCGGTCGGCACCATGCCTCCGGATCCGGAGGAGAGCGCCCGAGACCCCCACTCGGCGGAAAAAGTTTTGGAACTACCACTTGACCCGAGCCGCCTGGATAAGCTGGTGAAGGTCGGTTTGGGACTCACGGAAAGCCAACAAGTTTAACTGATAGATTTCTTGCGGAAGAATGACGCGTCTTTGCATGGTCCCCAAACGATATGCCGAGGGTCGATCCAGAAATCACCCAACATGACCTGAACATCTCCCCCGACGCTCGACCCGTGAAGCAACGTCCGCGCAAATTCGTTCAAGACCGGCAGAAGGTTATAGAAGATGAGGTCACTCGTCTGTTGGACGCAAAGCTTATCGAAGAAGTAAAATATCCGACCTGGCTATCCAACGTTGTAGTTGTCAAAAAAGCTAATGGAAAATGGCGGATGTGCGTTGATTATACCGATCTCAATCGGGCTTGCCCGAAGGACTGGCTATCCACTGCTACCCACTTCCCCGCATCGACCAACTTGTGGATGCCACGTCGGGGCATCAGCTGCTTTCTTTCATGGATGCCTTCTCGGGGTACAACCAAATCCAGATGGCCCCGAGAGACAAAAGAAACACAGCCTTTATCACATATAACGGCACATACTGCTACAAGGTGATGTCGTTCGGGCTGAAAAATGCTGGCGCAACTTACCAGTGGCTGGTAAATCGCATGTTCAAGGATTAGGTCGGAAGGAACATGGAGATTTACGTAGACGATATGATAGTCAAAAGTCGGCAAACCGAGACCCATCTCTCCGACCTAGCGGAAGCGTTCCGCACACTAAGAAAATACAAGATGCGTCTCAACCCGGCAAAATGTACCTTCGGCATCACATCCGGGAAGTTTCTCGGCTTCATAGTGCATCAGCGGGGGATTGACGCCAATCCCGATAAGATAAAGGCAATACAGGAAATGCAGCCCCCCAGGACTATAAAAGAGGTCCAACAACTTACCGGAAGGTTAGCAGCCCTGAGCCACTTCATCTCCCAAGCCGGGGACAGGAGTTCTACCTTCTTCCGAGCGCTGAAGTCGGCAAAAGACTTCAGGTGGACCCCCGAATGCGAAGAAGCATTCCGCTAGCTCAAGAGCCACATCGAAAACCTACCGCAACTAGCCTCGGTAAAGGACGGAGAGCCTCTCGGCTTATACCTCGCTGCAACCGACCTGGCTGTTAGCTCGGTCTTGGTGGCACTCGATAAAGCTGGGGAGAAGCCGATCAACTACACTAGTCATGTCCTGACGGGACCTGAGCTCTGTTATTCCCCCATAGAGAGAATAGCCTTGGCTCTGATCCTGGCATCCAGGAAGCTGAGGTCGTACTTCTAGATGCATCCTATCAAGGTAATAACCGACCAACCCTTGCGTCACATCCTCTCAAAATTTGATGTTGCAGGTCGGATGCTCAAGTAGTCAGTAGAGTTAGGGGAGTTCGATATCGAATACGAGCCAAGAAAGGCGATCAAAGGCCAAGTGCTCGCGGACTTCCACTCGGAGCTCACACCCCCGAAAATCCCGACGAGTCCGAACCCCGGATGGACTCTGCATATCGACGGCTCCGCCAACTCGGAAAGAGGAGGCGTCAGCTTAGTGCTCAAGGACCCTTCCGGCCACACCTATGAACATGCGCTGCGATTAAGATGTAAAGCTATGAACAATGAAGCAGAATACGAAGCGCTCCTATTCGGTCTGAAGGTCGCAGCCGAGCTGGGCGCAGAAGACATTGAGATATTCACCGACTCCCAGCTCGTCACAAGCCAAGTCAACGGAGCGTTTGAGACCCGAGAAGCAGCAATGATCAAGTACCTAGCCGAGGCACGACGGATGACGGGTCGGTTTCGAAGGTGTACCATCACCAAGGTACCTCGCAGCGAGAACGCGCAGGCAGATGCCTTGGCCAGGCTAGCCTCCTCCTGCGCGATCGACACGTCGTCCGGAGCAATGGTGAGAACCATCGGGCCCTCTGTCAATTCGATTGTGTTGACTGTTGATGTGGAAGATGGAGGCTGGATCGATGAGATCCTTCGCTTTAAGCAAGCAGGAATCCTCCCCGAGGACAAGGTGGCTGCCTGAAGAATCAGAAAGACAGAATCGTGGTACTGTATCATCGATGGCCGCCTCTACCAGCGAGGCTTTAGCCGACCCCTGCTTCGCTGTTTGAACTCGACCGAGGCGCAAACCACCCTAGCCGAGGTCCATGAGGGAATATGCAGGGACCATGTCAGTGCTCGCACCTTAGCACACAAGGTCCTCAGACAAGGTTACTACTGGCCCACACTACGTAAGGATGCCCAGACTTATGTCCGGAACTACGAGCCATGCCAGAAGCATGCCGAGTTCCAACATCAACCGATGGTACCGCTCACAACTGTCGACTGTGCCTGACCCTTCGTCCAATGGGGAATGGACCTCCTCGGCCCCTTCCCCCTGGCCTCGGGACAAAGAAGGTTCTTAATAGTCGGAGTCGACTATTTCACCAAATGGCTCGAGGCTGAGCCATTGGCCTCCATCACCAAAAGACAAGTCGAAGGGTTCGTGTGGAAAAACATCATAACCAGGTTCGGCCTCCCTAGGGTCATTATCACAGACAACAGCACGTAGTTCAACAACACAAAGTTCAAGATGTTTTGCCAAAGCTATCGCATCCAGCTGAGGTTTAGCTCGGTTGCCCATCCCCAAGCCAATGGGCTAGCCGAGGTAACGAACCGAGCTATTCTTGAAGGGCTGAAGAAAAGGGTTTCCAGCGCCACGACCTCTTGGGTAGAGGAGCTCCCGAGTATTCTATGGGCGTTGCGAACGACTCCGACCGACGGGGGAGTCCCCGTATAGCCTGGCTTTCAGGACCGAGGCTGTGCTACCTCCTGAGGTTGTTTTCCCGACCCTCCGAGTCCAGACCCAGCGCAAGGAGGAGTTCGACCAACAGCTCCATGAGAACCTCGACCTACTAAAGGAAAAGCGAGCTGACGCCCACCTCCGAGCATTGGCTTATAAAAGGGCTGTCGACTAGTTGTACAACCGTCGAGTACGCCCCCGGCACGTTGAGACGGGCGACCTGGTGCTCCGAAAAACTGAGGTCAGCGACCCGACCCGGTCCCGCGGTAAGCTGGCCCTGATCTGGGAAGGCCCCTACCGGGTCATCAATGCTATCCGAGACGGGACTTATACGCTGGCAACAATGGAGGGCCGGGTGCTGCCGAGAACTTTGCACATCACAAACTTGCGAAAATTTTACGCATGATGATATCAGCAAAATGACCCGACTTGTATTGATTAGAAGCACGACGATATCAGTAAAACGACCTGACTTGTATTGATTAAAAGCAAGTACAAAAGATGTCAGGAACAAAAATGAGGCTCTTCCTGACCCGAGTTACAAGTTAAAAAAAAAGGGTTACAAGTCAGGGCTCGAGAGGAACCGAGTCGTCAAAATCCTGCTACCTTTCCATCGGCACCAGGTCGTCCTCGGGTTGGATGGTGAACGGGTCTTCTTCAACGTCGGCGTCGGGATGTCGGGCGCGGAAGCGAGCTAACGCCACCCGATACCCATATTCGTATGCTACCCGACCCATCCTCTTCAGGCCCTCTTTGAAGCTGAGGGACTCCTTGTATTGGGCGACCGATTGCCTTGGCAGCTCGGCTCGGGCGCTCTCCAGGTCCTTCACGGCCTGCAGCAGCTCGTCGTCCATCCTCCGAGCCCTGGTTCGCGCCTCCCTCAGCAACTGTTGGGCGTCGCACAGGTGTTCCCGAACCTCCTGCAGCTCCTTCTCCGAGGCCTCGTGCCCGAGGAGCTAATTGGCTTTTTCCCTCTTGATCTTCTCGAGCTCCTCCCGTATCTCGGATGCACGCTCTTCGGCCTCGGCGACTGCCTCCGGTCCCCCTCTCGATTTCAGAGCATCAAGCTCTTCTTGCAGCTGCTTGACCCGGTAGTCCATGAACATGATCAGCCGACCTGCGTCATGAACTCGATCAAAAAGTGTCATTTGAAAATGTTGGCTCTGCACGAAAGGGCAACTGTTAGAAGCTAGGCAAAGGGTGAACTCGAGTTACCAAGGCACGGGTCGAGAAGCTTACCAGGACCATCTCCTTGGCGGCTCGGGCCATCAAGACTTTCGAGGGGAGCGTATAGAGCTCCCGCGCCAATTGGGGACGGAGAAGTCCCCTCTCGAACTCCTCCGCTGCCGACGAGTTGTTCCATACTTTCGTCGAGTTCTTCAGGCCTTTCCATCTGACCTTCATCTCCTTCTCGGGGTCTTGATGCCCCAGGTCGGACATTAGCAGGGTGTAGTAGTAGCCCGCGTCGCCCTTATGAACCTTCATCTTAAAATGGTCCTTCATCGACCTCGGGCGTTCGTGGACTGGTGAAGCGCCCCCCTCCTCGGACCCAACGGGCGCCTCGGGCTCCTCCGACGGTGCCGCGGGCTCCTTACCCTTAGATCGGGAGCGAGTCTCCCCCTCGTCGAGACGGGACTTGTGCTTCCTTGTCAGCACTTTCACTTTCTTGTGGTGCCTCCCCGTATCTTCAGCCTGCTCAGGCGGAGAGACGACTGGCCTCTTCGACGAAGCCCTTGGAGCTTTCCTCGTAGGAGACGTGCCGACCTCACGGGCGGTGGGCGGGGTCGGAGGGACCTTGCCGCTTGTCACTCTTGGCATCCCGTGAAGCTCCTCGAGATCCATCCGGTCTGCGTTCCGATCGAAAAGTTAGTAGGCAGTTAAAAAGGCTAAAGTAAAGTAAAGTGTTAGTACCCCTAGAGGTCGGGCTTAAGCCCGCCTCGACGAGCCAAAGCTCGGCCATCTCCTTGATCGCACGCGAAGAGGAAAGAATCCCCTTCAGTCTGCCGACCAGGACGGTCTCCTCCTCGGATAGGAATGGGGGGGGGGGGGGCATTACCGATCGGGTGAGCCGACCAATCAAGCCTAAACCCCCAAACCGGACCACTAACATAAAGGTAGCGGGACTTCCAACCCTTGTTACTGGAAGGTGCCCCATTGACTCGAAAACCGACCCGGGCGGTAAGGTAGCAACCGCCCCGACTCTTGTAGAGGCGAAAACACGCCATGAACAAGTCCCGAGTCGGGATGATCCCGGCTCCTCGGCACTCGCCCAAGAAGACGACAAGGTAGCACCACGAGTTGGGCGCTACCTGGTTGGGAGAGATTCTCCACCACCTCAAGCATTCCTCGATGAGTGGGTGCAAAGAAAACCGGAGGCCGGCCTCCAAAGCATCCACCGAGATGCACATGCCGGGAGCGTCCAAGCTATAAGGGCGCTGCTCGGGCTGCGAAACATGCAGCCCATATTCAGTCGGGATGCTATACTGCTCCTTAATCATGACAAGTGACCCCTCGGTCACCACCGTGTCGAGATCATGATTCGACATCATGACCTCCAAGTCTCTCAGAACCCTCGCATCGACAGGCGACGGAGGTCCAGAAGACGCTCCCGAGGAACTGACCTTGGGATCACATCGACTTGTCTCCCTCGACCCCGGGGGAGAAACGATCCTGACACTACTCAATGAGTCCGAGGAGGTCATCCCGACCTGTTCAAAAATGGCTACCGACTGAAAGGGCGAAGAGTGGCTAGGAAGGTCCGAGATGGAAACAGGGAGGGGGCCAAATGAATAAGTGAGGTCTCTGCCCAACCACACATCGAACTTATAGCGCCCAGGGGAGTCGTTTCAGCTTCCCGAGGCAAGATGGAGCGCCGCCACCTCGAAAGCCACCCAGCGCATTAAATGCAGCATTACTCCGATCGAAACCCTAAGCAGAGGGCAAAATATATATATACATGATAATATAATAATATATAATAACATATATATATATATATATATATATATATATATATATATATATATATATATATATATATATATATACATAGTAATAATAAAAGGGTTCACCAGATAAGGGCGAGGGTGCCCGAGTTCACTCCCTCGACCGAATCCACAGATTTGCGCCCGAGTTCACCCTCTCAGCCGAATCCGCGGATTTGCGCCCGAGTTCACCCCCTTGGCCGAATCCACATATTTGCGCCCGAGTTCACCCTCTTGGCGGAATCCGCAGATTTGCGCCCGAGTTCACCCCCTCAGTCGAATCCACAGATTTGCGCCCGAGTTCACCCCCTCGGCCGAATCCACAGATTTGCGCCCGAGTTCACCCTCTCGGCTGAATTCACAGATTTGCGCCCGAGCTCACCCTCTTGGCCGAATCCGCCAGATTCGTGCCCGGGTCCACCCCCTCGGCCGAATCCGCTAGATTCGCGCCCGAGTTTACCCTCTCGGCCAAATCCGCAGATTTGCGCCCGAGTTCACCCTCTCGGCCAAATCCCAGGATTTGTGCCCGAGTTCATTCTTGGCAAAAGCCATTCCAATTCCCGAGCTCCTGCTCGGTCGGATCAGCTCTTGCGACATTACGATTCTCGAGCTCCTGCTCGATCAGATCAGCTCCTGCTGCACCATTCAAATTCCCGAGCTCACGCTCAGTCGGATCCGCTCCGGCACCATTCCAATTCCCGAGCTCCTGCTCGGTCGGATCAGCTCCTGCTGCACCATTCAAATTCCCGAGCTCACGCTCGGTCGGATCCGCTCCGGCACCATTCCAATTCCCGAGCTCCTGCTCGGTCGGATCAGCTCTTGCGACATCACAATTCCCGAGCTCCTGCACGGTCGGATCAGCTCCTGCTGCACCATTCAAATTCCCGAGCTCATGCTCGGTCGGATTCGCTCCGGCACCATTCCAATTCCCGAGCTCCTGCTCGGTCGGATCGGCTTCGGCACTGTTCAAATTCCCGAGCTCACGCCCGGTCGGATTAGCTCCAGCACTATTCAAGTTCCCGAGTTCACGCTCGGTCGGATCCGCTCCGGCACCATTCCAATTCCCGAGCTCACGCCCGGTCGGATCAGCCTCTGCACGCACAAGACCTCATCTTCAGCATCTTCATTGGGCACCTCGAGAAGGTCTTCTCGGGGGGGGAGGAAGAATGATTGGCAGATGGTCACCCGACCCCCATGTCGGCCCGCCTTGGACAGCTGGCCCGCCGACGTGGCCAACCCGATGCGGGAAGCTACCCGGACGCAAGTATGGGCGTGCTAGCGGTCGTACGACCGGCCTGGCGCAAGTAAGGCCGACACCCTTACCTGCAGACGCATGTCCTACCGTAAGGACGGCGGGCATGATGGAAGTGTGCGACAGCATGGTAAGCCATAAGGGCAACCAGGTTGCCAGGTACGGATGATCTACAACACCCACTATATAAGCTCCTGCACCTCTACGGGGCAAGGGGATCGCAAAACCAACCACTGAACTAACTTGACCATCGGAGGGGTCACGTCGGGAATCTACCCGACCCGACCTTCTTGCAGGAATTAACGACCAGCCCGAGCTGGAATACTTCCTCCCGACCCGAGCTCCACCATTCCAGCAGCCGACTTCCCGAGCCGAACTCTGAATCACCATCCATCCGACCGAGCTCCAACTCCGTACCGAGAAGACCGTGGGCGAGCTAGCGCACACGGGCCTGAACCAACAGTGCTTGCTCAATAGACACAAAGGCGGAATGCATCTATTAGCCAATCACCAAATTCTCCCCTAACACGGCTCTTGTTCCTTTTTTTCCTTCTGTTTACAGTCTGCTTGCCTTTGTGATTCGCCCAACTCCATTTCGCTATTGAGAAATGAATTCACTCACTGCTCGTATCTGTTCCAACTTCTATAGACATCGGACAGATAGATGCATGTCTTTTGCACGGGCTGATCGATCGCCACATCTTTCTGAGGCAACACTTAGTTCTGTGGGAATTAAACTTGTTCGTTGCATCAAGAGAAAAAAAAAAAAAAAAGATTAAACGTCTACGAGAGAAAAAATCAATTTGACTATTGATTCTTCAAAGGATTTTTCTTAAAAGAAAGTGATTTATTTTGTGTCATTAATGTAATGTAATTTATATTTGGGGATTATATAAATCACATAAGTTGAATTTTGAGAGAAATACAGAATGCCAAAGGTTCATTTTATTGAATTTTCCATTGTTATTATGGTTGTCGGATTCCTCTCGTGCGTGCATGTCGCACTCGCCATTATATATCGATTTCCCACGGTGATGTGTCGCGATGTTCCTGTTTCTCCAGATCTGATACTCGATCGCTCTTATCCGATCTCCGCCAGCGAAGATGTTGCCGCAGAAGCAAGCAGAGGAAGCCATCGTGATGTGCAGCGGTACTACTGCAAAGGACGAGCTGGAGCAGGACGTGGACGGCAAGGAGGACGAGGAGGCGGCCCGCGGGTTCAGCATGAAGAATCTCATCTGGCACGGCGGCTCCGTCTGGGACGCCTGGTTCAGCTGCGCCTCCAACCAGGTACTCTCTTCTTTTCGATCGGAACCAAAGATCTTGGTGATTACTGGTCCGTTCTCTTCTAATCGCGTTCCCGTCGACGTCGCAGGTGGCTCAGGTTCTGCTGACGCTGCCCTACTCGTTCTCGCAGATGGGGATGCTTTCGGGGGTGATCCTGCAGTTGTTCTACGGGATAATGGGTAGCTGGACGGCGTACCTCATCAGCGTCCTCTACGTCGAGTACCGCACTCACAAGGAAAAGGAGAACGTGAGCTTCAAGAATCATGTTATCCAGGTTCCTTCCTCTTCCTCTCTCTCTTTTCTGCTCCTTCCCATGATCTTTAGGCTTGGTTACTTTTCCCCATTAAAAGCTACTACTACTCCCCACACGAACGCACTCCTCGACCCTTCTTACTTGTGCGCCTTTGACTAAGGGTTATTAGCGTTTAGATGACGGAAGTGCCCTTCTTCTTCCTCCTCTACCCATCTGCAGTGGTTCGAGGTGCTGGATGGGCTGCTGGGGCCGTACTGGAAGGCTGCCGGCCTCGCCTTCAACTGCACCTTCCTCCTCTTCGGCTCCGTCATTCAGCTCATAGCCTGTGCCAGGTATCCTTCCCCCCCCCCCCCTGTTGCGGTTCTTGACCATCGCTCGATCATACACGCATGCAAGCTTTACTTAATTGATGTCGGTGACGGAGCAGCAACATATACTACATCAACGATCGGCTGGACAAGAGGACGTGGACGTACATATTCGGCGCCTGCTGCGCCACGACGGTGTTCATACCCTCCTTCCACAACTACAGGATATGGTCCTTCCTCGGCCTCGGCATGACCACCTACACCGCTTGGTACCTCACCATTGCCGCTGCCATCCACGGCCAGGTAACGTCATTCACAACGAGAACAGTAGCGTAGGATCAGGTGAACCCTAGCTAAGGATTTGATTGGTGGGTGATTTGATTGCCCACTTAATCAAGAAGCTCACAGAAGGAATGATGACAATGATGCTCTTTTCCGGATGGATGATGCAGGCGGAAGGGGTGACGCACTCGGGTCCGACAAAGCTAGTGCTTTACTTCACCGGCGCCACCAACATACTCTACACCTTCGGGGGCCACGCCGTCACCGTGTAAGTGCCATCATCTCGCACACTCAAAGCTCACTGACATGCACCAGCACCGAGTGGGTAGCAGGACGCGTCGTTAAGCCTGCGTAAACATGGAAGTGCTCTCCCGACGCGTTAGTTAAATCCCACTTCCCAAACTTTTCACCCGACCGCCTTCTTTTCTTTCCTTTTGAGCCTGAAGCAGAGGTTTCCCATCTCGCCTTTTGTAAGCATCGCCCCTCCTAGCGACAGCTTTTGCAGGGTGGTGGGGGTGAACGGGGGGAGGACACGGGAATCATTCCCCGTTCTTTCCTGTCCCCACTCCCTCTCTTCGTTTCTCCCGAATGGAGTAGTCCTGGACCAACTTTCGTTGCTTTACCAAGCATGACTCGGTTTTTGGTACGGCAATGCGATCTCCCAGCGTCGAAGTGGTCACCAGCTGGAGAGATCACTAGTTAAGATGATGAATGCGACCACTGATTGGATTAGCCAGTGAAGGGCCTTCTTGCTTACGAACTAGATTAGTTAACTATAAGAATCTTTCGGTGGTAAAGCGGCGGCAATGATGGGAGGCATTAAACGAGGTGCTGTTGCTTTCTTATACGAAAGCATGGAGTGAGAGAAGGGATTGTGATTAGGAAGAAGAACATGGGACTTGGTGGTCGAGTATGCGGTGTTTCTCCCATCATTGCTCAACCAAGAATTAAGCCATTTCGATGAGATTTATGTCTTCGATCAAACCAAGCTTCAAAAGATTCTTCTGAACATGGCGAACCTTGGCTGAAGACTCCGTAAGTTGGCCTACTGGACTGCATGCAGTAAACTGCTGCTGGAAATTGTTTAAGGATGTTCACTGTACCAGCCATGTTCTTGTATTGCTGTAAGTTGCTCATGGTTTCACTACAACATTTGTGTGCAGGGAGATCATGCACGCGATGTGGAAACCGCAGAAGTTCAAGTACATCTACCTGCTGGCCACGGTGTACGTGTTCACCCTGACGCTGCCGTCGGCGGCCGCCACCTACTGGGCCTTCGGCGACCAGCTTCTGACCCACTCCAACGCCTTCTCGCTGCTGCCCAAGTCGAGGTGGAGGGACGCCGCCGTCATCCTGATGCTGATCCACCAGTTCATCACCTTCGGCTTCGCCTGCACCCCGCTGTACTTCGTGTGGGAGAAGGTGATCGGAATGCATGACACCAAGAGCATCTGCCTGCGCGCCCTCGCCCGGCTTCCCGTCGTCATCCCCATCTGGTTCCTGGCCATCATCTTCCCCTTCTTTGGCCCCATCAACTCCGCGGTGGGCGCTCTCCTCGTCAGCTTCACCGTCTACATCATCCCCGCCTTGGCACACATGGTCACCTACCGGAAACCATCAGCACGGCGGGTACCACTTGGTTTCCTCTCCTCTCTCTTTACTTCCGGTATGATCAAAGAGCAGCTGTGCTCATCACTTCACTGTCCCTTGCAGAATGCTGCGGAGAAGCCGCCCTTCTTCTTGCCGAGCTGGGCGGCGATGTACATGGTGAATGCCTTCGTGGTGGGATGGGTGCTTGTGGTGGGCTTCGGGATCGGCGGATGGGCCAGTATGACCAACTTCATCAAGCAAGTCGACACCTTCGGCCTGTTCGCCAAGTGCTACCAGTGCCCCAACCCGCACCCTCCCCCTTCTCCCGGCCCACCGCAGCATCTCCACTGACCCATCAACAGCAGCAGCGGAAAGTTGCTTAGGACGCCTGTGCTCCAGGGTGGTTCCTCAGCTCGTGGTTCTGCGGCGTCTTTTCCTGGGTGCTATTTGCCATCTTACTCGAGTTTGGTACCGTATGCTCCTCTCAAGCCAGCAGGACTCGTGATGATGTTATTACTGAAGGTGTTTGTCTTTATCACTCAGAGATTAACCATGAGCAAGCCTCCCTTCTGAATCTAAGTACTTTGATAGACTTCTTTCGATATAATACAATTAATAATAATAATAATAATAATAATAATAAAGATGATGAAAGGAAAGAGTAATGAAGGATACATTAACTAAATAAGAGAAAGGATTAAAGAGGGGCAACTTGAGGGACCTGTACACGTGGGAAAAGGACCTTCAAAAAATACAAGCCAATTCGCATCGTGCACCGTTTCCGGTTCCCTTGTGGCCTCGTTCCCAGGCGGCGGTGGTGTGGCGTCCCATACCCGGCCTCCAGGAGGTTCTCGTCTCGTCGTGCCGCATTCGCGTCCATATCCGACGGCGGCATCGCTTTGCCCGTCAGGGAGAGGGAGAAGGAGGACGGGAGTGGGAGGGAGGCGTTCCCGTCGCCGGAGCAACTGATTGAGGCATCCTCTGGTGCTGCTGGCGTTGATTCCCGACGGAGCGGCGCTCTTCACGTCCGGGGCCATCGCTGGAGCCTCCGCCAAGACCCTTACCGCGCCCCTCGACCGCGTCAAGCTCCTTATCCGGGCATTCCTCACGCATCCCTCGGTTTCTACCCCCATGAGCGATTTTTCGTCTGCCCTAACGTTTTGTCCTGGCGTGGAATCAAATCACGTTCTTGTTTATTCCAATGCACTATCTTGTTCTTGAACGCGTTTCGCATTCTTCTGCTCGAAACCGTTAGAACTCGCCATTGTTGTTGGGGAACATCCAACAGTGACGACTCAATTACACCTTTCTTTTACTTCTGTTCTATTTCTATTGAACTCGCAAAATTATTATTTGGTTGGAGCTATGACAATAAGTCTGATGTCCCACAATTATTTGATTGCAGACTCGTGGGTTGCGGGCTGTTGAAGTGACTGGAAAGAAAGCTATTTGGTTTCATTGATGTAAGCACCTCTGTTATTGCTCCTAAATAGGATTGCATTTGTGTCCTACCATAATTCTCTTCATATTATCTTTCATGTTTAACTGGTTGGTGAGGCAAATGGAGAGATACATCTCCAGCAGCCACTTGAAGTACTAAAAGAATAATTTTCAGAAATTTGAATTGCCTAAGATCCTTAGAATTTGTCATTGTATCATTTGTGATAACTAAAAGGATGATTATAAAAATCTTGACGGCAGCAAGCCATGATTGTGAGAACAAGTGAAATGAGAGGAAATTGAAACACAATTGTGGGCTTTAGTAGAATAATTGTATATAACTATTGGGTTGAGACAAGTGGCTGAACTATTAGTTTGGTTTCTAAAATGGTTGACAGGACTGCCAGATATTTAAGAACTTCAAGACGATTAATTTAGATAGACTTCAAGAAAAAAGAAAAAAGAGGGTAGAGGATCATCTTTTAGTAGTGACAGCCAACAGTGGGAAAGAGAAACTGGAAGTTAGAGGAGGAGGAAGAAGGGGCCATCTGCCGGTGGCGACAGCCTAGGGCAGAGAGGCAGTGGAATAGTGCTGATCTAAACAGTAAACAGGACACAACTTACCTCCATGTAAACCAAATCAAGCTTGATTCTGCCAACCTTGCTTAGGTGCTAAATTTTACATACATCTGGTGATGGGTAATCTGACTGGCAAATTTGATATTATGATTCCAGCAATTAAGTTTTTTCAGTGACATAGAAGATGGTTAAGGCAAGGTAAGTTTCTCTATAATGGAGAATTTTAGATCTGTCAGACTTGTAAAATTTCTAATTTATAAACCTAAAAAGGTGAATAAAGGGCTATCATGGTGGTTTTGATGTAGGGATATATTACCCTTGAGGAACTTATCTATAATTATCATGTCTCATAAGAATCTTAAAAGAAAATGCAAACATGGTCTGCTAGGATATTGTTTTTGTTTTAGATGATTTTATGATTAAGCAAGTGAAATTGAAAGTTGTAGATTATCAGAGCTTATGGTTGACATCCAATTGACAGGCATTGAAGTAGACAATTCAGATTATAAATGCTCAAAGAGGAGTGGAAGACATAAGGAGTCTTGGTCAGAAGCAATAGAAATTGTATATGTGGCATTAGATTGTCTGGCGAAGTCAGCCTTGATAAAACTAAATACTAGAAAAGGATTCGTGTAGCTATCCTGAATAGTTGGGGTGTGAGCTTCTTGTTATTGTTAGTGTTTGCAGCAGTTGATTTTCATTTTTTTTCATTTGTCTTTCACATTGGTTTGGGAAGATGCTTCCACTATGTTTGACATAAAATAAAATCCTTTTCTAATTCCTTTTTTTCTATGATTTGTTGTAGATTCATAAATTAGAGTTTCTCAGGAACAAATGAAATATGCTTTTAGTTGTGTTGGATCTTAATGTTTATTTCTTTCAGGCTATAACATTAATAGGGAAGGGCGATGGAACTAAAGGCTTTTGGAAAGGAAATCTTACCCCAGGTGCCTTGCTTTGCTACCAGATCAAAAGTTTGTCCCTTATAGTTCTCTAGATTCAAAATAATTCTTGAACTCTTCCAGGTGATCCGAATAATTCCATATGGTGCTGTTCAACTCTTGTCTTATGAAGTTTACAATGTAGGGAAATTTGTTCCGAATGTTGACACAATTTTGCATGGCTATGTTTTGTCTTACTGTGTTACATTTAGCTGGAGTTCACAATATTTGACAAGCCATTTACTTTTTAATTTGGTTGTAGAAACTCCTTAGGAGGAATGATGGGAACTTTCCATTGTGGGGAGGCTTGTTGCAGGGGTTTGTGCTGGGATGATGTCCACACTAGTGAGTTTTTACAAACAATCAATTCATGTGCTTGTGTGCTTGTATGTTTCCTTCCTAGTGGCTGTGTGTGATCAAGTTGTATGTGTCTTCCACCATTGATATGATTGGATCAATTATCCTCTTGCCATTAGGCACATAAAGGTTTAAGTAATATTGATTTGTTGAGAACTTATGGTACTTCTTTAATAGGTAACTTATCCACTAGATGTCCTAAGGCTAAGAGGCTTGCAGTTGAACCTGGTTGTAGAACCATGTCCCAGGTTATATTTATTCCTTTTGATATTTGTTGTTATTTAGATATACGATATAAATATTTTTTTTTCATGTTGCTCTTAATATGCTAAGAGAAGAAGGGATAGCATCGTTCTATAATGGTCTTGGTCCTTCTCTTATTGGAGTAGTGCCTTATATTGCAGTTGACTTGTGAGGTGACACATTTCATTTTCCTTGTAGCATTCTGAAAAACACCTTGAGACATAACCCTTATGACATGTTATTTTAATGCAATTACTAGAGTGAAGAAGTCACTATTAGAAAAATACCAAAAGAAGCCACAAACATCTCTTGCAACTGCTCTGTTCTCAGCATCGCTTACTACACTTATGTGTTATCCTCTGGACACTGCGAGAAGACAGATGCAAATGAAAGGTTCACCTTACAGTAATATTTTTTATGCTTTCCCAGCTAATTTATATATATATTTATATACAGTAAGGTTTATAATACTGTATCGTACTGCTCGGTACACTCAGTATGTACCACTTCGATAGAGGACCGGTATGTTCAGTACAGCTCGGTACCCTAGTATATCATGTGTCGTTATGCTCGGTACAACTCGATATATACATACTGACAGCTGATCGATACGCCCGTACTATACGAGATTGCAAACCTTGGTATACGGTTCTTGTCTTTTATTAGTGATGTGATGATTATCGGTTATTTCCATTTCTTGCTCCATGTGCACTTGATGTCTCAGGAGATCTCTGTTTAGTGTATTTGTTGTGATATTTTTGAATGTCTTGGCCCTATAGGAGTTAATGACTAGGTAAATGATTAAGAGTGATGCATAGTCATTTTTCTAGACACACAATCACACTGACAAGGGAAAAAATAAGAGCTCAAAATTAACTCATGCTATCAGTTTTGTCAATTAATTTTCTGAAATCTAGAAGCTTAGAAGGGCTTTACACAAGCATGGTTAACTTGGGTGTTATCCAGGTGACATGAGAAAGAAACTGCTAAATGTCTCTTCAAGTTGTATGCCACTCAACCTGAACTGCCATAAGATAAATTCTCTTACCAGTTTAAAGTTGTATTTCATTATTCTCATGTTATTTCAATGCCTGGATTATAAAATTGGTACGACAATCATCTAGTTCATGCTGTCATGCATAAAGCTGATCAAAGTGTTCATCTTTTGGATGGCTCATCTTTGTCGCAATGGTCATATTTTTGACAAATTTGCTTAATAGCAATTATGTTGCCCATAAAAATTCAGGTATCATGGAGCGCGATGCTTTCTTTGGATTATATCAAGGTTTTGTGCCTAATTTATTAAAGAATTTGCTAAACAGCAGGTTCCCCTTTATCCATCCAACTTCACTAACCTGTTTAACTTTTAGCTTCTCCTGTGACTTGGATATCAGGATCAGTTTCACCTTTAGTTTGGTTTTCCTTATGCCCATAAAGGCATCAATTTTTTGCAGCATTTGGCTTTACTACTTTTGACATGGTGAAGAGCCTATTATCTTCTGGGCAGCTAACTCATGGTCCATTACGATGTTATTTCTTCTTTCTTGTTTGTGGATACTGGTCTGTCCATTATAAATGTGTTCATAATGGAATTAAGTTTCAAGATCATGATCTTTGAGATAGTAGATTGACCTGGAATGCAGGAACTAGGTGTGCTAGGGTCAAAGTGGGGTAAGATGATACCCATCAAAATTCATTTCATATCAAAAAGGATGTAGTTATTTGAGTGAGTTCTGTGAGCACATCTTTTTCCGTTCTTGCTCTGTGGTTTTCCTATTCAATAAAACTGTGGATTAGTTTGAGTTGATCCCTAATTGTTTGCTGTCAACACATCCACTTCATGCAGCATATGCATTCATCTCAGCTGATTTGAATCCCTATCTGTTGGATGCTGATTTGTGTCTTTATCCATAGTAAATTAGCAAGGCAATATAATTTAGTTTCCGCTTGATGGTTGCAAATCACCTGTGTCTTCTCCGGCAGGTTCCAGCATGGAGGCACAGCACATTTATTCATTGATGCAGGAGTGACGCGGGTCCCGCTGCCCCAACCAATAATCAAGTGCCATTTCCGTAGTCCACTCTGTTCCATGTTTGAGTTGACACAGGTGACATGAGATTATTCTGTGCATGGGCTTATTTGTTGTTAATGATGCTATAAAGTTGCCTTCGAGAAAAAGAAGCGAACTCGTTGGCGATGGCACTTTTTTATCTGTCACGATGTTAACAGTTTTCAAAACAATATCATTTTCTTTTTCTAGTTATAGGAATAAAATGGGCATTTTATGGAAAAACACACCATCATTATATATTTTTTTATTGGATGACTCCCCAGTATTCGTTTTTGTCAGGGATTTTTTTTTCCTTCTATTTGGACGAAGATACTTTCAATCTTTTACTAAAATTGTTTTAAAAAATTGATAATTAATTATCATTTTTTAAAAATAAAGTATTATTTTTTTATTTTTTATAATTATATTTTAATAATTTTATAATAATAATAATTGTTATTTAAATAATAATAATAAATTATAAAAATTAAAATATTTTTTGAATAACATTTATGAAGTTATTTAAGAAAAAGTATGAGGTGAGTTTTATTTCTAGTAAAAAATATACTTGAGTATAAAAGCTAATAGTAGAAGCTTATTAACATAAATTAGTTTTAAACAACAAGAAGATTGACTCGATATGAAAAATATTATCGACTAATCATCATCTTAAAGAAGACAAAAGCTATACTCCATTAGTCCATCGACATGGGCATTGACCCAAGATATGCGATTATAGGTTATCTCTACTTTTGTATGTGGACAAAAGACCAAAAATATGATTGAGACAGTTAAAAATTGACTCCTCAATGAATATTTCATAAAATATTATTTCTTATTTACCAAATATAAAAGCTCATTTTTAGCATAATTCAGGGGGTCACTTTTGACGATCGCACTCACCTACTTTGAGTTACTAATTTGGGTGTTGAGGGATCGGCTTGAGAACCCTTTCCCGATCTCAGTCTTCGTGCAATTGGCATATCAGATAACTTCATTGGGAGCTTAGTGTTTTCACCTCAGATGCACCTTAGACAACCTCCCCGAGAGCTTGGCGTTCCACCTCAGAGGTACTTCAGATAACTCTACGAACACGGGTATGAACCACATCGAGCTAACTCGAATATCAATAATATCTTTCGATAACATTTTTGGCATTAGAAGAAAGGCATGATGTCACACAAATGCTCGCATGTCGATTCTCTCAATGAATGCATGAACGAAAAGGCTTTACCTTGATCGATAGTAGTTTCACCCGATGGTGATAGTAGTCATCCTTTTTCTCACATTGAGTGCATCCACCTAGGGGCAACTTTCACTATAATACTATTGTTGATTCATTGACCTAGGTCTCTCCCCCCTAGGGATGGCCTCGGGTCACCTCTTTCTCTTGGATTTTTAATCCTCACTAAACAAGTACAAATACTTATAGGCATGATAAAAGTTATGACTCCATTTTTGCCCTAATTGGTCAGACAAATGATGACACCAACTCAACTGCAGTCTCCGACTCTACCATCATCGACACCTGTTGATTACAGGTGCCCTGCAAGCCAATCACGCGAGTGATGGCACGTGTGACACACTACGTATATATTGATATATTCTCATATTATATTATATGTAGCATATATATTATGATGTCCTTGATTCTGTGTAATGGGAATTGGATCATGATGAGATCACGATAATGAGATCGATTCATCTTTAAACACAGATCCTAAATAATCTCAGTCATAGGTTACTCAAGAGGGACATCGAGATAACCGAACAGACCGATGTACTATATACCCGTCCATATGATGGAGGCGGCTGGTCTCATAGCCACTTGTGTGGAGACACTAAGGATATAGTACATGTGCTCATTGGAAAATGAGTTCACTGATTGATATGCTTATAAAATGATGTATGGTTAATGATACCTAATGTTAGATAGCGATTCCATAGTCCCAGTTGTGTATCTGGTCCTTGGACTTAGACATCAAGGATGCCTAGTATAAGTACTCATTTCTTTGACGCCAGACTTACAGGTTTGGAAAGCTCCAGATCTGGTACAGTTGGTTATCGGGATTGGTAGCCAACCTTAAGAAGGTAATTAAATGTCAATAGAGGATCATCAACTCTCGGGCCCAAGGTATGGAACCCAAGAAACAGGCTGGCCCAACTTAAATGAGATATGATAGCTTCTTTATGGTCTAACATTCTTGCCAATACATTATCCTCATTCTGTTCTGGATTGTAATCTCTAATGAAGAATATAGCTCCATGAGCAAAGGCTCCTGTCATGATAAACCCTGCGATGTATTGGTGATGAGTATATAACGCAGCTTGAGTAGTAAAGTCTTGTGCTATGAACGCATAAGCAGGTAAAGAGTACATGTGTTGAGCTACTGAGGAAGTAATAACCCCTAAAGAGGCTAGAGCAAGACCTAATTGAAAATGAAGTGAATTATTTATTGTGTCATAAAGACCCTTATGCCCACGTCCTAATCAACCTCCTGGAGGAATATGTGTTTCTAAAAGATCTTTGATACTGTGCCCAATCCCGAAGTTAGTTCTATACATATGACCAGCGATCAGGAAAAGAAATGCAATAGCTAAATGATGATGAGCAATATCAGTCAACCATAAACTTTGCGTTTGGAGAGAAATCCACCGAGAAGGGTTAGAATGGCAGTTCCTGTTCCTTGGGAAGTACCAAATAAATGGCTACTCGAATCAGGGTTTTGGGCATAAAGATTCCACTGACTCGTAAAAAGTGGTCCCAACCCTTGAGGATAGGGTAATACATCTAAAAAATTATTCCATCCGACGTACTGTCCCCTGGATCCTGGAATAGCGACATTTATCCCATATGTGCTTGCTTAGACAAATCTCTGGTCAGGGTCATTTGGATTGAGATAGGAGTTCTCCGGTAGAATCCGATTAGAGCAAGATAAACTGATTCTGTATATGACCTGACAGTATCATATCCAATATACGGTCTTTGGGATATTAGTTGAATGAGAGATTATAGATACATGGTAACTGTGGATAGACAGGTCCGATGGATTCGATCCCCCTATATCGTATGGGGACTATGGCGTAGTGACCTAGTATGTCCATAGTCGATGAGTCGAGTGAATTATTATGAAGATAATAATTCACTATATCAGAAGGAGTTCTGATGAGAGTGACTCACGACCAGCTCGGTATCGGACCTAAAGGGTCACACACATATGGTGGATGCTTCAGCGAATATAGGATTGGAGAAAGATCCAATTAGCCCCTATTCTCATTAGATGAGGCCTTATGTTGATGGGCTCCTTGATTAAGGCCCAATTATAGGTCTAAGGAGATTATTGGATAGAGATCCAATAATGAAATATTAGTGAGTTATTGGATGAAGATCCAACACCCACTAAGAAAGGAGTCCTAGGGTTTTGGTGGCTCTCTATAAATAGGATGGGAGACTCAGGATTGATAGGCTACAACTTTAGCCACCACCTCCTATTCTCCTCCCTCTCTTTGCGCAAGAGTTGCGAGATCAGATTGGAGGAGTTTCGCTGTAGATATCCATCGTGTGGATACCGCTAGAGAGGAGGACGCTTGATCTCCTTCATCTCTCCATCTGGATCTGTAATATAGGGATATATGATCTCCCTAGGTAAAATCAATCTCTCTCACATCGCGATTTTATCGATTTTTGCATTTTTCTCGTGACCCCAATCTTTTGCACGACCATTTGATCTACGTGGGAAACCGATTTTTATTTTTGATTTTCGCTGCACATGTGATACACCCGCTGTAGGTTTCCCAACAGTGGTATTAGAGCCAGTTTTCGTGTGAAAGATTGGTTTTAAACTGCGTGTGATGAGATTGAATCACGTAGAATCGTTCAACGCGTTCGCAGTAAGAACACCGAGGAGGAGGGGCTGGCTGCAAGGGGCAGCCGGTTGCGGCCAAGGTTCCCTACAAGGGGGCGGCTGGTTACGACCAACCCCCCCTGTAGGGGTGGCCGATTGCAGCCAAAGCCCCCTTGTAAGGGGCGGTGGCGTCGACCGCAGGGGTGGCCGCCCCTTGGCATGGCGGCTGTCGACCGCAACACGCAGCGCCGCCGCCTATGCAGGGGCAGCGACGACGCAGGAGGGTGAAGGAGAGGAGGGTTAGGGCTTCTTTTTGGCAAATGACTAAAATACCCCTCAGAATTTAAAAAATTCCAAGGACTGTCCTTGTGTATAGAATTCTGAAAATACCCTTAATAATTTTGAAAATTCCAAGGATCGTCCTCTTATCCAGAATTATGAAAATGCCCTTAACAATTCTAGAAATTTTGAGCATGTCCGATTTCCAAAAAAATAATTAATTAAATAGTTTAATTAATTATTATATATATCTAGTAATCCTACATATGATGTGATGTACATGTGATGTATGATGTGGATAGATGATTATGAGCCATGTGTTGTGATATGTGTAATTATGATTATGATTATTATTGGGGCCTGCGAGCCTGCGTTTTTCTCGTTTATTGTTGGGTCTGCGTGCCTCTGATTATTTGTAATTACATGGAGAGGCGCAGCGGGAGCGTGGAGATGATAGCGGGACCCATGATGTTGTGGCAGGAGATCATGACGCATGGTGATGCGATGATCCGACGGAACCGATAATGACGAGATCAACAATCACAGGGCATGGAGATGCGCCAATGCATACATAGATCCTATTATGAGTGATTAGGCCCATTGGCTCGGGCTTAATCATATTAGGTCACGGCTCATGATAATCCGGTGTGGCTTGCATATATATATATATATATATATAGTAGGCGTATAATATGTCGTAGGCAAGAACTTGATCACATAGATATGTGAGCCTCGAGGGACTCAACCTATGTCGTGATTCAATTTATTCCTATAACGATGGAAGGTCACATGGGTCAATCTTATTGCCTCACACTTACCGACTTAATATTATCGTATGAGGGGTTTTTGTTTCGTATCGATCTCCTAATATGTCGTGTCACACATATATATATATATATATATATATATATATATATATATATATATATTATACGCCTACTATATATATATATATATATATATATATATATTTACATGTGATGTATTATACGCCTACTATATATATATATATATATATATATATATATATATATATATATATGTGACACGACATATTAGGAGATCGATACGAAACAAAAACCCCTCATACGATAATATTAAGTCGGTAAGTGTGAGGCAATAAGATTGACCCATGTGACCTTCCATCGTTATAGGAATAAATTGAATCACGACATAGGTTGAGTCCCTCGAGGCTCACATATCTATGTGATCAAGTTCTTGCCTACGACATAGAGATGTCACCGGCGACCTGAGGACATGGTATGCTTGGTCGAGTCCCTCGAGGGCATATCATCGAATCAGACTCATCTTGTAACGATGGTGATGACTTAACTGAACATCAAGGTTGGTCGAGTCCCTCGAGACCATGATGATTCGGAGGCTGAACCTGACGGGAATCATAAGGAGTTGTGATTGGCAAGAGTTACATACCTTTTGGGCTTAGTGCAATTGGTCGAGTCCCTCGAGGTTGCACTAAGATGCCAATTGGATCCCGATCCCCACTAGGAGTCTGTTGGAGACTTCTGTCTCACGTGTCGAGGGTGTCGCGTGATTCACTAATAAAATAGTGGGAGTATATTAAGATAGAAGTCCATATCTTAATTAGTATTTTCTGTAAAATCTGCATGTTATTTAATTTACGCTATATCTTGCTCGTCGCTTATAAAATCCTTACGTGACATACTTGATGCCAACCGCCTCATTGGTCCAAAAGCTCCACAATTTGAGAATTGTTCTCATAGAAAATAAAATCATATATGTCCCTAACATGATTGTGCTCACACTAGAGGAAAAGATAAGCGAGGATGAGATTGCTCGCTTTGTAAAGTATATAGATAGTCCTAGAGGATAACCTTTGCGTTGATCTTATACTTCAGTCCCTACCAGATTCCTTTTCTCACTTCATCATAAATTTTAACATGAGCAAGTTTGAGGTAACTCTCCCTGAGCTCCTCAATATGTTGAGGGAAGCTGAGAGTGCCATCAAAAAGGAGAAACAAGTTCTCTATATTGGTGAGTCCAAAAAGAAAAGGAAGGCATGCAAGATCCTTAAGAAGGGCAAGGGCAAAGAAAGACCAGGTAAGACAAAGGTTGTTAAGAGAGACCCGACAAAGGATAAAGGATAATGCTTCGACTGCGACCAAGACGGACAATGGAAGAGGAACTGTAAGGACTACATTTCAGATAAGGCGAAACAGAAGCTTGGAGAAGCTTCAGGTATATTCATGATAAATCTCCACTTGTTAGTTTTTTATGATAACACATGGGTATTGGATACCGGGAGTGTTTATCATATCTGTAATTCGTTGCAGGTTCTAGCAAGACATAAGAGATTGGCTAGAGGCCAGATAGACCTCAAGATGAGCAATGGAGTAAGAGTTGCTACAGTTGCTATTGGAGAGGTCACCTTACATCTGCCTGGTAGATCTATTATTGCATTAGATGCATGCTATTTTGTTTCCTCTATCATCAAAAATATTATTTCTATCTCTTGTTTGACAATTAATAGATATAAATTAGTTTTTGAAAATAATAGTTGTTCAGTAATAATGGATGACAAGATCATCACTAGAGGAACCCTAATAAATGGCTTATATATGTTAGACACTTCTCCACATATCATGAATATAAATATATCTAAGAGGAAAAGAGATGAGGTGAATAATGCATATCTATAACATTGTAGGTTAGGTCATATACATGAGAAAAGGATTCAAAAGTTGTTGAAAGATGGATACTTAGATCCATTTGACTATGAGACATATGCAATTTGTGAACCTTGCCTTCGTGGGAAGTTGACTAACTCCCCTTCTAGTGGAACTGGAGAGAGAGCCACCGAGTTATTGGAACTCATACATAGTGATGTATGTGGTCCTATGTCAACTCAAGCTATAGGTGGTTCCTCATACTTCATTACATTCACTAATGATTTCTCTAGGTATGAACACGTGTACTTAATAAAGTATAAATCTGAGGCCTTCAAGAAATTCAGGAAATATAAGAATGAGGTAGAGAACCAAATTGGAAAGAGTATTAAGACTCTTCGATCAGATCGAGGAGGAGAGTACTTGAGTACGGAGTTCACCTATTTCCTCAGGGACAATGAGATTCTATCCCAGTGGATACCTCCTTATACACCTCAGCTCAATGGTATATCATAAAGGAGGAATCGCACGATGTTAGACATAGTGTGATCCATGATGAGTTTCACTGACCTACCCGTCTCATTCTGGGGGTACGCCCTAGAGACTGCAGCTTACCTTCTGAACAGAGTTTCATCAAAGTCGGTAGTGTTTACACCATATGAGATATGGAAAGAAAAGAAGTCTGATCTTAAAATTATTAAGATTTGGGGCTGTCCTGCCCACGTTAGAAAATACAACCCCGATAAGTTGGAATCAAGGACATAATGGTGCACATTCATGGGATACCCAAAGGAAACTTGTGGGTATTATTTCTATCATCCCGAGAACCGAAAGGTCTTTGTTGCCGAGAGAGCTGTGTTCCTTGAGAAGGAACATATTTTTCATGGAAATAATGGGAGTGAGATAGAATTGAGCAAGGTTGGACAACCTAGCTCAAACACCACTCTAGAGCCCGAGTCTGTTTGGGTACCTAACACATAAATTCCAAATTTACGTAGGTCTAGTAGAGTATCTCACCCTCCTGAAAGATATATGGGACATATCAGTGGAGATGACTCTCAGGATGTTGATCCTCAGACCTACGAGGAGACTATTATAAGTATAGACTCTAAGAAGTGACAAGAAGCCATGAATTATGAGATGGATTCCATGTACTCTAATAAGGTTTGGAACCTTGTGGATGCACCTGACAGTATTGTACCCATCGGCTGCAAATGGATCTTCAAAAAGAAGATCGGAGTGGATGGAAAGGTAGAGACCTATAAAGCAAGACTGGTAGCTAAAGGATATCGTCAAAGACAATGAGTTGACTATGACAAAACCTTTTCACCTGTAGCCATGCTTAAGTCTATTAGAATTATTTTGACCATTGCAGTATGACTATGAGATCTAGCAGATAGATGTCAAAACGAAATTCCTCAATGGCAACCTCATGGAAGATGTGTATATGATACAACCAGAGAGATTCGTATCCAAAGAGAGTCCAGATAAAGTATGCAAGTTGCTTAGATTCATTTATGGATTGAAGCAAACTTCTCGAAGTTAGAACACAAGATTTGATGAGGTGGTCAAATCTTATGACTTCGTTAAGAATGAAGATGAGCCTTGTGTGTACAGGAATATAAGTGAAAGTGCTATCACCTTCTTGGTGCTATATGTGGATGACATCCTAATCATTGAGAATGATGTAGGAATGCTCTCCACAGTAAATGCTTGGCTATCTAGAAACTTCTCCATGAAAGACTTAGGAGAAGCATCTTATATTTTGGGGATCATGATCTATAGAGATAGATCTAAAAAGATGCTTGGCTTGTCTCAGTCTAGGTACATAGACTCCTTTGTCAAAAGGTTTGACATTAAAAATTCCAAGAGAGGTCTCATACTGATGAGATATGAAATATCACTTTCTAGGAGTATGTCCCCCAAGACTCCTGAAGAAAGGACAAACATGGATAAGATACCTTATGCCTCAGCGATAAGATCTATCATGTATACGATGCTATATACTAGACCTGATATAGCACATGTTCTGAGTGTCACGAGCAAGTATCAGGCAGACCCAGGTTTAGAACACTGGAAGACAGTAAAGTGTATCCTTAAGTACTTGAGAAGGACTAAGGATCTTTTACTGGTATATGGAGGAGGTAGCCTGCAGGTTGAGGGCTACACAGACTCAAGTTTTCAATCTAACATTGATGATAGCAAGTCAAATTCTGGGTATGTTTTCACTATGAATGGAGGAGCAATAAGCTGGAAGAGTTCCAAGCAAGATACTACTATTGACTCGACCACAGAGGTAGAATACATTGCTGCAGCAGAAGTAATAAAGGAAGGGGTATGGATGAAAAAGTTCATCGAAGATTTGGGAGCCGTACCAAGCAGTGTAGAACCAATTCCCATATACTGCGACAACAATGGGGCGATAGCTCAAGCGAAGGAACCCAGGTCTCATCAGAAGTCTAAGCATGTTTTGCGGAGGTTCCATCTGATAAGAGAGATTATAGCCCGTAAAGATATAGCAATGGAAAGAGTTTCATCCGAAGATAACATTGCAGATCCACTAACGAAGCCGCTGGCTCAGATTGTATTTGAGAGTCACAGGGGTCTGATGGGGATCAGACACATAGGTGATTGGCTTTAGGTCAAGTGGGAGATTGTTGGTTACAGGTGCTCTGCAAGCCAATCACGCGAGTGATAGCACATGTGACACACTACGTAATCTTTTTGCTTATGATTAATATTGACATATTCTCACATTATATTATATGTAGCATATATATTGTGATGTCCTTGGTTCTGTGTAATGAGAATCAGATTATGATGAGATCACGATAATGAGATCGATTCATCTTTAAACACAGATTCTAAATAATCTCGGTCATATGTTACTCGAGTGGGACATTGAGATAACCGGATAGACCGGTGTACTATATACTCGTCCATATGATGGAGGCGGCTGGTCTCATAGCCACTTGTGTAGAGACACTAAGGATATAGTACAAGTGCTCATTGAAAAATGAGTTCATTGATTGATCCGCCTATGAAATGCTGTATGGTTAATGATACCTAATGTCAGACAGCGATTCCATAGTTCCAGTTGTGTATCTGGTCCTTGGACTTAAGACACAAAGGATGTCTTGTATGAGTACTCCTTTCTTTAACGCCAGACTTACAGGTTTAGAAAGCTCCAGATCTGGTACAACTGGTTATCGAGATTGGTAGCCAACCTTACGAAGATAATTGAGTGTCAATAGAGGATCATCCACTCTCGGTATCACGAGAGGAATATCTCATATGTGCTTGCTTAGACAAATCTCTGGTCAGGGTCATTTGGATTGAGAGAGAAGGAGTTCTCCGGTAGAATCCGATTAGAGCAAGACAAACTGATTCCGTATATGACCTGACAGTATCACAGCCAATATACGGACCTAGGATATTAGTTGGATGAGGGATTATAGATACATGGTAAATATGGACAGACAGGTCCGATGGATTTGATCCCCCTATACAGTCTGAGGACTATGGCGTAGTGGCCTAGTACGTCCATAGTCGATGAGTCGAGTGAATTATTATGGAGATAATAATTCACTATATCAGAAGGAGTTTTGATGGGAGTGACTCACAACCAGCTTGGTATCGGGCCTAGAGGGTCACACACATATGGTAGATGCTTCAACGAATAGAGGATTAGATGGAGATCCAATTAGCCCTTATTCTCATTAGATAAAATCCTATGTTGATGAGCTCCTTGATTAAGGCCTAATTATAGGCCTAAGGAGATTTTTGGATAGAGATCCAATAATGCAATATTAGTGGGTTATTGGATGGAGATCCAATACCCACTAAGGAAAGAGCCATAGGGTTTTGGTGGTTCTAAATAAATAGGATGGGAGACTCAGGGTTGATAGGCTACAACTTTAGCCACCATCTCATATTCTCCTCCCTCCCTCTGCGCAAGAGTTGCGAGATCAGATTGGAGGAGTTTCGCTGCAGAGATCAATCATGTGGATACCGCTAGAGGAGGACACTTGACCTCCTTCATCTTCTCCATCCGGATCTGGAATACAGGGATATACGATCTCCCTAGGTAAAATCAATCTCTCTGACATCGTGGTTTTATCAATTTTTATATTTTTCTCGTGACCTCAATCTTTTGCACGATGATTTGATCTGCATGGGAAACCAATTTTTTTTTTAATTTTCGCTATGCATGTGATGCACCCGCTGTAGGTTTCCCAACAACACCCACGAAGATTCCTCGACCATATGCGATTCCTACATCCCAAGAATGCTTGAGGCCTATCGAATCATCGACCAAAGGGGCATTTCAGGTCCTCGATCATAGAATTCAATGAACCATACCACCCTCACTCTACCCTGCCTTACTCCGAGACCTAGTCAATAGACTCAATGGAGGATTCTCTATGTCTCTAACTATGGTAGATGAACCGACATTAGAAGGAAATATAATGAGGGTTCCAATAATCAGAAGAGGAGGTGCTAGTCATCCCCACCTTAGGTCGATCATCATTCACTTATAAAATGCAAGAGGAACTGCTTCTAACAAACTTCTGTCTCTCATCCTTGGAAGCGTTCGATGGTAGCATCGATCCGATGGAGCACGTTTTAGCATTTCACGCCTAAATGTCATTATATGGCACTCAAATGCCTTAATATGTCATACTTCCCGACCACATTAAGAGGCCCAACTTGAGAATAGTACGCTTACTTGAAGTCACTTTTCATATGCTCTTTTACCCAGTTGGTGAGGGAGTTCAAACTTTACTTCATTAGGAATGTACGACCTTCAGTAGCAATATTCCTCAGGCTCAGGAAAAAGGAGGAAGAAACACACACAAACTTCATTGCTTGATCACAACTAAGATATGATACATAATAGATGTTCATTCATCCCTCATAATATAAACCTTCATGATATGACTCAAGCTTGCTCACCTCTTTTGGTCATTGATAGAGAAGCCATTGATGATTGTACCTGAGGTACTTCAAAAGACCATTCAATATATTGTCATCGATACAATGGTCTCAAGCCAGCATAAGGAGTCATGCAAAAGGGCGAAGCAAGGGTGACCATAGTCAGCTCAACTCAGAGGTCATCATAGCGGAGAAGAAATGAAAGATCTAAGTTACCTTGCCTTAGGTTCGAGCTGAACCCTCTAAACATGACTAAACTTGAAGTCTTCTTATAGATAATGGAGAAAGGGCTCTTTAGAGACCCTCACCCATTGAAATCCTCCTTAACGAAAAGAGACAAGTCTAAGTATTGTTGATTCCACCAAGATTATGGCCATGACACTAAAGAATATCATGACATGAAAGAGCACATCAAAGAGCTTATACAATGGCTGCTTGTTAGATAATTTGTTCAAAAGCATTGAGAACCCTCACCTGGGGCAATGGAGAGGCAGATTGATATCATCATTAGTGGAATTGCCTAGAGAGGGGGAGCAACATCTCCTCAGGTTATAAGACATATACCTGAGCTACCATTGAAAAGTGGCAAGGACGAAGGACAACCCAGAGATAACTTTTAAGGAGGAAGAGATAGAGTACCTCTACCTAAATCAAAATTATACGTCTCAATGAATCCAACTCTCGGGTAAGTCATTGTAGCTCATCCTCTATGCTACAGTTATTGCTCTGGATCATCTTCAATTGTTTTGCCTGAATAGCGAGATACCGCTTGATCTCTTCTAGCTAAATCATGAGCTCAGTTGCTTGAGCCTTTGTTTCTGTAACAAGCACTAAGTCTCTCCTCTCCCGAAAATATTATTGATTATAAGAGACTACTGATTAATCACAAAGTTGGTATTTTGTATATGATTAAGAAGGATCATGATGTAATGATGATGCTAGAAGTTTAAGATATATTAGTTACTAATGAAATAACAAGTAAATGGGTTAGTCATGACTTGACTTACTAGTACTTCATTATGGTAGCCTCCGTTGAGCAAAATGTTGGAGGGGGAATAATAAATCTACTTTGCTATCCCAAAGCACAAGGACCCTTAATAGTATTGTTCTATTATTCTAGTGTTGCCCCATATGTTTTACCTTTCTTGCAACCCTCTTATGTTAGCTACAGCTGCACATCTACAGTTGGGTCTAATAGGTCAGTTATCTTCAGCATTGTAAAGGGCAAGGACTTGACCTTGCACAATCCAACATTAACCTTTGTATTTTTCCTCTTCTTCTCAAGGAGGACCTTAAACTTTGGGGGGCCCTTTGGAAATGCCGGCGTCTCAGGGGCAGGAGCATTTTGTTCGGTTCCTCATCGATGATCCACACTATCCTAAATTTTTCAATCTATTAAGGATGGTACACCTTCTTAACGATCTTTTTCTTCCTTAGTTGATTAATGATGAAAGGATGATATGATTGGGCTGGGGTCGATGTCTCAGGCAATAGGTTATGAATGGATGAGGAGGAGCCAAAGAAGCTACCGTTGTGCCCTAAGAGGAACTAGCTCTCATTCTTCTCAATGCTCGAAGATGTATGTCTTTAGGAGATCAAAGTCAAGATGCTTCATAGGCTGATTTCTTAAAGTGCAAAAAGAAGTGAAAAAGTGAGAAAGGTGGTGCAAAAAAATCCATACTCCAAGGAGCTGGGTTGAGATCCACGTCAATCAACCAGTCCTCATCTATCTTCCTAACAATCTCAGAAGAAAAGAATACATCTCTCAATCGAAGCACTTGATTTGTCTTTTTGTTCGATAGAAAGGAAAATATGTTATCTACAAAGTGTGCAAGCGAAGCGAGATTGAACCCTAATGCTGATTTATACCTATGAGGAAGAAGCACTACTTCCAACCCTTATTGTTGAAAGGGGCACCACTAATCTTAAAGCCCTCCCGATTAGGTAGGGAGTAGTCATTTTTTGTCATACATAATCGAAAGTAAGCAGCAAATAGTTTACAAATCGAGATAATACTTGTATAGTAGAATACCGCCAAATAGGATCACGAGTTGGCACAATTTATGAGAGTGATATTCTCTACCATTAGAGGCAAGACACAATTATTGGGTGGAGTAGAAAGCAAAGTCCTATCTTTAGAGTATTAAAAGACAAACAAATGAACCTAAACATGTGGTCATATGGACAATGACCAAGCTGACGATTTTTAGCTCAAACTCCAGCAAGCAGTCCCTCATCATTAAGTCCCTATCATGCATGCTTTTTATGTGCTCTAAATCTTGAAGAATCCTCATGTTTACTAAGATCAACTCTCTCGAGGTTGGATCTTCCTCCTAATCTGGGTTGTAAGAGGATGGAGCACTAACTTCCTTGGTCATTTGATAATCGTGAGATCAAGAGGAGCTTGTGGAGAAAGAAAAGACATCATGATCTATAAAGACAGAAGAAGTTCTTTAGGATCAGGGCATCAAAAGGCTGAGGTAATAGAAAGCCTATGCGCTTGCAGGTTAAGATACTTGGGAACCAACTAACCTTCAAGAAAAGGACTAATGGCCAACTCGCCTTGAAGGAAAAAGTCAAGCCTAAGAAGAAGCTCTTAAAGAAGACCATATAAGCTCAAATAAAAGAATGAGTCTCACCCCCATGACTAAACGAGATTTTATACGGAGGGGATCAATCTCTCTCCTCCCATATTAAAGACAAGTATCCTTTTGGGTCAAATCTAAATAGATGCTAATTGATGAAAAACTATCTCAGAAAACATAAAAGTAATTAATATATGAAGACCACATCGAAAAGCAAAATGTGTATATCACCTCACAAATCGATTTGTGAATATTATCTTAAAAGAAACCCATCATAGTGAGATGTATAAGGTATAATGTGCATGAGATACATGAGTAAAACTCAACTTATATATGAGGCACAAGGTAAAATATGCTCAAGATGCTTGAGCCGACAATACATAACCTGCATAAGAAGAAAATTATTATGATTGGAGGCATAAGACAAAATGTGCTTAAGATACATAAGTTAGTAAAGCCAACACACGTAAGAAGAATCTACTATGACGGAAGGTACAAGACAATATGCTCGAGACATGTGAGTCTATAAAATTCGACCTGCATTGGAGAAAACCCATTGTAACGAAGGCATAAAACAAAATATGCCCTAGTCGCAAGAGTTAGCAAAACTCGATTTTCATAAAGAGAGTCCTCAAATGCACAAGTCAAACCAGGTTATACCTAAAGTGAGACTTGCTTGAGACATGGAGGTCGGGAAACCTGATTCCCTTGAAGCTAGCTCGACCTGAAGGGTCGAGCACCAACCTCTTCCATCGACTATAAAGGAGGGGTCAAGCATTAAACCCCCTTCTCTACTTGAGGCAGACGAGTTAAGCACTAACTCTCCTCACCTGAGGTAGGTGGATCAGATGCTAGCCCCCCTCCTCTGCTTGAGGTAAGTGGGTCGAGTTCTGAACCTCCTTGCTTCTCAAGTGTAAGACTAACGTATTGGATTAACCAAATATCGTGTTTAAAGGCCCTTGTTAAAGAGTCGCCACTAACCATCATCTAACATGTGTCCTCCACATGGAATCTAGGTTGAAAGAAGGAGACAATACTTGTCTCCCATTAGTTTTCCCGCATGGGCATCAATCCAAGACAAGCGGTTATAAGCTGTCTCCGCCCTTGCCGCCTATATAGACAAAAGACAAGAATAAGGTTATTAAATATGGTTAAAGATTGATCTCTCAAAGAATATTTTATAGAATATGTCCTTCCTTACTATCATGTATAAAATATCACTTTTAACATAATCAAATTATCACTTTTTTTTTTTTTTATCATTGACGACTTCACTCACCCACCTTAGGTAATTAACTTAGGCATCATAGGGACTAGCTCGGAAAATCTCTTTTGATTTTGGTTTTCGTGCATACGACACATCGGAGAACCTCCTCAGGAGCGTAACATTTCTACCTCCGAGGTATCTCGGGCAACCTCCTCGGAAGCTTGATATTTCTACCTTAGAGGCATATCGGATAACCTTATGCACACATGTTTGAATCATATTTAGTTGATTCAATGCATCTTTCCGTAATAGCTCTAAACTTTTTTTTTCTTAAAATATGTTAAGAACTTTGTTATTTTACCTTCTCATCGTTTAATATTTCTTATCCAATGATCGATCATGGTTCGAATCGAGTCAGATTCGTGCGGGGTTACTGGTCTGGTCTAACCAAGTATATTACTTCGCTGCATCCAAACGTGGACGTCGTCGGTTGATTGATGGCTTGGGTTAACTTCTCTCCCGCCCGGCCGCCCCACGCCACCTCATTTCCTTCGACGCTCACGGAAAAGTCGTGGCCACAAGCCCGCCTCTCCTTCTGCTAGGAGCCGCACCGACCCTCATGCCCTTTGCTTCTTCTTCCTCGAGGCCCCGCTTCCTCCGGAGGGAAGCCGACTCCGACGAGGAGAGCGAAACTTCGTCCTCCGGCGGAGAAGATGACCTGGAGGAGGACTTCCCCGAGGAGGCTCAGGTGGAGGAGGATACGACTGATGAGGTCGCACCGGGAAAGAGGAAGAAGCCGCCTCCCATCACCATCAGTCTCAAGAGGGTTTGCAAGGTGCCCTATTCTTGTTTCCTTTCGCCTAGGTTTCCGTTATTTACTGTGGTTTCTTTCTGTTTAGGCTTGTTCTTGCCTTAGCAGCGCTGGAATACGAGTTTGAGTGATATGTTTTACTTTTGCACTGTTGCAGGTTTGTAAGCAATCGGGCCACGAAGCTGGTTTCAGGGGAGCCACCTACATCGATTGCCCCAGAAAACCCTGTTTTCTCTGCAAAACGCCAGGTAAACTGCTGCTTTGTTCTACTTTAATGTCTCACTCTTTTAATTCCACTTCTTTAGAATTAAACTAACATAGCATGCGATTACAAATCGTAGGTCACACAACCATGTCTTGTCCACATCGTGTAGCTATGGAGCACGGTGTGATTCCTGCCTCTGCAAGGAACACAAAGACCCCGTTGGATTATATCTTCATGCGGCAACTTAAAGCTAAAATACCAAAGGTGACAAAATTAGAGGATGAAGATCTTTTTGCCCAAAAAAAAAAAAAACAATATATATGTGCAGGTAGTTGCTTACTGTAGAATAACTCGGTGGCTACTTCACAACAACTGTGTGAATTAGTTGTAGATTTCAAAAGATATATTCCATTGCTGAGATGCAAAATTTAAAATTGGTTACTAAGACCATATTGGTAAACAAAATCATGTCCACAAAACGAAATTTCGAGAGTATGCATCTAAGCAAAAGCTAGAACATGTAGCATTGAGATTTGAATGTATACTTTTTCTTTTTATGTTTAGCTGTGCATGGTGGAATATACTCTTTTTCCTGCTTTTGGACATCTCATTATCTATCCTATGTCTTTTTACCATTTTGCATCTCGGTCACTTTGTGTGTATTAAATTGATATGACATTTTGTTTCTTCAATGTTTGTTATAGATCAAGCCAGTATATGTGATCCCTGATCAAGTAGACTGTGGATTAATTAGGTTCCACAGTAGACGTGTAACATGCTTGGAATTTCATCCAACAAAGAGTAATATTCTTCTATCTGGAGATAAGGTATCAATCTATCTGATGGCTATTCAATTTGCTGCCTGAGTTGGAATGTAATGCTTTTGTATTTCATTTTATTTATTATTTAATAAGCTATTTTCTCGATGTTCTTTGCTTTTCTCCTTTGAAAAAGAAAGGACAACTTGGCATTTGGAACTATGATAAGCAACATGAAAGGACAATTTATGGATCCATACACTCGTGCATAGTTAACAACATAAAGTAAGACATCTCACCAAACTTCTGTTTTCGCATCTATATAGTTTCTCAAACCAGGATCCAAGAAAGTGGTGATTTCTTCCTCCAGGTTTAGCCTACGCAATGATGCAATGGCGTATACATCATCATCAGATGGGACCGTCAGTTGCACTGACATGGAGACTGGAATCAGTACTCTCTTATTGGATCTTAACCCAGATGGATGGAATGTATGTGTTAATTCCTCTGACAGTTAGCATCTATGTATGTGCTTCTTGCATGTTTTCACCCTTTGAACACATAGCACCACCTGTTAGTTGTTTTGGGCTGCTATTGTGACTTGTAAATAACCTTAGGATTCATCAAGAAATTGTGTGGAAGCAGCTTCATGCATGCTAAGTACACACTTCTTAAATATTTTGGGCCTGATTTATCTTATAAACTGTTAGTGTTTTGTTCTTTGCAGACGCCAATTCTGCATTCATTTTACTCAAACTACAAGCAAAAAATCTATTTAATTTATTTTTTTAGGTAATTATTGTTTTAAATTATTTCATATGGTCTTGTATTATCTTGTCACTGTATGAAAATTAAGGTCAAGATATAACTCAGCGGAAGTCTGGATTTCTTACATGTGAATGATCGAGTCTGCTCCAGTTGCTAGAAGACTTTGTCTAACACCTAGCATCTGAGTATGGAAAGCTTATATTGACTGATTCTTTTGCATTTTGAAAATTATTTATTAATTTTTTTTGACATGCAAAATCAAGTTTATGGGTTTTCCCTTGTTTGCAAATGCTGCTTCGTGAATTGCGCACTTTTGCTAGTGACAATGGAAAAGGTGAACAGTAGATGACCCTGTCTTCATCTACAAAATGGTTTTTAGAACTTGTCTATAAGTATTTTCACTGCAGATAATTGGAGGACCAGATCCATGTAGCCGGCCCCAAATAGCTGGGACTTATGGTTTTATTGTTGTTGTTGTTGATAACAGGAGGAGCAGGATTTGGTCTAGAAAGTGATCTGGATATGATTAAGTTGACAAGTTAAGATATCATCAAACATGATACCTCAATCAATTTCTTATCTAGACTAAGATTTATCTGAAGAGTGGAAAATATTCCTGCAGAAACTTTTGGTTGTATATATGAGGTGCTAGCCTAGAGGAGATGATTTAACTGATTTCTTTTTTCAAATTTTGAGGCGTAGAATGAGTTAGATTAACCCATTGATTAATATAAGAAATATACATAGACAAGAAGAGAAGGTAAGAAAGCAAGGAAGCAGATACAAAGACAAGGTAAAAGATAAAATAAAAAGAAAGAAAAAAACCAAAAAAAGACAAGAAAAGGGCAGCTATACTCAAACTATTTTTTTTAGAGAGAGAAATAGACAAGGAATACGTTTAACACCTCCGACAGGACTACCAATGTAGCTCATGAAGCTGAAACTCCCAATCCCTGAATTTTTTATAATCTCGTTTATTGTCTCATTAAACCTGCCAGTATCAAAACAACATCTTTTGTGTTCTCTCCATATCATCTAGGTAATAGCAATTATCAGAATATTGTTTCCTTTCCTCAGCTTAGGCTCCATGTTCAGCTTTCTCCAAGACCACCAGATCTTGTGCAGGGACTCTAGAAGCCTTATCCCAAGCTTCTGCCAGAAAGCTCCAAATTCTGTCTACTTGACAATGAAGTAATAAGTGATCAACCTATTTGCTTTCCAGGTTGAGCACAGACAGCATGGCATATTAAGCCATCCTTTACCGAGAGCCTCTCTTGTGCATGGTCTGTTGTGAAGCACCAGCCAAAATATAATATATCTTTTGAAGGTGCAATTATCTTTCAAATTAATCTCCCCTAAACCACATTCTAACGTCTCCATATTGGATGATGCATGTGCATCTTAGTTGGAATATAGGTTAGGTGATGCATATGCATATGCCTCTCAAACCGTGATGGTTGAAGGCTAAGTGCACAGAGGAGAAAGATTGAATGTGGTGGTTTTGATTCATTACAGAGACATGTATCCTTCCAAGGAAGTTGAATCAGTGTTTCTGTTAAATTACTTTGGTGATGTGGCTCAACATGAATGGTCAGATTATTTTATCACCATGGAACACTAGAAAATTTGTCTTCTTACGACTTAGTATTTGCACTCTCTCCAACATATAGCCTAGATATTCCTTCTATTTGGAACTTCTGTTGCAGCCAAATTATGGTAACAAGTATCTCACATATAAGAAAGTCGTAAACTAGTAAGATCTTGTGAATTATCAAAGTCGACAGGTACACTTATATCCTTTAGTTTATGGCATTAGGAAGGTGATAGTTCAAGAAACTTTTCAGAACTTGAGAATTCATCTTAGAAAATTCAACTGTTGGCTATTGCTAGGTTTTCCTAGTGGTTCCTATGTTCCTACCCATCTTTGCATAACTTAATTCCTGGAAGGGTTGAGATATATGCCTGACTTATTTTTGAATTTCAGGGCCCTGCTAATTGGAGGATGCTGTATGGTATGGATGTCAATACCGAGAAAGGTGTTTTACTTGTAGCAGATAATTTTGGATACCTCTACTTGTGAGTACCCATAGCCGAATCCTTTTATATTCTGCTCTTCGTTTTTGATAGTGGTTTATCTCTATTAGCCTACATGATGGGAAACTTTATGACACAATTTTTTTCCCTCTGATACCAATAGAAAGGTGTTTTACTTGTAGCAGATAATTTTTTTTTACACAAATCTATTTGTTTTCCTCTGATACAAAAAGGTTGGATGTTCGGTCAAATGTGAAAATTGGTGAACCAATTTTAGTACATAAAAAAGGAAGCAAGGTTGTGGGGCTTCACTGCAATCCTGTACAACCGGATGTTCTTCTAAGCTGTGGCAATGACCATTTTGTGAGTATTGTAGTTCATATTATTGCATCCCTAAATTTCTTTATGATTGGTTTTAGTATGAATTTCTGATCAGGACTTCTATTATATTTCTTATAACAACTGAAAAGCAATAAATCTTCCCTACATGTATGATCTCTAGGCTCGAATTTGGGATGCTAGAAGGTTAGGTACTGAATCTTGTCTCGCCAGTCTTGCTCATGGACGTGTTGTGAACTCTGCATATTTCTCACTGCTGACTGGGAACAAAATCTTGACAACATCTCAAGACAACCGCATTAGAGTGTGGGATTCAATTTTTGGCAATTTGGAATCCCCAAGTAGAGAGATTGTCCACAGCCATGATTTTAATCGTCACTTGACTCCTTTCCGAGCTGAGTGGGATCCAAAGGTTGTTTTTTGTTTCTGGTGTACATTACAAATGCTTAGCTGGGTCAAATGAAATATGTCTTGATTTCTTATGCTCAGGGAGGGGTTCAATTTGTCTGTTTTGCATCTTGTTTTATATGAATAAGCCAATGATTGCATTTATGTTTTTCATATATTAGCTGCATATGCTTCTTACTCTTTTGGTATGGGAATGCTGTTCAGGATCCCTCTGAATCGCTTGTGGTTATTGGTCGTTACATAAGTGAGAACTATGATGGGGTTGCATTACATCCGATTGACTTTATAGACACGAGTACTGGTAAGCTTGTGGCTGAAGTGATGGACACAGATGTAACAACAATCAGCACTGTGAACAAGCTTCATCCTCGAGATCAGATTTTGGCATCGGGGAGCTCAAGGTTTGTTGCTTTTCTTTCCTTCTGCAACACTGATCTTCCATTTGGGTGGTGCATAAATGAGCAACATTTTGATACATCTTCCTTCTTCCCTCTCCTACCTGCTCAAGGGAAGAAGCACTCATGCATATCCTTGGTGCTACCAGCTTTGCTCGACTCAGAATATGATAACAGTTGTCAGCTCAAATTAATTCACCTTGCAGGACTCTGTTAATTTGGAAAGCAAGGCAGGAAGATTGGGAAGCAAAGAAGCAACCAGAGAAGAGGCCCAAGCAGTTCATATTTAGGAGGAATGAGAAGAAGGCTAATGGGAAATTCGATAGTGACAGTGGTGGTGATTCCGACGACGACGACTCCAATGGGAAAAAACGCAAAGCCAAGAAACGTCAAGGTAAATACAAAAAGTTGGTCTGGTGAAAGAGGCTTCAACTCCCTAAAGACATTAGGATTCTGTGTTCTTCGTCAAGTCACATGTTAGAGGCACAATACGCAACTTTTTGCAAGCTGTAAATATTTATCTCTATGTAGGACATCAGTTTTGAAGTTTACTTGATGTGGTCATGACCGTTTTGGAGTCCAGAAGTAATTCCAGTCCTGTAAAATCAAACACCTTTTATCTCGTTCTCCTGTTGTTCATAGTGTAGAAGAATCTCGTGGGAGTTCATTTTGTCATGCTTGTTTCGTATTTTTTACGTCCACGACGAGGGAAGTCCGTATTATCAATATCTGATTTGAAATGAAAGATAAGATTTCAGAAGGATCCGTGCAAGTAGTTCTGATCATGGTCTCCGTTGGAATTGAATCGGATTGAAATCGAAACTGAATCCGTTTGGTGATTCATGGGTTTCAAATTGAATTAAAAATCATTTTTGAATGATTAATTATGGTTTTTTTAAAATTAATTTTCAAAATCGAAATGGGTTGTTTCAGTTTCACCTCCAACCGACGGTCAGATTCAATATAAATATAAATAATTATTTTATTATTATTTTTAAAAAAATTTAATTAAAAATGAAAAGAAAGGATGATTCAAATCGAAATGGGGTCAGACATACCCAAAGGTAACATTTCCATGCAGAACAGTCTGGTGTAGAATTCTGCTGTCGATGATCTACAATGGACGATGAGGGACGCGGCGCTTCACATCATTTGCGTTGGGAGAACAAGCAGCGAACTTCGCGTCTGATTTGACCGCGTCAGGCGGGATGCGTTGTTCAATCGTTGCTGTGATGAGCTTGCTCGCCTGATCTGCGCGCGCGCGTTGCGGCCGCGTCCGAAGTCCGAAACGACAAGACCGTCTCCTTCTCCACCACCTTTCTTGCCACAAGCGGATGCAGGGCGGGGTAGTTAGGTCATTCCACGCCCTGCGTTTCGAAACGCCCAGAATTCCAACGGCCTCGTCGTTTGAGATTCCCATCGGCCTATATAATGCCCTCCCCCTCTCCCTCCTCATCTTTCTACCTCGATCCGAAAGGTGGGAAAGAGAGAGGAGCCAACGATGGCCGCTAGTAGCGGGAGCGAGTTCTTCGAGATTAACATGGAGGAGGCGGGTGAGCTCTTCGAGCAGCGGAGATCCGGACTGGACGCCACGCCTGAGGAACGGGCTGCGGCGGAGGAGGAGGGAGAGCTTATGTGGGCGGCCGTGGAGCGGCTGCCGTCAGTCAAGCGCCACAATTTCGCCGTCGTTCGCCGGGACTCCCGATCCTTCTCCCGCCACGGGCCGGCGCCTCCTCCTTTCGAGCTGGTCGACGTCAGGCGGCTCGACCGCGCCGCCCGTGAGCGGGTCCTTGATAAGGCTTTCGCCACCAACGACCAGGACAATTACAATCTCCTTGCCGGCATCAAAGGCCGGTTCGATAGGTATACCACCCACCCCATCTGGCCATGCCCTAAGTTCCCGTGCCATCAATGGCTTATAATTTCTTTCACGGGTTTCTTTCTTTGAGCAAGATCAAGATCCCATGTCTTCTCCCACCGCATCTTCTTTTGGGTAGTTTCTGGCATGTGATGACATTGACCTCTCGGTCATATCACGTTTAGTGCAGTATTATTAAGAGTGTTTGTGTATATTGCTGATGGCGTGTGTATCAATGCCTAGTTTACTGCAACGCAGCTTTTAGTTCGATCGCCAAATCTATCACGACGGGTTTGATTGATTGATTTCGTCCCTTCGAACTAAACAGTGTAGGGTTGGACGTCCCCAAAGTGGAGGTGACGTTCCAGAATCTCACCGTCTCTGCAGAAGTATACACCGGTCGAAGGGCTTTGCCCACTCTGACTAACTATATCCGCGACGCTATTGAGGTATATTACCCTCTCACTTAACTTCAACAACTCAATAAAATAGATGTTTTGGGCTTACAATGTGAAGCGAATGCAGCGTTTCTTTCGTAGCTTAATACTTCTTGTTTAGTAAACAAAAACAAAAGAAACTAGCTATAGCTTCGAAATCATCAGAAATAGAAGTTTAATTCTTGAACATTCTAACTGTGCTTGGAACACGTCGCTCTATTTTTATTTTTTTCAACATAAAAGTTGATGAAAAGATAAGTAAATTCATGATTTTGTATTATTGTTCGAGTATGAACTTCTATTGATTCTTTACTCTTTTGGATACACAAAATCTGGTTGAAGAACACTTGGTTCTTCTTTTAACAACAGTGGCATGCCATCTTAACGGACTTTTGTGATCTCTCCTTAATTTGTCTTCGTATTTTACGTTTTATTTGGCTTCTTGCAAGCTATTACAAGCGATCAAACAATTTGTTCTGCTTTCCATGCAGGGGGTTTTTACTTCCCTACGATTACTCCGACCAAGAAAGCGTACTCTCACCATTTTGGACAACGTTAGCGGTGTCATAAAACCAGGAAGGTAAGAATATATTACTCTGCCTTTTTAACCATGATAATCATCAAACCATGCCTGACTAAGAACTACGTGACACTTGGATTGTTTTTGTTAATTTGTGATGAACAGATATTTGGATGTCCATGTTTAACTAGTCTGTTGGCTGTTTTGGCAGAATGACACTGCTATTAGGACCTCCTAGTTCTGGCAAAACCACGCTACACTTGGCTCTAGCTGGTAAACTTGATTCTAACTTAAAGGTGATCATCTTTTCTTCTAATGTGTTTAAATTTTTTCTATCTCCATGTCTTACACATTATGGTGACCCATATTGTATGGAGACATGCATCTACTCTACAGTTTCAAAATGACATCAAGTGAAACATCATGAGGAACTGTATACTGATTCATCTGGTTCCCTGCATCATAAATTCTTCAAAAGTAATAGGTTAAGGTGACAGCAAGCACCTAAGTGGATTATATTGAATTTTCTATTTTCTTACCGGATAATTTAGTTTACTGAAGAACTCGTGTTGTATGCTGCACAATAAGTCACTTCCATTTCCCTATATCTTCTCGATAAAGGAAATCTTTTTCAGCGTTCATCAACTCAACTGTCATAAAGATCAAAATTGGGATTTGCATTTTAACTGAAATAGGCCCCATGAGAATGGACCAGCTATTAAATCTTATATGGAATTATATTTTACCTGTTTCATTGGGTTATCTATAATTGACAACTTCTTCCGTTGGCTATCCTTGCTTCTCTGGTTCTCTTTCAGTTACTCTCTCATTTATGTGCTTGCTGAATCGTATAGTTTAGACATGCAAGCTTGTCTTCACAGTGAGGCTGTAGCATTTCTATAGGTTTGAACTTTTAAGTTTTTTTGGATCTTTAATTTCAAGCCAATGATGAGGTTCTGTACTATATTTAACAAAACTGGTTTCCCAAATTTTTAAATAAACTGTTTCTGATAGTGGTATATCAGACATTTTCATGATCAGAGCAGAATTATCTATTCCCTTGAATGATAGAGCTGCAGGCTGACCAACTGATGCTCAAGAGTAGGTGACATTAGACATGGACGATCTTCTGAAGTTTGGGAAACTATATTGTAGGATATATATATATATATATATATATATATATACATTCATGTTTTAGAAACTATATTGTAGGATTCTGGTGTGATGGATAAGAATTAAGAATGTTGTTCAAGAAAATGGCTGGCTTAATTATCTCATACAATTGTTTGAGTCAAGTCATTCAATATTGAGTACTCTTACCATACAAAGAAAAAACAAAAAGTACTTGTCCAAGTAAAGAAGATAAAAAATTGTGCAACAAATTATATTGTACTATATTTGCTCCTTCACTTCCAGGTTGCAATGCAGCCAAACAGTGAAGAACCCTGAAATAATTGCAACAAAGTAACAAGCACTTGCTATATTTGGATTTTATGGAAATAAACTGGAGGCCAAAAATAAGTCACATTAAGAATATATGTGACTTACAAGTACTAAAGAATCTCCACCATTACTTTTGACGCAGTGCTCTCATTCAGTTTTATTCTTGCACACAACATTTTAATTGGTGTATTATTCCATACAAAATTTATCTTATTTCCCTTCCCATTGGGTTTGTGATGTACAAGTCACTCTCTCTGTTCAGTCTTCACTTGCCCATTTACCATTTTGAACTTTTTATTAAAGGTACACTTCCTTGTACCGTAACACAATCCATCCTTCAATTTTATTTCAATGTTTCCTCTAAAGTCTTGTTCTATAATGAAGTTGTAAAGTTGCTATAAAATATGTTGATAACCATTTGGTTCAACTATATGCAAATTTGTGGATAACAAGGCCATGTTACAAACAAATTATACGGAATCAACATTTCTTACAATAAATGTCTTGGAGGTATGCTTGTGGGACTCTTTTGAATAAATTGATAATTGATATGTTCATTCCAGGTAACATTGGTTGATATATGATAAATTGATTGATTGTTTTTCATGTTATTTCCTAGTGTATGCTTTGTAGCAGGATACCGATTTAAGAGGATATTAGAAATGATGACTGAAGTTTGTCTCAAATCTATCAGACTAGATGATGGTAAATAGAACAAAACATTCCAGGTTAAAAGTATGTTTATGCAAATAATCTAAGAAAAAGAAGTGAGATCGAACACCATTTCCATTGCAATGGTACTGAAATGCAAGTCATTTCAGTCATCTTGTTGTACGTAAGTGTTATGGCTGCTTCTCATTTTAACTCTCTTCGTTATATATCCTTTTCCATTAAAGATCAAATTCTTGCAACTTCATTGCTGACTCCAATTCTTCTTCTGTTTAAGGTTATAACCTTTGGAACTTGAAGATAAAATCCTCACTATGTGCACACACAATTTTGGTCACATCTGCATCCGTTGTAATTTATAGGATGCTTGATTAACTAAATGGGGCTAGCTTCCTTTCAATACGGTGCATGACATGCTGTTTGTTTTTTCTTGCATCAACCAAGAATTATGGACTGTCTATGTGAACTTTTCCTAATTTAAATGGGTTTTTCCTCTTTTTAGATATGTTCTGTAAGATGTAAATTGCCAATCATGTCCTAATTTAGTAAAAAACAATATAAGCTTGTTTTATTTCTCATCAGAGAAGTGGCGATGTGAAGTACAATGATTGCCAGCTCGATAAATTCGTTGTGCAACGAACATCTGCCTACATCAGCCAGACAGATAATCATATAGGGGAGTTGACTGTTCGAGAAACCCTGGATTTTGCAGCAAGATGTCAGGGTGCGAGCAACAACTGGGCAGGTAGTTTGCCTACTTGATAAGAGTAAATATATTACGACCCTGTTTTGTTAAAGAATTTCTTAACACTATATACTTTTTTTATTTAACAATACCTTGTGGTGATGCTTCCATCCATTCTTCTCGATACTTCTAAGCCACGACTAATATTCATTAGAATCTTCCAAGCTTTGGAAACTACTTTCCAATTGGTCGCTTAGTTGTATGCTTGCAGATAGATTCAATTGCTTATCTTGCATGATAATATTCTACGTTCTAATGGTGATTTCGTTGTATGAAATATATATGTATACATGTCATTCTTCATGAAACACATAATTACATAATATAGGATATTTTAACTAATGAAAGCATTACACTGTCTGCTGCAAAATTGATGTAAACTTTGCTTCATTATTCCTCATGTCCTATCTGATACAAATCTTTTATAGAAATATATTAATAGCTGGTCGACTATATGTTTTTAATGTAGTTAAAACTAATCTCCGCCCTTGATTGTGGGTGGGGGCTTATAAACCAAACCTTCTGAATCTCCCTGATCATATACCATACACAAGGTTTAGTAAAGAAAGATAATCATTGCCTATGTGAAGAAAAGCTAGCAAGGAAGTTTTAGAGTAGAACTATCTAAAATGAGCATTGTTTAAGAGAACTTTTCTTTGCTTGAGCATGAGACCAACCCTACCCACCAATGAAATCAAATTATCATAACTTAACGCTGAGCAGTGACTGACATAGGTTAAGTGGGCATGCTCATATGATGGAGTGAAGTGTGCAAGCTCATATTCCGGTAGCTAAATTTGATTGATTGATTCTACTACTTTTATGTTTTTTTTTCATTTCTTTTTGGTGTTGTGTGGATTGTGCTATTAGCTATTGTAAGTTGTAACTAGTGGCTTTGCTTCTATTAGAAATACTAGTATTTATGATGTGGTTCCTTTTTTGAACCCTGGGCTTTTGCTTTGGGAGAAAAACGTAGAGAATTTGTCATCTCTGCATGGTTTACTGGAGGCTGAGACTCGCTTTTATTAGCTTTTGTAAGTTGTTACTAGTGGCTTTGCTTTTATCAGTAAGACAAGCATTTATGATGTGGTTCTATTTATATTAAACTAATAATTTTAATGAATGTTAGGATTGAAGCTGAATTTGTATCTTGAGCCAAGGTTCGCCATACCATTAATGTACCGCTCAGTATGGGTGTTATGTACCGGTTCGATAGGGGATTGATATGGATGGTACATCGGTACACCCTCATGTATCATGTGTTAGTATGCTCGGTACAGCTTGGTATGTATCATATCCGCAGTTGGTTGATACACTGTACTGCCACTGACTTAGCTGAATATGCCTAAGTCGTGTAGCACCATTGCGGCAAACTTAAATACTTTGCTGGAATTGCCTAAGCCGTGAAGCAACCTTGCTCATTGTTTCGGACTTCGCTGGGATTGCCTAAGTCATGAAATGCTTAAGCGTTATTCGTCCGCAAAGGGTCAGCCCACTTACAACCTCGTACTGGTCCTAAAGGACGTGCAAAAAAGAAGTTGATTAGCTTGAAAATGAGCGACAGACATATCCTCACGTCTTGTAAAGAGGGAAGCTTTACAAGCAATTCATCAAACACCTTGAGTGCAACAGAGAAAAGGGAGAAAGGAGCGAAACAAGACTTTAGACTGTATGAACGGTTGCAAGTCCACAAACGACGGTTCTTAAGGTGTCGGACGCAAGACAAGTTCGACTTATGATGAATGCTCACGCCTGACATATAACCGAAGCTCCATCCAGCCCTGTGCCACCCAGGTGGTTTCAGGATGCTGAGATGGCTGATATTTCATGTCGTAAGAGCGATCGTCATAGCACGCGAAAATGTCTAAAAAATGGAGCTGTTTTGGGCAGTTTTGGCTCCGCGCTGTGAGCGATTTTATTCTGCAGTATTACAGCATATTTCTTAGGCAAAATCATATAAAATCAAGACAAAACAAGCTACCAAACATTTGTACAAGCAAGCAAAAGCAGTGAACGGTTCGCTGAGCGAAGATATTATGGTCGAGCGATGACCGTTCGTGATATTCTCCCCCAGTTAAACCGTCGACGCCCTTATCGACGCTTGTTGGTAGGCTTTGATGATGGCTTTTTCGTGTCGTATGACATCTTCACGCCCTTATTATGGGGAAGCTTTCGCCACTTCACCAAGTACTCGGTTTGCTCCGCTCCGTTGGATAGCTTTGTCTTGTGATCCGCTAGAATGGTTTCAACTCGCTTCTCGTAGGAGGCTCTGGTGGAGGATAGTCGAGTTGGAATAGTTCGAGAAACGTCTTACGGATCTGAGTGGTAGGCTTTTAAGTTGCTTGCATGGAAGACGTCCTGAATTTTGAGCCATATCAGCAGTTGCAACTTGTAGAAGACATTGCCTACCTGCTAACGATTGGGAAGGGCCCTTCATACTTGTGTACCAATCCTTTTTGCACTTTGTGCCTAAAAAACTGAAGTGATGCTGATTGGAGCTTCAACAACACCTAGTTACCAACTTTGAACTCCTACGGTTGCCTTCCCAAGTCGGCCCACTTCATCTTTTTGGCTGCCTTCTCCAAGTAAGCCCGCGTAATATCTGTATTCCGATGTCATTCCTTTGCAAAGTGATATGTTGACGGGCTACTCCTTGTATAACCAATAGCCAAGGTGTGAGGAGTCGATGACTGTTGTCCTATAATAATCTCAAAGGGGCTCTTATTGGATGCAGAACTCTGCTGCAAGTTGTAGGAGAATTAGGCCATGTCCAACAGTTTCACCCAATCTCGTTGGTTGACACTCACGTAGTATCGGAGATATTGCTCCAAGAGCGAATTGATTCTTTCAGTTTGGCAATCAGTTTGTGAGTGGAGGCTTGTGGAGTAGTGTAACTTGGACCCCTACAGTTTGAATAGTTGAGTCCAGAATCATCCCAAGAATCGTGCATCTCGATCACTGATAATGTTATGAGGGACTCCCCCATACTTCACCATATTCTTCATCATCATCTTGGTCATTGTAGGGGTGCAACAATAAATATTACATACTTTGAAAATTGATCGACCACTACGAGTATCAATCTGAGTCCCCTTACTATCGGCAAGCTTGATATGAAGTCTAAAGAGATGCTCTCCCATGGCCTTTCTAGTATGGGCAGCGGCTCCAAAAGTCCCGTTTTCTTGTATGGCCCACTTCACTTCTTCCCCTTTTTCTTGCTCTTTTTAGGTTGCTTGCATTGATTCTTGTAATGTCCTTTCTCACCACAATTATAGCAAATAATATCTTTTCTTGATCTTGACTTGCTTCTACCCATGCGTGAACCACTTCTATCCTTCGACTTTGACCTTCCTATGTTCTCTGAAACAATTGCCTGTGTATCAATTTAAAAAGTTGCTGAATTTTTACTCAACTCTTTATTCAACAAACTGTTTGTTACTTGACTCATGGTGACAACGTCATATGGTGCAGAATTACTGAGGCAAAACCACAAATGTCTCCCAACTTTCTAGCAATGAATTGAGAAGTAACAATACCTGCAGCTCATCATCAATAGACATTATCATAGAGGATAACTAGTTAGTAATACTCTGCATTTCATTCAGATGCTCAACAATAGAAATGCCCCCTTTATATTTCAGGTTCACAAGTTTTCTGCTTATGAAAACTTTGTTGCCAACTGTTTTTCTTTCATAGAGACCTTTCAACTTTTTTCAAAGAGAGTATGCAGAACTTTCAGTAGAAACGTGGTGAGAGACACTGTTATCAAGCCGTTGTCGAATGAATCCAATCGTTTTTTGATCTAACATCTTCCACTCGTCATCTGTCCTAGTTGCGGGCTTTGCACTATCCCCTTGCAAAGGTCCACACAAATCCTTACAATACAAACGATCTTTCATTCTTGGTTTCTATATCATTTAATTGTTTCTGTTCAAGCTAATCATTCGAGAAACATTATCGACTTCTATGTTCGAACACAAAAATTAAATATCACCAAATCTTGCTCTGATACTAGTTGATGGGATAAAAGGAAATACTTTGTATACAAACAAATACTAGCAGGCCGTCACATACAGCGGAATCAAATAGAAATCACAATAAAATGAAACACCAAGATTTACGTGGAAAACCCCTCCAACTCGAAGGGTAAAAACCATGGGCAAGCCAGAGAAAATCTACTATATGAATAATGAATGTATAAATATCAAAGTCTCTTACCTAAACCCAAGCAACAATCACAAGAGAATGACAGAAATACAAGGACTATATTACTATGTATAATATCCAAAACCTCCCCAAATGATCACAGTAAGAATCCACTGTAGATCTGATCTAACATGAGGTGAGAATATTGTTTGGATGATCGAGAATAGTCTTTCGTAGTCCTTATCTTCTTCCCTTTTCTGCTTCTCTTGTTTTCTACCCTCTATTGCCAATCTGCTTCTCCCTTTCTCTCAACCACGTTCACAGCCGCCACTGCCTACTTTTCCACAACCCTAGCCACCAAATCTAGGGTTTAGATTAAGAAAAATAAAGGTTCAGGATATGGGCTTTACTAAAGCCCATTATGGGTTGAATATGGCCATCTGCCCAACAGTTTCGCCATAATGAGATTGCAAATCTTCTTCGCTGTTTGTTCGAATTGCTTGCCTGCTCTGATACCACATTGCACGGACTTAGTTGAATTTGCCTAAGTCATGCGACACCCTTGCGACAAACATAAAGACTTAGCTGAAATTGCCTAAACCGTGAAGCAACCTTGCCTAATGTTTCAGACTTAGCTGGGATTGCCTAAGTCATGAAATGTCTAAACGTTATTCATCCACAAAGGGTCAACCCACTTACAACCTCATGCTGGTCCCAAAGGACCTGCAAAAGAGAAGGTGATTAGCTTGAAAACGAGCGACATACAAGTCCCGATGTCTCGCAAAGAGGGAATCTTTACAAGCAATTCGTCAAACACCTTGAGTGCAACAGAGAAAAGGGAGAAAAGAGCGAAAAAGGACTTTAGAGGGCTGTATCAACGGTCGCAAGTCCACAAACGACGATTCCCAATGTGTCGGACGCAGACAAGTTCAACTTATGATGAATGCTTACGCTCGATAGATAACTGAAGCCCCATCAAGTCCTGTGCCACCTAGGTGGTTCCAGGGTGCCGAGATGGCTGACATTTCACGCAGCTTAGGGTGGTCACCACAGCACGTGAAAATGACCCAAAAACAGAGTTGTTTTGGGCAATTTTGGGTTCACACTATGAGCGGTCGTTCTGTAGTATTACAAACTATTTTTGCTCACATTTCTTAGGCAAAATCACATAAAATCATGGCAAAATAGGTTGCCAAATATTTGTACAAGCAAGTAGAAGAGATAAACGGTTCGCTGAGCGAAAATGTTACGGTTGAGCGACGACCATTTGTGACATTACAGACCGGTAAGACGAACCATGCCTTGAGCTTGTACTTTGGGAGAAAAGCGTAGAGAACGTCTCACCCTCAGCATGGTTTACTGGAAGTAGAGACTAGCTTTTGTTTCTGTAACATGCCTTTTCATGGATCATCCCACTGCAAAAGTAGGCTTAACTAGAAGCTTACATACTAATGTATCTCCTTTGGTGACAAGAGTCATTTGATATACTAGGCTTTATGTTGTTTGCCAACTCAGTTGTTCACTAAACAAATATTTAGTAAATCGTATGTATATTTTGTCTTGTTTGTTGAGTTTCTAGTTGCTTGGTTCAGGAGATAAGACAAACCTTAAAGTTCTTCCCGTGCCAGCCATATCATGCATTCTGCTTACGTTTCTTCTATACTTCATATTGGTGATTCCTGGTGATCTTCAAGACATAGGCTGGATGGACATGCTTGTCTGTGCCATATTGCCACCAGTCCACCCTAGCCATGGCACTTATTTCTTTCATATACATATATATTTGTTCAAAGACAACTAAGTCTCATGCCCAGTGGTTGGACTTTTCTATAATTTGTTTTGTCACCTGTAATCCCTCAATATATGTTTAGGTTATTTAACATTGGGAGGCTCAACATATGATTGACAAAATCCAATTGAACATGCTGTTACTGGTTTTAAAATGTAGTTGGTTCTCCGACCAGTCAGATATTTGTCCATATGCATTTACATACTGACTTATCTGCAAGCAATACTCATCTCTTCTTTTTTTTCTTGCTCATTCTTTAGAGCATTTGAAAGATTTAGTAAAGCTTGAAAAGGAGAAAAACATCCGTCCAACTCCAGAAATTGATGCATTCATGAAGGTCAATTTATTGTTACTACTAAATAGCTTAAATCAGAATCAATTTACAATATATTCTTTTATCAAATTATTTATTGGTAAAATCTGATCAACAGGTTGCTTCAGTAAAAGGTGAAAACAACAACCTTGCAACTGAGTATACCTTGAAGGTACTCGGCCTTGATGTCTGTGCAGATACTCTGGTCGGTAGTGATATGTTCAGGGGTGTTTCAGGTGGTCAGAAAAAACGTGTAACAACAGGTTAAAATTTAACTTTTTTCTTTTTATTGCAGTAGCTATTAAGGTAATTTGTCTCTTCCACATTTTGGATACTTGCCACAGAATTCAAAATGATTACTTTTCCAGATTTTGCTATGGACTTAAATTATTCATTGTAGTGTCGGTCATGAGTGTATGGCACAATAGTATTGGTTAATTTGAACTGCCTGCAACTTTTCTAGCTCTCTACTCTGTTGGACCATCTTTCCATATCAATTAAAATATTTGAATCAGTAAATGACACATGCCAAGGAAAAAACTTTTGACACACCTTGTACACATGTACAACTTGTGCAAGTATGTAAGACCACCAACACTGTATGTAACCATACTGTGATGAAGATATTGCATGTCATGACCCCTATTGTTCTCACACCAGTGATTCCTTTCTCAAATATGTCCTTTATTACATCCATTTAGTATGGAGATCTTGTGATGTGCCTTCTCTAAATAAATAAACCATTACAAAATCTATTGTCTTGTCTCAACTATGTACACCAGCTTTATCATGCAATTTATATCTTGATTTTTTTAATTTCAGTTAATTATTGCTATATGTTCAAGTTTACGTTAGTCTTTATGCTTGTATGGTTATCTAAGCTGAAACAAATGTGATTGCCAAAGGAATTTTACCTTTTTATCCTACTTTTCTGGAATATATATCTTGCTCATGTTAAATATCTAGATGTTTAATTAAGTCATGTTTTTCAGAATTACATAGTTCCTCGACCTTTTCTCTGGTTGATTTTGAATTAACTGTAACTACCAAATTTGTATAATTTGTTAATCACTCATTTGCTTGTGGATATATTTTGATGTGAAGATTTAATGAATGAAATGTCCAACAGATTCTAGTTAACTAAAAAACACTCAGATTCCATGCTAATCAGGTGGTACACAATGACAATTCTTCTTTATATAAATCTATATAGACAAATATGAGTTTTTTTATACTTAAATTAGGTCTTATTTTTACCAACTTGGATGAAGATGTAAGGTCCTTTTTCCAGTGTAGCGGTAGTTGGAATGAAAGATAACAACTACAATCTTTTCACAATTTACAAAAATATATTTACAAGGTCATAGAGTTATTTGGACAGCCTCTGTTCAAACTTCAAAGAAGTGTGAATTCTGCTGACATTAGAACTTGCTTGAGTCTTTCTATTGTCAAGTGAGACATTATTTGCCACTAGACTGGATAGATTGGTTGCTAATTATTACTTATACATACAATGCAGGAGAGATGATAGTTGGACCAAGAAAAACCCTTTTCATGGATGAAATATCAACAGGACTTGACAGCTCCACAACATATCAAATTGTCAAATGCATGCGGAACTTTGTTCATCAAATGGAGGCCACTGTGCTTATGTCTCTCCTTCAGCCTGCACCTGAGACATTTGATCTTTTTGATGATCTAATATTATTGGCTGAAGGACATATCATCTATCAGGGGCCCAGAGAAAAAGTTCTGGAGTTCTTTGAAACACTAGGATTTCTTATGCCATCTCGTAAAGGGGTGGCGGATTTTCTCCAGGAGGTATGTATCTTTATTTATTTCCTGAATATCTACTGAAAATCCTACAATTAATTGAACTTTTTCACAGGTTACCTCTAGGAAGGATCAAAAACAGTATTGGTCCGATCATTCCAAACCATATGTTTTTGTTCCTGCTTCAAGAATTGCTCAGATATTCAGAGAATCTGAATATGGAAGTTCTGTCCGATCCAATCTTTCAGTCCCTAACAATGATAAAGGGTTTCTTCCTTCAGCTCTTGCAAGAACAAATTTTGCTATATCAAAGCGGGACCTCCTCAAAGCATGCTTTTCTCGTGAAGTATTGCTTATCAGTCGGCATCGGTTCCTCTACATTTTTAGAACATGTCAAGTATGTGTTTCAGCTTTTGTAACCACATAAGTTTTGCATAGATTTTCTTCTCTTTGTGATGTTATACTTTGAAAATTGTACACTACAAAAATGGTATTTGACATATATGAATGTTAAGAGGAAAAAAAAAAGGACATAAGGACACTGGGTAAATTCATCGCCACTCTGAATTATATTTGTAAAAAATTTAGGTCGAATTTGCTGCAATTTAAATTTGTCGACACTCTGAATTATATTTGTAAAAAAATTCTCGTTTAAGAGTGGGTTTTTACTTGAGAGTACAGCTAAACATTATCTTTTCAAGCATGCATTAATTTTCTCTTAGAGTGTGTACTTCACATAGATCTATCTGAATGTAACCTATAACCATGTAAATGCAAGCTTCCAAGCTCAAAATAGTCTGGATCCATGTGAATCCAGCAGGATTTATTTGAATTTTGAACATCATTTCAATGATAAGGTACAACCTTTATTTGGTCCCATTGTATCTAACAGCTATAATCTAAGATATGTGCCTTGAAATGAATGCAAGGATAAATCTAGAAATATACAGACAGGTACAACCTCAAGTTCTTCTGCCTTGTGTCTGATTTTTAGACGCAAGTTTGCTTGTGGTTCCTACTATAATGTAATGAGTTTAATTGTGTTTTTGAGGTAAAAAGAGCATTTATTAGGAGGATTTTGACACCCATATTATTCTGCATATTTGTCTGTTTCAGTACTGAGTTCACTGCAAATGCAGAAGTTGTCACACTTCTTTTGTAGAACAAGTCATTGTTTACTGCAGAAGTATAACTACTGTGGTAAGCTTAACTAGAGTGAATCATAGATTTGGTTTAAGCTGAATAAAATGAAATCAAGTAATGTGTCTATGAACTCCTTAAACCGAGGCCTCTTTTTTTTTTTGTGTGATTGTTATCAGCTATCAATTTCTAGAATAATGGTTCCTACCCGTGCAAGCTCTAGGAAGATCCAGTCCACGGATTACCTTAACCCCTACATGAAAAATAGAAAAAAGAAGAAAGTAGTAGTTTCATGCAACGTTTTACTTACCAGTCTGTACTGGTGTACCAACATTTTGTTGGTACCGGTATGGTATGGTACCGTGGCGGTATGCACAGTGCATACCACCCGGTATTATTAAATTATTATAATATTATATAGTGTAATATTATATAATATAATATTAAAAATATTATAAAATTTTAAATAAAAGAAATAAATGGGCTACGTCGTCTCGGTCTCTCCCCCAGCCCGGGGAGACGTTTCATCTCTCCGCGCGGGGACGATAGTCGCCAGCGGGCCGCGAGGGCTGCGACGTCTCGCGGGCGACCTGCGAGCGGCGAGGGTGCGCGGGCAGCGTGCAGGCGAGGATGGCGGCCAGGTACTTCTTCTTCTTTCTTCTTTTTCTCTTCTTCTTTTTCCTTTTTCTTCTTCAATCTACCGCCTACAGCTGAAATCAACCACCAACGACCGAAATCAACCGCTGACGGTCGATTTTAGCGGTACTGCTCGGTAGCGGTTGGTCCGCATACCAGTCAGCTGCCGGACCGGTATGTACCGGGCGGTATGGGGCCTTACCGCTCAGTAAGGAAAACCTTGGTTTAATGTGACACCCAGGTTTAAATGGAGCAAACTTGCTGTTGCACAAGATGCTGTTAAGATAAATAAGATAGCCTTCTCTATCAACCAGGTGTTCTAGGTGCACCAATTAAACATTTAATGGTATCAGTTCAAAGTCATCATATCTTGATGCCTTGAATTGAAACAGAAATTCTCCTATGGTTTTAGTAGTTAGGTGTCTTTCAGTCAGATTTCTCAAACATGTATTGATGCGTCCATAAGATCTCCCATCTTTTTATGGAAATAAATTGTTGCTTTCTTTTATGTAAGTTTTTGTTAAAGATGTTTTGTAATTATTTATTTTTATTAAACAAAATTAATGATAGGCATATGACGCAGGTTGCATTTGTTGGATTCATCACATGTACGGTATTTCTCCGTACAAGACTCCATCCCATTGATGAGATGAATGGCAGATTGTACCTTTCTTGTTTGTTTTTTGGACTCGTGCATATGATGTTTAATGGATTTTCTGAGCTTCCAATAACAATTACCCGACTTCCAGTTTTTTATAAGCAGAGAGATAGTCTTTTTTATCCAGCCTGGGCCTTTTCTCTTCCTAGCTGGTTGTTACGTATTCCATACTCAATTATTGAAGCTGTAGTATGGTCTTGTGTGGTATACTACTCAGTAGGGTTTGCACCAAGTGCTGATAGGTCAGATTCATATTTCTCATTCATTATTTATAAACATCTTACATGTTATATTTTTCAACTGAACAAGTACTGTGAATATAACTAGTTGATTGTTGTAGGTTTTTCTGCTTCATGCTGTTATTGTTTTCCATACACCAAATGGCATTGGGTCTGTTCCGCCTGATGGCTGCTATTGCACGAGATTTCATTGTAGCCAACACATTTGGATCTTTTGCACTGTTAGCCATCTTTCTTTTGGGTGGATTTATTGTCCCAAAAGGTTAGAATTTGATGATCCTGTACAGTGTATTCCAATTTTCTACTCTTCCACATTCTGAATGGAAAACTTGTGGCCCTTCTCTTAACCATTCATGTGACCTGTACAGTGGACTGAAGGAAGCATAGGACACAATTCATTGTCTTTTTTCTTGGTTTTAATGCTTACTGAAGCTTCATTTACAATATCAGATGCAATCAAACCATGGTGGATTTGGGTTTACTGGATTTCACCATTATCATATGGGCAACGAGCAATTGCAGTCAACGAGTTTACAGACTCCAGATGGAGAGAGGTATATTTTATTTTTAATTTTTCTTCTGATGACATACTCTGTAAATCTCATATTTTTGAGTCCTGTAAACTGGTTTCTCTTTTACGACAGAAATCTTCTTACGGAACAGACACAGTTGGGAACAATGTACTTCTGTCACAGGGTCTACCAACCCAAAGATACTGGTATTGGATCGGAGTAGGCGTTTTGCTAACTTATTCTATCCTTTTCAACATTTTGTTCATTCTTGCCATGGCATATCTTAAACGTAAGCCTCCAATTTTTGTCTAAGCACCCATATTAATATTTGCTACTAATAGGTCTATCTTTACCTTTTCATGCTTTATTGTATTTTCTTCTAATGTCGCTGTAGTATGTGGTAGAATTTCTAACTTGGTGGTGTCATTGAAGCTCTGGGAAAGGCACAGGCAGTTGTCTCGTCTGATTCTCAAGTGGGGGAGGATGATGATTTTCAAGGCACTCACCCACAAAATGCAACAAGAGGTAGTCTCTGTTGCTGCAATATTCATCTTTGCGGACCTTGTCTCCATTTAAATTTTGTTTGAAGATTAATTTCATAAATACCATCTTTATTATGTCAAGTACAGAAAATAATGGACCAGAGGCATCAGAAAAAACTGCTGACAGAAATATCTCCAGTAAAGGAATGATTCTTCCATTTCAGCCATTATCTATGACGTTCCACAATGTCAATTATTTCGTTGATATGCCAAAGGTTGATATATCATGCATAGTAGATCCTTTTATATGTGACTAATCAGTGTTCTGACAGTTAATCATTTTTGTACTCCAGGCAATGAGAGCTCAAGGAGTTCCTGAGACACGGTTGCAATTGTTGTCCAATGTTTCTGGGGTATTTAGACCACGTGTCTTGACAGCCTTGGTCGGCTCTAGTGGAGCTGGGAAGACCACACTTATGGACGTGCTTGCTGGTAGGAAGACTGGTGGATATATAGAAGGTGATTTAAGAATTTCTGGATATGTAAAGGACCAAAGAACCTTTGCCAGAATCTCGGGATATGTTGAACAAAATGATATACATTCTCCTCAAGTAACAGTAGAGGAGTCTCTCTGGTTCTCTTCAAGTCTTCGTCTTTCAAATGAAATCAGCCAAGAAAACAGACGTGTTAGTCCCTACACCTTAATTTTATTCTTACTTATTTCATTATCCTTTTGACATATCACTATCCTGAAATGCAGACATTCGTTGAGGAAGTTATGAGGCTAGTGGAACTTGATACTTTACGACATGCATTAGTAGGCATACCAGGAAGTAGTGGCTTATCAACTGAACAAAGAAAGCGCCTTACAATTGCAGTAGAGCTAGTTGCAAATCCTTCTATTATCTTCATGGATGAGCCAACTTCAGGCTTAGATGCACGGGCTGCTGCAATTGTCATGCGTACTGTTCGAAACACAGTTGACACAGGGAGAACTGTGGTTTGCACCATACACCAGCCAAGTATTGATATATTTGAAGCATTTGATGATGTAATAATGCTTTTGTTGTGAATACCTTGTTTTGTAATTGATGAAGCTAAACTTCAATTTTTTTCACAATCTTTTCTCTATGCAGTTACTTCTTATGAAGCGAGGAGGCCTTGTCATATATGGTGGCTCACTTGGTAGAAATTCTCAAGATATGATAAACTACTTTCAGGTAGTATTACATGTAATCATGTGTACTTCTTCATTAGCATGCCTGTACAGATTTTAGTTGCGTAATGGATTTTTATTTTTCTTCAATTCCGATTATGAAGAGGGATTGGGGCAGGAGATTTGGTTGAGCTTCTTTCTATGGTACAAATAATTTGCTGCAAAATTTAGTGCTGTAAATTTGGAGTTAGATGAGCCTGGCATTCTTTACCATCATAAAATGGGTATTTATAGTTGAAGTATACCACTCTTTGATTATCTTGAAACTTAATGTTGATTACACAGACTGTTGATTATGAATATTATTTTTCTAATGGACATAAACTAATGCTTTTATAAGAGATGTGCATCGTTCAAGATTCATTTGCTCATGCAAAGTGTTCAGGAAAAATGATTTCTGAATAGTACAGAATGAGATAATAAAGTTGTTGCTCTTCACCTAAGATTATATATTGGAGTTGTGAAATTGTCTATCACAACACAACTAGGTGCGGTCATGTGTAGTTGTTTGTCTCATTTTTGTTTTACTGAAGTTTAAAAGTCCTGGATTCAAAGATATTGAAAATTCCAACTCTTTTCAAGAGGTTTTCCTTTGGTGTCAATCATGTTAGTGTTTTATGTGTCCTATTTCCATAATTATAGGTTATCAAAGTCAAGTGTTTGTACTTTGGATACTACATCATAGGCTCTCTTCTAAATTATCTCCTTCCCTTCCCTGTATTACAGTTCTTATGCTTCTAATATCAATTTGACTTCAGAATATTACATTGTAGATGTTTTTCTCTTAATTCAATAACCAAATATACATAAGATCAAGGTTTGCAATTTTGACCTGTACCGCCCGGTACAGGCGGTACATACCGGTCCGCTAGGTTACCGGCACGCGGACCGCCTGCTACCGGGCGGTTCCGTCAAAGATCAACCGTCGGCGGTCGATTTCGGTCGTCGGCGGTCGATTGAGGAAGAAAAATGGAAGAAGAAGAGGAAAAGAAAAAAAAAAAAAAAAAAGAGGGGAAGCAAGAATACCTCGCTCGCCTGCCGTCGTTGCCCGCGGGTCGCCTGCGCGTCGTCGTCGCCCGCGGGTCGCCTGCGCGTCGTCGCCGCCCGCGGGTCGCCCGTGGCCGCTTTTTCTCCCGCGCGAGGAGCCGGAGTGTCTCCCCACGCGGGGAGACAGATCGAGCGACGTCGCCCCCTTTTATTTTTTTCTTTTTTTAATATTTTTAATATTATATTATATAATATTATATTATAAAAATATTATATTATATTTTAATACCGGGCGGTATACACTGTGCATACCGCCTGGTACGGACCGGTAAATTAAACCTTGCATAAGATTGTGTATTGTTGGATGTGATTGATGGATCAATCATGCTTTGCCAAATTTGCTGAACCAGATCAATTTTTCAAGTTTGTTGCTGAATGAGTCATTTACATATTTATCTCCTCCATGCAGGGAATACATGGAGTTCCTCCTATCCTTGATGGTTATAATCCTGCAACTTGGATGCTGGAAATTAGTACACCAGCTTGTGAAGAAAGCCTTGGTTTAGACTTTGCTACTGTATATAAAAACTCAGATAAATTCAGGTGATTTTTGCCGCATCTTTCCTAGTCCAGTTGACATACCTTAGCTTGAGGGTTTAAATCTGTCCTATAAATTTTATCCCCGACCAACTAGCTTGGTGGTGTTTTTCCCGATTAACTTAGTACAAATTGAGAATTCAAGTCCTCATCCTAGAAACTCATTGGCTAGCTTAGTTTTTAAAGGTTTTGTCAGTTTATTGGGATCATATCCCATCTTCACCACTTGTCATTTGCAAAAATATAAAAATGGTCCCTTTGTCTTGAATATGTACAATATCACAAGTTCACAACTAATTCTTGCTACAGGGAAGTCGAAGCTCTCATTCATGAATTAAGTACCCCTGCTGCTGGTACAGAGCCTCTGAGATTCCTTTCAGTGTTTCCACAAGATAAACTGACTCAATTTAAAGTATGCTGTAAGAAACAATTTCTTGTGTACTGGAGAAGTCCCCGATATAGTGTTGTGCGCATGTTCTTCACTACAGTTACTGCATTGATATTTGGGACAGTCTTTTGGAATGCTGGCTCAAAAAGGTAACAATCATTCACCAATTCTGCATTGAGGATATATATTTTTGAGCATATGCTTCAATAGCAATATTTGAGTCAATCATATGACCAACTAATTCTAATTTTATTCAGAGATACCATACAAGACTTGTTTCTGGTTATGGGATCCCTCTATTCAGCTTGCATATTCCTTGGAGTCAACAATGCATCCTCCATACAACCTGTGATTTCTATTGAGAGGACAGTTTACTACAGGGAAAGAGCAACTAGAATGTATGCCTCATTTCCATATGCAGCAGCACAGGTTTGTGTTTCTTGTACATAAACAGATTCTTAACTTTACCTGAGAATATAATGATATCATATGTCTCGTATTTACAGGGTATTGTAGAGATTCCATACATCATGGTGCAAACCATTATATTTGGCATTATCACCTTTTTCATGATCAATTATGAAAGGACTCTAGGTACAGTGAGGCCTTTCTCTCTCTCTCTCACACACACACAGTTGTCTCCACTTTTCTTAATTAGAACTGTCTTAAGAGTATTTTTTCGATTAGCCTTAACCATTTTCCACTTCTTAAACTAGAGTTACAGATAGCAAAATTTAGCATATTCTGTTGGAACCAACTTTATTAGGTTATAACTCCCCGTAAATTAACTACTTTTAGAACTCTTCATAATTTGGATTTCTGAGATTTTAAGTATAATGCAGATGCATAAACCAAGCTTTGCAATTTTGATATTTACCGCATGGTACGGGCGGTACATATCGGTCCGCCAGGTTGCCAATATGCGGACCGCCCGCTACCGGGCGGTTCCGCCAAAAATCGACCGTCAGCGGTCAATTGAAGGGAGAAATCGACCGCCGACGGTCGATTGAGCGAGAAAAAGGGAGGAAGAAGAAGAGGAAAAAGAAGAAAAAAAAAGAAAAGAGGAGAAAAAAGACCTATTGGCCGCCCGCGGTCCTTACCCGTGCGCCGTCGCTGCTCGCAGGTCGCCAGTGCCCACGAGTTGCCAGTCGTCGCCCGCGAGTCGTGGGCGCTCTTTCTCCCACACGGGGAGAAAGATCGAGGCGACGTCGCCCCTTTTTCTCCTTTTTTTTAATATTTTAATATTATATTATATTATATTATAAAAATATTATATTATATTTTAATATATCGGGTGGTACGCACTATACGTACCACCCAATACCAGTACCATATCGATACCAAGATGAACTCAGTACACCGGTACGGACCGGTAAGTCAAACCTTGGCATGAACAATGATTTGTTTCTCGGAGTTTGGATTTATGAGATTTCCCCATCAAAGCCACCTGGTATCAATGAGATAATCCTGTGGTACAAACTTGTTTTTCAAAGTTTTGCTTTGTGATATATCCCTTTCAAAGCCTTCTGAGATCCCCACCAACAAACCTTTTATTTTTTCCACTTGGGTTTTGAAAGGGCACTCGGACAATCCCGAGGCCTTGGAGATAGTATGAGACCTTTAGTGAACATTCTGAGCATCTTTTTTTTTTCTTTTTTTGCTTAAAATAAATTATGTATGACATCAGTGGATCTTAGAACCAAGGTTTGACTTATCGGTTCATATCGGTACCGGGCGGTATGCACAGTGCATACCGCTCGGTATATTAAAATATAATATAATATTAATATATTAAAAATATTAAAAAAAGAAAAGGGGCGACTTCGCCTCGATCTTTCTCCCCGCACGGAGAGACGTTCCGTCTCCTCGTGCGAGAGAAAAAACGCTCGCGACCCGCAAGTGACGATGGCGCACGGGCGCTGGCAACGGCGCGCGAGCGCTAGGTATTATTTCTTCTCCTCTTTTCTTTTTTTTCTTTTTTTTCTTTTCCTCTTCTTCTTCTTCTTCCCTTATTCTCCCTCAGTCGACTGTTGACGGTCGAATTCTCCCTCAATCGATCGTCGACGGTCGATTTCTCCCTCAATCAGCCGTTGACATCCGAAATCGACCGTCGACGGTCGATTTTTGGCCGTACCGCCCGGTAGCGAGCTGTCCGCATTCCAACAACCTGACGGACTGGTATGTACCGCCCATACCGGTCAGTACAGGTTGAAAATGCAAACCTTGCTTAGAACACAATTGCTTCATACACTGAATTAGTAGAAGCTGAGCCCTCAGGCATCGAGATACAGGATAGAATCTAGTGGAGTTTTGATATCTTCATTTGATTGTCCAAAGAACACAATTGTGCTTCATATACTGAATTGTAGGAGCTGAGCTTGCAGGAATCGAGATATAGGATAAGTGGAGTTTTGATATCTTCATTTGATTGTCCAAAATGGTGGAGACCACCTTGCAAGTTACAGGACTTTTAGTCTTCAAAATTGGCTGTTTGGCAGCACTGCTTGATGCTTTTTAAGGTTGACACCAGACCACAATGTTGGAAGTTTCAGAATTGCTGGGATCTGCAATAAGTTTTTTTTGTCAGGAGCTACTAATGATAAAAGACATGCTTTGCTTCAGTTAGCATTAATGAGTCGACTTGTGGTGGTAAAGAAAACTATTTCTCTCCAAAATAAATTAAAAAAAAGAATAAGTGAAACATCTCTTGTATGCTCATTTATTTAGGATTTTCTCTGTGTAGATACAGCTTAGATCGTCAAAGAATGTGATTTAAATATTGGTCTAAATCGTTAAATGATTTTTTTTATCCAATGACAAAAGAAAATTTGATTGAACCAAGGCCACGACATCATCCAAATCTCTTTTACTCAAAACTGAAAAATTAAGAATATTGTATATCTTAAGTGCCATACCTTAGAACATCTTATATGGTTGCACAAGGCAAGCTTTAGAGGATTTAAACACAGGAGCCATGATGGAACTGAAGGAATGAGCATAGGGAGATTATATCATAAAAGAAGTTTACAGATGTTGACAAAACTATATAGATCTTCTCATGAACAGTGATGGTTAATGTTCGTGGTTGTTATTCAAACTATCACACTGAAGTTTCAAATGATATCCCTATTTTTATAATCCGAGTGCCACAGGCAAACTTTCATGGTTGACAATTATAATAGAGAAAATCACCAATTGTTATTTACTTTTAAGGTTCGCCATACTGGTCCGTATCGGCATATCGTCCCCGCGTAGGAAGACGAGGCAGCGCCTTGCCCTCGTCCCCACGCAGGAAGACGAGGCGACGCCTCGCCCTCTTGCACGAGAATCTCACGAGGTCGTCACCTCGTATTCCTGCGCGGGGACGAGGGCGAGGCCTTAGGAATCCCACGAGGCAAGGTGATGCCTCTTTTTTTTTTATTTTTAATATATATTTATATTATATTATATATTAAATTTGTACTGCCCGGTACAGGGCGGACCGCGTATCTGTAACCTAGCGGACCGGTATGTATCGCTCATACCGGGCGGTACAGATTAAAATTACAAACCTTATTTACTTCCCATCTGTTTGTCAATTTTAATAGTACTTATCACATATTGGATGCTTGGTGGTAATTCTGTCCATGATGGAGGGCCCTCACTGGTGGAATTGTTTTTTGCAGGAAAGTTTATACTATACTGTTTGTTCATGTTCCTCACTTTCATGTACTTCACTTTCTACGGAATGATGGCGATTGGTCTGACTCCTACGCAACAGCTAGCAGCAGTTATTTCATCAGCATTTTACTCCTTATGGAATCTACTCTCCGGCTTTCTGATCCCCAAGGCTGTAAGTAGCCAGTAAACAAATGCCTCCATTTTCTTTTCATATCATTAATTTCGTGAAAGCAAAATCTTATGATTGATGAGAAGATCGGAATGTCAGCTTGCATCATCCATTCAGAAAAATTGCGATTAGAATCAAGGATCAGGTTTTATATATAGATATCAGGCAATCACAAGAAAACCTGCTTGATGAAGAAAAAAATAAAGATTACCTGCATTCTGGTTTTATTTTTATTGGCCTATTCCGCTCATACCTTGGCGGCTCAATTGATTATAGATGTTGATTTAGTCAGCTCTAAATTCTCTTTCCAAAAAAAGATCAATCTGAATTGGTATAAACCAAAATGCCTTTCTTTGATTATGACACCAAATACTTTTAATGCTTGGCTAACTAAATAGTGGTTATGCTTTAGAGTATTGGTCATTAACCTCTGATAGTTCTCTTAAGGATGCAATTACAGGTCAAAGTTTAGACTGATAACTGATAACCAACCACCTTCAGCGTTTGTTTACTTTCGTCGTTTTTGTTTGGCTGTCTCAGAACCTCCCTGTGTGGTGGCTTTGGTTTTACTACATATGCCCGGTGGCATGGACTCTTCGGGGCGTCATCACATCACAATTGGGGGATGTTGAGACCAGAATAGTTGGGCCAGGTTTTGATGGGACCGTGAAACAATACCTCGAGGAGTCCCTCGGCTACGGCTCTGGCATGTTGGGCATTACTGTTGTGGTTTTGATTGCCTTCTCCCTGTTCTTCTTCACTGCGTACGCCACCTCCATCAAAGTTCTCAACTATCAGAGACGGTGACCATGCATGCTGACAAATCTTCAGCCGTTAACCTGCAAATGATTTCTCTCTCACTCTTCACTCTTGTAAATTAGCTATTCCTTAGAATGCAAGCCTTCTTGACGAGACCAGCTTCATTGCATTTAAGATTTCTTGGCTTTGACATCTTTTCCAATTAAAGAGGGTGAAAGAAGATCTAGCTGGGTGGTTAAATGTTCTTCTCGGGTGGCTTGAGCATCTTAGGCATCTAATTAAATGCTCTTTTTTTTATCAGCTATAAAGAATCTGATATTGACATTATTTTGAATAACAAGTTCAAATTCACTGGATTGGTCTTTGTTTGTCGAGAACTGTCACAAACGCATCCAATTAACTTTGGTTTATAACACGAAGCCTTATGCTAAATGGCAGGAGGCGTCATTGGTAGAAGCTGATAGCTTGAGATATTAGTACTCGTCATATAAAATATGATCAATTTAGAATTATATACAAAACTTAGTCTTTTAAGCTGCATGCAACATTATCAAATTTATTTAGAAGTTTGATAGCTTAGATTCCGATATTGTCTAATTTGTCATAGGCGGAAGTTTCCTCCAATCATAATTCGTCATATAACTCCCTAAATAGCACAAATGGTGGAGCCCAGATAATATTATAAAATATTATTTTTAGTTCAGTCCACTATAGAACTCATCAATTTATCATTATTTACTATTAATTCGTGGACTCACTGAAGATCAGCCTCTGTGAACATTCAAATTATCATCTCAATTATTTTCAGATTAATTTTTGTGCATGTAATCTAAAATCAATTGAAAGAAAAGAGAGTTTAAAATTATTATAAAGAATAAAATTTATAATTATCTTTATTATTATTATTATTATTATGACCGAAAAAAATATATTTTTATTTTAAATCTTTATTTATACAAGTAAGTGGGTGAAAACTTATAACAAGTTATAACGACGTGTTAGCTAACGGTAGATATTTCTATCCAATTTTAATATATAATTTAATATTATCAATACAATAATATTACTATATTAGAAGCTCTAAATTTATAATCAAGGGAGCACGAAAAAAAAAAAGATATTTGAACAGCTACGATGGCAGGAAAGATCGAGGAAAACCTCCCCGTTCATTATGTAAATTAAAATATAGTTATATCAAAAAAGGAGAGTAATATTTTATAATTGATATTTTCTCCATGAGGGGAAAACTTCCCCCACGACTGAGTCTTTGGGCCGTAAGAAAGACGGCCGACGGAGTTCTCCGAGGTTCGCCGGACGTTGTTCTGCTCCACCCCAGACAGCAGCAAGCGGAAGCGATCGAGGTAGGAAAGGCGTGTCATACAAGAGAATCCCGATTTCATTTTCGCGGTCATTTCTTCGCGCCACCCCACTTGCTCACGTCGCGCGGCGTGATCGGCCGTCGACTGGGGATCAGCTTCAAGGTCTACCATGGAGACGTGTTCCTTGGAGAAGCCGAAGTGTTCCCGGCCGCCAAGAACAGCGATGGTAAGAGCCAAAGCTCGCCGTTCCCTAAAACCAACGAGATACGCGTCGATTACCTCTCCCTTCCCAGCGAATGGTGCCTTCCCCTCTCCGTCCAAACCATCTCCCCTTTCGCCCTCCGCTGTAAACTTCAAGCCAGGTCGGACGCTGATCATCCCCTCCTCAACAAGAACGTAAGGTCCGTTCTTCTCTTTTCTCCTCTTTCTGTGCAAGAATCCCTATGGTGCCCATTCTTTCTTGCGCAGAGTTCGGTGGTGGTCGCCGGGAGCGCAGAGCTGCATCTTGTGGCAATGCCGAGCAAGCTGGAAAAAATCTCGTGTTTTTGGTGTTTCTCGTATGGGATAAAAAGTAAATGCTACGTATACAAACAAATACTAGTAGAACATCGTACACAGCGGAATCAAACAGAAATCACGAGAGAAGGGAAGGATATAAGGATTATATTACCATTCACAATCTCCAAAACCTACTCAATTGATCAATCACAGTAAGAATCCATTGCAGCTATGATCTGAGATGAGAATACTGTTTGGATGTTTTAGAATAGTCTTTCATTGTTCTTATCTTCTTCCCTTTTATGCTTCTCCTATTTTTTTGTCCTCTACTGTCAATTTACTTATCTTTCCACTGTCCACTTTTTTCTAACCTTAGCCACCAAATCTAGGACTTAGGTTAAGAGAAACAAAGGGTTAGTGGTTGTGGGTTTTAACTAAGCCCACTATGGGCTAAATATGGGTCATATGCCTAACAACCTCTCCTTTCAACTCATAAGGGAGATTATCTCATGACTTCTCAATGTGAAGTCATGCCGATCAGTCGTCGGCACATCTCCTATCTTTCTTTCAGTAAAGTATTTATCAACATGTCTGTCCTATTATCATCTTTGTGAATTTTATGAAATTGTAACTGCTTCTCTTTAAGTACATTCATAATCCAGTGATATTTAATCTATATGCTTTGACTTAGAATGAAATGTTGGGTTCTTGCACAAATGGGATGACACTCTGGCTGTCATAATGCATTACATATTTTTTTCTATTTCAGCCCCAATTCTTGTAAGAATTTTTTCATTCATAACATTTCTTTGCAAACCTCTATAGCAGTAATATATTCAACCTCTATTGTCACGAATGGTCGTCGTTCAACCCCAACGCTCAGCGGACCGTTCGTCGCTTTTGTTCGCTTGTACAGATGTTTGACAGCTTTGTTTTGCCTTGATTTTATGTGTTTTTGCCTAAGAAATGCGAGCGAGAAAAGTATGTAACGCTACAGAATGATTGCTCGCTGTGTGAAGCCAAAACAGGTAAAAACTGCCCAGTTTTGGGTCGTTTTCGCGTGCTGCGATGACTGATCTGAGCAGTGCGAAACGTTAGCCATCTCAGCCCCTTGGAACCCCTCGGGTGGCACAGGGCTGGTGAGGCTTCGGATAGGTATCGGGCTTGAGCATTCATCAAGTGTTGAACTCGTCTTGTGTCTGATACCTTTGAAACCGTCATTTGTGGACTTGCGACCGTTCTTACAGCCCTCTAAAGTCCTGTTTCGCTCTCTTTCTCTCATTTTTCTGTTGCACTAAAGGTGTTCGATGAATTGCTTGTAAAAGCTGCCCTCTTTGCGAGACGTTAGGACTTGTCTGTCACTCGTTTTTCAAGCTAATTAACTTCTCTTTTTGCAGGTCCTTCAGGATTCGCATGAGGTTGTAAGTGGGCTGGCCCTTTGTGGACAACCAACACTTTGACATTTCATGACTTAGGCAATCTCAACTAAGTCTGAAACATTGAGTAAGGTTGCTTCACGACTTAAGCAATTTCAGCTAAGTTTTCAAGTTTGCTGCTAGGGTGTCGCACGACTTAGGAAAATTCAACTAAGTCCGTGACATTGTGGTATCAGAGCAGGCAAGCAATTCGAACAAGCAGCAAAGAAGATTCATAGTCTTACCATGACGAAGCATCATGGTGAATCGAGCAAGATAAGACAAGCTGAACCCTTGCCCCAAGCAGCCGCAGACGAGCTGCAAGTGCAAACTCACTCACAAGCTGCTGGAGCCACTCATGAAGAGCGCGATAGCAAATAAGACGAGCGTGAAGTGGGGTATTCTCCCCGAGTAGAGGAGGCGCAATACGATGCGCCAACCGAGAAAAGGAGCAATAAAGAGAGACTTACAGCGGTGGAAGCCTGCCTCAATGTTCTTGAAGCGAGCTTGGAGTAGAGAGCTCATAAGAAGAAGCTGAATCTCTGATCGACAGGATTGAGTCCCTAGTCAACCGACTGACCTAGGACACCAATGACTCAATACAACATCTACACGAAGTTATGGTGGAAGTCACGTCCAAGGTGATATTGCTCATAAGGACTCTTAATGTGGGAGGGAACAATACCCGCACTACGTCGCCACAAAGTTTCAGGGCACCTGAGCCGCATTGCTACGGGGGTGCCAAGGATACCAAAGAGCTAAAAAAATTTTATTCGACATGGAATAGTATTTTCGTGCTACGAGACCCGATTATAAAGAAACCAAAGTTTCTATAGCAACAATATATTTGAATGAAGAAGCAAAACTTTGGTGGCAAACCCGTTGGGAAGAAATCAAACAAGGCCAATGTCGCGTAGATATATGGGAATACTTGAAGCGAGAGTTGAGAACTCAGTTCTTGCTTGAGAACATAAAGTTTGTCGCAAGAAGAAAATTGAGACAACTCCACCAAAGTACATCTATTTGAGACTATGTGAAGTAATTTTCGGCACTGATGTTGGATATACAGGAGATGTCTGAGAAGGACAAACTATTCAGCTTCCTCAATGGCCTGAAGCCATGGGTACAATAAGAACCACATCGGAGGAATGTCACTAACGTGGTTGGGGCAATTGCAATCGCAAAAAGGCTAACTGACTTTGTTTCTTCGGAAGACTTGGGAAAAAAGAAACAATCTTCGGAAAATTGCTTAACAAAATACTCTCGAACGAAAGAGTCCGGGGGTGAATAAAAGAAGAAAAACTTTCTTGTATGAAGGACTAAGCTCAAAAGGCAAAGCCCCGAAATTTGGTGAATGCTTCTTGGTGAGGGAGTGCCGAAAAAAGTAGGCACTCAATGCTTTAATGGCATCAATACACCCTCACAAGTCAGACAAGGGCAATGTTGTCGCCCTTAGTTCGAGCAATTCTGAATCCAACAGCGACGATGAGGAGTTGCAAGGCCCTGAATGGAAGCAATGCGTTTATTGAATGCGTTGTGAGGTCCAGTGGGGGAGAACACAAAGGCAAAGCCATCGAAGGCAGGAAGCAGTGAGTTGATGTACGTGGATATCAAACTAAACGACCGAACAACTCGTGCAATGGTGGACACGGGCACTACCCATAATTTTATTGCCAATCGAGAAACTAAGCGACTTAGACTAATCTTGGAGAAGAACCTAAGTTGTATGAAAGCTGTTAATTCGGAGGCTAAGCATATCTCTGGACTAGTAAAGGGGGTCCCCATAAAGATCGGAACATAGAGCAGAAGCACGAATATGATGGCGGTGCCCTTAGATGATTTTCAAGTGATTCTTGGAATAGAATTCATGCACGCAACAAAGTTGGTGCCTATGTCGTTCCTGAACTCCCTATGTCTAATGGGAGGCGACAACCCTTGCGCGATTCCAGTTTTTCGAGGAGAGACCAAGGATCCACAACAGATATCGGCATTACAATTGAAGAAAGGGGTACGAAAAGGTGAATCAACCTTTGTAACTACAATACAGTCAGAGACACTTGACGAGGAGGCCAAGAACTTGTCATGATGGCGAATATCTTGAAGTTCTTGGCCTCCCCGTCAAGTGTCTCTGACTTTATTGTAGTTACAAAGGTTGATTCACATTTTCGTACCCCTTTCTTCAATTGTAATGCCGATATCTGTTGTGGATCCTTGGTTTCTCCTCGACAACAGATATGATGCCAGTGGAGTCGTCGAAAACTCTACCACCATATAGAGGCGTGGATCATCGTATTGAGCTGGAGCTAGGAGTTAAGCCTCCAGCCAGACATCTATATTGCATAGCCCCTTCAGAGTTAGCAGAACTCAAAAAGCAGTTACACGAACTGATGAGCGATGGTCTCATCCGCAGTTCAAAAGTACCATTCAGAGCTCTAGTCCTCTTTTAGAAGAAACAAGATGAGAGCCTCTGATTATGTGTCGATTATCGAGCCCTAAACAAAGTGACGGTGAAGAACAAATATCTAATCCCGCTCATCACAGATTTGTTCGATTAACTAGGCAAGACCAAGTACTTCTCCAAACTTAATCTTCGGTCAATGTATTGGCAGGTGTGCATTGCAGAAGGCGACGAAGCGAAGACTACTTGTGTGACCAAGTATGGAGCGTATGAGTTTCTGGTGATGCCTTTTAGCTTAACCAATGCTCCGGCCACATTCTGTACTCTAATGAACCAACTTTTCAAGGAATATTTGGATAAGTTTGTGGTCGTCTATTTGCATGATATCGTCGTCTACAATCAAACACTTGAGGAGCATGTTGAATACCTTCAAATAATTTTCAAAGTTCTCAGGGAGAACACCTTATTTGTTAAGAAGGGGAAGTACTACTTCGTTTAGACGAAAATTCTATTCTTGGGGCATCATCGACAATGGTTCCATCCGAATGGATAAGTCTAATGTACAAGCTGTGGCGGACTGGCGAACACCAAAGAAGGTGCTAGAGTTGAGATCCTTCCTTGGGTTCGGCAACTATTATCGGCACTTCATAGCTGGATATTCGAAGCACGCGACTCTACTGACGGAGTTGCTAAAGAAGGAGCAGTCTTGGAGATGGTCGGAAAAATACGAAGTGACATTTCAAGACCTAAAGACTGTTGTATTGGAAGAATCGGTACTCAGATTACCAGACTACGGGAAGTCTGTTGAAGTTCATACCTATGCTTCTGACTTTGCTATTAGGAGAGTACTTATGCAAGAGGGTCATCCAATGGCCTATGAGAGTCATAAGCTCAACGAGACTGAGCGACGATATACAGTGCATGAGAAGGAGATAATAGTGGTGGTCCATTGTCTACGAGTCTAGCGTCACTACCTTTTCGGAGCACCATTCGTGCTGAGGACGGATAATGTCGCATTGAGTTACTTCCAAACTCAAAAGAAACTCTCCCCGAAACAAGCATGATGGCAAAACTTCTTGGCCGAGTTCGATATGGTAATGGAGTACAAGCCTGGAAAGGCAAATGTCATGGCTGATGCATTAAGCCACAAAGTGGAATTGGTGAATGCTATACAGTTAGAGGGCGGAGACCAAGCAAGTCAGTTGCACTCCAACTTTCTTTCTAGGATCAGGGATGGACTGTACAGTGATCCTTAGGCAATAACCCTGATGCAACTCATTAAAGAGGGAAAGACAACGGTTTTGGGTCCAAGAGGGACTCCTCTATACAAAAGGGAACATAGTTTATGTTCCACGAGTAGACAGTTTGAGACGTGAACTCTTGAAAGAGTGTCACGATTCCCTTTGGGCTGGACATCCGGGCATCCACCAAACAATGGCTCTCATGGAGAGGGCCTTCTATTGGCCGAAGATGGGGACAGATGTGGAGGAATACGTTTGAACGTGCCTTACTTGACAACAGGACAAGTTAGAGCAGCGGAAGCCGGTGGGACTTTTGGAGTCACTGCCCATACCAGAAAGGCCATGGGAGAGCATTTCCTTGGACTTCATATCAATCTTACATACAGTAGGGGGACTGGGATCGATACTCGTGGTTGTCGATTTTTGAAGTATGCAACGTTCATTGCTGCACCCCTACATTGTTCAGCAGAGGAGGCGATTAAATTGATGATGAAGAATGTGATGAAGTATTGGAGACTGTCATACAACATCATTAGTGATCGAGATTCTCAATTCTTAGGACGATTATGGACCGAGCTATTCAAGCTGTCGGGGTTGAAGTTATACTTCTCCACAAGCCTCCACCCCCATACGGATGGCCAGACTGAAAGAATCAACTCCTTCTTAGGGTAATATCTCTGGAACTACGTGAGTGCCAACCAACGAGATTGGATGAAGTTGTTGGACATAACTCAATTCTCCTACAACTTGTAGCGGAGCTCTACATCCAACAAGAGCCCCTTCGAGATTATTATGGGACAACAGTCGTCTACTCCTCACACCTTGGCTATTGGTTATATAGGGAGTAGCCCGTCAGCATATTACTTTGCAAAGGAATGACATCAAAATACAGATATTGCTTAGGCCTACTTTGAGAAGGCGACCAAAAAGATGAAGAAGTGGGCAGACTCGACCACAGGAGTTTAAAGTTGTTGAAGCTCCAACCAACATCACTCAAGTTCTTTAGGTACAAAGTGCACAAAGGATTGGTACACAAGTATGAAGGGCCTTTCCCAATTATCAGCAGGGTGGGCAACGTCTCCTACTAGTTGCAACTGTCGCCATGACTCAAAATTTATAATGTCTTCCATGCCAGCAACTTGAAAGCCTACCTTTCATATCCGCAAGATGCTTCCCCAAATATTTTAACTCGAATACCTCCAATCAGAGCCTCCTACGTGAAGCGAGTTGAGACCATTCTGGTGGATCGCAAGACTAAGCTACCTAGCGGAGCGGAGCAAACTGAGTACTTGGTGAAGTGGCAAAAGCTTCCCCAAACAGAAGCCAGTTGGGAGCCAGAAGACTCCCTAGACATGAAGAAGCTCGTGTCAAAGTCTACCAACAAGCGTCGACGAGGGCTTCAACAGTTTAAATGGGGGAGAATGTCATGACCGGTTGTCGCTCAACTGCAACATCTTCGCTCAACGGACCGTTCGTCGCTTTTGTTCGCTTATACATATGTTTGACAGCTTGTTTTACCTTGATTTCATGTGTTTTTACCTAAGAAATATGAGCGAAAATAGTCTGTAATGCTGCAGAAGATCGTTCGCTATGCGGAGCCAAAATAGACCAAAATTGCCCAGTTTAATGCTGGCCGCTTTGAGCGGTGCGAAACGTCAGCCATCTTAGCCCCTTGGAACCCCTCGTGTGGCACAAGGCTGGATGGGGCTTCGGGTCGGTATCGACATGAGCATTCATCAAGTGTTGAACTTGTCTTACGTCTGATACCTTGGGAACCATCGTTTGTGGACTTGTGACCATTCTTACAGTCCTCCAAAGTCATATTTCGCTCTCTTTCTCTCCTTCCCTATTGCACTCAAGGTGTTCAACAAATTGCTTATAAAAGCTGCCCTTTTTACGAGACGTCGGGACTTGTTCGTCACTCGTTTTTCAAGCTAATAAACTTCTCTTTTTGCAGGTCCTTCAGGACCCGCACGAGGTTGTAAGTGAGCTGACCCTTTGCGGAGAACTAACGCTTTAGCATTTCATGACTTAAGCAATCCCATTTAAGTCCAAAACATTGAGCAAAGCTGCTTCACGACTTAGGTAATTTCAACTAAGTCTTCAAATTTGCCGCTATGATGTCGCAAATATCCATACTCCACTTTTATTACCCGTACTCTGCTTTAATAACACCCCTGTTTATTACCCGTACTATGCTTTAATAACACCCCTTGAGTTCATACTTTCGTTTATTTGGACCCTTTGAGTTAAATACCTTTGGTTTAGAAGTTCCCCCGCACAGCTTAGGCAAATTCACATAAGTCCGTGACAATCCCTTGCAAGAGTACCGAAGCCTTTGAGTTAGCAATTCCCCTCACCTCTGTGAGCTTTGCACAACTCTTACTGTCATTGAGTAACATATCCCACTTTATACAATCTCATCTTTCTCTAAGTACCCCGCTTTGCCTTGAGCACCATCAAGTTTGGTTGCCAACGTCGAGCCATAGCTCGAACTCAGTCATCCCAATCTTTGTGTGCTACGCATTCTTCTTCGCTTGCTTATCCTCGTAGTGCCTCTCGCGCAAAGGGTTGACCATTCCTCTGAATGCCAAGCCTAGATGTCCGCTTCTCTAAGCGACACCTTTCCCTACATCTCAATGTCCGTTTGCCCCCAAACGGTTACGCGTGCTGGCTGTCCCCCACACAGTCTGGCTAGGTCCCCCACGTTTGCATGGCAAGTGTTTCTGCATGTGTTTGTCCTGCTCTGATACCACACTATCACAGGCTTAGCTGATTTTGCCTAAGCCGTGCGGCACCCATGCGTGTCCATCCGCAAAGGTCAGCTTTCCCCGAGATCTCCTAGGGCCACTTAGACTTACAAAGGAGAAAACAGACCAGAAGAAGCAATTCCAACGGGATCCACAAGCAACTGCTCAAGCAAACACTTTATAAAACCAATACAAATTAGACCCATGGATATTACAAACTCCGAAAGGTTGCACACAAAGGATAATGGTCCATTACAGACCGAAGTTCCCACAAATGCTTACAAGACACACTCGTATTTACAAGCTAAAATCGGCCACAAAGCAAACCAAACTAGGGCTGCTAAGCCTACTGCAAGCCCGCTACTTGCTGTACAAGGTATGTGCACAAACCGAAGGACACGGACAAACATGAGCATTTTATTGAACCCCTTGTTTTTATTGTTGTCCGTGACAATGGGGGGAATTTGATCATATAGAGGTTTGATTATGATTGAAGTGATTGGAGAGTTGGACTGCTTTAGTGCTTAAGATTTGCTTATAGGAGCCCGGTAAATCAGAGGACAAGGTTGAGTAAGCGAATGTCGCTACCAAAGAAGCTAAGGGGAACATACTCGACGCGAGCCCTACAATAGGATGGCGGAGGTCATGTATGGGAGTTGTAGTCTATATTTTCATTGACCAAGGAGAACTGCTTGGAGAACACAGAGGTGTTGAAGAAGGTGGTCGAAAGGGGCGAGGAAGCGACGATGAGTACAGAGGGGCTCAGCTACCCAAATGCAAAGCGTTGTTCAAAAAAGAGGTGGACTCGGAGGAGTGCCACAGTGTCACAGAGGCGGATCTACCGATTGCGAAGAAATGGACGCAGATGCAAGGCAACGGATAGTAGGGCCATGGGCTTGACAACGCCATGGTTCCGTAGAGGCAAGACTTCCGTAGAGTCATCGATCCCTTGCTCTTATGGAGGGAGAGTGTTGGTCGTGAAAGGGGGTCGAGAAGGTGGAGAATACAGAGTTAAACTCAAGTACCAGGACAAGGCTAAAGGCAGAGGCCAAGGAACTTCATAAGACCGGTGTCAACGGGCTTCTCATCAAGATAGCCGAAAGTGGGGGACTTTGGGTTGATGCAGGAGTGCTTGACTTTTGAACGAAGTAGGTAGTACGTGGTGTTGTATCTTTTCTAATTAGAGGAGTAGACGACAAAGATGATGGAAAAGACCGTACAATCTCAAAGGTGACCAGAACTCAAAGACTTGCTCCAAGTTAGGGTGAAACTTTGTTCTTTTCAGGCAAAACTTCTTGCATTCCGGAAGTTTGATGTGCTGGTTACAGGTGCCCTGCAAGCCAATCACGCGAGTGATGGCACGTGTGACACACTGCGTGATCTTTTTGCTTATAATTAATATTGGTATATTCTCACATTATATTATATGTAACATATATATTGTGATATCTTTGGTTCTGTATAATGAGAATCTGATCGTGATGAGATCACGATAATGAGATCGATTCATCTTTAAACACAGATCCTAAATAATCCCGGTCATAGGTTATTCGAGAGGGACATCGAGATAATCGGACAGACCGGTGTACTATATACCCGTCCATATGATGGAGGCGGCTGGTCTCATAGCCACTTGTGTGGAGACACTAAGGATATAGTACAGGTGCTCATTGGAGAATGAGTTCACTGATTGATCCGTTTATGGAATATTGTATGGTTAATGATACCCAATGTTACACAGCGATTCCATAGTCCCAGTTGTGTTTCTGGTCCTTAGACTTGAGACACCAAGGATGCCTTGTATGAGTACTCATTTCTTTGACGCCAGACTTACAGGTTTGGAAAGCTCCAGATCTGGTACAACTGGTTATCGGGATTGGTAGCCAACCTTACGAAGGCAATTGAGTGTCAATAGAGGATCATCCACTCTCGGTATCACAAGAGGAATATCTCATATGTGCTTGCTTAGACAAATCCCTGGTCAGGGTCATTCGGATTGAGAGAGAATGAGTTCTCCGGTAGAATCCGATTAGAGCAAGACAAATTGATTCCGTATGTGACCTGACAGTACCATGTCCAATATACGGTCTCTGAGATATTAGTTGGATGAGGGATTATAGATACATGGTAACTATGGACAGACAGGTTTGATGGATTCGATCCCCCTGTATCGTCTGGGGACTATGGTGTAGTGGCCTAGTACGTTCATAGTCGATGAGTCGAGTGAATTATTATGGAGATAATAATTCACTATATCAGAAGGAGTTCTGATGAGAGTGACTCACGGCCAGCTTGGTATCAGGCCTAGAGGGTCACACACATATGGTGGATGCTTCGGCGAATAGAGGATTGAATGAAGATTCAATTAGCCCCTATTCTCATTAGATGAGACCCTATGTTGATGGGCTCCTTGATTAAAGTCCAATTATAGGCCTAAGGAGATTATTGGATAGAGATCTAATAATGCAAGATTAGTGGGTTATTGGATGGAGATCCAATACCCACTAAGGAAGGAGCCCTAAGGTTTTGGTGGCTCTCTATAAATAGGAGGAGAGACTCAGGGTTGATAGGCTGCAACTTTAGCCACCACCTCCTATTCTCCTCCCTCCCTCTGCGCAAGAGTTGCGATATCAGATTGGAGGAGTTTCGCTGCAGAGATCTATCATATGGATACCGCTAGAGAGGAGGACGCTTGACCTCCTTCATCTTCTCCATCCGGATCTGAAATACAGGGATATACGATCTCCCTAGGTAAAATCAATCTCTCACACATTGCGGTTTTATCGGTTTTTGCATTTTTCTCGCGACCACAATCTTTTGCACGACGATTTGATCTGCGTGGGAAACCGGTTTTTGTTTTGATTTTCGCTGCGCATGTGATGCACCCGCTGTAGGTTTCCCAACATGATGGCAGTGAGAAGGCGAATCACAGTAGCTAACTCAACACAATAAGTGCAAACACTTCGCGTGCTTTAGAAGTGTGAGCAAAGAGTGAGCGTAGACTAGTAACCAGCTCGATGTATGAAGTACAACCTCGAGGAGGCGGGCAAAATCAAGTAACCTTTGTCTTCTCAACTCTTAAGAGAATGGGCGGAATTGAGTACCCTAGTTCTCTTATTTATCTAGCAAAGGAGCTCTGCGCAGAGTCAAAGACCCTTCAAAGAAACCTAATAGAAGACAACAATTGTCAAAATCATCACCAATGATGATTAGTGCTACTGAGAATAGATTGTCCGCTTCATTTCCCGATAGAATGTCAATAAAAAATGGAAGTGATGCAAACCTACTTAGAATCGACAACTTCGTTGAAGAATAATCGAGAGGCAAATTTTGTGAAGAAATGAACCCCCCTCCCTCGGGGCAAAAGAAAAAAAAAAAAACTTCAAAGTCTGCGAGACGATGATCGTTAAAGCTCCAACAAGCATCCACCTAGTTTAAGCGGCATGAGACTTTTGAAATACTGGCGCAAAACAAGGAAGGTCTTTTCTTTTATCAAAAGGATCCGTAGGTATCAACATAACTCAGCCGACCCTACACCAGAGTCAGTCATTGGCGAGTTGAAGCAGTATGACAGATCAAAGTTTGACTACTCAACAACAGCAGCGAACAGCAGCTGGGAGCCAGGAGGTGTGTTGCAGCCAGAGCAAAAGATTGAAGATTCAGCAAACAACGAAGAGATGCAGCGTCTGTAGCGGCTTCGACAAGGATGCCGAAGAAATAAGTGGGGGAGAATGTCATGGACAAAAATATAAAGAGAGTGCTCAATGTAATGCTCATGTATGTCCGTGTCCTTCGGGTTTTATTCATACTTTGTACAGCAAGTAGCGGCTAGTAATAAGTTTGGCAACCCTAGTTTGGTTAGCTTTCGTGGTCAATTTCGGCTTGTAAATGAGAGTTGTATCATGTGGATACTTCTGAGGTATAATGGATCTTGATCCTTTATGTGCGACCGCTCAGAGTTTGTAAAGTCCATGGTTGTAATTTGCACCGGCTATATAAAGTGTTTGCTGAAGTGGTTGCTTGTGGATCATGTGAAAAATGTTTTCTCTAACCCGTTTTCTCTTTTGTAGGTCCTAAGGGACCATAGGAGGTTTCGGGGGAGGCTGACCTTTGTGGATGGACACGCGATGGTGCCGCACAACTTAGGCAAAACCATCTAAGTTCGTGACAAAACGACCTCCGTTGGACTATTGTCCATGGGAGCTGATAAGCTATAACTAGCCCCCACGTCGGTGACAAGTAGAGGATGATTCAGGCCCTTTCTTCTGCGTCAACATCCTTGAGGTGATTAGTTGGCAGGTGGTGATTGGCTGTCAAAATATTCCCTATCATCGGCAAATGTCCGAATCAGCCTGACATGGTTTGGGACAACATGCACAAGAGAGGTAAGATGGCTGAATCTTACTGTTATTTTGGACTGATGTCCTTGTGGCCTAGCTGTTGATTCGGTATCGCCCCCTCACCCCTGATTGTGTTGTCATATGTCAAGCCGCCATTGGGGGAGAAGATTTCCCCTATCATCTTTGCTTTGAAAAAAATAAAAAAGATATCTTAATTACTTTATAGTGCCTACTCTGGTGCATTCTTGTGTTTTTCCTTAATTGATTTGCTTCTGATGAAGATGACAAGACATCAGTAAATCAAACCATCTGCAAGCAACAGAAATCTATATAGTGAATCAGGACAACCAAGTTTACTTGCCGCATCCATGTTCATTTCTATGTTGCAAGAAATCGGCAGGAGATGTAACTCTTATGGTATTTGCTTGTGCTGAATCCCAGAGGATTTTCGTCTTGTATCTAACTTCCCTTTTTCTTTTTGTATCAGACAGATTGAGTTAAGGTCCATAAATGGAGGCAGTAAGGATTTGCAACATTCTGTTGAAGTGAGTGATTTTATCCATTTTGGGAGCTGGTCGACTTGGATTGTTTAATCCTTGTTGTTTGTATAATTTTCTTTGCCAGTCAAATCCCAGGTTTCTTTGCTCATAATTTTCTCATGCCTTCTCAAGGATAAGTGTGAACCTGAAGCCATCAATATTTTCCTGTTGTCAATGTGAATTTTTTTTACCTTCTGTTAGGTAGACTAGATTGGAGCATAATGTGTTGAAATATTGACTTGGAATTTAATTGGCTTGAAATATTCTATAGCTTTTAGCTATACTAAATTCCACTCTGGTTTTCTTTTTGTTGGTCTTGGGCTTATAAGAACTGTATTGTATATTTCTTAGATTAATCATGACCGGAAGTTTTCATCATCAAGTACAGATACCATCGTTTCTGTTTGTATATATGCAATAATTACATGGAGGTTTTATTCAGTACTAAAAAGATTGGTATTGGGATTGGAAGGACAATGAAAGAGGCTCAATCACAAGATGCTGAGAATGCTCTCCGTATTTTTCGCGAGTAAGAATGATTCCTGACATATCTGGAACTACAAATATTTTGATAATTTTAATCCTTGTTATCCTCACTGTTTACAATGATTTGGAACTACAAATACTCCTCAGACTTTCAATACGCCATATTGAAAGAAAGATTTGGTAGAAGCCAAAAAGAACCTTGTCTGTTGTTTAACTGGTTTGGATTGGTTTCATCAGCTCTATTAAATATTCTAACTACCCAAAGATTTCTTGTAGTCCTGGTAGGTATGCAATTTTGACATGTCTTTTCAAGAAGCGCTTGCTTTGGCCATAGATGCAGTTGCAATTATGTATGTGGCTAGCGTCACATGGTCGGTATGCAATTCCCCTGCATTATGATCAAGTATCACTTTCGGAGTTCTGTGAATGTATGTGCAACATGCTCATTTAAGAAGTCATTTCATATATGGATTGGTGTGGTATTTATGACACTAGAATTTCACACCAATAAAAAAAAAAAGAATTTCACTTCCTAAAAGTTTGAACAGTTAAGATATTTTAGTTCATGTTACTGCTTTACCTATATCAAACTTTTCCTCCTTTTTGTATTTATTAAGGGTCTTTCCTGGTGGGGGAACTTAAATTTCTCATTGAACCATGAATTGTCTGACAAGCTATTATGGATATCCACACACATTAGCTTGACACTGAAGGTTTACCAAGTTTTTTTTTTCGTAAACTCCTTTTTGAAGTGTGGTTGGCTGAATGTGCACTTGATTGATGCCTGTCGTGTCTTAACCCCTTGAGTCAAACAATTTTGATGAGATCAAATTTGATTGTTCCGAAAATATTTGAAGGCAGATTTCTGGTACAAAGCTTTGGGTCATGTGCAACTCAATGCCCATTAACTTCTTTATTTTATGCTAAATCAGTTGAGCGAAGTCATTGGTGATGACCTATTTTTTAGTAATTTTTTACTGTTGAACCAGCCTTTTATATAGCATCTCACTATTTGCTTAGTACTACTTTTGCTGCTGCTTCTTGCAAAGCTTTTTGCCGCTTGAAGTTTTTTAGTGCTTTTTGTAACTGGACAACTTTTTATGCGAGTTCCATCTCAGACCGGCTATCTAATCAATTTACGTTTTTTTTCTTGTGGAATTGTAGGAGACTTCATCCTTTATTGTGCCTGCTACTGGTGGTGCGGTTACAAGTGTTAATAAGCTTTTGCGTCGGAATGAAAATGGCTTCTTAAATAATATGGAAAGCCCTCAGGATGAGTCAGCCAAGAAAGAACACTTACCTGCCAGTACATCACAAAAATTGGGTATCGACTTAGAAAGATTCTTCCCTGTCACAAAAATTGCTTTTCTGTAATGCTTTTGAAATTTGTTACTAATGTTGTAACAGTCATTTAACTGAGCAAACTCCATATTTAATTTCTAGTGTTTGGAGGGACAAACTATAGTATTCCAGGAAAAAAACAACATCTTCTGTGCTAAATAAGGGAGAGTATTGTTTTCAGGTTATATAGCTCCATCTCTGTTCATATAACTATTACATTACCTTCTATGTTTCTTGCTCTCATAGCATGCTTGTTCTTTTCATTTTATGGGGTAACCATGAAGCATATCTGATCACTTCATACTCTTTGTGAAACTAACTATGATTTTGCACCTTACTATCTTATAGTTTGAATTAGCTGGAAATATTTTGGGAAAGGGAGTTGGTTTAAGCAAAGAGGAGGCTAAGCTTCAGGTGGTCCTATCATCTTTTTGTCCACATTTCTTTTTGTGCTTGATCTTCATGGATACATGTCTAGTTTCTTTTTCCTCTATATTTTAGGATTCTGAGCCCAGAAAAGATAATTTCCCTTCTTCCATCATTTTAGAAATATTTCTCTACAACTTTGTTAATTTGCCTCTCATATTACAGTTAGGACGGCAGTGCTGATCAAGCCACTCGACTCTTTTGTGTTTGTCATTTTGTCTTTGAATTGTAGCATTCTGTCTTATAGGTAATCTTGCATCTGAATTTGAGTCACATATCATCAGACACAAATATCAATTTCTGCTGTCATACCCAAATTTTTATTGTCTACCCTCTGAAGTGAAATCAGTCATGGATGGGTTACTTGTACAGACTGATTGCTGATAGGGTAGGCCAACATGTTTTATCCTAATCAGTTTTGATCCAAGGCCTGCATTCCTTGTTTCAACTTCTTGTTTGCTACATGTCATCCTTTGTTTTTCACCCAGCGGAATGTCTTCCCACAACAATATCTATATAAATCATCTTCAAATTGAGATAAAAGATTTAGCTATATCAACACCCATTTAAGACAGCATTATTTGCTGTGTGATATTTTAGAACTTATTGGATATGTTTGTCAATCTGCATCATACAATCTTTACCGTTTGCAGTCTGATCTTATTTGCCTCCGATCCACAATGCTCACAGTTTGCAAAATATTTATCTGGATGTTCTAGTTTCTGCCTATTATCCACTTTAATAATATATCAGCTGCAGAGGAGGCACTCCTTATCTTAGAACAGACTTGAATCCTCAAGCAAAGAAACTTTCAAGATCATCAAGGTTATGGTTATGTTGCATTGCATATTTACACTGATTTATTTATCAACTAACTATTTGAAGTGACTTTTGTTGTAAATTTGGTGTTTTCTTGGTTAGCTGAGTCAACTAACTATTTCAAGTGACTTTTGTTGTAAATTTGGTATATTATTGGTTTGGTTAGCTGGGTCGACTAGCTAATTTAAGTGACTTTTGTTGTAAATTTGATATATTCTTGGTTATGACTTGTTGTGTAGATCATTAACCATCTATATATTTTATGATCAACTATTATATTGAAGTTACCATAGAGCTTACCTTTAAATGGTGGTTTAAAGGTGTCATATACTGTAGTATATGACACCTTTTTGTTGTATTTTAATTTTGTTTAAATGGTTGATAACCTTATGATTGGAAGTTAAAATGTTATTATAGATCTAACATTGTCATTTTCTTCACCTTGTGGATGCATATACCATTATAATGACTGCACTTCGTATCTAATATATTCTTCTGATCTTTTAAATTTTTGGGATTCAGAAGCTGCAAGCTTTTTAAAGTGAGAAACTTCCTAAACTTTATTATATACATACACAAACTTACCATTTAGCATAGCATTAATTGTCACTGTTCTAGCAGATAGTCTCTCTAACATGTGGTAATTCATTTTGGTGTAACCTTTTTAAAGTTACTATAGCCTATTCTTGACCCTACAAAACTAGTTCTGAATCTATGCCCTTGTCCTCAGTAGTTGTAATTGACTGTTTAAAAGTTAAAAGTGAATGAAATCCTTTTAATGTTCCAAGTGTCAAATTTTGTGTAAATCTGGATACTTTGACTGCTGTGTTTTAGGAGGGGCATCTGTCTCTTATGGTATAAGGTCATTTAAATGTTTGCTAATGAGTTAGTGAATTAAACTGGAAAAAACATATAGTTCTAAGCAACGTTTTACTTATCGATCCGTACCAGCATGTCAATATTTTGTCAGTACTAGTATGGTACCAGTATCATGGTGGTACACACAGTATGTACCGCTCGGTTTTATGAAATTATTATAATATAATATTAAAAATATTAGAAAAAAGAAATAAATGAGCGACGTCGCCTCGGTCTCTCTCCCAGCGCGGGGAGACATTTCGTCTCCCCGCGTTGGGACGATAGTCGCTCGCGGGCGACGACGTCTAGTGGGCGAGCGGCGAGGGTGCGCGGGCAACCCGCGGGTGACGATGGCTCGCGGTCGACCCATGGGCGACGAGGGCGCGCAGGCAAGGACGATGGTCAGGTACTTCTTTCTTCTTTTTCTCTTTTTCTTCGTCAATCGACCGCCGACGATCGAAATCGATCGCCGATAGTCGAAATCGATCGTCGACGGTCGATTTTAGTGGTAGCGGCCGATCTACGTACCGGTCAGCTATCGGACTAGTATGTACCGGGCGGTACGGGGCCTTACCGCTCGGTAAGGAAAACCTTGGTGCTAAGAGACAATATCATAGGGTGATTAGATGCCAAAAAATTGAGCAAACGATGAAAAAAGAATAGCTGTCACAATTGATTTTGGAATACCCTATATAATGAAAACTTTCTTTTGGTATTTTGTGGTCCAGTTGTTACTTATGGAATCGAATCTAATTTATGTCCTGGACTTATGGTTGCTCAGTAAAAGTGATTTTAATTTTGCATTTAGATGCAGTAGCTTAACATTTTTGTTCAACAGGCCTAATGACTAAAATGCTCCAGAGTTTACAAAGTATCCTCTGGAATACCTTTGTGCGTAGACGTTCAGATGGTCGGGAACAAGGTACAAGTTCTTATCCCATGAGCCCTCATGGAATTTCTGTTGACTTCCTCATGCATTATGCTTGTAGCATTGACATCTATCCATATACAACAGTAAGTTATTTTATTTTCTTTGATTGCTGACCGGTCTAGAGTTCTTAGAGCTGTGAGCATGGTCAAATTTTGGTAGAGCTCCCTCACAAGATTCTCTGAACTTCCAGTATCAACCATATACGATGGTCTATATAGAGAGGCTATGTGTTTGACCATGGCAGGCAAGAAAAAGAAGAACACTTGAATTAGATCAGAATTTTCACTAGACTGGAAGGTTTTTCTATTCTTGGTGCAAGAGAAACCTCAGTTGTGTACTGGAATTTATTCTGTGGACTGGTGATGCTATGAGGCAATCAGAAGTATTTTCCATCAACTAAGTATATCAGGTACGCTGGTTATTGGTTCTTTGGAATTTATGCTTGTAATTCCTGTGTTGCATGCTCTCTGTTAGCTGTATCTGAACATAGTCTTGTTTGTGGTTGCAATGTTAGAACCTTAAGGATTCTAAGTTTTGGGTGATCTCTACATGAGGTTAGTCTCTTTGGAAATTATGTACGGGTTTCTCCCTCCTTAGTTTTTTACATAAAAGCTGAAAAATAATTGATCTATTGATGATGAAAAGAGAGGTCAATACAAACTATTTATAGGGCTTTAAAACCCTAACTCCTAATATGACTCATACTTAATGAAGACTCCTCCCTAATAAAAGACGAAGGATCACCTATTTTCCATAGTTGAAATTTCAGGAAACATTACCTAACGTAGTCGGCTATTCAATGTCGAGCATAGCCTTATAATCGTCGAGTGAGAGGAGGAAGAAATCTGTAATTATATGGTGGTCCTACAGCAACAACTTCACTCACGGGCACCTGCGATCGCACTTTAAAATTCGTTTGTTAGCGATCTTAACATCAAACTTACTGCAATCCTTGATATGTAAGGCCATCTAAATGACAACTTTGTTATTCATGATATTATTAGTGCTCCCTGTGTTGATAAAGATAGTGATTGATTGTTGTTTAAGTAGTCCTCTCATTTTCATCATCTACGGGTTTGTGTAGTCGACAAGAGCACGCATTATACAATCGGTCGGCTGTTGTTCTTTCTCTGCGACCTCCTCTAAATCTTCAACGAGTTCATTTAGAAGAAGGCATCCCCTTTTGTAGCGATGGTCATGGCTCCACGATTCATCGTAATGGCAATAAAGGTCCTTCGTCGATCTATCGCGAAGTTCTTCTCTCGTCAATTTCTTTAGCAGAGCGAAGGACGGCTCGGAGCAAGGGGTGTTGGAGGTTTATATGTTGCTGGTCTAGGAGTGGTTCTCATCCTCTGAGCGTCTTGGTTGAGTCGCTTCTCTTGGATTCGGGTGAAGGAGATTGCAGCCATCACGATGCGGGGCTACCACGCTTTAACCTCTCCTTTAATTTTCGGCTTGAGTCCTTCGATGAATGTCCTTAATAATTGTTTGTCAGACCAATCGCGAGTGAGGTAAGATAATTTTTCAAACCTAATATGGTATTCGTGGATTGTGGAGGTTTGTCGGATCTTCGTGAGTTGTTCGTCGATATTTCGTACTCCATCGGTCCAAAGCGATTTAACAGCCCGTTCTTCAATTATATCCACGTCGGGACCCCATGGGTGTATTCAAGTCAATTGTACCATCGAATTGCATCTCCTTCGAGGTGGATGACAGCGGTGGCCACCATGGAAGCCTTCGGTGTCTAGTGATAACGAAAGTAACGTTCCGCGCGTGAAAGCCATCTTGTCGGGTCTCCCTCTTCCTATCGAGGGAAGTCCATCCTCATGCATAGATGCATTAAATCAATGTCTTGTTCTTCCTTTTCAGGAGGCTTCTTTGAACTTTCACCTTACTGTAATTTTGTCAGGCTTGGAGATCATCCAATTATGAATTTTGCGAATAAAGCACGCAATGTGTCCTCCATGCGTGATTCAAGTTGTGATTCAAACGCCTCCAACTTGACATCAATTGAATCTTGAGATGTCATTGCGTATGCCTCCAAGTCTGAGATGTTTTTGTCTTTTTTTTATTGGCGAGTCAAGGGTATAGGGTGGTGGAAGGTTTGGTGGCAGCGGAAGATAAGACCGGTGGTGGAGAGTTGTGGATGCAATAGGTTGCTATTTTGGATTACGATTTTAGGTGCTGTTAGGGTTATGGAAACAGGTTACGACGGTTGTGTCTTAAGGCTAGAAGGGTGCCTTAAGAGTAATGTGGGTGGAAGTACAATTTCGGTAAGAATTAGATATGGGTGCATCAAAAAACACTAAAAGGTAGTGCTGTAAAATTCTGTGTCGATAGGCTATTGTCAGAGGTATATTTGATGCTGTAATTTGAGGCTACTATAGAGGTTGGGGTTTGGAGACAGTGGTTTAAGGTTAGGAAGATGGTTTAAGGTTGATGTGGGTGATTAACAACCAGTTTGGTAGGGCTGCAACAAGAAGTGCCAAAGGTGTTGCTGTAGAATTTTTCGTCGAGAACAACAGTTTTGTGATGAAATATCCAGCAACTATTTAGAGGATTACGGCAGCAAAAAACCCATGAGGATAGTAGCAATGGATAAGAATAATGGCAGCAACAAATTGGGTCAAGATCAGGCATGTATGTAGCAAGAAACACCGAAAAGTATGGTAGCAGTAGAATTTTACGTCGAAAACTTTCAGCAAGATAGATGTAATTTTTTTCAGCAGTTCGTAACAAAGATTCAAGTAAAACTCAAGGAGAATCCGCTAGTAAGGGAAAGGTAATGTCGTCAAAAAATTCGTGGAAGAATATGATAGTAAAAGATTTAGCAAGATCAAAGATTACGAGAAGGTGCTGTTGTAGATTTTTATGTCTAGAATTCAACAGTTTAGATGTAAAAGATCAGTAGTATATATCAATAATTTTTGCACGAAACCAAAATGAAATCCGCTGTTAAGGAGTGTCAAAGCCATCGTAAAAAACTCGTAGAAGATTGGACAGAAAAATTACGGCAGCAAGATCAAAACAGGCAATGGTATGCGGTTGAATTCTGCAGCGTAACTTTCATCGTAAAGATGGAAACTTTACGACGAAGAGTTTATGCAATGAGATAAGAACACTTTTTTTGGTTTTTTTAGGTTAACTAAATTGTAGTAGCAGTAAGGTAGAAAACTAGAACCTGATGTAATTATTTGGGAGATCAAAAGGTGATATGTGGTAATGGAGATGATGGGGAAATTCGATGACGATCTAAGCAATTGTGGGAATTGCTTAGGCGACCGTGGAAGGATGATGGGTGGCTGCGAAACGATAGTGAGACGTCAAGAACACTACTATGGTGGTACTAAGTGGTAGAACCCTCACGAATTCTAATCTTATGGTGATCTCTATAAGGAATCGACCTTCTTGGAACTCTATAGGCGTTTCTCCCTCCTTGGTTTTCTGCACAAAGGCTGAAAAATAATTAATCTATTAATGATGAAAAGAGGGATGAATACAAGCTATTTATAGAGCTTCTAAACCCTAACTCCTAATATGAATCATACTTCATGAAAACTCCTCCATAATAGAAGACTCCAACTCCTAGTGAATCTCCTACTTCAACTAAGACTCATTTTTCCCTCAACTCCTAAATATGGTCGGGGGCTATAGGGTCTTCAACTCCTAACTTTATTCTTATTCTACCATAAAGAGAGTCTAAGCTAAGTGAAACTCTCTCCCTCTTGCCTTAGCCGGCCTCTCCCTTAAAGACTCCTCCCTAACCCTAGCTAATCATTTCTTTACTAGGGGGTGGTTGCTAGATTAGAATTTAATACATTCATAACTCAATTGATTTTGACTCGTATCTCACTCTAACTTTTAATTGACTCCGGTTCAATCCAATTGTAACATTATTAGGATTTAGATTAATTTATTATAATATACTCACTGTCTACTAAAATATTTTTAGAAATTAGTACTAAGGCGCACATAGATTAGTGCTACTGCAGCATTCCAGCACATTTGGAATCCAGAACCGGTATCCCTCCCCACATAGATTAGTGCTACTGCAGCATTCCAGTACATTTGTAACGTACTTGCTTTCTGAGGAAGAAGTACACTTCATCATATCCTTTGTGCTGAAGGAAAATTCGAGCCTTTTCCTCCATTTCCTTTGATGCTCCTAACCAGGTATGATTCTGACGGCATCTTGTTTTCGTTTGAGCCGTGGCTTTATTAGTAATCCTAAACTGTTTCTACCGACCATTGTGTAATGTATCATAAAGATTTTAACTATAAATGGTTTTAGCCCACCACCCATCGAAGCAGAGAAGGAATCATCACGGGATGAGGATGACAGCTCTTCATTCATGTGGTGGCTCGTATTCAGAAAGAAATGGAAAGGACATGAGGAATATATATATATATATATATATATGATTTGCGCGTGTAAAGCTGCAACACGATTATTCCTGCAATTTAACGTTGTACAACTGGGCAGAAGAAGTTACAATATGAGAGGAAACCAACCATCGTGAAGTGTCAAAGAATAGAAACGCAGGACAAAGGATTCAGCACAGCCTCTCTCTCGTCCGAGCATTCCTTCCTATGTTTCCGGTAAAGCTGCATCAGTTCATCAAATGCTTGTTCAAAGCTGGCGCCGCTGCTGTGGCGGAAGGGCAGGGGGAGGATGGGGGCTGCGGCACTGGTAGCACTTGGCGAAGAGCCCGAAGGTGTCGACTTGCCTGATGAAGTTGGTCATGCTGGCCCATCCGCCGAGCCCGAAGCCGACGATGAGCACCCACCCCACCACGAAGGCGTTCACCACGTACATCCCCGTCCAGCTCGGCAAGAAGAAGGGCGGCTTCTCCGCAGCATTCTGCAGGATTTAGAAGGAGATTTAGGGATCTGTCTTTGTTAGACGAGGTTAAAGATGACGGAAAGCAACTTGTCTCCTTCCCACGGATCGCGGTCATGTCTCCCCCATCCATGTCCATCGAGGACTGGTATCCTTGGACGGTTCATCTCAACTACTTGAAGAAACTGAGGGCGGGGTAAGAAGGACGGGTACCTGTCGTGCAGATGGCGTCCGGTAGGTGAGCATATGTGCCAGAGCGGGGATGATGTAGACGGTGAAGCTGACGAGGAGAGCGCCCACCGCGGAGTTGATGGGACCAAAGAAGGGGAAGATGATGGCCAGGAACCAGATGGGGATGACGACGGGAAGCCGGGCGAGGGCGCGGAGGCAGATGCTCTTGGCGTCATGCATTCCGATCACCTTCTCCCACACGAAGTACAGCGGGGTGCAGGCGAAGCCGAAGGTGATGAACTGGTGGATCAGCATCAGGATGACGGCGGCGTCCCTCCACCTCGACTTGGGCAGCAGCGAGAAGGCGTTGGAGTGCGTCAGAAGCTGGTCGCCGAAGGCCCAGTAGGTGGCGGCCGCCGACGGCAGCGTCAGGGTGAACACGTACACCGTGGCCAGCAGGTAGATGCACTTGAACTTCTTCGGTTTCCACATCGCGTGCATGATCTCGCTGCAGAGATGGAGGAGGAACAGAGTGAATAAACGAGGGATAAAAGCAAGAGCAACGCACGTTCCTGTAGTCAGATCAAATTCTTCGGTGGTCCTCTGTTTTCCTTCTATTCTTGATAGGTCCTCCTTCCTCTGGTCGATCACCATCCGGCACACTTGAAAGTTTCAGATCCCCACTGCGACGCCTTCCTTCTGCGATACAAACTTTTGGGCTCCGACTCTGGAGGTAAAGCCTAATCGAAACTTGCATCTGACAAGCTCTGCTTCTAATTACAGCCTCCTAAGGTTAAGAGTCATGAAGCATTGGAGCAAGATGGGGCCAGATGGAGGAAAGCGAGCACTCACACGGTCACGGCGTGGCCGCCGAAGGTGTAGAGAATGTTGGTTGCGCCGGTGAAGTAGAGCACTAGCTGCGATGGACCCGAGTGCGTCACCCCTTCCACCTGCATCATCCATCCGGAACAGAGCATCATCGTCGTCCTTCCTTCTTAATTAAGTGGGCAATCAAATCAGCCACCAATCAGATCCTACGCTACTGTTCTCGTTGTGGATGAGGTCACCTGGCCGTGGAAGGCGGCGGCAATGGTGAGGTACCAGGCGGTGTAGGTGGTCATGCCGAGACCGAGGAAGGACCATATCCTGTAGTTGTGGAAGGAGGGTATGAACACCGTCGTGGCGCAGCAGGCGCCGAATATATACGTCCACGTCCTCTTGTCCAGCCGATCGTTGATGTAGTATATGTTGCTGCTCCGTCACCGACATCAATTAGGTAAAGCTTGCATGCGTGTATGATCGAGCGATGGTCAAGAACCGCAACAGGGGGGGGGGGGGGGGGGAAGGATACCTGGCACAGGCTATGAGCTGAATGACGGAGCCGAAGAGGAGGAAGGAGCAGTTGAAGGCGAGGCCGGCAGCCTTCCAGTACGGCCCCAGCAGCCCATCCAGCACCTCGAACCACTGTCACAAACAAGGGGGGCTCCTCTTAGTCAGTAGCAGTAACAGGAAGAGTAACTGAGGGGTTTGCTGACTTGGAATCTTGATGAGGGAAGTGGTCGGAGAGGACTGAGAGAGAAGGACGGGGAGAGGTCAGGGGGGACAGGACCTGGATGACGTGATTCTTGAAGCTGACGTTTTCCTTCTCCTTTCGGGCGCGGTACTCGATGTAGAGGACGCTGATGAGGTACGCCGTCCAGCTGCCGAGGAAGCCATAGAACAGCTGCAGGATCACCCCGGACAGCATCCCCAGCTGCGAGAACGAGTAGGGCAGCGTCAACAGCACCTGCGCCACCTGCGATTTCCACCGGCTCCACTCGTCAGCAGAGAGAACGGAAGAAACAAGACGGAATCTTCATCAGTTTGTGATCAGTGTGGGTATGAAGTACTTGATTGGAGGCGCAGCTGAACCAGGCGTCCCAGGCGGAGCCGCCGTGCCAGAGGAGGCTCTTCATGCTGAACACGGAGGCTGTCTCGCCGCCCTGCTCCTTGTCGCCACCTTGCGCCGTCTCATTGCTGAGGGTAGCCATGTCAGTCGCCGGGATGGCTGCTTCCTCAGCTTGCTTCTGCGGGAGCATCCTTGACAGGGATCACTGCAGAAAACCTTCGAATCTGCTTCGAGCGACAGTTTTGCAGAGAACAAGGAACCAAACTGAAGCACCTTAATTCAACTGAAGCAGAGACCAAATGGTGGGACGAGTACAGGGAGGAGGAGAGGAGGTGAGTCCGGGTAGTGTTGTCAACCTTTTAGCTGAAATGTAGTGGAAATGACTCGTGTCCTCTGGTTCTCGTCATCATGGTATCAGAGGGAGCTTATGGCTTAAGGGTTTGATTCTGCTGCGAGAAGCAAAGGGAATAGGGAAAGGGGGAGGAGGAGAAACAGATGGTGTTTGATGGCAGAAACGAACACTCTCCCTCCACCCTTTATGGTCAGCAACGGTGGGACTCTGCTTCCTCTGTCCCAACGTTTCTTAGCCTTTAATCTCTCTCTCTCTCTCTCAACTGTTCGTTAGATTGACGACTCCACTATTTAAGATCTTAATGGGTAGGAAACAAAGAATATTGACGTCTTTGAGCTTCTTCTTGCATGACCATTTTTGGTGATATATATATATATATATATATATATATATATTACAAAGGGCTACTTTTTGTTTTGTTCTCATATTGGGTTACTTTTTTTTATATTATTTGTGACTTTTTGTGGTGGTGGTCTTTCTCTTTCCTATGTTGTGTCTCTGTTGGTTGTTATTAACATATTCTAGATTGTTTTTTTTTTTTAATTGAGCAAAGCTCTTATGATAAGAGTGATTATCATAAATATGAGGATTTTCATAGGATTATCGTTAGTGTATGTAATTTTGGTCATAGATTACTTAAATCCTTACAAGTTACTTGTGCCTAAAATAATTTTTATATTTTTAAAAATATAACATATAAATCTTTCTCATCAAGTTTGAGTTAATAGACGTTAGAGTTTGCTTGCACATTGACTCATAATAAATTATTAATTATAATAGCACATATAATTTAAGTAAAAAATAAAATTAATTTTAGTCTTTATGATTTTAGTCATTGATCATTTAAGCCCTTACAATTTTGTTTGTATCTAAAATAACTCTTATATTTTTAAAAATATAACTATATGCTTCTCCTAACAGGCTTGAGTTAATAAATGTTAGAGTTTGCTTACATGACATGTTGACTCACAATAAATCGTTAATATAATGACACGTGTAATTTAAGTTAAAAAAAAAGGTCTATCTTATCGAAAAAAAGAAAGCGACTGAAGTCATAGTGGTAGACGAAGGCGAAGAGGCAGAGGTAGGAGAGGTCGGAGGCAGAGGTGAGGAAAAGCTGGACCACCATGTTATAAGCATGACGGGTGGGGGAGCAAGAGAGGATAAAGTGCGAGACAATGAGGACAAAAATGTCCAGGAGGAGAAAGAGGAATTACGAGACCATTGTGTACCTAACGTAAGACTAATTTACACATATCCACTTGTTGCAAGATTGGAAGCTCCTCACGCATGAGAAGTTGTGTGTACGACGCCTTGCTATGTAGCAATGGCTCGGTGCTATTGTCGGTGGTCACTTCCATGACGATGTCTGCTCCCGTAATTGTTGATGATCTTAAATTTTTTACTTTAAATTATATATATTATTATATTAATGATTTATTATGAGTTAGCATGTCACATAAGTAGACTCTAACATATGTTAACTCAGACTTGATATAAGGGCCCTATATGTTATATTTTTTAAAATATACGGATTATTTTAGGCACGAGCAAAATCATAAGGGATTTAGTGATTCATGACCAAAATCATATGAATTAAAATAGATTTTTTTTAAAATTTAAATTATATATATCATTGTATTAATAGTTTATTATGAGTCAGCTTGTTACGTAAACAGACGATAATGTTTATTAACTCAAATCTGATAAGAGAGGCTTGTATGTTATGTTTTTAAAAATATATATATTATTTTAGATAAAAATAAACTATAAGAACTGAAGTAATCTATGACCAAAATTACATAAACTAAAATAAATTTTAATATTTTTCTATCTATTCTACACCCCCCCAATAACTCCTGTGATGTCAGGAGATATCTTCTTGTAGCCCATAGTATCCAAGTCATAACAATAGAGTGAATGTACAAAAATAAAATGATAACTTACGATGATTAATGTGTCATCATTTTATAGTCGTTTTAATTATGAAGTGACGATGACCATCCAGAGATATGGGCTTAGGTAATAAGGTGCATCATGGAGACTGGTGTTGTTGTAAGATATTCTAAATTTATTTATTTATTATTTTTGGAATCAAATTAAGCCATTAATATTCCATTTGCGGGTGTGGTGATGGTTTTGTAGTTTTCTATTGTAATAAAAAAAAAGGTACTACCGAGTATAGTACAATCAAATAAATTGATTCGACAGATGGAACTCGAACGATTGACCGTCCATCCTTCTCCCTAATTGGGTACTGTTCTTACTTTTTTTTTATCTTTTTCTTTGGGTGAAAGCTTATAGATCATTTTCTATTGTTAATAATACAACCACAACACAACACAACAAGAGCACTTCGTCTCCGAGCAAAGCGGCACTCGCAGATCTCCTTTCTTCCTTTTTTGACTCGCCCAACAATGTCATGGCCCCATTAACTTGTCTTTTCTTACACCTACTTTGCTTGGTGATTGGAGACGTGAGGCCATTACTGCCTGCAATAGCTATTTAGGGAGGTGGGAGAGACTTTAATTAGGAGTTAAAAGACACATCGATGGCATCGTTCGAAGAGTGATGACAATTATGTAGGAACTCCCGGTCGTCGACAAGGCATGTGCATGACAGTCTCTCTAAGGAGGATTGACTCTTAATTAGCATTTGCAAGATCTATCACATGATTTGAGGAGAAGAAGCTGTGAAGGGTATGCAACATATTTGTCGCTATGTTCCTTTTGTGGTGGCGTTTGGTGGTGAAGCCAATCGAAAGTTAGTCTCAGTTCATTTTTAGCTGAAACCTTTATTTTTATTTGATTTTGAAAGCATCAAATCTATAAAAAAATATGTAACTAAATCTTATTAGAGTTGGACGTTTAGGAAGGAATTCTTAAAAGGTGTTTTTTTTTTTGTGTCTATGCGAAACAAACACACATCTAAAATCTTTTTTATAATGAATTCTGAAAACCGTTGTTCTCGAGATCTCAATGATTATGGAGAATAATTATGTTATGTGTTGCTCTTGGGATTAAGTGCGATGATAGCGTTATGGCATGAAGAATCCAAGACGTGATGACAGTTGGTTTGATTTGGTTGCGATGCAAAGATGTCTGACTCACCGAAATGATAAAATCATACGAACTCATCTAAAATGAATAATTCTTTATGAGTTTACTGAAAGTGGACAAATGATAATTTATCAGTTTACGCGAGATCTTAGCTTTTCTATTAAGGGGCATTAATAAAAATATTTAGTCATGCATTCATTTAGAGATAAAGGTATTAATGTGTTATAAGTGTCATCATTACTGTCTACCCTTTAAGACACCTTTTGGGACTCATCATTTATGTAATTATCATAATGTTTTCGTTGATAATGTTGAATGATGTGATCATTTTTATTTTTATTTTTAGTTTTATACAACAACAGAAGAGTATGGTCGAGAGGTGGGAAGTGCTGTAGTTGAAACCTGCATACTCTGAACATAAACACCACCCTGAGAAAGCAACAAAGGGAAACACTGTTCACAACAGTGTCGTATGGGGATGCGAGGAACGCACCGAACAGCGAGCTCATACACATAACAACAAGTTAATATTAATGGCCTTCGACTGTATTGAGAGCTCTTACAGCTGTGCCTGCTAATTAAGCTCTTCACCGGTACTGTACTGGCCATGGAAGTGGAACGCGGTCTATGGCCACCACCTATGCTGCATTGTATATAGTACACGGATGTGGGGATCTTTCTTCTTCATTGATCCCCACAATTCCTTTCAACATTTCCCTCTTGTCTTCCAATGAATCTAATCTCAAAGCTACTTTGTGAAGGTGTCCCATGCGTCGCATTAATGGTCTGCACTCCCTAGCTAGAGACTCAGAGCTGAACAAGAATCCATGTATATGGCCCTTGAGAACAATAGAGACGGACGTAAAACTAATAAACAAGAAGACAATAAATGCTTAGGGTGTGTAGATCGATCGATATATGGAACCACCAGGGAAAGAAACCCACTCTACATCTCGAGTCTCGTGCCACAGGACGACTCATGGGCACAGCACCAGTGGACGGGATGCTGGCGAGGTCATCGTCCTCGTCGCAAGCAAGCTCATGCGGCCTCTACAATGATCAACCTGGAGAAGGTAGTGACGAGAGGAGGCGACAGAGATAAGGATAGAGCACACATGCGTGGTGTCCAGTTAGCAGAAGAGAGAGGGTGGAGAGGTCGTCCTCGTCCTCGTCCTCGCCATCTGTTCATGGGCGACAAGGATACGTGCCCACCATAAGCTTTTCTAGTGGCCGCAGATGGTCCGTTTCACTGTTCTAGTCGAAGCTGGGGGTCATGCCATTGAGCAAAATGTTCAATCATGCAGCGTGCAAGAACCAAAATGATCATTATAATCGATGGGAATGAGAGAAAAAAATAGATCGATTACTTCTAAATTACCATAGATCGAATACAGACCTTTTGATGGCATTATAATAATACCTTGAATATAAACCTCTGTAGGATCTATGCTAAAAGAAATTAGACTCATCTGTAGGATCTATGCTAGAAGAAATTACACTATTCTTATCTCTTTCTATTTCTACGATACCATTATAATCGATGGAACGAGAGAAAAACATATCGATTAATTCTAGATTACCTTAGATCGAATATAGGATGCATCCTTTTTTTATGATATTATCAAATACCTCCTTAGATAAGACTCTTCCTCTCTCTTTCTATTTCTAGAATATCACTACAATCGATCAAATGGAAAAAAAAAAAAATAGATCGATTAATTCGAACTGAGTATCTGCGTAGAAATAAGTTCATTATCTTTCAAGATTAGGATTTCTTTTTTTTTATCGACCGATAACTTTAATTAAAATTTTAATATATCTTCTTTGAAATTATTGAGTCGCATCAACGACTCTACTCTCGGTGGGGTAAAAAGAAGCACGAAGAACACGGAAACGGGACGTCGGTCAAAGCACTCGGTCAATGCTCGTCTGCATTCTATTCTTAACGGTCGTAGATTTCATACGCGTGTTTTTGACCATTAGACTGGCTGCTCTCCGCACACGGCCACCGCCTCCTACCCTTATTCTTGAATTCGAAGTCGTCGTCATCCATCTTCTGAATGAGCCCAATCGAGCTTCGTCGGTCATCGGTCAAGGCATTCGCTCCCATTTCCATGTCAGTCCACCCCAGCACTCATCAGGCAGGATTCCCGGACCACTGAGAAGAAAAGAAAGGCGAGGAATCTGAAAGAGGAGGATTAGTTTATGGCCTACCTGCCTAATCTCCCGTGGAATTCTTCTTGTCCGCAATCTGTGGTGTTGTGCAATCTGTATTCGGTGTCGGTAGTTCTTTTGCTAAAGCCTACCATTATTACGTGTGACGTTACTGTGGATGGAAGCACAATGTAGATTGCTCAACAATAACCCTTTTCAAAGGGGCAACGATCCATGGTCACGTGTATACGTTGGCATTTGAGTGCCGAGAGTCCTCGCTTAAGACGATTCTTTAAAAATCAATAATAAGAGATAAATTTGACAAAGATAATTGTTTCCGGTATCGGATCTATTTCGGTGACAAAGATAGTACTAGTGTATATCGTATGTAGAGATACAATAGTACATACCGATATTTTGGAGAGGAAAAAAAATGAAGAGAAAAGAGGAAGAAACAAATGATGAATTGGTATATTGGAGAGGAAGAAAATGACGAAGAAGAGGAAGGAGGAAGAAATAAACGATGAAGGAGAAGAAATAAGAGAAAGAGATGGAGAAGAACTAAGAAGGTAGAAGAGAATACGGATACGAGATAGGAGTATATTGATAGATAAACATTGACAAATGATAATAGTGTTAACGTTTGGTAAGGTAAATATTGGGTCCATCCAAGCGGTTTGATTATGTCGGCCCGATCAGTTAGCTCAGTCACATCAACTCGAGGTCCACGTCGGTGCCCCAGGATCGTCGGGCCACGTCGGTAGCCACCTCGATAATCCTCGATGGTGCCTGACGTAGCGCCACCGATCCGGTACGGGACCATACTGCCAGTCAACAGTCTCGTTGAGCGAGGTCCCAAGAACCAACGATGCAGAACTATACCTACAGGTCGGTTGAGGGCACCCCTCTCATTAATAACCTTAGAACGCCTCCCTCCGTACTTCAGGTATAAATACTCCCACTATAGCCAACAGAATGAGGCCTCTTCTCGACACTCAACCCACACTACCTCGGTCTCCTACTTTACATCCCGAGAGCTGACTTAGCCATCGGAGGGACCACCTCGGGCACACACCACCTTGATCGAGGCCTTCTTGTACGAATCAACCGAGGGGCTTAACATTGCATCGACGGATCTCCCGACCCGAAGCAACATCGATCGATGTCGCTCCTAACCTGACCAAGCCATGCTAGTCCTCCAATCCTACTTGAACGATCTTGGGCCGAGTCATGTCATGTTGACTCCTCGTCTATGACACAAAATTCAGTAAGATTTTTTATACTAGAAGGAGGGTTCGATGTCGCATGTTCAATGCTCAACACTTCCAGGGAAGAAGCCTTTGTTGCCCAACAGGCCCCCCGAAACCAGAGGGCAGCCCGCTTTTCCTCTCCTCAGGGAAGGAAGTATGCCAACGCATACTCTTGGTTGTTATTGGTGGTTTCTCAACGACCTAGGACTTCCCCCATCGGTGTGCAACCCCAGTCTTTCCGTCGTCTCCCTTGAGGCCTTCCTTGGGCTCACCCACCAGGTACAAGCCTTAGCTGAGATGATCCAATCAATCATCCCCCATATCCCTCAGTTGATGCAGCAGCCAACACCCCAACAACAAACCTCCTCGACAACGCCATTGGAGCCCCCGCCTTCACAGGGGCAGCCCCTAGTCCAATGGCGACCGAACGATGAGGTCGCACAACTCTTGCCAGAGCTTCTCTCGGGACCTCCTAGGAATGCGACTGACCAATCAGTGCCTACCACCAATGCACCCACCCACAACATGCTCAAGCCGGATACCTCTCCTCTGACTCGACAAACTCGCTCAGGGCATAGTTGTGACTGATGAACCTGTGCATAGACAGAGTCCAAAAGGAGTTCATCAAGTCAACGGACAAGCTCGGGGAGAGCTCAATGGTCAGATATCCCTTCGTCCCTGAGATCAAGGATAATCCAATTCTGCAGAACTTTCGGCTCCTGACACTTGAAGCATATTATGACGGTTCTGACCCAGTGGAGCACGTCACGACGTTCCGACTGTAGATTAGTGCTCTATGAGACCTCAGATGCCCTGATGTACTGAGCATTCCCAACAACCTTGCGAGGGCCCGCCCGGATGTGGAATAGTTGCCTAAGACCCTCAGTTTTTTGCTTTGATCAGCTCGCCAAAGAATTCGAGCTAAATTTCCTAGCTAGTGCTTGGCCAAGACCAACCGCTGCATCCCTCCTCGGGATGAGCCAAAAATATGATGAACCATAGTTGAATTTTCTAATTAGGCCGCGGCCATCACGCTTCTTCTGATCGCTCATCGAGCGCTCACCCATGACAGTTCTTAAAATGCTCCAAAGGGCTAACCTATATATGACCACTCAGTTGTTACAGATCGAAGATCTTAGCCACCGAGGACCCTTAGTTGTTACATGAGGAAGCTGCGCGAGCCTTTGCCCCATCCAAAGGGCCCATTGGAGAAACAAATTGATGTCATCGTCGACGGGCCAGCCTCGAGAGGTGGCAGCTCTTTAGCACACAAAGCAGACACCCGAGCCCCGGTGGAGAAAACACCCAAGCATGAGTGCAACCTTGAGATCACCGGGAGTTCGGTTGACATATTATATTTTGATGATTTCCAAAAGATTTGCTTATTTAACAAGGACCTCATCCCCATGACCTCCGCTCTCACAGGATTTACTAGGGACACCATCTCCCCCCTTGGCATCACTACTCTCCCGATAACTGTTAGGGAGGAGCCAAGATCCAAGATGCTGATGTACTCATTCATGGTGGTCAAGCTCCCCTTGGCGTACAACGTAATCCTCGGCCGCCCAACTCTTAACAAGCTAAGGGCAACCATCTCTACATTTCATCGCATGATGAAGTTCCCGACAAATGCTGGAGTCCACAAAGCAAGGAGCAACCCTCGAGAGTCCAGACAATGCTATATGACATCAACAACTCTCCCTAAGAAGGCTAAGCCCGAAGTGCCGATCACCAACCCTCGGGAACTCAGCAAGTCGACTCCACGTCAGAAGCCCATGGGGCAAGTGGTGGAAGTTCCCTCAACCAAAGACATCTAGACAAGGTCAGGTTGTCACTTCCCAAAGGCAAATGCATCCAACTTGTTGAATTCCTTGGGTGAAACCCCAACGTCTTCACTTGGTCACCAAGGGACATGTCGGACATTCATCCCGAAGTAGCTCAGCACCACCTCAACATATACTACCCGAGGCTCGACCAGTGCAGTAAAGGCCCCGAAGTTCGCTCCTGACTAACAAAGGGCTATTGAGGAGGAAGTAGCTCGATTTTCAGAAGAAGGTTTTATCACTAAGATCAAGTATCCGACTTGGCTATCTAATATAGTACTTGTTAACAAAGCTAATGGAAGTTGACGCATGTGTGTTGATTACACTGATCTTAATCAGACCTACCCAAAGGACTAATAACCACTCTCGAGGATCGATCAACTGGTAGACGCACCTCGGGCTATGAACTACTTTCATTTATAGATGCATTCTCGAGCTACAACCAGATTCAAATAGCACCAAGAGATTGGGAGAATATGACTTTCATCACACATCAAGGCACTTACTACTACATGACAATGCCATTCGGATTAAAGAATGTCATGGCTACATACCAAAGGATGGTTAACCACTTGTTTAAAGACTAGGTTCGGCAAAATATAGAGGTTTGTGGACAACATAATTGTCAAGAGCAAGCTCGCCCAAACTCATCTCTCGGATCTTGTCGAGACATTCCAAATGATCAGGAAGTTCAAAATGAGGCTCAACCTCGCTAAATGCATGTTCGGGGTAGTTTCAGGCAAATTCCTCAGATTCATCATTCACCAGCGGGGGATTGATGTTAATCTCGAGAAGGTAAGGGCAATTATAGGAATGCAGTCACCTCAGACAATTAGGGAGGTCCAGTAACTCATAGGGAGGTTGGCTGCACTGAGTTGATTTATCTCCCGAGTGGGTGACAAAAGCCTACCCTTCTTTCTAGCACTAAAGCATGCTAAAGATTTCAGTTGGGCCCCCAAACGCGATGAAGCTTTTAAGAAACTTAAGGCTCACATCGCCCGACTACCACAGCTCACCTCGGTCACCCCGAGAGAGACCCTTGAGCTATATCTTGCCGCGTCCGAGCACTCTATCAGCTCAGTCCTAATCAAGCCCGATGGGGAAAAGCAACAACCTGTGTATTACTCCAGCCACATTCTGAGCGGCCCCGATGAGCGCTACCCCCCGATTGAGAGGTTGGCATTCGCTCTAGTCCTCGCAACAAGAAAACTACAACCATACTCCTAGGCTCACACGATCAAGGTAATAACCGATCAACCCCTATGCCAAATTCTTTCTAAGTTTGACGTGGCAAATCAGATGCTCAAATGGTCGGTCGAGCTCAAAAATTTGACCTGCAATACACATCAAGAACCAATCAAAGCCCAAGTAGTTATCGACTTCATCTCGGAGCTGACCATCCCCGAGCTATCATCCCAACAAATGCCAACCTGAACGCTCCATGTCGACGGATCAGCAAATGCCCCAAGAGAGAAGGAGTCGGCCTCGTCCTAAAGGGTCCCTCCGACCAAGCATACGAGCATGCTCTTTGGCTTGAGTTTAAGGCCACCAACAATGAGCTATATATGAGGCCCTCCTATTTAGGTTGCGCTTAGCGACAGAGTTACAGGTCGAGTGGATCAAGGTCTTCATAAATTCTCAATTGGTTGCTGGCCAAGTCAGCAAAGATTATGAAGCCCGAGAACCTACAATGATCAAGTATCTGACCGAGGTGCATCGCCTTGTCGGCACATTCAAACACTTTGCCATCTACCTCAGACCGACAATTCACAAGCAAATGCATTGGCCAAGTTCGTCTCAACACGGGCACCCGGACGATGCCCATCGGGGTTTGCCAAGCTCCACAAGCCAACCATCACCACGACCGAGGTGGCCATGGCCAAAGTCGAACATAACATGATGGATGAGATACTCCGCTACAAAAAAGATGCAATACTCCTGACTAATCAGGCGGTCGCTCACCGAGTCAAAAGGATCGAGGCTTGGTATTACGAGATCAACGGGCGGCTCTACTAAAGAGCTTTCAGTTAGTCGTTGCTCTATTGCCTAGCACCGACCAAGGCTGAGACTGTCCTGGCCAAGGTCCACAAAGGGATATACGAGAAACATATTAGGGCTCAGACCCTAGCCTTTAAAGTTCTCTGATAGGGATATTATGCGCCAAGATGCCGCTGCCTATTTCTAGAAGTGCAAACGATGCTAGAAGCACGTTCGGATTCAACATCAGCCGACATTGCCCCTCGCCCCGACAGACTACGCATGGCCTTTCGTGCAGTGGGGAATGGATCTCCTCGGCCCATTTGCACCAACCTTCGAGCAACGAAGATTCCTAATTGTTTGAGTTGATTACTTCACAAAGTGGGTCGAGGCTGAGCCCTTGACATCCATCCCCAATAAACAAGTCGAAGGGTTCGTTTGGAAAAATATCATTACGAGGTTCAACATCATAAGGATTATAATTACCGATAATATGACGCAATTCAACAACCCGAGGTTCAAGTCTTTTTGCTAGAGCTATCAGATCCAGTTGAAGTTTAGTTTGGTGGCACACCTCCAGACCAACGGCCTCGTTGAGGTCACCAACCGAGCAATCCTTGAAGGATTAAAAAGGCAGGTCTGGGGAGCACAAGGCACTTGCACGGATGAGCTCCTAAGCATATTATGGGCGTCCTGAATGACCCCAAAAACACCGACAGGAGAATCTCCCTTCATCCTCACCTTGGGCACCAAAGCTATCCTACCACCCAAAATAGTCTTCCCCACTCTGCAGGTTGATGACTTCGAAAAGAATGCCTCGGAACAGTGTCTTCGGGAGAACCTCGACCTCTTTGAAAAAATGAAGGGCTGAGGCGCATCTGCGGACCCTCGCATATCAAAAAGCCATTGCTCGTCTCTACAACCACAAGGTCCGACTACGATGGGTAGGTGATAGTAACTTGGTCCTGAGGAAAGCGAAAGTCAGCGACTCAAGACATACCCGAGGCAAGCTAACCCCGAAACAGGAAGGTCCATACCGAGTTGTTTATACCATCCAAGATGGTACTTATGTTCTAGTCATAATGGACGGCAATGTGCTGCCCAGGACATGGCACATTTCAACTCATAGGTGACATGCCTCGTCCTCACCATGCCGAGCTCAAAGCCCTGAGACCTCTTGTATTCGACGATTGCCTTGGTGTCCGCCTATTGAAGCTTGGTTTGCAGCACTTTGACATCTCGGGTCAGTTTAAGCACTTCGTCGTCCAGCTGACATCAGGTGCTCTTCAGATTCTCCACCTTGCCCCGAGCCCACTCAGCTTCTTGCTCAAATGACTAGCAATGCTGCTCTGCATCCCTAAGTGTAGCCTTGGTGCGTGCTAGTTTGGTCTCCAAGTCGGCGGCCCGCTATCTCTGCAACTGCCACTGCTTTTGAGCCCACACCCGACTTGAGGCCGAGGACTTCATTTCGAAGAGTGAAGTTCCTCTTGGGCAGCATTTCAATGACGCAACCTGCATCGTGAACTCGGTCGACCAAGGCAGTAGAGAAGTAAAGATTCTATAGGAAGGCAAAGGTCAGTTATGCAACGAAGGCATTGGGAATATATTAAAGAGGAAAGGTGTACTCACCTAGACCGCCGACTTCATCGCCCGATCAATGAACTTTTCTAATGGAGCCCCATAAGTTGCTTTGCAATGGTCGAGTGTAGTGTGCCCCTCGCACATCCGACCGCAACTAGCCCATCATCCTAGAAATGGGCCAGGGTTAGGAGGTTGGTCTAGCACACGTTCATCGAGGCTAGGAGGTTGGTCCAGCATGCCTTCATTGGGGCCTTGACCTGGAGCCCCGGAAGGTCGGATACCCGGGTGACGTGGTACTTGACGTTGCCTGCTCGGCCCCCCATCTCGCAGAGCTCCTTTATGGTCGAGCGACGACATGGGCCCTCAGTGGCTTCCTTGACTGGCTCCTTCCCTTTTGCCTTATCCTTCTCGAGGGTAGATCCTTGACCCTCACCTCAGGAGGAGTCGCCTTCATCCACCTTTCTAGCCACCCACTTTTTCCTCTTCGCAGATGGCTCACTGCCCTCCTCAGTAGAGCGCTTTTTAGCCAGGTGCTTCTCGGCCACCACGATCGAAGTTTTTTCCCATGACGGTTGTACAAGCTAGCCTGTAGGTCTGTTAGACTCGCCCTTCATTCTCCAGAGATCGACCATATCTACAATGACAAAACAAGAAATGTTAGTTAGTCAATCTGACTAAGACTCAGCAAAAGGCAAGTGATAGAATGCCCCTGAGTTTCCTGACCAGTTCAGACTCTTCGTCCGAAAGGCTAGGGGGGTGATGCCCATAATCTAAGCCATCCGCTCGGGTCAGAAACCCAAACCCTGACCATGATAAATAAAAAGGAAATGAGACTTCCAACCATTGTTGTTGGACGGAGCCGCACTAACTCGGAACTCGCTCCAAGAAGTCAAGTAGTACTCGGACTGCCCTTAACATAGGCGAAAGCAGACCATGAACATGTCCCAGGTAGGGACGATACCCGACCCACGAGTTTTCTCCAGGAATGCCACCATGAAATGCTATGAATTGGGTGCCATTTGAGACGGTGAGATCATTCACTCATCGAGGCAAGCCTTAATCACAAGATAAAGTAGAAATTGAAGTCATGTCTCGAGGGCGTCGATCGACAACCCTAAGCCATCTGGGAAAGAATCATAGGAACACTGCCCAGGCAAGGGAACATGAAGCTCATACTCCCTTAGAACAAAATAGTGTTGCCAAATCTCGGCCAAAGGCTGAACACTCACGGTCGAGTCATAGTCATGACTCGACCACATTACAATCAAGGCCTTAAGGACCCTCCTGTCCGTCAGGGTCATGATCCTCGATGACGAACTCACTACCTCCACCTTGGGACTACCTAGGGAACTCATTGCTTAAGGTCTTAGGTCTGCCTCCTTGGCGGCACCCGAAGCGCCATCCACAACCCGAATAGACTGGCTCGTGGTGGTCATAGAGTAGTAGAAAGAGGAAGGCGAGCTGTAGGAGCTCATCCCATCCTGCTCAGGAAAGGGTCGAGGGGAAAGAGGGAGGAGGACCGAGGGACAATAACCAAGAGCAAGAGCTGAGAAAGGAGGACCGAGGAGGAAGATGCAAAAATAAGATACTCTTGCGGCAGGGGGTGTATTTATAGCGAAAACCCTACCACCTAGGCGACGCTTCAGTTTCCTAAAGCCCGCGACAGCTCACCGCCAACATCTCGGGCGCCACACCCAGCATTAATGGTGATGCAAAAAAGAGAGCAAGAAGTGAACAAAAAAGCCCAAACATGTCACACGTTCACAGCGAACCACGTGACCGAGAAAATCCTGATGTTAAGCGTCGAATCCTGAATGCAAGATCTTGTTTGACGCCTGTTGTCGACCGATGCAGTGGCTCAACATAACATACATGATGAAACCAACAATGCAACAAAGCCACAGAAGCGAGTGATGCATAGATTCTAAGGCACTACTCGGCCATCTGTGGGCGTGAGGTACACCTTGGGTTAGCCGAGACCTCGAGCCATGCCTTGGGCTAAAATGCAAACGGGCTTTCAGTCCCGACTAATTCTAACAGGCTTTCAGTCCCAACCAGTTCCAACGGGCTTCCAGTCCTGACCAGCATCCAACATGCTTTTAGGCCTGACTAATTCTAGATGGGCTTTCAATCTTGACCAACATCAAATGGTCTTTCAGTCTCAACCAGCTCTAACAGGCTTCTAGTCCCGACCAGTGTCCAACGAGATTTTAGTCTTGGCCAATTCCAATGGGCTTTTAGTCTGACCAGTTCCAATGGGCTTCCAGTCTCGACTAGCATCTAACAGACTTTCAATCTCAACCAATTTCAAAGAGGCTTTCAGTCTTGACCAATTCCAAAAGAGTTTTCATTCCCGACCAATTCCAAATGGGCTTTCAGTCCCAACCAATTTCAGAAGGACTTTCAATCCCGACCAACATTAAAAGGGCTATCAATCTCGACTAGGCCCAATGGGCTTCTAGTCCCAGACAACTTCAGCGGACTCCAACTCTTTAGCTCATAATAATATTTGCACCAACGAAGTTACGCTGATCGTAGTATAATTGTTGTGTGTTAATCCCAACCTTAGCTCACCCCCCGCTCGCGGCCTCGGTCAGGAACAGACGACCAAGGTCGTATCGACAATCAGACAAGCTCAAGTAGAGGATGAAGTCACCCCGGCCACAGCCCCACTAACCCTCGAGTGATGAAGTGATAGAACCCAGAGGTTTCTATCGGGGATAACTGATCTCTGTAGGGATTGGCTTTCCTCGATCTCTATATAGGATCGACCCTCCTTGATTTCTATAGGGGATCAGCCCTTCTAGGGTTTTGTTATAAGGTTGAAAGTTCATTGCTTTCCAAAGAGAAATTTTATAAGTGTTTATAGGGTTTATGAAGAGACCTAAATCAGGACTCACAATCAGCATCCTACTAGGAATAAAACTATACCTCCAACTCCTACTCCTAATCAAACTCCAATTCAGCCGAATCCTAATCCCACTAGGATTTGAGCTGGTTTATTCAAATCAACTCCTAGCCGACTCAATGTCAGGTCTAGGCTAGCCAACAGGGCCCAATCTACGGACTCGACTTAATAAACTAGGACCTGACCCAGCTAGGGTCCTATCAGACCTGCCCTCTTCGAATTAACCTTATCCTCAAGGCTGAGCATTCATGAACTCTGGGTACTTCAGCTTTAATTTATTATAGGACTCCCAATAGCATCCTCAGTAGGCAATTGGATCTAATGCACTAGCACTTTAGTTGAAGGGCGTCACTGGCATGTCAAGATCATGCAGTCTAGTATGGTAGCCGACTGAATTTAGACTTCTCCATCAATCGATATGTCGGGTAGGTGGCTCTGGGCTGATTCATCCTCTCGAATCCTTAGTTTAAGGCATGACACATGGAAGACTGGAAGAATTTTGAAATATGTAGGTAGAACCAGTCTGTAAGCTACTGCTCCAATGCGCTCCACAATTTTATAGGGTCCGAAGAAACGAGGTAACCACTTCCTCAAGGCTCAAGACTTTATGGATTTTTGTTAGTAGGGTTAAAGGCGAAGGAAGACTCAATTTTGAACAACAAACTTCCATTTGCTCATGCATTTGTCAACAATTTCAGCCTGCTGTTTCACTCTTACTTGGGCGGCCGAGAGGTTATTCTTCAATAGTATTTCCTTGAGATGATGGTAGCCCCTTGATGAAGTCCACGGAAATGTCGGTCCAAGCTTAGTTCGAAGTGGGTGGGGCTGTGATTTTCCCAGACTTGTTGTCGTCTCTCCTGCAAACTTCTTTTCACTCCTGCATTTGCTCGGTGGCTGTTTCATTCTTGCTTGGGCTGTCGTGTGATCATTCTTCAATAGCTACAAAACGTTTCCTTGAGATGTTGGCAACCCTCGGTGAAGTCCATAGAGATGTCAGTCCAAGCTATGTCCGGAATGGGTGAAGTCCATCTCTCCTTTATGCCGTCAACAAGTGTCACACCGAGCCACAAATTCAACAATAGTCTTTTTCATGCCTTTCTAGTAAAAGGTTTGCTGAACTCTCTTGTAGGTCCAAAGGAATCCGGAGTGTCCAACTGCTAGTGATGAGTGCATCTCCTCTAGGATAGTAGTTTTGCAAGGGGAGTTGGGCATCAACATCATTCAGCCCTTGTATCGTAGGTCCTTCAAGTCCCAACTGTAGTGCTCTATTGAGCTTGGTTCCTCCACCAATTTCTTGATGATCTCTTAGGTCTTTGGGTTGCCTTGTCACTCATTCTTGATGTCTTCCATAAGGTCACAAATCAGAAGGGAGATGGCTACAATTTCAGAATACTCGAGTAGGCGGGAATGCACATCTGCAACCAAGTTATCCTTCCCCTTTTTATAAATAATTTCATAATCAAATCCCACCAATTTTGTTACCCATTTATGCTATTCTAGGAAGGAAATCTTTTGCTCTATGAAGTATTTTAGGCTCTTGTGATCGGTCTTGATCTGAAAGCGTCGGTTGATCAGGTAAGGTCTCCATTTCGTCACCGCATGCACAATGGCCAATATATTCTTGACGTAGATTGATAGCTTCGGATGAGATAGGGAGAGAGCCTTGCTAGTGTATGCTAGTGGTCGACCATCTTGCATTAGGACAACACCAATCCTGGCTCCCAACACATCGGGTTCGCGAACACCTTGCCAAAGTCGAGTAGGGGGCAATTTTTTTGGTTCAGCAAACACATCTCAAAATTCAGCAAGCAAGATGAGAGATTCAGGTCTTCGTGCATTGTCAAATCTTTAATTTGTAGCCCCTGCAATTGGATTAGGAAGCCAACATGTGTCTTGTGCAATGCCCTCTCCATTTATTGAGTCGTAATGATCGAAACTTCGCCCCTGCATTTTCCTCGTTGGATCACCTATTTCCCGTGGATGAAACAAATTTCATAAGAAGTTTTGAAAAGTTCCTAGAAACATCACCCAGAGTAGATAGCCGCTCGATGTCGAGCACCACTTCATAATCATCCAACAGCAATAGGAAGAAGTTTGCGATGATCTCTTGGCCTTGCATGATTAGTTTCATCCGCAAACACTTGTGGCTGCAAGATAAGGTTCGGCCATATGCGACTTTAATATCAAATCTAATGCAATCTTTGATCCGGAGGGTTAATCGAGCAGTAACCTTGCAGTCTATATAGTTATTGGTGTTTTTGGTGTCAATGAGAATTGTGATCGATTGGTGTTTGAGGAATATGTCGATCTTCATTAATTACAGGTTGGCATAGCCGACTAGGGCATATACGGTGATAATGGCTAGCTGTAGTTCTTCCTCCACAATCTTCCTCAACAGGTTCGTTATCTACGTCCTCGGGTCATGGATCCTCAATTAGTTCAATCATCAAAAGCTTTTCTTTTTGTAGCAGTGATCTACTCCATGGTTCTCGCAGTTCCAACATAGCCCTTTTGTCGATCTCTCTTGGAGTTCTTCTCGAGTAACTCTCTTGGGCTGAGGGGTTCGGTTGGCAACAGGGGAGGCCAAAAGCTTGATGGTTGCTGGTCGGTTCATGATCTTGGTCCTTTGGGTATCAATATTTAGCTTTTCTTCTTAGGTGCAGATGAAGGAGATGGCAACTATCAATATATACAGTTGTAGCGCCTTGACTTTGCATTGGATCTCTAGTTGAAGTCCTTCGATGAAGGTCCATAACAGTTGCTTTTCAGACCAATCACAAGTTTGATTTGAAAGACATTCAAACCTGATTTGATATTCTTATATGGTCGAGGTTTGACGAGTCTTCGTAAGTTGGTCATCCACATTCTTGTACTCGAATGGTCTAAAGCAGATCAGCAGTCCGCCCTTGAATTACCTTCGCGTAGGTATGTCGTGCATATGCTCGAACCAGTCGTACCACTGGATCGCGTCTCCCTCCAAGTGTACGACGACAACATCGACCATAGATTCTTCAGGAGTTTTGTGGAAGCGGAAGTACCTTTCATCATGTGAGATACATCCGATTGGATCTCCATCTTCGCATATAGGGAACTCCACTCTCATGCGTGGGTATGCTGGTTCCTGCGCTTAATCACCCTTCTCGGAATGGTTCTCCTTGCGATCTGAGCCTTCTCCATGCTGAGATCTCTTCGAGCTCTTTGATTGACCAAATCTGAATTCCTGAAGAGTGCTCACAACTTGTCCTCCATGCAAGCCTCAAAGGCCACAAGTTTTGTGTTAAGTGCATAATCTAAGGCCATCACATACGATTGAAGATCAGTAATGTTTAAGTCCTTCTTTTGTTGACGAGTTAAGGGCCTAAGATAGTTGTTGCTGATGGTGGCAGTAACAAGGGATGAAGATGGTGCAGACAACAGTGATCTAAGGTTACATGGCTACGATAAATGGCTACTGGTGGTGGCGGTAGCAAGAGGTAAAGATGGCGATTAAGGTAGCAATCTAGGGTTAGATGGCTGCCCTAAGATTGCAGGTTGTGGTAGCAACAGGGAGTGATGGCAGTGGCTGCAATAGGGGTGGATGGCAACGACAGCAACAGGGGAGCATGGCAGTAACATCAATAGATGGAGATGGTAGTGGCAGTAACAAGGAATGATGGCAGCGGTAGCAACAGGAAGATGGCAGCAACAACAATCGAGGAAGATGGCAGCGACAACAATCGAGGAAAATGGCAGTGACAACAACAGGAAGATGGCAGCGATAACAACCGAGGAAGATAGCAGCGGCAACAACTGAGGAAGATGGCAACAACAACATAAGAAGATAGTGATAACAACCGAGGAAGATGACAGTGAAAGCAATAGGAAGATGGCAACACAGATGAACATGGTAGTTGTAGATGAAGATGACAGCGATAGATGAACAAAGAGACACCAAGAACATTGCTTTGATACTAGATTGATAAAACTCAAAGGTTTCTATCGAGGATAACTAATCTATGTAAGGAAACTCAATTCTTAATTTCTTTCCAAAGAGAAATTACATGAGTATTTATAGGGTTCATGAAGAGACCTCCTAAATTAGGACTCCTAATTAGAGTGATACTAGGAATAGAACTCTAATTCCAACTCTTACTCCTAATCAAACTCCAATTCAATCGAATCCTAATCTTACTAGGATTTGGACTAGTTTATTTAAATCAACTCCTAGACGACTCAATGTTAGGTCTACACCGGCCAATATCGGGCCCATCCACGTCGGCCTGAGAACCACGTTGGCCTGACCAGTCAGCTCGGCCATATCAGCCCAAGGTCCACGTCGACGCCCTAGTGTCTCGGACAAAAATATAAATAAGGTGTTCGACATAATTCTCATGTTTGTCTATGTCTTCTAGTTTTTATACATGCTTTATACAATAAGTAGCAGGCTTGCGATAAGCTTGGCAGCCCTCGTTTAGTTAGCTTTCATGGCCGGCTTCGACTTGTAAATGAGAGTTACGTCATCTAGACACTTATGGGGACTTCGGTCTGTAATAGACTTTGATACTTTGTGTACAACCGTTCAGAGCTTGTAAAGTCCATGGTTGTAATTTGTATTGGCTATCTATATAAAGTGTTTTCTAAAATGGTTGCTTGTGGATCCCATGGGAAAATGTTCCTCTAATCTGTTTTCTCTTTTGTAGGTCCTAAGAGACCCTAGGAGGTTTCGGGGAGACTGATATTTACGGGCAGACACGCAAGGGTGTCACACAACTTAGGCAAAACCAGCTAAGTCCGTGATATTTTAGTATCAGGGAGGAACAAGCATATGCAGAAACATTTGCCATGCAAATGTGAGGGACCTAGTTGGGCTGCATGGAGGGCAGCCAACATGCACGATTGTTTGGGAGAAATGGACATGGAGATGTAGGTAAAGGAGTCGCTTTGAAGAGCGAACATCCTTGATTGGCATTCAGAGGAATGGCCAACCCTTACATGAGAGACACCACGAGGACAAGCAAGCTAGAAAGAATGTATAACGTACAAAGGTTGGGATAACTGAGTTCAAGCTACGGCTCGATAATGGCAACCAAACTTGATGGTACTCAAGGCAAGTGGGCGCTTGGCAAAAAATAAAACCGTGCAAAGTGTGATGTATTGCTCAACGACTAAAAGAGTTATGCAAAGCTCATAGAGATAAGGGAAATTACTAACTCAAAGAATTTGATACTCATGTAAGGGCTTGTATGCAGACGATGGAGTGTTCGTGGTCATCCCAAGGCGATCAGAACTCGAATCCATAGAGCATTGAAACTTTCTCTTTGGCATGGAATGGATGTTTATATGAGATTGAAGTGTGCAACAAGTTCAGCATGTTGTTAGGCCTTGAAGGGTGCAACGGGAGCTGTATTAGCGAAGAGTCGTAATCTAGTAAGCACATTTGTAGGGCAGAATAATATATAGATTATTCAGTAAGACGAAATAGTCTAAGGGGATGGTGGTCTCCAAACTTCCAAAGGAAAGAATGCAAGGAGGAAAGTTTCTCTAACATGATAGATATCCAGGAGGGATGGGTCCTGATTCTCCAGAGGGAGAATCATATGCAGTGGACCGTACATATTGATGAAGAGTACCTCAAGACAATATCTCTACTAAGCTCAATGGATCAAGCGAGCATCGGTGAGTCATTGCATGATCTTGAATGAAGTAATGTATTGGTGGATGCATTGCGAGATCAAGTGGGGGAGCGACAATGACAATATCATACGTAGGCACACTTAGAGTCAATATGAAAATCGAACTTAATAGAGGGCTTACTCGTGGAATGGTGGGCACGAGGGCCACCATCAATTCGATACAAATTGAGATACGGAGCAACTTGGGTGGAACTTGGTGAAGTATCTAAGCCGCATGAAGGGAGTCGACTTAGAAGATAGAAACATGGAGCGAAAGCACAGAGCTTTCCTTGAACAGAGGTCAAAGACATGAACTCTTGTAGAGGCAAGAGTGAGATTATGTCGTTCCATGAGTTCTTTATTCTAATAGGGAGGACTCATTTTGCATGGTGTCAAAGACGAAGGGAGCTTCGAGGCACATGCACCAGGGATTAAGGTGACTCAACTTGCAGAGGTGAAGTTGGGATCATAAGGCCTTAGCATAGGGTAAGAGGACGTAGAGGTGGGTACTCTTAAAAAATATATCACAATGCTGCCATTCGAGTTGTTATGAAGAAAGTGATGCACAACAGAGATTATGCTAATGGGGGATAGAGGCCCAGGATCCCGACAATGATGCACAAATTTTAGCGATGTCTGGAGACTTCGAGAGCTACTAGACGATGAACTATCCTAGAGCGATGCTTTGTCCAGGGGTAACATGAGAATGAGTAGGCGAAGGTGAATTTCCAAATGAGCGAATGCAATCTTAGGTGGTGGAGGCCCTATGATATGTTGGTAGAGGCCACACATAGAGAGATCGTAGTTCGAGTTCATCACATAAGAATCTGAATGCAATGGAGATGTCACAAGGAGGCGATATGGTGCAGCGGATCATGGTGGAATAGTTCGTGGCAATACAACACATGCAGAGACGTCTCTTGAGGGATGTGATCATGTGGAAGTATGATCAGGAGCTACTAGGAGCTCCACTTCAGTGAACAATACAACGAAAAAGGAGGGCTATGGATTCAAGTGAATGCCATGGTACCGCAGCAGCAGGTCTTCCGTGTGTGCACATCAAATCTTGCATCGGATGAAAGCCTTGGCTATCAGCATATGCGGGCTGTGTACTACCGAGGAAGAATTCCGAGTGTAAGTACTAGCGAGTCTCATGGGGAGTACTTGATCATACAGATGTATGATCGGAGCGATTGGAGAGCTAGACTGCTTCAGTGCTCACATTCGCTTAAGGGAGCTCGACAAGTCAGATAACAAGATCGAGCAAGAGAACATTGCTACCAAGGAAGCTAAGAAGAACATAATCAGTACAAATCCTACAACAAGGTGGTGGAGGTCATGCATGAGAGTTGCAGTATGTCTTTCCATCGATCAAGGAAAACTGCTCTAAGAACATATGGGTGTTGAAGCAGGCAATCAAAAGGGGTGAGGAAGCGACAATGAGTCTAGTGGGCTCAGCTACCTAAAAGCAAAGCATAAGTTAGAAAGAAGGTGGACTCGAAGGAGTGCCATAGTGCCGCAGAGGCGAATCTATCGATCACGAAGAAAGAGACACAGATGCAAGGCAACAGATAGTATGGCCATAGGCTTAGCAGCGCTATAATACCTCAGAGGCAGGACTTCCGTGGAGTCATCGATCCCTTGCTCTCATAGAGGGAGAGAGTTAGTCGTGAAAGGGGCTGAGGAGGTGGAGAATTCAGAAGCAAACTCCAAGTACCAGGACAAGGTCAAAGGACATAGGCCAAAGAACTTCATAAGACTAGTGTTAATGGGCTTCTCATCAAGATAGCCGAAAGTGAGGGACTTCGAGTTAATGCAGGAGTGCTCAACCAAGGAACAAAGTAGGCAGTATGTGGTGTTGTACATTTTTTACTCAGAGGAGTAAACGACAAAGATGATACAATCCCAAAGGCGACCAAAACTATCGAAGACTTGCTCCACGTTGGGGTGAAATTTTACTCTTTTGAGGCATAACTTCTTGCATTCCAGAAGTTTGATGGCAGAGAAAAGGTGAATCATAATAGATAACTCAAAGCAAGGAATACAAATATTTCGGTTGCTTCGAGAGTGTGAGCAAAGAACAGATGAAATTTAGTAACAATCTCAATACATAAAGTACAACCTCGAAAAGGCAGGTGAAATCAAGTAACATTTGTCTTCTCAACTCAAGAGAATGGGTGAAACTGAGTACCGCAGTTCTCTTACCTCGAGGAGGTGAGTGAAATCAAGTAACTTTTTCCTTCTCAACTCAAAGAGAATGACCGAAATGGAGTACCTTAGTTCTCTTATTTATCCAGTAGAGGAGTTTTGCATAAGTTTAAAGACCTTTCAGAGAAATATAATGAAAGATGAATTGTCAAATCCTCACCAGTGGTAATCAGTGCTACTGAGAGTAGATTGTCCGCTTCATTTCCAAATAGAAGGCCAATCGAAAGCGGAAGTGATGTGAACATACTTGGAAGTGATAACTAAGTTGAAGAAGAATTGATGGGCAAATTTTCTGAAGGAAGGACCTCAAAAATTTCAAAGCCTACGAGAGGATGCTTGTTAAAGCTCCAACAAGCATCCACCCGATTTAAGTGGCATGAGACATTTGTGATACTGGCGCAAGACAAGGAAGGTCTTTTCTTTTATCAAAAGGATCCACAAGAATCAATAAGAATCAGTATAACTTAACTGACCCCACACCAAAGTCAGCCATTGGTGAGTTGAAGCAGCATGACAGATTAGAGTTTGACTACTCAACAGTAGTGGCGAATAGCAGTTGAGAGCCGAGAGACATGTTGCAACTAGAGCAGAAGATTGAAGATTCAACATAAGGCGAGAAGATGCAGCGTCTACAGTGGCTTCGACAAGGACGTCGAAGGAATAAGTGAGGGAGAATGTCATGAACAAAAATATAAATAAGGTGTTCGACATAATGCTCATGTTTGTTGTCTTTCAGTTTTTGTACATGCTTTGTACAACAAGTAGCAGGCTTGCAGTAGGCTTGACGGCCCTCGTTTGGTTAGCTTTCATGGTCAATTTCGGCTTGTAAATGAGAGTTGTGTCATATGGACAGTTATGGGGACTTCGATCTATAATGGACCTTGATCCTTTGTGTGCTACTGTTGAGAGCTTGTAAAGTTCATGGTTATAATTTGTATTAGTTATATAAAGTGTTTTATAAAGTAGTTGCTTGTGGATCCTGTGGAAAATGCTATCTCTAACTCGTTTTCTCTTTTGTATGTCCTAAGGGACCCTAGGAGGTTTCGGGGAGGCTGATCTTTACGGATGAACATGCAAGGGTGTCGTATGACTTAGATAAATCTAACTAAGTCTATGATACTGGGGTCATCGGGCCATGTTGACAGCCACCTTGGCAATCCCCGATGACGTTTGATGCAACGTCACTGACCCGGTATGGGATCGTACTACTAGTCGACAGTTTCGCTGAGCGAGGTCCCAAGAACCGACAAGGGAAGTGGTTGATGCAGAATCGTACCTACAGATCACCCGAGGGCGCCATAATAAACTTGGTACATCCTCCCTTTGCTCTTCAGGTATAAATACCCCCACTGTAGTCAACAGAAGGGGGCTTCTTCCCGACTCTCAACCTACACTATCTCGATCTCCTAGTTTCACACCCCGAGAGCTGACTTAGCTATCGGAGGGGTCACATCGTGCACACACGACCCCGTCCGATGTCTTCTTGCAAGAATCGACTGAGGGGCTGAGCATTCCATCAGCGAATCTCCCAAGCTAAGGCAACATCAGTCGACACCGCTCCTAACCCGACCGAGCTATACCAGTCCTTTAATCCTACTTGGACAATCTTGCACACACGGGCCAAGTCGTGCCGTGTTAACTCCTTATCAATGATACAAAATCCAATAACAATGTCGAATGACAACGATAATGACAATAGTAACAATGTCTCATATCGGTGAAGACGATAACAGTGACAACATCAAACGCAATCAATGATGGTAGTAGCATTGCAAGAAGAGGGCAACAATGAGAAGATGCCTGCTCTAATTCCTAATTTACTATTTTAATTTTTTTATTAAACGAATACTAAGTTGGATCGGTCTCGACACTTTTTTTTTTTTTTTTTTGAGTTGAACTGGACCGTCTAAAATGAGATGGTTTGCGTACTGGTCAATTTCTAGATAGATATGTACTACTCATTTCATATTAATTTAGATGATACGATAATCCTTAAAATCCGAAAAATATAGTAAACACACAATTTACATGATTCGATACTCTTCGTGGACAAAGAAAGAATAATTCTTTTTACTATGATAATAATAAAAGATAAAATATAAAGATTAACTCAAATTAAAAAATCGAACCCCTTGGATATTCTTTCACATAGGGGTTAAAAATTTCAATCAACCTCTCCAGATCTACCCACAGAATCTTAAAACGCAAAAGTATTTTCTCTTCACCAAAATCTTAAGATACATAAGGCGTATAAATAACATCAAACCTTAATGTTAAAAAAATTATTTTCATACTTAATCCACTATCCTTCAAGCAATCTAGTTCTGGAAATTCAATTTATTTTCATATGAACACACGGATGTAGGAGCGAAGCATTGAGATGAGTCGGGCCTCATATGAGGCCCATAGACATCATAATACCAATGTGGCCCAAAAAGGCCCACATCGAAGCCCTCTTAATTTGAGATCATTGGATTATTGGTGGAATGGGCCACTCACTTGTCGACGACGGAGTTCCATATCCATATAGAATTCCACGAACGTGGTTCACCGTGGCAGGACGCAACCAGCTGCGTTCCTATGGATAGTTTCACCAAACAGTCACTGGGCACTGTCAGTACTGAGGTGGCAGTAATGCCAGATCGAAGCTTAGCTTTCTGCTGATAACAATTACAGTGGCTTAATCATGAAGTAAGTTGTCTACAGGTCAAGGAGGAGGAACACATCACTGTTGCACACGACCATCACCGTCGAATACATCACAAAGGGCACCAATTTCCAGATCCTGATCGCAATATATATATATATATATATATATATATATATATATATATATTGAACAGACGAGGAAAAAGAATTCTACCCAATTTGTCATTCGATTAAATCATCATCTTATTTAATGCAATGCGCCAAAATATATGTATATATACACACTCACTATACATCGAGATGAAAATTTGATCGATCTATCTAACAGATGTATCATCAGCTTATTTAATGCGATGCGCCAAACTGTATGTATATATATACAGAGACACTATACGTCGGGATAGTAGTGCGTCGTTTGTTACTTGGTATGAGTTGATGTCACTGGTGCCATGCGTCGTTGCCCTCCAAAGGATAGCAGGTGTCCTCAGCGCCTGTGCTCCACAGGAAATGGGCGTAGTTGGCGGTGTGGAAGGGGTTGCTGGGATCCGCAGCGATGGCTTGCAAGTAGGTTTCCTCCGCGGCCGCCGTGTCCTTCCTCGCCAGCCACAGGAAGCTCGCGTACTGACTCAATGCCTCCGCGTCGGCCGGCTCCAACGCCGCCGCTCTCTTGAAGTAGTGTTCCGCCCTGTGACATGTACAGAAACCAGTTTTAGTCCTCTCTGCACTCGAGCTATCAATTATTACTCCCCCCCTCCATCCCATAAAAGACGATTCTGCACTGATGATTCTACACATCAACAGGGTTGGGTTTCACGGGAAAAGAATCAGAATCAACATAAGATTCTGCACTGATGCTGCTTATTCTGATTTCGGACTTGAAACATTTAAGACTACTACTTTGGCTACTCTCTGATGCAATTCGACGAATAGTTTCCGAGCGGGAAACACAGAGCTAGTGCATACGTTGAGGACCAAATCAGGTTACCTGTCGTGATCGTGGAGCACAAGAAAGAGGAACTGAGCAAAGTTGGCAACCAGGAGAGCGTTCTCCGGGTCCTGCGACAGGGCCTGCTGGTACATAATTTCGGTCCGCAAGTATTCAGAGTAGTCGTCGGGCTCCGCCTCGGCCGTGACGGGCGACACGAGCCGCCGCAGCGTCTCCTGGTCCATGAGCGCCTCATCCCTCGTGCTCGCTTGTAACCTAGACACCTCCTCCAGTATTCCTCTCCAAACCCTCGCCTCCTCTTCCGCCCTCGGCGCCGCCACCAACGCGCCATCTCCCCTTCTTCCTTCTCCACTCTCCTCGATGTCCACCACCCTTGGAGCCGTTGAAGTGCCATCGGCAAAAATCGTCGGATACGAGAAGAGCCCGTCATCCGACCGTCCATCGCCCGTGGCCCCCGAGACCGGCTTCGCCTTCCCACCGCCGCCCGGGCCGCTCCCTCCGATGGAAGCGGTCCTCCCGATCGAAGAGAACGTCTTGATGGAGGAGCGATCGTGATGGTTCAGGTGACGATGATCTTCCACCACGACTATCGTCTCGACTAGTGACTGTGCCGGTGGATTGGGCGCGGCCATGGCGGCGGCGTCGAGGTGGCCCATGGAGTAGACGGTGAAGTTGGCGAGGAGGAGCATGACGGAGACCATCAGGGTCGGCGTGCAGGAGAAGATCTGCTGGAAGAGCCAGACGAAGGAAGAGTTCATCTCTCGCTGGACCTGCGCGAGGATCCCCTGGAGGTCGTCGCTGGAGATAAACTCCCGCATCTGGAGCGTGTAGCTCTGGAGCTCGCGGATCATGAACACCATGGAGGAGAAGGCCCGGTTCACCGAGCAGGAGGCCGACTCACTCGCCTCCCGGAACCAACCATTATCCCACCGCTTCTTCCGCTTGATGATCCGCAGAGACAGCGGCAGCTCCACGCTGTTCGCGTTCTTCGCCACGCTCGCCGGTACGATCTTGTCGAGCCAGTCCGGCGATTCTGGCCGGACGGGGAGCTGCAACGGCTCGTGCTTCGTCGACACGCTCAGAGAAAAAGACGTAGGGCTCGAAACGGAGGACGCAGACGAGACGAAAACAGCTTCCTCGATACCCTCTTCATAGCCACCACCTCGTTGCTGTTGGGGTTCAAGACCGAACTCTTGGGGCTTCTGAACGAATAGCTCATCGGCCTCTTCGTAGTCGTCACCCTCTGCCTCGTAGTGCTGGAGGCTGCCGCTGAAGGCTCGGCGCAACGCTGGCTTCTCACCTCGCCTCCTTCGAATGTCCAGCAAACGGACCCTCAACAGCTTGGTCGAGACGGCCCCGAGGAAGGGCGAGGCGAGGACGCGATCGCGGCCATGGACGGCCGAACCCTGCCAAATGCTGCAGCCGAGGGACGGGACCTCGGCAGGGAAGGCAGCGGGGTAGAGCGTCAGGGAGTTGGTGCGCGACAGCTGCGACCACTGGAAGCACGTCCCGGCAGTTTGAACTGCCATCTCCGCCAGCCCTCGCCTTCCTCCCCCTGATGTCCCGAGTCACCCAATCGCAATATAACGGAACCTATTTGGCAACTACATAGGAAACAACAGGCGCAGGCTGGCAACCAAATTCCTCTCTCTCACACACAATAGGAAGAAGTTTGCTGTGCGTTCACCGACGAGGCGTGGTGGTCTTCCGATTTCAGTCGAGGCTCCTTTTGACCGCATGAGGTATGGGAAGATCCTGCGCCGCCTCAACTCGAGGGCTAGCGGTTGGCTCTCTCCAATATATACATACCGCCAAGTTGTTCTCTCAAGTCCATCAAATTCACAAACAAGAGAAAAATATCCACGGGATAACACAGCACGCTGCCTGGCCTGCGGTGCTCGGCTTTTTGCCCTCACGTGATCCGCATGCCCCCTGGGTCCCTGGCCTATTGTCGACCGCTCGCTACACGCGTCTATGTCCTTTCACGGGGGTTCCGAAGTTGACAGTGGCCTGGCCGTGGCCCGGGCCGTGGTTAAAAACGTGAACCTGCTCCACGCGTCCTTCCCAGCACGGCCGAGACTTCGAACCGACTTCAATGCGCGGTTGGCCCGATTGCTTCCTTCCCCTCCCAACCGCGCAGCTTCGTAAAAGGAGGTGCTATTTGGCTGCAAGCGACATCCGTGCTACTTCCGCTCGGAGGAGCATGTCGACCTGCAAACACGGTCATGTTATTTAAAGGGTTATACAGTAAGCATATTCAACAAATTGAAGAATTACTTTTCGCAAAAACGCGCACAATCCGACCGTCCAATTTTGTCATGATTTCCAGCTGTGGACTGCTTATCATTTATTAAATTTTACATTTGGATGAATCAGTATATTGTTTTCATGCGCAACAGCCAATGAGATAAAAAAGATATATCTGATGAACCACTGAAGAGAGAGAGAGAGAGAGAGAGAGAGGATGGAGATCACCGTTCACTTATACCCAGCAGCCCACTACAAGATCCACTGGAGTAACCATCTCGATACTGTACAGATAAAGAGTCCAGTACAGGTCGTCATTGCCGAAAAGGACGGATAAAACAATAAATTCGAATGTAATAACGTCACTGGAAAAGACACGGATGTTTATGAATTGTGACAAGACATGTGACATATACATATTCGAATTAATAGTTTGATGCATATAATTATCCATATAGTATGAACATAGAATTTATGTGAATAAGTAGGCTTCTTTGATGAGAAAACGTTAAAACACATGTAAAAAAAAACATGATAAAATATATCAACATAAAAAATATCAATCAAATGATAATGCTTCTTATGCTAATAAAAAGAATTAACCTAGCATATTTTGAATAATGAAATGTTAACCGAAGCTAAAGTCAGACTGATATTCGTATCCAACAGATTTTGAGTACCTAAACGAGGATATAAATACCGGTATTCATCTCCGACAAATTTGTGCAGATGCAATCATATCCACTTTCAGTTAATAAGACTGATTATTCCCACCAAATTCCAGTCATCATGATAAATCAAATGGCTACGTAATTTCATTCTATTTAATTACGTAATAGCTCAGGTATGAGAATGCTATTTGATCATCAAGTGACTTACCTTTATTGTTAGGAAGAGAAAAGAAAAATTCTTGTTACAATCATAACAAAAGTTAGCAACTATGGCTGTAAGGAAAAAAAAGAGCCTAATTAACATTATCAAAAAGAATAAGTGTTAACCATGACAAAATGATTTTTTTTTTTGCATTATTCTTTATGATTAGTATTAATGAAATTCAAATAACTAAATGGTTAATAAATTGGGATTTGAATGTGCAAACATTTCACCCAAACCCCCATCCCACACGGCACCCCACAAACCACTTCTTTGTAAAAATGGGCTATAGGATCCCAAAAACAAGCAACCAGTTAAACCATCTAATTAAGTGCAAGCTTCTCTGACATGAAGTCCAGTAGTCAACCTTATATGTGATACAAAAAGAATTTTCATCTTTATTATTAAGTGGACAATGTCATGGAGTATTATAAAGTAATCACGGCAGCTTAAAGCATTCAAATTGGTGGTTTACCTGGAATTTGTTATTCCGAGTGGCATTACCAATGAAAATTAGAATCGCCGTCATCAATAGTGCCATCAGTTTGTCTGCCACCAAAGACGTGAGCATTATTAATTGCAGCATCTACACTAAATTAATTTGACTTTTATGTGACACCTAATTAAAATGTTCCATCTAAACGGCTAGATGAAATGCCAAAGACTAGGAGTCCTAGTCTCAATCCACACCAGAACTGCCAGGACGTCCCTTTTACAAATTCATGAACCTTACAGAACCAGCTCAAACAAGAAATTGTTTCTTCTACTAGTGATATGTGTATCCAGGAAACATGCATATAAACATTCATCACTAGTCTTAGACACAGGTCGTGGTACAAGAGAATGAATAAAAAAGGTGTGGGAATTGACACTATATCGACTGCCAGCACTGAAGCCAATTTAGCGGAATCCAAGCAAACTATTCAGATATATCAAAAGCTAGTATTGGAACAAAAATTCAAATTTTCCTATTAACTAATGAATTTTCTACATAGAGAAACATGCACTACCAAGAAAAAAAACATGTCAGGGGACAAACTTTTTGGCTATTTACACATGAGCCGAGCATAATAATTTGCCTTGGCATACATCAACTCCACATGCACTCGTAGATGTATTAAATTTATTATGTTAACAATGTTATTAGAGGGTAAATTACACCACTAGTCCTCTAATTTTCAAAGTCAATTACCAACCATGTCCACTGATTAAATGCATGACAGCACAGATTTAGAAAGTCTTCAATTGTTAATTAATTTATAAGTCTCACATAGTGTTTTTCCTTTTCTACTCTGGGCCCTGAAAGTTGCTCTATAACTATAGATTCATCATAGAAAAGAAATAAAATGAAATAAAGCAAGGGAAAAACGACTAGCTTAAGCAAATAACATAATGCAAGATTACGAACAGAACTAACAGCTGGGAAACAAAATCAAAACCTGTTTCCATTTCGAGTAGTGATATCAATTGATACCACACAGCTGACTACTTTTTCTTAGGTTGAGTAGTAGTATAAATTGATATCAGCTCATTTCAAACATCATATTAGTTATATTGGTTTCTTCAATACCTTCGACAAGTAGAAGACTTCATGATTTTAATTAATATTCATTCTGCTAGAAGATTATCAATACCTGTTCCGTCAATCAATTAATTTCTTTCTGCTATGCACTGAGAATCAACACTCAAGAACCGTGCATGACACAACAAGCAAGTTGCTTCAAACATGTCACTGCAGAAGTGTACTTCTTGAAACATATTAAGAACTAACAAACAGTGAAAATGGTATAATTGCATTGCATTTACTACTAGATCAAGATGCTATTTTATGACCAAAAATCCAAGCAAAAAATATAAAGTACAAAATGAAATTTGTTCCATACCGTTCAGGATATCACACACATATTATTGTCAGGTTTGCAACAAGTGAAGAAACTGCATTATCTTCAAATTTGGTGAAACATAAACCAAAAGGAAAATTGGTAAACAAAAGGAATGCAAGAATATGGTATACCTATTTTTGGTTGCATAATCTTGGGTAGATGCATTTGGCAGGTGCACAAATCAATATATTTTCATGGTATTGAAAGCAGCATGATGCAGATATCCACCCACATGGACCATCAACCTCCACTAGTAAAATATTGGTTTTCAACTCAGCAAGTAGTTTCCAAGAGAAACTAGTAAGAAAAGATGGTTTTAAGTATTAGCTTCATAGGCTACATTAATCAGACCTTCAACAAAAGAAGTAAAGAAATGCATGGACAGGGGTGTAACCTGGATTTCATATCAAGGAGCTAAAAAATATAATGATTCCCTGGGTTTTGTTTTTTCCGAATCCATGATGTTATGTTGCAATTGGAAAGAACAAAGACACACATATATGCGAACAAGCTGAAGAAATAAATTGAAGAGTCTAAACATAGAGGTTCTCAACCAGTTAATAATAATCGCAACGAATTTCACTAAGCCAACTACATGCCGCCAAAGTACCTCAAACCATGACATGAAAGCTTTGGCTAAATTGTCAGATACATGAATATTTCACAATGCTATATCATCCAATGTAACAACTTATCATGCATTTTCTCACTGTTCCTATTGAACTCAATTTGGTGACCCTTTTGTGGTGTACATTGTTTGATTTACATAATGTTCCTTAGTGGTGGGCCATAACATCTTTATTCTCTATTTCTCAACCACTTCAGGAGGTGTTTATTCCCTCGACTCGAATGTATCTCCAATTTCATGAACATGATTGACTTGTACCATGCTGATAAAGGATGACTAGATCACTGAAACAAGTATATTCATGCATTTACAAGACCAGTGCAAGCAGATAATGCAGATACTTTTTATTTCTGTGGATCCCAGCTCCTCTTAATTCTCCAATCCTTGGTCCTTCATAATTTTCCTTAGCTAATTCCTGTTAGTTCAAGGGTTTGCTATTTAATCAAGATCTTATTAAACTTCACTCCTCGCCAATGAACAACAACACAAGCTTTGCTCGTCTCCAGATTAGTTTGATTCCAAATTGTTTCCATGGTTGTATTTACCTAATGCGAGATACTAGCCCTTAATCATCTCAATTACTTCTCAACACACAAAGTAACAAATCATTTCTTTCCAACGTATTTAGAAAGCATGAACCCCCATTCCCCCTCCTTGTTACCAAGAAATTTTTGGGCCTTACGTGAAACAACCGGCAAATCTTCACGACAACAAGTACACATACACATACTAAAGAGATGAGCACAAAG